>CM062850.1:22619025-23977370 GCA_031772225.1 Eubasilissa splendida | reverse complement strand
GGCCTGGCTCTATTAGCTTTGCATTGTTTGAGACACCGAGAATTGAGGATTTTAAAAAAACTAATTCATCACAATGTTCACCTACAAAGGCACTTTTATTAAATTAATAATAGATATCTCATAGAGACGAATGTATTTTTTATTATATTTAATGGAAAATATATAGAAGTATGGGTAATTACACTGCTTACTACCTAATTTAGCACTGTAATTACCTATACTTCCACATATTTTTCATTCCCGTTCCTATAGATACGGCACTAGATTACTCTATTTGCTATCGTCCGGCACAAGAGCTTGGCAAACACTGATAGCTTCATGAATTAGTTTAATTGCGAATTTCATGCACATAGGTATCGGTAAACATGTCAATACTTTGAAACTGAATATTGTGATTAAAGTTGTTGAATGGTATTTTGTTGACTTGAGGAATATAACTATTTATTTTAAAACGTGCTACATTACATGTATGAAACGAGAGGATGGATTAGATTTTCAAACCTTCTTTGTTTATCTCACTCAAGAATTTTTCTAATTATTGTACGTGGTCACCCCCGATCTTTTGTATCCCCCCTCCCTCCTCTCGCACCGCGCCATTGTGACAGTTGTGGAGAAAATCATTACGACGATACTTGATACCGAGGATATGTTCCTTGCGGAAGTCCATCATTCAGTATCTAAACGTTGATTTCGCCGATCCTTTCCCCAGAGATGAAATGGACCGAGTCTTGATATTAGGCATGTGATAACAAAAACAATGATCAAGATAACAATTTTTGGTTTTATAATATTATATACTACTCTTTCAACCATTCTCATGATGCGGGAATGCAGACGAGACTTTATATATTATTTTCATTCATTTAAATAAATTCGGTAAGGCGGGTGGTAGGTGTGTGAAGAGTATTACCAAAAAATGTTTTATTACTATTAGTGATCTTTCAGAGGTGTACACTTTTTATTTATTTTTTAAACACACGTACACGGAATACGTATCAAATCAAATAAAACTAAAACAACACTAAATAACACTAAAAATGGCCTCCTAGAACGAGGCTCGAACCCCCGACCACTAGATACTAGGCGAGTATCGCATCCACTATGAGCACATTATCAAACATACTAAACGTGATCGTTTATAGGTTATGTTTATTTTATTAAAATAGTTAAATACAACAGATGCTCGTAAAAAAAACATACATAGGTACCAGCGGCGGTCGGTGACTTTTTGTTGAAGGGATGCTGGATAACAAATTTATCCCTACATACTATCAAATGTACAAATATAACATATAATCGAAGGATATTTAATATTTCAATAGTACGGCTCACTATCAAAAATGCGTCACACAAACAAATTCCTCATGTATGCTATTTTGTGCATTATACCCATAAGCATTAAAGTCGTTTTTTGCACGTTGGACGCTGTTTACAAATGCGTATACAGAATTCGAAGACCTCAACAGGCAAAACTGAATGTCGAATACTTTCAAACTTTGTGGATACGGAACGAATTTATTTGCAGCAGTGCTGTTTTTGAATAGAAAAATAATATCCAAAGCTTTTTGACTCTAGAACACAAGGGATGCGGAGCATATGCATGGTTCGACCGCGTCTGATAGGTACATGTATGTCTGTTCAACTCGATGATATATAAAATATAATCAAATACAGGTATTGCATTAGAAAGGTCCTGTGTTCTATTCCCAATCATGAAAAGATTTGTGTTTTGCAATGTTTTCAATAACACATTTCTTTAATTTTATTCATTATTATGGTCCGTGTCCGCGAATTAAATTTTCGACTCGAAACAATTTCTAAGACAGGGAACCTGTTGTCTTTGGCTCGTGCCTCGCGCTTGTTGCGCATCAAACGTCAAATATCAGTCAATTTATCATTGATGTTCTTTTCGTTAGTTGGGTGAAACGTAATAATAATAATAATAATAATGTGTTTATACCAGCGTGATCAGGTTTTTTTTTAACCCGATTCGCCATAAAGATAATACATATTATGTTATACATTAAAGGTTATGAAATAAATATAATGCTATGAAAAAGAAAACCAAGTAAAATATTAAATAAAAAAATAAAAAATTTAAAAAAGTTAATCAAAAGTAAAAAGTTCACACATATTTACACACAAAATATAAATATTACATATATAACTACTTCAGTCACGGCCATTGTTGTATATGTAGCTATTTGTAGGCGCTGCCATTCTCTGGTCAGGGAACCAGCTTTCCATGAGAGCGCCGCTTGCACCAGAGAGTAGGTGATGAGCTCCAGCCGCAGCTTTACGCCAGCAACTCGATGTCTCAGAAGCGGAACAAATCCATGTATACGGCCTTCGGTAAACATTGTAGATGCGCTTCAATAACGCGCCAATCCGAACAGTATAAATGTTAAATACTAATTAAATGTATTAATTAGAAACATATATATATAAAATCAATTTTATTGAAAAATATTATTGTTGCGCTACCGAAATTCGAACCGAAAGGTGCATTATCCAACTATGCTACAGTGACAGTTTTCGAACATGTTACACTTTTCTTACGAATACATTTATCGCTCCATTATTTGAAAGCCATCTACTTTGTTTTGTCATCGGTATTTGTGATTGAGTTTTTGTCTTGTTCTACTAATCTCAAGCTGATCTCTAGACCAAAATCTCAACACGTATACTCACTCTGAGAATTATCTCATTTCGTCATCACGGGCTAACAATACATGTGTGATTACAGCATAACTTTAAATTCAATGTAATATTCTTGTCTTATCTTAGATTTCCTTATTTCTTACTAAATCTATATTTTATAGTCTGTTTGAGGAGGAAGTGCACCGCCACTCGGTCGGCGGAGAGTCGCTTATTCATTTAATAGCCGACTTATAACTGTTTTAAGTGATATTATTTCCGCAATCAAACGAATGTTTCGTACCGCCGACCCGGAAAGTGATGTTACGTATGATTGTTTACTCTGCACATTCTGGCCGTTTCATCTGGTTCCGTGGGCTCTTGGTTCAGGAAATATTTCCAGTTGACACATACGTGAATATGTAAGAATGCCGACAATACTTTACAAACAATTGCCAGTTTTTTACGGAACATTTTTATGTTTAGAAATTCATTTTCCGCGTCAAATAATATTCCTAATATGTATTAAAAAAAATCACTTCCTTTTAAGTACAATGTTACGTAAATAATTCTCGCCGTTTGTACACGCATGTTCGAATAAAATGTAATTCTCTAATCGTCTGGCATTTTGTTTTTGGGCATATTGAACTGTGGATGCTCCATTTTTAATTCGGCGCCAGAAGGCAGGTACCTAGTACTTACCAACTACTCTGTGTAAATTTGAAAATATGTTTCTTTCCCGTCATTATTGACGACCTTTCATCTAATAGAGAGACAATACAGAATATAATACGATTGGTCCATAATATTACAATGGCGTGCATTCAGTAAATTGAAATAAATTGAAGAACAGTACAGTTTTGAACGCAGAGCGAGATGTCATTCGCTGTATTTTGTAGGCTTTTGTAGCAGAATAACCTATTAATGCTTTTGGACTTGAATTTATCGAGTATCGGGTCCGTAAGGACCCCTTACTCTTTCATCTCATGTTTGCCTTATGGGCTGTTTAAGAATGGGGGTGTTTTATTTTTATTTTGCTGCTAATAGTGGCGCAGGAGCTGCTGCTCATGGCAATATTAAATTACGTCATACGTGGCGAGGACGTTTATTGATGGGTTTGGCAAGTTATTTAATAAATTCCTTTATGGGAGGAATCCCCGGGTTGTAATGGAGTTATGTGATCCTTATCCAGCCTAAAAATGCACGCCAAGCACGAACAGCAACGTTTCATCCGCACATTAAATATATTAAAACGAATATTGTTATTTCATACTGTGTACGATATCGTATATGAAAATTTTAACGCTTTGCATGATAATATGCTTTCAATATAAACTACACCCATATAGAGCTTTTTGTTAATGTGATAGTTATATAGATATTCTGATTAGTTCGATAGATGTTGGTGCTGTTTCTAGGAAAAAACATAACACTGTTTCCTCCCATTAGTAGAGAATGAAATTTGATAAAAAGGAATGTGGGTGTATACCCATCACAGCACTCGCGCGTTACTTCCATTGTATATTTAAATAAAAAATGTAATTTATACATTTTTATTCTTTTCATTAAACAGAAATGGGAATGAAATATGGTAATAAATGATTTGTACAATAAGATAGCTAATGTACTTCATGTATGTACAGGTGGGTCAAAAATATCATTATTATTTATACATAATTTACACCATTAAAAAATAGGTGTGCAACTAACGGATTTTTTACTTTGTTAAACTCACTTTGCTTAGCGCGGACTAGTACCTACCTACTCCCATTTTAGAGGGAGCTTTGACTATGATAGATCTTCACGTCCCTGAAAGAAAAAAATCTGGAATTGTTTAAATTTATAATTTTTGAATCTGCATTTAACATTTTGCATTTCACTAACAGTAGCTAAATAAAAAGTCTCAGTATGCAAAATATCTAAACACAAAGGTAACTTCAAATAAAAAAAATGATATTTTTTTTAAAAAGTAAGACTGGATCCTATACCTAATTCAGACCCAACATGTTGTCTAGAATACTTAAAAAAGATTGTGATTGTAGTTAGTTAACACGGTATAACTATTGATATTTTCGAGGATAGTAGGCACGGCATAGTGAACGGCCGAAACAGTTTTAAGAGCTGGTGCTCCTATATCAGTTTCACTCAGTAAAGCAACCCGGATTTTTTCGTTTGACACGAGCTAAATTTATGCTGTCCATTGCCCGTATGTGTAGTGGGCAAATACATACTAAAATAAATACTCAAGAAATAAGGATTTCCAGCAATATGCACGAGAATACATTATAATTTTCTACCTATCTCGTTTCAGTACGTATGTATGTATGCTGCACTATACTTTATTTATATACTCGTACATACTGAATGTAATATACCTAGTGCACAATATTTTAAGAGTAAATACATATTAAAAATATGAGTATAAAATGTTCAAGCCGCATGTGCCTAATCTCAACCGAGTCAGAGACACACCTACTCGTGAGCATTTTTTTAAAGTCGTAGTTATGAGATTATTTTTATTAATTGAAATATTTTAATAATTAAAAATTATATATATTGAATACAAAAAATAAAAAGTCACCGAACTTCGAGCGGCCAGACTATTTTCTATAAGATGATATAGCTTTCGAGGTAGACTTAACCTTTTAAATACCACGAGCGCGTTAACACGCCAAACTTTGTACGCTACTCCAAGCTATAAGCGTGTTAACACGCACTTTTGGACCTTGCAAACTTGCTGTGATTGAATTCATATTTTTAAATTATTTTTCCATCTGTGGACGACAGATCCATGCTTTTAATAGATCAGTCAAAACCCTTTAAGTCTATGTGGTGTCTTCTATTAAAGGTTAAAGGTTAAAATGATTTTATACAAATTTCATACAATAAGATTTTTCGTAACGGTACTGAATTTGTATGTCCTTCTTGGAGATTTTCGACTCGTAATGTATTTAGATATCCGCAGACCTCTGCACACTCTGCATAGACAGACGTTCGAACATTCTAGGGCTGCACTGATTAAATCTAAAGACGCATTTACATTCAGTTCAGTTTTGTTGGACGGATAGGAAAACAGTGCAGTAAATATTTAACAAAATATCGTGTCATTACTAATGGCGGCCAATGCCTGGCGGGCGGTGTAGAAAGCTACCGCACACGAGTATATTATTGTTGATTGATCGATCTCCAGCAGTTGCAGTGTGCAGCGGTGAAATATTTAGAAGAAAATATAGTTTTCTCTCTCATTTACGGGGAGAAAGGTGGCGCGGACATTGGAAGCATTTCTCTAGTCGTCTCGAACCGGCCGATAACCGAGAAATTGCACATTATAATTTGTTTGTACACGTTCATGTTCATGTGGTCTCCACTGTTCCGCGTCTGAACGTAATCTGTTTGATAATTATATCAAAACACGATTTATTATTATATAGCAGCATTTTTTAAATGTGACAGCTGTTCCGCCTACCAGAGACGATATTAAATCATTTATCTGTAGCCCGTGTTGTAGGATAGTTATTTTAATCTTTGAATTAATATTAATGTCTTGAGACGCTATTGCATCATACGTCGCTATATAATCTTCTTCTTTTTCTCCTGCTAATCTGCGTCGAGTGTTGAATATAGGTGTTGCGTAAATGCATAGATGCTGGAAGAAAACAGGATATTGTATTGGAAATGTGGACTGTATGTTTAAATCACTATTTTCGTCTATGTTCCTTTAGAGGACACTGTATAGACGCGAAGTCTCAATTGTATAATATTGTAATCTTTCGATTCACGATTCACTCGCGCAAGGTCGCCGATCGACTGATACGGAGGTGTGCTGGAAGGGGAAAGGAATGGGGGGGAATGCACAATACAAAATAAATTTTTATGTAATATGTATGCAAATAAATATATGTCCCAAACATCAGGCATTCCCTTTCTTGCTTTACACAGCTCCCAGTCTCTTGCGTTTAACTTCTAATTTTGTCCAACTTCTTGGCTGATGTAATATAACCATCACATCTTCCTTCTTTTGCTTTTCAGCATATATCAGGCAAGTTGTTGAGCACAATTGGAAGTAAAAAAACAAAAACGCAAATACCATGGATACCACGGACAATATTGGACACTGAACGCAGATTGGCTTAAGAAGAAGGTATTTTAGAATGCTTTTAAATGCACAATAACAAAACTGTATGGCTACAAAAGACACATTCTAGTGATCTTAATTTTACAAAGAAAAATGCATTGTTTCGATAAATAATTTTAATAATTAGTTTTTATATTTTTTAAATCAAGCATATCTTATATTAATATCATTTTATGTACAATAAACAGTAATTTATTTAGTATTAAAAAAACATTACATACGAAGATATATTTTCGTTATATATCGTAACGTGACATTTAGCTTTATAAGCCACATATTATGCTTTATAAGCCAAGATATATATATGTCGTCCTTATTTTTTGTTTGTTGTATAGGACACTCGTAAAAAAATACTAAACTTCCTCATTATGGACTAATTAATAAATACGTAATAACCATACGTAAATATTCTGTTATACTTATATTTTATTTTTCTGTAAAAACATATATTGAAAAATATAAAATTAAGACATTTTTAATTACACAGATCGTACAACATCGTTAGAATAATTTTTTTTTTGTGATTTTAGAATATTTGGGTCATTTATTTAATACTAGTTCATATTATGTAAGTATAATAATTTTAAATATGTAATATTTGTAATGTATCATATTTACCTTTTTTTGATATAGGACATGCAAAGTGAGGTAGTTGATTACGAATATTAAATAAATATTAATTAAATGCATTCATTAGAAGGATATACATATAAAATCAATTTTATCGAAAAATATTGTTGTTGCGCCAGCGGGATTCGAACCTGGATCTCTTTCCAAACCGGTAACAAAGTAGATGGCTCTTTCAAATAAGGGAACAATAAATGTATTAATTTGAAAAAGGTAACATATAGATTCGAAAATTCGTCGTTAAAAATAATGTCGCTGTAGCATAGTTGGATAATGCTAATAACCTTCCCCGGTTTGGAAAGAGATCCAGGATCGAATCCCGGTGACGCAACAACAATACATTTTGATAAAATTGATTTTATATGTATATCTTTCTAATTAATATATTTAATTAATATTTAAAATATCACAGAGCTATGTTTTGAATAATTACAACTTCACAATAAGAATGTGTTCTCCTAATATAATATTATGTATTCATGCTAGACTGACTTCTGTATATCTAATAAAATAAAAAAAATCGTTTACATATGGATATCGTTGTCACTTTTTATGCAATTTTAGAAATAATTCATTAATTTGTATAAATCATTTATTATCAAATAATTTTTAATTTTTAATTATTCTTATTCTGCTCTCTTCTGAGTCTTTGTTGCGAGGGGCTTATTAAAATGCGTGCTTTCGTATGAAAATCATCAGTTTGTAATCTGGAGTGGTGGATGTCCCCTTTCTATCGTCTACCTGTATCCCTTGTAGTATCGATATGCAAGATATGCGTCCATTCCGTGAATCAGTCCCAAGACACCGCCGATGTACTGAAAAAAATAATGTTTTAATTAATGAATATGATTACGAGCATATTACACTAGTGACATCGTCAGTAGAGATTTACAATTTTATTATAAAATAAGTAATATCACATAAGTCACATTTCGCA
This sequence comes from Eubasilissa splendida, assembly GCA_031772225.1. Classification (NCBI taxonomy): domain Eukaryota; kingdom Metazoa; phylum Arthropoda; class Insecta; order Trichoptera; family Phryganeidae; genus Eubasilissa; species Eubasilissa splendida. The sequence continues at coordinate 23,969,034 of CM062850.1, read as the reverse complement.
TCACTGGGCGTGAATTAACAATCGGATTCCATCTGAGTGTGCATGATCAAATTCTACCATATATGCGAGTTTTCTAACTTTGTTTTTTTTTTTAAATTTTGAATTACATATTTAGTTTATTTTCGCTCTGTATATTAAGCAAAGATACTGATCCGATTTACTAATACAGCGCGTAACGTAAATACATCCCGAGCAGATTGCATATAGAGAATATATTTTAAAAATATTGACGAAGTGGGTCGGTATCACAAAACACCTACATATATTCATATGACTACATATGTGAACATTCCGATGTTAATAATTAATTTAATAATATTGATGTTGGAACAGATGTCGCTAAGATATGAATAACTGATGGCAAGTATTCTCCATATCATTATTAATATTTCTGTTTTTTATAAACAGTCATATTAATAATATTATTGTAATACAAATTAAATGTATTAACAAGAAAGATGAACATATAAAAACAATTTATCGAAAAAATATTGCTGTTGCTACCGGGATTCGAACCTGGATCCCTTCTAGCCTAGGAAATGCATTAAACGATTATGCAAAGCCAACACAGTGAGTTGACGATAATTTTTCAAACTAATATGATGCACTTTCAAATTGATACATCTGTCGTTCCATTATTTGAAAGCCATCTTTTTTATATTTACGTAATCTCAAATACTTTTGAGTAATCTGACAGGAGACGCCAGAATTAATTTATAATTCATTTTTATTGAATTTTGGAAACATTATTACGACAGAAGAAAATGTTATTGCTGTGAAGTCGCAATTTTTACGTTCTGTAAAATTTTTTTATTTGAAAAAATGTACCTACATCAATATAAGTAATACATATCTACATTTTAGATAGCATTCAATTTACACAATGTAAATAAATTAATCTAATGAAATGAAATTTTGAATAGTATGGAAAATGTTAGTTTTTTTTTTTATATATATTATTTTCCAATTTTCTTGTCAAGCAAACAGTATCACGAAGACGAAGCGTAATTTTAAACGTAACAGTAAATAACGTAATTAAATATTGTATTTGTTTACTATAGAGACGCGAACGCCGCCACACACACGTGTTAGTATCACTAAATCGTTATTCACTCCAATTTAATGCGGCAAATTAAAAAAAATACAGACATACTATATCGTTCGGGCAAAATATTGTATTTATTTACGTTTGTATAATTAATTAAAATAAAAAAACGGAACTTACTTTTTAATACTTTACAATAATGCTAATATTTCAAAAATAAATAACATGTCACAGCTGTATGTTTGTGTACGAATGGCATCTGCATAAGAGGCCTAAATGTATTACCAGGTCACTGAATATTTAGGCAATGTGTTGTGCACATTTTAAGCATATTATTTTTATCGCGACAGGTACAGTCCCTCTCATTCACCGCTCGTCTGGTGTAAAATAATATTATTTACACCCGTTGATGAGAGGGACTACATCTTTTTCGAAATTTTAATCGTAATAAAAAATAATACAAAAAGATTGGTTGTGTAGTAAAAAGTAACTGCCACGTCAATACAGGGTGGCCCAAAAAAAGTGAGAATATTTTATCAAAATTAGTATAGTAATTATAACTCAAATAGTTAATAAATAATAATAGCTTAATAAATGAAATATGGTTTGATGCCTGTAATTCAAGCGGCGCGTGGTCGCCATAACTGGACATTGCAGCTGAACGGAGCTCCATCTCACACAGCCAGAAATACAATCAACTTTCTTCGTCGTGAGAATGTTAATTTCATCGAGCCAGGCATGTGGCTATCGAACAGACCAGATTTAAACTCGGTAGATTATGCAATATGGGGTGTTTTACAAGAAAAAGTCTACCTTCGGCGAAAATTGACCACAGTTGATCAGCTCAAGTTGGCAATAATTGAGGAATGGAGAAATCTGATAGAAGCATAAGCGAGTGGCGTAGGCGCTTAGAAAAAGTCGTGAGAAAAGGGAAGGATACATTGAACATGACTTTTGATTACCTAAATATTGTGCAAAAAGAATTATAATTAATTATATTATGTTTTGAAATGACGCATGTGTTACGAGATGTTCTCCCTTTTTTTGGACCACCCTGTAAGTATGACGCTTTCAACGGTTCATACATAAATTGGTTCAGCCTTTTATAAATTAAAAATAATATTCTCTGATATTACCATAATTGCAACTTGTACACCGGATACTCGAAAATGACCTAAAACGTGAATTATAATTGTACGTTATGCTCTATATACACAACGTACACAGAAAATACAAATACAGTTTTTATCTGCCGCATGGATCAGGAATTTTTAATAATCTATTTTTTTTTTGTAACAAGTAATGACATGTACACGCGCGGAAGAGCCGCGAACGGTCATATCGTTATGTTTGCATTGAGAATTGAGAGCATCAACCATAACGGTTATGTCATCTATTCAGGATTGGTTAGTGCGCAAGGGCATGACCGCCAATCAAAATACTGTCCCAGGCACCATTCATCCGAAATGCATTGTCAGGCACATAATGTTGTGTACGCGGAACGTGCCCGGTCAAACGCTAACATTTGAGTAATAATTTATTAACATTTTTATTTAACATATTTGCAACGAATAAAATAAAATTAATAATTTGTATAATCTTAAAAATTTATTGATATGCTGTCAATATCTCGATGAAATACACATTTTTTCTTCCGATTATGAATTTCAATAGTTAAAATATATGCAAGCCCATTATTTTCTAGTGTAATACGTGGATATTTGCATAATTTCTCTGATGTCAATCAATGATGTTCTACATTCAAAATAGTTGTGACAGATTCGAGATCTGGTTTTGTTTTAAATTATTTATCGAAATATTCTTGTTGTGGGTTGAAATTTTCGTGTTTGTCTCGACATGGACATGTGGAATCGCAGAAGGAATTATATGTGTATTTATATATATTAATATGTGTGTAGGAATTTGTGTCCCAGCAGAATTCAACCTTAGGTAAACTCTCACAGGACAAAATCCATATTTTGAGAGATAAAAATTACGTAATTCTGACAATATATACAACATTTATTTTATTTGAATACTGGGTAGGTACTCAGTTATAAAGCGAAAGATTCATTATTTGTCTAGGACAGAGGTTCCCAAACTTTTTTGTGTCGTAGACCCCTTGCCATGTTTTTCGGTTTTTGGTAGACCCACTACTTACCTGATATTGATTTTTTGTAAATTTCTAATTGTAGTGAAGTTTAGTGTTAAAAACTTAAACCACAAAGCGAATGCCTACATCCTACAACTTACACAATTTTATAAACATATATAATACATTTTTTACTTCATAGGTACTTTTATAAATAATGTATATGTCTTTATATTATAAGATTATAATGTAAGTAAATAGGTACTATCAGTGTATGTTGAGGTCCACTATCGTGGACCCCCATTTTCATTTCATGGACCCCCAAATTCTTTTTTCGCTGACGTAGACCCCTTGCAGGTTATCATAGACCCCTGGGGGTCGATACAGACCACTTTGGGAATCACTGGTCTAGGAGGATGTTTGAAGACTAAAATATAAAAGGGTTGTGTGTGGCGTACACGCTACAACCACGAATTATACGTAGAATTGGTGAACCCATCATGTTCAAGTCATCAAGACAGCCACGGTTGAGTTGAGCTGGTCATGATCAATGCATAAACTCAGAACGATGAACGTAAGAAGTGAAACCCACTGAGCAAAGGAGTGTTGGACGGCGTTACCCAAGATGCGCGCATGCAGTCGGCATCAAACGACATCAGAGGACATATTGGAGTGACGAAAGTTACTTGAGGCCAGGGTCCACACCGGCCTGTTACGCCATTGATAATAATACTCCTAATTAATAGTATTTATGATGTATTCTTGTATTTTCTATAACAATAATCGGGCTTATCATTTTTTAAATTAAATTAAATCGAGATATTCAATGCCACGTGTGTGGGTAAGCAAGAAACCAAAAAGCAAAGAATTTTTTTAAAAATATGAATTAAATATATTAATTAGAAAAATATACATATAAAATCAATTTTATCGAAAAATATTGTTGTTGCGTCACCGGGATTCGAACCTGGATCTCTTTCCTAACCGGGGAAGGTGCATTATCCAACTATGCTACAGCGACGATATTTTTAACGTCAATTTTCGAACCTATATGTTACCTTTTTGATATTAATACATTTAATCGTTCCATTATTTGACAGAGCCATCTACCTTATTTTTACAGAATCTCAAATACCTTTGATACAACTGATAGCAGACGCCAGAATTATCAATTCATTTTTATTAAATTTTGGATACATTGATACAACTTTATTATTTTAGGAGAACACATTCTTATTGTGAAGTTGTAATTATTCAGAACATAGGTCTGTGATATTTTAAATATGAATTAAATATATTAATTAGAAAGATATACATATAAAATCAATTTTATCGAAAAATATTGTTGTTCTGTTGCCGTCTATTCTGAATAATTACAACTTCACAATAAGAATGTGTTCTCCTAAAAGAAAAAAATGTTCAAAATGTTCGAGTAACTATATTGATAATTAATTATTTTATCAGGGACTGAATTCCCTCATTTGAATTGAAAAAAATCATTTGATAAAACCGAAAATAATCAACCTTGTAATAAAATATAATACTCTGATGGCCTCGATGGCAGAGTTTTAAGGAAAAATTAAATTCCACTCAAATAAAATACTAACGTAAACTGCGGTCATGGCCGGGTACGCAGAGTACATCGTGAAGGCCATAAATTTTGGATAGAGGAACACGTTGACAGCGGCCGCCAGGCAGGACGCAGCGCTCAAGTACAGGAGACATGCGGCCGTGTTGAATACAAACTCCTGGAAATAAATAATACAATTGAATAAGACTATTTATTCAACTAAACTAACGCTCCGATCGCTACCGCCAGGGATAAACACGTGACATCTGCCACAGATTGGTACAAGGGGGATGCAAGTAGAACCGGAGATGGACATGGATAACGCGATAACTTCTTTGACACATTTTTGTCTCCATGACAGAATTTTACGTATGTACCGACAAAGAAGATTATTTTAAAACACTAAAAAAGTACAACAACACGCTCCTATGTTGCAGTAATGTGTATTCTATTCCAGCTGGTGTGCGGTGCGTATGCACAGTGGTGTAACTATGCGGTGCGTTGGGGCCCGCGTTAGCCAGGGGCGCTACTCATCAATGCTAATAATTTATAAAATCTACAGCGAGAAATTAAAGTGATGAAATAATTCAAACCATTTCTCACGCGATTCTCAAAAACATTATCGATGTATACAGCTACTGATATAGGTACACATATTATTTATTATTATTATTATACACGCCCTATTAAAAAAAAATGATATCGGCATGTTTTTTCATAATCAAAATTAAAAATAAAAATAAATATAAAATCTGAAGTAAAGCCATTTATCCGTCATCACTGAGTTGAGACACAAAAAAATGTAATAATGTAGTCCAATAAATAATTAAATTTGCAAAATTTGAGACCTTTATTAGTTATCGAATCAAAGTGGGGAATGAATTTTAATTTACTGTCAAATATTACACCCAGATCATTGATCTCAATAAGTGATACCAAGTCAGCATCGATGATAGAGTACAAACATTTTACAGGATCATTTTTTTTGTAAAACTAATAGATTGACACTTGGATTTCGTGTGTCTAATTAGAGTACAGACCATCGCCCTAAAACAAAGCTTTTTTTTCTCTGCTCTTTTTTACTTCATTTTAGGAACAAAAACTTTTCTCATTATTGTCTCGTTTTCTCGAATGTATATAATGGCCTAAAAAACACACTTTTGTTGTTTTTCAAGAAAATTTGAATAACATAGAAGACACGCGACTAATATTCCTCTTACAATATAATAGATAAACCGCCTTATAATACTATTCTAATAAATATATTAATTAGAAAGATATACATATAAAATCAATTTTATCCAAAAATATTGTTGTTGCGCCACTGGGATTCGAACCTGGATCTCTTTCCTAACTGGGGAAGGTGTATTATCCAACTATGCTACAGCGAAAATATTTTTAGCGACAAATTTTTGAACCTATATGTCACCTTTCTGATATTAATACATTTAATCGTTCCATTATTTGTATTCATATTTAAAATTCCGAATAATTACAACTTCACAATAAAAATGTGTTCTTCTAACTATTCAAATATTTTATACACTATACATATTCAGGGGGGGCAATTTTTTAAGTTACGCCGCTGCACACACAATAGGTATCTTTGCACTTTCATTGTAATTAATTAAGTGTAGCTTAATTATAATAAACCATCGTGAAATTTCAGAGAGTGAAAGTAAAATCAAACGTGTGATTTATGCAAGAACATGATTTCTAAATATTTTCATTACCTACTAATATATTTGGCGAACGTTTCAGTTAAAATGATTTACTATGCATATTGATATCAATAGTAATTCGTAACACGTTAAATATGAGAAACGGCGTGGCAATACATATTTATATATAAAAAATATATATAAATATATTGTCATTTCATTCATTTTATGTAAACACTAAAATTTGACAAGGTGCACATGTTTATGGTCAAATATAATATGAAGATTTTGAACTTACAAACGTTGATTGTCTGACCAGATATTGGGACTTGGGAGAGAAGATGTAGCAGACGATGAGAAGGAATGTGGTGAGGACACAAGCATTCACTGTGGTGAGGAACCCGTGGAAGGCTGAACCTATGCTGGACGCCTCTGGGAGTCCAAACTCTATCAGCATACTCTGGCACAGGCTTCCTAGTATCTGCGAACATGGATAATCAAAATAAAACAAATTAGTCATACAATTCTAATGTTGTTACCTTTGTTGGGTTGACCACTTTGACACATGGTGACAATTTGGAGATAAGTGAAAGACAGTTTTTAACCACGATAAAACGAAATTTTAATTATCAAAATACGATAAATTCTAATTCATGATATGCGCTGAAATTAATTAATTAATTTTATGTACCTATATATGGAAATGAAAAATTAGAATTTTTTTCGTTGATTCATTGATATTTTTTTATATACACCCTGTACCGAATTGTTTTGTGAGTTGTTTACTCTCGTTTCGATTCGTTAATATTACATTATATTTTTTTTAATAGTTTCAGTTGTTAACATCTTAATACTATCATAGGTTGGCTCCGGTATCATCGTACCAGAGCCATACCTGTACAATTTGACGTGAGATTCGTTATCACATTAAATTCAGAGGGCAGCCAGAGAGAAGTTATAGAAATCATGCACCCTCAAAATGGGAGGGTAGACATCACATTTATGTATTGCAGTCGCAGAACTCGGTCACAGTCCTGCAGAAATTCACCCTGTCCAGGTCGCAAGAGCTGCAAGGGAGAGCTAGTAGAATGCTTCGTTAGGTCTCTCTCTTCCCAGCAACCCCCAGCGAGAGACCCACACCCTAAAAAATTCCCGTGGATCCGATGAGCTATTCCTTCTAATCCCGCAATCATAATCATCTCACGTGCATCATTTATAATCCCCCAGTCCCAGAGGATGTGATCCATGAGGATGTCTGCCTCACCTGAGCGCAAACACACCACGGTTCACGGACAAGTCCTAAGTTGAAGAGTTTACTCTAAAAATTAGAATTATTAATCTCAAGTGTTTGTACCAAATCTAACCATAATATTATACGACTCCATGTATAAGATACGAATTACTTTATTTGTTTTATTGCCGTAGAGATGTCGAGGACATCATTTCACCCTCCTGACTAGTATTTTGGAAAAAGCTCGTTTTCATCGCGCTAAGGGTGCGTTTCCATGGCGCACGACATATCGATTAGTTCAATCTTTTCTCCATATAAAACGTTTAAATTACTGAATATTGACCTTCACCGCCATTCTCAGTATGTTTCGCAAGCTGTGGACATGCACTAAAGAGTGTTAAAAAAACAACTAATAAGCTATGTTTATTCAGTAAGCAAAAAATTGTATTGAATTGGTGTTTATATAATTGTATATAATTAAAAATAAAATCAAATGAAAGTAGGTGTACTGAAAAATAATTTGTTTCATTTTTGGACTTATTTTAATGATGCAATATACAATACCACAATATCTACATACATATTTAACAAAATATTATACCAGATTAAACAAAAATTGGGACCCTTCTATGAAAATTATGTGTCGTATTGAGCAAGCCCGAGCTGCATTCTTCCACATAAAGAATTTATTGTGCAGTCATGACTCAAATTTAAATTTTCGAATGAGAATTTTATGATGCTTCGTATTCCCTGATCTGGCATCTGCAGACGACTACTAAAAATCAGCTGGGCTGATAGGAGCACTAATGGCAATGCAATGTGATTCAGATGCGAAAAGAAAAGAAATCCTTAAACCAATAATGCCATATAATGAGACACCCAGAAATATATTGAATTCTGCATTTCATCCTTCAAGGTAAAATTGTTAACAAATAGCTTTCGGAAGACGGAGAAGAATCCAATGCAAATGGTTCGGGACGTCCAAGTCTAACTATTTTGATTTGCGACAAATAAAATAATGATCGCTATAGTTTGTTTAGAGAACAAGAAACAAATCAATTAATGGGTCGCCACTAAAGTGCGTTTGCTACCAAAGTTGCACACCTAAAATGTACTTAAATACTAATTTAATGTATTAATTAGAAATATATACATATAAAATCAATTTTGTCGAAAAATATTGTTTTTGCGCTACCGGGATTCGAACCTGGATCTCTATTTCCAATCCGGGGAAGTACACTTCACTTTTTCATGACAAATTTTCGAACCTATATGTTACACTTTTTCAAATTAATACATCTGTCGTTTCATTATTTGAAAGCCATCCACATTGTTTGAAAAAGTGTAACATGCAGGTTCGAAAATTTGCCATGAAAAATACTGGCGCTATAATACAATTGGTGGTGTACTTCCCCGGATTGGAAATAGAGATCCAGGTTCGAATCCCGGTAGCGCAAAAACAATATTTTTCGACAAAATTGATTTTACATGTATATATTTATAATTAATACATTCAATTAGTATTTAAAACATCACAGACCGTCTGTTCTGACTAATTACAACTTCACAATAAGAATATGTTCTCCTTACTAAATGTACTTGCATATTTTAGTACAAAAATTATACAGGATAAAATTCAACCCAATCAAAAACAATCTAATAAGTCATCCACTGCATATCGTACAAGCTTCGCGTTACGAACTACAACAATGGCAATCGACCTCTGACTGTTAGTGTGAAACCCGGAATAAGACTCCTGCTCTCATTAGCAATTATTAAAGAATGTGACAATAGACAAATATTACTTACGTACCTGTATCGTAATTCTAGATCATTACATTTTTGTCTTTTACTTTTACCGGATTACCTGTATATTAACAGAGCGTAAAATAACAAAGCAGATATTCTTCATACATTCGACGATTTAACACATTTCGTATCATTTTACCAATAAACAACCGCATTAAATATAAACGGATAGACAAAAAAAAATGTTTTCAATTTTATTATTAAATTATTACCGCGCGCGCCTCATTTTAATTACAAAAGTGAAAATAATACGATATCTGTTAGAAACCAGAATTATTAACAAAAAAAAAAAAGATTCCAATAATACAACATCGTGGCGACATTCCTTTTAGATTTTTGAGATTTTGCAATCTTTGCACTAATGTATTATTTTTCTCTTCATCCGTTTACAAAATTGCTGGATAACAAAAATTAGAATCACCCAAACACGTTGCCTACAGACACGCACATCTGCGAGATCACGAGAAAATTCAACATCTTGCACTACAATTCTGAAAATAAATATGTTTGAAGTTGAATTGAGTTCTAACACAGATGAACGTTGAATTCAAAGATACTCCTTAGTAATGTAACTAGGGCCGAAGGTCTCACCGCCTCCAGGAGCTTGATGAATCCATTTCTTGACCTGAGGTAGGACAAGTCCATGCATGCGCAGCACTGACAGCAACAACACTTGAAACCCTGCTGAGAATTGTTCGACATTTGTATGACTGGCCGTCCTCTGTTAGCCATATTGCACACCACCGTTTAAGAAGCTCGCTAACAGATATTATATCAGTTAAATTTAAATTTAAGTTCGATTGATTTTTTTCATATTTTCATTGCGTATTTGACAAACTACGCTTTTATTTGATATATCTCTTTAAGAAATAAGATAAAATTTAAGCAATTGACGTATTTATATTTCCAATTGTATTATGCACACTATAGAACACTTGAACATCTTCATGTCATCGTATTTGGTTCTTCGTGCAAATTAATTGGCACGTAAAATCAGTTCCATTTAATCAACAACTCTTCAGAATTCACTTATATTTTCACTGTCACAATTTTCTACATTTTTTCACAACTAGTGGGAACACAATTTTCTGGTTAAATGATCGAGCCTCGTTGACTCAGCACATTTTGCTTCGAAAGGAAGCTGGCAATTAACTTTTCACATATTTGACTGCACGGAGGAGACTGGCGAACGGAATCATTCACTAGTCTGGACCGGAATCCAGAAGGAAACATTAGTGTAAGTTCTATAATGGGAGACCAGAGCGTTGTACTATAGGAGGATAAAAATAGAGCTCACGGGGGGGCCGCGCGTGCCATGTGCACCAAATACAATGTAAAAAATATTATTCGAGTCGTCTAAGTAAAACTACATATTATATACATTATCTCAATAATACAAAACATGTAATATTTCTTCGAAATCACGCTGATATCTATTGCGGAATTCGCTTTAACTCAATATCTCACGAAAAATAATATGAAAATAATGAATTAAAATACGTATTGGACACGTCCTAAGTTTTCATACACTGAGCTAAATTATTTTCTGCAACATTCCGCAAAAATATACGCAACGCTTTTCGGCAAGATATTACATTTTTTGATTTATAGAACTATCTATCTATAGTAAAAACATATAGACAATCTAATGTAATATTATAGATGTACCTGTTTTATATAAATTATTGTTGTACATTAACTAGAGTCGGCAAAAAGAGAAAAATAAATAATTCTTAAGGAAATAAATGGTCGTCCCGTTAGATATCCATCAGATCTTATATTTAAAGAGTACAATCCCCTAGACATAAGACAAATCTTTATGCTGAGACTCGTCCAATTTTTCCATGCTAACAACAACTCACCCCAAACAATAAATCATGGACACAACACAAGACAAACATCAAACATCTACACGCCAGTTCCGAGAGCAACAACGACATTTTATCAAAGATTCTACATGTTCTTAGCTCCGAAACCGTACAACACACTCAGCTCCAACTGGAAATCGTTCACTTCCAATAATATTACGCAAATATGGACCCAATATATGATCCAATTGGATAGAGATCAATCAGAAACTTCGCTACCCAATATTCTAACATAATCATTATACAGTGCCTACACTAATAATTCACTAGTTCTTCAACACTCCCACTACATTTTTATTTATATCTTTTTCTTTTTTTTAATCTCTATTTTATTTCTGTCGACTACTACTTTAACACAGACTTCAGTCTAGCAAAGTAGCCAGGACAACGCTGTATATATCAGAGGTGGAGTCTACTCCATCTCACACAATAAACTACGAGTATTTAATTGCAATATAATTGTATCTTATGTTTATCATGTTATATTATAATATATTCACCTCTGTTACAACAAAAATATGTATGTCAATAAAGTCTAAATAAATAAATAAATGATTCTCGGATTCTTTGACAAGATCAACTCTCATCTTCAAGATCAGAAGAAGACAAAGAAACATTTAAGCGCTGATCTTCTATGTAGGTAGGTACTTCCAGTAGTATTCTTCAATGTCTTCTCCATCATACAGTGAATATTCCCGACCTGCACGAGGTCTTCTGTCATGAGGAATTCAAGTCAGTTATGTGGCCTTCAGCTCAGTTCAGTTCAACGTATTGTACATCTGAATGTAAATTGAACTTAATATCCGCTCAGTGTTCAAAGACGCATAATCTTACCCTTGATACTGCACTTACTTACATGTGAGTGCAGTATCATCCAAGCGCATATATGTTATGTGCCGCCAGAGACATTATTTGTAATTTTAACTCTCTGCTTTACCCCGTATCGTTTTTTCATTAGTTTCACAAACACGGATGGTCATACTACTTTATGTGTGCATACTTTTTATATTTTGACACTAATTTGTAACTACAGACTAAGACGAAACTGTATATTCCTAAATAAATACAGCAGCATAGACAACAGCATCAGCAAGTGAAAAGAAATGGAACTCTTGTTTTTTTCTAATAATTGGAATAATATTAAATAAATGGTAATATATCTCTTGTCATGTTTCACCATGCAAATGAATTGTACCTGTCAAATTATGTGTGTTATATTCTATACTGTGTTATATTCCGAATTGAGTTATAAAGGTAATGATTATTAATCTACGTGGTTTAGTACATTTTTGATTGGGCTCAGCTCAGGCTTGCAGCAAGATACCGAAAGGAGTCGAAGTCGAAGAAGACCTTGCTCATCCAGAGGATTGTAACAATCCAGAGAGTCACGATATTTGGGTGACAGAGAAGAAGATAAATATAATAAATAAATATATTGGCTCTGACGAAAATAGGAGATAGCTTTGTATTTATTATCTAAGTTGGTATCTGGCGTTGAAGAATAATAATACTAATTTTCAAGTAAAAGGGGACGCAGATTACATTACACTACATATAAAATTAATATTTTAATTACGTTTTTTTAAAGTAATTTTACGAAAAAACATTGTACGCCAACTGTACTATTAACGATGAATTATTATTATTATACATTAATGCCATCTGTTGTCTTAGTGAAACAGCTGTTATTGAGAATACCGATAATCTTATAAAATAGTTTTATGACAGGAAAGCAGCGGTCCGCTTAGAAAAGCTTTTTTTTTATTAACATTTTTTAACTGCATGATGTTTTCCCGGTGGTATGTTACAATGTCGGAAATGATGAATTAAATTGACTTTTATTATATGTAATATTATATAAAATTAGCAGCTCGATATATTTCATAAATCAAAAATTCTACAAAAATGAACATATTAATACAATTTATTACATTTCTCGGGGAAGGTTCGGAAAACTAAAAATGAATAACTAAAATAAGTAACTTTTTTGAGATTTAAGTAGTTTCTTAACGCCAGTCAAAAATTTAATTATTGCTCTCGAAACTTACGCAATGTAGCGGTAGAGGGCAGTACTGAATTGGTGCTAAATAATTCGTTGCATTTCATATGGAGATTAGACATTAAACTGACCAAATTATGGATGCCTTTACCACTAATCCCGTCATATATGCACAACACACGAAGTCACCAATTTGACATTCACTAGTTCGGTTTTCCATATTCGGTGGATGTTATAAGGTTATATAATTGTTATGACTTGAGGTGAAAGTTTTTACGAAAATGGCGCTATACAAATTATCCAATATTACTATGGCCAGTAGCATTACATCAACCAGGGGCGTGAAGTGCATACAAGCAAAAAAGCTGTGCACAACTAAAAATTCTAGGAAACAAATATAAATTTAAAAATTGGATTAACATTAACGAAAACATTATTTTGTAATTAGTGCCATCTGTGTACCAGTAGAGACTTTAATTGCTTAGTTCTAAAAATTCACCGCTGTACTCATGGCGCTCTTTTTTTATTCGCCGCATCTTGCTATTTACATTATTCAGTTCTGTCTTTAAGCTAGTGAATTACTCAAGTCATGCAAATGGCTATTTACTGAATTGAAAATTCCTTCCGGTTGATCCGTTTTGTATGCGGTTTATTAACAGAATAACATTAGAAAGGGTTACAACTGCGTGCAAATCATTGAAGTGTCTACTTCCTCTTTTACTAATTCGAGAATTTTACTATCTTACTGTTTTTAACCTGTTGATTTCATGATTGTTCTTTAAATTTGGTGCATGGATTGGTTTTCGATTTTAGAAAAACAAAAAGCAACTTGGCATAACTATTTCCTACGTTAACCTTTAATAAAAATAATTATTTCCTTTAGTTATTACGTGAAGTATTTTCAAACAATAAATGAATCATGTTCAGTCATAAAAAGTGTTCTTAAAAACGTTCATATTTTTTTAATATGGGTAAGAAAGTATTATTTTACGTTAAAACTTAAACTTTAAAAACACTATTAACAGTACTCTAAAATTATAAATTAATACATGATAGGGTCGTATAAACGACGGATTTATTTTGTCTAAAGACGTTAGTTAAACGAGAGTACATACATTGTATATGAATGTATAATGTCATTGGTAACAGCATAACCTAAATCTATACCTACTGCACGCCACTGACATCAACAACCGATAGAAAAGTAGGCCGTCTTATCATTCATACTATGAATACTTACCACCAAGAGAATTACGACGACCATTAAATTTAAATGCAGTTGTTGCAATTTGTGACAGTGCAATTTGTTGCAATCTAAAAACTTTAAATTCATTCATAGTTTGTTCGGTGTGTTATATTTTAAACAAATCACTTGAAACGTTTTTTTTAGTATATTTATAAATTCCATCTGAACACATTAATAATAGTACAATCGAAATAATTAATTTACAAACATTAATACACTTATAAAATATATTCAAACACGAATTAATTATTTTGTTAATATTATAAATGCACAGTACATAGAAGAGTATATAAAATATAACTTTTTTTTCTAATTAAGACACACAGGTTAACATGTATATTATAAATATTATTCAGAACAATATTCTATCTGAACATTAAATTAATAATTTTTGAAAAATATATAAAAAAAACCATTTTGTGAATAAATATGTATAATTACAACACACTAACTTATTATGTTACATTGAAAAAAAAACACATTGATTCATGATATTTCATTAATATTTTATTACACAAATTACTGGAAAAAAAAATGATAGTATCAAAAAATTATCAGTAAGTACAAGTGTAATTAATATAGTTACACATTTTAGACCCAGTTATTTGTTTAAAGTGGGCCCATGCAGTGGTATCATCCATCCGGTTCACGCGAGCCGGTTGTTAAATTTAATCACGGTTCACCAAACCGGTTGCAAATAAAAAATTAATACTAATAAATTTTTACCGCAAAAAGTCGTAATTAAAACTAAATCCACATGCTGTAGATCGATTTATTATGCTCGTATTTCAGACATAAAAATCTGACAAAAATAATTGAATTGATGAAATTATTCAGTTTCTATTTTTTTGTCACATCTGGAAGCGCTTGGGTTTTCTGTCGTGTTTCCGTATCGTGTGATTTTTTTTGAAACCTTAGTGGCTTGTGGTTTAGTTAGATAAATAAAAGTTAAAGTAGTTGAAAACAAACAATATTAGTAATATATTTGTAGCGATCGGAATTCAAATCCACCGCCATCTCAGTCGGCATCGACGCTAGCGACAGCGTTGCCGGCTGCTGCTACAAGCCTGGCTCGATCATTCACCGCCAGGCAGTCTCTCCAGTTTCATCGTTTTACAACGGCGGTCTTGCCGGATCGCGCTCACCGAGCAAGACCGCCAACTCGCTTCATTTCATTTCATAAGACACGTGCACCTTCTACATTCATTCACTGTATTCATTCTATCTGTCTTCCTTGTTTTTAATCATACCGACAATAAACACCCCTCCACACGCCAATCGCATTTATTTCATTTAACCACCGTCCTAAACAACCTGTTATCAAGCTGCTATCTCGATTCCAACTTTTCTGAATACAATTTTTGGTGTCACACCACTGGGCCCACGTAATATAACCCACATTTCTTGTTACCGGATTATTTTAACGGCGGTAAGTTAAATTACAAAGAGTAATATTTTTACAAATAGATTTTTCGAAAATTTACATTTCGAGTAGATCGAACATTATGGGTGTAGCCTGCGATTACACACAGCATAAGGAAAAATACTTAATAAATAGACAAAAACTAAGTTAACAGATTGGTTCGATCTGTACTTCGTACAATACACATACAAGCTTCTGGAAAAGACGAAATTTTCACTGACGTTATATTCTGTTTGATCCGCTTTTAGTGGTTATTTGGCGATTTAAATGAAAATTTACGCCTTGGCGTTGAGCGAAAGGGCGCGTTACTCTTACCGGTAGAAATGCTAGCTAATTCTGAGACTGGAATAGTACCTAATAGTATACTGATACTAAGATTCAAAACATTCAAACATTTGTGCATATTCCTCATTATCTTCCCAACACGCTTTTTAGATAGAATGCAACACTTCAACACTTGCCACTCTCATCTCGTTGACTTTCATACACGTTCTCATGTACCTACGCCGGTCAATTTTGGGAGTAACTATGCTTTCTTAATTCTACCGACAAAGCTACGTACAGATCTATATTCGCTCTTCATTTGTTAATTCTTCTCTATATTGTATATCGCACATACGTATGTCTGATGGCTAGGATGTCCGATGTATGCATGAACAGCAAACAGAGATGAGTGCATAAGTAATGGTATTCGACAGTGTGACAGTAGAATCCCGATTTAACATGCCTGGAATTCACGTTTTCCCTCCATTTGCGTGTTATTTTTGCAATCCCGTGTCATTTTAGTACATTACAAACCCTATTTTACGTTTGACTTTCCCGCGATTTACTTCTAAAATTTATTAAAATTCGTTCAGCCAGTTCGCTTTTCGCCAGAGCCAAGAGTGTGTTGGTCGTTTGCTTGTCGCGTTTTTATTTACTACGAATTTTATTTAATACGCACTTTTCATTCACATTTGTAATTTATACGTTACGTTGTTTTTCACAAGCTGGAATCAGCATGAAAATTGCATATAGACAATACAGCATGGATGGCTGAGAAAGAATTCACGAATAACCCTTGCAGAAATACTTAAGACGTTGACTCCAATGTAATAACATCGGACGTAATTGAAATAGTGGACAGTCGTATAAACGAAAACTTGACAGAAGAATCTTCCTACGAAGAAGTGTCTGTTCATCCCATAAACTCAGTTCCAACAAAGGATTTTTTTTAATACCCCTAATGTACATTTTCCCCTTGTTTACATTTTTTTTTGTTAGTCCCTTCAAAAACTTTAAATCGAGGTTCCACTCTAATTAAAATCATAAATAATGAATGCTTAATACAAGTAATGAGTTTATATTATTGGGAGGTATGTTCTCTAGAGACTGCAGGAAGTAAAGTGAATGGTGTTCTGAATACAGTTGTCGCTGGTAGGAATTTTGTCACCCGAAGCGAGATTAGCGGTGCATATTGGAGTTCTGGTGCCAACTCTTACCTGTCTTACTAAATATTCATTATTTACCATTTTAAATATTACATTTAGTCACACTTTCATCTCTTTTTAATACCATAACTTATGCATTCATCTTTAAGTTTACTCTCGATACATCCATCGGACACACTGCAGATTAGTTTCACTCTTAGCGATTAACACTGATTCCATCTACATATAGTAAGCAGCTAACTCCTCGATATACTATCGATCTGCAAAGCAGCTAACTCCATTATTCTAAAATGTTCAGGAGCAACAAAAAACTGTTTAATTTTGTAACTAAACGGATAACGAAAATTCCGAAATACGCTTTGGTAGATTGTTTATGCAGAAATAGGGTGGCTGAGAAATTTTATTGATATTTTGATTTATCTCGTATAGGGAATATTTGTAAAATATTATTTCCGCGGACGTCTTCTATTTCTGGTGCCATCAACACTTGTGTCAGGTAAACATTTAAGATTTTTGCAAGCATCAATCTAAGTTTTTTTTTTTAGCACGTAGTACTTATTTATTATTTTAAAATTGATGGGAATTTTTGGCTTTTAGTGAACAAATAAACCAGGAAAACAATGGCATCAAAAACGGCTTTTTGACCATGGGTGGAGTTAGCTGCTTTACAGATTTACCATTTTATTACATATATATTTTTTTAAATAACACAATAATTAAATTAAGGCACGATAAGTTATGTAACTTATTTGCCTTGAAAATATCTAAAAGTAGCTTAACAAACAAAAAAAGTACTAATTTCTACAAGAATTTAGGCATATAATTAATTACCTTTTTTAAAATATCTAATCCCTTAGTAAAACGAAAACTTGTGTTGCTATATATATATATAATCGTAATATAATTTTTAGAGAATTCTCCGAAGTCTTGTAATAATGATTGTGTATGGTATATGGCACTTTACACTAGTTTTTTTTTTAGTTTGCGTCCATGGTGAAAAGATATTATTGTCAGTAAGTACATACATAAACGGAAAAAAAAATTACAAATAAAACGAAAACAAAATTGTTTTTTTTTTTTTACTTAAAGTTATACACACTTAGTTATAATTATTATAATATTTTATTTATAGGTAAAGGTAACATTTATTTATAACTTAAGTCGATTTACATTTGAAATACAACTACTAAATATTTGTTTTTGATTCACTGTGGACGCATTTTTGAAACTATGAGCTCTTAAAACTCGCATTTCATTTTCAAAATGAATTATATAAAAGCATTTTCAGTAAAGCAAGATCATTATTACAAAATAAATAATATATGTATTACAATAAATCTGACCGACCTCAGGCTAGGTTAGATTGCAATAAACCAACGTTAGGTTTGGTTAGATTAAATCTGATAACGTTAGGACATCGAATATAACAAATAAATAATATAATTACACTTCAATTTAGATTATTGACTGTTGTTTAGCGTTATCAGTGTTTCCCAGAGAAATGTATAAAATCGCGTATACATAGTATAACACACCTATTACGGGTCTAAATTATGAGTCAAAAATGTCCAAGGAGTAGGTATGTCAAAATTCTGTACCGTTACGGAAACTATTACTGTATGAGATTTTTACAAAATCATGTCAATTTTAATCAATATTTACAAAATTGACCCAATATTTTTATGTATTGCTTCAGACTCTAAAATCATCTAACAAAAATTAGCTTGATAATCTTTAATTTTTTGTATTCAATATATAATTTGGAATCAATATAATATTTAAATCAATCAAAATAATCGCAAAATATTATACAGAGTGTAACAGACCTAGTCCACAACATTTTATCGGTGGATACCTGACTAAATTACGATAAATTAAAATGTTCAAGGAATGTGTGCAAATTCTGGACTGTTACGGAAAATATTATTGTTTAAAATTTTTACAAAATCGAATTAAGCTTGAAGTCTGCATATTTGCGAAATTGTTCCATTATTAATGCATGTCTTTACTTCAGGCCCTAAATTTTCAAACAAAAAATACTCTAGCCGTTTTAAATTCAATAACCTTTATTTTTTTGTATTTAAGATATAATTTGGAATTAATAAAATATTTCAATTAATCGAAATAATCGCATAATTTCGATTTTTTTTAAAAAATGTTTATATCTCTGACATGGTTGAGATTATGCACATATCTATTGAAGATTTACAAATCGTAATTTAGTCAGGTATTGTGGACTAGTTCTGTTACACTCTGTATACAGTTGAGATCAGGTACATGCAGCTTGAACATTTTTGGCTTATATTTTTAATATGTTGTGTCTACCCCTAAAACATTGTGCACTAAATGTGTTACACCTAGTATTTTTTTACGGAAACAATAAGTACCTACTCGCATGAATACTTATACATTTTTTTTTTTTTTATGATACAATGAAGTTTTTTTTTGCTTATCTTTGATTATCTCCCTTCCTCTCCCAGTAACACTGAAGATCAAAAATTCTCTTAAGTTGGTTGTTTATCAGGTTTACACTATATTATAACATCTATTATCTGCACTAGGTTAGAGATATTTTCCGAAATATGACAGGAAAGACATAAATGAAGATGTATTGCCGTTTCATTTCTGTATTTTTATATATATATACATTTCTCCATCGCCGCACATCGACGATAGATTCTGTTCAGGCTTACGAGGTAGTAGTGGAGATTACTGATGATAAAATCGTTATTTTAACTGTTATTGTTACTGTGATTGCGTTCGATTGTAACGGTGATTGATAACTGATTAACGTAATTCTTCGAGCAATGACTGGTACACTAGAAAGTAAGCCTCCGACAGTTAAATCTTAGTTACCAAACATCGTTAAATTTCAGTTACCAATTGTAATACATCAAGATGTAGCGATTGTGCGACGCGCGCACATTGGCAAGAATGGGAGCGTAGAAGGGATAAAAGATCGTCGCACTTGGGCGCGCGCTCTCTCGCATTAGAGTCGTGGATCGGAACACATCTAATATATTTGAACTTATGCTTGTAAGCTCTGTAATATTGCTACATCGAGTTATCTTGGCTCACCAGCAAGCGGTCCAAGAAGACATCATCCCATTGCAGCCGTAACAAACCGATGCAAGGACATTACCGGAGTGGCGATATCCTACAAATTTTACGGATATTATACCAATCATCGACACAATCACAGTCGCGTAACGGTTTACCATCACTAGTGGAGATTCCCTGAAGTGTATATTAAATAGTAGACCAGGTAAACTTATAAAAAAAACTTTTCCCTAAATTACTGTACACTGGACAGTAATAATTACGCAGTAACAAAGAAGACAATAACGACAATAGTATACTAATATTGATTTTACATCGCCATTCGCACATTAAATCATTGTTGCCAATAACGTACACCATTATACATGTTATGAATATAGTCTTTTACAAAATTCAGCAGTGTTTCAAGTGTTAAAAGTTTGGTGTCTTTCTCTGATGAGAGTCGGCGGTGGAAGAATGAAGATAACATCTGCACTTTATATCCCTCGGTAAGATTTGGTGGCAAAAATCGTACTCAAGAGGTACAGCGCCGCGACAACCATGCCGATAATCTGAAAAGCAAAAAAATATAAGCAAAATTAGCCGATAATATAAAACTGACTATAGGTATTATTTCAGGGTCCTAGAGTGAGACTGAGCAAAATTTGGAAAGAATGTAATTCAATATAATACACATTTATAACGGCGGGAGAGGAAAGAGGAAGGGAAAAGAGCAACTATGCAAAATTTGATTTAAATTCACTAAACGGTGTAGGATTATACAGAGAATCATAAATAAATTCAATTTTATATATACAGGTTGGCCCAAAAAAAGTGAGAACATTTCATAAAATGTGATATAATTACATCAAAATTAGTTTAACTATATCAACAATAGCTTAAATAGTTTACTAATTTACTTACTTATCTATATTATGTTTTATTTCGTTCCCATTTTTTATGTTTGATTTTTTCAAATTGTTGCCCAGAATGACAAAAATCAATGCAGAAGACCGTATTCTGATCAAAAAATTGCGAATTGAAAAACTATGGGGTGCTAGAAAAATGATCATAGAGTTTCCAAACAAAGCCTGGAGTATAGCTAGACATTACAGCATAACTGGACATTACGGCAGGACGGAGCTCCATCTCATACAGCCAGAAATACAATCAACTTTCTTCGTCATGAGAATGTTAATTTCATCGAGCCAGGCATGTGGCCACCGAACAGCCCAAATTAGATTGTGTAATACGGGGTGTTTTAATAATTTCAGATAAGCTAAATATTGTGCAAAAAAATTACATTAAGAATTATAATTGATTATATTATGTTTTGAAATAACTCACGTGTTACGAGATGTTCTCACTTTTTTTGGGCCACCCTGTAGATTTATTAAATTATAAGGATTGATACTCACAGAAGCTGCCAAATAAGGTTCATAATTGTATGTGTATTTCCTGTGATTTACTTCGATTAGCAATGTAAGCGCTGCCGAAAAATACAGGATGCACGCGATCCCGTGGTACACCACCTCCTAAACATTTAAAAATAAATCTGACTTTAAAATCACAACATTAATAGTATATTAAAGATGATTGCATTAATTAATTAACTTCAAAAATACAAAATAAAAATCAATCTCGAGTTTACGAATTGGCCGTACACTTTTCAACATTTTCTATGGAAGACGAACATGTCCGAGACGTTTTGATCGGTATTCAGTCAGATATGTGATTGTTTGAAATGTTTACTTACGTAAATAGTTTTAGAGATGATAGAAGAGGTGGCCAGTGATATCAAGCACGACGTGAGAAGACAAAATGTTCCTATGAGGAAGGCGACGCTCATCAATAAGAAGAACAATTCAGGAATCTGACTGGCATAATTGTTGTAGTACCGGCTCATGTAGAAACTGACTATCCCCACACACACTGTGCCCAGTATCTGGAATAAAATACAACATTATAAAATTAAATTAAATATCACAAAAACAGTGCAAATAGACCGCACTTCAAAGACTTGCGTATTTAAAAATTCTCAACATCTTCCATTTAGACTACAATAAACTATGACAGATAGGGAGATAGAAATTTGGAGAATAATAAAATAATAAATATGAATTAAATATATTAATTAGAAAGATATACATATAAAATCAATTTTATAGAAAAAATATTGTTGTTGCGCCACCGGGATTCGAACCTGGATCTCTTTCCTAACCGCGGAAGGTGCATTATCCAACTATGCTACAGCGACAATATTTTTAGTGACAATTTTCAAACCTATATGTTACCTTTTTGATATTAATACATTTAATCGTTCCATTATTTGAAAGAGCCATCTAAATTATTTTTACAGAATCTCAAATACCTTTGAGTAAACTGATAGCAGACGCCAGAATTATCGATTCATTTTTATTAAATCTTGGACACATTGATACAACAAGATAGGGTTAAGAAAACTGTGTACCAACAAAGTTAACCTTCACATTTATTGTATTATAGATGAGGCACGAATGTTAGCGACAGTCAGGTAGGTTATTGCCTTTTTAAAAATAATCTAGGCGAATTATTACCAATCAATTGAATTAACAGTGATACCTAATTTATGATTATTTTTACATAGATTTACGTTAAAAAGATATAGTGTTCAGATCCTGAGTGTAACGATTTTTCTAATTCATTATTAAATTCAATTCAACGGTTTCATTTTTTATCTTCTATTGACATATTACTGTATTAAATAAATTCTCACAAAATTCAGATAATATAAATAGTGGAAATAAATGGTTTAACAATGAATTTGATTGATTCGTTTTATCGATGATTTATCTACGACACTTGGAAATCGATTTACAACTTCTAGCATGACCTCAAAATCACGAACTGTGAGACAATCACAGACGATTGTCAGTCACAATCACTAACGGCGATTTAATATCTGAAAATATCGTGATTCGTGATTCTCGTCTGAAAAATCCACCATTTATCTTTTATTTTATTAATAAATTTAATGCGTTCATGGTTTGCCAATTTTAATTTGATTTTTGCTTATTTACCTATGCTAGGAAGCTGTCAATATACATATGGCTTAGTATCGCAAAAACCTATCAACATATAATATTGATGATTGATTTTTAGCTAATTAAAAGTGTTAAACATAACATATTTTAACGGATATGTTAATGGTATTTTCTCTTTCTAATATACTGAAAAGTGATTATTTCAAAATCAAGTCATAGATATAATAATGGAATAGTATAATTCCATTGTTTTTGTTCATTTATTTAATATATATATTGTGATGTTAAAAACGCCTAGTTCCCCGATCACAATCACGCAAATGAATTAGTCAGAAGTAGATATTTATCTCCTCACCAGTCTAGACTCGCAATCGTACGTTCATCGTCTGATGCAGCCAATGCATTTACGGGGTTAGAGACCCTTATTATTCTCCTTCAACAAAACAATAACCATTATTCATTGTTTGTATACGATTCGAATACCGAAAACGTGAAAGCATTGTACCCGATGACGCGCGCTCCACGAGTCACCGTTCCCGTCTCGTCGGTGTAATCATTTAGGTCAATGTCGATTAAAGATTCCGTGAAATGAGCTGTCGGTGAACGCGCTTTGAGGTCGAATTCTGGGATAATTATTGTATCTTGCGCAATACGTCTCTGTGGCCCGCCTGAATGCAAGATACCATTTATGGTAATGATTTTACCGCTGGACGTATACACCCTCGTTTATAAATGATTGAGGTCATATTTAGTAAACAGACTGAACTACTCGGCGTACAACATGATTCCATGTTCCAATATCACAAACGTACTACTTGCTAGGGTGTATTCTGTAGATAACAGGCCAGTCGTCCATGCAATAAAACATTGAATCAACGAGTCATCTAATTTAAATATCCTTCTTTTGTAAAATATGTGAAAAAAAAATGTTACGCGAAAATTTATCTATCGTACATATTGAATAGGGATGATGAAATATTTTTTTTAAATAATATTGCGATCATATTCAGTAAACAGATCGAACGAATTGATTTTTTGGGTACCTACCTATCAAATTTTTTAAACCATGAAATACATACCTTCAAATAATAGTCTGTACGCGTTCATGCGTAAAAATTTATAAATCCTTGAAAATTTTTACGTGATAATTCATAAATTTAAACATAGAATCACTAAGCGGTAATCAATGATAGGCAAGAAAAGAATGCGAAAGTTTTAATAAACAGCTTACACAATGGAGATGATATCACTAGGTATATAATGAGTATATGTATTAAAGATGTATAAGGTGCATAAACGAACAGGTATTCTTTCAACACAGTGGATGTGGCAGTATCTAAATATTGATCTCACCAGCTGAGCCAGCTTGAGAAGGCCGGGGGCCGTCCTGAGGTAGCCGGTGTTCAGAATAATGGCTGAGGTCGATGTCGTCGTCGTGGTTCTCGTGATGGTGACGCTGTGCGACATTGTGGAATTTTAGATTAATAATCTGAAAATGAAAACAATATATTTTATTATTATATTATCATTTCCATCACTTGTTATCGGCGCAATATCTAAAATAAATTATTTAATGTTCTTAACAGAAAGCATCGCGTGGAGTTCCAAGTCAGCCTCACAGCAATGTAAAAATGTACGATATTTTTTCATTCATATAATTCATAATAATTTCTACGCGGGATACGTAAATACGTAGATGTTACACAACAGACTTTTTGATTTTTGATAAATAATTTTATAAATAGAGCATAATTATGTTTTGAAAAAATTCGTCCATTTTTTAATTTCATTTTCCATTCCATGATTTGACACATTATGAATAATTACTAAAAAAATCTTCAATTTATTTATTTATTAGACTTTATTGACATACATGTTTTTGTTGTAACAGAGGTGAATATATTATAATGTAACACGATAAACATAAGATACAATTATATTGCAATTAAATACTCGTAGTTTATTGTGTGGGGTGGAGTAGACTCCATCTCTGAAATATACAGCATTGTCCTGGCTACTTTGCTAGACTGCAGTTTGTGTTAAAGTAGACAGTTTTTTTCGTGCTGTTGTGGTGTTATTTAATTCAAGAAAGATAAAGATTCGACAGGAATAAATATAATAATAAAAATAAAAAAATGTAGTGGGAGTGTTGTAGAACTAGTGAATTATTAGTGTAGGCATTGTATAATGTTTCTGATTGATCTCTATCCAATTGGATTATATATTGGGTCCATATTTGCTTAATCTTATTGAAAGTGAACGATTTCCAGTTGGAGCTGAGTGTGTTGTACAGTTTCGGAGCTAAGAACATGTAGAATCTTTGATAAAATGTCGTTGTTGCTCTCGGAACTGGCGTGCAGATGTTTGTCGTTTGTCTTGTGTTGTGTCCATGACATATTGCTTGGGGTGAGTTGTTCTTACCTTCGCATCATTTGATATCATCTCTCCTTAGATACCAATAAAACGTTTAGAACAGTTGAAGATACTAGTTGTAAAATCAGCAACCTAACCACGTTTAATGCAGTTTCTTCTCATAAAGCTTTTATGCATTGTAAAAATTTATTAACAATGTAAATTGGTCATTCAGAATCGGCGTCTTTTGCAAAATCAGTTGATTTTTCCGGCCGAACTTTGTATTATGATTTCACCAATCAACAGTCTTCGCTACCGGAAATTAAAATGACCGTCAGTACGGAAACTAGCTTGGTTTTGAAAGAAAATGCTATTTTGTGTTTTAAATCAGATTCTAACGATTAATAAATATATTGTTCTTTTATATTTTTCTCCAATTAAAAAAATATTGAGGCTGCAACTAGTACTCTCAATTAATGTATTTTGTATGTGCAATTGAAATAATTCATTCCTTTATTTAAACGTAAATGAATTAAATACACCTAGTACTAGAGTTTTCGTGTGATTTAATTACATTTTTAATTTTATTTTTTTTTATTTTTAGGAGAACACATTCTTATTGTGAAGTTGTAATTATTCAGAACATAGTTCTGTGATATTTTATTTTTGAATGTGTTCTCCTAAAAATAATAAAGTTGTATCAATGTGTCCAAAAATTTAATAAAAATTAATTAATAACTCTAGCGTCTATTATCAGATTCACTCAAAGGTATTTGAGATTCTGTAAAAATAAGGTAGATGGCTCTGTCAAATGATGGAACGATTAAATGTATTGATATCAAAAAGGTAACATATAAGGTCGAAAAATTGTCGATAAAAATAGTGCCGCTGTAGCTTAGTTGGATAAAGCACCTCCCCCGGTTAGGGAAGAGATCCAGGTTCGAATCCCGGTAGCGCAACAACAATGTTTTTATTTTTCGATAATATTGATTTTGTATGTATATCTTTATAATTAATACATTTAATTCATATTTAACATTTTTAAATGTTCACAAAAGTATTTGTGTAGGGTAAACTAAAATTTAGTGAGAAGCTTTAGAAACATGGCGTGAAAAAAATTGAATTAAGCTGGAGATTCTAAAAAAAATTTAACCATAACAATACGTGTACTTATATCAATTCAATAATAACACAGATAGTAATTCAGTACATGTAAGACCTTGACACAATTTGATCACGTCTCAATATTAAGGTATAACCAAAAAATACACTGCCTCCATTACTTCAAAATTTCAAATTATATATACAGTATGTTAAATAGTACGTATTTGATATTTTACTTGGTTGAGGAGTTCGATTCCTTTTTAAATCTAATAAAATATATCTTTTTTACCTGTCCATTGCGGGTCACAGGTTATTTTTACAGTAATCTCGTCACTGGTAATTTTCAACTCCCGGTTAACTTGTGTCATCTTCTTTCCCTCAACTCGCCACATTTAATCAATACAATGGCAAATTTTTTGAACGAGAATGGTATTGACTTGTAATATAATATTTCCTATTCTGTAATATTATTGTACTTTTTTCTACAAAATAAAGTTTTAACTTGATTAATGGCACAAATCACTTTTGAAGGGTGGATTGCCTATTTAAAAGAAGAAGAAAATATATTGAAAAAATGCCTAACGCGCCTCAACATTCATCACACCTACGGTGAATTGTACGATTTTTTTATAAAATACCTAGCCCCTATGTAAAAGAACTATAAACATTAATCAAGCAATATATAAATTGTTCATATGTATTTACTACGATTGGTTAATATACACATTTAGGATGCACAGTCATGTGACCATTTATTATCGACAATTGTGTACAATTTATAAATCTTTCATTACCATTTTTAAATAATTAATATGTTTCATTCAAATGAATATGTAATGATAAAGAGGACACTTTTTCAGGCTCTCTGGCCTTTTTTCAAATCTGTGGAAAATTTTTTTTCATTTAATTGTATTTAATTTCATACGTTATTTAATCCCAAATATACTAGAAAAGCATACAACCTTCACGGTATCGTGCATAATGTTGGATTTGATTCCACACGTGAAATAATATAACGCATACGCGTAACGGATTTCCTCAGGATGCCAGCCATTAAACATATTTTCTACGTTAAAAGTAATGTCCATAAAGTTCGACAAAATAATGTAAAATTGTCCGCGTGTAGATTTAATAATAATAACTGAATAATACGGCGGGAAACGAGGACGTCATTATTTTGCAATGGACATCGCTGGGCGGCGCCCACGCACCGCCTTTGGCAACTGCACTCCCAGTGGAAGATCGTAACTCTTAAAAAAGTTTTAAAACTATGAAAAAGATACCCACCCGCACACCTGATATAGGCTAACGTATCGATATAATTTGAATGCACTTTTATCTTTCCGTGAGCGATGTATCCTCGTATACAAAATTGAAAATAACTTTTTAGTTTATGTTTATTTGTAGTATAGGTACATGTATCGAATTGACAACTATCTCGGAGATAAGAAAAAGATATAACTTTCTTACCAAAGCATCATAAATGAGAGGTAATAGATAACTTATCGGGGCTTGACTGCAGAATTAGGAAAAATAAAAAAAATCATGTCTTCAAATCAAAATGTATACCTTGAATAATAATTTGTATTGAGCGTATTTGAACTCCGCGTAAAGCCATTTAACCCTTAGGGCGCTGACACCATTTCCAGTTTGTTTATCAAAATCATAAATGTTGTAAAAAAACAAATTTAGATAATAAATTGTCACATCAAAACTGGCCCGTGTACACCAAAGTCTCAGTGAGAGATTAATTTCTCGTTTCAAATTTGTCGGTAAAGGTCGATGTGTATTAGTCGCGTCATTCTACTACGTGTACAAAATACAATACACAACGAATGACAGCTCGTTCTGTGTTCAATTTAGAAACGCAGGCTTAGATTATTTTTACGTCAACGTCGCGCATGACGTGACATTTTAGATTCTCAAAGTTTTATGTGATACAATTCCTCTTTGATCGATAGTTATCGTATTACTGCCCACCGTGTGCTACACGGTAGCAACAAAGTCAGCCGCACGGCACACTTGACGAATCTTGAACGCGCGGTGTCGTCAGCAAACGAAATTGTCCACTAGGCTCGCGGCCCCGCCCACGGGCGCACTGTTTAATGGGACTGAGTCAGATTTCCAGCGAGAAGCCGCTATAAATAAACATTTAGTCGGCCGTGATAACGTAACAAATATTTAATAAATAACAATCTTCCATCGCCTCTGGGGCGTGCCATATGGCCAAATATTTCCGAGACGGTGTCTAATATCGTTGAGCTCATTAGACGTCCAAAGACGTGACGGTCTGGCAAATTGTTGGATATGTCAATAGTGATGAGCTAAACCGTGATTGTGTAAATGCTATTCGATTATAGCGTTGATTGGTAACTGAGATTTAACTGTTAGAGGTTCCGTTTCCAGTGTACCGGTTACAGCTCGCCAAATTATGAATAATCAGTTACCAATTATAGTTACAATCGAACACAAATCTCAGAATCACAGTCACAATCACGGTTTAGCTCATCACTATGATGATCAAGGAGATGAAGAAGAAAATGCGACGCAATTTGATCTATCACCAGAATTTTTTAAAACAGAATATGCACTTCATCATCTCATCATCAGCGACCTATCATGAATAGTCGTGCGATGGAATCCGAAACGTCGGACAGAGAGGTCTGATACACATGGCAGAAAACTAGAAAACTTTACACAGAATATTCTGAACGGCCGTGAAAACATATGAACATTCTTAATTATTTTACTTAAGTATATTAATGAAACAAATTTCCACATAGGTATGTACGAGTAATATGTAAATCATGAAAAAGGAATTCTTTTTATCAACTTTTTGAAATAGGTTACTTTTTTATATTTTTTGGGAAAATGATGCCCAGGCACCCTGCGCAGTATAACACAGATGGGTGTAGTAAAGATCTTAAATCTCGCTCGACAAAAATTCCGTTCTGGAGTGATCCCAGAAAAAAATATAGGTATGTCGAAAAAGTAACCAAACAAATACATCATACTCGTTACAACGGCCAATACATATTTTATTCAGTGCCTATAAACGTCAAACGAACGTTTTACATTTTTTAGAAATTCACTTATTCGAAATTAATATGTCATTTCACATTATGGTAAAGAACTTCTTTGCGGATTCAGTAGGTACCAATCTATTAAGTAAATATATATATATATGTTTATTGAGCACAGAAATAGTAATTATATAAACTATAGACGACAAAATTCCTGTACATTTATTGATTATTTTCACAACTAAAATATTCTCAATGTTTCGCTGTATTTCGGGAACCTTTGCGATCACTTAGACTTGACATTACATCACAAATTAGACTTGACATTTGAATCCGTGGTAGAACTGTATTATACAATAGGGTTAAAAGGGCCCTTGGGTCTCCATATTAACAACAGCCCCGAGGCTCAACAGAGTATAGAATCCAAGTCCAAGACTAGAATCCGTGAACTAGATCCCGATCCCAGCGTACGCTGCTCGCTTAGCATCTTCGGTACTACGCTGATCTATCCCGAATCTTCGTAATATTTTCACACTTCTAAAACTTGTTCATAGAGATGAAAATGTCATCAACAAATACCTTTATTTCTACTATTGTACCAGTTTGTGCTAGTTCTGTATTCAGTTCTGCAATTTACCTTAAAAGTCTTTCGTGAGTATTTTATTCAATTAAAATATAAACACAATTTGAGAAATAAAACATACAATGTGAGGAAATTCAAAGTTTCACTTTTAGAAAAAATCTTACATCGTTATTTTTCTAAATAAAATTCAAAAGTTTTCAATAAAATTCATAATGGAATTGAGAAAACAATAAAACGGAGTAAATGCAAAAGATTCGGCTCCCACTCCGTTTTTTTAATATTTTGAATCTATTAAAATTCTAATTCATATTCAAACGTCAAAATATCGACTCACAGGTGCAAAAATAACTTTATTTAAATTTAAAAATACAGCAGTTTATCCGAATATTGACATGGCAAGATTGATTTATGTCGCTGGTTTTATTCGCAGGGCGGGGTTCAAGATAAGAAAAATACACAGTGTAACCATAAACAAATATATTATCAAGTCATGTCTGTAAACTTGAGAGTGTAATACAATTTTAATTTCATTGTATGTAATATATATATATATTTTCAAAAAATACTCATTATGTACGTATTTCTAAATAGATTTAGAAATAAGTATTACAAATGAAGTATACATATATGGTAGCAATACGTCATATTGTAATAATACGTTATATTGTTTAGATTTGAGTGTTAGATATAACGGATAAGACTATTTTATTTAAAACAAACTTTGGTCTAGTTAAGAAGGCAATGCACATCTTTTAATACAAATTAAATGCATCAAGTAGAAAGATGTGCATACAGATGAACTCAATTCATCGAAAAAATATTTTAGCTGCAACCGGGATATGAACCAGCATCTCTTTCTGTCCGGGGAAGTGTGATAACCAATTACACTACGTCAGCCTCGTAAACAGGCAGCTAAAATATTTTTTCAATAAATTAAGTTTATTTGTATGTATATCTTTCTAATTGATGCATTCAATTTGTATTCAAATATCACAGAACTGTGTTCTGAAAAAAATACAACTTCACAAATAATAATGTGTTCTCTTTAAAATGAACATATTTTACATTATATGCTTATACAGTGGCGTAACTATGACAATGCAGTGCATTGGGGCCCACGTTAAATAGGGGCCCAAAAAGTTCGCGCCCTACAATTCATTTGGTATTGATATTTTTGCGAGTACCGATACCTTTCCCAGCGTTAATACTAATCCACAGCAAGAAATGTAATTCAATTTTGTTATGTTATACTTTTCAATGTTATTGGATTATATATAAATTGTCTATGTTATGCTTTCAAATTGATATATCTATCGTTACATTATTTGAATACCATCATCTTTATTTTTACGGAATCTCAAATACATATAGGTTCGAAAATTTGTCGTCAATGCACTGTGTTGGTATAGCATAATCCGTTAATTCACGTTCCCCGGATAGGAAGAGATTCAAGTTCAAATCCCGGTAGCAACCACAATATTTTTCGATATAATTATTATTAAATGTATATTTTTCTAATTAACACATTTAATTAGTATTTAAAATGTCACTGACATATGTTCTGAATAATTACAACTTCACTATAAGAATGAATGTGTTTTCCTTAATATATATTTTTTAATTTCGATGTCTATAGTAGTAGTACCTCACTAATATGTCGGATTAGGGACCAAACCTTCGCCGTAAAGTGAAAATGGAGCAAGTATTTTTAAAATTACAAATCTATATAAATGCCCAAGAAGACTTGTGTTTTTTTTAATAATAGTGTGAATATTATGAGACAAGAGAATATTACTATTTTAATAGATAAACTAATATTCCTATATCTATTTAGGGGACCCTTTTTCAATTCTGCATTAGTTGAAACGAAAATACTTTTTAACAGAATGCCATTGCTTTTGTCCCGCGTGCCGAATTTTCTTCAATAAAACGGTGACCCACTTTGAGCCCGTCTGTCCCGTATGAAAAATGTAAATAAAAGAGAGGATTAGTATACTGGTATACCTAATAAAAATAGATCTTTATGAGAAGAACGAGAGAGAGAGAGAGAGAGAGAGGGATATCGAGTCGAGCTGTTGCGCTGAGATAATGTTACAACATTACAAATATCAATTTTTTAGAGTTGCGCAAGTCGCAATTGCGAGGGACCACGCTTTCCAGATGACCCTCGAATAACTGAGAAAGAGAAGTAAAACCAGGAGCTTCGGAAAAAGCAAAAAAATAAGACATTAACAGATCCGATTGTGCTAGGCTGCCGTCGATTATTCACGACTTCGTGTACGTTTGGTCTTTGTCGGGTCGGTTCGGGAACTCTAGGCTACGGGTCTGTTATTATCGATAGTTTAACCTAAATCAACGTCGTTATTACTTGTGTCGCGGATCATAGTTCACGTCATGTTGTGATATCGTTTTGAGAGCCCCAAATATCCCTGTACCCTAAATCCGTCCCTAGTTTTATAATGCACGATAATTCATTTTATTTATCACTTGCGCTTGCACAAATAAATATTTTATTAAACACAGAAATTAACGAGTTATTTTTTTGTAAAATGTACGTATACATTATATAAACACCTTTTTAAAAATATTTTTCAGTTTATTTAGTATTTAAATTTTGAATAATAAGCTATGTATAATTTTGTTTTTATCAATACCTATTTTTATTATCAACTTAATTCTTGTAAAAATGTTAAGAAGGTTTTAAGGGCTAAAACATTGAATCAGAAATACAGATATGCTAAAGAGGCTGAGGATCGAAAAAAATGAAAAGAAAAATTATGCTGAATGGTTTATAGATTGATTGCCAAACCCGGTCACATTTATCGAACATTCAACTATTTATAAACAAATGTACGTGTTTATCTAATATACTTCTTGGCATTCAGCTAAACCTTGGAATGCCAATCTCTCCGAAATCTTCGATCACATAATGCGTCAGTCCAGTTAGAGCAACATAGTCTGTTCTGATGTCACCTGTAACCGACTGTTCGTGTCAAGGTGATGAAGAAGGAATCTCAACAGCCTCCGACGCAACAATGACTTCACCGTTTTATGACCAGCTGGTGCGTTCGACCAGTACCTGTTCTGATTCTTAGATTGTATTTACCGCGTCAGCCCCGCACTTTTACCCAGTTGTCGATTGTTAATCTGATAAACAATTACATGAGTTTGTCGACAAATTAATCCGCCTTCTATATTATACCACGACTTCAATTCGACGTAAAGTGAATAAAAATCCAAACTAATTTAACTGCTCGTACGTTTTTCCCATTTCATCAGGGCCAACCTAAGGAAGCGGCTAAGGGTGCAGCCGGACATAGCTCCGCCCTCATAACGGATCAATAAAGAAAATTACAGAGTTTTGGTCATTTATTTGGTCCCAACCTGACAGGTAGCCTCTAAATTTTGTTATTAATTTTAAATAATGCTTTTTAGGTGTTATTAAATTGATATAGCGTTTAAATGTGATATACTCCGAGAGTGACGGATCTCATTTAATCTATCACATACATCCATGACAACATTTTTGTTAAATAAATAAGACCCAATATATAGATGTCTCACAGAGATGAAACTATTATTTTTACATGGAAAGTATATATGATCACTTTACACAATGTAACGTTCACCTATTTACCCATGCTACGACATCTATCAAATTTCAGACGTATTCTAGTATATGTTAATAATTTGAATAAATTTTATATATACACATGGAGGATATAGCCCCATACTTCAAAAATATAGTCTCAGCGACATCTACACTGTTACATGAGAATGAATATCAAATTTTCAAAAAAATCCATAGATGGCGACAGCATATACGAGTACTTCCCATGTAAAAATAATAGCTTCGTCTCTGTGAGACATCTATATCTTGATGACAATCCCCCAGGGGATAAAATCCCAGTAATTAGTTACTGCAAAGATTTGGTCATACTCAAAATATTGTAAATAAGACCCGTTTATGCTTTAAAATATTCTGGCTTGGCCTGTTTTTCACCCTTACGTGTGGGTATAAATAAACTAATAAATAAGAAGGTCTTGTGCTCAAACTTTCCACCCAGTCCTGCAATTTTCCTGGCCGGCCCTGCATCTCATTTTCTCCCTCATCCTTCTTCTATATCCGACTACACTTCTTCCCCCTGTGCCACTAATTTCCCGAACCATTTTATAATATGCTCTGCCAGGCACTTTACAGATTTCTACCATTTTTTATGCTGTATTGTTACATCTTGCAACCGTTCACCTTATTCTGAAAATTCAGATTACAAAATTACAAACACCTGTGCTTTTGATAAAATGATAACTTTTCAAATATAAGATGAATGAATGAAAATTAAGATGATTCCTAAGCATATATATATATATATTTTTATAGAGATGCATACACCGAAAACAGGATTAACTTTCTGATGTCCTGAAACGAGGCGCGAACCGCCGACCACTAGATCACTAGGCCAGTGTCTTAACCACTACACAAATATATATTGCAGATATACTGTTGATTTCATCTTTGTCCACTGAAATTTGACGTTAAAATAGATACAAAACGTCAAAGAAAATTTTTAATCCTACTACCTATCATTGGTCTAAGATAATAAGAAAGAAAAATCGTTGATGTTTATAGTCGGTTCACTATGTTGAGTGCCCATTCAAATCCTATTTATAGGCATATTTTGATGGTATTTAAAATAATGATATTAAATATATATCTATATTAAGTAAAATTAAGAAAACATTATTCGCACTGCCGCAAAGCAAAACGGAATTCACAATAACACCGTACATACACGAATGAAACTTTTGTCTCAAAATTCGCGCGAAGGACTGTTGACAGAGTGCGAAGCGAGCTGTCATTCGTTTTGTCTATTGTACTTTGTACATAGAGCAAAATAACTAACTAATCCATAATAGCCGCCAAATCTCCGAGTATTATTATAATTATTTATTTTATAACACGCTGGTATTTTTATTGTTTACTATGGACACACGCCA
Organism: Eubasilissa splendida; assembly: GCA_031772225.1. Taxonomy (NCBI): domain Eukaryota; kingdom Metazoa; phylum Arthropoda; class Insecta; order Trichoptera; family Phryganeidae; genus Eubasilissa; species Eubasilissa splendida. The sequence goes on along the minus strand of CM062850.1, from coordinate 23,933,538 downwards.
TGAGCATAAAAAATATATTGTACGGTAACAAAAGTAAATATAAAATTATAATCACAGATTATACGCACTATATATATATATATATATATATATATATATGTTATCGTATAAAGATAGCAATAAAAATTTCAGGGTTATTCCTACAACTCAAGTCAAATGATAGATTATCATTTGAAAAAAATAGGCGCGTTAAAAATTGTCAAAATTATTTAATAATTCTTTTTTTATTTATTTAAAATTATCACTCATAAATCGGCCCAGCCGGCACGAGCCTTGTGCACGTGGGTTCTCTTAATATTTCAGAAATTAAGGAAATAATTACACAAATAAAATTATATAGTCACATTTCAAAAATGTCCAGTGTGACGAAATATTATTGAAACATATGAATGAGTCCTTTCGTATCTGACCGCTTCCTGTCTGATTACACTCTAACAATAAAAGTCGGAATAAAAATAATGTAAAATGTAAGAGCCGGTTGTGTGGGCAGTAGTAACTTTTTACAATAGTAAAAAAAGTAACTAAAGTAAAAAAAAATTGTGTAAACGGGTTGTTTGATCGTTAGTAAAAAAATATTTACTTCTCAAAAGTACATCCCGTAGTAAACTCATTTTACTCTGCGATATGCGATAATAAAAACGAGACTCGATAGTTAAATATGGCGGACTTTTCACAGCTGTTCCAAAAGTCAAGTACGCGACAATTAATCATTCAATATCCCGCTATTTTAGTGATGAGAGTTCGTCCGATGATGATCGCATTGTTTAATATACATTATTATACATAATACGAAAAAAATTCATCACCAAAGTGACGTATCGAACGCCTAGGCGAAAAAATCCATAGATAATGTATAAAATAAAGCATATTTCATGATTATTTGTCACACCTATAGACATCTCCATCTATGCTTTGACAATAGTAAATTTGACGTTCGAACAACCCGAAAACGATTTTAACCACGGGCGTTAGTAAAAAGTTACTAATGATCACACAACCGGCCGTAAGTTGTATTTTGCCGGTACGAACTTGTTTGGTCTATATGTTACAGTGGATGTGTATTACCAGTGAGAATATATTTTCACTGACGTTTCAGTGAAATCATATCCGAATACGTTTCCACCAGTGGAAATATATTTCCACTGGTGGAAATATAACTTCACTAGCAGGTTTTAGCAAATGTATATTCTACCCTAACCTATAATTAAACCTAACCTATGTGTTGAGAAGGAAATAAAAATGGCTGAGATTATAAACACGGTAGTTTATGCAGTAAATAATTTTATTTAATATAAATGAAAATACTATAAGCGAATAAAAGTGACAGTTGTAAACGCCACCCACGCCACCAAACTATTTGTTGCCACCCTGTAGGGCGACACATCGACACTTAAGGCCAAATATTTCCGCGCGGCGTATTCTCGCTTGTCAACAAATACAAACTCACTAAATGTAACCGGTGAATTTGTATCTTATTTGTTAGATATACATCCCACTGACCGGCTTAGCGAAAGTATACTTTCACCAGTGAAAATATATTCTCACTGGTAATACATATTCTACGTTATATTATTTGTGTTAGCGGTTGAACAGAAGAAAATAGTTTTTTAAGAGAAGCAGAATAATTTTTCCTCTATCGAGAGTATCGTAAGTAAATGTTAGAATAAATTAATACTGCTGAATATTTTTCTCTAGGTTTCGTTGCTTGTAAACTGATATTTTTAATTATTGGTAGAATAGTATTCTTGACGAAATACGTATAATATAAAACTATGTCGCACAGATAACCCTGCAACCTTTTTACTAAGTACCTACTTAACAGTCCACGCATTGTATTTTTCTTTACAAAGTTCATCTAATGTGTGTTCCATATTTTTTAACGATTGAAAGTTCAGAGATATAACGTTTGTTTATATGTTTTTTAGTATTTTTTAAAAATAATTAACACTTCACTTTATTGTTTTTTATTTGTTTTTAACGGTATACATATTTTTTATTTTATTTGTAACTATATAATACAATGTAAAATCTGTTTGGACTGTGCCCGTCTCACTAGAGAAATTCTGTGTCGAGACGGGCATAGTTTACAAGCAATCGTTCAATTAATTAGAATTACAAGTAGTAGATAGAATTACATTTTTTACTATATAAAAGGTATATATGAAGAACAATTTTAAAGTGGACTTAATTTTTTAATCACTTTGTAGCAATAATTAATATAGGTTGAGTCAATATGTTTGGGTGAGTGCACCAATACTGGCTCTACCCATATTACGAATCCAAGTTTTAATATATAGTTTCATGTTCTTGGGCCTATTCAATTGATTTAAATCTTTTAGCATTCTATTAAATAATTTAGGTCCTAAATATTTGTAGTTTCTTTGACCATATGTTGTATGTACTCTTGGGTTTTATAGGTTATTTGTATTTGTCTGTGTGGAAATTATATTTTGAGTTGTTTTAAAATGTGTCTGTTTGTATTTATATATGTATTTAAGAGTAGTATTAGCGTATATTTGTCTTATATCAAAGATATCGAATCTATATAGTATATATATATATGTAGGTATAAGACATATTGTGGGTATTCAATATGTTTATCAATGATTTACTACTACTATTGTCGTTCTTCTACCCACAATAAAATAATAATAATAAAGTTATCATCTGTCAAGATCGTCTTGAACGAGAAAAAAAAATCTCAAACTGATTCAGTGAACGCGCCATCTTCAGAAATTTTAAAACCTGCATATTTCATTAATGAATAGAAATGTAAAACAGCGACTCGAGATAACTGTCTTGACTTTTTAACGGCTCAAAGATAAAAGTCAGCCAGTGGTCAAAGTCGTGACGTCAAATCGCTATGAAAACTACGCATTAACAAAAAAAAAAAAGTAATTTTAATGTAATTATTGACTAATACCATATTCAGAAGGATTGGATGGATGGCAACTATTTAATATTTTTAATTCATTCAATAGTACAAAATCTGCGATCATAAATCCAATATAATTATTAAAATTCCTAACTTGTAAACTGTCGAGATTGTACGCTTTAGAATTTCCGAAGACATAATATATAAAATAAGACGGCAATCTCGGATAATAGATTTTTTCTATGCAAGCTGATTAGGATTTGAGAAAGCTGTTGGAACGGTCTTAGCATTGTTGGCATTTACAAAATCGATACTGGCTCGTCTCATTTCCCGCCACTTTCCGGCGTCACCCGCTGTTTTCGCGGGAAAGCTTGCGCGCCATCGTGTCGCCGGTGCAGCCGCCGCGCCCGCCGTAGGTATTACCGGTACCTACCTAAAGGGGCGGCGAAATCGGCTTTTGTATATCTCCAATAAATGACTTTGTAAAAATAAAAAACAATATTCTTAAGTTTAGTAGTAATTTACTTTAGTTTACCTATAAGTATTATGTTAGAATAAGGCGGCACTATACATAAAGTGTCGCGCCTAATTAATTTGAAATACTTAACTTCCAGTAAATTGTTTAGAGGGTTTTTTATCAGAATTTTTTACCCTTCCAATTCATGTATTAATATAAAACACTTATGATGTTTATTACAATAAGGTAGTCAGTAAAAGTGTCAAAGCGATTAGCGCTGATGCACTTGTGGTAGTAGATTTGGCGGTCTAGCCGCATGTAGAGTACTCAGAGTATCGTAGACTCTAAGGAATTGGAAAAAAAAAAGGCTTTTGTATACTCGATGTGTCATGAACCTACCCCGCTAGACGAAATAACAACTATAACATAAATGTATCAAATAGAAATATATATTATTAAGGAGAACACATTCTCATTGTGAAGTTGTAATTATTCAGAACAGACGGTCTGTGATGTTTTGAATACTAATTTAATGTATTAATTATAAATATATACATATAAAATCAATTTTGTCGAGAGATATTGTTTTTGCGCTACCGGGATTCGAACCTGGATCTCTATTTCCAATCCGGGGAAGCACACTACCAATTGTGTTACAGCGCCAGTATTTTTCATGACATATTTTCGAACCTATATGTTACACTTTTTTTTTCAAATCAATACATCTATCATGAAAATTACTGGCGTTATAACACAATTGGTAGTGTACTTCCCCGGATTGGAAATAGAGATTCAGGTTCGAATCCCGGTAGCGCAAAAACAATATTTTTCAACAAAATTGATTTTATATGTATACATTTATAATTAATACATTAAATTAGAAAGATATACATAAAAAATCAATTTCGAGTTGATACATTTAATTTGTATTAAAATACCACAGAACTACGTTCTGAAAAAACTGCAACATCACAATAACAATGTGTTATGCGAGGTTTATTTAATACAATCAAGAATGTTTTTTTTAAGGTAATGAACATTGCTAATAAAATTGTTGTGATGTATTATCATATTACAAAATTTAAAATTATACTTAACGTGAATTGCTCGGATAGTCTTTTAAATAGTACTTCTCTTACAAAGCGTCGAATTTTAAAACTTATTATAATCAATTCGAAATCAATTTTATGTTTAACAAGTTATTAGATCTCTTTAGATGTGTATTTTAATTTTCTAACAAAATCGTGCCAACTATACTATAATAAATTGTAAGATGTGAAGTCGAATTAGCTGACATAAATTGATTCTACCAAAGTAATAATGAAACACCTATATTTTAATTAATTCATCAGTACCTACGGGGATTGACATCAATTGACATTGATAATTTTGAATAATAAATTTAAAATATTTTTTTTTAGTATTCAATAGATGCCATCGGAAAGGTCTTGTCAAATTAAATATTATTTGAATCACAATGTCCTCTACGTAATATGTTTTAAAGCGAGGTATAACATAACGTAAAGCGAGTTCCAATAGCCACTATGCAATGCATTTGACAATGTCGCTTAAACATCATTTGGTCATTGCTACAACAATTGTCTCAATTGATTTGCCGGGCGGAAATCACATTGGTTTTGGGAGAAACGCAATTCTATGCGGGTAAAGCTTTATTTATGTATATCATCTGATAAATTTATTAGTATTAAAATATACGAACGTAATATATTTTCAGCATTAATGGTGTTCAACATCTGAAATATTTTAATATCACAATATATACGAGGTTGCCCGGATTAACATGAAATCTTACCGATTATGATAAATAACTGGAAATTATATAGAAAAATTGCGCGTGATTAGCTGCTGTTTTAGTCGAGAAAACAATTATGGGAAACTATTTTGGTGGAAGCTTTAGTTGCTGTGGAAATATAGGTCACATAGTCTGGCGGGAAATGATGAATATTTCTTTGTGGCTAGTACATTTACAATGGTGAAAGTATTAAGAGCTGAATGATTCATTATGAATGAGCTCGTATATCTATATTTATCTTGAATCGGGAAAATTGGCTCGTTTAGAAGTTTACACGTTTAATATGTTTCTTTCGAGCGGAAACGCATGAACAGTTGCACATATTATACGACAAGGGATGATTGCATCTTTGTATTGAAAAATTGTATGAATAGACTACTTCATAAACATTACAAACAATATGATAAGTACAAATATGTCACCTTTTCCTACTGACGGTTGCTAAAATGGAACGAAGAATATTTTACCACTACCGATTTTGTAAAAGTTATCTGATAATTTAATTAAGAATTGGAAATGCAGACAAAAGAAAAAAACGCGCCGAGGTCACAGACGCATATATCATAACCATCCCTCCATATAATATGTTTTTCAGGTTCGTCCCCCTACACTTCGTAAACAGATCAGATGTTCTTTTGTTTAATGGAAATATTTCTTCCTCCAGAGATACAACGTTCTTATACATTACAATCTTTTTCCAATTCTTTAGAGTCTACGATACTCTGACTACTCTACATGTGGCTATACAATTCTTCTACTACAAGTGTATCAGCGCTATCCACTTTGACACATTAATAACGCACTTTTTTAACGTAGTTTTGTGACATATTTTAGCGGGAAGGCTCCGAAAAAATATATTCTATGTTTAAAAAAAACTCATTCAACGGTGGTTAAAAATGAAGCGGATTAGATTAACGATTCCAAGTAGGTACTCTACCATTTCCCAAGAAAACGTTTGCGTGTAAGTCCGCGGGTATTTTCGTTTAAACACATCAGAATTTAAAAATAGATTCCAAACAGCCCACAATTTTCCGAGACTGAACAAGTGTTTTGGTTTTCCTTCTGAACGACTAAATCAACAAGTAAAAATAATGTTTTGTTGTTTAAATAAACATTCAATTTGTTAAAAATTTCGTCAGCATTCCTACGAAATTATTTTACAAAATTGCTATCGCGTCAATCTTTTTATTGATATTAAATTACAAACATTTAATTTCAAAAATTCAATTCGATATTCGATATATATCGATAGTAAACGGAAATGTTATTGAAAGCGAATGAACGTACGTATATATAAATTGTATTATTTAAACAATTTTATGAAAGAAACATTAAAAAATATGATTAGTCAGTCTCGATATTATTTATCAACATGACGCCATACCCACACGATGTCTAAATTTAGTCAGGGTGAGCAACACAAAGAAAACTAATTTGTTTACCTTCGATAAAAACAAGAGTGACAGCCGAGTTCTGACAGACTGCGGATAAACACGAGCAACCTGAGGAAAGTTCGCGGCGGACTGAATCGGCGCAACGCGATGCACCGCGCCGGCCCAGCCCGTCGTGTATAGCTAGGTGGAATACTACATAGTGCTTGCATCATTGCGATCGCGGCCGGGCGGGGCGTGATGACGATCCGATAGGGACGTGCGTATCCCCTCTATCAGAATTATTAGACAATCGAGCTACGCCGACGTGCGTATCGTAAGGTCATGGAATCCAAAAAACTATAGTGACTTACCACTGTCCTTGATAGCGATTTTGATATGAAAACTACATATTTTATTCAGTTCCGATTCTGACGTTTTAGAAACCAGCATGTTTGAAACGCCACAATACTAACCAGTTTAAAAATTAAAATATGTCCTTTCAGTAGGTAGGAGAACCTGTCCTAAATGATATAATGAGTATTTCTCAGGAACTGAAGGCTTGGCAATCGGTAGCACTGCATTACTATAGAGGAACAATGTTTTCAAACAGTTATAGGAAGTTGTGCGATGGTATTTTAAAAATATAATTTTTTTTACGCAACACAGTTAATTCCATTAGATAAAAATATAAACTACTTAATCATTTTTAATTATAATTTAATAATTGCAAGTATTTTGTTAGTGCATATATTTTTTCATTACTTAATAATAAAATTTACCCAATTTTGAGGATAGATTTCATATCATTGTTTGATGAATATGAAAAAAGGGTAAAATGACACCAAGTGCTCGGATATAATGACATATCATGTCATTTTACCCACGTTAACAAGCATGTGTTTAGTTATACTGCATAAAAAGTTTATTATGTTAAATTTACATGTAATAAATATGGGTTGGAAATTATAAAATAAAGACAGATCGTCAAAATTGGGACAGTGGAATAATGCAGAATACCATTGATAAAGGATCTCGTGTACATAACATAACAAGTAGTACATATTATGTAGAAGAAGTAAAGAGTAAAATAGCAAACTGCAAAGCTGAAAAGCAAAAAAAAAATATTGAAATTTCAGATGCTGATAAAAAGTAAAACAAATATGTGCTGAATGTGACGATAATGATGATGCTGTTTGCATCTTTTGTAACGATTTTTTGAGTTGATCCAAACCAGGGGAAGGATGGCTTAAATGCTGTTTATGTTTGTCATAGGCACATAATGAATATGCTGGTCTACCTAAAAAGAACAAAAATATATACCTATGGACCTTTGCAAAAATAGTACAGAGAATAAATATATAGATAAAAATGTAACTAAACAATATTAAAGGTATTAAAGGTGAACTCGGATAAAATGACACATACCTTTTGGAAAATGCTAATAACTTTTTAATTATAATAATTATATTAATTTTATCCATTTTTTTAAATTGTAAAACATTTCATTGTTTCCTATTTTTGAATAAAATAATCATTATTAATCAATTATGATGGAACTTGTATTATCGCTTACCCAATGTCATTTTAGGGCAGGTTTCCCTATTCTTTATGATTTCAGCACCTACGTGATACCTACCTAAATAATTCAATTTTAAAAAAATACGTACCTCGTACTTGCCTACACAGAGTGCGATGCTACGCAAACACTTTCTAACAAATTAAATTTTTAAATATCAAAAATAAATGTAATAAAATTTCATTGTTAGTGAACTGTACACATAACTAGATGAGAACTAATAATTGTACTCACTTGATTTTTTTTCATTGAACATGTTTTTAGTTAAGTATGAGGTATGTACAAATGTGCCTGTTATGTCTTTTATAGCTACTACATAGAACTATTTAAAAATTCCCGACAAAGGGCATTAAACACATCGCTTTAAGCAAATTGGTTAGAAACTAATGTGTACAACACAGACACGAACTAAAGCAAAAACTAACACGAACTAACACTTGTTTCAATATTTTCAATTTGGTGTCATCTACGCGATCATTTTGGTACCACTTACGCAATCGAATAGCTCTGCGACTTTAAAAAAAATATATGACTCGATTGGAATGAAAATTTAAACGCTAACAATATAATATGCATTTTAAATACTTTTTACTGTTGCATAAATGTGTCTAGAATGCTCCTCGTCCCTCGACTAATGTTCCAAACTCCACTCGTTTATGTACACTTTATTTCATGTCTATTCATTCTCTGTGGTGAAATCCTGTGTCATTAAGAAAGTTTATAGTCTAAAACGTACAACGTCACGTTTGTTATTATTGAAATTTTCTCAATTTCGCCAACTCTTTTGTAAGAAAAAACTTTTGAAGTTTAAAAAATATGCATACATTTGGTTACTTATATTCTTCTGAAAAACGTTTTGTAAACGAATGGTTGAGAAGGTTAAATTGTCATTGGTTCTCTACATAATAAAATTGACCAATTTTATTTTTTGCATGTTTCACAAAACTCCAGTTCTGCGTTCCAATTTACTCCACCCGGGGGTTCTACTGCCCTTTTGCCCACCCATTGTCCTGAATTTTCCCATATACATATGCATTATAAATATTTACATAGTAATATTTCGAGTCGAAATAAGGTAATGTACTTCATGTCCTAAATTCTCTGTGGTGAATATATTTTTAGTTCCAAAAATAATTAATGTTACTCATAGCCACAAGGAGAAGGCTATAAATCTTCATCAAAGAGGTAACGGAAAAGTTGGTTATTTAAAGGGATTTCCTAGACCCGGGCAATGCTGCATTTTTTTTATCAAATTATTTAAATAAGCAAAGCAAAAAAGATTAAAGTAAAAAGTTTTTGAATAGACTTTCCTGGCAATCCCAGAATGCAGGTGCCCCGTCACCCCAGGTAAAGCTGGAGAAAATAGATGTAAAATCTGTATGAAAAGATGTTACAGCTGCCAAAACAGCGGAGGTAAGGGATATCTGAAAGTGCCATTTTGAGGCCATAGATCCCCGATCTTCTTAGGACAAGTGATATAACAAAGCTACTTTTAAAATAAATTTTCATACAGTAAATAGAAATATTTTAATCAGCACAATAAATCAAATACGATTTTTTCAGTTCTATATTTAATTTTTCCAAATAATTGGACAAACGTTTCGGCTGTCTAAGCCATTGTCAACTGATAAAACATAGAACAGTGTGGTGAGCTTATATACAAACATTTTCAGCATTGTCAATTTTAGCATTAAGAGAAAATTGTATAGTTAATCACCTAATTGTAACACCCAACTTTGTAACAAAATTTGTATACAAGCTCACCAAACTATTCTATGTTGTATCAGTTGATAATGGCCTAAATCAGTGATGGCGAACATATAACCCGCAGGTCAGACACTGGCCCACGCAGGCTTTTTAAATGATCCATGCATTGATTTTTATAAACTTCATATCACAAAATAGAGAACGATAGACGAAAGGATCGTCCAATTATTTGGAAATATTAAATATAGAACTAAAAAAATCATGTTTGATTTATTATATTGATCGACAATGGAGTTCTATAAAATGATGTATTCAAAAAATTAAAGAATCTTATTTTTTTTTAACTTCTTGCAAACATATTTTTATAAACAGCTGACTTAAATCATTTATTATTTTTCTTCTTTTCGTGCCTTATCTGTTCAACAGATGCTATCCATCATCACTTTTTTTTACTGGGCCTGGAAAAGCTCTACAGGAGACTGGCCAAACTATTACCTTAGGTTCTTCAGCCATCATATTCTCCTTCTTCCAGCAATCTTTCCCTGCATTGTGAGGTGCAAAATCTGATACCCACACTGGATGTTTCACCATATGTCTGAGATATTGAAGTTTTCAGATTATTGTTGTTTTAAATACATACACATCTTTTCTTTATTTATTTATATGGACATTTATTATTATTTTGTTAGCATTTATTAAAGAAAGTTGCCTATTTCTGAAGAACTACTCAATGACACTCAAATGTTTCAAATCTTCATCTTTCAGGCATTGTGATAATAACATATGGTATGTGGTCAGTGAATTAATTTATAACAAAATCAGTTGTAACTTATAACTACCACTCTAACTGAACATAAAATTCCAGTAGAGTAGTTTTATATACCACAAGGCATTGCTTGGGATTCTTATTTAGTTATAATTTAAGATAATGTCAAAGCAGTGAAATGTCTAGGGGGTGGAAGGAGAGGTGAGGTTACTATATTTTTGTCAGGATCTGAAAGAGTAATTATGCAAAATTTTGAGGGAATGATATTCCTATATTTTGTGTAGGGTCACAACGAGTAACTAATACACATTTGGCTTAGATCGATAAAAGTGTTTAAGATCGTATAGAGAACAGACAGACAGATATTCCGATATTTTTATTTTTTTATTTGTTAACTTATTAACCACTTATTGAGTTTAAATACATCTACCGGTTTCGAAAAATACCATTTTATTCTTCAGAATGTCAATACTAACTAAAAACATATATTATTGTTTCTTTACCAGAATCTATTTTTAAAAAAACAACAATTATTTAAAAAATAAATTTAGTACCTAACTCAAATTTTTACTTAATACAAATTTATTCGAATAATTTTTAGGAAAAAATTTTAGAATGGTACTCGTAGTTAAATTTAGTTGGTTGTTTATAATTTTTTGATTAGTTTTACATGGTTTATTTATCTCCACGATTCCAAATTATTTCATTTATGACCAACACCATTTATATGCAAAATTAAAAATCCCAATTTTTTATCAAAACCATGACCATTTTCTTTCAAATGATTAACAAATTCTAAAAACCCACTATTGTTCAAACATCTCAAATGCTCCTTTACTATTATATTAAAATTTCAACACATTTTACAAATGCTGCACAATCCTTGCAACTAAGTTTATAGACACCAGAATTGTTAAATTTATCATCTTTGTCTTAAGAATTTATGAGAAAATTTCCTATATTATTATTTGTATAAAATGCCGATCTAATGTTTTGTGGTAGGTGTTTAGATATTTGATTCGAAAAGTTATTTATGTATAAAATCCTATGCCAATAATCATTATGTTTTATCTGTGATTTAAATAAAAATTGATTATTATATTCTTTTAATTTATTTTTTAAAATAGTGTATCAAACCTGTATTAACTAATATTTTTTTAATTGTATTCAATTCAATATTGAAATTGGATGTTGACATAGGAATATTGACTAAGCGATGTATCATGGAGTGGAACCCTGAATGTTTGTGTGATAATGGATGATTGGATTCATTATGTATGATAGTATCTGAAAAAAGTTGTTTTTTTAAAAAATTTGAATTTTATTTTATTATTATTATTAATCAATGTTAGATCCAAAAAATTTAGGGTAAAATTATTTTCCATTTCTAATGTAAATCGTATTTTTTTATTAAATGAATTAATGAAATTTAGTTAGTTGACGTTGTGAACCTGACCAAATACATAATATATCATCCACATACCTTTTCCACGACAAAACATTTTTTAACAAAGGAGAATTACAATCAAAAATATTCCTCTCCAAATTGTCTACAAAAATATCTGCTATTACAACAAAGTTAACAAATAAAAATATGAATTTTAACCACAAAGTTAATTTTGCTAATTTCAAAAGTATTAGATATTCAGATACATGAAAAATGTACATACTAATTTTTCATAGAGAATTGTTTTCACGAAAACCACATCAAGAAATATTACATCATTTTAAATATGATGTACTATTTCAATGATCTTTTAATTTTATCTTTAAATAGATGAGTACATGGAATACTTGTCACATCAATTCTATTATCAAACTAAGGTAAGCGCTTGTGCTATGAAAATGGCAATAACTCATTAGTCACTTGGGATGAGGCTCGAACCCCTGACCACTTGGTCATTAAGCGAGCATCTTACCATTAGACCAGCAAGCATATTAATAACAATATTAAAATGTTTTTAAAGTTTTGGATAATATAATTAGAAAAACAAATATTTGAAATAAAATAAGGATATATAAATAAAAAAACTTTATTTGTCTTAAAATAGAAATGTGTCTCAACATTATTTGTTTAAATTCTTAGTGCAAAATAGTGACCCTAATTTGTAAAAAAGATACACTCCATAAAACCAATTAGTAAATAAACAAATATAAATTTACTTTGATGATAATGTATGTCTCTTATGAATATTATTGATAATTGCATTGATTCTGTATATCTGTATAATACTTTATACTATGAATTTTAAATAATTTAATTCTTGATTAATACGCCATATGGAATAAAACAACATCTGAGTTTTTACTTGTGTAATAAAAAAACTAAAAGATTAAATCAATGATTCATTTATTTATATGTGAAGTACATATATCACAATAATATCACTTCAGAACAGTAGAGAGCATCAAAGAGGACTTATATTCATTCAAATTACCAATTGGTTAATCTCCAACATTCATACTGTTTCAGGAGACATTAATATAATATGTTTAATAGAAAATAATTAGAGTTTCTATATAATTTTAGTAACAAATGTAGGTACTTTCATAACAATAAAATGTATCGATTCAAAACAAACACTCTAGAATCTAGATAACTCTATTGTGGGATCTTACGATATGCATATGCATACACAACAAAACAAATAATAATACATCAGAAATTTGTACACTTCTACACTGCCAAATATTTAAACTATAAAACTGTACAAACTAAAATGTTAAATTATTTTGTTATAATCTTAATAATACTAATAAATAAATTTAAAAATCTATACCATTGCTGCAGCACCAAGGCACTATTGAAAAAGGCACTCTGATCTTTATATTGGTACTAACAATATCTTTGTAAACCCAACACAAATGGAGCAATATGACAGCTAATTGTAATTGTTATAATGATAGCTGAAATATTGCAAAAGTAAATTATAATGACTGATATTTGCGCTTGTGTTCTAATTGGGTTTGTGTGCTACTACCAACCAACATTCTCAATTTGAATGCTCTCAGCGAGTGAAGAACTTCTGTTATATCCACCACTATTCAAGGAAAATATAATTTCAAAATAAGTATTAAAAAAGATAACAGATAAACAATGAGTGAAATATGTACATATTTCTAAAATATTGTCATATATTTTTGTAAATGAAAAACAATTCTCTTATAATGGTAAAGTAAATATTTTCTCAAGTATGTAAGTTTACTTAATATTTTAAATTAATATTGAATTAAAGAAATGGTGTCCTAAATGATGTTAACGTTTAACCTTTTTGTGAACATCATACACTTTGAGATCATCTCAACCTTAATTAAAAGGGTATGAAATAGATCAGACAAACGAAAAAAACAAGTTGTAGAATAAAACATGACTAAAACTATAGTTTTACAATAACAAACTGTAATTTTATTTAAATGTTGTTCCCAGCACTCCAAACTAAATTACGACACTTTATAAGATGTGCTTGAATTATGTATTTAAGATGTTGATCATGACATGATGAATAGATATTTGTGTAGAATACTAATTTTTAAATAACTCTTCAGATTTTAATTTTAAATGCAAGATAGAAGGTCAATAAATCTTATTTTAAATATAGGTACACATTTTTATATTACAATAATTATTCCACTTATATTATTAGAAAAGGCAAAATACGCTTGACAGAGCATTGTCGTTGCTTTGTTTGGTTAAATTTATAAGATTTTAGGAAGATGATTATTATAATTAAGATTAAAAATATAATTAGTACATTTTTAATTATGTCACAAAAATAGCAATTTTATAGTGGTGATTTACATGAGTACTAAGTGAATTTTATAATATTAATGAACCTAAATCACTTGACATGAGTTATATCAAAATTTTATAATATTTAATGCTTATTGATAAATTGATTCTGATATATTGAGTTTTTATATGATCACTTAAAATTCACACACTACAAATATTAAAACATGTATAAATACTTAGTAAAACAAAATCCTACTACATGTCCTTTAAAGTAATGTTTAGAAGTTGTCGTACATTATATATGATTTTATGACTATAAGGATACCAGATCTGATCCAGAAATATTTTTGTTGAGTCTTGTAAAACACCCATTAATGGTACCCCGAAAGTGGTACGCACATTTTTTTGTGATTTTATTTGAAAAAGAATGATCGATTTCTCCAACTAATTTACTTTACTGCGAATGAGTAATTATTTTTCGAAATGCATTTTTGGTCTTGAATATGGCAAAACATTACAGCTACAATCTTATTCTGTGAAAAACTAAGAATATATCTAATCAAATGTGTAAAAGAATATTTAATTCTACTAATTGCAACATAGAATAAGCAACAGGTAATTTTTAAAAGGTCAGTTTATATAAAATAATTTCAAGACCAAAATCTACAAATCTTTAAACATTTTTTTCTGATTAAGATACAATTAATTTTTAATAATACTTTTGTAAAATTAATAGAAAACCTTATTTTGTATTTTGTTCAAAGCGCTAAAAATCTTTTTGTAATTATTGCAAACTACATACCATGTTCGGGACATCCATTCATATGTGATGAAAGCTTACAAGGATTATAATTAAACTCTCATTGTAATCGGTTATCCAGCAAGTATCAATAATGTTTGCAAATAAACTGAATTACTGGTATTCATGTACAGCAGAATTGCTGTCAAAGATATTAGAATTTGGTAAGTTTTAGCTTTTTTCATAGTTTTGAGACGGCAAAAAATCAGTTTTATTTCCCATTCCACTCCGGCTGTAATCCGTTTTTATATTTATCCAAAGGTAATCTGATATGTAGTGCCCTGTTTTATCAAATATTATTCGATTCCTGTGCAGTCAGGTGGCGCTAACGTCGGCCGAGACCGAGCTGGCGACTGGTGCAGTTCTCTACTAGAACTAGTACCGGCCGCTGGCGCCAGGTGTCACTCAGGAGGTGGCGGGACCCACCGCCTTGTGCTCCAGGTATAAGAAGTAAACTCCCGCCGCATACACCAAAGTGTTGAATAGCCCGAAGCTCTAGAAAAATGGAAGAAATACACTGAAAAGTTGTTCATTCATAAATAACGGTGAATAAATGATAACACATTATGAAAGGCACAATAATTCGAATCATGTTCGGGGTTTTAATTGTTATATCTTAATTGGTTCACAAAGTGATTGCATACAGCTAAGACTAATAAGACCTTCTGACATTCAATAGATTGTTAAAGCGACTCCGAGCATGATAATAAAACAGAAAATTCTCCATGACCTTCTTACCGCGAAGCAAAACGAGTGAAACAATAGAATTAATTACTGTAATGGTACCCAGGCCCTACCGACGTGGAAACTGGGGAGATTGGTACAATTAAATAGTGTCAAACGGCGTCGATACTCATTAATAATTTATTATAGGTTAATATTAATATTATTATTACAATTAATGACGTAAAATACAATATCCAGGGAATTTAATCTCCATAATATGTTATACAGTATTTAATGTCCTAATTATGTCTAGTAATATTATGACAATTTAGGGGCTCACCAGCAGATGATAATAATAAGATAATATAATGAAATAATGTTGAAGTTGTAATTATTCCCCGGACTGGAAAGAGATCCAGGTTCGAATCCCGGTAGCAACAACAATATTTTTCGAAAAAATTAATTTCATATGTATATCTTTCTAATTAATACATTTAATTAGTATTTAATGTTAAAATTATTCACGGAATTAATAAAAGTGTAATATAAAAATTTGTAATCGATAGGTAATAAAAATCCGCTTACTGAAATTACTTTATACAAAATACGTGTTTGTTTAGTCATTAGAGTGATGTTTACGACCGTAAAAAGTACAAGTCACGTCGAGCTGGAGAACTGACGAAAATCTGTCCAATTATCTGTTTAAACTTGACGCAAAATAATTTGAACATGGATGGTCGTGCGCAGTCAGTCTGTGTGCAAATGTCTAAGATTCACATTTAGTTTCCTGCGTTGCGCGCCATTTTATAACATTTGTATGTGTATTTAAGAATACATTTTAAAATTACACATAATCAAGATCTTCAAAGCTTAGGCATTACAAATTCTTCGATCTACAAAAGATACAATTATTTGTGTGTAGTGTTTTGAAGTTTTTTCGTGAATTTTTATATAGTGGTATCATTGATATCTTATTTCGGCTATATTTATAACGCAAACATGTATTTTTATTCATAACAGGGTGATTAGATTTACCATAGGGAGTTGATTTACTATAGGGGTAATATCTTAGGTTCTCTAAATTGGTATATTGGTAGAGACCTCAGTATACCTGCCACCAACTGCCAAAAGGTCAAAATTATTTAATTTGCAACATCATTTGAACTTGTTCTAATTTTACTAGAATCTGAATGTTAAAAATATAGATTTATATGAAATAATAAATAGACAAGAATTTTTTTTATATTGCGTTTTAGTAAGTTTTTTCTTTTGAGGTCCCCAATATGTGTTAATTATCTCAGGGCCTCTTCAAGCGTTAATCCGGTCTTATCGATTGTTCGTTACTTGATTTTAGCAAAACCGAGTCATTCTGCCAACGACAGAATCACAAAATTGAAATTTGAAAACAGTTCGTCCACTGAGTCCGCTTCGTCCAGTCTAGTTTTGGAAATGATGTCTTAATTCTGTAACGCCGCACATTAAACATAAATGATAGAATCAGAAGAATAGTCACGACAGAAGAAACACACGGCAGTGTATCTGTGGTCTCGAAATATTTTCAAAATTCAACGAGAGCAGTTCAATTCTTATCGCGATTTATAGGTCTTGAGATTTCATGTATGATTTCTAGATACGCGGAGGATTGTGGGCAGTTTTCCGAGAACAACCTGCTCTTGAATCATTTGTCTTGCCGAACTTTAAATAAGCAAATGCGAGCAAGATAAACACTCCATTGACCAAAACAGCTGCAGTTAGACGTCTCCACTAGTGTTATAATAGAGCCGGGCGCAAAACGTGAAAGAAGAGGACACTAGAGATGAAATTTTTCTTCATCAATATCGTGGGACAGGTCTGATATATTTATTATTGTTTTACATCATTATGGGCTACACAACCTTTTGCGGATCTTGGCCTCCTTAAATGTTTCACTCCATTGATCTCCGTTTCTCTTCAGTTTTGGATCTCGAAGGCAAGATAGGTTTTTGAGCTCATTTTCGCTCTTTACATCTTCGCATCTTTACCCTTCTGTAGCCATACAGTAACACTGGTCTACCGCTTGGTATGAACGATACTTGCCACCGTTAGATAGCATATGATGAATACTCTGCTATATTATTATATTTATCATTATATATTGTAAAAGTTTGATGTCAAGTATTTACCGCCATTAAAACTAGTAAAGGCATTTTTTTCTCACTTAAAATATACATTCCTCACGTTAACACAAGTTGACATTATGGCTGCGTAAGGGTATTTTCTATCACGCTATGCTGAGGGTTAACATAGAAATTATCTTATTGATCTGGTTTTAAGCAGTCCTCGCTGTTCAGTCATCCTCTCCACGCGACCAAACTACCGAAATCTCCCTATTTTTATAAACTTTGAGATGCTCAGCCCTTCAAACATATTAAAGAGTTCATTATTGTAGCGCCTAACGCCAAAGTCCATTTTCAAAAATTGGCCCAAAGGTATGCTTCAAAATTTTCCTTTAAAAAACGTCCAGTGCACGCCCGTTCAGTTCGTCGTTCGTCGGTATTTTCTTTTCCCCCAACTTCAAACAAAATCTGAAGTTTTCATATACGAATACATCATACACTATATATGTTGCTTGTACCTGGTGTACGCTCGAACAATTTTGACAAAACCTCGGTTCTCTCCCTAAACAACTCTATCGAAAACACTCGGAAGGTTCACGATTCCAGAGTATATTCTTTTTCAGCCCACGTCCATCCTCTGTTGACTAAGGGCACTCTTAATGATCGATATTTTCCTCCATCCTCTGTCTTTCCGTCGCATCCGGTTGCTTCTTGCGATATTTCTTACGTCTTCGGCCCATCAATCTGGAGGACGACCTACGATACGGTTTCCAGTACTATTTTAATATTTTTTTAATCCAGCGGTTGTCATTCGGTTAAAATGGCCAGCGCTTTGCTATTTCAGCTTTGCTATTCGGCGAACTATATCTTTTACTTTGGTCGTACAGTGAAATTCTTCATTTTTTATTTTAACCCGTAAGGAAATTCTGAGAGTCCGTCCCATGTCTTAAAATGGATAAAGACTGTGGATATTACTGTTTGAGAGTGTCGAATTTGAAAATTTGATGTAAAAACACCAAATTTATTGATGAATCATCATAACCAATGAAATACTTACACCTGCTGTGAGATTGGCTGCCCTGAAGAAGTTGTAGGGTGGTGTCCACACTGCTAATTGGACGATGAATGCAACGGTGTACAGTGCTGTGGTCACCGTAGTATTAAATAGTTCCTGTAAGAATATAAACAAGAACAATGATACATTTTTGATATTTTAAAGCGTTCTGTTCTTTCAATCCCAATTATTTTCTAATGTCTGAGTTGAAAAACTATCTATCCATATTCATCTAGTATACTCGAACATAAAAATATATATTTTATCTTATCTTATCTTCAGTGCCGATAAATCAGCATTTAGGTATTATATTTTACAGCTTGAATTAATATAAACATTTTAACATAATTATCAGTATATACAATAAGTGGAAATATTATTGGTATGCAAGCCCGTTAGGCGCTTCCTACCTCGCTAGATGTATATAAAGTACCTGTTCTGAGGTAGGTAGCCATTAGATTCCATTAGCTATTTATTATTGTTTTTAATATACCTAAAACTGGTAAGAACTAATTAAAACAAAGTAAATAGTAAAAACAGAAAAAATAAAAAGGCGACAAAGTTGAGAATAAGTCAAAGCAATGAAGTAAAAATTTATGTATAGACTAAAGCGTGTAAGAATTATAAAATTAATACTAACAGTCTTTATAAAAAGTAATATACGAATTTCAATGGAAGGTATTCACTTTTTACTCTTGTAAACTTTTATGTACAGATAATTACAGAATATTGTTCGCGACTACATCTTTATCTGAAACTAGATATGTATTTTTCTAATGATAATATTATTATTTTGAAATTAATTCTTCGCATACAACAGGTCATAAATAACAGTCTCAAAGCAGCTTTATACAGAGCCAACGCAGGTAGGTAGTAAGTAAATAATAATTTTATAACGAATAGCTACCAATGCGACCCGTTAAATGTATTACAAATCGAATTTGAAGGAACCTACGTTGCAATCGGTACCCATCGGGAAGCCTACACGGCAACCGTCAGTGCCCGAGGTCATTTTTAAACAGCTGCTAATGATTCAGTCTTCAGTCCAAAGCTAGTCTTTAAGCATACATGAGTTACCAATACCGGTCAGTTCTATACCAGTTCATTTCTACGCCTACGTAAGTAAAGTTCATAGTAGTCCTGTTAGAATCACACAGCGTAAAATGTTCTAGTTCAACTATTGTTATAGATGACCAGCGATGTCATTGAAAACTTGTATTAACTTGTGATTTGCAATTTCAAAGAAAATATGTAAATGAAAAGAAGAAAGAAATGTATATTTATACGTAGATGTACAATGGCGTATTTTAATTATCATTTGTACGGGTATTTCACGGTACAGAGAACATATTTTGAGGCATTATGGAGAGGTCGGTTGGAGAAAAAATTGATAAACACGGAGTCTGAACATAAATTTGATGTTCTCGAGTACCATAAACTTATATAATTAACCATAATGTTTAGTTGTAAACATTTTTTAGTGGGTAAAATGTAAATTTTCTACGTTCATGAGACTTCCAAAATGACCTCTCGTAATAATATTCTTTAACATTTTAATCTGTAATCTGTATTCTGAATATATATATATATATATATGTGTGTATTTATGTATAAATACATTTGAAATATTTATGGTCAATGATTTAAACTTACCAAAAACTCGAAATAAAGTAAGCAATTTTCTAAAATGTTAATAATAACTGTAAAAGCCAGTTTCCTTTGTAATAAGAAGGGCAATAGGATACTCACAGTCAGGATCCAGTTGATGGGTAACTTGAGCGCCTCCCGAATGCCCAGGAGGTACACAAAGGTCCAAATGAGTGTGGAAATGAAGGAGGTGACGACTACGAACAGGAACCAGTGCGTGCCCGATAGGTAGGCTGGTGACGCGCTCGCCATGCATATTATGCCAAATAACTGTAAAGTAAAACATAATAATATTAATCATCGGCATAGATTGTACAATTCCTATTTGTGATCGAACATTAACAAATAAGTTCAACAAAACATAAATAAGTTGTCAAATAAATAGAGCTAAATAAACAAAACACTAATAATAGTTAAAGGTCCCGCCTCGGCCGCTACTTTTCGTTTCAATATGTAAAATCCCTACATCCACAACGGATGACGCTTTGCATATACAGGGTGTAAAAGACCTGGTCCACAATATTTTATGGATGGATATCTGACTAAATTACGAGTCGAAAATGTTCAAGGAATATGTGAAAATTCTGAAATATTATTGTTTGAAATTTTTCCAAAATAGTGTTAAGCTAGAAATCTACATATTTCTAAATAAATATTTGCGAAATTATTTCATTATTAATCTATATCTTTGCTTCAGGCCCTAAATCACCTAACAAAAAAATGTCTAGCCGCTCGAAATTCGATGACCTTTAATTGTTTGTATTCAATATATAATCTGGAATCAATAACATATTCCAATTAATTGAAATAATCGAATAATTAGGTTTTTTTTAATGCTTATATTTTTGTCATGTATGAGTTAAGGCACATATCCTTTGAACATTTTTGACTCGTAATTTAGTCAGGTATGCACCAATAAAATATTATGGACTAGGTCTGTTAGACCCTGTATACATAGCTTTTTGAAAACAAATAGGTACCTATTGAACAGATTATGTATTATGGACTAAGTCTGTTACAATATATAAATTGATGTGATTTATTATTTACTACGGCTATCACTTATGTATACTACCTAGATTGAAAGTATAAAAAAATTATAACGACATTTTATACTGTTTCACCAAGGACTATCAGATAAAATATGCAATGTATTTAGAGAAGTACTAATCTGAAAAAAACATAATTCATTTTTAAAAACAGGATAGGCCAACGTTCATTGTCGGCTTCGACCGAACCTCGACAAATGTTAAAATTAGGTAATAAGCATTTTTGTAACGGCAACTCTCGAAATATGTAGAAAAATGGCAACACCGTTTGCTATCTGACAGTTGTCACGGCTGTTACCAGTTGTTACGTGTTTGATTATCTGAAAAGCGTATTGTTACGTTTGACTCAAATTACAAAATTAAAATGGCACTGAGTCTTGATCAAATAATAGTGAATATGAATTCAATAATAACGCAAGACGGAGAAAAAATTGCTGTCCCAGCTCAAAACCACAGCGAGGCGTATCTGAAAGGAACATTGAAGAAGGATAGAAAACCTCAAAATGTAGAATCGCACGCCGACAGAAATCATAAGCCGCCGCGTCCAGTTGAATATAAACATAATAAAAATGCGTGTGCCGTGAATACGCTGCCGTTTTCTAACGTTTCTCCTCGCATTTCTCCAACAACAGATTTTGAATTAATGTGGAATCACATAATCCGTCAAGACACCGAAGCGCAAACATTTAATCGCCGCGCAACGGCTTTTAGTGACGCATATCTGTCCGGAATGGAATCTTCGATTCAATCAAAAGTCAAGCAGATTAGATTTTCAACACCCGCCGAAAGCGTCAGAGACGCTGTGAGCAAAACCGTCGGAGGAAAGGCTAAACGAGTGATAGCCGAAGCGGTAAAAAGCGAAGACGTGTTGACATCACTTCAAGGCGCCATTAGAGATATCATTCAACAAAAAATCTCGAGTGATCCTGACTTTGATGCCGGTTGTTTTAGAAATACCCAAATATTTTTCAACTCATAATTAATTAGCTAATCGCTCAAAACAGCGTTTCTTCAATTTAAGTGATTTCTGAATGTGTAATGCATGTTTTATTCAAGAATGTGTAATGCAAGTCATTTGACTATTTTTATTGAGACCATTGCGATTAATTTACCGCGTTTAAAGATCGTTGAAATATTTATTATATTCAATAATTAATAATCGTATTTAAATTAATGTTAACGAAATACTTTTGTGAAATGTGTTCTTTCGTATTTTAGAAATTTGTAAAAATTTTCAACAATTAAACTTCTAAACTTTTTTTAATTGTTTCATCTTAAACTTGGCTACGGTTCATCTGTACGTGTTAGTAGACGTTTTTATTAATAACAGACGCACACAAATATTTTATATGTAGGTACTCTTAAGCAGATGGTTGTTGATTTGATCACAGTACCTACCTCCTGTTTGTTGTGATTTAACAATTATACATTTGTTTATTCTTTTACTACGCCTACCATTTTGTGCACGTTTGATTACATTAACCCCAATAAAATAGCCTAATAATAGCCCTGACAACGTGGACAAGATCTTGACACGCATGAGATTTCTCACGGAGCATTGTTTTAAACATTTATTCATTTGACACAATACAATACGTGTGTATTGCAAAATGTGAAATAAAATAGAAGTGGGTGGTTCAAAAAAAGTATTATCTTAAGGCCTAAAGCGTAAATATTATGTTACACACCTATATTTATATAAAATTGTGCAAATAATTATGTGAGTATAATATTATACTGATTTTTGTTGAGTAAAAATAAAGCGTAATTCGGCGCTTTTAAATCAATAAAACTTTGCATTATGACGTACGACACTTCTTTAAGAAAAATCTATGGCTTAATAACACAAACACCTACGTAAAGATGTCAAATTTTCAAGAGAAAGGAAAACTAGTTTTTTTCAAAATTGAAGATTGATTTTAAGAACACTAAATTTTAACAGACTTATAAATTCTCTTTTAAATATGTTGAATTAAGATGCATCGTTGCGGAAATATTTTAACATCGAACTCGTGAGATACGTTTTAGATTATTTCACTTTCTACAGCTGTTGGGAAAATATTTATTTGTGTGACTGAATAAATCTGCATACTTAACACCGAAAACTCATTTTTTGTGGATATGTTTTTGTGTTATTAAACGATCGAAATACGTTAATGTTGCAGACGTCGCCGACTCATTAAATCATACAAATAAATGTTAGAGATTGAGTTTCTAATGTACGGGTGATTGCTTGCCAAATTATGAATAATGCGTTACCAGTTGTCGTCGCAATCGAATACAAAACTCAGAATCACAGTCACGATAACGGTTTAGCTCATCACTACTTTGCATAGAAAATTACAGTCTAATAATGTATATGTCTATACATGAGTAAGTACACGATAGAAAATAAACTTATGGTCAGTGCACGTTCACGACAGAATGTAGAGTACGTAATAAATAACAATTTTAAATTGTTATGGAACGAGTACACGCAATGCCATTTAATATACGAGTATGTATGTTAATATTTGTATATCGCATACGAGTATCATAACTCCACTCGCTTCAATAATTCCTGCTCTTTATTATCTGATTTAATTTATTACTTAACTTTTGTTACAAGTCACCTCTACTGAATGTGTAACTAAAAATAATAGGCCCCAATTGAAAATAGAAAAAAAGACCTCAATACAAAATGGAATCGTCCATAATATTTTGAGCATGTCCAAATCTTTGTAGGAACCGATTACTGGGATTGTCATCAAGATATAGATGTCTCGCAAAGATGAAGAGCTATTATTTTTACATGGGAAGTATGGAAGTCTTGGGCATTACAGGGCTTAGTGATCACTTTACACAATGTAACCGTTCATCTATTTACCCATGTTACTACATCTATCATATTTTTGGAAGTTGTATGTATGTTATCATGTTGGAACATTTCAATTATTTATTACGAACTATGCTGTCTCCATCTATGATTTTTAATGAAAATTTGATATTCATTCTCCTCCATTTTGCATTAGGGATATGTATTGTTTATAAGAATGTTAAGTTCTATGCGGTTTTATCCATTATCTATTAAATCTTGTCTCCTATAATGTTCACACTTTTAAGAAAAATAAAAATAACAAGCACCCCACCATTCGTATGCATTGCACTCATAACAAAAAAAAAATCTTTGTTCCGCTTTGCGATGATGGTCTGGTTCGGACCCGACATTTTAGCGAGGTGTGCGAGAAAAAGTATCAATATCAAATACATAGTAAAGTGCGGACCTTTTAAAGGCCCCCAATGCATCGTATTGGTTTAGTTGCGCCACTGGGTGTAGAAATTAAGGCGTCTATTATTTTCCACACATATTTTCAAGTTTTAAAACGTTTTAAATCCTCGTAAAGCTCATTTCAACTTACGCGTATACATGTATGGTGGTCCACAAATGTGAGACATGATCCGATATTTACTTACCTATAGAACACTAAGTATCAGTGATGATAAATAATGCTACTCTTGACTCACTGATGTGATTGTGATTGGTATTCGATAATATCTGTGATTGAAAACTGTGACTGATCACAGTTTCATTACATAATGCACACGGGCCGCGCGATATCACACTACACGAAATAAATAAATAAATATTAAAACATTTTAATATCATCACAAAGAGAATGAAAACGCTTAAAAAATGCAAGTTTATTTTTCGGGTTAAATTCTCAGCGTTTCGGATCAAATGCGTAAAACGTTTTAGCAAAATTTACTAGATCGTAGTGATGAGCTGAACGGTTATTGTGAAATTTGTGTTCGATTGTAAAGTTGATTAGTAACTGATGATTATTCGTAATTCGGCGAGTAATCTCACTGATATACTGGAAACTAAACCACTAACAGTAAAATATCAGTTACCAATCATCGTTATAAAAGAAATACCAAACGTACAATCACAATAACGTTTAGCTCATCACTACTAGATGGCGCTGATCACGAATTATAACGTAATTCCTTCATTCATATTTTCGTCCCAAATGCGCAGGCGCCGAATCACGGTTCACAACCAGATATAAATAAAATTAATCACGATATTCCCAGATCGCCGATAGTGAGTGTGATTCAAAAATATCGGAGATATTGACCTCATCACTACTTAGTATAAACAAGATGATTAAGTGCATTTATCAGCCTAAACGATTCTATACGTAACGACCAATTGTCTATTCAACCGCTATGACATAAAATTTCCTCCACGCTCCGGGAAGACATGCTGTCAGCGTTATTTTATGGCCGCGTACCATCTAATTAAAGAATTGCTCCAATGAACAGTCTCCGAATTATCTCTGCTCTACAAACTACAAACCGGTGCGTTTAACCCTGCGGCCTCAATACTGCTCCAAGCCGAGACTATTGCCGTTGGATTGCTACTGAGCTGTTACTAATCCTGCTGCTTCTGCATCGCTCCAAACCAGTTTCTGTAATTATCATGATTCATAAGTTATTTTAATATATTAGCAATATGTGTGTAGGCAGGGGTGGGCTGGAGCGGGCTCGGAGGGGCTCGCGCTAGCCCCTTGTTAAATTAAGAAAAAACAATATTCTCAGATCAAATCAGCGCCATACTGCAATTTCTGTAGATGGTTTAAATGTAAGACTTTGTAGTCATTTAAAATTTCTCTTATTTATTTTGGGTGCACAGTAAAAGAAACCTAGTTTTTTTTTCTATTATCTAACAATGCTTAAAAGTGCAATATGTTTTATATACATTACTTCTGATGTTATTAGATGTTCAATGCAACATTTTTGTGAACGATGCTTTGAACGATTATCCTTCATACTTCGCATGTGCATATATTTTTCCCTTTACCGTAATTGCGCACAGTTTAGAGAAGGACAGTTCCTAATATATATTACTTTGTACCATCATTTATTAAGGAGAACATCAGTTTCAATCCAGTACTATGTGTTCTTTGTTGTATAAGAGTGATAAAAAGCTCTGAAATTAAGCGAGCCCCTTGTTAACGTGTTGGCCGCCCATCATGTATTTAATCCACGAAGAGCATGCATTAAAAATAATGAATTCGGAATTTGACCAAAAAAATAACTAATGTTTTGTAAAATATACCGTTAAATAATTTTAACAATAATGTTGAGGTATTGTTAAATCCGAGTGTCCATTTATGCATGGGGCCATTTTTAGTCACGCGATCAATGCTGGGTTAAGTACATCAAATTAGCTATTTTCTGGTTCTCTGAGACATATGTACAAAATGGCGGCCTGCATATGAGCGGGAATCGTGGACAATGACCTCTTGTAGGTAACTCCTATTCGGAAGAGGATATATCCGGCACGTGGGGTCTGTTTAAGGGAATCACGGCCCATTGGAGCCGCGGGCTGGGCAGCGGGTGCGATGCGTGATGTGAGCCTTCCGGTGCACAGATAGGCAGCCGATCCGGACGATATTCATGGCCATTCGATATCGATACAGACGACACAATCGTTGGATGCACGCTGTAATTGTCAATCGAAAGTGTCGAGCAATCAGCCAGATGTAATACCTTTTTTTTTAAAGATCCCTCGTACTCACAAATATGAAATGATGTCCAACACGAGCCAGCATATTTGACAATTACGTGACATTTATTTTTTAAGAGATCGATCCACTTTAACCTTTACCATGCCATGATATAAAATACCCGAACGCAGCCATGCTGTCAACTCGTGTTACCGTAAATAACTGTTAGAAAAAATGTTTTTACTAGCTTAAATGGCACGAATTTACTCTAAATATTAAGCATTCAATTTTGAAAAAATGATTAATAACATAATTTAGAGCATTCATTAAGTCCTATACAGCATTCATTATGTCCTTCCTTCTTATCTCTCTTCATTTAATTAGTGAGAAATAAACAATTATATTTGTATGTTTGTTGTTCTTTTCACTGTCAAAATAGTGTGTGATCTCTGTCTTTCATATCACAAATGGTATTTTTACCAATGTATTAATTTTATAACGGATTGAATGAAAAAAATAATTGTTTTTGTACGATTCCCTTTTCATAATTGGTTTTTCACTAGTCATTTCTAAGTTGTAATATTTTCTTTAAGATTATCTAAAATATGAATTTAATGTTGCATGTATTTACCGAAATATTACAGGTTTAATTATAACGGTAGACTTATGTTACTGCATGGTTTGGGAAAGGTTAAAGCCGTTTAAACAAATAAAATCCACGTTTATTTTGTATTAATTCGTACAAAGAATACATGCCAGTATGTACCTAATTTTATTCTTATAATAAAAGTATCTCTTATGAAGTGGCGAGCAGTAGGTACACACTTAGGTCATGCTGTTAGAATGATACTATATCATATACTAGATTGTACATAGGTTAATGAACTTCTATTTAACTGACGTCTTTAAGCATAATGAATCCATCATTAGATGCTTTGATCAGTTCTAAACCAAGCTCGAACCCTTTCAAATGTCATTCTGTTAGAAAACAGCATAAGTAAGGACCCCGTACAGCATGGATCAACTGATCCACTTCTGACTCTGCCGAGTGGAATTTTCAATTAAGTAGGTAGCAATTGTGTGGCTTGAATAGAACGATAGATTAAAACAGTGGCTAGTAATTGTAGTATAAATAAGTTAAATATATTAATTATAAAGATATACATATAAAATCAATTTTGTCGAAAAATATTGTTGTTGCGCCACCGGGATTCGAACCTGGATCTCTTTCCTAACCGGGGAAGGTGCTTTATCCAACTAAGCTACAGCGACATTATTTTTAGCGACAATTTTCGACCCTATATGTTACCTTTTTGATATTAATACATTTAATCGTTCCATCATTTGACTGAGCCATCTACCTTATTTTTACAGAATCTCAAATACCTTTGAGTAAACTGATAGCAGACGCCAGAATTATCAATTCATTTTTATTAAATTTTGGACACATTGATACAACTTTATTATTTTTAGGAGAACACATTCTATGTTCTGAATAATTACAACTACACAATAAGAATGTGTTCTAAAAAAAAAAAAAGGAAATAAGTTAATAATAACCCAGTAGAGGACTGCAGCGCTCCGGTGGCGTCGCGCGGTAGCATCCTGAACTACGCAACTAATGATTCCACTGATACACGGTGAGTGCTAGCGTTATTGTAACATGGATTATTTCATTTATATTCGTTTTCTAGAATTTTTAGTAATGCACAGCTTTTTGTTTGTTTGCAGTGCACGCCCCTGCTCTTATGATCCATAATAATATTACGTTGTGTATTATTTTTTCAATTCTTAAATATTTGTATATTTTTGGAGTTACACCGAATTGCCTCTAAGCAGTCGATTTGAATGTATTAACAAGGATAAAGATGTTATGTTACGAATACAACATTTGTGAGTTTAGCGTTGACTCATGTCTGTCACGTAACACGTATTTATTCCGCAACAGAATAAGGAGAAGGTGTTATGAAAGAATGTCACATAATATCTTCATCCACCAAAGCTTTAATTTGAAACGGTATTTTATGAAGGCTTGTCTACATAACTCTAAATGAGTATTCACAAAGCGTTCATAGTTTTAGATTCCTCGCTGGAACATGTCACGCCGAGTGGTAGCGCACTGCCTAAATTAAATGCAGTCGTAAAAGAACAATATTAGTATGCAAATTGCGAATAATAATACTACCGTCAAAGGTGACGAATAATAATACTACCGTCAAACGTGACGAATAATAATACTACCGTCAAACGTGACGAATAATAATACTACCGTCAAACGTGACGAATAATAATACTACCGTCAAACGTGACGAATAATAATACTACCGTCAAACGTGACGAATAATAATACTACCGTCAAACGTGATGAATAATAATACTACCGTCAAACGTGACGAATAAGCATTAAAATCTCATTTTTTATATTAAAAACCTACTAAGATAAATGTTAAAAATACGGTTTTTTATTAGCAGACAGCTGTGACGTTCGATACTGAGAAATATCTACAACTGACTAACTCACCATTACTCTTGCACTCAACTTCTTCTGTCCTGTCACACAGTTCTCGCCTCATCCACATTCATACATCTTCTCGTACAAGCTCGCCGGTTATTGAGACTTCTAACAGGACCGTCCTCCAGTATCTGGTTTACCCGGTTGTGCCAAGTCATCCGCGGACGTCTGGCGCCATCAACACTCGCGTCATATATCTTCTTCACCGTTCTCTCCTCGTTCATCCGTTCCATATGATAAAACCACCTTAGTGATCCTTTCTTAATGTTACTCGCTACACTAACATCAGCTTTACATGCTTTTCTTGTTTCTTCATTCTTTACTCTGTCATAAATAGATCTGCCACACATACGCCTCAGCGATCTCATTTCCACTGCATTTAGTCTACTTTCATCTCTCTTTTGCCAGCTAGCTCCAACTAGAAACATAATTAAACAACGCATTCATTTTCCTGGGCACTACTTTATCCATTCAGTCAGCTCTGGAGGTATAAGGAATTGGCTAGTCCAGCTGCTATAGGTTGGTGCCAAAGGTAAAATATAACTTTTTTGCTAGATACACGTTAGGTATAATCGTTATCAGATTACGCCATCGATCGGAATTTATTATGTAAAATATTTATTTTAATCGTAATCTTTGACTGCCTTGAGGATATCCCTCCATTAGTTTCTGTTCTGCATATTGCTTCGCCAACCGTCGACCTCAAGAGCATGTTGATCAGACCCCTCCGACTAGCTATGATAAAATCGTTATTTAAATCCTTAATCAATAATAATAATATTAATCAGTTATTATTCGAGCAATGACTGATACACTAAAAAGTAAGCCTCCGACAGTTAAATCTTAGTTACCAATCGTCGATACAATCACAGTCACGTAATTGTTTACCATCACTGCCTCCGACGAGTCGTTGTCTACCTAAACTCCGACTCTCCCTCAGGTTTATGAAATGTTATCACATGAAATGTGTGCAGATGGCAGATTTTAATAAATTGAACGACGTCAGCCTCATCGATGCTAAATATCATCTTCACAATTCGGACAAACGATTTTTTTCGGGATCACGCGCTCATGTACGCGCAATTTCACAAAATCGACAGAATTCATCGACCGTACTAGACCAATAGATATACAATCTATTTTATTACAAACAGGAATCATTTATCAAGTGAAAGATTATTTTTTTAAAATCAAACTTATTTCACTCGCGCTGAGTAACAGTTTATACATTTCGAATAGTTCATTAAAGATAAGGTTATATAGCTTACGATTATCGAAAGATCTAAAATTTCCGAGCTAGGGCACACCTCTGAGGGCGGTGTCACAGGTGACGCGGGCACGGAGTGCTGGGGAGTTTGTTGTTTCTGTTCATTCACCTACCCTGCAGCGACAACACAAATGAAGATGGGTGCACCTGTTCCGTGGGAAAAATCGCCCATTGTGCTATTTATATGATGGCATACAATGTTAAAAAGTTTAAAATAAATCATCAATTTTTCTTATAAATAAATAACCTCTAAACATCTCGAAAAACTACAAAAAAGTGTATTAAAAAAATAAAAACTAAAAGAAATAGCTTACTTATAAATTTCAAATAACATGATAAATGCTTTGCGAACTAATATATTATACACATATTTATTTATATTATGGATATATTGGCGAGGTTTATAAATATACGTATAATATTGCAATTCTAATTGTAAAAGTTTGTAAATAAATTTTGATAAAAATCGAAATTTTTATGCCATCTTTTAGATTTTCATTTTTGACCCATCATTGTTCCATACATTAATCAAACGTGCAAAAGTAAAAAATGGTAAAAAAAAAAAAACTCTAAAGGGATCCTGTGTCTGGATTATTTTTAATTTAATCGATATGCAATGTTGTTGAATGTTGAATTCCATTCACGTTATTGCGCTTTATTATTTATTATTAAAATAATAAAATAATACTCGTAATATGCATTAAAAATCTACCGAAACTGTATAAATATTTTGAAGTTAGGTACTTTTTAACATAAATATTTAAAAGTAACACCGAACCATAAACGTTTTCCGTAAACAAACAATTCTGACGGCGGTTATTACTTTACTCCGCTAGACGGCGTTTGATGTCATCCGGTGCCCTCGTGATGTCAGTGGATGGTTTCGGAGGATTGCATCACGATTGAGTAAGCAAATAATTTGCATCGTATTTTCTGCAGCGTGCCTACATAACCGCTGATATTGCGCGCGCGCGTGTGTGCGTACGTGCATGCGTTTATGGTTGTTTCTAGTGATGAGATAAACCGTAATTACGACTGCTATTGCGACTGCGATTGTGTGATTGGTATCGGATTGTAACTATGGTGTTGAAGAATCAAAAATAACTATGATTATTAGTGATTCAATCACTGGTGCACTAGAAACTAAACCTAAACACAGCTATTACAACCGAACACAAATCACACAATCAGTTTATACCTCATCACTAGTAGTTCCCACTCATACCTTCAAATGTGTAATATCTACAGAAATAAAATTCATTTCGGGGACACATCAAAGTCATGCGGGAGGTTTGTTAACTTTAAAATATTTATCAGAAAATTATGTATGTCTACCAATGGCGTGCACTAGGCGTGAATTTAGGTTATGCTGCTAATATTGATGCTGTGAAAGTACGAGAAATATGTATTCTACTATTCGTAAGGATAAGTGAAAGATTAAAAATGTTATAATATAATAAAATACTACGTTTAAATATATTAGTAAGTATTAATTCGGGTCCACTTCAAATACACATTTGAGCTGTTTTACAATATATTTATTTAAAGATTGAAGTATTGCGTTTAGTTAGTTTAAGTTTTGAGTATATTTTGAGAAATATTATGTGAAACACGTGCGCAGTTTTGTCATTTGTAACTCTTCCGCTAGTTGGTTCTAATTAAAACAATGATTTGCCACTGGACCTACATACTTACGTAATCTAAATTATAATATATAGATATAATCTAAAATAAATACGAAATTTAGATTTATTTAGCAGAAATTATAGTTATGCACAGCTTTGTGAATTGCATAGAGTGCTCTGAATGGAATCGGTAACAGAATAATTATAAATTTCGCTTTTGTGTCACTTTTTTTGCGATATTATATCGGTACACTTTTCGATTGTCAAATAAGTAAAATTAAATTTATTGAAGCATGAATAATTATTAAAACGCAGTATTATAAATATTGAGTTCTGGCTTTCGACATAATGGCACATGGAGATGGAAAAAAGTGTTTGTAAACCTATTAAATGTACGTATATTACAGA
This sequence comes from Eubasilissa splendida, assembly GCA_031772225.1. Lineage (NCBI taxonomy): Eukaryota > Metazoa > Arthropoda > Insecta > Trichoptera > Phryganeidae > Eubasilissa > Eubasilissa splendida. Next base: position 23,900,623 of record CM062850.1, on the reverse strand, counting down.
ATAGGTTTAATCGATAAATAGTGCACTCTCTCTGAAAACATTCAATAAGTACCTATTTGACAGTATCGAAATGAAGAAATAAAGGTTTAATTTGCTCGATCGAGAACTCGGCCATTAGAAAATTAAGTATTCTTTCGGATAAAATAGTTTTATCACCTTAACCATGATACATTTTTATTCATCACATATTGCATTGGTGTATTGTTGTGTCATTTTTCCGTTTCTTGCAACTCAAGTCATCGGATTAGAAGACAATTAGAATTATATTAATTCAATTAACACGACGTATTGAAGAAGAAAGTAGAAAATTAGGCTTTGGGATTAATAAGGAAAAAACAAAGCTAATGATTGTTGGTCAACATAACCAGTTTTCACAAATAGATGCCCTTCTGGAAGGGCGTCTATTCGTGAAAGGTCGCGGAAGGTCAGATGAATGAAATTTTCTAAGGATTTCAATTATCTCGGGGCCATTATCATAGACAACAGTAGTTGCGAGCTAGAGATTAAATACGTATGTAGAGGTATGGCGAAAAGTTCTGTCCCAAGACTTGACAAAATATGGAAAGACCGCGGTATTTCTAAGACAACGAAGGTCAAGCCTGTACAGTCTCTGGTGCATTTTTTTTTTCATGTGGTGTGAAATCATGGACCCCGAAAGCGAAGGAGAGAAGACGGATCGATGCCTTTGAGATGTGGTGCTGGAGACGCATATTGCGCATACCATGGACAAGATGCACGAATGTCTCCATCCTGCAGGAATTAAACATCAAGGACAGACTCAACCTTCCTTCAATTTTTTGGGCATTTTGCGAGTAAAGACACCTTGGAGAAGCTTGTTATGGTGAGCCACGTCGAAGGACGAAGAGGAAGAGAATGATCCCCCGCCCGTTGAACCGACCGAGTGGAGAAGGCAACCGGCACTTCTCTGGTGACAGCCTTAAGATCTGCAGGATGCCAAGAAGAGTGGAGGAGCATAGAGTGAGAGTTTGTGGAGATGAAAAGTTTGTATGTGTATCGCTTATTTTATTTCCATACGAGTTATCGTAAATTCTATAATAACCATTATCATAGTAGGCAATTAATCTTTAATCTTTCAGTCAGTATATACTTTACTTATCGTAGTTATTTCGTGTTCATTTAGTATCATTTAGTAGGTTATTGATTTTTCATTCGAATAGTTGACTTGTGTGGAAGACATCTTGTTTTATATTTATCAGTAATATAATAACTCTTTTACATAACTTTATTTGACAAATAAATCATGGAAAACCGCAAACGAATTATAACATGTTAATGGAGGCTTGAAATAAAAAATATGGCGAATGGTTAATAATATCCGAAATTTATACTTAATAAATATATATATAATTTATACTTAATAAATATATTTATATAATAAATAGTTAGCCTTGTAAAAGGATATGTATTACTTAATTGTAAGAAAAAACACAAATTTATTGATAAACTTATAGACGTTTTGAAAGGATATCACGAACAGGGACTATATTTGCGAGAATTCCAAGAAACGACTCCATTCCGAGATGATAATCATAATACTCCGTATGTATTTATTAAAGGCTCGTTCCCGCCTCTGCGTTATATACACAGGGGCGTGCAGTGCATACAAGCATTAAAGCTGTGGATTATTAAAAATTCTGGGAAACAAACAAAAATTAAATAATTGGATTAACAAAAACGAAAACATTATTTTACAATTAACGGCATCTGTGTTCCAGTAGAGACTTTAATTGCTTAGATCTAAAAACACCGCTGTACCCATGGCGCTCTTTTGTATTCGCCGCATTGAGCTATTTATATTACTCTATTCTATCTTTAAGCTAGTGAATTACTCAAGTCATATAGATGGCTATTTACTGAATTGAAAATTCCTTTCGGTTGATCCGTTTTGTATAGAGTAGTTACTTATGCTATTTTTAACAGAATAACATTAGAAAGGCAAACGACTGAAATCATTGAAGTGTCTACTTCCTCTTTTACTAATTCGCGAATTTTACTATCTTACTGTTTTTAACGTGTTGATTTCATGATTGTTCTTTAAATTTGGTGCATGGATTGGTTTTTGATTTGGGAAAGACATAAAACAATTGGCAAAACTATTTCCTACGTTAACTTTTAATAAAAATAATTATTTATTTTAGTTATTATGTGAAGGATTTTCAAACAATAAATTAATCATGTTCAGTCATAGAAAGTGTACTTAAAAACGTCCATACATTTTTTATATGAGTAAAAAGGTATTATTTTACGTCGTATAAACGACGGATTTATTTTGTTTAAGTACATATATTGTATATAATTGTATAATATCATTGGAAACAGCATAACCTAAATCTATACCTACTGCATGCCACTGTATATAAATGTCCTGAATGTCCACGACTTTAATAAAATTGTTGTATCTCTAAAACGGTTAACGTTTTGCACTTACAGATTGAATATTTTTCCACCCAATTTTCTCTACGATATCCCTAAAATAATACGGACGAGTCTAGTACACCCTGTACCTGGTATAATTACATATTATATAGCTTGACGCTTGCACGCTGTGAAGATGTCCTGAATGGTAATGAACGAAGAGCATTGTTTTTTTGAACACCTGCCGTGGCCAACTAGACAGTGAGATGTCAGGGTCTCGCGCACGCTCGGCTATTCGCGCATAACTTGTCGGTCATTTTTTGCAAAAAAAAAAATGTACTTACGCAGTATTTCGTCATCCATGGCCGTGTATTTTAAGTAGGTTGTTTGTTTTTTTTTTTTGAAGATTGAGTAATGCTGTGTCTGTTTTTATGGTGTGTTTTAAGTTTTTACTGCAATTGAACGGGTAAATAAATATATTTGTTTATGTGTATCTATCTACACATATGTACATATTTTGGAAAAAAACTAAAAAGATTTTTTTATTAATCTTCACTTACGTATCTAACTTCTTTAAAAACGAAAATAAAAATTTTAAAGCTAGAGCTAATCCATCTCAAGAAAGATCGTCGTAACTCCATTAACTGCGCATTGTATGAAAGTATTATGGAACGTACACTCGCGGCGAGGACCCGAGTCGACACGAGGATAGCCGATGCAAGCCGAGAGCCGCAGTACATTCTCGTGCTCGGCTCCTCTCGCCATGCCTCGGCGAGATTGGACTGCCGGCATTAGGCTCATTGGAGACGACTCTCGGCTTCCGTAGTCCACCGTGTACACGCAAAGTCTCAAGAGATTCGAACAAATGTCAGTCAGGGTGAATTTAAATCTCCTCTGCAGCAGTTAAAACCGAATAAATGTTTGAAATTGAATACCTTCTGTTTGCTAAATTTTCAGAATAAATAGTTGTAGGCATTAATGGTTCTAGGTTTGTGTGCACGTATTGAATATTGCTATCAAATCTAACGCTGTATGTATCAATCTCAAGCTGATATCTGAGTATCTCCAGATCACGATCTCAACACGTGTACTGAGATTTATGTATCTATATAAAAGTAAACCTCTGAAACTTATCTCAAAACAACAAATCTCAAGTGCTTTAGGTATATTAATGAACGATTGATTGACTGGCCATTTGAATAAATGACCGGCGAATAGATTCAATTGAAACTGGGTTCATAATATAAATTTATTGGTTCTACTGAATACAGTAGCCTGCAAGTAATGTCCCGACCTAACTATTGTAGTTCTATAATATTTTTCCTTATTTTTTTAGTATCGGTGGCGATAAGTCCATACAGATATACTACAAAACAAATATTTTTTTACATCCTGTGTAAATAATTCATTTCCTTTTCTTATCGGTGAAATTTTTAGCGTGCATTTTTAAAAGCTTGTTTTGGAGTCACCGAGCAATCAACTCGGTAACAATTCGAGCTCCATCACGACTAACGTGGTGGAATCTATCACAAATATTGGCCGAATCCATGCAATTTTAAACAAGCATTGCTTTTTTATCTGCCACATGACAAATGATACATGTACAACTGTACTGTATAACGTCTGTATAAGACCAACAATATGGCTTACATCGATGTTTTAATTGCATAGCGTATATTAGAAATCACCGCTCTATTTAATATAAAATATATCTTTACATAATCTTATATACATTCATGTATATGTATGTAAACGAATATATACGCATTCAAAGTATTCTAGTCTAGGATAAACTAGGATTCAGATTCAGTTGTAATTGAAAATATGGAGTTAGGGAGTGGTGAAAGAAGATGGCATTGTTTTACAGGTCTCAAAGAGTAACGATGTATGCAAAATTTGATCCTGGCAGCGGGGGTGAAGTGTCCGGGGGGTAGAGTGACTAATTATACTCGAGGTACAAATAAGCAAATTTTGAAACGGAAAGCATTTCAATACATTCATATCGTGGGAACGGGGGTTGCCAGGTAAGAGGAGAGGGCGCAGACTCCTAAAAAGCACATTTATATCAGAGGTAGAGGGTGGAGTAAGAAAAGAGTAACTATATTTTACTCAGGGTCCTAGAGTGCCACTGAGAAATTTTTTAAACAGATGACATTCAATATAAAACGCATTTATATGAGTAGGAATGTGTGGTAGTGGAAAATCGGACAAGCACTAGAAGAAAAAGAAGAGTAGAGATGGGCTGGTCAGGGGGTGGGTTGACTATGTTTTGTACAGGGTCCTAAATAGTTTAATTAATTTAAGTTAGTTTAGTTTAATTTAAGTCAAATTTGAGGTCAGGCAAAGGGTGTAGATATGTTAATTTTATTAATCATGTTAAAAACAAAACACGACGTGGACAAGAAAATAAAATGCAAAGTCTACATGAAAAAAAATTATTAAACAGTAAAAGTACGAGAACTAAGCCAATTCGGTTTTTTTACTTAAAAGTTTGAATATAAATAGCTAATTTTGTATTGTTTCGCTGATAATTAGGCTGGAGCCATGATAATTATACCGGTCGGCATAAAATAATAATACCCAAGTGATTAAATTACAAAGTTACATAACGAATAAGTATAAAGTCTAATAACAAAGTTATTGCTTCCAATATCCAAAAATATATTAAATGATAAGCGTCATATATTAAAGTAAATCATTTTACGAGTAGGTACGTAATGTGCTATAATTTCTCCTAATGAAAGTATATTTTCGCGTGACTGAAAACAACGCGTAGGTTTTATTTGATAAAATGTTAATCATTACAGTATTTGAATTAAATTACTATTTATAATTTAGTGTACACTTCTTCTTCTTCTTCTTCTTTCAAATAGGCAATCCACCCTTCAAGAGTGATTTGTGCCATTAAACAAGTTCAAACATTATTTCATAGAAAGCAGTACAACAATATTATTGAATAGGGAATATTGCATTACAAGTTGACATTCAAGAAATTTGCTATTATATAGCTTAAATGTGGCGAGTTGAGTGAAAGAAGATGACACAAGTTAGCCGGGAGTTGAAAATTACCATTGACAAGATTATTGTAAAAAAACCTGTGATCCGCAATGAACAGGTGAAAAAGACATGGTCAAGGGTTTCCTCCTCGGCACCACATTCACACATTGGGGAGTCTATTATGTTCATTCTGAACAAATGAGAGGCCACCTGGCAATACCCAATTCTCATTCTAAAGATATTTGCTACTGTTCTTTTTGAGACTTTCCTGTTGGAGAACCAAGGGGTGCGGGAAATATATCTTTGGATTATTTTAAGACGATTACCCTTGTGATTGTTTGGATCTATCCACTGTGCAGACCAGATAGAATACGTATGATTTTTTACAATATTAAGTCTGTCATACATCGGGATATGGAATTGTAGTGTACACTTATACATAGCATTCTTCACGCCCAAAAGTTTGTTGTTTGGTCGAGCAAAAAGTTATAATCTTCGTTATCGCAATATCAATATAAACTGTACAGCGCTGCTGTAGTTAACTATTTACAGATGAGAAACGCCATAATTGCACAATGCATTTGCAAGGTAAAAGCCTTATGAAGGTGTCGTACGTGTGTTAAAATAGAAGTGCTAAATCACTAACTAGAAAATAAATTATTATGCACACGTGAGCAAGTAGAATCCGTTCCAGTCAAAGCACAAGCTATATGAATTGAATTGAATGTCAAAAAATATCTAAATCAAATTATTAATAAGAAACTACAAAAACGTACATACTACACATTAATTTATGTATTTTAAAATGGTCTATAAACATTTCGAGATATCAATCACCATTAACGGTTATTCACACAAAAACATTACCCCTTCGTTCTTAGAAAAATATGGTCCATTGATAAAATCAGCTACGAAATCACCGAGGCCACCCGATTTGAACCCAGCTGTGGGGGTTTCCAAAAAAAATACAGTGTTGGCTTGATGCCAAACACATTTTGAGAACTAGAACACATTAGGAAAAATTGCTGCAATTCAATCCGAAACACTAAATGCCGCTTTTAATTCGGAAAAATAATAAATGGGGGTACATACGTACATTTTCTAATAAGACTAAACTATTTTATAAGCTATTAAGATTTATTTGTATATAGCTTGATAACAAAATTAGACGTTTAATTTTTAAATAATTATTTTGTAATCCTGTACATTTAATAATGTCTCTATATTTTAATTAACATATCGTTCATTTTCTATAAAAATATTTATTGAACGTAGGTACATACATATGTGTAACACATCTAGAGCACATAAATAATGAGAGTCGAAAATGTTCATTCTGCATGTGTCTAATCAGAAATCGTGTCTATGTCAGAAAGAAATTATGTCTAATCTCAACTATATCAGAAAAAAACTATGTCTAATCTCAACTATGTCAGAAAAAAAATCACAGTTATGCGATTATTTCGAATAAATGAAATATCGAACATAAATAAAAAATCATCAAACTTCGATTGGTTAGGCTGTATTTCAAAGTATATAGACTTAAAGCTTAACATGAATTTGTAAAAATCACTTACAATAATATTTTCCGTTACGGTACAGAATTTGTACATACTCCTTGAACATTTTCGACTCGTAATTTATTGTGGACTAGGTCTGTTATACCCTGTATATGCATATGGGATATATTACACATTGACTTCTCGTCTTAAAAGGGTAATTAGATTGACCTCAGTTGAAGTTCTACTAGCTGAGTCAACGGAGCGACGTTCTTCAAAGTGTGGTTCCTCAAACCCTTGTCGACACTATACATCACATCACAGTCACAATTAGCATCGCTCGACGATGGTTACGAACGCACGCGCAAAGGAGTAAGCGTCTACGAGAAATGGCTAAATACGTCGCGCGCGTCTCTGGTGCGCAACCCCGTCTAAATCGCTGCACGAAACGCAATGAAATTATTAAATATTTATAAGTATACCGTAAAATATCCGATCGTTACAACAGGCGTCTAATAATACAAGTCAGTAAACAAATTAACAGTAAGCTGTCGACCTTCACATAATTCTCGCGGGCCAGAGTCTGATCTGAGGCCTGCTAACAACGGACAAATTGAAGTCTCTATGTAAGAAGGTAAAACAGGTTTGAGCGACGATTCATTTTGAGAATTAGCCGTATACTCTTATTTAGGAAATACCAAGAAGCTACGTTGCGGCTGTTCTCAAATAAAAATTGCTAGGACCGCATTCCACTTGGCGATCGAGAGAAAATTCTGATGGCAGAAATGCGAAGATTTATCACTTTGAATCTACCATTTTGTTTTAATAAGATTTCAATAAAAAATACGCAGTGTTATCCATTAAAATGAGTTATTACAAATAAATTACCGGTAAATATTACCGTACAGCAAATAAAGGTTAGGTACCCATACCAAATTACGTCATGTCTTGGTATTTTGATACCTGTTAATTACGTCATAAACAATAGACATACTATAGAAAAAAGGAAAAAAAGAAAGTGCCTACATTGCTGACTTTAATTGCAATGACATCATTCTGATGGAATGTGAAGGCCTCCTTGAACATCAATTTTGATGATGCCTGATAATTGAGTGGACGACGCCTCGATTGGGAATCCTCGACACTTACGACTTCCATGGACCGATGACTGATGCGGACAAACGGCTCATTATCTATTCGCTATATATATATATAACCGCATTGTATCATTGACGCTCTATATGTGAATCACATTTTCAATTTTGGTATTACATATTATGTTTAACAGTACTTAGTTATCCGACTCTACAAATATTGCCGATTCTAACACTGTAACATTACTTTATTCTATGTTATACCATAGACAGTATCTATAAAAAACGATGACAGATGTCATGTATGTTTTTTCTTACTCGTAATAAAAACAATGCACACATCATTTCAAATTAAATATATTTTTTCGTACTGTTATTGAATATAACCTTAACGTAGAGATATTAAAAACACGTTCGTTTTTGCCCCCCTCGGGTCTCACAGACCTGACCGTTTAAGCAAGCACTTTACAGCCACAAAAAAAGTCATAGATGGAGAAGCGTAACATTAAAAAATATTGAATAATTTGTATAGCGCCATTTTCGTATTATTATGGATATTCGGTTACTTTACCTACATTTAAATATCATGTAAACTGGAATATCGTAGAAGAAAAAAATTCATAAAGCACAAGAGGAATGTTTTTTATGCAATTATTGATAAAAATAAACTATATCGCCATTTTATCAACTTATAATACATTAAAGTTTAAAATATCTAAAATGAAATTTTTTTACATTGAATTTATTCATCAGTTGCGTTTAAGGTTAGCCGATAAAGCGTGCACATATTATTTACTTTATCAATAGCGATACGATATAAAAAATAACGAGAAATATAACTGGGAAGTAGAATGAGAATGAAAAATATATTCTTGTTACGTACTGACTGGTTTACATTTAGCGAACCTCTCTTTCGAATCCACTTTTTAATCGGATTCCTGTCCGAACCCACTCACTCTCTAATCTGAATACAGACGAGAAAACAAATTCTCTCACTTGCCCGAATGTAATCACTCATAGAGCGCCACACTCTTCTGTCCTGACACGCAATTCTCGCCTCGTCTACATATTCTCACACAAGCTCGCCGATCATTGTGGCTTCTAACAAGATCATCTTCCAGTATCTAGTTTATCTGGTCGTGTCAAGTTTTGCGCGGACTTTCTCTATTTCTGGTTCCATCATCACTCGTGCTGTATATCTTTCTTACCATTCTCTCCTCATTTATCCGTTTCATATGACCAAACCACCTAACTTATCATTTCTTAATCTTACTCACTATACTAAGATCAACTCTGTCATATATGGATCTGCCACATTTACGCCTAAGTGATCTCATTCAGTCTACATTTGTTCCTCTTCTGCCAGCTTCAGGCCTCACTTAAATACATCAGTGTCGGTACCAGGACTCCATTGTGTACCGCTAGACTTGCCTCGGCTAATATGTTACCATTAACTATAATTCCATTCAAAGCGTCGTTCACTTTTTTCCCTGCAGTCACCCTATTTTTGATATATTTCTCAGCCTTTCCGTTTCTATCAAACATACTTCCCAAATACACAAACTCATCTACTTGTGTATTTAGCGCGGTGTCTTACTTTCCTCCTTCTCGAATACCATCACTTTCCACTTGTTAACATTCATGATAAGATCACTTTCCCCGCATACATCGTACATTCTACTCACTAGACTCTGTATTTTTGTTTTCACGGATATTTTCAGGAGTTATACATTGCATATTGATGTAATATAATAGTGATTTTTTTTTTAAATCCTCTAGTATTCACTTTGAAATACTAGATAAGATACGAGAGATTGTTTTATCATGATTTTTCAAAACGTGTGCAGATTAAAATAATAATCTCTAGACATTCCGAGAAATAAAACACTAAAAATTATTCCTAAATAATGTGGATCCAAATATTTCGTATCGTAATAATGTTCCAAATTATTAATTTCAAGTGATGCATCATTTACAACCCCTGCAAAAACAACGATTGCAATCGTTGAATTATTCATTCCAATATTATGTAGCAACAATTTAACAACAGCGGTTAATATTATCAAATCATTTATTTACTTGATAATAACAATCATAATATTTTACATTATTTCCGTTTTGAACAAACAAATTTATACTCCGATTTATACTCCCCGGTGACAAAATCATTATGTTAAAACAGTTGGCTGATTAAGCTTAAAAACAAATTAATTAATTATGATAACAAATACGTATACCTACTTGTTTATTTAAGGTTATTATTTATTCATTTACGTTATACTAATAAAATAAAAATGTTATTTTATACAGTCGGAAGGAAAAATTCACAAATATTTAAAAGTATTGTGTCGTCTTATATATTAACACATACAATAACAATAATAATAACAAAGTAATATACATGTAACTTATTTATATAAATATCAACGAATATACCTATTCAGGCCTATTCTCAAAATTGCAATATTGAAATGAAGGTGATTGTTACACCAACCCTCTAAAATAGTGTTATATTTGAATGAGAGAGAGGGAGAGAGAGTGAGGGAGTGAGGGAGATAAACGTACCATAATCTGTCAAAACTATCTGTCTATTTTTGAGGATTGGTGTAACATTCACCTTCATTTCAATATTGCTATTTTGAGAATAGGCCTGATTATCATATTGCCGTATTTTTTTTAATTTTTATAATATGTACTTATTTTTAACATGCATTAAGGGGTCACTACCGAGGACCATTTACGTTGAAAAGTAAGATCCATTTTCTCAGCAGTCGCTGATCTGATTGAAATGAAATTTTGCACACTTCTGATTTAGTATTAAATAAGTTAATGTAACTAAGGGTTTAAAAAAATAAATTAAAATAAAAGCTGTAGCAGCTTTCAAATTTTTGATATTATTTTCTGTTTGAAAAGGGGCGGTAATTGAACAGCAGATTCGTTTGACATTTTTTTAGTCAGGAATGCAGTCAGTGATGCCATAGACATTTAAAAAAAAATACCTCAATATCTTTTATGGTTTTCCAAAATAATGGGACTAGTGTACAAAAAAGTGAACTTTTCAAAAGAGCCGAAAAATTAAAAAGTTCCTCTTTGATTTGGTAGATGTTGAACAGCTCAGTAAAACGCTGAATTCCACGGTAGAGTGCAAGAATTGTGGTGGTGATGTTACTCTTCGTATTGTTTCGCGAAACGGTTTAGCATCAACTACCAAGATTGTTTGTCAAAAATGTCAAGATACAAAAGAAGTAAAGAACTACCATTTTAGCTATAATTTTAAAACTTGAAACAATAACTAAAATTTCAAGCAATTCTACTTATCGTAGAAACGTGCGGATTGAATTTTCTTGTACAAAAAAAAGTCTAGAATAATAAAATGAAAAAAGATTTTATTTTCATTTTTCTCGGTAGTGACCCTTTAAGATCGGTTTTATTATTTCAATAGCGTTACTATATTGAGAATGCAGCCGCTAAAATACTGTCTACGTCATTGAAAATTAAATCTGTGAAATTATAAACACAGACTTTGAACGCCAATGAAACAATAATGCGCAATAAATAATAATATTGGATAATTTGTATGGCGCTATTTTCGTAAAATCTTCCAAAACACCTCAAGGACGCTTGGGGATGGGTAATGAAAATAACACATGTTATATATGTCTTAGTTATTTATATCTTCATTTATTGTAGGTTGTTTATATGCGCCTTCATTTTACAGATGCTTTTTTATTGAATTTTAAAGTACTTACTTACTCACTATCACGCCGTTTCCCCGCGGGGATAGGCAGGGAGGATAGAGCGCCACACTCTTCTGTCCTGATACACAATTCTCGCCTCATCCACATTCATACATCTTCTCAAACATTATTGAGGCTTCTAATAGAACCATCCGCCAGTATCCGGTTTACCTGGTGGTGCCAAGTCTTCCGCGGACGTCCTCTACTTCTGGTGCCATCAACACTTGCGTCATATATCTTTCTCACCATTCACTCCTCATTCATCCGTTCCATATGACCAAACCACCTAAGTGATCTTACTCACTATACTAAGATCAGCTTTACATTTTTTCCTTATTTCTTCATTCTTTACTACTTTACTCTGTCATAAATATTATTAAAATATTGATTACATTATTAATTAAGTTAATAGCATGCCCGCACCGGCTATCGCACGGTAGCAGACGTATCCTGCAGAGACGCAGTACTCTGTTGTCAATTTGCAGAATAAAAAAAATAATTAAATTCGTCAATACACTTTATAAAACTATAAAAAGTGTTTTGATAGGAAAATAAGAAGAAGAAGTTGAAAAGCTTAAATCTCAATGCGTAATGCGTTTAGCTATCAGTAGCATTTAAAAAAATTAAAATCGCACTTAAACTAACTAATATAATCAAAAAACCAATATTATTTATATTGAGGCATCCATGTTGTTTTTAAACCACGTGTACGATTTTTACACGTTTCCGAAGAATCATTTCGACATCTTACTGCCCTCTATCGAATTCATTTCGTGGCTCAAAAATTAAACATGGCCGACCAGAAACGTCAAAGTCAAAGTTTATAGTTAAATTGAATGACAAAACAGATTCAGCGACCATTTAGTGAAAATTTAAAACGTCAAAAAAAGTGCGCTAAAATTATGGCACAGGTAAAACAGCTGATTATTCACAGTTTTCAGGCGGCCATTTTTTAAACCAACGAATCAGAGCTCCTCCAATAAGAGCCCTTGGTTATCGCTTGAAAATATAGACGGTTGCGTTTGATTAATAAGTCTGCAAAAAAAAAATCAAGCTTTTCTACATTTTATTCGTATGAAGGTAGGTACGTCGATTTTTCAAAAGCGACAGAGCCGACGTACACAACTAACAACCCAAGAGAATCAAAGGCCTGTTCATTTTTGAGAAGGGTTAGGTTAGATTACTCTTCCCGGTATCCCAAATTGGAAAAAACAGAGCCAACGTACTCAACTAACAACCCATCTCCCCATGATTTAAAAAAAAATGTTAATACTAATAATTAACCGGAATTTTTTAAAGTTGAATTAATTGTTGACAATCATTCCATTTCGCGTTTACAATACGTTACGAGTACCCACCGACAGCGCGTAACGCTGAACGGATTTTGTTCAAATTCTGAGAACTTCTCTGGCAAATCAGATATGATCCTCAACATAGCTTTAACGCAATAGTCAGATTAAATGTAGAAATCTTGAAATTATTTGTACTGTACTTGTGCATGATTCCGTGTCGGCAATTCAAAAACTGAATCAGGCTAACTGGTCATGATTTATTCTAACGGAAATGATTATTCGAGTACGGCCCAATATAATCGACGATATTCTTCAATTTTATTGCACTTGGCAACCGCGAGCCGTGGAAAATTTAACCTCAACAAGATGGTCGCGCTAAATCGGTAACATTGTCGCTCAGTCACGTTAAAAACATAGAGCAATTTAAACTGGGCGGATTACAAACATTGATTAACTTAAACAATGCGGATTACAAACATTGATTAACTTAAACACAGCGGATTACAAACGTTGGTTAATTTAAACAAAGCGGATTACAAACGTTAATTTATTTAAATTAAGCGAGCCACATTATCTCATGACCATTGCAATTGAATAGTATCGCGTATTATCAATATTAATCATACAAAATGATATAATCGCATACGTGAGACGCCTATTTATCCTTCATACAAACGCTTACAGTATTCTTTAAATCTTAATATTTTTAATACTAGTTAATTAACTAATGATTTCGTTTAATCAAATATTTCGATACATTTGTTTCCTAAGTATCTTATAAACTTAACTGTAGATAACTATTATAAAATAAGATGTGCAGTTAGCACATACAAATTGATACTTCTCTACATCACACGACTATTTGGAGTGATTTTTTAAATTTTTATAAAATTTAATTCAGTGTTGCCATTTTTGGTGACACGCGGTAAGATTTTGCGAAATGGTAAGTTGAAATAATTTATTATCTCCCCAATTATCATTATTTGAGCTCTGTAAATGGAAGTGGTTGATTTCAAAATAATTTATGTAACTAAATTAGAATATGTATACAGGCTGAAATGTTGATTACTGAAAACGCGATAAACCGACAATTTGACTGAATGGACTCGCTACCCGATACATTTAATTCAATGAAAAAAATTGCAACCGCTATTTTGAGAATATTTGGGTCAACGTATGTTTGCGAATGTTTCCGTCTATAAATTTTATCAAATCGGAAGCAAGAAGTCGCTTGGTAGAGATTTGACTGCACCGTGTATAGGATTCAAAGTTTACAATTACGAAGTCTGTACGATTATGCTTTCGGCTGTCAAAATTTCAACAGACAGATTTATCGAGTAGCTTTGTTTTGACAGTTTGTTGAAAGTGGACAAGTTTGTGTTTGTTTGCAACCATAGAAAAAGAACCATAAAGAGACGTGTGAGGAAATCAAAGTAAAGTTACGTGCCGTTTAAAGGACCGTGCACCTTCGATGACTCGTATAAACCGCGAATAAATAAATTGATCTCAGAATAGCGACAAAAATCTCACTGAATTGTTACAAAATATGTTTTTGTGTATTTTGTAAATTAAAAATACATTTGATATCTAATCGTTTTTAATATTTTATATGCGAAGATATTGTTTAAGTAATATTGATTAAATTCTAATTAAATAAAGAGAGACAAGAACGAAGTTTGTATAGGACTTGATGAATGCTCCGAATTACAATATTATATTAATTCTTTTTTCACATTTAATACTCAATATTTAGAATAAATTTATGGCATTAACAATTTAATAAATGATTTTTCACATTTTAGAGGCTAAAAAATCTAATCTCTTACGATGAAACGATTTGACAGCGTGCCTGTTTTATATCACGATATAATAAAGGTTAAACAGTATTTTGTGTGGAAAGACATATGATTTAGAAGCATATGAAGTTCGAATAACATACGCACAATAGACAAAGATAATAATAAAATGAGATGAGATTGTATATACTCAGCAACAAAGCTACGTGTCTGTAGCCTGAATAACGTATCCAAACAAACGTGTCTCCGAACGTGACATTGTTGTAAAACAAACGTAAATTCATGTTAAATAGTCGTTAAAATATATAATAAATATTAACAAATGCGCGAATTGCACGTTTTCATGACTTACTCTAATTGAGTATGCGTTACTTTTGTTTATTAAAAAAAAACGAACACAACATTATTTGATGTGCCGAGTGTTGTGCGGATGGGCGAAAGAGAGTCCGTTACTTAACGCGACTCCCAAGCATGACCGAAAAACGAAAGTTCCCCACCTGCAGGCTGAATGAAGTAAAATGCAAGAATTTAACAACGAATCACCATCATTTCGTAATTTTAGAAAGCGTAATTTCTAATGTTTAAATTCTCCTACACGAAAATACAGTCATTTTGAGATGTTGATAGTACGATTAAAATATACATAAATGATTGTGTACATTAGAATTTAAGAGCACTCGCAATTATTTACGCGTGGCAATTGAACGCACTTAAAATTTGACGAAAATCACACTAGAAAAAATAATTTTCACTTTTATAAATATATTGCACATATTTTTAATTAAGGTAAAAGCACCGACACATTAAGAAAGAAATTGCATTAAACATGGTTTATTGAACACATTGACCTTAATAGCCTTCATTTTATTTTTATCGCATAGATTTTATTCCCTATCCCATTTTCCTTACCTTTCCCCCCACCGTCCCGTTCTCCTAGTAAACTGTCTTAATAATAACTTTTATCTCTCTGGTAAGTTCTCTTCCTTATCTAATTTTTGCAGCGTAAAATTCGTTTCCTATTATAAAGTCTTAATAAGTTATTTACGTATTTAATAAGTCGTTTTCAAATAACTGTCTTCACTGTTTCTAATATATTTTTATTTCAGATAAAACGTGTAATTGGTTAAATTTTTGTTATACTTTTATTATGATTTTTGTTTATTAGCATCAACTGTTCATACTATTCAATGTTTAAAGAAGTGATTTGTACAAAAAACATATAAATACAACATTATTTAGTTTAAAAAAATTAACAAACACGAGGCTGAAATTACATCAGTAGATAACACCATCAGTCATGAAATTTAGTAGTTGACACTTGAGCGTTTCAGTACTTGACACTTCTTAATTGTACAATACAAGTATTTTTTTTTTATGTAAGCAGTTGTAACACATTATCAACGACAAATATATTTACAAATTAAGATACGATTTAGAAATTTATATTTTTTTCCAGCATCAGAGCTGTATTACACGGGGCTGCAACAATATTTTAATTATTTATAGTCCATCCGTAGCACTAATATCACTTTTGTCCGCTAGAAATATTTTTATTATTAAAGTGTCATGACTTCAATGTCATCATCTTTGTACATAGTTAAAAAACACAAACACATTTTTAATATATTTTTCTTTCTAGAAAAAAAATAAATATATTATGTTAGTTTTTGATAAAACATTGGAATAATCCACATCAAAATTTAAAATGATTTCTTCAATGTTGGTTAGTAGCACTGTTAGTACACATTTTTCAAGTGTAAAAAATATATTCCCCTTTATTTACCTGTTTAATTTTACATCTAATGATAGTTTTTCACTTATATTTCTCATTCATAAATTTGGAACACACTGAAAAACACATAATCTAATGTGTGTAAATAGATACACAGATCGTAGGTACGAACTACCAGAGACTCGATGACAGAGTATAAGTCGGTAAATAATTTAATCTGTACTTTGTTATCTTCAAGATCCAAGGTATTACACCTGAATAATTAGCTTACAAAGAAAAAATAAATTCACCTTGAAGTTATGATAGCAGCTCTCACATTGAGACGATTTATTTTTTCTCTGCACGAGTAGCGCAAAAGTCGCTCTGTGAAAATCATCCGGATAGAATGAATTACTTTAGCTATTTTAACAAATTGTGTTTCAAATTATTCATGGAAAATTGAACCATTTGAAAGTTTATCCTAAATAATACACTTGTAATCAAATATTATCTATTGACTATCTCACTAGTAGTCAATTGCTCTAATGGCCCGTGTCTACAGGGCAAATTTTTATGAGATTTTCGACTCGAATCTGAGACAGGAATTATATGCTCCCACGAGTTTCTTTAGTTACATCTATCGGCTTTCATATTCCACCGTGTACACACCGAGACTCGGAGGATCCCCGTATCGCATCTCACTTCACGCTTACGTCAAACTTTTCAGAATAAATAGTTGTAAGTATGTATGGGTTTAAGTGGCGCGTATATAGGTTTAATTTTTGTTTCTTTCTACACACATCAAGCTTACCTTTGAGTTTATCTCCAGATTAATGTGTACAACACGTGTGCTGACATATATCTCAACTAAATCTGAGATTTATCTCATCGTGTCTCATTCCGTGGACGCGGGCCGTAAGAGACAATTTTTATTAATCTATCTAATACTCTATGTATGTAATTGCACACAGACAGGCTAGTTTTGTCTGGCTCTAGGTTCATAAACAAGTGCGTCGTTAATATTAACGGTTTTTAAAAAGTCCGCGTCATTTGACCGGGTGTAGATGTGTGGGTGTCGTAGATCAGATGTGGACATCTGTTTGGTCAAAAGCGAAAACTCAATATCGCCTTAAACAGATGCAAATCCGTCGCACGTCTGGACTGATGACGCGAGAGCAGCGAGGAGGCTGCGCGAGTAGGCGCCCGCCCGCACCGCCCACCACCCACCGCCCGCGCGGACCCTACAAGGGAAGCGTCCTTGGCGGATCTCTCTGCAGCCTGTCTACATTAGGCGATCTTACACCGACCGCCACTGAGAATCGTCTCGACTTCGTAATTAACACATTCGAGTTTACTGCAGGTTGCAGCATGACCATTTAAAACGACGGTATCAAATGAGTACAAAAACCTTACAAATATTACCTTTATATATAATAAAAAAATAACGAAATTATGTAGATTAGTAGAACGCAATCTTATTTAATATTGAAAATATATTTTAATTTATTACTAAAAATGAGGAAGTGGTGTTACAGAACAAGAATTAAATAAAATAAAATAACCACGAAATTTATTATACGTCAACCGGTTTCGATTGACTCAAGCTTCATCAGGACGCATTTGAAACTAATCGTAAATACAAAAAGAGTGCACTTATATGTACATAAAGAGGGAGATAGATATAAAATTACATGTGAAAGAGAGAGACAGAATACATATATCGTTAAATAGAACATCGAGGGAGACAGAATATATATATATATATATTTGTAGCATAAATAGTACATATGAAAATAAAGATAATTACTTTACTAGACGTGGTGTACAGTTTTTAAAAGTTGCAGTACAATCGTTATAACGTAAGGTAAGTAAAAAGTATAAAAATATTTTTTTCTGTAATATAGTTGGAGGCAAAAATGTGTAGGTAGTTAGGTTAGCACAAATGTCAAATTAGGTATTCATTTTTGGCACTGAAAAGTATCATAGGGCTTTGCTCCTAGTTTTCTTTGGATCGGATCGTGGAAGTAAAGTTAATTTTTTTTTTTTAAAATAGTTTTAAGAGTGCTCTGGTAAACAGTTGTTTTATATCTAAAACTTGAAAGGATTTAAAGAGTATAATTATATGCGAAAGAGAGAGACAGAATACATATACAGATAGACGAAACACTAAGGGAGGAGAAAATACAGTGTTGATAGATATTAAATTGATTTTAAAGGAAACATACCAATATGTGGCTTATGGATAAATTAATTTGGTTATTAAGAATTGGCGTACCACTATTTATTTCAAGGGCAAAAATTTTACTATTACTATGGTTTCTTTGTACGTACTTTAACTTTAATTTATTATGTTAATTACTTTAATTACTATGTGAAAGGCTTACCGTAAAACTGTTCTGCAGTTTGGCAAAAAATAAAAATTGTAATGTAATAAAGTTGAAATAAAAAAAGTACCTAACTGTGAATTAGCGAAAAAAAATCATTGTATTATATTAAAAACATTTCATTTCAGTTAGAATTAGAATCACCCTTCTGTCTTTGTCATTTTGACAGATGATTATAGTTGATTAATGAAAACCATTGGATTACTTGGAAACGCTACTTTAGTGTTTTTTTCTTACTGGCAATAAAGACAAAGCACACTACTTGCAATATAATGATAGATTTTACGATACACACATCTATCCTGAATTCAGTTGTGCAAGTACGAATAGACTATCATTTTAATATGTTTCTATTGTATGATATTATTTGTTAATTAAAATAATGTATTGATTGCTATAATGCTCGAGCAATTAATTAGGTTAGTAATTATTTCTCATTATGGAATTAATATACGATAAGCATACAAAGAGTTCATTTTAAATCGTTAGGAAAATAGGTAAGTTACTTTTCTAAAATATAGGGTGTCCGGTGAAAAAATTTCAAGATTAAATTGTAATTGATTTGCTGATTTGCCAGTCGCAATGAGTCACTGGTCGGGAGCGCACCGCGCGTTTGCGGTTGAGAAATATTTCAAGTGCGGTGATTCATTGGTTCGTGCGCGTCGCGCTGTTTGTACTCACTTTAATAGTCGACGAGTAAGTTGTGGGCCGAGCACGCAAATTATCTGGTGTTGGGTTCAAAAGTTCAGACAAGAAGGGACAATGGTTAATCAGACTCCTGCGGGACCATCAACGTCAGCAGCGATGCCAAAACATGTGGCTCAAGTTTGACGTGAAATTATGCGCAATCCGCGTAAATTGATAAGGAAGATTGCAGCCTTTACTGGAATAAAAAAATCAACAGTGCACATTATTTTAAAAAAGAAACTACAGTTTCACCCATAAAAACTGCAAATCGTGAAGTTTCTCAACGAAAATTACTATTCTTTACGTGAAACCTTAGCAAGAACGATTCTGGAACGTTTTAGAATAGCACGAACGCTTGTAAACATATTGTTTACTGACGAAGCGCATTTTCATATCGATGGCTATGTTAATAAACAGAACACGAGATACTGGTACCCCAACAACCCAAGAAATGGACGGTATTTAGACGATATTGTTTATAAAACGTAAAATCTAGAATATATAAATATAGAAAGATTTAATATTTATTATTATTATAGTGGATAGCTTCAAAAGTATCTGGCCTCGAATACGCCAACGCGGAACGGACAGAAAAAAATACAAGATCTGAGAACAGCATGTTTCATTAGTATATTCTTCACTTTAATGCACATTCGTCATCCAGTTTAAAGTCAGCTGATCATGCAGTCATATGTTGGAGACGGACTCAACTCTGGCAGGCTACTGCTGATGCGTGTCAAAGGAATAATTCTGCGTCTCCGATGTATTGTAACAATACCTTCAAGGTAAGGTTATTATTAGCTATACTCCAGACTGTCCGAGGTCGCATTAACTGGGTAATCAATTGTTTTTTTTTTTAAATTACATTTCGAAGCATTATTAAAAATGAAATAATAATTTTTCATTAGAATACATAAAGTGTACAAGAAAATTAAACCGGCCAAATTGTGAACATCGCCGGAAATGCCAATTCACGACGTGTTCGCATTTATTATTTGGGTGGGATTAGAATCAGTGTTACTTTTGATGCAAGCGGGCGGGCGTATCACGTAAAATTGTACAATTGTGAATTTAAATTATGCGCGCGTAGGGGGTTGCGTTTATACCCGCCTTTTAAATCCTCGGTTTTTATATTTCACAATTGTTTTGGAGGAGATTATCCGGGTCAATTCTTTTATCCACATGAAGAACAATACAGAGTTAAGAGTGAACCGATAGCAACAACCAAAACGCATGTAGTGACACTCGGAGATCAGAGTCTCATTGAGGAACACAGCCACAATAGATTTGCGACTATGCTGGTTCAATTAATCAAAATTCTAACTTCAGAGCGTGCATTGGAAACGGAAAATCAGACGATGAATCGGTGTCAAATAATCTGGAATGGCTTCAGCGCGGAGTCCAAACAGTCTGGCCAATATTTTAATATTCTGCCGACGTTCGGCCTACTCAGCAGGGCCGGGGGCAGTGGGACGACAGCACACCGAAGGCCCGGCTCTTTGGTGCCGGCCGAATGAAAACTGGACTAATAAAGAACGAGGCGACATCTCAAAATGGCGGGAAAACGGGAAATAATGATCTTTAAAAAAACACGATAAACGTCGACACAGAAAATAACGGTACAATATTTAAAAATTTAAATATACTCCGGTATTTATTGGTGAGGGACAAGTTCTCGGCGAGTTTTATTGGGAAATCGTTATATTTTATATGTTTCAGGCTTGAATATTTAATATAAATTCCGGTAATAATCTGATATTCTGAATAGAAAAAACTACGTAAAAGTTCATATGCGACTTTTAAAAAAACTTTTATGTTTAAACAACAAACCACATAAAAAAACGCAACACAAATTTCTAAATACAAGTTTTGCTGTTTTTTTAACAATAAAAAAATGAACGAAAACGTCTTTAGAGATTCGATCCCTCGCTTAACGCGGTGGTTACGTTCCTGAGAAATACCGCGAATAGTGAGCTAAGACGAACGCAGTCATAAAAGATGTTTAATATATCAAAGTAGTCGTAGATTTGATCTACGTATTTGCGGATACTTACGTTAAATTGTAGGAAAACATGTGAAGAACATTTATAACAATATTTAAATATATCTTTCACATATATTATTAAGCGTTGTTGGGCGAGAAATAACTGGTGAACGGTATATTTTTTTTTTTATTACGTGTCTAGCTCTTTTTAGATTTACATGTACGGTATTATTAATTGTTTATAATCTCGATTAAGTTTGGTGCTTCTTTTGTTCCACATTTGTTCAAAATTTAATAAAAATGAATTGTTAATTTATCGCTCTACTCAAAGGTATTTGAGATTCCGTAAAAATAAAGTACATAGCTTTCAAATAATGGAACGATAGATGTATTCATTTAAAAAGTGTAACATATAGGTTCGAAAATTTATCGTCAATGTATTGTGTGGTGTAGCAAAATCGGTTAATGCACGTTCCCCGGATTCGAATCCCGATAGCAACAAAAATATTTTTCGATAAAATTGATTTTATGTGTATATATTTTTAATTAATACATTTAATTTGTATTTAAAATCCATTCCCACCAAATTAACATTTAATTCTGGTCTAACAGAATTGCGATCTTCAATCTCAGGATCGTCTCGGTTGAGCTGGTATAACCATTTCATTCGACTCTTCTAACATCAGTTCATCTGTGAATTCATATATATATATCAGCGGCCGCGTACACGCGAAACCGCGCATACGGATATCGCGGATAGCGAGATTACTAAAATATGATGCAATAAAAAGTAGCTAAGGTGTAATAAAAAATAAGTACCGTTCTGTACCTGCAGTCGGTTCCCACAAATGTGCCTCAACAAATCAATCGAACCTAACCTTTAAGCATCTGAGCGAAGTTACGCGGGAATCATTTTTCACTACATTTGATCTTATCTTAATTTATTGTGTTTATCTTAAGAAGGTGAATCCAAAAACTCATTTATCTGATTGCTAATGTGTTACCTATATTGTACTATTTTTTGGATGTGAATAATCATGTATTGAAACCATTTTTGACAAATTCACTTAATTTATTGCATGAGACTCCGGAGTTGTTTTTAATAGTCGAGACTATTTTCAAACTCCATCATTCGCAAGGTCTTCCACACCGGCAAGGTAACGAAGGACCTAAACGTCACTGAGAACAGTAAGGATCGGTTGTGTGATCAGTGGTAACTTTTTACTAGCGCCCGCGGTTAAAATCGTTTGCGGGTTGTTTGAACGTCAAATTTACTATGAATTGTCCATAGGGCACGACAAATAACCATGAAATATACTTTATCTGTGGATTTTTCGCCTCTGCATTCAAAATCTGTCACTTCGAACTATCATCACTAAAATAGCGTGATATTGAATGATTAATTGTCGTATACTGCAACTTTCAAAGTATTATTATTTACTATCGGATATCGCAGAGTAAAATGAGTTTACTACGGGATGTGTTTTCGAAAAGTTAATTTTTTTTTACCAACGATCAAACAACCCGCAACTTTTTTTTACAAAAGTAAAAAGTTACCACTGATCACACACAACCGGCCCTAACAGAGGCGTAGTGAAATGTACACTTCAGAAAACATTCTAAGTACATACTCTCATACTTCTGCCGCCTTTTGAGCCTGCCTCGGATACCTTGATAGCGCAGCGGGTATAACATAAACAATGGACCGCTCTCTTGCATTACCCACTAACAATGCGCGTAATTAATACCTTTGAATGGGGACTGAACACAATGCGAAGGAAGACTGTGGCCGGTGTGTCATACGATTGTGAACGTGAGCAATTTTCTTGCTGCAAATTGCGCCTCGCTCTCTGACAGCTTTCAGATAAGACGATGACTTTTAAATATTATGCGTCTAGTCGGCGGCCGGTACGCTTGTTTAGGATAAATGTGATTGATTTCTTACCGTAAGAGCGCCATTCGCACGTTCGTACGCCCACGCGTATCCATCTTGGTAACCGATCCCCGGTTACGAGGCAGGACAAATTCAATAGAACCCCCACATTGTACACACATGATAAATCACAAAGTCTTCTTCGGTTAGCGAATATTTCATTTATTTAAATACACCTAAAATAAATATTATCAAAACACACACATACACTATACGTAATATCTATTTACATTGCTTTTTCGTCTGTTAAGAAATTATGTATAAAATGTATTAAACATTTTTACAGATTAAATTAAACAACTAGAAAGATAGGTATACAGAATAAATATATCTATCGAAAATATATTTAGTTATTACCGGGAAGAACTATATGTTCTAAAAAAATGCAACTTCGCGACAATAATGTGTTTTCCCTAATATATAAGTTGTAATAAAGTTTCCAAATTAAAAAAAAAAGAATAAATAATTTTTAATCTGACGTTTCCTATCGGGTTTTATTCAAATGTGTTTGAGATTCACCGTAATATAAAGTTGATTGCTTTTAAAAATGGAACAGTAGATGTATCTATTTGAAATATTACAGAGTATAAGTTCAAAATTTGTCGAAAATGCATTCGAATGCTATAGCGAAAATGGGGAACGCGCTTCCCCGGATAGGAAGAGGTCCAGATTCGAATCCCGGTGGCAAATGAATATTTTTTCGATAGATATATTTTTTCTGTATATCTTTCTATTTGATTAATTAAGATACGACTGCACATGTTCTTAAAAAATGCAACTTCACAACAAAAATGTGTTTTCCTTAATTAAATATTTTATTATTTAATTAATATCATAATTATACGTATTTATGTTTATTTTTTAAGTACAAGGTAAATTGAGTTTAAAATAAAGTAACAAAAAACAGTGTTTAATAGTGATTATGAAATTTCCCCAAATCAGAATTTAAACCATCTCGTCTGTGGTTTGACATTTTCATATTTCAGTATTTCATATTTCGACAATACTCTATTTTATCGATGTTGTCATATTGATATTTTATTATATAGGATCTACATGATAAAACCTGATCTATCTAGCCTGCCTACTTATCATATAGATGCCCCTGTGAATATATTATATTACAATAAATAAACACTATCTAATCACATAAAGTACCTATGTATATAAATGATGAGTTGTTTATTTATGTTATCGCAACTGATAAACTTACCGGTGAAAGGAAAATTATGAAAGGTGTTGACTGGGTACAAGATGAACAGCAAACAGGCAACTGCATCCATTTATAAGGGAAGTAGTGCGTGTGTAAGATTCAATGGGTCGTTCAAATCACGGTTTGATATTACAAAAGAGCTACGTAATGCCACCATGGTTTTAGCAAAGTATACGTAGATAATTTATTGTAAAATACAAAAGAATTAAAGGGATTGTAAATGGTAGCGATAATGAGCGATCTGAGTATACACTTGGGCCGCCGGTTAATTAGGGCAGCCGCTTATTTGGGCCAAATCTCAAGGAACGGAAACCAAACCATGGAACTAATAGTAATATACGTCGCTTAATTGGGACGAAATTCCGCGTAATTGGGACAGTAAATTTAAGATTACAATACACAAGTTTAACATGTGTTAAAAAGTTCCACAAAAGCCAGAGAGTTAGTGCAAAAATTTCCCTTTTGCAGGCAATACAGTTTGTCGCTGACAGTTGGCGAGCTATAAAAACCAACACCATATAAAATCTTTAAACCTTTAGATATTTTCGAAGTTTTGAGCGATGAGAGAAATGAGGACATGTTAGAAGTTCTATTGTTAATTATCAAGAGTTTTCGATAATAGATAACAATTTACCATGTTGCGATGAAAATAAGAAATGAGGATGCAATTGTTGAAGCATTCAACCAAAACATCAAAAATTTGATAAAGAAGACGTTGATGATTAATATCCAACTATGCATGTAAGTAGCCAGGAGAAAACAAAATTATAGCCGGGTTACAGCGTTATTTTATGCAGGAAGGCAATGAAGGGAGCCCTACGTATTTAAAGATAAATATTCATCATTTAATTTTAAACTCGCTTCGGTTAATCGGGCCAAACTTCCTGGTCCCGATGTGTCCCAATTAAGCGGAATCGACTGTATATCTATATGCTGCTTACTATGCAGATGATTCTAGTAGCTAATAGTCAAGCCGGTCTGGTGGCTAGGAAATCTGAAGAATACGTCTAGAGTGAACTTGCGACAAATGTTAGCAAATCGAAACTGCTCAAGAGTTCAGTATCACTAAAAGTAATATATAATTGTAAATAATGAACGGTTAGAACGAGCAAAAAAGTGTGTATTTGAGTGATATAAAGTGAACAGTGCTCTGAATGCAGTTATCGCCGATGCACCCCTACGCAAATAACAAATATAAAAGAAACACTTATCTAAAAAGATTTATGAAAATGTGTATAAAAATATATTTTTATTGAAATTTGAAAATGTCGAATAAACATCACAAAACCACATACATATTGTAATATGTGATCATAACCTACAATTTACATTTACGAATATTAATATAAATTCCACATTTGTCTGTATGTTTCTAAAACATGAGTGAGTTTATAAAAATGTGGAAAATAACAAATAGACCTATAAATAGTTAAAATCCGTATAATCTAATACGTACACCAAATTTATTAACACTAGAAAAGTATTATTTAGAAGTACATAATTATTTATTTGTGTAAAACCTTTTTATCTACCTTGAAAACATAATTAATTCATAATAATACAAAAAGAAAATAAAAAGGGGTAGTGGTCTACCACAACACGGCCAATTTATGCGAACAAATACCCAATCACACATTTATAAAATGTATCGTTCCGGCACTAGCATGAATCGCGTACTCAACCTTCCATGGCCAAAACCTGACTGCACGACAAATTATATATAAGTATTAGATACAAATTGACAATATTACCGTTTAACAGTTCAGTTGTCCTGCGCAAACGAAATTAATCATAAATTAATAAATCAAAATGTTAGTGTACAGAGATATGTATGCATTCCTCTATATACTTTCATACTGTATAGGAAGCTTACATAAATGTGACTACTACTAACGCGATGGGTAGCCGAACCAACACAGCTGAGCTGAGGTAACTGACCGACAAACTGGTGCCAAGATCTTTCTCCGGCAGGTGTCTGCTCGTGTCTTATTGCCATCCGACAACCTGATACAGATTCTGTTGTCTTTCTGTCGTCACAACCATGATACAATGTGACATCATTTTTTGTTACAAAACAACTTAACATCGGAAATTCTTTTTCCAGTAATTGTTCTTTATTTTACGATTCTGCTATTAAACGTCAAATATACTAAATATTTAAAAATACTCTTCCTTACGTCAGCGTGTCAGTATTCTAAATAAATATTTCACTTATTTTTAAATTAATCGTGTTTGTGCACGCGACACATTCTAATTCATCTGCTAAAGGTATGTGTGAAAGAAAGTAATGATGTAGAAGAGAAAAGACACCTTGCTCTGTAAATCTGCTCTTAAAAACAGAATAGGAAATTTCAATGCTGAATGGCGGATCCAATCAAACATTAACAGAACCGCCGCTGAAATATGCTCAAAAGCATCTGACATTCGTTTAATTTTCTACCAACAACTATGTATACTTTCGGATGTACTTTAAAAAATCACAAAACGGATCTTGACTTCAATTCTATTTTTCCGTGTCATCCACACGGCGGAAAACATATTTTAACAGTAATGTGATCGCGCTCAAGAGCGCGTGCGCGGCGTGACCCAGTGCCGGGAACGTGACGGCAGTTAGTAGGTACCTACTCGTACTTGGCCCGCGTCTCCCAAATAACGGCCATTCAAAATAAAACTTAGGTCATCAGCAAGGATGGCCCCACACACCTTGGATTCCAGATATGTTATTAATTCGATTAGAATAAAATCGCAAAATATTTTAAATAGTACAGACTTCAAGAATACATTTCATATCGGTATTATTTGTACATCGCCCTGGCCCGCCTCGCCCTCACTACACGGAACTTACTTTACAAATACACTAAAAAATATTTCGCATAGAATTTTGTACATCAAATATCGTGCAAAGAACAGATATCACGAAAATGAAAAAAAATTGTATGTGATCGAAGCATTACACAAAACATGAAAGTCATTAACGTGGAATTTACATTAGGTTTTTTTAGTTAAGAATTTAATCATCCCGGTTAGGAAAGAGATCCAGGTTCGAATCCCGATGGCGCAACAATATTTTTCGATAAAATTGATTTTATATGTATATCTTTCTAGTTAATATTTAAGAATTTAATCATCTGGGCGCGCGGAAGTATCCCATTCCTTCAACCATTGACCACATATACTTGAAGACAGATAAAATATTTGAACTCAACTTAAATAAACAGTCATCCATAAATTTTAAAGTTTTTTTGATATGGTTTTAATGTTTACAAAAGGTAATTTAATGCTGGCTAAAATCATTTCTTAATAACGAAAAAGGGGAAAAGGGGTTAAAATCAAATGCCGCCCTATTTTTATTTGGCACTACACCACTGATTGTAAATATATTATTATATCAATTATAACAACATAAATTGATGAACAATATGTAAAATTAAATACACATTTAAAATACGTTTTTATAACAAAATTTGTATGCAACAATAGAGTTATGGACCCCCAAATAAGAACGATCTTAAATAATGAGGATGGCTTTGACATTTACAGAAAAACTTGATCCAGATCTATAATAGTAGGTACAGTATATGAAATTTAATAAAAAATATTATTTTACAAAAATTTTGAGAAATTGATCAAAATAGAAATTAGAAATAAATAAAAACTATCCAATATTATATTTATATTGAAGACCTTTAAACCATTGTAGGGCCTCTTTTTATGCACATTTATATTAGCTGATAATTTAATTGTTTTTGGCAGTTGGTCCTACAGTCTAGGAACGATGTACGTTGCATGTCTGTTATGGACCTTTTTTAGAATAACATGTGGAGGCTGTGGTCGATTAATAGTTTGTATTTAAAAAAATAGTAACCCAGGTAAATCTTTAAAAACTTGATTGGTTGGGTAATATCTAGCCTTTTTTAGAATTATTTTTATTATTGTCTTTTTAGTATGTAGCTACCTATTATATAGTTCGCACCGATCGATTACTGTATTTTTACCGCCCTTCTCATTTACTTACAATTTTATTATAATGTGTTATATACTTATACAATGCAACAGGTTAACTATGGTCGACCTGTTGGATTTCGTAGGTATAATGGAAACATCGCCGTGTTTTCACTGCGGTGTTAATTTGCAATCTGTTGAAATATGCCTATTTGATTATATTTACTAACATGTTTTCAAACGAAACTAAAACATACGAAAATCACTCATTATCTTGTCCTATTGCCTTTAACATTATTATTATTATCGTCATCACAATACATTAATTAACTTAAGAATCAAGAGTGGCAACCCTGTCCCGCATATTGTGTTGTAATAATCCCACGCGCGGCCCTCGTAGTGCGGAACACTTAACACTTGAAAAATGAGTTCAACTTGCAATGCAAGTGTGAAATAATAATATAAGTTAACTTATGCCGGGGCCCTGGAAAACGATTATTTATTACTAAAACATGTATAAAATGATTACCAGATGCTCAAACGGCTTTGGTTAGTAAACAGAACAAATGTACGTGTGCAGTGCCCATCATCAGATGCGTGCATATTCAATTTTTTGCAAAACAAATCGTCAAGAAGATATCTATCTAGGTTCGCTGAATCAATCACTTTCAGGGACATAATCAAGATGGCCGTCAATCAACATGGCTGCTCATACGGAACGTTCTCGAATCTCGATAGCGTTGTTTATGCTTTTTATAATATTTTAGCTATCGACTAATAATCCGATTGAAAGATATTATTCTTGATTATTACAATTCCAGGTAAGCATCGCTGTGTAGCGGAACTTTTCGTGACGTTAAGTGAAGTAAAGCATCTCGCGACGGTAATAATTGACGCACTTCTAATGTCACAATATAAACCATCGCAACATTAAAACATTCAGCTTTATATTATATATGTACCTAATATCTTGACAACCTAAGCACGAGCTGACAAGAGACACTAAGCCAGGAGACCGATTATTACATCACTGCCGTAATTACTTGACGCCATCTCGTGTCGTTAGATAATCACCAGAAATATCCTCAACCGCTTGTTTTCCCAACAGAGCAAGGCTGTGATATTATTTTCGTTATAATGTTTAACATAATCTATGTCACGGAGTCCCGAAATAGATTGTCGTTTTGCAATAAAACTTATACGGGTGGCCGCAACTAATATCACAACAGATGTGCAAACGCAAACCAACAAAGAATTAATGTTCGGCCCGGATTAATCCGCGTTCTAATTACTATATTTTGTAAAGCACATTCAAATCGTAATTTATTAAATAGTATGCATAGTGGTAAATAAAACAGAGTCTTCCTGCTTGACGTCATGATTTGTGGGTCTAATGTATAATATATACTTTTTTACGTTTAAATATAAATTATACACTGACTCATTTTTGAAGATAATAACTTACGAATAAAGGATACGCAGACATGTTCTATCACGAGTAACGGAAGTGTAGTTATCCGTACGTAATTACTGTTCCTACGACACTATCCTAACGGTTCAACATTTATTTATTTATTTATAATAACCTTATTACATGAAGTTAAAAAAATGTTAAGTTCCTATCTTGATATCTTAATTAAAAATCCATTTATCTCAGAATTTTTTTTTCCATTACACCTACCTACGAGTATGTACCTACATAACATGTAACGTATATTGTAAATGAAAATAAATTCAATATATTATAGATTATCAGATTGTGATACAATTTGTCAAGACGGAAATATTAAAAACCTTAAATAACATAACTAATTTATTATTTAGTTACGTTGTCTTATATCTTAAGTATCTTTAATGTCTATATAAAAATATTAATTTGCAAAACAATGTACAATAAATGTAATTTTCAAAATAATGCCAATCAAGACAGTTTGTTATCTAAATAAAATAAGTAAATAAATGTTCGTATGTCTGTCTATGGAAAAAAAATATGTGTATATAATACATATATGCACGAGGTGCCTAACAAGGTGAATGGTTCTAAGGGCGTAGAAAAGGACACTTGGTCAATATAATAACATAGGCCGATCAGGTTGGTGGATAAGATGATTCGGGGGGAGTGCTGGTGGAGGTTATTACCCGTGTAACGTCGGGTGTATGAACTAAAATTCAATATAATATACGTGTACAAACACATACCAGTAACTTGTGTGTAATATACAGCATTAAAAAACAGACAACGGTATTCTTGCACAACATATTGAAATCCATAATGCGTAATAATTTCAGTAATGTAATGCGTAATAATTAAAGCAAAGTGGAAAAATATATAAAATTAAAAACTAAAAGTTATTAAATTTTTACATGAAAATAATAGTAAAAGCATTTAATTATAAAAAATGTTTTTCATTGGCCTGTCATCAATCAACATTTTTTATTTATAAAAATCAATTGACCGCCGGCGCACCGCAATCAGCGGATACGTCAGTGTGGTCAGTCACAGTCATCACAGTCGGTCAATCCAAGTCATCGTCGAGACATTCGGCAAATAATGCGTGGTGTCGATTAGAATTAACATTGGACTGCACTGCAGGGAACCAATTTGCCCGTGATGAATGTGAAGGACCGATATGGGAGCCTTTGCTCATAAATCGGTCCTGAGTAAGCTGTGGGTCATTCGCTGTACCACCAGTTACTCCATTGCATCCGTACGTCTTGTGACCAGTCCGGCGCATTCGAAAAAATAATATTGAATATGATTTGTTTCGTTTACTAAAGAAAAGACATTGAACATGATTATTGATCTAATTGAAGGAGTAACATTTTTATTTTTTCATATTATGATACAGTAATATGAACGTAATATAAGAGATGTTCACTAACTAGATCGAAATTTGTGCTAAAGGAGACACAGGTTCATCTTACAGTGAGATCTATGTAATATATGAAACAATTGATCAAACCTAAATGTTAAATAATTGAATAATCAAAACTATATAAAATAATTTTAATAACAAAAATGTTCTCGTTTACCTGTGACTGAAACACAATACATACAAAGAAGGGGGTTAGAATGAAAAAAAAAAGAAAATTAAAATAAAGAAATGACGTTCGGTTCATGTAAGCATTTCTATAAATCTATGCTCAGTATATTTTCCGCCAAAACCCAATGTGACCAGTTCTTGAGATAATATTCCATTGAGAAATGTTTCATATTATTTGGGAAAATGTTGTAGGCACGAAGAGTCAATCCTTTTTGCTCTGGACGTGATGTAGTAATTAAAGGTTTGTTGACTCAAGAAATGTCACTGAACATGTTCTCCGCGCATCTATATGTACTTGCATGTCGTACGCTCATCAGTATTCAGCTTCCTGACTTTACCCACCTTCAATAAGATTTCAAACAACAACGCTTTTTCGCTGTTTCGCTGTCTCACTGACAGAATTTCCAGAATATTCGGCCTACGCATTAGGTAAACAACCGACGTTTTAATCGGACCCTCTAAATACATACACGGTAATGTGCCATTACATTACTTGGAAAAGGGTGATAGAGGTTCTCAGATTGCTAAAGATAACATCACATTTTTGTTATCATTGCTTTGCAGTCGCTAATATTATGATGCTTTCAGTATTCAATAATCTTCATTGTCGAAGAGAGTTCATTGGCCGGGAGAGCGCCAAGTTGCGCGGGAACTTGTATTTATTGTACCGTTGTCGGTTTACCGCGCAGATGTACAGTTCTTCATGTCAAATATGGTCGTTCGGCCGCTATTCCCGATTTCATGCGACAAATCTCGCATTCGTCAGATGTCGCACGTCGGGTAATATCACCGGAATGCATTAATCGCCCCTTCTGGTGTACGAACGGGTGCGCTAATAGGTGCAGTCGACTAATCAGATAGATAAAATCCTCACCATTCGCATGTGGGTGCCAACACTTCGGTTGATTTTTTCGCCAGTTATTTGTAGGTAGTAGTGCCTAGTCTAAAACACTCACAATCGTAGATTGATTTGATTCGCAGTTATGTCCATTTCGTGCGATATATCGCATAACATGAGGCGCGCAAGAGTTGAGTATAGATTGGTCGCCGCACTTTCTCAGCTAGTGCCGCAAACCACATATGGCTTTATATTTTATGTGGAAAACAGTGGACCGGAATGGTCACCGGTTAACCACTATTCTTAGCGCGTTTAAACGTACGGCACAACACATTGTTTTAAATTATTCACCTCGACATATGTCATTATCCCGATGTGCTCTTTGGTCGTACCAAAAGGAAATAAATTCCAGAAATAGTGAGTCAGAACAGTGGGAGAAAAGTATAACTAATGAACTGTTTTTCATGCAAGCGATTCTTTCGGGGAGGAAAACTGAGAAGATCCATTGAAAACTTCAGTCAAACTATTAAAAATATTTTGAAACCGATCAGTAGTGAGTAAAAACTTTTGCGATAACGGATTGTTTGATCGTTAGTAAAAAAATATTTACTTCTCGAAAGTACATCCCGTAGTGAAATCATTTTACTCTGCGATATCCGATGGTAAAAACGATAATTGATAGTTAAATATGGCGGACTTTTCACAGCTGTTCCGCAAGTCATCTGACACGTGGATACTTTGAAAGTTGCAGTACACGACAATTAATCATTCAATATCCCGCTATTTTAGTGATGAGAGTTCGTCCGATGGTGATCTCGTTGTTTAACATACATTAGCACACATAATATGAAATAACTTCATCACCAAAGTGACACATCGAACGCCTAGACGAAAAAATCTATAGATAATGCATTAAATAAAACATATTTCATCTCCATCTATGCTTTGACAGTAGTAAATTTGGTGTATCAACAACCCGCAAATGATTTTTACTACGAGCGTTAGTACAAAGTTACCATAGTAAAAAGTTACTACTGATCACACAACCGGCCCATAGAGAACTTACATACTTTACAAACGAACATGTGTACAATTTAGTAACATTTTTTAACGTTTTTAATTCGCCACTTAACGAAGGAAAGCAATCAACATAATTTGACATACCTGTATGACATTTGACTTAAATATTATGAAATAATGAAAACTAACGGGAGAAAAATTTA
Source organism: Eubasilissa splendida (assembly GCA_031772225.1). Taxonomy (NCBI): domain Eukaryota; kingdom Metazoa; phylum Arthropoda; class Insecta; order Trichoptera; family Phryganeidae; genus Eubasilissa; species Eubasilissa splendida. The sequence continues at coordinate 23,866,873 of CM062850.1, read as the reverse complement.
ATGACATATCGAGTTTACTAAATAGCCAACTATGCAAAGTTATTAAATGAAAACATAATCATTTCACAAAAATGTTAATATATATCTATTTACTTTACTCATTTACCTTAAAGATACCACCCTCCTACCAATATTTAGATATAAATTTATATCTATTTTAATTTCTACAATTACGTACTACTTCAATTCATCTCAATTGTTAACTGTATTCAATTCAACCTATTTTTGTTGTATATTACGCTCAAGGTACACACCAAATTTTATTTATTTATTGCAATATTATGTTTAAAAAATTAAATAAATAAAAATTACCAATTTATATAGAATCGCGACGTTTTTCCACTTCGTTATTTCATATTCCATATTTTTCCTTCCCAATTAGCTGCAAATAGCTATGTAAATATTATAATTTTGACACAACGATATGTAACACGCTTTTTATTTTAAATCGGAAGACTCAGGATGCCTAAACGAGCAGTCAATCAAGCTGACATATAATATGTCAGTCAAAAATAATTTGTTTTGACAGTTCAAGAAATGGCGTAATGCTTCAAGTGAGAAATAATTTGTTGTTTGCAACCCCCGAGTAACGTAAGATAAAAATATTCGAATGCTTTCATTGAACGTCAACATTTTTTTGTAAACATCGTGTACCTACACCTACGTGCATTATGTACACATAGCGTATTGAAATTCCAATGAAAACGGCTTTTTAAACAAGTAAAAATAACGGAGATCAAGATTTCACATATTCTAACGATTTGCACACACACACATGTATCGTATTGTACACGCTATACTATGTAGGCGTGTAGGTGAACTCAACCTCCTCACCCTGCATTACCCAGTGATCCTGCCGGCAGACTGAGACAAATGGAAAATCATTTCATATGGCCGAGGTTAGGTTAGGTTCAATTAGTTAAGGTTGTGTACTGAGAGTAACAAATAGCGGAGAAAAATAGGTCAATTTTACCAGACATGCACAAGATATTCATCGACAAAAATTGAGTAATGGCGTAATGGGTGTATCTTACGGCTAACTCAATAAAATGTTAATTTCAAACGTTTTAATAATTATTTAATAAGGTTTATTTAACTATAACTGTATATTATGTATACTTAGTGCGGTTGATACATTAGCTGAATACATAAATATACGGTAATATAGACACATCTCGTGAAACCGACCATTGACTAATAAGTCAAACAACTAATCAAATTCACATCCACATCTGGGCGGAGTATTCCAACATTTAGCTAAGACACAAACCGCTTCATTTAGCGAGACCCCGAATATAATCTATTACCAGACGTCGTATTGCCGGTACATATTTAAATCATTTTGTGAATATGTTTAATTGGGTATTTGTTTACGTTGTATCAATTACAATTTCAAAATAATTACCTTGTGTAAAATAATTATTTGTATAATACTAAGTTTGACCCGATTCACTGTAAAGCACGACATTCACGATCGCTCCGAATGGACGAGGTTCTATGGATGTCATCCAAATGGATTGGATATTAGTCTGATTTGATATCCAACTCACGCTGTCACTCCACATCATCCATTTGGTTTTCCCTATTCACGGTCAGCTTTGGAGTGACAGCGCTCCATTTGAACGTATGCAGCGATCTAGAAAGGGGGGCTTAACTGCTCTCAAAAGAGAAGTGTGATCATAGAAAAAAATTAAACGTCACTTTGCGCCATTAAAAATTAATTGAAATTGATTTATTTATTAACACATTCTTATTGTGAAGTTGTAATTATTCAGAACATAGGTCTGTGATATTTTAAATACTAATTAAATGTATTAATTAGAAAGATATATATATATAAAATCAATTTTATCGAAAAATATTGTTATCGCTACCGGGATTCGAACCTGGATCTCTTTCCAATCCGGGAAATGTGCATTAACCAACTATGCTACAGCAGACAATACTTTCGACGACATATTTTCGAACGCATATGTTACACTTTTCAAATTAATACATCTATCGTTTCATTATTTGAAAGCCATCTACTTTATCCGGATTGAAAGAGATCCAGGTTCGAATCCCGGTAGCAACAACAATATTTTTCGATATAATTGATTTTATATGTATATATTTCTAATTAATACATTTAATTAGTATTTGTAATTGATTTTATATTATTTTGAAATGATAGTGTATTCAAATGTATTTATTGTAAGACAGTTATCAGTTTAAATTAATATCGTCGTTGTAGATGGCTTCATTTCGTATTGAAGAATTTTAGACTGGGATACGTTTAGAAAACGGGACCTAGTTACAATTTCTTCAAGTATCCCTTCTTCGTCGAATCACTGGCCTCAAATACACCAAGTTTTATTAAAAGCTATGAACTTTAATTATTGTCGAGCGAGTTGGTCCGTTAAACCTGGTGAGCTCACAGACACGGTTGAACCGGTAATAGTCGAGGCTCAACTCATGCCCACCCTTTCATTAGCCTGTTGTATTACGGCTTATATCTATATGATGACTACTACCTGCTTTTCTGACGGGGACTGAACATCATTTGTATATATTTTTCTTTTCAATGTTCAGTCAATTTGTCCAAAATCATCGTGGAAAATTATTATTAAAATGCATTGTGCCAATTCGATAGAATTACTATTCTTGACAGAATTCAGGATAAGTTTGATAAAAATAATAAAAACGAAAAACCAGAACGTTGTTATGTATTTACCTACACTCCGAAGCCACATACCTATCTTTTAGTTTATCAACCTTAACCTTTCTTGATTTGAGAATAGTTTTGTCTAATCTTATGCTTTATGTAAGCGGATGTGCATTGAAACGATTATTTCATATCATCAATTTATTGCTTTGTTTACTCGGTAGAGAACCCGGATTTAAATTATTTTTTATATTATTTAATGGGAGAAATTATCCACAATTATCTTTATAAACTATAATACAACCCTTCAGAGATCAGATCGTATCTAACATCCAAACGAGAGAGAGTTGAAAGTATATTCGTTTCAATACATCTCCGTAGACACGATACCTTATAAATTCATGCACCTATATTACAACAATAAACGAATTATTAACAAGTACCGAGTCGTGATTTTAAGACCTCCCGAGGATGGAACATAAAACCTCCTATAAATTGAAGGAAATCCCAAAGGGTACCACCCTATCCCGGAATCGTTTTGAGAGTTGTTTACTCTCGTTTCGATTCCACTCAACAAAGCAATGCGTGCAATATTTTACAAAATCTCAAAAGCTTATTTTGGACTATATTTTAAAGAGCAGTTAGTTACTAAAAACTTATGGCTTTCATTCATATAAACTTTTTTTATCCTTTTCTATATTGTTACAATTGGTTAATATTACATTTTTTTATATTACGCTTGTTTTCCATAAATAATTTATATAAGGTTAAGAACCCCCACAACCAATGTTAATTCTAATTTTTATATTTATAATACTAGCAGCGCGGAATAAAACATTTGTGCGCGGCATAATTTTAACCATTTTTTTAGAGCCTGCAGGACACGTCAAAGTACACTTACTTCGTCCACCTTCCGCTAAAATAAGGAGCCACCATTATTATTTTGAGGGTCCAACATACCAATGCCCCAAGCCCCTAAAATACTTTGAAGAGAAGTCATAAATTCATGAATGATGATGTAGCTTTCGGAAAAATGTGGGGGCTTATTTATTTTTTCAGAATTATGCACGGATAATTCTGCGTTGTGCGCTGCATCAATTCATTCGGGACGAAAAAATTTAACTGGCCTCTCATTTTTTGTCATAATTTCCGACCAAATTATTTGAAAATAAACTCCTTAGTTCCAAGTAGTGTCCTAACACTACTTGATCTCTGAGGATATCATTTCACTATTAGAGAACGTCGTGTCGAAAACGGCAAAACTTCTTGCGGGTATACAATTTGTTTTGCATTACGTTTCAGTTTCCTGCGGATGTAAGCCATACGTGCGGGTATTTCGAATAAAATAATTCTATAATCGTGTGGCATATTTCATTAATGCAAATAGAATCGATATTTGTAAACTTTCAAGTTTCAAGACGCCATTAAGTGAAGTTTTTTAATACTTTGAGGGACGTACTTAGGTAATAAAAAAATGATACAGTAAAGACATAAGAAATTATGTTTTGACTTTAGGAAGATCAATTTGAAGAACGTTTTTTTTTTAATTTCTAAATACGATTTTGTTGAGGTAGCCCAGCTTTGTTAAGTGAATAAAATACTTTCACAAGAACTGGTGGCGCCATCTAAGCTAATCTTTGCATATTCAACAGCGCCGGCGTTACGCACAGGCGGAGCAGACGCCTGCCTGTGCGTAACGTGTAATAAAAATAACCCAGGTATTAACAATCCAAGAAAACAAATCCAATAAATAACATAGTTATTTCCTAATAAAGCAGTAATTTGTAGTCAACACAGTGTCCAGAATATCTTTCGGTAAAATCTGCTCTTGGGCAAGTTTAAAAATACCGCCCCTAATGTGAGTGGCACGCAGGCGGCCGATTATGGGGATGGTTTTACAAAAATTGAAAACATTATCTTCACTTAAGTTACTAGGGCGGAAAAAACGATCTTGTGTGTGGCGGTAAGAAGTCTAGCGCCGGCGCTGATTTCCAACAGAGTTAAGTATGTACTTACCTACTTTCCGTATAACTATTTTGTATATATTCAAAAATGCGAATTATCCCGTCATTAATGACGGGATTCCACCCGGTAAATATTATACGTTGCAAACCGCGCAGAGGTTTTTATTTTATTTTTTATTATATATTCTTAATAAACACGTCTTCATTAAATATGTGCAACTGGTACTAATACCAACACGTGAGGAGTCACCTCTGCGTCAACATGGCCACACGCCATTAGCTAGTTACTTGCATAACGTTATACCATATGACTAAAGTCCGTGAAACATTTTCCAAAGGAATTGTGAATCGTCACTTTTAAATAGTGACTATAAATATATAATAGTTATTAAGAAGAACACATTCTTATTTAGAAGTTGTAATTATTCAGAACATAGATCTGTGATATTTTAAATACTAATTAAATGTATTATTTAGAAAGATATACATATAAAATCAATTTTTCCAATCAAAATAAAGTAGATGGCTTTCAAATAATAGAACGATAGATGTATTAATTTGAAAAGTGTAACATATAGATTCGAAAATTTCTCGTCAAAAGTACTGTCTGCTGTAGCATAGTTGGTTAATGCACCTTCCTCAGATTGTAAAGAGATCCAGGTTCGAATCCCAGTGGCAACAGCAATATTTTTCAATAAAATTGATTTTATATGTACATCTTTCTAATTAATACATTTAATTAGTATTTATATCTCAAAATTATTTGACATAGAAAAAAAAAATCGACATTCTTGAAATACATTCATATACATGTTATTTAATTTTTCGATAGTAAAAAATAATTGTGTTTAACTTCGTAAACCTTAAAAAGACTTGCATGATGCTATTTCGTAGAATACTTTTATCGGTCAAATAATCTATTTTGTGTTTAGATTAAACATTAGTTTTTTTTTATAATTTTTACGTATTATTACAAAAGATTAACTACAATTTCTATTAATAATATAATACGTTCTTAATTATCAAGGAGGCATTAATCGGGTTGCGGATTAGCCGGTACAATAAAAAATTGCGAGGCACTTTAATGTAATTTCATAATAGATATTTAAGATAAGATGAACATAAATTTTTTGTACACCAGAAGTGAACATACAACACTTGTTAGTTTACTGTGTGTGACACAATAGGTATCCTCTGATATGTAAAGTACTGGCTACTTTTCTAAACTACCGTAAATTGTAAAAATATTTTTTTCATTTGAAATTGCGAACATGTTAAACATATACATCGACCGGAAATCCCGGTGAAATGATAGCAGTCCACTCTCGCCGAGGCATGGCGAAAGGGGCGGAGCACGAGAATGTACTGCAGCTCTCGGCTTGCATCACCTATTCTCGTGTCGACTCGGGTCGTTTCGTACCATCTGTCCTCGCTGCGAGTGTACAGCCAGCCCTCGGGTTCTCTCGCTTTACCTCGCCTCGTCCACGCTTCGTTCCCTGGTCGGTTTTTTACACGAGTCAGGGCCGGTTGCGTCATGGTCGATAACTATAAACTTTATTTTTAAACTTAGTTTATCCGAAAACGCGTTGGGCCATCGCATTTTAAACGTAAACTTTACTAATGCATATGCGCACTGCGCGCGAGTCACCTGACAGATGTGGGCAAGAGAGGCGGGAGCGAGACCGCAAGGGAAGCGCAGTACATTCTTGCCACGTGCATATTTTTGGAAGCATATCAAGACGGGCCTGTGACATGAGATCTCGTGCATCCTTACCGTAACGATTAAAAAAAAGCGAACGATGCTTGGCTCCGCTTGAGCAGTACTCTTGATCATCCAGTTAATGATTTAAACAAGACTCCCTCGTGGCCACTTTTAGGGGACATTTACGTAAAAGAAAGCTTCCATCGTTTTCAAGAGCGGGCGTGAATGACGTTTATAAGCCAGCGGGGTAATAAGGTAGTTTGTAAAAGTGTCAAAGTGATTAGCGCTGACGCACTTGTAGTTTGTAGATTAGGCGGTCTAGCCGCATGTAGAGTACTCAGAGTATCGTAGACTCTAAGGAATTGGAAAAAAAAAAAAAATTATGAAATCATGGAGGCTTTTCTTGGGCCAGTACATGACAGCACTTAATTATTTAATTATTACATTCTGCTAATTTATTTTTCACACAACAACAAATAATTATAAATATGCTTAGGTTACTACCTAATTACAATTACAATAAATTATTTTTAAAAAAGTATGAAGTAAATTCTTCTCTTAATTTAGTAGCATTTCGGCAAATGCCTCGCCCGAGGATCCGCGGCGAGAGTGAACTGCTAGCATAAGATTCAGCGTTTCCTTGTGACGTAAGCGAGGGGTGCTGATTTATTATTGTTTTTTTTAATTGTTCATGATCGTATTAATATGCTTAAGTTTGAATTTTTGTGTCGTTGTTTTCTGAAATTTTTGGTAGCGATTATCCGAGGTCTGATTTGTTTCTCTTTCATTATATTTAATCGAGAGTATTCTATGGGTAGGTTCTACGATTTTAAGAAGCATAAATCACGTACTTACAAATTACATTACACTGATTTTGATGTAGGTATATATATATATATATATATAATACGGTGTTATCTTTATCTCTTCCGCTGGTATCTACCCCGTATATTTGTACAAAGAAACTCTCGCCCGGGTTAGCACTTCCAAATTGATAATAAAAATGGCGTCGAAATGTCACTAGCCCCGAGCAGGTAATGTCACCGACTGGATTTACCGGTCGATACGCCACAATTAATGACAGCGTGAAATTTCTCTACTTTCTCGGTGGAAGACACGGTGAGTGACTCCCGAGCCACTTGACATCACGCCAGATGAAAATCAGAACGCAATAATTTCATCAAAGATCAAACAAAGAATATTTACACGAATCAAAAATTACTGTGCTGTATCTACTGAGCGGTGTTGCGTGAGCTGTGTGTTGTATTTCCTCAACTCTGACAAAATTGTGAGTTATATGAGAATGTGCAATGAATAAGTGTCACATTATAAATAAATAATTTAATACCGTTTTATTATAGAATAAAGACTCTTAAGTATAGTTAACCAGTTGCATAAAATTAAAGTACCCAACTTTTAAGAATCAATCTATCAGAGTTCTTAAACTGGACCAAAGCCGTGTAACAGAGTAGTCGCGTTTACAATTCTAATGGATTATTATGCTCGCACGTTGATTCTTTTCAGCACACCGACTCTCGGCGATTTGCCCTTCTCGCGCCTCATTTCACGCTTGTTGTACGTCAAACGTCAAATGTCAATCGATTGATTTCACGCTCCTCGGTTGGGTGAATTTAAATTTTATTTTTATTTGTTAACCACTTAATTGTGTTTAAATACATCTACCGGTTTCGAAAAATACCATTTTCTTCTTCAGGACGTCATAACTAACTAAAAACATTTATGATTGTTTCTTTACCAGAATCTATTTTTAAGTAAATGAACAACAATTATTTAAAAAATAAAATTAAGTAACAATTTGAGTAAGGTACTAAATTTATTATTATTATTATTATTATTAATAATAATAATTAATTTATTAGTTAATTTTGCTAACTTCAAAAGGATTTAAATCTCTCTAACAGCAGTCAAAACAGAATAAATTTTTGTAATTTAACGCCTTTGTTTGTCAGAACTTTCAGAATAAATAGTTGTAGGTGTCTATGGTTTGCCAAGTGACGTTGATGGTTGAGCGCACGTGACGAGTTTAGCTGTCAAATCGAATTGTCGCATACACTAGGTAGAATTTTTGTTTATTTCTAACAATATCTTATTGATTTCCGAGTTGATCTAGATCAAAATCTCAACACGCGTACATGGCATGTACCTACCAAGATTTATCTCAAACAAATCTATAGGAAAATTTAACGAACCGGAGCTATAATAAAAAAGATATAATATGTTGGTTGGCCCCGTTCAGGAGGATTCACTCATGATTCCGAATGGTTATTAAAATTAACTCTGATGAACCATATACGCTACTTAATTTTATTGCATAACATAAATTTAATGATAAATATTTAAATTTTTAATAATCGAAATTGAAAGGACATCTCGAGCCGGAGCTATGTTTGCGAGAATCCCATCATGAACCGGAGCGACGTTTCGGTCCGCTCCCGTCCATTTCGACCCCTACTTAAATCTAAAACATTTTTGACTCCCTCCCTTCCACCATCACCAAGATTTTCCATTTTCTGTAGGTTTAAATAACACCCTGCGATGGGAATGTAACTTTTTTTTTAAAATTAACACTTCATCTTGTCGTTGAGACACGAGTAAATAAATCAAACGTGTTTCTTGGCAAGTCGGTGTGATCGAATGATTTATCTGATGTGTAGAAATCGGATATTTTCTGACAGATTTTCCTCCGTTGCCGAGCCATACAAATGGATTTGAAAACGCTGCGAATTGTGTTCACAAAGACACTATTCAACAATGAAAAATGTAATCACAAATTCACATTGAAAAATAATAAGGTATAGCCAGCACTTCGATAAATCATCATTAGACGATAACTCACACCATGGCTGGTGTGCAACAGAATTCAGGATGTGAAAGTGATCAATTTTAATAAAATTTTAATAAGAGAATGTTAAATATTTTCAACCGGATACTAAAAACTCGGAAACCTGCACGGAATCTCTTCTTATATATATATATAGCTTTGGAAGGCAATAAATAACATGGCACCACGCAATTTGATCCAATCGTAAATGTATAGAAATCTTGAATTTCTATAATTTCTAACAAACGTAACAAAGAAGTCAATATATTTATTAGGCACATTCTTATTGTGAAGTTGTAATTATTCAGAACACAGCTCTGTGATATTTTAAATATGAATTAAATATATTAATTAGAAAGATATACGTATAAAATCAATTTTATCGAAAAATAATAATAATAATAGGCGTCTGCTATCAATTTACTCAAAGGTATTTAAGATTCTGTAAAAATAAGGTAGATGGCTCTTTCAAATAATGGAACGATTAAATGTATTAATATCAAAAAGGCAACATATAGGTTCGAAAATTGTAGCTAAAAATATTGTCGCTGTAGCACAGTTGGATAATGCACCTTCCCCGGTTAGGAAAGAGATCGAATCCCGGTGGCGCAACAACAATTTTTCGATAAAATTGATTTTATATGTATATTTTTCCGATTAATATATTTATTTTCTGGATCGAGAGAGCGATAGCTATCTTTATAAATTCATCATGAAAACTCAGCAATTGCTCTTAAAAAAAAAATGGCTATATTTGTAATGTACATAAAATTATATAAAATAATATGTCATAGCTTCTAGAAGAACCTCGCGTGGCCGTCCATCAAGAGAACGGAACGTGAGATGGAATAAATTAAAATAACTTATAAAATGAGTACGTCACTTTTACTTCATTAATTTTATCAGAGCTCATAACATACAGTGTAAAACGCGACCTTTTTGTTGCTGAAAAGACGTTTTTTTCATCATCTGATTCACGCGACGCTTGACCTTTACATCCCCCGGGGTGGCGGTTATTCGCTAGAAATCGCCGTTTCCCTCGAAGAATTCACCACCCCCAGGTTCTTGTGTGATTCTGACGGTAACCAAGTAACCACCACCTCAGGTGCTATTATCGCCCGCGTCACGGTCAGGCTCGGTCACGAGATTGTACGTGTATTTGTAACAATTAGAATATTTCAGCTGTATTTGTAACAGTTTAGATAGAATTTACCGGCATTAGAATGTCGGTGAAAATTTGTGTAACTGTTTTTGGAAGAAAATAATTTACATACATAGATTGCATCATACTTCATGATTAGATTGGTGATCAATTAGTATGCGCTATTTGTATATAAACTTATAATATATAATATAATGAACGTACAGTTAATTCCCCTAAAATTACTTATTAATTGTCATAATAAGTAAAGCTACGGATTTATAAAAATAGTTAATATTCCATTCCTTAATTCAGTTGATATTTTACTCAGCTGTAGTCGCTAGTCGCGATAAAGAGAATAATGTATTCACACGCAAATTATATTTCATTTAAAGGATAGAATTTATTTATTTAAGAAGATATTTATTGTTATTGTGTATGAAATTTAAAAAATCTAAATTTTAATAAATATTATTATTGAGTTTTGCTAGTTCGCGTAAAGCATTATTTAAATGTTACAGCTGTTTCGGCGGTTAAGGCCATTTTCAGCTGCTTGCTTTACGCAAACTGGCAGAACTCAATAATAATATTTATTTACATTAGATTTTTATATTTAAGAAGAACTTCTTACCACCGATATTCAAAACATAGTGATGCATCTACCGTCGCTTTGGAATTTTTATATCCGGCGTTCGTTGTCTGCGAATTAATGTAAACATCATTTGTTTTAAGAGAAGATTTTTAAGGCTACTAAATAATTTTATGCGTTCATTGACCTGGCTGGTTAATCGAAATGAACAAACACAATAAGAATTTGTATCAAATTAATCCAGTTCGACTAGCCAAGTATTAAGAAAGTAGCTGGCATATGACGCGCATTCTAATTCGTTCAGCAATTCAAGATGGTGATTTCTGACATATTGACCGCGCCCTTTCGACATTTTTTTATTTTATGATGTGAAATAAATTCCACGAAAAATGCAATTGTAATCGATCGTTAATCGTAATCGAAATTCGTCGAGACCATAGTGGTATATACAAGGGCCCATGAGATGGTGAAACATAATCTGTGACGGTAGATTTCGGTACGATGCATTTGGAAACGTCACTTACACGGGACTGAATTGAACATACACGGGACTGAATTGCGAATCTACAATCAACACCGCGCATTTGTGAACTCTCGTGTACGAGTATGTACCATTTTGTACAAATGACACAATATGGAAAATGGCAGCTCTAGTCAACTGTTTGTCTAGCGGACGGGACACACAATGAATCCTCTCGAGATGATGTGGAATGAATCCAAATGATGTGTTATGTAACGATAAAGATGATGCGTGCATATTTCAGGACTCTCGGGGACTCTGCTGTCCGGAAAACCTTAAACAAATAACGGCTGGGAGACCATTACATAAGTAGGTGCGTGGCAGTGTTGGATCAGGTTTATTTGCACCCACGGTATATTTGGACCGAGCCATTGTTATTTGCGATTCCCGGCGGTCGGGAAGACTGTCAGGCGTGTCTGGGAAAATATACCTACGCCTGAGTAAATATAAAACATGGAAAATTACCAGAGCAGTGCGTCGGCCATTTTGAGTTAGTAAAATCATGCAAGATTCGTTTAAATATTTATTTTTAATGCGCAAAATATTAACAGATCGTTAATGACCATCACAGATAGACCTCCAATAATATAAAAATAAAAATATTTTAAGATATTTATTAGGAGAATAACGTGACACGTTTGTTATATTACATTATAGGATACACTTTTTTTGTGGTTGAAAAATCAGAAACACTGTTAGAATGAAGAAAAAATAAGATACATTAAATAATATACATTGACAGTAAAGGAGAATTTAGTACTTTGGAGAATTATAGAGATATATTATATTTTAACTTTCAAATTCTCAAGGTACGGAGAAATATTAATGATCTGATATGCTTTTATAAAATTATCCATAATTAAATTAATCTCCTGCGTGCCGGTAGAAGATTAATTTATCATTAAGTACGGCGATACGTACGCTGGGGAGTTCTCTTACTTTTCATCTACCAGTCTACAATACAAAGTTTACAGTTTGTCTAAGATATGTCGTCACTTTAATGGACATTGTTATAAAAATATTCATCTTTTTTTTACACTGAGTTTGTCAATTCAGAAACCTAACTGTAAATATTTTATTTATTTTTACCGTATTATTTGTCAACGTTTGATATTTTACCGAAACCGAACATGATGTTTTTATTATTTCCCTGAGTATTCTTAAATATTTTATTTTTTTAACTTGTTTATTATACATATAAGGAAAATTAATTAATTTGCGAGTATTTTGATTTGAGAGAATCGTTGTGGAAACATTTAATTGGATGAAAGGTAATTTTTGTGTTTTTCAGTTTGTTTTATTTTATTAAAATTTTTTTTTTGTTCCGTCATTTTCATTTCCAATAAAAAATATCCGCCACTGAAAATTTAATTATATTAACAAGCAATATACAAGAGGGGGAAGGCCAAAAGTAAATTAGTTTTGTAATGCGACCCGCTAGGTTTATAATATGCTATTTCCAGTTAAGATGTCTATGATAGTTTTAACTCGCATTAATTTTTCACGATTTTCTGATTTCTATTTCTTCCGATTCGATTTTTTCTGTAAATGTCGTTTTCTCGTTTATGATACAATTATGGTTTATGGTACGATAAGTGTAGGATTTTGATGTGGAAAAGTTCTTTCCTCAACCTTTTAAATGCCACGAGCGCGTTAACACGCCAAACTTTGCATATTACGCTAAACCACAAGCGTGATAACATACACTTTTTGACCTTGCAGGGACTAAAGTCATATTTTTAACATCATTTTGCCATTTGTGGACGATAGTTCACAGCTTTTGATAAATACTTTTACGTGGTGTCTTCCATTTCAAATACGGTTGGCAGTCACAAGGTTAATACAAGAACACAGATTATTTGTGTCACATTTTTAGCTTGTTGAACAAGGCTTGTTCAACCATTCCCGAGCACTAATGAACTTCAAGAAATAAACACTATTTAATGGCGTAATAAAACAAGACGGTCATTTTTCCACGCCCTAGTGAGATAATACCGCATAAACTGCCATCGCAAATTACTCAAGCTTACCGCGGTGCAAACAACACGTTTTATTATTTTTTTGAAGGAAAATCTGTCAGACAACAATATGATAAAATACAGAGCACTTGTTGTTGGTTGCAGATCATTAACAACTTGAATTTTGTGGGAGCTGCTCTTATCAAACGTGTAGTTCTATATTACACTACGCCTGAAACGAATTTTTTTTTAAATACCAATTATGCTACAGCACACAGTACTTTGACGACAAATTCGACAAAAAATAATGGAACGATAGATGTATTCATTTGAAAAGTGTAACATACATGTTCGAAAATTTGGTTAATGCACGTTCCCCGGATAGAAAGAGATCCAGGTTCGAATTCCGGTACTAACAACAATATTTTTCGATAAAATAATTTTTTTATGTATATCTTTCTAATTAATACTTTTAATTAGTATTTAAAATATTACAGACCGTCTGTTCTGAATAATTACAACTTCACAATAAGTATGTGCTCTCCTTAATAATATTAAGTATTTTAACTCTTTATAAATAGCATACTTTGTAACTTTATAAATGACAAGGCAAAATCCACTTTATTTAAAAATTTAACGGCGAGACGCCAAATATAATCTATTGCACTTAGCTGCATGCCTGTGTGTCACCGGAATGGTAAATTACGTATTTAAATCATTCTGATTGGATGTTTGTTAAGTTATTCTGTGGTAGACCACTTCCGGTTGATAAATTATTATTTCAACATTGAAAAATAGATTTAACGGAAATACTAGGCGTGGCCACGCTGTGGCCACTGCCTAGCAAACGCAATCTGCGAAGTTCATATAATACTTACATCTTATAATATTTACATCTAACATATGAATATGTAAACATAAAGTTACAATTGTATTAATTTTACACGTCGTGTAAGGAAAGTCTCAGCAATCAATACACATTGGAATGCGTTTCACTATTTATTTATTTATTAGACTTTATTGAGATACATGCATTTGTTGTAACAGAGGTGAATATATTATAATATAACATGATGAACATAAGATACAATTATATTGCAATTAAGTATAATACTCGTAGTCTATTGTGTGGGATGGAGTGAACTCCACCTCTGATATATACATCATTGTCCTGGCTACTTTGGTAGACTGCCGTCTGTGTTAAAGTAGCCAGTTTTTTTCGTGCTATTATTTAATTCAAGAAAGATAAAGATTCAACGGGATTAAAAAATAAAAATAATAAAATATATATATATATGTATGTAGTGAGAGTGTTGTAAATTAACTAGTGAATTATTAGTGTAGGTATATTATGATTATGTTGGAATGTTGGACAGCGTATGTAATGAGCACATAATGAATTTCAAAAATTATCATTAATATTTTCGTTTATATAAATACCTAAATGTCTACATATGTTACGATTTCACTTTATTTTTTAATTAACCAAAGAAATTAAGTAGCACCTTTCTAACTTTCTTCATTACACCCCTGGGATAACATAATATAATATTACATTAAGCTATATTATTATGTCAGAGTAAAAGCCTTGTTTGTTAAAAGTCTCACTTTTCACAGAGAATGTCAAAATGGATCTTGGATTTGTCTGTAGAATAAGAATCGTTCTATGTGATTTCAGGATGAAATATCTCACGAGGAAACTGGGAGATGAAACGTAATAAAATCGTCTATTTATCGGTTGAATGTAAACCCACACACAAATCTATGTTTCATTTATACGTGAAAATTCAATTCTGTATGATCTTAATAATCATTATGAATCAGGAATCAGAATAGATAAACTAAATTACGCCAATATCTTTGGTTATTCGTTTTAATTATTAGACTCTTCATTTGAGTCTTCAAATATAATACATACAAGAAGCTCTGTGTAGAGTCTGAAGTTGAGAATTTCCTCAGTGTTTGCCATGGCACGATATTTGAGAGAAAAATATTTCAACTGTTAGTAAAAATATATTATATTGTCAAATAATGTGAACCATCCCGTTGAGTCAGACCGAGAGAGGACAGAACGTATACATTTCTAAATTTACTTATGTGTATACCACTTTGTGGTCACCGCCTTCCTCACTTTCAAAAATAATAAATCGTTCTTCTGGTCGCACTGCCCGCCCTCACCTTGTTGGCTGTGTGTACATATATCATAACACTGTCGCATTGCCTGTTCTAGAAGATTGAGAATATTTGGAATTTGAGAGTACATCTTTCATATTTCTATATACATTTTTTATTAAAAAAAAAAAATAAAGATGCTTACACGGAATGCGTGGTACATCAATATATTCTTAGTTAAACGCCTGTGCTTTGAAAGTAGGACTAACTTGATGGCCTCCTGGAACGAGGCTCGAACCCGCGACCACTAGATCACTAGACGAGTATCGTAACCACTACACCGTAAAATACTTATCACCAACAGAAATCTAGCAGCTAAAACCAAATTAGTTTTGTGTTTTCAATATTGTAATATGCCCCGAGAAATTCTTCAAGATCAAATGTCGGATCTCCCCATTTCTTTCACAGTTGAATACTGCCGATGGCTTTTTCAGGACTTCCCATTAGTTATTCCTTTGTTTTGCCTTTACCAAACATCGTGGTGGTAAGTAATAAGCGATTGCATTATAACAATGCTACCGGTGTAACTATGTGAAATCGGAATTCGGCTATGAAACCTTGAAAATGTAATTTTAGGCAAAACAATAACCGGTCATTTAAAATAAAAACCGTGCAGACTTACTTTAAGTAAACCAACCGTGATTTTACAGACACTATAGAGATAAGTACATTATGCCGTCATATACACGCTAATCATCCAAAAATAGCCGTAAACGGTCCATTTCTCAGATGCAGTGACTGAAACGCCTTCTGCCTCCACCACGCCCCCTCTGCCGACGCCCAAAGAAACGAGTCTCATTTAAATATATTTCAAAAAATTAGCGCCCACCTATCCATAGCCCATTTCACGATGATTTCGGTGAATCGTTTTACTATACTGCTTTACAAAATATCTAGGCGTTCCTCGCGGACCTGCCCTTTGGTGAATGCACTCGCGATAACCGGTTTCGGCTCTCGTCGTGTAATTACCAAAACACGCTGCGCCGGAGATTGTCGAGTGGTATCGATAGTACAGGTGTCCTTGGCGGCTCTCGACGCTCGTGCGTGTCGATTCAAGATGATTTCGTCAATAAGAAAACGATAAAGAGAATCGGCGGAAGCGGGATAAAGTCATGCATATTGTATATGTTATGTTACACGAGAACTTACCAGCTCAACCAATTTCAAGATTCCCGGCACAGTTTTGAAATAGTCGACGTTTAACCGTAGCCAGCTGAGGGGCCGCTCTGGCTCTGTCGCCTTGTTCCCCGCTTGGTTATTGTCAATCGTTACTACCGTTTCGGGCGCCATCATAATGTATTTACACGAATCACCTCTTTACACAAAAATATATATTTTTTAAATCACACACAGTCGGTCCACCACAGATAATCCTAGGCTATTGCGCGAGGGCGGAAAGCGTCGATGACAGGTTTCTTTTCTATGTTTATGCGTGCGAACGCAACGGTAATTGACGGGCAGGCAGTCGAAGGCAACGCGACCACTCACTGGCAACACAGTCCTCACCGAGCGAAGAGTGCGGCGCGAATAGCGGAGTGGACTCCCCCCTCCTACCACGAATCTGAATAATCAAAACGCTAGGTGTTCACAAACGCCGGTCTCTGTGCGAACCTAAACCACTATATGTATATATAAGTTATGTTAAAGTTTACAAATTTAATCAAATGGTCTCCTATCGGGTTTCACCCAAAGGTGTTTGAGATTCATCGTAATGTTGGTATGTAGTTTTAAAAATGGAATAGTAGATGTACCAATAGGAAATATTACGGAATATAAGTTCAAAATTTGATGAAAATGTATTCGATTGCTATAGCGAAAATGGAGAATGCGCTTTCCCGGATAGAAAGAGGTCCAGGTTCGAATTCCGGTAATAACTAAATATTTTTAAAGAAAACACATTATTATTGTGAAGTTGCAGTTTTTTTCAGAACATAGTTCTGTGGTGTTTTAATACAAATTAAATGTATCAACTAGAAATATATACAGAAAAAATCAATTTATCGAAAAAATATTTTAGTTGCTACCGGGATCTTTACCTATCCGGGGAGATGCGTTACCAGTTACACCACGCCAACCGAGTAAGTTGACGACAAATTTTCGAACTTATATGCTGCAGCTATTTCACATTAATACATCATGTTAATCCAAAAAAACTTCACGATAATAATGTGTTCTATTTTAAAATATAGAAATTGTATCAAAGTTTATCCAAATTTGATCAAAATGAATTGATTTAATCTCTGGCGTCTCCTAGATATTACTCAAAGAAGTCCGATACCTACGGAGGAAGAACCCCAGATACCTACTGGAGAACTCGACACTTAAGGAGAATGTATTCCTGGTGATTTCCTAAGACATCGGCACCATAAATTGAGATTATGCCTAATGCATGAGCAATTTCATTATCACTTCGGATACTGACACAAGATGTTTTATATTATAATATCAAAGGCGTGTTTTAACGTTATTATGTTGCTATATTTCTATAAAGTATATACCATAATATTAATAATTGTGCGTTCATGCTGTAAATAACTAGAATTTGTTTATTTATTATGTTTACAATGTGTTATATAAATAAATTAAAGATAATTTCCATGCACATTTCATTGCTATGACAAAGTACATAGCTGAGGTAATATAATTAATTTGGATAGCCAGTAGCAAGATCAACCGCCAATCTTTGCCATTAAAAGTGTCTTAACTACTCTTATTTGAACTCACAAATTGTTTATTGTATTAAATTATTTATTTGTACCAGATCCATTATGTAAATTTATGTTCGAACACAAATCACTAAAAACGAAATATAATTGTATTAATTAAAACGTTGATTGTATACTTTCCTAAATAATTCATTAAAATACTGTATTAATAACTGTATAACGTATTTTATTAAACTATTATATATAAAATTGTATGTCTTTACCAAGTTGTAATATGTGATATTTTTTAAGAGCTCATTCTTGATTTGTATTTATAATGAAACTTAGTAAATAATGTGAAAGTGTATTTAAATATACGTTTTTATATTCAAAGCTTTTTAACTCCCCATTTCTAAACAAAACACTATTAAAATACAAATTGAAATCTGACGCATTCATAATCTAGTAACCATTTTTTGTAATGCGATTTGAAAATAATTCTGCAAAAAAAAAAAAAAGTAAAAGGTTCGCAATGCCTCTGTGTTGACGCTTGTATTTCCAGTTCTCAGTTGAACTCTTTGTGGACTGTATAGGTATAGAAGAACACTGTTATTACTGCGTTCCCGATTCCTGAGTTCGTAGTACGAGACAGACGTGAAGAAACTTTCCTTTCCTAACTAATTAGGCCATAAACCATTCACAGACATGACCATCAACTTGGCGGAACCATCTCGTGGTTTTAAAATATGAGACGATTTCGGTCTCCCAACAATTCCTTAATTTTATTCGGTGAAGAAGCAAATGATAGGTAACACGTTGAAATGTGAAAAAAATATAACTAAATATTACCTACCATCTACGTATATATGGTATATGTTACTATGGTAATTCTCATTGCTTATTTTTCCTTACACAGATTTTTTGGTTTTAAGTATCTACATATCTGAAAATAATATATACAGTCACATTTGCAATACGGTATTATTGGATGGGGAGGTGCATATAAAACTTCAATGTCACAATTAGAAATCACTCAAAAAATGATAATAAAAATTATTCTAAAAAAAAAAGACTATCCAAGTATACAACTTTTCACAGATTTTAAAGTAACAAAAATATACAATAGACATATACAAAAAAAAAATCAATAATTCAAATTTTCAAAATTAAAAATCAATTAAATTTTAGAAGCGAATTCCGATCTACAAGATATAGAGATCAAATTGATATCCCAAAACTAAAATATACCGCAACTCAAAATCAATATATTTATCAAGGTATCAAATTTTTTAACAATCTCCCCATCACAATTAGAAAAATTACGGACTATCATAAATTTGTAACTGAAGTAAAAAAAATATGTACACAGACTAACTGAAACATAAATTAACTCGAATATACTCCTTCTCTATACACGAGTCTTACTCTCATAGAGAAGAAACAAATGTTAAAATATATATGTATATATCCACTGATTATTGAAATTGTATTATATTTTTAATATTAATAAAAAAAGAAAAAAAAGTTTTTGTAATACAGTACACTATTACGCAAAAATATTTAGACAAATAATGAATGATAATCATGTCTAGTTTCGTTAAAATATTTACTGATCAAATTATTCAGTACAAATAAATTAAGCAAATGCAGTTCCATTTCCAAAAAACAATGCGTTAAAAAAAATAACAAATATCAATATTTTTATAACACACCATCTAGACAGGGATAATAAAATGCTAAATTTGTATTACAGACTAACATGTAGAAGAAAATACGTGAATACATGCTCACGTTGGCAATAAAAATATAAATGTATAAAAAGTTATCATCGCCACTGGTCAAGCCACTGGAGAAAGGCCTCAGCGTGATTCTTCTACGATTTTCAATCTTCCGTCACTCCCATAATTTCGTATATTCATCGAGACATTATACGCCCTCTACGAAGTTTTTTGTCACTTGGGTACCGTTCTAGAATATTTTTTGTCTATGGATTTCTCTGCGTTGCGTAATGACCCGCCAATTGCTATTTAATGAGATCCTTCACCTTGGTCTGCGCTCTGTGTTTGAAAATGTCCTAGTATGTATAGATGTTTAAAAAATCAATAATAATTAGAATAATTTTCGTATTAGAAAATATCTAATCTAACAAGAAAATGTATATGTATTATACGGATATTTCAGCATAACACAAGTTTAGCACATTAACAACATCAAGTACTTATAACGTCTTAAAATAGATGAGTAGGTACCGTTTTTTTCATTATATTTTAGGTATTTTACGTGAACAAATTCAAAATCAAACTATGATTATTAAATAATACATATCCCAATGCAGCAGCAGTATAGATCACAGAACCAAAACAACACTTTGAATCAATATTTCCACAAAAAATTATAAGCTGAGTGTTCGCGAAGTCTGTTTCATAAATTGATGGGGCCTACGAATGCAATATTATTCAAAAGTGCCTAGGGCCTACGACGATCTTAAAACGGCCCTGCTAATATAGGCCAATTCTTTTTAATATCTACTATAGCAAGAGCTATACAAATTTTAAAATAATTTCTCACGTTTATAATTAATAATTTCGAGTGCATATATGAACGTTTAAAAACACATTTACGCTAGTATTTATTACAAAAGTTATTACTCTTCTAACAACATGAAGAGATGTAGACACCCTGCAGATATTTACGATGTGAAGCGGGGGGCTTCAATAATTTCTAACTTGGTTTGCGAGCTTTCGCTTTTCATCTTTGTTCATCCCCAATCATTTATATCTATTAGATTTATGCAGTCTATCTGCATCTCTTCCAACAACATATCAAAGCAAATAATTGTTTTCCTGCATGCTATGGACACATTTGTTTGACTCTCACTCTGCATTGCGGCGATGGTCTGGTCCCTAACCCAACATACACTATAATGTATCAATAATATTATATTTTCTAATTTAAGATAATTTCATTTCTTGGTGTGGTGGATTTAAAAAAATATTAGTCCACATTAGCGCTGGGAAAGTATCCACACCAAATGTATTTTTCTTAAGTGCCAACCTTTTGGGTCTCTATCCAACGTGGACTCCAATGCGTTGCATTGGATGTATTGGCGTAGTTACGTGCCTGATAGTATACGTAGCCTAAGTCATACTAATTATCCTTCGAACCTCTATTTCATGAGACGAGAGCTCCCAGGTAAATAAAATCAGTGACATCTTTGTAGCCATCATACACATTAATTAGTCTTCTGCGTCCGGTCAAAGTGTTCTGCACAAAGGGCCAGTTGTGTGATCAGTGGTAACTTTTTTAAATCTAAAAAAATTTTACGAAAACGGGTTGTTTGATCGTTAGTAAAAAAATATTTACTTTTCGAAAGTACATCCAGCAGGTAAACTAATTTTACTCTCCGATATCCGATAGTAAAAATGTGAATCGATGGTTAAATATGGCGGACTCTTCACAACTGGTTCAAAAGTCATCTGCTACATTGACACTTTGAAAGTTGCAGTGTACGACAATTAATCATTCAATATCGCGCTATTTTAGCGATGAGAGTTCGTCCGATGACGATCTCATTGTTTAACATACATTAGAACATAATCCGAAAAAATTTCACCACCGAAGTGACAAGTCTCGTACAAATAAAGCCACAGATATAGCGTAAAATAAAACATATTCATGATTATTCGCCTTGCTACACTGAGAGGCGATATTGTCTTTGACAGTAGTAAATTTGACGTACCAACAAACCGAAATCGATTTTTACCACGGGCGATGGTAAAAAAATACTTACCGTGGTAAAAAGTTGCTACTGATCACACAACCGACTCTCAGTATCTTTGTCACGTTAACATTTATTTTAAGACCCACTAACGAGCTCTCTTTTTTAAACATTTGCAATTTGTTCGGTGTAGTATTCTTGCTTGTTAATTAATTAATGATAAAATTATCAAGACAGGTACTTTACAAAAATAAAAGAAATTACAATAATATTTTCGAATGAGTTTCACATTAGATTAGAATTCGTGAATCTATGGAGATTATATTTTCGTAATATGTATAGCTAATTAGAATCTGAAACGGTTTGATTTTTTTTAATCTTCGACTGTGAAATGACCTGATAAAAAGACTGCTTCCTTAAATAGGAGGATGTTTTTAAAAAAAACATAGATTCGAATATGTGTGCATCGTATAACTAGGGGCAGTTCCCAAATAATTAATCATATATTCTACCATATTTTTATATATATGGATATTTTTTCGTAATGAGTAAAAAATATATGTGCACCTACTCCAATAACGAGTTTTACTCAATTTAAAATTCAGTCACTTTTCTCACTTCCGGCGTTAAAGCACGGAATTCTGTTTTATCCATTCAGAATCAATCGATGTTATTTGCTCACTTATCACAAATATTCTGATTGGTTTTTAATAAAGTCTAGCACTTTTAGGTAAAATAAATACATAATACTTATCAAAACGATTAGATCCACGGTTCTACATTGCTAACAACTTACTACTAGGTATAAAACGTAGGTACCTACAATTTTGAAATATTTTGATGTGTCGTACCTAGTTATTTTTTTGAATTGTTGTTAGGTATTATTAATATTGAGTGAGAGACTGTTTGCAGAATCCGTCACTAAACTTTATAAATATACTTGTGTAAAAATCCACGTATGATATTCCAGAAATTGCGTTTTTGACAATTCTCTTATTGTACAAATGCTTCCAGAACCAGCTGGCTTATTCCTGGTTCAACCTTTAGCAAAGAAAAGCGTTATCATGACCAGTCCAATAGTCGATAATTAACACCCTCAGAGTGGTTGTGTTAATTACATCCCTGACTTAAGATATAGGTACCTACCTATATATATTTTTTTTCAATGAACATAATCGAAACAGGAGTTGTCGCCGACTAGCGACTGGTTAAAAATGACCACAACTAACTAATGACCTGAAAATGGTTCCTGAGCGATTGCCCCGTGTAAAGCGATTTTGCTAGCGCTATCATTTTATTATTTGAACAAGCAATTAATGTACGGACGTATGAACAAATTGCCAAGTAGGTACCTAGAACAATGGAAAAACCCTTACCATGTTTAATTGATTGTAATCATAAGACTGTTGTCAGCAAATATCAAATCAATCAATCACTAAACAGTGATAATGATATTGAAATATAATACCTACACTTCCACTGCAGCTTAATTATTACAGCGAGAGTTAGGTACACACAATAAACAACTATAATGAAATAATGTCACCACACTTCAAAGATAATGATTTTAATAATTTGTTTATAAATAGATTTCAATTTTCTGTCTGAAATCGTAACCGAGCGACAGGCAGGTAGGACCTTTTTTAGTATAGAGCTAATTGAAATGCGAAAATTCGCTAATTAATAATTTGATAATCTTTAAATGCGAGTTTACTCGTGTGTTTGTTTGTAACTCGATCATTAATTCCGCGTAGCATTTATTTTAGTATTAATAAAATAAGGTTATGTATATTAAAATGTTGTTATTAACGAAATACTCGTATTATGTTAAAATAGTGAAATAAAAAATCGGCACCATATTATGGATACCAACATACGTCAAAAAATAATTTCACAAATGTGTCGCTAAACGCAGTGGTGTTACTACGCCAATGAAGCGCATTGGAACTCGTGTTAGATAGGATAGGCTCAAAAGGTCCGCACTCTCATTTTGTATCGATACTTTTTCCAGCACGAATATTTTTTTGATTCCACCTCAACACGAAATGTAATTATAATATTTTTAAATCTCACGTAGGTAGGTATATTACAAAAACATGTGATAACATCATCGATGTATACCACTAATATGCTTAGGTAATATGTTAGGGACCAGACCATCGCCGCAAAGCGAAAATCTTTATAAAGCGAAGTGAGGGTTTTTTTCAATTAGAATGCATATAAATTCCATAAACCACTGCTTTTTTCATGAAAGAACGAATATTATAAGATACAACTGTTCTTACTATTTAATTGACAAAATCGGGTAGTATTTAATATTCTTATGTCTTACATACGATGCCTACTTATACATGCGACCTTATTTTCCTTTTCGCATTGTTACGCCCCTGGCCATTTTTTTTATTGCGCCACTGATTAAACACGTAATTTGATGTAGAAATGGAAGTGATAGTCCAAGCAGTGTTTCAGCAGCAAATAAAATTAAATAAATTTCATAATCAAACTTTGGAAAATTTACATTCATTTAAAAAAGCGCATCATCAACTTACCGTTCCTCAGACATTTGTTAAATAAAGAAGAATTGTCAAATTCTACACCTAATATAATTATCATTAACATGCGTTTTTTCACCAGCTTCCCCAAGGATAACAAATTCTCTGCCCTTCTCAACCATCTGCTGCTTGCCACTCTTCCAATGTGCGAGGCCTCCACTCCGGGACCTTCCTTTTCCACCGTCCATTGATTCTTCAACAAACCTACATTTGTACACCAGATACACAATCTCTCAAAAATATTCCAAACACAGTTCTTTGGAAAACATTTATACATTAGTTCCATATTAGGTATATTTCCTTTAAAATCAATCAACACTGTATTTTCCCCTCCCTTAATGTTCCGTCTATCTGTAAATATATTTTGTCTCTCTCTTTTGCATATAATTTTATATTATGTCTCCCTTGATGTTTTATTTAACTATATATGTATTCTGTCTCTCTTTCACATGTAATTTTATATTCTATCTCCCTCTTTATGTATATATAAGTGAACTCTTTTTGTATTTGTGATTAGTTTCAAATATGTCCCGATGAAGCTTGAGATAAGCGAAACTGGTTGACGTATAATAAATTTTGTGGTTTCATACAAAGTGATTGTGTCATTTTATTTAATATTTTTATTTTTCTATGACCGGCGATGAGTCTTTTCTAAAAGCATCCCAACTCAACTGAGCTCATCTCTTTACATATCCCTGTTAATTCTGTCTATAAAAATATACATACTTTTGTACAAACTAAATGTTGTCTGATATTCATTTTTAAGCTAATAGGTTTTGATATATCACTGCGTAGTTGAAGACGAGCCGAAAGTGCGCTGGCCATGTATCGTAGTAGACTTCACTAACATGGGAGAAATTAATTGCACAAGAACTGATGGAGGAGAATTTTGCTGGCAGCTGTGTTCCACCCCCAGGTTGTCAGGCTTATGATGATGTTGCATACCTTTCTCAAAATCCAGGGTACGAATATGTAGCGATCAGAATTTATATTCACCGCCATCTCAGTCGGCATCGACGCTAGCGACAGCGCTGCCGGCTGCCGCTACAAGTCTGGCTTAAGCAGCTCTCCAGTTTCATCGTTTCACAACGGCGGTCTTGCCGGCCCACGCGCGCCGAGCAAGACCGCCAACTCGCTTCATTTCACTTCATAATACACGTGCACTTTCTACATCTTTACTCATCCATTATATTCATTCTCATCTGTCTTCTTTGTTTTTATCATTCTGTCATAATAAACCTCAACACGGCAAAATCTCATTTCTTTCATTTAACCATCGACCTAACCCCCAAAGATATATAATTACTCATATTTAAAAAAAAAATGTTATCTTTGGTCCAATTAATAGAACTTTTGAACAACTGATTGACAGTTTTGTGAAGCACTAAACATGTTCACAATATTATTTATTTGTCTAAACTAATTAATTTATATTTTATTATGATTTATTTAACAAACCTCGATAACTTTTTTGGAATATACTCGCATACGTGTAACAAATCAAATCAAAAGTTTAATAAGTTTAGATATTACCAAAGCGCAAAAAAATAACTTTTTTCCATATCTTATAAACCAAAAGTTACCAGTATGATACAGAATGCATTTCTACTCTTCCCAACGAATGATAATGTAATGAAGATGACTATTATATCGATTAGGAGAACACATTCTTATTGTGAAGTTGTAATTATTCAGAACAGACGGTCTGTGATATTTTAAATATGAATTAAATATATTAATTAGAAAGATATACATATAAAATCAATTTTATCGAAAAATATTGTTGTTGCGCCACCGGGATTCGAACCTGGATCTCTTTCCTAACCGAGGAAGGTGCATTATCCAAGTATGCTACAGCGACAATACTTTTAGCGACAAATTTTTGAACCTATATGTTACCTTTTTGATATTAATACATTTAATCGTTCCATTATTTGAAAGAGCCATCTACCTTCGTATTCACGCTGTAGCATAGTTGGATAATGCACCTTCCTCGGTTCCAGAGATCCAGGTTCGAATCCCGGTGGCGCAACAACAATATTTTTCGATAAAATTAATTTTATATGTGTACCTTTCTAATTAATATATTTAATTCATATTTATTATATTGATATTTTGTCAGTACCTTGGTATCTCAAATTTCTTCTGGATTACCAAACGATTTGTTTAAAATTCACTATCCTTAAGTTACGCAAATATTTTACCACAAAAGGGACTAAAATAATTGGATCCTTGTAAAAAAATAATATCTTACCCTTTTGTGATAGTGCTTGCATGGTAGTGTTCAGTTGTAACAATGTTTGGTAAATGTAATTATTCATAATTCGATGAGCAATCACCGGTACTACAACTTAAACCTCCAATAGTTAAATCCCACGTATCTATTACTATTATAATTGAACATCAATTACAGCCACAATCATGGTTTATTTCATCACTACACTTTAGTACACTTACAAGTTCTTGAATTGAAACACTGAAAACATAGTTCCATATGTATTTTTGAAGATGAAGAGAGTACACTGACTGTATACAAAAAGTTTAATTATCAATTTACACGACATAACTTGGAAATATGACATCAATAGACATTGATGTTAAATGTCAATTAAATATATTAATTAGGAAGATATACATATAAAATCAATTTAATCGTAAAATATTGTTGTTGCAATTGGGATTCAAACTTGGATCTCTTCCAAAACGGGGAACATGCAGTAACCGATTATGCTACAGTACACAGTACATTGATGATAAATTTTCAAACCAATATATTACACTTTTCAAATTGATACATCTATCGTTCCATTATTTGAAAGCCATCTACTTTATTTTTATGGAATCTCAAATACCTTTGAGTAATCCGATAGGAGATGCCAGAATTAACAATTCATTTTTATTAAATTTTGAACACATTGATACAACTTATATATTATTAAGAAGAACACATTCTTATTGTGAAGTTACAGATGAATCAATTTGAAAAGTGTAACATATAGGTTAGAAAATGCACATTCCCCGGATTGGAAAAGATCCAAATTCGAATCTCGGTAGCAACAACAATATTTTCCAATAAAATTGATTTTATATGTATATCTTTCTAATTAATACATTTAATTTGTATTTAAAATATCACAGACCCATGTTCTGAATAATTACAACTTCACAATAAGAATGCGTTCTCCTTAATAAGTAAGAGATAATTTAAGGAATAAAACAGTAGCATACAAATTTAAGTATTATAGATACACAGATGTTTGTTTTATTGATGTATATATATATTGTTTGACGAATACAAAGCATTCCAATGAAATGTATACACTTGTTATTAGTAATGCACGACAGTGTGGAATTCTGGACATACAGATAGATTCATACATTCTGTAGATACAGCCTTGGGTATATCTTTACATATAAGCACTTCGCTCAGTTTCTTTTAAACTATATAGCAGGATTTCTTTATTGTAGAAATTCAGTGAGGGTTGAGCATGTTCAACACTTTATAAGTATTAAATAGTTGTAAAAAATCCAAACCACATTGTATTTGATTAACAAAAGGTGCACACCACTCAGAAGCATTTTCAAATAATAACAATGAGGCCAGACATTTAAAAAAAAAATGAGTTGATCATCATCGAATGTATATTAATTTATTTACTGTAGATTCCAGTTGATTGGGGTTTATTCCAAACAGTAATTTATTTGTGACAAATATTGAAGAACAAAAACAAATTGAGAATATAACCTAAATTTACTTCACTTATTTGAGCCATCCTGCCGGCTTATCGAGGCAGTAACTGAGCGCATGTGTGTATTTCGCCAGTGTGACAATTCTGCTTATGATTAAAACGGGTGTTATTTTTTTTTAAAGAACAAATTACAAGAAAACAATTAAAAGACATCGTAAGATCAGCGGTCTTATTTCGGTATCGCAGATCATTAACCACATTTGCAATGTAAAACACCACCTAGGATAAAGGTAGGTTTTAAAGATCTGGCCTTAAAAGCATATATCAAAAGCTGGGAACAGTCGTCCACAGATGGCAATATGATTTAAAAAATATGACTGAAAATAGCGTCTGCAAGGTCAAAAAGTGTGTTATCAAGATAATGGTTTGGCATAAAATGCAAAGTTTGGCGTGTTAACGTGCTCATGGCATTTAAAAGGTTAATGTGAGCAATCCAAATGTCGTAAACATAACACAATTATGGATACCGCCCTTTGGACTGCTAAGTATATGTTAAGATCAGGTGTACAAACGTACTACTTTTAAAATCAGTACTCCCAAAATACTCCTTTGCATTACTAAAAAACATTAAAACTATAACGATTATTGCATGCAACCTTTTATATCTCCGTGTGCATAAAGTTATTTATGATACGTATCAGTGTGTACGTGACTGCATACTTTGAAGTCAAACGGTTAGTACAAGAGGTCACTACAGTCTTTCTTGTTGGGTTCGCGCATGCCCAGTCCTCTGTAACGTTGATACAGAGTGCACGTTTGCTGTTTACCAAATGAGAATTGGGGGGATTCCCCTTAGAGCAAACAAAAGTGTTTCGGCATGAATTCTACAAGTATGTACTTTCGAAAAAATATGAATTATTATTGTTAAATGAAATGTAGAGATTTTTGTGTTTCCTTTCATTTTAAATCAATATTACTCCTTAAAACTTACTCGACATTAATTCATTTAACTTTAATCTTTTATTATTTAATATTAATACACACTAAACTATTTAGGGAATCGGTTGCAATGCGCACATTTATCAAATGTCATTAACCTTTCCGCGAGTGTTTTTGGGGAGGAAAAATGTATGTGAGGAGTGAGTATTTTTTTAGATTTTAAAATCTCAACTTTCTTTATAGAAAACCATATTTTGTCCAAAAACACACATTATATGAATAAAAACTTAATCGCTACCAATATACGCGATTTAGCGACAATAATTTGCAAGCCTTATCCAAGTTGTATCAACCATCGGTTGCATCAAAGCAGATCATTTCTACCAAGAAAAAATTAACTTACCTAGAACAAGACTGAAGAGAGGCATTTCAATAATTGAGTTTGTGGACTTATATTTATATCGAATACGTCCTCACCTTCACCTTTATTAAAATAATTAGCAATGTCTTGTTCATTCAATGAGCTCGACATGTTTATTTTGTTTGACTGTTCTCTTACACTAACAATAAAATATGATAAATAACAGTGAAGATGAAAATTATTTAGAAATAAATATAAAGACAAATAGCTTAATGCTATATATTGTTCACAAGTAAAACATACATAATTAATTTCACAAAAAATATTAACACATTGTTCTAGATCGCATTCATTCAAAAAAAAAAAAAGAAAATCACTAAAACTTACAAATATAATGAAAATACTCATTATATTTGTAATTTAAAAAAAATATATTTTTAGTTAATTTGTCACCAAAAATAGATGTTTCGACCACAGTGCAAGAAACTATCACTCAAATTCGTAAACAAACTGCTGCTCACGGAAAAATGATGACAACTAACGGTGGACCGTTGATGCCGTGTATTTTTATTTTAAATTTGTGAACTTCGTAAAATTATTACAAATCATCCATAGATGGCAATAGAATGTATATTTTTGGAATATACCTCTAGATGCCACAATGACAGCCCCCCGGCTGTAAGGGTCCGGCAATAGTCCATTGTAACAAATTTCGGTCGGCTAGCCCTTAACGGTCATACTCCCGGAGAGGTTAATACAGCTTCTAGTTTCATTTACTTCCATACTCCATTTGTACCAAAAATAATTGGTCACCTTAATTAAGAACATGCATCCTTAACACGATACCCATATCAAGGCAAGAAAGTGACGAGAATGACATACCTGAGCATGATCCAAAAAATTTATTGCTGAATTAAGACACTACTTTATGCAAGACAGCAATGAAAGCGGTCCTTTATCAGGATACAAACAACAAATTTCTTCAGAATTTTTTTTAAAGAAAATAGGTTTCTTTAATAAAAATACATACCTTGATATTGTTTAGAATGTAATTTTTTAATTGTTTAGTCAGTAAATGGTAGTTTGTTTCTTTTAAACTTTGATATTTATATTTTTGAATAAAATTTCTCAAAATTGGGAAAGTGTTAATGCAATGTGTCCAAAATGAGTATACATTTTAATAAAATGCACATTACAAATACAAAGATGTGTCATGTACAGGCCTTTATAATATTACGTATGTAATTATATTACAGTAATATTATAATATAAATTTTTACATTTTATATATAAATTGTACACTTTCAAAGAGAAGGTCTCATCAACAAAAGAAAAGGTTTTTATAAAAATCCCTTAATTAAATCCAACAATAAAAAATTTATATGTAGAACTCCAAAACCTACATTTCAAAATAAAATCCAGAGGTCACCTTTTACATTTATCTAATATAACCTAAATAAATATATATCAATATATCTGTATGTACAATTATTGATAATCTAAATATCTAATGAATAATCAATGTTTTAAAAAATAATTTGTCAAAAATGCCACAAATGGCTGTCTTATTATGTACATTGTTAAAATACTTTGTATTGTAGAGAAAATAAATTTATCCCATTCAGAATATGGTTTCACTTTCTCATTTTAGTTTTTTTTCAAAAATTCCTTTCGTTTATTTCACTACCTTTAGATTTTCATCAACATTTCTATCAACTTGAATGAGGAAACATTCTTGCGCAATGTATTTATTTACTAACTGCTGAACAGAGAAACAGATGGAATCTATATCCCCCCCCCCATTTGTTTTTTGGTGAATTTCAGGGGAAACACTATTAATAATAGTGTGTCTGTATATTAGGGAATAATGATTAATCATTTTCACAAATCAAACAATAAGTACAATATAAAGTCGCCACCTATTTAATGATTAACCCTTACTTGTTCAAGTGCCGGCAACCAGCGCAAATGAATTATACATTAACAGCATCTGATGTTTAAATATAGTAATAAAATCTAAATCAAACGTACACCAAAATAACGTCAACATCAAAGATAAGCTCCATATCAAATTATTTAATAATGTCAAATAATACAAGTGCATACTTAAAATATTTATAAATAAACACTATTTTACAGTTACTACAGATTACTATTATGTTTAATATCTTTTAAATATATTTTTTGTGCATTTTTATAATAAAATTTATAAACATATATATTTTTTTTAAAAAACCATTTTGTCTTGGAAATAGTTCTAGAAATACCTCATACATATGTATTGTAGATTAATTACTTATTGCCGAACACAGCGGTGTCTTCTGTGAATACTTCACGAAAATATAAAATAACAATTAATTGTTGTACTTACAACATTTATCAATAAAAATAACTATATAATACCTTTTCACTCTGTAGATTATTTATATGGGGATATATATATATTATATCATCTGTGTACAGTTTTCTGAGCTAATCTGCCGACGTTTCGGATCCCACTGTAGGGTCACGGCAGAAAACTGCACACAGAAGATTCTAAACGGCCGCAATAACCTACCTACGAACATTTTTTTACATTATATCAATTTAAAAAAATCATATTTTAAGTTGTAGAAATATTTTTTTTAATAATACCACTTCTACAGCTATTTACTTTAGCAGCAAATCTTAAAGAATTGACAGTCTCTTGGTAGCACTCATCAAACTGCGCAATATTAACTAACATAAGAGTTTTAGAATTACCTCCTAAACTCGGCATTAAGAGGTACGTTAGTTTAGAGTTCCGATATGGAATATGGCTTTGTTTTGACTGCAACGCTAAAATAACTTTAGATAACTCAGACAGGGACTTGTTTATACATTTTGTTTCGTCCATTCTCTGAGAGGTCTTGGCACTTTCCGATCCCGCTAAGTCTACAAGATTCAGGTTACTCACGTACCTCTCTTTCCTCTGGGAGTGAAAAGCCGATATTTTTATCTTCGACACAGAATGCGATCTAGAACTTCTCTCGTTGCACATGGTTGCTGCTGTTTGTCTATTCCTTTGCGACAACATCAAAAGTTTCATTAGTTCTGCAGAGTTACAAACTAATTCTTCTTTCAAATTGGTGACATACACGTCAGATCCCTTGCTGTCAACCATCTTTATAGAATGATCTTCTTGGTCTTTGTTGGGGTTTAGAAGATCATATATGTTTTCATTATATATTTCTAAAAATGAAGCGTGAATGGTGAATTCCCAACCGACCTTCTTGAGATTAGGCATACTAGAAAAAACCATTTCAATAGCCCGAGGAATAATTCCAATTTTATCCGCGTCATTAATTCCCTCCATTGTATAAGTCTTTCCAGATCCTGTTTGACCATATGCAAAAATACACACGTTATATCCATCCAACGCCGACTGAATCATGCTCGAGACCTCAGCAAAGACATCACTCTGTGGCGAGTTCGGGGGGAACACACCATCAAAAGAAAAATTATGTTTCTGTTTCTTGGAAACACCCGACACACCACTGAACACAGATTTCTCCACTTCCATGGTGCAAGAATCCATAACGTCCACATTCAGCAATTGTTTGGATGATTCCCCGGGTAAAGAAGGACGTATTCTACAAAACACTCTGATGTGTCCTTTGAGATCTTGTATTTCGTTCCGTAGCTTTTTTTGATTGTCATGCATACACTCTATAGTTTTTTGGAGCTCAATATTTTGTTGTGTCAAATTATCAATTTGTTCGCAGTCCTTTATATTTTTTAATTCGAGAAATTCTTTATATTCAGTTATCTTTGATAAATCATTACTATAATTAATATTTTTTTGCGTTTTCTCTTCAATCACTAGATTCATTTCTTGGCATTTCTGAATTTCCAAATCGTACGCCTTCGTGTATTTGTCACACTCTACATTTTTTTCTTCAAAGTTCTTTTGAACTTTTTGGAAATCCTCCGTCAGATTATTCAACTTTTTATTTAAGCCCTCATTTTCCAGTTTTAAACTGGCTATGGTCCTAGCATTCTCTTCATTTTTTTGATCAATAATTTTCTGGCGAGTATTTAAGAAAGTTAATTCACTTGTATAAGATATTATTTTGACATGATTTTCTTCACAGATAGAGTTTAACTTGGAACATTTGAGTACCTCATTTTCAAAGGCTTTATTTAATAAGTCATATTCCACTAATTTACATGAAAGTTTATTAGTGGTTTCACTTAACTCAGCGGCAATAGTGTTCGCGTTATTATTTAATTTCATAACTTCATTTTTGAGATCCTGAACTGTAGTTACTAATTCTGCTGACACTTTCTTTTCCGACTCGTAATTTTTATTGATATCTTCAAACTGGCTTTTAAGATTAACATGATCTGCTTTAAGGGATTCTAATTGTATTGAAATGGCTGATTTTTCATTGGAAATGCAATCGAGTGAGGTTTTAATTGTTTCTAGATCATCAGAACACTCATCAAATTTTTCCTTCAGTTCTGAATATTCAGATTTGAGAACCTTATGTTTATCAGTCAAATCATTAAAACGAGCTTTGTAATCATAAGGTGCTATCTTTACCGAAATATTAGGTGTTTTTGGGGCTAGTTTTATTAGTTTATTCGGTGGATGTTGATTTGCAGGTGCATTTCTTTTTATTGAACCTCTTTCAATCACTTTAATATTTACCGACTTTTCTATCATATTTTCATTGGTATTTTGTACATCTGCTTTAATTTCTTTCAGAGGCCCATGTTTTACTTCAGGGGGTGTTTGCTTAGGACATACAAATTTCGGTATATTTACCAAAACAGGCGTCGCATTTACCGATGGCAATTTTGATATTGGTGTTACGAAAGATCTCGGAATTTTACTCATTTTCTGGAAAAGAAAAAATGTCTAATTATTTAAACCATTACAATATAGCAAGGACATGTAATGCATGCAGCAAAAAAATTGTGCATTACTAGAAATTCTGAGAATGCATGAAAGCAGAATTTGCCTACAGCAGCGCTGTACAACTACTCTTAACCTGCGGGCCCTATTTTCTTTTGCAAACATTTCACAGGTCAAAAGAAAGTAGGTAATTGAAAAGTTAGTTTGTGTCACTTTAAAAGTTATTTTATTTAAATGATAAAAATAATAAAAAATATCAGAAATGAAAGCACGGCGCAAGACAGACTTGAGTCTTGCTAGGCATGCAACACAACTAGAGATGTTTCGATATAAGTAAATGATATTATTGTTTTGATGGTTAATACCAAGTTCTTTCAGGTAGTGCTTGTGAATTTTGATCAAAAAAATACATTAGTTGGAATACAGATATTTATTAAAAATTGTATGTAAAAATTTTGAATGATTCGTGGGCCGCTAATTAGACAGCGCTGTCCTACAGTATGCTACCATTGGATTTTAGTGATCTTTAGTTCTACGGGCTCCTACTGCACGAAGCTGCACATAATTCTTACTTTATCAATGTGTAATCTTAGCTTTGTTCTCGCAATAGAAACAATTATTTAGACATGAGGGGGTATAGAAACAAAACTGCACTATTCAATTGACAAAAATAGAGGGTGACATATTTGAAAATGATTATCTAGCAATTGTGGCAGTTTTACAATTGATAACAGCTCTTGAAAATATGTTTAAATGTTTTAGAAGCATTGTATCAAAAGCGTATCAATTTTAAAATCAATTACAAATACATTTATCTCAATTTTGTCAATTAAATAGCGGTAGTATTGTACTTCTCATAGTGAATGACTACATATTTACGAAATCATGTAATAGGTTCAACTTAAATACACTAAATCTAGAAATCAGACCTTTCTAAAAATGTTTTAAAAGTTAACATTTGTATTAAGTAATTAATTTGTAAAGAAAAAAGAATGACACTAAATATATCAGAAACTTAACAAACTTGAAATTGAAGATATTATATTGGAGATACATATAAGGTATTATGTTATAATCGATTTACTAACACAAATTTGACATTTAGGTTTAAAAAAAATGTGTTTTGAGAAAATATAAATAACATACGACCGTTACACTATGAATTACGCAAATGTTTACGAAAATATTGTTTTAGATTATAGTGCCTTACTACTATTGCTCAGAACTTACCAATGCTAGGATCCAAGTTCCAATACAAGATTACTGTTCAAGTAAATTCATTTAAAGTAAATTTATTATTTGCGATTCTTTTCGGTTTTCAAAATTAACTTTTTCTCATTGAACAAATTTATAAATAATAATTCTTCGAAGATTAACAACCCAACGTCGAAACCATGTCGAAACTTACGTTAAAATTGAAAATAACGCGATTATTAACTGACAAACTGACGGGTAAACACAATTTAAATTTACTACCAACCTTTCAGATATTAGTATATTAGGTACTTGTTTAGTGAGCATAAACCCGACCACACACGGTGATATATGTATCCTACGAACGTATTGTATTGGTTGTTCTGAAAATAATGGCCGATTTTAACCTTTATTTTCAATTAAACGTACCCTTACAGAAAGTTAACTTTATTAATCAAAATAAAAGCCATTTGATTGGACGTATTTTTATCAATGAATTACAAACTTATTTATGCGTGTAGAATAAAACAGGTGGATTAGAATACAAAAATTCTATAGAGGCATATTCTTTACTTTATTATTAAATTTTTTGACGTAAATAGTTATCGAGGTGCTTGAAAAAGTTAAATTTATTGTAAAACAAGATAGATTATGTTCGATTAATTAATGCTGGTTTGTTTGTCACGTGATTTTTACTTCTAAAGTTTTCAACGGTAGCAGGACATTTTAAAATCTTTTTATCTTTACGAAGTCTCCGTTTCTAAACTTTTTAAACCAACGCCGCACTATTAATTTAGAAGTAGTTTCTTCACCCATTGCTTGGTTAACATTGAGTACTGTTTGAGATGCATAATATCCCATTTTAAATTCAAACAAGAAATTACATGTAATTCTTCTTGTTTCAATTTCATTCTGAGAAATTAAAGAAATACCAATTACTCAATAAATATAGGTGATCCAAAAGTTGCTAGACTATTTAAAATTTGAATAACTTTCTATAATTTATAATTTTTATTTTTTTATTTCTGGTTATTACGTAATCATTGAAAAATAAAAAAGGATAAATTCACGACTGAGCAACGTGTTAAAATAATCGAATTTTATCTAGAAATGTTAGATATCTAGAAATCTAACGCAAATGTTGTTTTTTTTAATAAACAAAATATGCGATTTTGAGGGACAGAAAATCCAAAAATAATCCACCAACGTAGTCTGAACCCCGTAAAAGTAACGGTTTGGTGTAATGGAAATGTGGAAAGATTTCTTGGATCTTATTTCTTTGAAAATGAAGCAGAAAACGCACTAACCGTCAATGGCGAAAAGTATTGAGAAATGCTAGAGAATTTCATGCGTCCTGCAGTTGAGGACACACCAGAAGTATGTACGGTGGCAGCAAGATGGTGCTAGTGTTTGTACAACTCTCCCGACAATTGAACTCTTATACAAATTTTTGGAAGGAGGATAATTTCGCGAAACTCTGAAATCAAGTGGCCGTCATGCTCATCTTATTTAACTACTCTATAAGATAGAGTACACCGTAACAATCCTCGAACCATTCAGCAATTGAAGGCCAACATCCGTGGAGAAATAAGCCACGTAACGTTATGACAGGTGATGGTTCACGCCTTAGAAAGAGCGCGTCAGTGTGAAGAGCAAAATGGTGATTATTTAAAGGATTATTTTTATTTTCAAAACTAAATACAATTTATTTCTAACAAGTGTGTTTTCTGTTTATAAAATAATAAATATGAATTATTAAGAAATAAACAAGTTAATGGTCTGGTGACTTTTGAGCTGTAAATATAGCAGATTCAAAACTGACAAATAAAAATATCGTAGTAAAGAAAGTCCAAAATATTGTATTATAATCCACCATAATTTTCAGACAACCTAATAGTATTATAGATTTTTTAGGTTTGATTTGTACAATTTAGTACGAAATGCTTCTACAAAAATGAAAATGTAATTATTATCTGGTAGAATTTTATGCGGTAGATATTTTACGCTTCAGATCCTTTATTTCTAGAATATGAATAACTCAAGTAATCTTACACACATATTTAAAAAATCCATTGAATGTTATAAGTTAAATTTATCGACCAAACTATCGTCGAATATATTTTTATTAGCTTTTATAATAATCAAAAATAATTAATGTGTTTTTGGGGGTTAGGACGGTGGTTAAATGAAATACATGTGTGATTGGCGCGTGTGTTGAGGTTTATTGTGACAAATAATAAAAACAATGAAGACAGATAGAAATGAATACAGTGAATGAAGATGTAGGAAATTATGAAATGAAATGAATTGGCAGTCTTGCTCGGCAAAGGCGAGCCGGCAAGACCGCCATTGTGAAACGTTGAAACTGGAGAGACTGCCTGGCGGCGAATTGAGCCAGACTTGTGGCAGCAGCCGGCAGCGCTGTCGCTAGCGTCGATGCCGACTGAGATGGCGGTAGATTTGAATTATGGTCGCTACATGTTCAAGATTATATGTCTTGTATCTTCAAGATTATGTGACAATGGATACAAATTAACTTATTTTTAATATAATATTTGAACTGTGCATTAAAATGCATTGGTAAGAATTTGTGGTTACCGTGTTTACATGGTATCGCGAAATTCGTAAAAACATTAAAAAATAATAATTTTCTACATCATGTTTAGAGATGATAAAATAAAATAACTTTTTTCAGTCTTTCAATATTTAAAAAAATTGCTTTTCCAGTTTCTGAGAAAAACAGTTCTAGAAGTTGTAGATTTACGTCATTTGCTTCAAATATATAATTATTTTGAATAATGGTTCTGAACAATCAAAACATATTTATTGCGATTTAAATACAAAAATGTGAATCAAATGTATTTTCAATCGTTTGAAATTGAATTTAAAGTCCCGCATTAAGACATAATCAACTAATTAAAGTTTCATAAATTATGTTTATATCATCGGATAATTACAATTATTTTAGTTTTTTAAATTGTATTTTATTCGTGTAATAAAAATGGTATAATCTCTAATAGCAGTCATAGTATAAAAATATTGGGGTTTTCATAATGTGTTAATAATGACCATAAATATATAAATAAATAAACAAAACACAAATTACGTGCCGAGTGTAGTGTAGTATAACGGCGTAACTATGGCAATGCAGCCAATGCAGCGCATTGGGACCAACTTTAGATAGGGGACCAAAACGCCCTACAATAATGCATTTGGCATTGATTACAATACCCTTCCCAGCGTTAATCCACAGAGCAAGAATAATAAAAAATTTAAAAAACGTTTCCCACATTATCAATGTATATAATATTGTCCCGCTAGTATGTCAAGTTAGAGACCAGACCAACGCCGTAAAGCGAAGCATTTTTTAAATTGCAAGTGCATATAAATACCTAAGAACAAGAACACTTAGGTATATTTTTTTCTTGAAAGTGTGAATATTATGAGATACGTGACTAATTTTGTTCTTGTTTAATGAATAAACCACGTAGTACTAATATTCGTATAAATTATACACAATACATATTTGGGGGAGCATTTTTTTCCGTTCTGCATTGGGGACTAATTTTTGTAGTTACGCCGCTGGTAGGAAGCAAATTTGTAAAAAAAATCTCAAAAAAAAAGATATGTTAATAATGACGTTTTATCGTTATAGTTTTTACGTAATAAGCGAAATCTCAGTCAACATTAATCGCAGTTTTCGGCATGTACCATTTAACGGTACATGATTTGATTGTAGGTACGCACGAGTGCATGGAATCTACTATAATCGAAAATATGTTAAAAAATAATAATTTAATATAAATAAATATAATCTCGAATACCGGAATACCTGCTGATTTCATGTTCTTTTCAGTACCGTAATTCGAGCACCGCAAATATTGGATTTTCGGTATTAGTAAAATTTTACATTTTTGACTGCAAACGACGTTGATGGTTTTCTCTCTACGACTATTTTATGTTAGATTAGTAAGAAACTGCCAATAAATGATTTTTGTAAAGATAAAGAGGATTCACATTTGTTTTTACTTAATGAATGTTTGAACTTTGTGTTTATAATTTTAAATTAGTTTTGTTATTTTTATAACAATCTATCTTTGTTAGTTACATTACAAATTTATTATAATAGTATTTTACCTAATTTGGTATACACCGAGAGGAAATATTCGGGTTTTTTTAACGAATATGTGATTTTTTTTGTGATTTCCTAATGAAGAGCATACGAATTGGCTATTTGGCTTTTATTTTTAAGTTTCTAAATACCGATGTTTGAAAAATCGATGTCGAAAAAATATCGGTATTATAAAAAATAAAAAAGTGTACAGATAATATTACGTACATTTTTGACTTTTCAAAATTAAGTTGGTGCTATGTATGCAAGATCGGTATTATAAAAAACATGTTATTTTACAATTACAATTAACTATAATATTTACATATTATTATTATTATTATTATTATGGAAAATCGAGTTTACTATACATTTCATAGTAGTAATGACAAATTCATAATTATGAGTATTGTATTTAATGATATTAATAGATATTCTATTTAATGAGTAAATATTTTGTTAAGCTAACCTAAGTGTTTGTACTATGAAAATATATCTCATTTGCCTGTCTCCTGGAACGAGGGTCTGTGTGTCACTACTTGATTACGAGAAAAGTGTCTTACCGCTAGACCCAATGACGTAACTACGCCCATACGGTGAATTGGGGTCCATGTTAGATAGAGAGCTCCATAAATCCGTCTGCGTCCTACAATTGTATCCACTCTTTTCGCAGCGCTAATATGGACTAATTATTTTTAAAACCTAACACAAAAGACATGGAAATATATATTTTTTTGATTTCTCACAACTGAAAACTATATCGATCTATACAGTAGTCCAGCTAATACAAATATAGCTCAAAATCATGAATCGTGAGTCAATCGCTGATATTTTGAGTCACACTCATTATCAGTGATTGAATATCTGGGAATATAGTGATTCGTGATTAATTTTTTTTTGTAAAAAATTCTATTGATGTTCTGACGCCGTCGTTTAAATCAATTATCAGTTGAATCAGCGCCATCTACTGGATTTTCAGTAATTTGATCAGCGCTATCTAGTAGATTCTGACAAAACGTTTTACGCATATTTGCTGAGAATTTGACCCGAAAAATAAATTCTCCTTGTGATGATATTAAATAAGATTTATATTAATTATTTATACTAGAATATGTTTTTTTTTATGTAAAGGAGGTTTAAATAATAAATTTAAAATAATTTAAATACATGAAAACGCTGAAAATGATGTTTTCGTGTATTGTGATATCGTGCGGCGCATGCGCATTATAGCAATGAAACTATGATCACAGTAACTGTTTTCAATCACTAATATTATTGAATACCAATCACAATCACACCAGTGAGTCGAGAGTAGCATTTTTTCTCATCACTACAAATATATATGTTGGGTTAGGGAGAAGACTATTGCAGCATCATGAAAATCTCGGTAAAGTGAAAGCAAGGATGGAGTGCCTAAAAACAACTAGTTTTTTTATATTATTTTAATAAAAGTGTGAAAATTGTAGAACACAGAGTTCAATTTCATTCTATGTACCTACTTAATATTTTTTAATCTTATATACGGGGGCCATTTTCCATTTACAATCATTAAACCTGCCTAATGTATATATTATACAATGTATTTTCAATTATCCAATTTAAAGAAGGGAAAAGTTCGCAGTTATTTTATTCATGCAAATATGTATACATACAGAGATGGACTGGAGGGGGCTCTAAAGGGCTCGTGCGAGCCCCTTGTTAAATTAATAAAAAAACAATATTCTCAGATCAAAACTGTAATTTCTGTAAATGGTTTAAATGTATTATGAAATATAAACATAAGGTTTTGTTTCCCTTTGAAATATTTAGTAAAATAGATTTATTTTGGGTGCATATTAAAAGAGACCTAGTCGTTTCTTTTGTCTATAGTCTAACAATGCTTAAAAACGCCGATGTTTGATATACATATATTGCTTCCAGATGTTCGTAGATATTCAACGCAAAAAAAAAGAGATAATAAAAATTCGCCCTCTTCCCGGAACAGCGCGAATAGCCCTGAGATTAAGCAAACCCCCTGTTAATGTGGTTTTTATTGTTCGTATTATAATATAATCTTACATATTATTTTACATACATAATTGAATCAAAATATAATCTGGAAATATTGATTTATTTATATTGATATAGCTCGTCGCGAGCCCTTTCACTTTTAACACTAGCAAATCTAAACAAATATTAACATTTTTAGTACCCTTTGAATTATCTATAGACTTGTCAGATAAACCTTACGAAAAAAATTTGTGTTTTTTTTTTTCAAATTTCAAGTATTTTCAGTCAAAAAAGGGTTTTCTGTAATTTTATTTAAAAAAAAAATTAAAATTAATGTTTTCCATAATATGCAATAAAAATTGAATATATAAAAAAATAACTTAATTAGATTTTTGTTAATTTTTATTTTTTTATTTATCATTATTTTACATTAAATTTTACTGTTTATAAAAAATCTTTATTCATACGTAAAAAAGTTATACAATTAATAACTAATATCTAATAATAATGAAATCCTATATACATAAGTCTCCGACTCTCATAGAGAAGAAAAAAAATGTAAAAAGTATATATATATATACATATATATAATTATCTGATTATGTTACATAAAATGCATTATATCTTCTAATAAGAAAAATAATGTTATAGCAGTTAATGGAATATATTATATTTGGGTCCAGAACGTTCGGAAGTATCGTGCATATTATGTTTTGACAAATCTAAAAACATTGAAAAATTAAATAAACGCAGGTGTGTATTAATTTTATTATTAAAATATTTTTATTTCCTGGCTTAGGAATTCATTTAAAAAACAAA
Organism: Eubasilissa splendida; assembly: GCA_031772225.1. Lineage (NCBI taxonomy): Eukaryota > Metazoa > Arthropoda > Insecta > Trichoptera > Phryganeidae > Eubasilissa > Eubasilissa splendida. The sequence goes on along the minus strand of CM062850.1, from coordinate 23,824,445 downwards.
ATACATATGTTAGAAATTTTGTTTTAAGTAAAACTTTTTAGAAAACCGAAATATGGTCATGGTTTTTTATCGCAAATACTTAATAATAATAAATAGCTTAATTTGATTAATAATATAGATTTTTCCATGCGTTATTCTCACCATGGGTCAGTATTTGTCGTAGCCGACTCACAGGCGGATAACCCAAAATAAATTCTATATCAACTGACACATTGAATACCTACGAGTTTATTAAACATATTTTTTATTTGGCGAACGAAAAACATTTGTAATATTTAGCATTAATTTTAAATAATTAAATTAATTTACATAGTACCAGATCTACATGCCTCAATTTTTTGATTTCTAAGGGCAAATTATAAAAATATGTCTTATCATAAATAAAATATTTATTGGGAGTACGTACGTACACGATGAATATCAGAATATTTTTACTTTTTTTTTTATGTACATTCAGGGCTGACTTACATTTTCAATCTGTTCCTGAGTTTTGGTATTCTTAAATTTCATTGAATTATTTATAATTATAATCTAGCCAATTATACCTCTATATTCGTTGGTGGTTACTTCTTTCTGTTTTAAATCTCGCGGTTTTGATCGCGTTACTGATTGCTTCATTCTCGAGATTCCATTTCGCAATTGTATTCTACTGTGCTATAGCGCGATTTTGAACCGTTTTAGACTAAAGACGGGTTCAGATGATTCCCTTAACGTTATCATTGAATGAGTATGATGAATATTGACTAGGATGATAAATGAGGTTTTGTGTCCACTGACTTTTTTCAATATATTAATTAATTAACAATAATATATTCACATTAAGGATTCGTCCCGAGTTCCGGATCGATATCCATATAATTCGTGAAAGGGGTACTACGCGATAAACGAGGAAGAGAGTTAATAAAAGGCAATGGTTAATCAGAATCATAAACATAACTTACCTAGTTCAATAATTACTGAATTTAAATTATTTGTATTTTATACACATATCTTTCCTTGGTTTTGGAATATTTCTTATTACTTCAATGATTACATAAATATATGTAATCATTGCAGAAGCGTTATCAATGATTGCTGCTGAATACAAATATCGAACAGGAGCATAAATATATCTCAATATAAATGAGGTAAGCTGCTTAGGTCATCAATGCTGACTCAGCATTCATCACACCATACAAGACGATGTGATCAGCTGTATTATTACTTCGAATTTTATTTTAACTTGTTATTTGTCTTGCCATAGTTTAATTATATTTTTACAGATTAAAATACCTAGACAAAATGGGGGTGTTTATATATAATACAAACATGAAAAATAATGAATATTTTATTAATATATACATTTATCCTTCTATGAGCACCAAGATGATGATGCGAATCAGCGAAAAGAAGAATGATTCATCTGATAAATAGTTGATACGTATTTCCTGTTGAAATCCAAGTCATACTCCCAATATTTTACAAATACGTCAACGAGAGAGATTACAAGTTTTCACGACGCGTCATTAAAAAGCATAGAAGGCGCTCTATTTTAATATCCATCGATGGATGCTCGATGAACAATATAAAATAATGAAGTCTCATTAAATTTTCAATTTGAATTTTTGTTGACGATTACTTTAACAAAATTACTTCAGTCACACATAGCTATGAGCAATAGCGTGAATTATCTGAACTTAGCTTATCGTTGTATTATAGATTTTGTTTATGTCCTATGATTAAATTTATCTATGGAATTTGTGCTCGGAGGCGACGGGGTGTTCTTTGTGCGACGTATATTTCACGTTTAATTCGTATAATCAAATAATTTGTTAATTCTTCGGAGTATTTCTTTAATCTCATTTGATATAAACATAATTGGATAGTTTTTACAGAGTGTTTGATTGTTATTTATGTATCGATGCAAATTAACGTCAAGATAGAGTTCGTGTTGTTATAGTGAGGTGCGTTAATCTATAGCTTGCGCGGCGCGCAATTCGAACTTAATTTTTAAAATGTCAATGTGTGTCGCATTATCATTAGCATTATCAGAAATATGTTTTTAATATTCATATAAATAGGTTCTGGAAACTAATTTAAATTATGGAAGAAAAAGAATCGGATAAAGCGGTCAAGGAAGAGAGTGAAACCACGCAAACTCCATTGTGCAAAGATGATGAGTCTTCTAATGTGGAAGCTCAAGTAGATGCACTAAATACTAACGATCCTTTGAAGGATCCCACGCAACCTACTGATTCTAAAGGCAATGGGAAAAAAACAAAAAAATCAAAACAAAATTGGAAAAATCGTTTCTCCAAACAGAAACAAAAAGGTTCAACATCCCAGGATACTTCGGAAAATAACTTGAACCGTCGACCTTTTCATTTAAATTTCAAATTCCGAGCAGGAAGAAAGAGAACTCAAAGTTTCCCCGCAGGATCAAAGTTTTTTCTTCCCTATAAAAGACCTCGTAAAGAAACATTCATCCCTCCAACAAAATTTTTGTTGGGAGGTAATATTTCAGATCCATTAAATCTGAATAGTCTTCAGGATGAGGACATTAACAGAGCCATGAACGCTGTCACGCCAAAATCATCTCCACTGCCCACTCCTCCCCGGCACAAAGCGAAAATAGAAGTTATTATACCTCCTGATCTGCGAGACCCTCTCAATTTGCTGAACCCTTTGGATAATGCGGAATATGAAAAACAATTGGAAATCAAGAAACCGCGAAGAGCGAGGAAGAGAGGCAAGTCGAAGCGACGTTCTCTAGAGAGTGCCAATGTTCCTCCTGGTAGTCCCACACAAGCTTCTCCTGTAAAAGAAGAATCTTCCGCTCCGATGGAAACTCCTTCCGTCGAAATACCAGAAGCTTCTACCCCGGAACCTTCGACGAGCAGTGCACCTAAAGACCTCAAGCTGGACCTGTCCCACATCCGGGGCTATAAGCGCACACTTAGTGAGTCGGAAAGCTCCTCCAAAGGAAAGGATAACAAGAAGCCTAGAAGAATGGACTTTTTGGATAAAATTGTTAGCCCAGTGATTCCTCAGCCGGGGGCTTGGATGCGGGTGCACCCTCGCGGGGGGGGTCATGCGGGGCGCGGAAGTTCCAGAGGAGGTCACCAAGGCCCGCGTGGAGGCCATCAAGGTAAGCCCTGGGCCTCCCTGTCCAGAGCTAATTCTACTGCTAATGAGGTGGCCACTACCAATGCAGCTCCACTCCCCAAGTTCAGGATGCAAGATACGAGATACCAATTCGGAAACTATGATAGGTGATTTTATTTTTACACATTATCTATAACCATCTTAATATTTAAGTGACCTTTTATTTATATAAATTAAAATCAAAATTGTTCATTAATGACTTCTCAGAATATAATCTACCTACCCGCCTGTTTCATGTTTATGGCGTGGCTTCATGAAAAATTTCATAATGACTAGGTTAAGTACTAACTGACTAGACCCTTTGAAATACATGCAATCTTTAATACCTTTTAACTATTTCACGAGATTCTTTGGAGGTAAGGATTTAATTGTGATTTTAGGTTATGCAAATTTATATAATTTTTACAATAATATGTGATATTTTAAATACATTGTTTTCAGATACTATGGTTATAGAAATCTGGATGCTATGATAGATATACGACTCAAAGTATTTGGTCTGAATAGGCATCTCTTCAACAATAAAGATGTTCTAGATATTGGTTGCAATGTTGGTCATATCTCAATAGCTGTTGCCAGAGATTTAGGTGCTAAGTCGGTTACTGGTATAGACATCGATAAAAATCTCATTGGTATGTTAAACATTAATTAATTAAATAATACCTGCTTTATTTTGGTAATCATATTTCTTTATGGTAATTGCCACAAGCATAATTGTTTACTTTTTTAGTTAATATTCCTGCACGCATAAATTTTTTACTGCAACACTATTATTATTATTTTTCAGCCCGTGCAAGAAAGAATATCAAGGAATACGTCCTTGTTCCCCTACCAGGTAATACACCTCCCAAGGAAGATCGCACAGGATCACTTGAGAATATTTTACATCCAGAGAGTTCATTTGATAATAAAAGTAAAGTGACAGAAGAAAAGGAAAAAATGGAAACGAGTACTGAAAACCTTGGGAGTGTTACCACGGTTCCAATGGAAGAGTCCATAAACGAAGCATCTGCTAGCGATCTCAATACGAAAGCACATTCCCACAATTTATCACAGCGGAACAACAAGAAGTTTAAACGGAATAGGAGATCACATCACAAGCACGGTCAGGATATGCCGAAATGTCATTTCCCCATTTCCTGCCCAATTCTATACGGACCAGTGGAAGTTATAGGATATCCCCTGGACGATCATCAGACTACTTTTCCACAAAATATTGTCTTCAAACAGGTTATTATTCAAACAAAATATTATCATCGAATAAGCTATAATTCTGTCATCTCAAATATTGCTTCTAAAAAGACTTTAATTCCATTAATTGATAAAATAACTAACTTAACTAAAATAACTTCTCAGAATTTTCTAACCATTGAAATACGTTGTGTGATCAGTAGTTACAAAAGAAAAAAAAGTTACAAAAGTAAAAAATTTTGATGTTCCAAAAGTCATCTAACACATTAATACTTTGAAAGTTGCAGTATAGGACAATTAATCATTCAATATTCCACTATTTTATTGATGAGAGTTTGTTTGATGATCTCGTTGTTTAATATACATTAGAACATAATCCAAAAAAATTTCACCACCAAAGTGACAGATTTCTAACGCAGAGGCGAATAAACCCATAGACAAAGCATATGATTATTTGTCTCGCCTATAAACATCTCCATCTATGCTTTGACAATAGTAAATTTGACGTTCGAACAACCCGAAAACGTTTTTAACCATGGGCGTTAGTAAAAATTTACTGTCCATACTCTCGTTAACAACCGAAACCTCCTCCTTCTAAAATCCCACCCCTCTACCCGAATAAACTACAACACTACATATTTAATTTAGCTAACACCTGATGATGAGAGGGACTGCGCCTCTCGAAACTATAGTGGTGACAATAACCCAAAACGTGTGTGAAGTACAAAGTATAGTGAAAATTAAAAATTCTATTTCTCTAATGTCTTCAAATATGTTATTATTTGACTCCTACAATGACTCCTTTGTTACTGCATTTATAGTGAGGAGAGAGAGGGTACCTATGTTTTATACGGGGTCACGAGGAGTAACTATGCAAAATTTGGAATAGATGGCATTCAATTTAAATCAGGCGGAGGAGGTGGTGGTGCCTATATTTTGTGCTAAAGTGCACTAAAATTAGGAACAGATGGCAACAATTTTATTTCAACATTCAGTACAATATAATACAAATTTTTCTTTTGGAAATGGGGGATGGTACCCATGTTTTGCGCAGGATCCTAAAGAGTGCAAAATTTGGTTTAGATCTGTCCAAGTGTGTAGGATTGTATAAACAGACAGACATTTAGTTTATATTATATATACAGTGGAACCCCGATTTTACATGCCCGGAATTCACGTTTTCCCTCCATTTGCGTGTTATTTCCGCAGTCTCGTGTCATTTTAGTACATTACAAACCCTATTTTATGTTTGCCTTTCTCGCGATTTACGTCTAAAATTTATTGAAATTTGTTCGGCCAGTTAGCTATTTACCATAGAGCCAAGAGATGTGTTGGTCGTTTGCTTGTCGTATATATGCATTTTTCATTTTCATACCTATGTAATTTTACGTTTCGTTGATTTTTTGTATGTTTACAAACTGGAATCAGCGAGAAAATTGCGTAGAAGATAGTATAGACAACATTGATCGCTGGGAAAGAATTTATGAATAACCCTTGCAGATTTACTTAGATGTTGACTCAAACGTAATAACATCGAACATTGAGGAAATTGATGAAATAGTGGACAGTCGCATAAACGAAAACTTGACAAAAGAAGAATCTTCATACGAAGAAGAAGTGTCTGCTCGTCCCATAAACCCAGTTTCTACAAAGGACGATGCCATGAGGCATATTGAAAGCCTCAAAGCATATTTTACTAGTACATATTAGCAATGTACCACCAGAAACCTTTAATTTATAATATTGAAAGAATTAAAGGTGTCCCAATAAGAGCAGAGAGCCTTGCGATTAGTAAATATGAAACAATACACGAAAGAACAAAGAACATTGTTTAATTTTTTCAGTAAATAATCATTTTTGTAATACCCCCAATTTACATTTTCCCTTTGTTTACATTTGTTTTTGTTGGTCCCTTCAAAAACTTTAAATCAGGGTTCCACTGTATATAGATTAACAAAATTATTATTTTATTATATACTAATTAAATGTATTAATTGGAAAGATATACATATATAATCAATTTTATTGAAAAATATATTGTTGCTACCGGGATTCGAACGTGGATATCTTTCAAAGGTATTTGAGATTCCTTAAAATCAAAGTAGATGGCTTTCAAATAACGGTAGATCTATTTATTTGAAAAATGTAACATATGGGTTTGAAAATTTGTTGACAAAGGTACTGTCTGCTGTAGCATAGTTGGATAATGTACCTTCCCAGATTGGAAACAATATATTTTTTGATAAAATTGATTATATGTGTATATCTTTCTAATTAATACATTTAATTAGTATTTAAAAAAATATCACAGACCTATGCTCTGAATAATTACAACTTCACAATAAAAATGTGTTCTTAATAAAATTATTATTGTTTTGTAAAATTCTATGTTTTTTCAGGCAAATTACATTTTAAAAGATGAGAACTTAATAATGGCAGAACCATCTCAGTACGACCTTATTTTGTGTCTATCTGTTACTAAGTGGTTCCATCTCAACTGGGGTGATGCTGGTTTGAAGTTGGCCTTCAAGCGAATGTTTTCTCAGTTGAGACCCGGGGGGAAACTCATTTTGGAAGCACAGAACTGGGCAAGTTATAAGAAAAAGAAGAAATTGACGGTAGGGTTTTGATATTCTTATGTATTTTGATTATTATTACTACTTACTAATATTGCAATATGTACTTACTTACTAATACTGTATTCAGAGTTCATGGAAAAAGGTTAGTTTCATAAATACCTTGATTTCCTCATCCATAGTGTCATAGTGAAGGATTATTGTCAATCCTATCGCAATCTTTATATTTTGACATTTGATTATGTCTATCTCCCTCACTCTCTCTCATTCAAATATAACACCGACGTTAATCTACGTACTGTCTATTTTTAAGGGTATGTGTGACAATCACCTTCATTTCAATATTGCAAATTTGAGAATAGGGACGAGTGTTTGGTGTTTTAATTTTAATGAATGGAATGTAATTATCCATCAAAGATGTTCCACATTCAAAATTATTGTGGCAGATTCGTTTTCTGCCATTGTTTCAAATGATTGATTCAAACATGATATATTTGATATGCGTTTGTTTCATAATTACGTACTATTTTAATCTTTTAGTCTAAATTTTGTGGCTTATACTCGAGTACATACAGTATATTATTCAATTTGTTACTTTTTTTAAAAATTTGTTAATCTGCTGTGGTTCTTAATCATTACCTTAATTAATCCTAGTAGATTACCCCATACACTAACTAGCAAAGACACCTCATAGTTGGAAATGTACAGACAATATGTTGCTGATTTTTTCTGTGCTCCGGTATTTGCATAAACATATGCATGAAACTATATATAACCCGTCAATAATGACGAGGAATTATTAGTTTTTGCAATCTTCATTCATTTAAAGAATTGATAATAATTTAAATTGGTACATATACTATATGTACTCACATTGTATTACTCGTAATAATTGTCAGTTTTTCTACAAGTACAATTTTTCTTCTGTCTGAATCTTGGATAAATAAAAAATATGCAAAATACCTGCTAAACATTATTATTACATTCAGAATCTCTTTTCTTTTGTTTAGAATTATTTATTGATTACACAGCTCATTGATATATTTTTGATAACGCAAAGCTGGGAAAATACAGCAATAACTTAAATTATTACTGCCATTATAGTTATTTTTTGTGTTAAGGCATCCTTTTCAATAATAATTTATATATCTTTTTACGAAAATGTGGGTTTTTATTATTCATTTATATCAAAAGTTATATGATGGATTGTTTTTTTTTTTAACTTTTACTTAAATATCACCTTTACATTAATTTATAACTAATAAGCTAAATGTTATTTGCCATAATTAAGACATTACAAGAAATACCGCGACCATTAAATTCATTTTCCGCGTGCCTCAAAATTGCCTTAATGTGGAAAATTCTTTCATATATGAAATATATTTTCTTATAATCTTGAAGCCATGATTACGGAGACAAATCTGCACTTTCTGAATTAACAAAATGTTAATAATTAATAGAGTTATAACCATTCAATTTGCTGGACATGATAAATTTTCTACATTTTTAAAATACTTTGTTTTAGCAAAAACATATGTTTTTAAATAATATATTGTATTTACTTACATGCTTTGAGGCTTCAGCTACTATTTAAAACCAATTTTTATATCATAAACATAATAATTTCTTACTAAATTATATTGGTATCGATCCTATTAATATTGTCTTTATTAGCGTCATTCCGCCCCTTGATCCGGCAATGGTGGATGTGTAATCTGTCACTTCCTTAATTTTTGGTTAAATACGTCAATTAGATATATTTTAGCTATAATATGAAGTAATATAGTATTTATTCACAAAATAAGTTGCAAATTCTGTAAGTTTTTCACTGATTTTAAGGGAAAACAAAATTTTCTTGACAACGCTTTGATAACACCATTGTCTTTTAAACACTAGCTGTTTGTTTCATAATTACGTAGTAAATATGAAACAAACAGCCCACAAAATGACAATTGGTGTTTTAAATCGATAATACTAAACAAAACCACAAAATGCATCTGACATAATAATTTTAAATTTAGAACATTGATTTATGCGTCAGTTTAAATATATATAGGTACTTCAACTAATTTCATGTAAATCAATTAGGTACTTCAATAAATTATTTAATTTTCCATGGATTAATTCAAATGACAACACACATATTATTTCATTCCATAATATTAATATGAAAAAATGTGGAAAGACTCTAGATACGAGTTATTTTTTGTTAATCAAATTGTTGTTCAAATGTTAGAAAATCAACAATTTTATTGTCAGCTCTTTCTATTCAAACCTTCCTCTCTCGCATGATTTACGTAATAAATAATGTCATTTAGAATGTAGGTGACATTTATCAGAAGTTAAACTATTAGCCCTATCTTTAAAGACTATGTAATTCGTGTAGAATTTCTTGAATTTCAAACTGGAAAAATGAGAGTACACTCTTAACTGCAATATCTAAAAATATGAAATAATCAGGTTATTTTTTGCAAATATATATTTTTTTGTGATTTTAATCATAGTTTTTTCTTTTTCAGGAAACAATATATAAGAATTTTATGGGGATTGAATTCTTTCCAAACAAATTTCGAGAATACTTGCTATCGCCTGAAGTGGGTTTCAGTAAATGTTGTGTTTTAGGAGTTCCTCAACATTTAAGCAAAGGTTTCAGAAGACCAATACACTTATACATCAAAGGAGATTTCACTCCCAGTAAGGTGCAGTGGTCGGATACATACGCTCCTTCGTCTCATCATCAGACTGATCCAAATATTGAAAATCATCCCAAGAAAGTGTACGTTAATGCTTTTAGTCCAAGTTATAATCCAAGTAACTACTTCTGGGGAGGTAACACTCCCCTTTACGGTGCGGCCACACCCTACTCACCCCGGCTGGAAAATAATACTGTTGAGGAATCGCCGTTTTATAATCCACGTAGTGATAGCTACTTGCCTTCTTACACAAGTTCCGGTCAGCCCAAGACTGTTTACGCCAGCTTGAGTTCTCCGCAGAGCGATTATGGGGGAACTCCCGTACATGTTTCGGAAGGTGCCATAAACCAGACTGTTCATGGTGGAGTCTATGCCACTTTAACCTCACCGGCGTCACCTTTTCTGGAACCCTCCCCAGGCAATTCTGGAACTCCGAGTCATCCATTTACTCCCTCTCATTCGGCAAGTTGCGACGCTCAGCCAAGCAGGAAAGTTTACGCTAGTCTGCACTCCCCGCAAGAGGAGAGCGGGGGCAGTGGACGCGGCCAACCCGTGTATTCCCCCAGCGTGGCGTGCCCCTTGCGGCGTGCCGCCCCTTCCTACTCCCCTCTTCACACCGGCTCCACTCTGATAGACCTGGAGAATACCAATAGCAGTGACTCCCTGCAAGCCAAAGGACTCCTCACTCCGGGCACTAGTCCCGCTAGGGAGATCTTCAATGTGGATTCTTCTTCCGCCCATCAAAGTCCCAAAGAACCAGGTAATGATGGCGAATAGTGATGTTTGAAAACATTTTAAAACGTTTTTTGAAAGTGAGTGATTTTTTACTTCTAATTTTAGAATTAAATAAAATTCGCACTATATTAAATTATAAAATACTTACAATATTACAAATAGTATTTTTAAAAAAAAAAGTAGTGCCACATCCTTGGACAATTTCGTCAAAAAATGTGATATTTGGTTGAAGTGTACATACAGACATTCATATGTAGCATAGTTTACCTCAGTGTAAGGTATGTGAAACATTGTTTATGTTCCAATCAATGTACATTGTACAATTTTACAAATTTTACAAAAGTTTTGTTCACTTTTAGTTTCTTCTTCTTTGTGTTGATTTTATAAATGATATTTATTTTAGTGAGGTATGTGTCATCTCCCTTACACCTGGGCTATATTTCTCCATACTCACATTCTGTTGCTTATATTTATTCCAATACAAAATTATTGTCAAAGTATATTAAGTAGTAATCTGATTTTGTTCGTACTTCCGGTCTAAGATACATTGAAATCTAGATAAATGGAATTTTTTTATTCATAGTTATGCATTTATAAGCGATAAAAACATATGGTTTTTGGGCGCAATTGAACTTATACAGGTGATCTGCTCAGAAGCATAACACTCTACACCAATTTCAAATGCTTGGAAAGTGCTCCTCATTTAAAAACTATTATTAACTTGTTTACGCTTTTCAGAATTGATACAAATGTACCGGACAAAAATAAAATATTTATTCATTTTTCCCAAGGAGTTGATTTTGTGTACCAGCACACTTTAAATCTTAAAAAATTTTCAATTATATAAATAAAGATTCATTATGTACTTGATACAATTATTCCCCAATCAATTTTTTATGTTTTTAAATTAAAAAAATCTAATTGTATTTTGGGTCAATATACCAGCAGTAGAATAGCAATTAACGCATAAGCCATGGAAGCCAATCAAATATTTTTGTCTTTTAATTGAGTGATGGGTACGATAATGACGAGTGTTTATCCAATGCATCTGAAAAAATGTATGTTTTTTTATTGAAACTGTTTAATATAATATATATCCCTGAAATATTTAAGTCGTTACATGGCTAAGCAACTCATTTTCTTGTTTTTTTTTTCTTCTTTATATTCCATTCCTATAAATGATGTAATTAACATATATATAGTACACCATCAGGAATTGTACATATAACAAATCATAATTTAAAATTGCAAGTTTTCAGCATGTGTTGCATGTTTTATTTAATTTTATACGTAATAACTTTACAAAAAATCCCCGGTTATAATGTGAGCTTGAGGTTGCGGATCACGATTATTCTTCAATGGTGTACATGATGAGTATAACATTTTAGTCATTTTTAACAACCCGGACGAATGTTGTCTGCGTCATACATTCACTTCAAAACCAATCATAAACACCTGTAAGTTACGGGAATAGTAATCAGTGAAACAAATAAAGTTTAATACTTAGAGCAAACACAATTTTCGAAAATTCCTGTATTTTTATAGGAAAAGAGGTTTGCAGCAGTAATATCTATATTTTTCTCGGAATGTCATTTCAAAGGCACGAAGAATAAGATAAACCAGCAATATATCGAAATTCATAGTACAGCAAATGGGCGTTATAATCGCTGAGCGGTATATTAAATAATTTTGACAATTAGTTTGTGACTCAAATAGAATAACAGTAAAATAAGTTTGTAAGTTTCCATTTCGCTTTGAATGTGTGCTGACGTCACAGTCACAAAATGATACGCAACAGAATAATCATTAGGAGAAACTTTTCAAAAACAAAACCTTACACACTCATGTTTACACTTTCACACTGTAGTGTACGAGTACTATAAATGTTATTTATTTTTTCAAATAATAAGCAGATTTGTTTATCACCAGTTTAAGTCTTAAATATGTATTTTTTAGTTTTTTGGATTATATTACAGCAAAATTATCCATAAAAATATGTTATTTAAGCTGAAGTTTGTATTTTTTCCACTTATAACCAATTCAATCTTATAATGCGGACCATTGTTAAATTTATGTAGATAAATGTAATTCAGCATTTATACATAATGTTAATTGTTGACAGTTTGTCATACATAGTCGTATTAAAAAATATATTTGAAAACTTTAAAATGGTTGCTATGTCAATGTTTTTTTTTTTCTATAATTTTTTTGTTTTTATAGTCATCATAGGTAACCAAACAATAACTTTTGACTTATGATGTGCTGGAATAATATCTTTCAAGTTACATTTATTATAATACAGAATTTAGATAGCGAAAAGCAATCTATAATATTGTATTTTTGGTCTTAAGAACACTTTTGTATAATATATTTTCTATTCAAATAAAAAGACTCGATGTTTTACAATTTCTTGTATTTGTTTTTTTCTGTGAAATGCGTTATCTTTCTGACCATTAAAAATAAATAATACTATTGAAAAGAAGCGCATTTTGAAATAATTATAGTATACTCTCAATTATCCAGAGTTGTAAAAAATTATAGATTTTTAAAACATTTAAAATAAAAATAAAATTACTATATTTTATGTAAAGGGCTGATTTACTGGCTTATACAGGCAAGCCAGTATAACTGAATATGTTGAAAAAACTACACAAGCTACCGGAATATATTGATAATTGATATACATTCAATATATCTTATGATATATATCTTGCCATTAAATATAGTGCAAATGAAAATTAAAGCAAAATGTAAACAACTTTATATTCAAACTACACAATATTAAATTAAACTGGCGAAATTGCGAACGTAAGTTGTGACATTCCCTTGTATGAAATAAATTACTCATGGTTATTTGAGAGGTGATCTGTGAGCTTTGTTTCTGTGTTTACTTTTAATGCAAATCGGGCACACTGCACAAAATTACAAATTGCTTTAACTCACGTCAAAAGACTACTTAATTACTCGGAGCAACAAAAATATATATAAACCTGTGTAGAACCATAATAAACAAAGGAATTAAACAGACTAATATCAACCCATTCCTGGTAAAATATTCTAAGTTTGAACAAAAATCTGTTTTATTAATGAAACGGCTTCAAATCGGCATTCGCATAGACTGGCAAAAGATCGCAGGTGAAACAGCAGCCAAAGTACTAAAAAAAAGTATTTTTCATTTTATCATTCTATTTGTGTACAAAATTTTAAACACCACATAACATTGTATACAAGTCATGCAAGGGGCGTAATATTTATAGTAAATATTAGAAAATCAATGATGCCTGCGGACTCTGTGCATGCAGCTATTGAATATGTTATAAGGTGAATTGTGATTTGTGCACCATTTGAACGGCCTAATATCAGATGCACTAACAGGATCAAAAAACTACAATACAAAAGTTTAATACGCAATCAAGTAAGCTTAATCACCAAAATTTAAATAATTGCAACCTTTAATAAAGACCCTTCAAAAATGTTCCTACAGTGCAGATTTTTCAACAACTATCGGAGTGACATCATCGACTTGGAATCTTTCAACATTCTTCCGATCCATTACAGTTATACAGTGATAGATTAAAAATAGCGAAACTCAAAATACGATGACCTGATATAAGGTATAACCCCTCATCTACATTCATGATATAACCCCTCTGCAATAAGGGTATTAAAATTAAGGAGCAAAATTTCTTGTGTTTCTTCATAATAGCAACATACCATGTATTTTGCAAGAAACTGATGGAACAAGATATAAATAAACATGAATATACAGATATTTTTTTGTCATTGATTTAGGTGGCTTATTATTTTTTATTTTTCAATCAATTTTTTTAAGGGACAATTTAGATACATTTTTCTAACTTTCTATTATTAACAGTGCATATTATTTATTGCTTTTTGATTTTACGGGAGCTAGAAGACATTTCGGTGAAATTTTATGTCACTAGAATTTTTTAAAATAAAATGAGCGTTTAATCTCACAGAGTAAACATAAAAATCAGATGTCGGTGAAATATAAATACCCCTTAAGATTTACCCAGGTGCAACGTCACATGACAGACACGTACACCTTGACTTTTATTATATTACCAATAATGATAGTAAATTACCATTACCACGTAATAAGGAAGCAGAAAATTTATCAACATTAAAACATATTCATTATCTCAATTTTATTTCTTAATTATGTAGTTTTTTGGACTATTCCGCCATATGTATCTGTTTTGGATGGCCGTGAAAACATTCTTAATTATTTTATTTATTGAAATGAATTTCCAAGTTTAAGGAGAATTCCTTTTTCAAACACTTATATAGACATAGCTATTTTTTAAATTATATTTAATGGAAGTATGGGTAATTACAGGGCTTACGACCTGCTTTCGGCTGGCTTAAGTGATCACTTTATTCAAATATAATGTTCACCATTCTCACCCATTAATCAATCTCCATATCTATCAAATTTTTCGAAGTTGTATATATGTTAATATGTGGAAACACTGAGTACCACTACACTATCGCTATCAATGGACTAATTTTGATGTTCATTTCCTGAAACAGCATATATGTCACAATGAAATTATAATTATTTTTTTGAAATTATTTAAAGCAATATTCTTTATCTGTAAAATGTATTTAACACATTATACTAGAATACGCCTGAAAAATTAAATTATAACAGTGCCTTTGTAGGTGAAAATCCAGTAATTGTGTATTCGTGGAAATATTCAAATATTGCTAACTTCTTATACAATTTTTTTGAAATCAGTCAAATTGTTCTATGTTGGAAAGATTGTGTCTGGGTATAGCTAACACGGCAGAGATTAGGCTGTTATATTATAGTTACCATAAAAAAATATTAAAGGATTATTTTGTGTTTCACCAAAATTAAAACAAGAATCTGCTTTCTACTTAATTATCATATTTTGATCTAATTTATTTGTTAACTGTTTATGTATTTAAATTGATTTGATTTGAATGCTTAACTTTTTTTTTTTGATGAACACTCTTTACTGGTGGATTGTCTTAGTAAAATAGATAATATTAAACTTACAGTTTTAATTAATTAGAAATTAAATCTGTAAACCACAAACAAAATATTTTAAAATAAACCAATAAAATGTAATTTTTACACATACAATCTTTTTTCAGGAAGGTGTCGATACACAGGCATTTCTCGATTTATGAACGAGTTCCGTTCCTTGAGGTTGTTTGTTATGCATAACCTAAATATACATTTTTGTATATACGAGATGCAATTGTATAAGTTAGCAGTCATTTTTTGCATGTGAAAAGCATTGTATTAAATATCAAATGTGTACATTTTATTATAATGATACTTTACAAATGTAAAAGAAGTTGAAAAATACTGAGATCTCAAGATATTTACATATGTTGTGCATTCAACTTTTATTTGTTCAAATTTTCATCTTTGTTATTTTCACATGCGTGTCAATTTACAACTCGAGATAGATGGTTGAACTATCGATGAAACGGCTGCAGCTGGTTCGTCCACTCTTTTAAAATACGACTTGATGGAAGACTTTAGTTTGTTTATTTTTTTCATTATAACATGACAATGAATCATAAACGCCTCTTTTCACTTTCACAATTCTCTCCATATTCGAGTCCTGTTCTTCAAACATTGCCAATCCCTCAGAAATTAACATAAAAGCTGCAACCATTTTCTGCATCGTAAATGTTCTGGAATGTTAGATTTCAAGTTTTTCTTGAACTTCACAAATTCAACAAAATTTTGAATATTAATAAAACAATTATTATATAGAAATTTGAGCTGGTTGCAATAGACAATTTTTTATTTATGTTTTTATCAATTTTTCGATAAATATATCTTATATCTATCTAAAATCGAAGGTTAAATTATCAGATAGCAATAAACTCAGAGCAACAAGGTTATATTAGCTTACCTGTCAATATTTGTTATCCTGAGAATGTTAAGAGATTTGAATAAATGTGAGTATGTGTTATGTGTTTATTGATTATTTAATGTTTTTAAAGTTTATGAATATTTTGATTACCTTCATCTTCAGAAGCACAATGGTATATAGCAAAATGATCAAAATCCAATTAAATGTTTTAAATTCACAATTTGTGGCTGATTGCAGCAATCTACATACCATCAAGCTATTTCCATGAGGGTAGAGTGCCACTTTCTTCAGTCTTATTTCTTAGGAGACGCTACTCTCGCCTCTAATGCGTGCTCGTCTATTATTGAGGTTTTTAATAATATAATAAAACATTTTTTATCGTTGAATATTTTTACTAAAGCAAATAATAATTATATATTTAAATTAAATGAAAAAATTTTAGGGTTCAGAAACAATGTGTCTTTATTATTGGATAGAATTTTGCCGTCTTCTTGCTGGTATATGTATTAAATATTATTTTGTTCATCAAATGAAGTTTTGCAATTGACTTTAAATGATTATGTGCATAATCAAGTGCCCATTCTTTGTAAAATTTAAAGCTTTTATAATTAAGTTTTTTGGTTCAATTACCATAATCCATACAATTATTTGATTGCATTTTGACAAATTAATATTTTTTGTCCGCACCTTTCAATATTTTGATGAATCCAAGAGAATAAAATTCTATAAGTTTTATATAGAATTTGGGAATGAATATTCACTTCCTGGATTCCATACTAGAATGTTATTCTTTTAATGCGATGATTACTTTTTAAAATATATAATATGCAATAGGCTATTCTTATTCTGAGAAGCACATTAATAACTCCTAGTATGTAATAAGTTATGTTAGGTACCTCCTTTTCTTTTTCTATGCTATTCTAAAAAAAAAAATTTGTTGGTTCTTCCCAACGTTGTTTCTGTCCACAAAACACAGTATTTAGTATTTGTATATATTTCATTTTCATTGGTAATAAAATGAACTAATTTCTGACACTTGTCACATTTTGCAAACCTACTATTGAAATATCACTTTTTTGTTTTACATGGCCTCGATAAACAGCTTGCTTTCATCTGTAAAATGCTCACAAATGTTGCATCTATCATTTTTTGAAAGATGATAATCTGAATTAAGTCAGTAACAAATAAATATCTATACGTTGTAAATTTAACCGCAGTACTTTCAGGCTTGATGCACTTCTGTTCATACAACTCATACATTTATTTATATTCAAATCTGAACTAAAGTATTCCTTTAGCCTAAAATCTTCAGAATATCAATATGAATTAAGTTTAGGTTCATTTTTTATTATTATTTTTTGCAAAATTGCAACATCGAAAATTAAACAGCTCACCGGTGTAGTCAGTAACAGTGCAAATATAACCATGTTGCTCTGAAGAACAATTATGGCAGATGGTACCCAGTTGCCCTTGAATATCAGATGGAACCTTGTTCTAAGAAATTAGCCATTGGCGATACGGCTCAGATAACTGAGCTGGTTCAAATAGAACAATCGGTTCAATTGAACCGTTTGTATCTTTTGAAAGCATGGCTCACGGCTCAGTCAGGCTGGGAATGGGAATCGGACGTATATGAAATATTTCCTTATGAGTCATGTTTCATTACCATTGCTCCCTATCGAATATCAGTATTCGAAGAACGTCCAACTATTTTTAATATCGTTTTCATTTATTAAAGGTTTCTTTACTACGTCCAGTGTAATCAAATCCAAACTATTCAATTAAATAGACGAGCTATGTTTAAACAAAAAAAAATTAAAATATATGAAATAACTATGTTTTCATTTTAAATGTTCAATTATACATTCAGTATAATATTATATGTACTTCCTATCTCTAGTAAATGGCTGATGAAACATGTATTTTGTAATTTTTAAAATGGTATGATTTAAAAGTTTTTCCTTGTCATCAGCTGAGTTTGTTTACATTCCTTTGATTGTATAGTATAATACATTTTTAATTATGTTATTGTGCATTTAAATTGAGTTATTGACTTCAGATATTTTACGCTGTAAGGTTTTCATGACATAAGATCTTTGACCCGCCTGCATAGTGAAACATAATTAATGTTAATAAATAAAAAAGACCAGCTATTTTTACATATCTTATTTTCATAAAATCATGACATAATAAGTTTTACCCGCCAAGCTAACCACAGAAATATCACTTGAAGTTGCATCCTATGTTGCAAATAGTTCAGAATTTTCATGGTTTGTTTTATAACTGAACACCCTGATAAAAACAAGGTAACTCTGCGATGCGTTGTTCTAACAATTTTATCTGGGATCGTTTTTAAGTGTCAACCTTCATAACTTACAGAGCGATCTTGCCGGCTGTCAGTCCACGGGTCGATTTTCGACTGATTCGCCGCTCGGCTTGCTCAAATTGTTCACTGGCGGGCCGGTGATGTTGAACCGGCTCGACGCAAAGATCCGGCTCAGTGAGCCGGTTTGTTCGCGAACGACGCACCTCTATAAGAAGTGACTAGTGTGACTCAAATAGAATATTGTTGCCTTGTTATTTTCTAAACTATAGGGAAATTTAAAAAATTTAATTATCATGAGTACAAGTTCGAGTTCCATTTAATTACCCAGTTCAACAGCTTCATGCGTTAAGTAAATAAAAAATCTTAAAATTGTCACGTTCATTATAGCAAATGTTTGTACATCGAGAACTACCTATAATAAAAATTTTAATTTCTGGATAGGATAATTTTTATTTAAAACTTTTTAAGATTTCTTCTAATGAAGTAGTAAATTTTTTCCTAACCGCTCCATCTACTGTATTTTAATTTGGATAAATTAGCTCCATTAACTGGCAGATATGATATATGCAAATTGCATTGGCAGATCCACTTGGCGTAGAAGAAACACGGTTATCATTCAGTGCTTGAGTACATTGCATTTTATAATAGCAAGAACACTTCACAGGCCAAACAAAGAAGAAACATATTGGGAGTCCCGCTTCTGTTTCTTGCTCTTGGATATATATAATATATAAATGATTATTTTAACAAACTATGGAAACATTTGTTCTCTTGAAATTTTTGTATCAATTTTATATGTAACAGACCCAGTTCACAATATTTTTAGGGTGGATATCTGACTAAATCACAAGTCAAAAATGTTCATATTCTGTTATCATTGTGAAGACTTTTACAAAATCATGCTTCGAAATAAATATTTGCAAAATTGACCATAAATCACGTGACAAAAAATAATCCAGTCACTCGAAATTCAATGACTTTTTATTTTTTATATCTCTGACATGCTTGACATTAGGCACATGCAGCTTGAACATTTTCACCTCATATTTTTAATGCATATCTACCCCTAAAATATATATGCACTAGATGTATTACACCAGTATATTGAGAAAGGTTTTATTGTGTGTTTGGCAAGACTGCACTGGCACAATTTATTTAGACACTAAAATCTGGTGAAACAATTACCGTTGATATTTATTAAACCGATTACAAAACAAATTGTTGAAAAAACAACTGGTTCTACTCAACAGAAAATGAGTCATACCGCAACATGATAATCCCTGACTGACCCTGTGCAGCAAAAGCAATCCTAGAAAAAATACGGTAGTGGCTGGGAAGTTTTACTGCATCTTACGAAAGTCACTCCAAATTTTTTTTTTTCAAATGTCAGTTATGTTCAATATGCCACATCACATTTTAATGAGAGGAATTGAAAATTTACAGAAGACATTGCGAAAGGTCATGGGTAGTGATGGCGAATATGCAATTGAATTTTTTTTAAATGGACTCGTATACGCCTTAACTTGATTAATCACTTACGAGCACGCCTACTATATATAATTAATTTAAAACATTTCAAAATCAACATTTATTGTTACACTATTATATTATGAAAAGAAAAAATAATTTCATTTTAAACTTTTGTGTGATAATTTGGACCATAATGTTCAAATACATTGTTTGCAAATGCATCTGTTCTACAATTTTATTTTAACTAACATTATGTTTTTCATTTGCAGATCATCTGTCTATTATCACAAGTTTTTAATGATGGCAGTGTAATCCTCAGCGAGATATCCGACATATGGCTATTATCTATTTCTCCCTTAAATTAGTAGATAATTAAGAGTGACATCGGATTAACACAACCATATACCAATATTTTCTCAATTTACAAAAATTTTTGTTTTTTATCCAAATTTATGTTTTCACTTTTTAAAAAAGTTGAACCCCAAAATATTTGTTATTAAAAACATACCTTTGGTGTACTTTCAATGAAATTAAATGCTTTTGAATGAGATATTTACAGGAGAATGATATAACATTTAAGATATTGGATGAAGCTTGTACTATAATGTGCCACTAGCAACTGTGCAAAATCAGTGATCTTTTTTATTTTATAACAGAATTCCTTTTTTATAAGCAAAACCTGCCTGGTGAACATTGAAGCAGTCAGTTATACATTCCTAAATATTTATGTACATAGACATAACTGCAGAAAAGCGTCACAACACGCAAGCAGCCTTTAAACAATAAATACCCAAACAAAAGATATAATGAGGGAAATGAAATAGCATATTTTTATAAACATTGCAAACAAATTTTATTCATAAAAAATATATTACTCCAATATTTGATCACCTTCCTTCATTTCTTTAAGGTTAATGAGCTCCATCTGTCCATGGCCTTTTGTTTCTGATGATATAATAGAATCTAGCGTCCTGAAATGTCCAGGGTCAATAAGACTCACCATAACGACAGTACCTCCATTCCATTCTTCCTGCTCGTTGCTGCTAGTCAAAGCTCCTACTTTATCGCGAATTTTTCTCGCATCTTTACCTGATAAGGTTATTCTAACTCTCATTTGAGCCCGTTCCAGAGGCATGTTTGCCTTTAACAAAGGTATCACATCTAATGCCTGCTGTTTGGCATTACGGTTCACATTGACAGAATAGTGTGAGTCCTTCATTGCCTTTTCAATAATTGAAACCGGATAGGGCCTCTTAGTTTCTGGATTAATGCACTTATCAGCCACTGTTGTAGCGATATCTTTGAATAAAGCGTCGAGTTGTGAGTGACGTTCTTTATCTGAAACTTGTAGTTCTCCCTTTTCTAGAATTTCTTTACAAATTTCTGTAACATCGTCTTTTCCGAAAATTTTAACCAAATCTTCTTTTTTGGCTACCTGCCCCTTGGACACATTGGTGAACACTGAATGTGATTGAAGAACTTCATCTATATCCTTTTCGCTGCAAACAAATATAATATATACAAATAATTTCATTCTCAAAGTTATATGCAACAATATCGAATACTTGTGAATATTAAAATCCTGGTAAACCAGAGTTCTGCCAGACTATTGTTTGTTTATTATGTCTAAACAACTCTACATCCCAACTATTTTGATAGAAATGGAGGACTCAATATTCACTAGAGAGCAATAAATATTGCATTTAAAAGTATTTCATACATTCATATTTGTAAGAATACAGCCCACGGTGAACAGATACTTTAACAATCAACTCACACTTTGCTTCTCCAAGATAGGACTTTATTTTTATAACATGCTATCTCAAATCGCTTTCCACCCTTCTTTAATCTTACAACTGCAACATTTGTCAATCTTATTTGATTTGTTGGTGTAAAAATTTTAGACATCGTGAACAGTCAAAGTATGATGAAATTTGTTTTAGTTTCCAATTATCTAGAACAATAGCCTCACACATAGATAAGAGATGACTGGAGATGACCCATAGAATAATAACAACCATAGATTAACTGGTAAACATTTTTTTTTATTAAATAAGACGGGTGCGAGCATACAGCGTATATCTCTTATTTATGCATACATATGCATAGCGGGCTGTATTTCCGGTAATCCGCTTACTGGAATCGTTGGCGTCGATGCCAAAGGCCAATCTTGTACGGGATTGCTAATCCAAGACGGACCGGTAATCCAAGATGAGTGTGATAGAAAGTGGGCAGGAAAGAAACCCCCGGACCCATAGTCAGCACTGTTATCCTCCGAGACAACATGATTCCATAATGGACGCGGCGCATTGTCTTTAACCACACGGTTAGCTACGAAGGTCTTTAATAAATGTGGCGGCATCTGAAGCCAGGATAGCACAATCGTCAAGTCAGTAAAGAGAATAACCTTCTCAATTTGATTGACAAAATATACTGACGACAATATGTATCTAATAAAATCAAAATTCAAATTTCGGGTTTGAGATTCAAACTCAGGCTCAAGTAACTGTGGACAGTTGCTAGACCATTTATTCAACTAGAGTTAAGTGGATAATAATATATCAATGATTACCCGTTTAAGGGTCAGCGCAGTTTGTAATGAATTAGCACCGGTCACTAAATCGTCAACATAAAAATTTTTAAGGAGCGCCTCCGAGGCAGTAGGGTAATTTTGTCGCTCATCTTTAGCTAATTGATGCAGAGTCGAAATCGCCAGAAATTGAGAGGACGTTAAACCGTACGTTACAGTTTCTAATTCGTAGTCCGACATAGGTTCGCTCGGAGATTCACGCCACAAAATGTGTTGATATTTACGATGAGTGGGGAGAATTAAAACTTGCCTGTAGATCTTATATATGTCTGCGGTGAAGACAATTCGATGAAATCGGAAATTTAAAATTATATACGGTATCTCCGTTTGCAACTTTGGTCCGCTGTATAGCATGTCATTCAACGACATATCCGATGTTTTCGCAGAGCCGTCAAAAACAACGCGAATTTTATAGATTCCATTTTGATTATTTACGACAGCATGGTGAGGTAAATAATGTGCCCCAAAATTACATGATACGCGTTGCATGACCTAAAACTTCATATTCACGAATGAATTCCCCGTAAGTTGAAGCCAACGGAGCATCCCTTTTAAAACGATGTTCCAATTTTCGCATTCGTGAATCTGCTAATTGATAGTTATTTATCAACGATGGAATTTGATTTTAAAAGTATTGGAATAACGTATCTCCCATCGTCTTGCCTGTAATGATTTTGTTGGAAAATCTCTTCCGCTTTCTTATGGTCAGGATTCAAATTGGAAGCACCCGGTGCCTCTTCAACCTTCCAAAATTTGCTCATGACGTCACTACTGAACTATCCGACACGGCAAGAAGTGAAGTTGGCGATTACTGAGCAGTGTGGCGTTCAACCTTTCCTAGGATAATGTATCCGAAGATGGTGTGAAACGCTCTTGGGTTGCCGTGTACGATGTGAGCGTGACTATCCAATATATCAGGATATAGGAGTAAAAGATCTACTCGACCAGGTTGGTCAAAATTCGGGTCCGCTAAGGATAGGTCTCGGAATTGTGACTTCACGCTATGGTCTAGATTTACTGAGGAAAACCACGACGTAATGTCCTTAATAACTATGGAAGTCAAGGACAATATGGGTGCACGCTGGTTAGCGGGTTTAATATTACATGAGGTTACACCCGTTACTCACATTGGTATGTCCCAATCCGTTCAGTGGAATCTTAATGCATTTGTAGCGATCAGAATTCATATTAATCACCATCTCAGTCGGCATCGACGCTAGCGACGCTGCCGGCTGCTGCTACAAGTCTGGTTCAATCATTCACCGCCAAGTAGTCTCTCCAGTTTCATCGTTTCACAATGACGGTCTTGCCGGCCCACGCGCGCCGAGCAAGACCGCTAACTTGCTTCATTTCAGTTCATAATAAACGCGTACCTTCTACATCTTCATTCATTCCTTTCGTTCTATCTGTCTACATTGTTATATACATCACAATAAACACCTCAACACGCAAACGACATTTCTTTCATTTAACCACCGTCCTAACCCCCAAACATTTATTGTAAACAATATTATCTCATATTTTTATAGAGAATATGAGATACGTATAATGTATCAGATGCGTGAAGAATTTGTTAGTAAGTTGTTCACATAACACATTCAGTTGTTTATGGCTTATGTCTCAAATTGACGATACATGAAGTCACTTTCCGGAATAGAAATCTTCCAGAATCGTACATGTTTAGTAACTAAAAAAATATTATAATCATTGAATAACTTTTTACTTGGCATAACTCTGTTTTTGGGGGAAAAATAAAATGATTAAATCGAATTGAACTTGAAATTTATAACTTACGGCTATCACTCATTGAAGAATAATGGTAAATTTTTCTCGTAAATCAATTTTATAACTCTGGTGAATGAATTTTTATACGTTTAGGGATGTTTTAATCTATATTTCAGAAGCTAAAAAGACAAAATATAAACACATATTATGTATTGTTTTATTTTTTCTGCTACCATTTAACAGATCACCATAATATCCCTATGAGAGATTATTATGTAGTTACTTTGATACTCTGAGATTACTGCTAACTACATTTTTTTAGCAAGATACTATTCGTTCTGAAAAGTACTAAGTACTTTTTTATTCTTTGAATATTCAGTATCACTTTTTAAGCGTTCCACGCAAAAAAATCGACGATTTTATGATACTTGGGTCACTCTAGAGCGTTCGACTGAACATACGTACATACGTGGGTAGGTAGATTGGTAAATCATGAAAATTTATGAACGTGTCCAACGTGAATTTGACGTTTACGATTCAAGAAATGTCATAAATAATTAGGTTATGTTATTACATTTACATATAAAAACAATAACATGTAATTTGACTGATATTTTATTTTTTACTAAATATTAGTACAAACAGTCTTTTTATACGACCAAGCTAAAACAATTATAAAAAAAACAATGCTTCATAGTCGGATTATTTCCTTTCCTGCAACAAAATTGAAGTCATGCATTTCTGCGTATTGTTTGATGAATTGTGATAAACGCAAATTTAGTTCAAGAAGAGTTGTTGTGACTGGTATTGGCATTTTGTGCCCGGTCGGCTGTTCTTCGGCGACTGCATGGCAAAATATAATAAATGGGGTATGTGGAATAGAAGCATTGCCAGATCTATATAATGCGTTACCATGCAAAGTTGCGGGTGTTATCCCGCGAGGGGAAGGGAAAGACAGCTTGGACATTGCAAAATATTTTAACAAAAGCTCATTAAAAACAATGGGACCGGCTACAGCTTTGGCACTGATTGCCGCAGAAGAAGCATTGTCAGATGCCAACTGGAAACCTGAAGATGAAAGTTTACGGGAGAAAACTGGTGTTACGTTCGGAATGGGTATGATTGATCTGCGGGACGTATGTGACACATATGAATCTCTTAAGCAAGGTTACAACAAAGTGAGCCCCTATTTTGTACCTAGAATTTTGCCAAATATGGCTGCTGGACAAATAAGTATTAAATATGGTTTCAGAGGACCGAATCATTCAGTATCAACAGCTTGTGCTACCGGTGCGCATTCCATAGGCGATGGCTTCAGATTTATAAAATCAAACGATGCAGATGTGATGGTTTGTGGAGCTTCGGAAGCCTGTATAAGTCCTTTATCAATAGCCGGATTTTGCAGACTTCGCGCTCTAAGCACATCTTTTAATGACAGGCCAAAAGAAGCATCGAGACCTTTCGATAAATCCAGGGATGGTTTTGTCATGGGGGAAGGGGCGGCAGTATTAATTTTGGAGGAGTACGAGCACGCTCTTAAAAGAAATGTTGATATTTACGGTGAAGTTCTGGGATATGGTCTTTCTGGAGATGCCTCACACATTACCTCACCCAGAGAGGATGGATCTGGTGCTATATTATCCATGTCAAGAGCTTTGAAGGAAGCTAATTTAAAAGCAAGTGATATTGGATACATAAATGCCCATGCAACATCCACACCCGTGGGTGATGCTATCGAGTCAAGAGCCATAAGTACATTGTTTGCAAATTCAGAGAATCTTCTAGGAGTTTCTTCAACCAAAGGTGCACACGGACATCTTCTGGGGGCAGCAGGAAACTTGGAGACAGCCTTCACTTTATTGGCTTGCCGTCATGGTATCTTACCGCCTACTATTAATTTGTCAGAATGTGATGTGACACCCCTGAATTATGTGCCTAAAGTTAAACAAATTTGGGAGTCTACTCGCAGGCGAATAGCTTTAAAAAATTCTTTTGGATTTGGTGGAACAAACGCAACATTGTGTATAGGAGCTATGTAGAATTTCCATAGTTAATCATTTAAATCAAAACCTTTTAATAAAAATGTTTAAGGTTTTTTGTTAATTTATTGGGTTACTTTTTCACTAGTATGAAGTGTACAAAAGGAAAACGGGGTGGCGTCACCATCACTCTCACAAGAGTATCTATAGTTTATATTAAGTGTAATAAAACTAAAACTCAAATTTTGTATATATAATAAAATTATAGATAATCAATTAATTTTTTTTTCTTAATTTTGAAAATATTCCTGCAAGTTTCAACTTATAAATATTGTTTTGGATATATGTATTTATAAAGTATAATGTTGATACAAACGTATGATTATGTATTTACTAATAATATTTATAAAATGTAAGTATGTATACGACCATGAGCATTTTTAAGCTCCTTACTACACAAACTATGGAGAAGGATACTTCTACATTAAAATCTAATGTAAAATAATAAACACAGGTGTATTGAGATACAGTAAAACCTGCCTAAAACGGAACACGATCGTTCCAGTATTTTTTTTCTGTATTCATGGGTTTCCATCTTACAAAGTGTAAGTGTTTTATATTTAGAAGTTATTGTTACTAAATTATGTACACAAATATGTACAGTAAAAAGTAAATGAATAAATCACTCAAGTTCATAGTTTTCTTTCACTCGTACTTAATCACTTATTAGAACGATACTGAGAATAAATACACTATACAGTACCAAACACTTGACAAGAGTGACAAGAAGAGGGTTGGAAGAAGTAACGGTCCATTGCTTTCACATACAGATGTCACCCTGTGTAGAGTATCTGCTGCGTCCTCGAGGAAAGTTGTTAATGTTAATGGTTCCTAGAACTTCAGTGCAAGTAGTCACGTTTAAAATTAATGCCTGCTATGTATTACGCATAAAATAATCCGTTCTAGTTAGGTTATTTACGCAAACGGTTCGAAAATTATTCCGTTTCTGCGTTAGGTAGTTTTCGGGTTTAGAGTATTTATTATTTTACATAGAAAATAACTCCGTTCCGAAATTTATTTTTCGTTTGTCCAGGTTTCTGCTATAGAGGGGATCTGGTCTAGGCAGGTTTTACTGTATTAAAATCAGCATATTTAGCTCTGTGGAAGTCTATCACCTCCACAATTAACACCACCTCTGATCGAGCCTTGCAAAAAACACGCCGGCACCGATTGAAAAACAGGTGCTGATACAACGCCCCACAGCCACCCATGGAGCCGGCCCTAGCATTTCACTTCTCTCGCAGCTACCTTCCCAACAAGATCACTAGCAACACTTCTCGTTGTAGACCTCTTACTGCATACGCCTCCTACTGTATATGTGTTCAAGCATCAAATAAACTCGTGACGAGTAGTCTTTCTTGTTGCACCTACTCTGACCACGCACACACTCCATGTTATTAAGTCAAATGAACAGGTAAGCGCCAGATGTAATTAATTAGGGGCACCTGGGTGCTTGCACACAACCTTCTGATTCCTAACATATAATCATAACATCTTAACCGCACTCATCACATATCACCCATAGTGATTCTTCACAATAATTCATCGGGTGACATGCAAAACTATCTATATATCGACCAGACTGTCGCCGCAAAGCAAAAATCTCTGTAAAGTAAAAAATTATTTTTGAATTGCATGAGCACGTAATTACTTCACCCTTAGGACCCTGAGCTCTTCATCCCACAAGTAACTTCACCCTGATCTCCTGAGCAATTTTCAACAGACACAAATTTTTATTTATATAGTTTTTGACAATTACGTATGTTCAATTGTTCAAAATAAGAATAGCATTAAAAAAAGGATTTTATTTTTGTATTGCATAAAACACATTTTTGTTGTAAAGTTGCAGTATTTCAGAACACAGTTCTGTGGTATTTTTAATACAAATTAAATAAATCAAGTAGAAAGATATACAGAAAAAAATCTACTTATCGAAAAAATATTTTGTTGCTATCGGGGTTCGAATTTTGACTTTTTCCTATCTGAGGAAACATGTTACCATTCCACTACATCAACCGATTATGTTTATGACAAATTTGGAACATATATTCTACATACATCTATTATTCCATTTTTAATAAAAAAGGAAAAGGTCCAAGTTGGAATCTCAGTAACAACCAATTATTTTTTTGACAAATAGATTGTTCCGTATATCTTTCCAATTGATTAATATAATTTGTATTAAAAATTGTATACATAATAAATGCAGCACAATGTCAACACGTACACTAAATGCATGTGCGATATTTTCAAAACACACAACCACTGTAATTGAATAATGCTGTCGCACTGTGCATTCAATTTCAAACATGTCCGCCCCCCTCCACTCCTACATTCAATATTATGGTGTTTAATGAGACAGACAAGGGAATCCCCCTACATTTTCATACGTGGGCAATTATACCAGTCCGCAGGGTAATGGCGTTAGATGCTGAGGTCGGTAAACCGGCGTTTTCCGCCCCATAGGGTTAAAGACAATTTTTTTTTTCATGAAAGTGTATATTACAGGAGACTATTTATGTTTGTAACCGCTTAATACTTAAAATTCTTATATTTTACGGGGCCCTTTTTTACATGTTGCATTGGGACCCAAATTTTTTAGATACTCAACTGGTGATATACTTAGTTTGGGTTCGCTCATGACATTACACAAATTAATGTGTACTAATTCTACTCTTTTAGAATTTGGAAATAACTGGACACACAAACCCTATTATTTATGTAAGCACCCAGCAATTACGTATTCAAAAATTATTTTCTCAAGTCAAATACTATTGAACAGTAAATGTGTTAACAAATCTTTTGACCTGGTTCAAACATAGTTTTGTGTTACTTTTATGCAAACACAGTACATATTGAGCGTTTTTATAATTTTTAACAAAGATTATTCATTTATATTAGTGAGTAGTAATAAATAATCCATGCAAAATATTGATATTTATTTAAATACAAATTAAATATATTAATTAAAAAGATATACAGTAAAACTCTGTTAATTCGTAACCGTATATTTAGTATTTTCACGGAATTCACTTTTTTCAAAAAAATTTGCCCCGCAAATAACATTTCATACTAATTTCTACTGATAATTTGTAAAATCTGATTATTCGCAGTTTGTATGCGTCTGTGACACCTGAAATAAATCATTTGTTCACGTAATTCGCATATTTGCAAATGTTTTTAAATCCCTAAACTCGAACGACTAGGCATTTGACCTTCGCTTTTCGTAAACATCTGCAACTAGCCCTGCTTACCAGCTAATCACGACGCCGCGCGCTCGCATGACAGGTGCCGAACTGAGTTTTGCCGTATGACATATGGCAAAATTCATGTACTTAATATGTATGTACATCAAATTACATAGTGCATTTTATAAGATTTGTTGTTAAAATACTGTTTTCATTGAATCACTTGATCTAATTTCTATGTTTATGGAACGTTGCGATTTGCATATGTAAGTACTAAAGAAACTACATAAATCTTTCATATTTAAATACGTTGATATATTTTGTTCATATTTTTTTTCACGTTTCGTTCTCTAAAATGGCATCAACATCTTGTAATTCATATAAATCCTTGACCATTTGGATAAATGGAGCTTATTTTGAAAACCGACAAAAAATTGATATCAAAGATAAAATTGGCAGAAAAAATTGAATCCCGAATGCCTCTCTGAGTTCGAATTTGAAAAATCGCGGGAAAATAATAATAAGCTTCAACCAACAAGGCCACGATACATGAAGATTTAAAAGTTTTTAATTATTTTTCACGTGCATTTTTAATATTCCAATTCGGATGGAAAAGGTGAGTTCGACCGCCAATCAAATTAATGTAAGTGATTTTGTTGTCTTGAGAGACTGCCGCATCACCGCTCACCACACACTTTTCTTATTCAGGAGAAATATGTTATTTGATAAACATTTCGACACATAAGAAGCTGAAATAATGTGAGTCATCATGTTTCAGTATAAAAATTGTGATGTCAACAGTGGCAGCGCGCACTAAATCGCGGACGCAGTAAACTAACACATTTTTATAAAAATTTCTTTCCAATGTTTCCTTTAAAAAACTTGATTTTTGATTGTGTTTGATTTGAATTTTTTTTTAAATTTCGGTCCCGTGAGTTACGAATTAACGGAGTTTTATCTTTCTAATTAATACATTTAATTTGTATTTAAAAAAATACAACAGACCTATGTTCTGAATAATTACAACATCACAATAAGAATGTGTTCTCATTAATGGTATTTATTTGTTCTCTCATCTCTTTATGTCTTCTGATGTAACTTCACATGTTGGAATTCAGATCAGAAGACATTTGCAGTAATACAATTGCACACTCTCCTTGTTCTTTGAGAAAGTATGATAGTATTTTTGACGATGTACAATTTTCTTCTTCATTAATTTACAAGTTACAATGCGATTCAATCTCAGAAAATTCTGCACAGAAGTTTTTGAATGGTTGAAAAACATTAAAACTTTTGCATTATTATCTGTTACCAAGAGAAATAAAAGACAAAGAATGGTGGAATATTATAGAATAATACATTTTAATAATTGGTTACAAACATGAGAATTGGAACATACATAAAATTCTTTGCATTGGAATAATGGGTTGCGAACACCCTAAAAAAGTAACAATATTACCAATTATAATTATTTCACCAAATTATTTAACAAATATTGTAAAATTATAAAAGTTATAACATAAAAAACCAGGTGACCGTAAGAATATTTTCAATACTTGTAATTGTAAACTGGGCATTGGAAAGCATTAAAGCCCTAAGGTATACCATATTATGTCAACAATTTTCTATAAGAGAAATTGTATTTCTAAACATTAATTTTGTAACAATTTGTTGGCAGAATAGCGCAACGCCTAGTAGTGTAACAATGTTTACATTCCTCCGTTGGAAATTACCATATCTAAATATTTAAGTTTGGAGGTGTATTTTGCTGGATCACTTTCTGTGGAGCATTACAACAGAGTTGAGCAAATTTATTGCGGAGACTCTGTCGAAGTTCTTGGCGTTTTTCCGTTATATTGTGCCGGGATTTAAACTCCATCACATCTTCAATAGGAATACAGTCATGTTCTTCATATTCTTCTGATTCCTGAAAACAAACATAATTCACCATCAATAAACGAAAACTCCTAAGTGGTTAAATTAAGATAGTCAGGCAGAATTGCAAGAAAGAAAAAGAAATGTGTTTCCACGCATACTCACACGTAACATTTCCTGAAGTGATAAAGTGAATCCCGAGTTAGCAAATTTGTCTTTTTTGTTACACCTTGTTACAGTAGTAGTAGTATCTCCTAGGCAATGGTGGTGATCACAGAAGCCATCTGAACACGCTACCTCCGAGCCCTCTGGAGAGCTGGGAAGACTGGACGATCCGGACACTGTGTCACAGCAGCCGTTATTATTCTCTGAAGAGTAACCACAATCTTGAGAGTGTTCACTGGATGACCAACTTCCTTGCACAAGTCTTTTTGAAATGATATTAGAGCCTTGAACGCTATGACAGGAATGGCAAGAGCTCACGTCCAGCTCCTCACTATACTGCAGACAACCTTGATTATTATTGCCTATTGAGTTCACATCAATTGACAATACAGTGTTATCCGCACGACAGTCATCACACGCACAAGGTTCTGTTTCTGCACATTCTTCAGTATCCACATCATCGCATTTATCTTCTTCAGTTCTACGGTCCTTCTTCTTGCGCCTACGAAGTTTCTTCTGTTCTTTTCGCTGCTGTTTAGCTGCTTCCTCTTTGGTTATCTCCTCGTACAGCAGTTCGAGCTTCGTTACACCACACTTCCGTTCAACGGCAGTTTCAAACTTACGGTAAAGGGCATCGACGGCAACAGCAGCGAGAACTTGACAGGTACCTTCTTCTTCTTTTAGACGAAGGGATATCCGGTGAAGTCTCTCATACAGACATATCCCGAGACATATAAGAACCTCCTCTTGAGCTATTTCTAAAGTTTTTGCATGTCTCTCACGATGACTTCCTAATAATTCGGGCTCAGCTTTCATGATGAGGTTTTTAATGTAATCGGTATCAGCAGGCAGATGAAGATGTTTATCAAACAGACATCGACGTATTCCTGCATACAGAGCACCCACGTAACCCTTCTCCTTCTGTGGCTCTTTCTCTTCAACAAGTAATTGATAAGCTCGAACAACCTACAATCATTGTTTAAGAACATGAACAATGAAACAGGTACTATTGGAAATTATTATAAAAATATTTTTTATATGTACTTAATATTTTTTCACTACCAGTTTATTATTTCTCAATTTCACATTATATTTATATTTATTATAAAAACAAAATAAGTACAATTATGCTATTATTGAATAGGCTAGAAAGTATTATAGATAAATACTTTCTTGTACACCTCAAAGCAGTTTATTAAATGTCACTTTATCAGTAGAAATTCACTCCTAAGTGTACAAGACTATTGTTAATAATTTCAAAAAAATAATCTCGTTAAAACGAACCCCACTATTTTGAAAAATGATGTATATCGTAAATTTTTTCAAAATTAATTCCCTACAATCAATTTTTCATACAAAAATGTATTTATATAACAAAATTTCGTTAATATGTATAATGAAATAATTTTTGTCCTGTATGAAAAAATACCGATACATTTACGTAAATATATAAGGAAAAAAAAAGTTACATACAATGAAAATATAATTTCGAAAATTTTACTGTCAGCCGTTCATGGTCAAGTTTGTCAAATAGTTTTATAGTCTTGTCGACGCAGGCGGCCCGCTACACTCTTGTAAAACTTCTCCTTGAGATCATAATAGGCCCTTATAGCCCATTTGGAAATAAGTTTTTTTTTAATTGGAAATTCGTTAATACGAAATTTTATTTTTTGGTTGGTTCCTTGGAAAAATACCGAAAAAACTAAAAAAAAAGTGCGTTTTACGAGTATATTAAAAAAATATAATAATTATGACAATCTAATATATTTGTGCAACATGTATGCAATATTAAATGTTTGTTGATTACCTTTGGAATCTATTTTTTTATTTTTCGATCTTATCAAAAAGTTACAGTAATTTTTATTTATTTATCAGATCCAGATATTATTTATCAATCCAACCCAAAACATGGGTTCTAAAACGACCTACAAAACTCTACATAGAAGATTCTGAATAGCGGTTAAAACCTAACAACTTAAATAAAATGAAATTGAACATACTAAAATTTTGTGTGGTGAATTGTATCATTGTTTGAGGATGCTTGGTAAGCATATCTAACATTTTTAAATATGCGATCCATCCGGAAACAATTCAAAACTTTTAAGCTAGGCGCATACACTTGATTATTACTGTGACTAAACTATTGAGTCGAAATCGATGAATCCCTCGATTTCTACTCAACTAAACTGTTTAGTTATTGGAAGTGCGCATATAGTCAATCAGTTGCCAATGAGATCTCCCAACATTTGTGTGCGTGCTCCATACAACCAAATGGTCATGGATCGACTATTTATTTGAGTGTATGCGCACACCAATACAAGACAATGTACGTAAGCTGTCGACCGATAGTTGTTTAACAGTTTTGTCAAAAGACGATTGATGAAGTTATATGATTTTTTTGTCGAACAACTATTGTGTCGATAATATGATCCAATAACCTTTTGACATACAACTAAATAGTCGAGCGATTACAAATTTAATGTATGTGCTCTCCATAAAACTAAAGAACAATTTTCTCTCAATTCATATTGGTTTCCTGATATAATTTTCAAAATTAAATATTGAATACTAAAATTACCTTTGTCCGGCATTCACCGCAGAATCGATGTTTCCTTAAATAATTATCCAGCGTATCTTGTAGCGTCTGGAAATTGATGAATGTGACTTCCTCCCTGCACTGAGCCTGCATGCACTCCCACACGTCCCTCCATGAGCCACTCATAATGCGTGAGCGGCTGGACTCCAGCGAGTGGAGAACGCAACGGCGACTCTTCTTGGATCGAGGCTGGTTCTCAACTAAGCATTGCAATTGAGAGCTGAAATTTTAAATAACAAATAAGATGCATTAATATATTATAGAAAAATAGACTGATGAATATGGATTTTAAACAGTTAATTATTATCAAATCGTAAAAATGCATATTTGCACAAATGTGTTAGTAAATTTTTAACAAATCAACACTCATTATTTTTTAAAAAAAGGCATAAATACATTGTATTTCTGATTGAATAGTCAGCAGGCCCATCGGTTGACATTTACCCAGTCAGACATTAAATTGGCACCCCTAACCATGCTTGTTGACTCAATAGTCATTAATGGAACTCAGCTTGAACAAGTAGATACACTATCTTGGATAGTAAATTTCCCTAGCGTGAGTCTCGTTCATTTGGGCGGTTATCGTAATAATTTCTAGTTGGCAATTCCACTTATAGTTGAAGTTGCTCCGTTGCAAGAACGAACCTAACGATCAGGATGCAAATTTTGCAGTCTTCAAATAAATATGAAGAAAACCCAAAAGGTTTCCACTCTATGCCGAAATCGTTTTGATACCACTTTATTTTAAAGTTAGAGCAGTTAGCTAAGTTCCAACAATTAGTTACTAAAACCTTATGGTTTCATTCATATTAACTGCAGTCTTTGAATGTAGAAAATAAACGATATAGCAGGATTTTAGCAAAATACAAAATAAATTATGTGCGTAATATACCTGTGACCATGGAGCAGTGTGCAGAGGGCTTGTGGCTTAACTAATTTATCATGTTTTACTGTAAGAATTCCCTCAGATGTGACCACAAGAGGGTCCAGTGTAGCGTGACCAGAATCCATCAATTGGCAAAATAGTCTTTCAACACTAAAATAAAAATATTTGAAATTAATATCATTTACCAATAAATATATAAAATAAAATATTGTTGAAAAACATTTTTTTTATAAAAAAAACAATTTGAATTATCACCCGGATATGAACCCGAGAACTTTTGTTTAAGTTGATTCACAAGAATAAGGAGCCAACTTCCTGTGCAACAACTTAAATGTTTGGGCATTAGTCACAAGTAGCACTTTCATGATCAATTTAAAAAAAATTAAACCCAAAAGGGATTAAAAACTTCATTGATTCACAAATACAATATTTTGAAACAATATAAAACAACCAGTTTATAAAATATTTTCAATGAACATTAGAATAAATAAAGATTTTTTTTAAATAGAGATACGTACATGTATAACATGTCATCTCAATATTCTTGTTATTTTCAAATTAAGTCAAATGCTTATGGTATGAAAATAGGACCAACATAGTGGTCTCTTCGAATGAAGCTCGAACCCCTGACCATTTGCTTACCAGGCAAATGTAAATACAGCGGTACTTCTATACTTATCAAAGCAATTTAGGGAAAACTATAGAAAGGGATGTAAACAGGTATACCATGTTCATACATTCAAATAAGGTGGTGGTAAATAAAGTCATAATGCATTTTTTATATATTTTTCAAATCAAAGTTATTTATTTATATAAAGAACAAAGATTAATCAATGATATATTGCCCATTTTATTTGATAACCTTTTGCCATCTTTCAGTGAGCTTCATAATTTCTCGTTCATAGAAGGACCTGTTTTTATCGGTGAAAAACTGAACAAGGTGCTAATTTATGGCCTAATCGGAATTGAACGTTATGCCACGCAAGTAGTTTTTAAAAGCGTGAAACAAGTGGAAGTATGACGGCGCAAGGTCAGACGAGTATGGTAGGTGTGGCAACACATTCTATCCAAGCTCTAACAATTTTTGATAGGTAATTAAACTTGTGTAGTCTTGCATTGTCATGATGAAACACTACTCTACGATTAACAAGCTCTAGACGTTTCTAGATTTGTTCCAACTGTCCAATTGCCGACAGTACACATTCAAATTGATTGTTTGGTTCCTTGGTAGAAGTTTGAAAAACACACCTTTAAAATCCTACCAGACTGAGAGCATAACAAGCCTCTGATAAATCCCAAGACTGTTTGCGCACCACATTGTTGAAAACAATCCATTTCTCATCATCAGTCACTTCAAAAAAGGATCGTTTTCCTCACGTTTAATGAGCATATCACAGATGTTTATACGCGCTGTCAAATGAACTTCTTTTGAGTTCACGAGGAACCCAAATACTGAGCTTACTAACGTATCCTTGCTTGAACGCTTGAATAATGAATGTTCAATGTTTCTGCAATCTCTCATTTTGTGTAACGTGGATTTGATTCGATCAATGCCTTGATTTTGTCGTCATCAACTTTGGCGGGCCTCCCTGACCGAGGAATGTCGTTGAGATTAAAATCACCAACAAATTTTTTTGTGAACCATCGTTGCCACTGATGTTCTTGTAGAGCACTGTCACTGTAAACTTTTTGCAACTTGGCACAAGCTTGACGCACGTTCTTCCCTATACGGAAGTAAAACAGTAAAATATGGCAAAAATGCAGTTTGGTCTTCCAACTTACCCTTGTTGTAAAATCTCCAAAACTCAACCTAATTGCTTAATTGTTTTTTTTAGAATGAACTGTCAAATGACATAGATGCTAATGACTCTAGTATCTCAAAATTGAACTAGCGCTATCTGTTGCCAAACTGCGTCATGACTTTTCCGACAACCCAATATTTGAGAAATAAATTGAAGTTAGATATATACCTGATGTATGAGAATATTTTGGTAAATTATAATGTGAATAAAATGATAATAAATGCACTAGGAATATACATCATTTTAATTTATTGCCAAAAAATTCTAGTCAAGCACGGTATATTTGAATGTATAAACTGAACATCGTTGCTAAATAACATTTAGGCAGCATATTTTTTTTTACTGATTTCAGTTTGTGATTTTGAAATGTGTATGATAAATATTGAATGACGTCTTCCAATAGTAAAAATGTACTGCATGTAATGTAAGTACTGTAAAAATGATAGTTTTATAAGAGGTGTCAGGGAATTAAATTAAGTAAGTACGGAAACCTGATCAGTAGTTTATTGGCTTTAAAAAGAATAACCATTTCTTTATATAACAATTTTTTCATAGCGATAACTATCTCGCAAAATAGAAGAACCAATATAAACGTATTTTGAAAATAAACACAAAAAAAGACGGTAGCTACAATATAAATAATCATGGCCTCATTAAATAGTTTCATGCCCTTGTTTTGAAATATTTGTTGTTTAGAAATAATCAGCATGGATAAGATTATCTTATTTATTCAGCCAAGCCAACTTGGATTGATCCAAGGTCTTAAAAGTATTAAAAAAAAAAAAAACACCGGATAAAAAAAAAAGAGTAGACAATTTAAAAAAGCAATAATAAAACAACGATATAAATATGCAAGCATAATTAAAATTTATTTGACGTGATGCACCCTCCCACTTGCATCAAAAGTATGTCCAAATAATAATTTGTGAAGACGTTATCACTTGGGATTTCTGTTCAATGTTTTCACAATTTTGGCAGTTTAATTTTTTGGTACATATGCATAATATGGTCTATTTTTTTTCATTAAAAATTTTTTAATGCCCCAGTTAACCTAGTCTACGATATTTGAAGAAGAAAAAACCTCTACTCGTATTTGGCCTAAATTGATATTTTATTTCGTGCTAGTCACCGTCTATAAATAGGTATATCAAAATCTAAATACTCATTCAGTGTATTTGTCACAGGTTTTGTTTAACAGTTAGGTATCTCCAGTGTTACCATAATCATTTTTCAGAAGATAATGGTTATGTGTGCTATATATTCACCGGCGAGAAAGTTATTCATCTCTATTGTAAATTTTTGAACATGATAATTAAGATATTTTTTACTGTTTTATATAATGTCTATTTGAGTCACTTTTTCTTGAGTTATTTAAAAATCTATATTTTTAACTCGTCCAGAAAATTTACTTCTTAGTATAGGAGAACTATAATATATAGCCAAAAATAGTTAATTATTGAATCAGCGAGTGAAATACTGGAGTGTAATTATACGGAAGAGTGAAGAGTTATTGTTCTAACTAGTTGCCTGCCAGGTATCAATGTTTTTATTTCGTCCCAAGGTCAAAACCTTAAAAAAAAAAAATAATAACCCCGAAAAATCAAAAAAAATCACATTAATATATAGCGGGCCCATATTAAATATTTACACCCTTGGGCAGTCAGGCGGTTAAGGATATTTTTATAAATATTATTTTAAGTAAAATTTTTAAAACATAGTTTTCACAATGTACAAATAAGAATTATTTGGCGCTCTAGAGCAATTTATATTTGCGTTATTTGATAACAAATAAATTTTGCACATCGATTCTTGAGATTTAGAAGCAGTTTTTCGTCTATGGTCTGATTTCAGATTTACACAATATTAAAAGTGTTTGTAATCATTTTAAAACAAACCCAAACTGCCGGAAATCTATATCTAAACAGAACCAATAATAATGTATTCTCGAAAATGATTCAACTTTAATGACCTGCATTGACACATTTTTAACTTCAAAACATGTTCCTGTGATTATTGACAGATGACAATGAGTCAGAAAACTATTTTGCTAAATCATCTTTTAATTATATTCTAAAATAAGTTGTTTCACTTAATTGCTGAGAAAATATTTTGCATAGAAAATGTTTGTTGCTGTGTTGCAGATTTAATCCAAAAAGTGTACCTACATATATATATTATGTGAATGCATATTGTTAAATATTACCTTCTTCGGCAACCAACACAAGGTACAGTCTGCCCAAGTATGAATAGAAGATCTTCGCACGTAACTTGGAATGATTCTTTTATTTCTTCAGGACTGAGGATGTTATACTTTCTAATGAAATCATCCAATTCTCGTCCCCTGACATCAGGATTGTCACATACAAGACCCATCGTGTTGAGATCCATTATCATCTATAAGGAATGTAAACTTGTCTTTACTGATATATTTTAGACGAATTCAATATTAGACTAAAAAATATGACAAGTACTGGGTATAACATGGTGCGGTGGAAGAGGACTTGCAAAAAGTTAACGATTGAATAATCGGGAACAAATGAAAAACTAGACACAAAGAGTCTATTCCAATTAATTCAACTAATCATTTATCGCTTAACATGAAGATAAAACTACGAAATATCGATGAAGCGACGAATGTCAAAGTGCATTACTAATTCACTTACTGTGAGATTTTCATTGACGACAAGTGGGAGTTGCCGCTGTTTTATGACAGGATCTTTATCAGAACGATAAATATCGACCAATTTCGCCATTTCGTTATATTTTGAATTAACGACAAGAGATGAATTTCAATAGCAGATACTCAATTAGCAGGCTCCCGTCACACGAAAAATAACACGTCGTGTTGCTACTAGGCCGACTTCCGCCTTCAAAGCATCAGCCCAACATTAAAAGGCTGCTAAAGACGTATTCAAATAGAATTTATAAAAAACTAACGGGGTAAACTTGATCAACAAAAAAACCAACTTATTATCACGCCGTTTCTCCGCTAAGGTAGGCAAAGAGGATAGAGCGCCATACTCTTTTATATTGATACAAAAATTTTGTCTCATCTACATTCATATATCTTCGCCGATTATTGAGGCTTCTAACAGAACCATCCTCCAGTATATGGTTTACCTGGTCGTGCCATGTCTTTCGGGGACATCCTCTATTGGTGCCATCAACACTTGCGTGATATATCTTTTTTACCATTCTCTCCTCATTCATCCGCATATAATAACAACAAATATAATGTCATATAATAAAAAATAGTAATTTTTAGATCAAATTGCCCACAAATTATAGAAAGTTGCTCTTGAAATGATACATATATTTGTATTTAAGCGTCGTTATACGAATATATCGTAAGTTACATACCTGAGGTTCAGTCATTTGGATTTATTAATAAAACAAATATTTAAGAGGTATTTTGAACTACAAAAGAATATAATAATATAATCTTTTGATATAATTCATTTTTTGCCTAGAAAATCATATACTTTATACCCAATTACAATATCGTCGAATATTACAACTTAGGATCGATTTTTCGAATTTAAACGTTTTAAAAATTATTAAAAAATCTAATCGCATCTTTATTTACTCTTTATTTTTGCCCGAAGCAATTGGCATTTGGACAAAAAACGTTAATATATGAGGAAGACAAAAAGAACAGTTCCTTTGTTTGCTTTGTTAGCACGATGTTGAACGAACCACATGGCTCGGATCACAATTTAAAAACAATGAAATATATGTATATTTAATGTACATTGAATACTACACTTTGTTAATTACTATACCGGAAAGGCACTGTCTGCTATAATAGAGTAAAATACTAATGTAGCAGGCAGGGTACTCAAATATATGTCTTACTTTGCTGCAATGTTATCTGATGCACTGCACTGTACTGTAAAAATAAAATATTATTATTATAATTACAAAATTCTTATATTTATTATACAGGTATTTATATTTTAAAAATAGTCTGCCCATGCCCACTATTCCTAGATTTACAGATTTGTTTCATATTAAAATCGATTGCATTAAAGATTATTTCGATGGACACGTTATTTCTTGTAATATTATAGGAGTACATTAATTTAAATTGTTATCCGAGCCATGTGGTTCGTTCAACATCGTGCTAACAAAGGAACTGTTCTTTTTGTCTTCCTCATGTATAAACGTTTTTTTGTCCAAAAGCCAATTGCTTCGGGCCAATGTTATTCGCGACCCTGGATGCTAGCTAACTGTCAGGCACCCTTACGTAAAGGTTGATTTTCGGAAATCGTTTGTCTTCGCCGATACAACTGGACCTTCTATAATGATCCAACTAACCTTCGGTTTGTGTGTCGGCAGGGTGCATCCTTTTGAAACAAAACGCACCCTTACATTTTGCTTCTCGAGAAACATTTGCCATATTCCCGTTACCTTTGTTATGCCGTCTTAATGTGCATCGCACAATACTTGGGCTAGAGGTCATTACGACCGTTATTCGTTTTTGAATGACCCGTCGGGTTTTTATTTATCAAGACGTACGGTCCCGCCCATATGGGGCCGTTGTCGGCGACTTGTATGTTCTGGCAAGATGTAATTCCTTATATTTATTCTTGATTCTGCGTCTAATAAATATGATAGCTTCGCGTCATTTCACGACGAGGTATATAAATATCATTAGCATCTATCGAACAAAGTAAATTATAGCAGTAGATTATTTGGCACCAATTAGGAATTATTTCGAAAGCATATATAAAAAGTCTCACATTTTTTCAACTAGCAGCTTTATTTGTAGAATTTTTCTCTCGGATTTTATTGATTTCTTTTTCAGTGACCTGTAAGATTAGAATTGTGAAATATCATGATGATATAATAAGTATGTGATGATATAGTTTAACATGACCTAAAAATATATGATATTTATTTATTTACACCCTGTCCCGAATCGTTTTGAGAGTTGTTTACTCTGGTTTCGATTCGTCATAATTATTTTTTTTTTATTACATTCAGTCATTATTAACATTATCATCATAATACCTATTGTGGAATTATGATGATATTTTAAGGTTTGGGGGCTAGGACGGTGGTTAAATGAAAGAAATGAAATTTGCGTGTTGAGGTGTTTATTGTGATGGATATAACAATGAAGACAGATAGAATGAAAGAAATGAATGAAGATGTAGAAGGTGCACGTGTATTATGAAATGAAATGAAGCGAGTTGGCGGTCTTGCTCGGCGCGCATGGGCCGGCAATACCGCCGTTGTGAAACAATGAAACTCGAGAGACTGCATGGCGGTGAATCGAGCCAGACTTGTAGCAGCAGCCGGCCACGCTGTCGCTAGCGTCGATGCCGGCTAAGATGGCGGTGGATATGAATTCTGATTACTACAAAGGCATTGATACGCCTGAGCGGTAATTCGTGTCGCGAGTCGATTTTGATTCGGACCGATCAATCATAATTTGACACCAGCAAATACTGGGTATTCTTGGAAATGTATTTCGCAGGGACCCGCGTCACATGGTAACTTTTTCTTCCATCATTAGAAAGCCAT
This sequence comes from Eubasilissa splendida, assembly GCA_031772225.1. NCBI lineage: Eukaryota > Metazoa > Arthropoda > Insecta > Trichoptera > Phryganeidae > Eubasilissa > Eubasilissa splendida. The sequence continues at coordinate 23,782,033 of CM062850.1, read as the reverse complement.
CCTTTTTTTCGCGCCCATTCATCGAGGAGATTTATCTCTTCTGTAATTACGAAAATTGACCACACGCGTTACGCAATAGATTATTTTGGGCGATAGACATAATAGCCGGGAGAGCTCCCAAAATATCGAGTCAAGTGGTTGCCTTTGTCTAAGGACTAAATTGTTTCGTCTGTCTGGGGGTTAGGTTAGGTAGCTTTTGTTGAACTCGAGCCGGAGCCTATATGCAATGGCCCACCATGAGCAGCGACTGACTATCGCGTCTTTTCTCTGTAGGGGTAAGTAGAGGGGATAGAACAAATACCCGCAAGTTGATGAACTCGGATTTGCATCTTCCACCTTCATGCACCTTATGTGGTGCGTAAATCGGACTATGCCATCAGCAAATGTTCGTCCCATTCGGCAAAACAATCTAAACGAGTCTGATCAATCGCAAATTTAGAAATAATTAAATTGTGCCGGTGTAGCGGCACTTCCACGGTAATCTACTCTCTACTAATCAACTGGAATAATGAGAATGAAGACGGGCAAGGAAATTTCGATATAAATAAATAATAATGATAAATAAAAGTGTAACTGGGTAGGTAGGAAAAATATGTAATAGGTTTATGTGTGTGTAATGTAAGGCTGAATAAAAAAAAAACCAGGTCCCACATATACCTAATGTTGTAGCAAAAAGGAAAATCAACATACTATGTAAATTTACTATAGAGATAAATTTAGTTATAATTTGATATGAGAATAAAGAATAGCGGTAATGAGGTCACTGGGCTAAAAGTTTAATTGACAGGACAATGTTAAGTGTTTATACCTACGGGAGAGATGAACTCGAAGATTAAGTGACTCTGTGTGATTTGGCGGACACGAATAAATTGTGCAATTAAATGTAATTGCTTATGAAGAAAATGGGCAGAACCGAAAATTAGGCCTATAAGCGAAGGTGTAACGCTGCTGTCAACGGATGGACCAATGGGGCATCGCCAATCCTGTGAGGACGAACTGACCCACGAGCGAGAAGTACGCTCTCGCCACGGTTACTTTAAAAGCGCTAGAACGCCATTTTGAAAGTTAGTTGAAAGACAAGATCCGGAGGAGTGAGTCGGGAAGGAGTCCCAAGAGGACGAGTTGAATGATGTCCGGTGGGTCCAGTTGAACACGAGGTCCGGGAAGAGGTAGTTGAAGCCGTGGTCCGGAAGGGCTAGTTAGAGCCGAGGTCCGGAGGGACAGTTGTAAACACGCGGTGGGGACGGAAGTTCGGAGTAAGAGCTGAAGGTGGAAGCTCGTCTAGAGTTGTAAAGTGGGTTGTGAAGTCAGTTGAAAGCACGCAGTGAAGGATACACAGAGTCGAAAACAAGATTCGGAAGTTAGAGTTGAATCCCAGACGCGAATTGAATACCAGACGCCAGTTGAATCCCAGACGTTAGTTGAAAACGCAGTTGGGAATGAGAATCGGAGTCGGAAGTCGAAGGAATTCGAAAGTGGAGATCAAAGTGGAAGTCGACACCGGGAATCCGAGCGAACGTCGCCAGAGAATCGGAGGATAAGCAGCCATGGTTCACCGCAATCCACCCAAGAGCAGCCGCCCAATCCAGTCCGCAGTCCAGCAGAGCAGTCAGCAGGTAGCCGCCCACACCGGGCGCTAACGCCATCACTTCGCCGGTCTGAAACCAGGTCTCCGGAAGAACATCGCGAGATAATCTGAGGTAGAATAAGTTAGTTATAAGTATTTAGCTCCTGCGCATTGAGTATAAACTGTGATTAATAAATAGCTAATTTGTGCATCTTCCGTATGTTCATATTCACCTGTATTTTTCCTATAACTATGGTACTAATCCATAATTCCATTAGAGTGCGGGTTATCGTTCTGACGAGTGATCAGGAGCATGATGCATATTTGATTAACCACCGATTAATCGAATTATAACTCCTAAAGAACCCCGACTCAAATCACATGGCGAACAACGTCGTGTCCATTTATATCAGCATAGTACGATATCTTTCATAAATTTTTCGTCACAATCGTGTTAAATTTATGAAATAGTTATGCAAGTATGTATCTTTGGCGTCGAACGTATGAACAAAACGGCTAAACAGAAAACCTTCCCAATCGTTCGTTCTGTTTTGAAGATCCCTGCACCGAAAGACCATAGAAAAATAACTGTCAACAATACTGTCAACTTGTCAACAAAGCGCGCTAGCATACGTCAGTCAGATGGAATGTCAACATTCCAATATTTATGGAATTTTTAAAAATAAATGTGTAACAAAAATATATAATTTATTAATGTACTTGATATTTTGTGATCATCTGTATTTTATAAATAATATATCGATATATTTATAAGATAAGTGGAAAAATATTTTCTGAACATGTATACGAAATCTATTATTTGTATTATATTAGGAATTATGTTATATTATTACAAAGATCAGATGTATGCCCGACTAAACATTTTAAAAAACTTTTCAAACGAACTTAGTAAAAACGAAGTAAAATTGTTCTCAGTCGATGAATTGAGAACATACAATGGCGTGGATTCAGAATTATTGTATTTATCTGTACTGGGAAAAGTTTATGATGTCACATCGGGAAAAAAACATTACGGGCCCACATCGAATTACCACATTTTTATTGGTAATAATTTTATTTTTCATAAAAAATATTATTTTTGAGAAATATTTTTTTTCTGTACAAATAGTATAAATATAAATACTATAAATATAATACCATAATTTTCAACCATTCATCATTCAACCATATTTAAAATTATAATTATCTGTTCAGATAAAAATATATGGCAAGAACGAAGACACCATGTGGGTTCTGATTAGGTTGAGATATGAAAATGGTGAATTACTTATTATTTTTTTATTACTTCACAGGCAGAGATGCTTCTAAGTCTTTTATTACCGGAGAGTTCAGTGATATCGCTGAGGACTTGGATGATGTTTTAGAACTGTCGCATGAACAATTACTAGATTTACAAAATTGGTCGCAGTTGTATGAAAAGCAATATATTTATAAAGGTAAAATAAGATCCTGATAATAAATAGTAATAATGAGATATATAATAAAATTATTAGATGTAAAACATAATTTTTCTGTTGCCATTGACAAAATTCTGGGTATTCTCAGTTTTAATTTAAAAGCTTGATGACTAAACTTTTAAATAAGCAATTTTTCAGGATGGAAATTAATTAAAATATTGTGTTTAATTAATTTCCTTAAAGTCCTTAAAATTAAGAAAAATCAGAAAATACATGTGTATTGAGTAAAAGTAATGAAAATTTGAATTATACATGCAATGCAATTAAATACAATGAAAGTTTACTTAAACAAATTATAGATATCTCATAGAGACAAAGCTATTTTTATTATATTTAATGGAAATCTTAATCTTTCCATTAAATATAATAAAAATAGCTTTGTCTCTATGACATATCTATAATTTGTTTAATAACAGTGCCTTTGTAGGTGAAAATCCAGTAATTGTGTGTTCTTGGACATATTCAAATTTTGCTAAAATATACTTGATTAATTATAATACACAGGTGTTGATGTCATCTTTTTGGTCATATTTATCAAATATGCTATAATCAGTGGTACAGTGCTAAATAATAAAGTAGCAGGGCGGCATTGGGTTTTAACTCCCATCCCTCCCTTTTATTTCTTCCATGTATTCCCATGGAAATTTGAAATGGAATGTATTTGAGGTCAAAGAGAAATGATTTTAGCCAGCAATAAATTAGTAATTGTAAAAAAAATTATCGAGTTATAACATGTAAATTTAGGGATGACTTTATTTAAGTTGAGTTCACATATTTCATCTGACTCCAAGTGCATGTGGTCAATGGTTGAAAGAACGGGATACTGCAGCACGCCTAGATGATCCAATTCTTAACAAAAAAATTTTGTTCCAGTTCTATATATTTTTTTGCATTTTTGTAATATCCGTTTAATAATAACGGCACAATATATTCTATACGAAATGTTTTGTATTAAAATAATTAAAATTTTTTTTTGTCCCTTGAACTTCGTGATCGGGTTGTTAGTGCAAGACTTGATTCACCGTAAAAATAATATAAAACATTCAAGGAACAAAAAAAGAATATTGGAAATTTTTCCATTCGTCTCACAGATCTACAATTAATGGAAACTATTTTAATTGTTCCTGCCACTGTGATCTTTCGAGTTTCTCGATTCAAAGAATTTTTGGAAAACAATTCCATTTGTCATGGGTGCCTTTATCTTATCAACACTTCCTTGTACTTTGAAGGTTCTGAATGGAGTGAGCTTAATTTGACTGAGTAAATATACTTTGACCGTGTTGTTCAATGCTTTCAAGGTAAATTTCGAGATCTCGTAAAGATGTCTCCTTTTCAAAATGGGGCATATAGACCGTTGCTTACATTTCAACTACTTTCAATGTGGTCGACTGAGCTGAACCTTTTTGATTTTTCTGAGTGCGGTGAGATTTTTTGAATTTTACCATCTGAAACTCACTTTCAGGAATCGCGACATTCGACAGTCTGCGAGTTGGTGGTTCCTGGATATTTTGGCCATCCTCACATTCGGCTCTTTTCGGAGACTACGGAGTTGGACGAAGCGTCGGCCCTGCCGAAGTTGTCCCATAGTGCGTGCTGGTTGATGATGTGTCAATGACCATGTTACTATTTGTAATGCTAATATTGTTACAAACAACTTTTGCTTATTTATTTTTGTGTTTTAATGCTTTAGAGTAATCCAGTGTACTGGATCAATCTTTTGACATGCCTGGAGACGTTATCTCGAATGGCTTCAATCTGTGTTCGCAAATATTCAATATCTTCCCTCAGGGCCTGGTTCTGGAGAGAAGTTGTCAGCATTTGTGATGATATTTGCGCACCTCTGCCGCGAGAGCAGCCACATCTCTCACTAGGCTGAAAAAGTCTCTTTGCTGTATTTGTATGTTGACAGATGGTAATCTCTCCAGCTGGCCAGCGACAAAAATGGGTAGATTATCTGGATTTGTTTCCTTCATAGCTTTGATGATATCTTAAGGATCCTTTGCTTGTTGGTGCTCCCCTTTACTCGTTACGCCCTTTTTTGAAATTTGCGCGAAGAGAACATCTTTTGCCCGATTGACTTCTTCCTTAGTGAATCCATCACAACACAACTGACTAGGTGTCACTTCATCGATGCAATCTATTTTACACTGTATAAAGGCTAACAGTTCATTAATAATAATTCTACAATTCGTACATTTAATATCCATTTTTGCATAGGTAATTTATTTTTCCATGCATGTCAAATACGTCATTTCTTCAGGACGCTGTGTGGGAGACTGAGTAGTCAAAATATTTGCAGATAAATCTGTCAGATTAGTTAAAACATTGTTTATTTCTGCATGGCAACAATACAATTTCTCGACACAGAATTTCTCTAGTGAGACGGGCACAGTCCAAACAGATTTTTACATTGTATTATATAGTTACAAATAAAAATAAATAAAAATCAAAGAATTACGGTAAATTGAATTATTTGAGACATTTTTTCTATCATCTTACTTTGAATAAGGTTTAGATCAATCTGATTCTAACTTCAATATTGGCAAGTTGATTACATCCAAATATTTAATCCGTCCGTGATTGATAGACAACAGTCAGGTCGTCCTTTTTTTGCATTTGTTAGGGAAATGGAGCACTTTTCTTCTTCTTCTTCCATTCCATAAAATAATATTGAGAACACATAGCATCTGACCATTCTCATTCATAAAAAACATCTTTTTCATGTGGATAAGGGCTGCGCGAGCTTGCTCAATATGGTATTTTATTTCAACATTTCATTAATATTGCGACTCAGGTATATAATACTTTGTATTTTCTCCAATTTCATTCCAGCAATATAAAGACTTTCATTGTCATCTGTGTTATGTTTGCTAATGAGTATATATTTTCATAACCACATTAAATTCAGCTAAAATTTGAAGTTGACGAGCTTGAGAAATGTTCAGATAGATTATTAAAAATATTATTCAATATTTGAACAGACGATTTCAAACACATTGACGTGATATATTTTTACCTTATTCAATTCAAAATATATAACACAGTCTAATATATATTTTTTTGTTTTTAGGTAAATTAATTGGACGTTTTTATGACTCAAATGGCCAACAAACAGTATATTACAAAAGGGTAGATTTAAAGGTGAAGGAAGCCAATCAACTGAAATTGAAGAAAGACAAAGAAGATATCAAATATCCTCCTTGCAATTCCGAATGGAATGCAACATCTGGTAGTAGAGTTTGGTGTACCAAAAAAAGGTAAAAATTAGATAGTATCAAGAAAGGTAGAAAGAAAGATAGAAACTATACTGGTATTCGTCGACTTACGACCGCGATTGGTTCCGGCAAATAGATTGTAAGTCGATCTGGTCGTAAGTCGGCTCATTCAATAATTTCCTTACATATCACGCAGTGTAAGTACAATTACTTACATTGCGTGATATTATTATATGACGAAAATGAAATAGGTGTTACTGTCATTTATAGGGTTTCTCTATGTTTCTTTTTATATTATTTTGGGTTTGTCTACGGTTGAATAGTAATAACCATTCCTGATATTCGGAAATATCGATTATTGTTTTGTTTTTATATTTATTTTTACATTTGATACAATTAAGTCAATTATACTCCAGTAAAATTGGTTTAATATTATATTCATAAATCATGTAAAAATATGAAAATACAGGTGTTATATGGAAATTTTTTATTGGTCGCTTGTATGTTTTTTTTGCATGAACATGGTGAGCTTTGTCTGGATTGTTTGTTTCTTCTTCTCCTCGTATATTTCACGATATGGGTGAAAAACATTGTGTGCCATTCATTCAATCCTTGTGAATCGTTCGATGTTTGGGTCCATTTCTTCAAAATCTGTTCAAAAGAAGTTTATTCAGAAGTTGTAAACCTTCAGATAGTCCCTTGACATTAAATTTTCTTTCTGGTGCCTTGTGTTCTTTTTCTGTTTCTCTTCTTTCTTCTTCTGCTACATTTTCTTCTTCTAATTCTATAAGGTCTTCATTCGTAAGTTCTTCAGACTCTTGATTTAGCAATTGATCCGTTGAAATGTCCTCTACTTCACACTCTAAAGACAGATCTTTTGCCAATTCTACTATTTTTTCTATAATTTCTTCAAGTTCTTTCTCATTATCGAATTCTGTAAAAGTATTTGCGTAACTCTTGACAAATTTTTCCAGATACCATTCATGCACTTCTTTGTCACAGCCTCCATGAGTGAAGTTGTGTTTGGCGGAAAAAAAATAACTTTCACATTAGGATGAAGATCAGATACATTGGTTGAATGTCCAGGCGCATTATCTAAGAGTAATAAAACCTTGAAAGGAATTTTGCCTTCCAGACAGTATTTATGAACTTCAGGAATGAAACAATTCATGAACCAGTCTTCAAATAGGGTCTGCGTCATCCATGCTTTACGGTTGGAACGAAAGTAGACGGGCAGTGTGTGCTTTTTTACATTTTTAAATGCTTGCGGGTTTTCTGAATGATAAATTACTAAAGGCTTGAGTTTGAAACCTGCGATGTCTCCACCAAGCAGCAGAGTCATCCTATCCTTGATTGTTTTTAATACAGGCATACTTTTGGCTTCTTGGTGGATGTAAGTGCGTGTCGGCATTCGTTTCCAGAATAATCCCGTTTCATTCACATTAAAAATTTGCTCATTTGTTATTATTTTATCGAGACTATCAACAAACTCCAGAGCTGCTTTTTTGTCTGCACTCGCTACTTCTCCCGTCACGCGAACATTATGCAACTGGAATCTTTTCTTGAATCTCTTGAATCAGCCAGTACTTGCTAGAAATTCTTGGTTACAGTCGTCTCCGGCACGCTCCTTTAAAGTCTCAAATAAAATTCCAGCTTTCGTCTGCACGATAAAAAGGGATAACGGTGTGCATTTTTGAATTTTCTCTTCCATCCAAATATGCAGCAGTTTCTCCATTCTGTGGATGAGACTACTTTGTTGCTTCGTTATACCTGTCAATTGCATAGGTGCAGAATCAATTACAGCTTCCCGAATCCTTTCTTTGTCCTTCAAAATTGTAGAGACAGTAGAGTGTGATAGCCTCAGATCAATTGCATGCATTAACTTTTTTTCCTTCTTCGTGCTGTTGAATTATCGTCATTTTTGTGCTCAAATCAATAACTTTTATTTGCTTCTTGACAGGTTGAAGAATTGACAATTTCCTTTTCGTAGACATTTCGGAAGGGCTCAAGAAATTGCTTAAGTATAATATAACGCCCACAGTAACTGACGCCACCGCCAGTACTGTCCGTGGCACGTACATTTGTAGCAAATTGAACACTAGCGCCACCTTCAGCGCAGGTGGACAACTGATCGCGGATTATGGTTGTAAAGTAGAACAGTCGTAAGTCGACGAATACCAGTATTTCTATATGTAGAAAAAATATGATAGCTGCCTGGACTTGAACTCAGAATTTTCAATTTCTCTGCAGAATGCTTTACCAATTAAACTACGGTAACGTATATTGAACTTGTCAAATTTGACATTTAATTTATTCTTCCAACTGGAAAATAAAGCTGTATTACTAAAAATGTACCATATAAGGAACAAATTTGACAAATTCATTGTTACCGTAGTTTCATTGGTAAAGAATTCCGGTGGAAATATAAAGTTCAGGTTTCAGGTCTCGGTAGCACCTACATTTTTTCAAAATATAGATTTGTTTTTTGTATTTTTATTAATAATATATTTAATTTGTAATAATTATCAAGGAACTGTGTTCTGAATAATCATAACTTCACAAATAAAATGTGATTACATTTAAAAAAATGTATACATTATTAATACATATAAAATGAATCAACTAGAAAGATATACAGAAAAAAAAAATTTTGTTGCTACAGGTACCAACTAAAATATTTTTTTATGTATATTTTTCTAGTTGATTAATTTAATTTATATTAAAAATGTTCTCAAATTGCAACTTCACAACAAAAATGTGTTGATACGAATGTGGATAACAATATTATCCAGAAAATCTGTACGTGAATCTACTTACAAACAAACGAATACATAATACCCCATGTACAACATTTCCTGTGTGTCACATTTAACAGCAATTAAAGGACATCTGCAAGCCATATATGCGACTAATTCCCACGTTCTTATGTAAAAAACATGTATTCTTATATATAATATAAGAGTCTATTTATGTCACGTCCGCCGTAAATAACATGTAGGCAGAAAATTTGCCTGCACAAGACGCCGATAAATATTTTGTAACCAATTTTCTTGAATAAATCCAACGTGAAATAACTTTACTTTTATTGGTAGAGTACATCTTAAAATCGTAATGCATAACCTTTTCACATGTCTCTAAATATCATTATCAGTCAGTTAAAATATCCAGAAAATTAAAAAAAATCAGCACCTAAGATATAATTCAATGTTTTAATCCTAATAATTTTGTGATTTCCAGTGGAGGAATAGAGAGGGATTGGGAAGGTGTACCCAGGATGCTGTACACCACCGGCTCTTCTGAACCCCGATGTGTATGCATAAAAAATAAAGAAGATACAGAAAAAAATTCCAATGTGAAAGAATATAGAAACTGTAATTCGTCATCTACCAGCTGTTTTGTTGAGGAAATAACTAGTTGAACTGACATACAACTCACATTTAATTGTAATCGTTATTATCTTGCTTAGCTTGTATTTCTCAAATGCGGGATGAAGTATCCCTATTGGGAGGTATTAGAACAGGCCACAGATGTAATATTTGGCGGCCATTAGTCCTGCCAGTATAATTACATTTACGTATTGTGAATTGCAAGTATTAGCACTTTTATATTATCAAATTATGTAAAGTTATCTTTAAGTTGAATGTAATATTAAGACTGATAAAAGTTTTTCGGTTCATTCTTTTAATTCAGTATTAAATGTGAATTAACATGGATTTACCTATAATTGCTTCGCAATTTCCAATCTTATATCCTTTGTAGTTTATACAGAATCACATGGACAAAGGAATCCAGGTCGATGCCATTTACACAGCTATAGCAAATTTTTCAATAAAGTTGTACACTCATTCACTGAGACCTGTTTAGATGGTTTTCCTCTTACATATCCAATTGGAGTCAAGCAGTAGTAGTTAGTGGCTATAAATTTGACATGTAAGAACTTGGCGAATTCTTAAAATTAATAAAAAATTTCATCTAATTAAATAGATATTGATCACTGTTATAAACTACAAAGTGACATAAACCGCCTCGATAACTATTGTAGTCAACATAATCTAAAAATAAACACCACAATAGTTATAATAAGAAATGGTAAACTTCCCTTACTTTCTTAACAGTTAACTCTTAATTAAAGTTTTTGGGATTATTTTGGATTCCAAATTACTTGTAGAGGTCCTGAACGCACCGCACTGTTCCAACTGTCAGACACTCTACAGCCATCATTCAAGTCCGTCTAGTACTGACCGAAAATCTAGATGACAATACATTGCAATGCAACCGGTTTGAGAAGCCAGCCGGGTAATCACTTTTTTCCTGGCCGCCTTCTCGGAACCACCTCCAGTGGGCATCGCTAGTCATTAACTTTTTCGTGCATTTAACTTTTAAGTGTGTAAATTCATCTGTTCATCAACCTGCTCTAGACGCAAACATCAACACCTATACTCACACGCACGCTCTGCAACATTTATATTCATATACAAGCGTGAGATCTGAGGAGTTAAGGCCCTCAGCTCATCTTAAACAAAACCTTTTGATATTCATAACCTACAAACATCAGTCACTGGTGACTTAAGACATAAAGCAAAGCAAACTCTTTCGATCCCTACAGTGGTGATCCTCGATTTAGAAACGCAATGTCTCAAATATGTCTTGGATTCCAGACTTGGGAGCCATATTCGATGATACTTCGAACATATGAAAAGTAGTGTTTTCATAGTGGTGATATTATTTAATTATTTGCATACCCAAAGGATGAAACTTAACATTTTAGTTGCTTTGGAAATAATATGGTCAATGTGTCAGCCGAAGAGTATATGGGACTGGTAGCAATATAATGAATTGTGATTGAAAATATGGCTAGTAAACTGCACATATGTTCGAAGTATCGTCAAATATGGCTCCCAAGTCTGGAATCCAAGACATAGCACATATATCGATAGAATCGAAAAAATACAGAATCGCTTCTTAAAATATCTCAACTTTCGTAGTTATCTAATCCGAACCGGCACTACTGAGTTATTTGTTCTTTTTAAAATTCCACCATTACAAATTCAAAGAGTCGTCTTTCTATACAAAATAGCCAACTCTAAAGTGGACTGCCCTGCGTATCTATTGAGTGCTATCTCAAACCTATCTTACGTTTAGTCTTCCACATTGTAACACCAATGACAAACATAACTCATTTTTCTGCTGAATGAACTGGAATTTTTCAATACTTACCTCAATTAAATTAAAATTTATTACATAAACAATGGCTTTACATTGTATTATTATTACACTGATTGTAATCCCCATCCCATTTTCTTCCCTGTCCTTTTTTTCATTTATTTCTCCTCCTTTAACACATTTTTCACTATTTTCATTGTCTTCTACACTGCATAAATTTAATCTTTATTACTAAAGTCTTAAATAAAGTATTTTATTAAATTAATAAGTTTTAATTAATTAAAGCGTTGTTCCACACTGTTGAATTTACTATTGTATTATACATATATTTTTATATTTATTTATTTTAATATTAGAAGATATAATACATTTTAAAAATAATTAGTAGGATATATATATAATATGTATTATCTTTATGGCAAATCGGGTATTCATAAAAAAGAAAACCCGATCACGCTGGAATTATTATTACAGTAAAACCGCGATATAACGAAATCCAAGGGCCCAAAAAATAAAAATTCGTAATAACGAATTCCCACATATAACGAAATAAATAAAAAAAATCCTACTATATGTTACGCGTCGTCGCAAAAAAATGTTGCGCGGCTTCAAAAAAGATCGCAAATTCTGCAAACAAAGGAGGAAGAAGGCCATAGGGAACTGAATACCTACATATTTTTAGTAGTTTTGTTATTAAAACAGATAAGCAAATGGATAATCAAAGGAATTAAATTAAGAACAGAACCTATTCAACACCAATTGGAAGATATTTTTGTAAATTCCAGAATATTCCAAACACAAAACAATATTTTGATTGTGTTTAAATGTAGAGCCGCTTCAAACATAGTTTTGGGCATGAAACATAAAAAATAAAAATTTGACAGTTGAATCGCGGCATTTTTACAAAATGAGTCGTATATAAATTACGAAGGTACCTACCGGTAACGGCGGCAACCACTTCAAAATATGATACTATGAACCCAAGAAGAAGTTTGAATTGTTTTACTACCTTGTCGGCAGACCGCCGCGCAGCGCCGAAAAGGCCATAAAACCGTTCGCATACGGCAGATGCAGCGGCGCGGCTTTGTAAGTGCGAAATAATATTTTCATCTTTTAACATTTTTTTATTTCGTTATAAATTTACGTAAATGTATTGGCATTTTTTCGTACGGGACAAAAATGATTTTGTTATAAATATTAACGGGATTTCGTTATATAAATGCATTTTTGTATGAAAAATTGGTTTTAGGGACTAAATTTCGATTTTTTTTTCGATATACGTCATTTTTCACTATATCGGGTTTCGTTATATCGCGGTTTTACTGTATTTATTTATTGCTTGACATTTTGAAAATACGTATGGCAGAGCTATTTTTTTTTTGTATATCTATAATTTCAATTTTTACCTGCGTATAAGTTTGTTTTCTTAATATTGTTTTAATTTTTATTAATTTAAAGTTAATACAAATTAAATAAATCAACTTGAAAGATATACAGAAGGAATATTTTAGTAGCTACCGGGATGGATACCTTGGTCTTTTCCTATCCTTTTCGAAACTGGAAAACATGTTTCTCCAGGCAGGAAAAGATCCAGGTTCGAATCCCGGTAGAAACTAAAATATTTTTCGATAAATGGATTTTTTTGAATTTTTTTTCAAGTTGATTAATTTAATTTGTATCAAAAATACCACAGAATTATGTTCTGAAATACTGCAACTTCACATCCTCTGTAAAGTTTTTAAGTTAATTGGAATAATGAACTTGCAGACAAACGTCTTGCCAGATGCTTTTTGGGTCTAGTTTTTTTTAGATTACATATGTAAATAAAGTTGTGAAAATAAAAATATAATGAACTTTGTAAATTGAGTTGAAACACTGTTTTATTCCACTATATTTTATTGTATTAAACGTTAGAACGGGAACATCTTCCCATTATCAATAATATAATTCAACTAAAGTTAAAAACATTTTCAGACAGTAATTAAGGGTATTTTTGGAGTTAAGGGGGGTGGGGGGTGGAGTCAAAATGGATAAGAGAGGGGATGTAATGGGCGGTATTGGGATGTATATTATTTTTTTATTGTTATTCTTATTATTAAAAATTTCCAAATTCTCTAAGATGTCTAACTTTCGTCTTTTGGTGCAACCATGTGGAAGTTCTAAATTATTATTGTCAAATGAAATATAGTGGAATAAAACTGTTTCAACTCAATTTACAAACATAGAATTTCATAACGTTTCACTAAAAACCTTTGAACAATTAACAACAAAAAATTTAGATTAATTTAATTCACACTGATATCACACAGTTCAATTTTTTCTAGAAACAATAACATATTTATGTACATTTAAGCACACAGACTCAACTAGTGATGATAAACTGTTATTTAAACTATTATTGTGATTGTAATGATGATTGGTAACTGTGATTAAACTGTTGGAGGTTTAGTTTCTAGTGTAGAAGAATTATGAATAATCAATTACCAATCTTCGTTACAATCAATCACAATAATGGTTCAACCATCACTAGTCTCATCTTACAATTCACACAAGAGACTAAATGTAAAATTTGCAGTTGATTCTAAAAAAAGTTAATGATTTGTAAGATACTGGTTGAAGATACTGGAAAATTTCTTCTCTTCACGGTCTGTGAAGGTATTTGAAAAAAATATCAATAAGTCTTAAAATATTTATTTTATGCATTGAAAAATAATACATAAACATAAAAATGTAAACAATTTCTAAAAAAACATTATTTTTTGTACTAGTTTTCAGTCTCTTTTTTGATTCTGTTGTCTTCATCAATTGTTTGTATTAAACTAGGGTTGATTGGTTCGTCAGGATCTAATGATTGTAAATTATTAATAAAAGTTTGCATAGAAAGTTTTTTTCTATTGAGAAAATTCTTATTACCTAAAAGTCTTTTAATTTTCGATCTCCTCCTTTTGATTTTTTCTTTTGTATGAGTGGATCCTAATGGGAATGTGAGCGATCTTTTTATTTTTTTTGAGCCGATAAGTATAATTGTGCTGCTGTTGCCGGCCTTCGGCTCTTCGAAGATTGTTTCTAAGGTCTGCGATGTAGTTTTTACTTTTTGATTACAATAATAATTACGTATTTCATCATCCGTCATTGAAATTTTTAATTCTCTCTTACGTGGTTTCAGTATGACCCTTCTGTTAGTGACTCCGTTAGGAGATTGCGTTTTATGTGATCTTCTTGATGATCTTCGTATTGGGGTGGTGTTTGGGCGCGATGGACCTTCTTCTTCCATTGTGTTGGGAGTTTCCCATATATCCAATGAAGCCATTTTACTTGGGAGTTCAGTGTCCAACCTGATTAGAAATATAAAGTTAATTAGAAATGTGGATAAATTCCCAGTTACAAAATTGTATTTTTAATTACAAAACAAAATAAGTTAATTTACAAAATATGTATTATATTAATTGTTTTTCAAATCAGTTACATTAAGAATATATACAGTAGAATCTCGATTATCCAAGTCAAATGTACTTTCAAATTGCAAAATACAAATGAATCACCGATCACACCTCACAATCAGTGAGATTGATGACAGGAATGGTTAGTACCACTGCACTGTACTGAAAAGATCGAAACTGATAAGCAACATTAAATATGGTGGTAATTTTTGGTCATCGGCAGTTGTCATAGTACCACAATCATACGCTGCTTTCCATAATCTTTACATCTATCGCATTGACATTCACAGTATAATTTTGAGGCATCAAAGAACACCGAAGTTTTTTTCTGCATTGCCTATATTTGCTTAAAATCATAGGTAGATTTCTTTCTCAACTGAATTACGTGGTGCTAATAGTTGAGCAACTTCTCTTCAAAATCAGCAGAAAGTTTTTGACCAATAGACATCTAATACCTTAAAGACAGCCTACATGATGCTTGAATCGTTCACACCAACCTCTCATTTCTTTAAAAGATTTTCCATATATTTCAAAAGTTTTAAAAACTTCTAATACTTTGAATTGAATTGCTCGGTGTGTGTTAGGCAACCCTTTGCACGTTCTTCAATAACAAAATGCAGTACAGCTTCATCTACTTGTGGATATCATCTTCTCTCGGGTTCTCTCGAGCATTTGGTCGTTGCTTTGCAAGAAAATATAGAATTACAATAATTTCTTCAAGGACGAATATTCGCTTCACTAATGTCAGACTTACGTGTCCTAAAGCTCTATTTCCGTGCTCTTCAGTATACACAATAAGTTTACGTTTCAATGCAGCATCATAGTGAATTCTTTTAGAGAACATTTTAAGAAATTAATTAGGGGCACAATTTTATTCAAAAATTATTGCGGTCAATCGTCACCGAGTGATGACTGTATCCCAACTGCGCAGCGGCAGTGGCTGCTACTTCACCACCACCTCCAAGGATTGTCAATGGCAAGCACATTTTTGACACCGATTGTAAGACGCCATTGAGTATAAGACACACCATGAATACAGAGAAACCATGACATAAAAAAAATGCATATTATAATCAATGTTCTTCTTCTTCCACAGCACTACATGCCAGGGTGGGATTTGGCCTCCTCCACAAATGCTCTCCACCGACTCCTATCTCTGGCCATTCTTGTCCAGTTCCCAAACCCGCTCATCCTGCTCCAGGCTTCTTTCACACAGTCAGCCCAACTCTTCCTTGGCCTGATTCTAGGTCGCTTCCACTAAGGTATCCACTTGGTCTTATCTTTGGTGCCATGTTATCTGGCATTATTTCGACATGGCCAGCCCATCATAGTCTCATTAGTAATTATTTCTTGCTCAATCAAATTTTCGAGCTTATGATTAATTTTTATTTTGTAAGTTTCATTTTCTAATGTAGGTCAAGAGATTTTTCTTAATATTTTACGCTCAAAGACTGCCATTTGTTTTCTTTGATTTGGGTTAGGCCCCACGTTTCACAATTGTAAGTGACTAATGGTTTTGTATATCAGCAGTTTGTTTTGAGGACTTAGTATTTTCGACCTCAGCAGTTTTTTACAAGTGTGTCCTATTTTTAGCTAGAAGTTAGATCTTCAATTCATCAGTTGTCTTATTCATCGTGTTCAAGTTAGAGGCCAGATATGTAAAATTAGCAACCCCTTCAAATACATGGTGATCTATGCACATATCTTGTGGTGCCTCTTGTTCATGTGTACTGACCATGTACTTAATTTTAGAGGCGTTTACATGTAATCCAAATATTCCCATTTATTTTTTCAGGGTGGCAGCATGGTCGACCATTCTTTGTTTAGATCAGCTCATGATGTTAACCATACGAGTTATTGGCTCCAACACCAAATTATTTGTATTATTTCCAGACTATGGAGTTTTCAACATATTTATTTTTCATCAAAATGGTTGGTCACCTTAATAAAATGAAGGTACTTAAAAATTTTTGATTGCGAAACAAATAAGACTTTCAACATAACTTCCATATGTGAACACTAATGAAAAGTTATTGTATACTTAAAAACGAGGAAATAATAATCAGTTTATTGGATTGTTTATTGAAGAAGTTACCGATAAACCGACGAAAGCTTGACCGATGCACACGTGTAACGATTCGAAATTGTAAGGAATTAATAAAACTGCATCTGAAAAGTTTTTTTTAACGATTCCAAAAAAGAGTGTTATTCAATATTTTATATGAAATTTAGAAATAACCGCACGTCAAAACCATAATTAATTTCTAGTTCATCACTTCGAATATTCGAATTGTAAAGGAATGTTAACATAAACTCTTGAATTCAATAAAAAAACTCATATTCATTACAATAACTTTACAAAAAAATCAATATTACATTACCTTACATTTTCCATAACGGGCTTAACAAGTAGTCAAGAGAAATTAAAAAAAAATACGCTCAAAACGGATTAAAACGGGTAACCAAACAGAACCACCATAGACCACAATATCTGCCGAATCTGTTTGATATGTCAAAATATATATTAATATATCTTTTCTATGGTCAAAATTGCGAAATCTCACAGATAAATATTATAGAATGAAACACTTCACAGCACAGACAAACTATTAGGTAAAGCATGGATAAAGCTCACGAGCATGTTATAAATTTTAGGATTTCGCCGGGCGATTCATGAATCTCGCCCTGATCACCGATCTCATGACAAACAGAGTTCCGGGTAGAAATTGTTACGGCCACATTTCACGTGTGAAGTTCACGTATTATGTATATTATTGTTTCGGCGGGAAATTAAATATTAAATATATAATTTTAAGTTATACTGCGCGCGACCGAGCGCCGAGCAACGTTAATCTCGCTCTCCCTGCACTATCAACGGACGTTTTTGGCCGAGCGCGCAAAGAGTAGGTTATTATCACTCCTACAGGTTACTTGACGAAGCTGGTATCACCTTTTGACAGCTCTGCGCACCGGCAGTTGGTCCCCAGGTAGCTCCTGGTCGGCCACCATTGCTTCCGAGACGCAATCCATCAAGTCCCGTAAGGAAGCTGCAACGTGCCACATATAAGGTATCCGGAGACCTCGCCTTGGATATTCCCTTCTGCACAGTAGAAGATCGGAGGGTAACCGACCTAGGACCAGGTTCCATAAGAACGACAAGGGGGGGGGGGGGAGGGGAGGGATAATGCACCTTCCCCGGTTTGGAAAGAGATCTAGGTTCGAATTCTGGTGGCGCAACAACAATATTTTTTGATAAAATTGATTTTATATGTACATCTTTCTAATTAATACATTAAAAAAATCTAATTAATGAGCAGCATGAAGATTTTATTATTATTATTAAGAATAGTTTCGATGATAACATTTGTAAAATCTTTGGTCATGCTGGACACTATATTTATTTGAAGATTTCATTGCTTCCTACGATGCCAAATCGGTGATTTTCACTTTTTGGCGATGGTCTGTTCCCTGACGATATAGTAGCAGGGTATTACTGTACAGGGTGGCTCAAAAAAGTGAGAACATTTCGTAAAATGTGATATAATTAAATTAAAATTAGTTTAACTATATCAACAATAGTTTAAATAGTTTACTAATTTACTTACTTACCTATATTACGTTTTATTTCGACAATGTCCGGTCGCCATCTTTGATTATTAATTTTCCCAATGTTTATATTTGGTTTTTTCAAATTGTTGCTCAGAATGACAAAAATCACTATAGAAAACCGTATTCTGATCAAAAATTTGCGAATTGAAAAACGTTGGGTGCTAGGAAAATGATCAAAGAGTTTCAAAACAAAGCCTGGAGTATAAATAGACGTTATAGCATAACTGGACATTACAGCAGGATGGAGCTCTATCTTATACAGCCAGAAATACAATCAACTTTCTTCATTGTGAGAATGTTAATGTCATCGAGCCAGGCATCTGGCCACCGAACAGCCCAGATTTAAACCCAGTTGGATTATGCAATATGGGGTGTTTTGATGATTTCTGATTAGCTAAATATTGAGCAAAAAAAATTACATTAAGAATCATAATTAATTATATTATGTTTTGAAATTACTCGTGTGTTACGAGATGTTCTCACTTCTTTTGGGCCA
The DNA here is from genome assembly GCA_031772225.1 of Eubasilissa splendida. Lineage (NCBI taxonomy): Eukaryota > Metazoa > Arthropoda > Insecta > Trichoptera > Phryganeidae > Eubasilissa > Eubasilissa splendida. The sequence continues at coordinate 23,763,065 of CM062850.1, read as the reverse complement.
CCCTGTATACATTAATGTTTTCACATATTTTCGTAATATACATGAGAAGTGGTTTCTAAAATTTTTGTTTTTATTTCTTGATATGGTAATTTAAAAAAATATATGTCCATACTATGCTGGGAAAAGCATTAATTCTCATAAAAGTATTGAAATTAAAAATAATGTAGGATTCGGATCTTTTGGCTGGATTGGTCTAGTTACGCCATTATTCTAAGGAAACCTGCAAGAAGCACTAGTGCTTTAGTGTTAACCCACATTGATTTATTAATATTGATGTTAATCAGTTGATAATCAGTATATGAGCATTTTTCTCATGCATAATGTACTATAACACATACAGGTGCAATAGTTTAGCTTCTCGTCTTCTAGAAGACCACTTGCTAATCAATCATAAGATCAATTCATAAACAGAGGTGTCACAGCAAAAGTATTTTATAACAAATAAAAATTTTTTTTTTGGGTCAAACTAATTTTTTTAATCAACAAACGATTTAATAATTAATTAATGTTCAGTGGCAGATCCAGTGTATCTTCAGAACATACAACTGATACAGCACAATCTGATTCTGGAGTTGCATCCTCATCAACGCGCCAAATTTAATTGTAGATTACCTTTAATGGTTTTCTTTCAGTTATGAATATTGCCAGAATTAATAGTTATTTATATATCTAATATGGAAATTGTTTCTATAAGAACTGTCCATAATCTTGATAAGAAAGCACTTGTGAAACATACAAATGTCCTTAATACGTCCCTAGCCAAAGGCTAAAAAATATTTCTTCGGTAAAACATAATTTAAATAATTACCTACTTACATTACAATGTTCCAATATTCTGACAAGTACTTATTTGTTTTCTAATTGAAAAATGTTCCTCCAGAACAAAAGGCCACATATCAATCTAATTCATAGAAAATTGATACTTTACTCCGATGCCATGCATCATTCAATTTCCCAATGCCACGCAAAAATAAATTATTATTATTTATTATACATAAATTGCCTTACACAGTTTCATTCATAATGTCAGTCTCACTGGGCCATTCTATATATTGTTTAAAAAAATGACATTTCATCATTTTATAACAGTTGAAATGGTCAACTTTGATAATTTTGGATGACTCATTTAAAAATTATAGTGTCATTTAGTGAATATTTGCTCAGTAATTAAACGGATCATATTGAAAATGTTATAAATGGTGGTCATAATCGATGAAAAAGTAATTGTTGATGCAAATCCATTACCATAGGTTATATTTATCTCTTTAGGGCAGCGTTTCTCAACCATTTTTGGCTCACGTACCACTTGGTTGTACATCATGCTTAATTGTACCACTTCGTAAAAATGATTGTACTTCGAGAAATTTGTTATTTTATTTGCATTATAAATTTTATAGGGTGAATATATTTCCCAGAACTCAATTTATTTAAGTTTATAAAAAAATACCAAAGGTTTTATTTTTTCTGATAAAAATGAGACATTCGAACTTTACATATCACAATGTTTTTTTTAAAATAAAAGGTGCCGAAGCTCATTTCATGTCGAAATTCAAAACCAGGACATTTAAAAAAGTATTTTTTTTAACAACTAATTTTTATTAAAAAAAATACATGGAATTAAATTAAATTATTTGTATAAAACAAAATGAAATGCGCCGCAGACAATTTTTTTCCAAAAATTACCGATATTAATAGAAAATATATGTATATAAAATTAATTAAACATGGTAAATGTAAGAATTCTTCTGATGATTTTCGATCATCGACTGTACATATTAACAACTGTATATTATTAATTAAAATTAAAAATTATAGGAAAAATACAATAGTTTAAATGATATTTTCATGACTGATTTTTTTTTTACTTTTTATGTCCGCCATTACTGATTATTTTTCGCGTACCACCAACTATCCACTCGCGTACCACAGGTTGGGAACCGCTGATTTAGGGGACAGAGGTTTATGGTGATACTTTTATCATTATATAATGTATCTCATGTCTTAAGAACTTTTTTCCCCTCCAGTTTGTATGCTTGTCGCCTGTATCAAATGGTATTTCATGATACGTAGTGATGGATTTACAATGATGACATTATTTTTCTCATGGCAATGTTTGAACTGTTAAATGAAAGAATATCCACCTCAAATTAAATATGACTCCATGCAAATTACATATCCTCAAAGTATATGCACCAACTGCTGCATCAGAAGATGAAGTTATTGAGACCTTTTACAATTCCTTAAAGAATGCAGTCATATAAATTCTGTCTAGAGATATAACAATCGTATTTGGAGATCTCAATGCCAAAGTAGGCAACACAGAACAGGATGATCATAATTGGTCGCTTTGGGATAAGGATTCGCAATGAACGAGGATGAAAAATTCCTGCAATTTTGCACTGAACACAAGTTCTCCATCATGAATATTTGATTTAGTCATCACATGTGTCATCTTTATACATGGATGTCTTCTGGGGACAGATGTCGAAATCAAATTGATTATATCGTGGTTCATTTAGGGTGATAACCCAAGTGTAGATTGTGGGTTGGATCACAAACTTAAACTTGAAAGAATCACAAGACCAAACAACTCTACATATATAAAGCTCAATAACGAAGAGATTGAGAAGTTTAGATCAAAAATGTGGGAGAATCATTCCATAATCTCCTTAGCAGTCTGAAATTGTTAAAATTATCAGTGAGTCGTACGATGACTGACCTTATAATTCTATGCAGGATCATAAATGGTATGCCCCCAGATTGTTGGTCTGCTTGATTTTTACGCACCATTGAGGTAATAGAGACACAATTCATTGTTCTATTACAGGGGTAATGTCAGAACATATGCATTAGCTAACTTTACAGTCCCCAGATTACATTCTTTGGGGAATGAATATGCGGAGGTAGTCAACATTTTTGCTATAAATTTTACTCTTTATAGGACTACATTATTACAATTTTTTGTGTTTCAACTCAACGGTGACGGATAAATTGCTTTACTTCACATTTTATATTTATTTTTAATTTTGATTATGGAAAAAAAAGCTGATATTATGTAATTTCTTTCTTTGTGTATTGCACTTCTGATGTTAATGCCTGAATAGGGCATGTATAATAATAATAAATAATCCCATAACCGGATCCTAATCAAAGTGCTGATGCTGACACCTTAAATAAGTAATTACTAAGACGGCAAAGGAATCTCAAAATCCATCCTGTCCAGAAAACAAGAAACCCTGGATCACAGAAATGACTTTGAATTAGATCGCAAACAGAAAGGACATAACACCTGATGATCGAGAAACATATGCAAGGCTTAACAGAGAGGTGTAAAAGAGCTGTCACAGAGATAAAAGTGCTTATATTGACAATTTCTGTAAGGAAATAGAGATCCATGCATACAATAACAAATCAAAAAACCTTTTTCAGAAAGTAAGGTATTAAGAGATTTCAAACCAGTCATGAACTATTGAAGACAAGCAGGGTCATCTCATAATATAGATTGACAAGGTCATGGAGAGATGGGAGGAATATTGCACAGAACTGTATAAGGATAAAGAAGATCCACCAGCCATAAGAATGGAACAACAAAACTTAGAACCAGAAAATTCAATGTTTAGTGAAGTTTAAGATGCTATTAAAAAGCTTAAACAAATTCCTAGAAAATGAGGTATAACTGCAAAATTGCTGAAAGAACTGAGCGATGAAGGCAACATGTTCATAGGTAGCATCTGCAATAAAGTTTGAAAATCTGATGAATGGTCCCAAGAATGGGTGGATTCAGTTTTTATCCCATTACACAAGGATCCACTAGAAAGTGTGAAAATTATAGAACAATTGCATTCATATCTCACGCAAGCAAAATACTTTTGCAGATTATTAGTAAACATCTGAAGGACTATATAAGCTGGCAGATACTCCAACAGGCTGGATTTGTAAAGGGCAAAGGAACTTGAGAGCAAATACTTCATATTCGCCAACTTGTCAAGAAAGGCAGAGTGTTTCTATCACCAGTCGTATTATGCTATATCGACTCTAAGAAAGCATTTGACTGCATGAAATGGAAATGCATGTGGAAAGTACTTTGTTAAATGGGAGTCGCAGAAGAACACCTCGTGCATCTCATTCATTATATATATTTGGATAATACCCCCACAGTTAAATGTTTAAGGTGCGAAAAGGAGTCAGACAAGGATGTATATTATCTTTAGACCTTTTTAACATATATGAAGAATACATCACAAGAAATGCACTCGAACACTGGAATGGTGGAGTAAAAATTTGAGGCATTTCCAATCTCAGATACACGGACGATACAACTTTGATCGCTACATCAGAAGAAATGGCTTCACTATTCTGTCACATTGAGAAGAAAGTTGAAAATTGGGCCTCAAGATAAATAAGGAAAAAACAAAGCTAATGTTCACAAACAGATGCCCTTCCAGACCTTGAAATTGTCAAGGATTTCAATTATCTCGGGTCCATAATTACTGACGGTAGCTGCGAGCCAGAAATTAAATGACGCACAGGTATAGCGAAAAGTTATATGTCCAGACTTGACAAAATATAGCAAGGCTGCTGTATTTCCAAGACAATGAAGGCTAGTCTTCTAGTCTCTGGTGCATTCTATATTTTTATATGATGCGCAATCATGGACCCTGAAGGCAAGGGAGAGAAGACGAATTGATGGCTTTGAAATGTGGTGCTGGAGACGCATGTTACGCATACCATGGACGGGGAGACGCACAAATGTCTCCATTTTGCAGGAACTGAAGATTAATGACAGACTCTGAACCATTTACTTGGGACGAAGCTTGTTGTGGTGGGTGATGTCAAAGGACGAAGAGGAAGATCTCCCATACGTTAGACCGACCTAGCAAAAAGGTAACAGCCCTAAGATCTGCAGTATGCCGAGAAAAGTGGCGGAGCATAGTCAAGAAGGCGGGAGTTTATGGAGATTGCGATCCTGTCATGAGGAACCAACAAGGATGATGGTAAAGTTTGTTGTCACACCAGTCACAAATAACAGTGAGATAGCATAATATGAATCCTTATTAATATATCCCAACTTGTGGTACATTAATACAATAGTACTCTCTTATAATCCGTGTCTATCATCTCATGGCCGATGATCTCTCGAGAGTGACTAAAGGTATGTGTGTTTTTTTATTCAATTTTATTAATGAAGGGTTCGGCTGAATAATGGTCTGTTACATTGACTGAATATCGTTCTATGCAGCTTCCGTTAAACGTTCCTACAGAAACCAATAGATGTCGTTACTATGCCACTTTACACAGTTGGAATAGCCCTAATTTAGTGATGACTTTTATTGTCTCCTCTAAAGTTAAAAAAAACCACATAGACCGTTATTCGGCTGAACCCTTCAATTATTTAACCTAAAAATGTATTGATTTATGGTGCAAGGGTCTAAAATTATTGAGTTTTTTAGTTCAACTTATTCGGGTAGTATTAGAAGGCACCCATCTCACTTAAAGTGTGGCACTGAACACAATGCCCCGTGTTACGTGCCGTAATCTTGTACTCTCTTATCTGCGTTCAAAGTATTTTTTCATTCTGGAATCCATGTTTGACAACTACTTTCTACTTTTCATGTAATTAAAAATAAAAGACAAAAGTAATTATTTCAGTCTGTTTATTTGAAAAAAGACTTGATCTATAAATAAAACAAGTTTAAATATTGTCACAGTTACAACTAGTACCCTCCAGGTATACGAGTAATTTTTTAACTAATTTGTAGATATGTACTCTTTTATACAAGTACCAAAGTATGGATTTTTTGTAATTAGGAAGTCCTAAACACATATCCACGAGGTCAGGACTGACTGCATGGAGTCCACTAAACAAAACTGTTTTTACACATATTATTAAGCCAGGCATAGACATAGACAATTTTCTTGAATAAATATTACATTTGGCTTAAATATGTGGTACACAAGTACAGGTTCTTTTGAATGATCAGTCCAGTTACTAGGCTTTATAATACTGTGTAGGCTTACAGAAGATAATATCAACTTTTGTAATACTTGTTTTTTTTTCAATAAAAATTGTGCTATTACCGCTACCATAGCATTAAATTATTTGTACAGAGATGATAGATTTTGTACGAAAAAAAATCATAAAAATCCTTTTAACAATTCTTAAGCTTCACAAAAACCTTTGATTTTCTTCATATTGTTTCATTTTCAGGTTTCCAATTAGCAATGTGTAAAATAAGATTTTTAGGAAAAAAAACCCAATAAAATTGACTATACAATTTATTGCATACACTTATTTGTGAACAAAATTGTAACATCTTCAGTTCTGCTAGTATATCACTGGAAAGAAAAATCCTTTTCCTTTGTATTTTACTGCCTTGTATTTGGTGTTTTCTTCTGACTCGGTAATAATCTTCAGGTAAAATGTGTATAATGAAAGAGACAGATAGAGGACTTAAATTATAGGAGTTCAAATCCATTAAGCATATAGCTTTATTAACGATTTATTGTATAAAACAATACATTATAATGTACAGGTATTTATATTCTGCCGGATATATTGTTGTTGTCCTGGCAAAAATAAGCCGATCAGTAGAAATGCATGTCGGGGCGTGCTTTGAGAAAAATAAAAATAAATATTACATTTATGGACATCGCACATGGATCCAAACACAAAATATGTAACTCGACTGTTCTAGTATTTAAGTACAAACCAAAATGGGATCCACATATTTTATTTAGTCCGTCCCGACAGGCATAAATCCATCAGACACTTCATTCTATTCAACAATTTAAAATACTTTTCCTATTTATATAATATATACACAATTTGTTTTAATGTAATTTCAGTTACTCTACCACTGACATCACGGATGCTTCAACATAGAATAGTTGTGGTTATTCACTTTCACAGTGACGAGGGTGGTGGCTGGACCGCAGGTCGGGTAGGCCGCTCCTCCTCTCCTCGCCACTCCGCACTTCCGAGGACCTTACTTTGTGCGTTCCTCCGTACCGGGGATTAATTTAGAAAATACAAGTAGGTCGGATTAAAGCCAATTAAATGATGAGAAAAATAAGAAGCGGTAGCGAATTAGAGGTGCAACAAGTGATAGCTACCACTTGTCAACCACCTTTTCACCCACTGAAAAACAACAACATTGTTAGCTGACAGAAATGGCTTTTTTGGTGATAAATAAGCAGAAAGTCCAGCGGAAGAAGGCATGCCATGAGTTGAAGAAAATAAATGTCCAAACAAACAGGAGTAGTAGAGATCACAACCGAGTGTTATATATAAAGAAGGAAAACACAATATGAGTGTGGTGGAATAAGTTAGTCTGAGAGAAGGCTCTATCAGATCCTGTGAGGCCGGTGGCCCTGAATGTCCGCTCTAGAAGTCCTTCGGTACCATTTGTGCCACTGTAGTAAAACACACAATTATTAGATATGGGATTATTCTCTGGGATTGCTCTCCGACACTAAAGAAGCTACTATATTGCTACTGTTGCAGACAAGGGTATTAAGAATGCATAACACAGGAAAGGTATTACACAGGCCGAGATAAGGTGATGAGTTTACTCATTTAATATTTGCAATCGGTGAGTTTAGATGGGAATTATCTTGTTTTTAATCAATTGTAGTCACCTTACAAAAGCCTGTATAAAGTGTTGCATTTGTTTAAAAGTTGAGAAATAATATTAGAAAAGACATTATGTAAATGAAAAATATCAATGATACAAAAATGGATACGAATTGATAAGATGAAAAATAGGAATTCAATAATAAAATAAATAAAAAATACATAATAAAGACATTGTTTTAACATAAAATCACATACCTGAATTGAGACTCTTTGAGGAGCCCTTTGTTATAAATAAGTATATTTTTTACAAATGGTTAGTCCAACATACCAGTTTAATTGTGAAGTAGAATTTATTCACAAGTAAAATATAAAGTTAAAACATAATATAAATGTATGTTACAAATTTGTCATACAATTTGCATTCATGTATTTACAGAACAAAATTTACAACAAACATTTTGCACTATATATAGGGTGTATAGGAGACATTGCTGCACACATATCTAAGGTTAATGATGTTTGGGGTATTGCATTAATACAATCCATTACAGAAACTATGGACTTCTAAACACATTTCTGAATTAGATGGGTATAAATATTATAGTACTCCTTTGATTCATTTATAAAAAAAAAGATTTTAAAAATTTATAAAATTGATTCGAGAATTTGTTTATATAAATTTTTACTTACATACTGTCCTGTGTATGTTGACTCATATTGAAATAATAAAATCATGAGTAAAGTGAAGTGAAGTCATTGTCAAGAAGGTGACAACATAAGATATGAAAACATTCACTTTAGACTAATGGAATTTAATAATTGAGCACAACAAGTTTGGCTACCCTCGTCCAAGAAGAACGAGAGATGGTGAGGATCAAGTCAGGGTGCGTGCAAATCATGCCTAACACAGTGTCATCATACAATCTCCACAAACAAGTCATCAGCTACAAAGTATTGTAGTGGTCAGCTTCTGCAAATCATACGGTATAAGTCCATATATAGATTACACATGTCAAACAGAGTGCATGAGCGAGCAGTATACTGTTAACAAAGGGTACACGTTAAATGCATAAAAGGCACTTCCACAAAGGATAAAATGACCCACAATTTTTGAGAAAATTGAAATAATTGGCTACAATAAAAAAAAACACTAAAAAGACAGTAGCTAAAAAAATAAGTTAACATAACACAATCTCCCGATGATATGAGATACATTTAAAACTATATAAATACTAAAAATGAATATTAAGGTCCATTTCTCGCGTGAAACTGTCAGATGGTATAGCACCATTAGCACGTAGTCCGTATTGTATCGTCTTACGAATAGTATCAGTTCTTCACACTCAAAACACACTGATGATCGTTTGTTTAGTAACGAGTGGTATTAGGTAAGGGGTCGGGGGAGGGGCACAAACTAAACAAACAAAGGGCCGTGGGAGGGCACGCCACCGTCGATGGGGCGTTATAGCGGCCCGTAGAGGAGCAGGCCAAAGTACACGGCCCACATGAGGACCATCCATTGCATGCCGTTAAACATGTTCTCACCATCGGCGACTTTTCTCGCCACGAACTTCAGCACCTCATCCAGCAATACTACTGGGATGGAGAACTTCATCACTGTGATCCATTCCTCCACAGACAAGGGGGTCACTTGGAATACGGTCTGCAATTACACATAAACATTATATTTGCATTAGACACACAGATAACATTTCTCAGTGGACATAGCTAATGCAACTTAAAATATACATACCGAAAGGACCTCCACGTGAAGGATGACAAAGTGAAGAGTGAAAGAGAGTGCCATGGAACCGATGAGCCACATGTTGCACCATGGGGGCATGGCAAGAAGAGACTGATTTTCTGACAAGCTGAGAAAAACAAAGAAAAATATCATAAATAACCGAGGAATAAAATAATTGACAACGACTATCATTATTATTAATTATTAAGTAAGCAGTGGCTCTAGTGAATGATTTGTTCCTACTTTAGGCAGTGTGTATGTAACACGTACATTCCAAGGTAGGTGGTAGATTGTGCATGATACTTTTTACACCATTAATGCAAAGCCTGTAAAAGGTAATTAGACAGACATGATTCTATTTGTTTGTCTAATTCATTTATTCAGACAATATTAATCATTAAATGATCATGTTTGACATTGTTTTAATGTGCTAATTATTGATTTGGTTTTAAATATTGTGCGTTCTAGTTGACAATGAAGATTTATTAGAATGCAGAATATTTTAAAAAGATTACAGAGATGAATTAAATAAAAATATTTGGGAGGGAAATGTCCAACAGAAGAAAACAGTTTAATTATGAAATCAAAGGCAATTTCCAGCACATGTGTTGTTTGTTTGATTGTTGCCTACTGCCTACTTACTTTCTTCATGTTTCACAAAAAAAAAAAATTTATAAAATTTTATGAAGGTGATTCTTACCTGTTCATGGCGTTAAGCATCTCAATGGTGACAAGCACAGAGAGAGCCATGGTCATGGGATGGGGGTCGGTGAAGATCTTGCAGTCCACACCCTTGAATTCATCTCCGCCTCCAATGCAGGCCAGATGATGGGTCAGTTGCCAGTAGGTCATCTGGGGACCTTCTGGAGAGTACATGAACCACCAGGTGGCGGCAGCTACGGTGGCAGCGCCTACATACCCACCAATAGCCATGTACCTATGCAAGAGAATTGAATCATTATTAATTTAAACAATCATTTTGATCCAAGGGATTATTTTAGAGATGATAATAAAAATATTCAGCAAATTTTAGTTTACAAATAATCTTAACTAATATGTACTTAATATATTTAACATTTTTTTGCAAATACAAATTATCTTTTTATATTTAAATGTTATCTTTATAAAAAGAACAAATGCACTCACCTTGAAATATGCTTAAATTGTATTTTCAATAATCAGTGACTAAGTGTATAAATCCAATAAGTTAGCAATCTGAAATTCCTCAAAAGTAGAAAATGTTATTATACCTGAAGAACAGCCATCCAGAGATCAGACCTTCATCAGCCTTACGGGGTGGCTTGTCCATGATGTCCAAGTCAGGGGGGTTGAAGCCAAGAGCGGTAGCGGGGAGACCGTCAGTTACGAGGTTGACCCACAACAGCTGTACGGGGATCAGGGCTTCAGGAAGGCCGAGCGCGGCAGTCAAGAAGATGGAGACCACCTCACCAACGTTGGAAGAGATCAGATAACGGATGAACTGTTTCATGTTGTTGTAGATGGCACGACCTTAGAGAACAAGGTGTCAGATGAATAAAATACACCGTGCAAATGGATATCAGCGTACATATTATGTTTTCAATTGAATGGAAAATGATCTAGCTTTATGAACAAATGATATGGTTAATTTCTTAATATAAAAATACTAATATACTAAATATTTCTTGTAAAAAAAATCAAGTTTAGTAAATTTAAACATTTAAAAATATTTCAACAAGTGAATTTTTAAATTAGTAAAATTGCTACATCACATTAAACAAATGTTTTCAAAATTATAAACTTTCCCCTCCAAATGCAGTTATTTTTTAATTTCAGTGCACCAAAACCATACATTTCTTTAGTCATTTTCTCACAACAGGTTTTAATGTATTGTATAGTGAGATAGAAATATAATTGTTTTGGTAGAAAATGGAGAGTATATACATCACGGCATTTTAATATCTATCTCACAGGATTATACTTGTGCTGAGTCATATAATAGCTGAGTGGCCATTCTACTGCATGTCGCACATTTCTTTACACGGTGAACATTAAAATACCTTCTTCAACAGCGGCGACAATGGATGAGAAGTTGTCATCAGCCAACACCATCTCAGAAGCGGATTTAGCCACAGCAGTTCCTGATCCCATGGCAATACCAATTTCAGCCTTCTTCAGGGCAGGGGCATCATTTACACCATCACCTGTCTAGATAATATATGAATTGTTAGATATATAAAAATAGAAGTTTCCTTTTGAGAGAACAATTTAATAAATAGTTTAACGACAGATTAAAATTAATCGACCGTGCCAAATATAAACTTGTGCCATCCGTCTGTAAAATTTATGGGACAAATTAACAAATAATTTTTTTGAAATATGTATTGATTATTTAATAATATGTTTTTAACCACTTAATGAGTTATATACATATATATATTTAATACACCTACCAGTTTTGGAAAATACTATTTCCTTCATCAGGATGTCAAATAAACAAACTAAAACCATATATGTCAAATTGTTCTAATGTTTTTAAAAATCTATTTTGTATTTTTTGTTATTATATAAATAGGCACAAGTCAATTGGAAATCGGATTCAATTTTTTCAAACTCGATAGTAAAAAAAAAAAACTGTTTGCAAGAGGTCAGCAATCATGCTAACATCTTCAACCAAAACCTTATATTTTACATAAATTCTCAATGTGTATTTCTCACGCGTAATTTCATTAATAATATTTTTATATCTTTCTCATTTTCAACCGAGGCAATAAAGTTTTTGGTCGTGCCTATAGTTTGTAAAATGAATGAATAAAATAAAGTGAAACCAACCATGGCAGAGATTTCATTCATGCTCTGCAAGAACTCAACGATCTTGGACTTGTGAGAAGGTTCCACACGGGAGAAGAGACGACCGCGAGCGCAAGCCTGTTTCTGTTCAGCGTATGAGAGATCATCAAATTCACGGCCAGAGTAGGATTTGCCAGTTGTGTCTTCATCTTCAGTGAACACACCAATTCGCCTAAAAGATTGGGGTACAAATCATTAACAGATTTTCAACATATTAATTACATGTACATGGTCAAATACAGTTTCCGATGATCAAAGTACATATTACGGTTGATAAGAAGAAAAAAGTTAAATTTAATTATTTATAACAATTAAAATATGAGGATAATTAAAAAAAAATGGGTAAACTTTTAGCAATAAAAACATTTTACTAATCAAAGGAATAAATATTACCTGCAGATGGCCTCAGCAGTAGCCTTGTTATCACCAGTGATGACAATAACACGGATTCCAGCAGCACGGCACCTCACAATGGAGTCAAATACTTCCTTACGAGGGGGATCCAACATGCCCACGACACCGATAAAGGTGAGGTTGACTTCATAAGTGTGGAATTTGTTGGAATCTCCCAGATCCATATCCTCGGGTTTGGTGGGGTTATCAGCGGTGGCCAGAGCCAGGCAACGGAGTGTATCACGGCCAGTACCGTATGTACGAGTAAGTTCCAAGATGCGGTTCTTCAAGTTGGTGGTCAAAGGAACCTTGGTTGTTCCGACACGAGCATGAGTACAACGATCAAGTACACCTTCGGGAGCTCCCTTAACGAACAGCTTGGGTCCAGTTCCGAGGCGGGAAGACTTCAGAGGAACACAATAGGAAGACATGGATTTCCTGTCACGAGAGAATTCCAGGGTGAATTCCTTCTTCCACTTGGTTTCAATTTCTTGACGGACAATGATAGCGGCAGAGCGACGATCCAGACCAACCTTGGGCAAACTGAAGGGATTCATCTTTTCAGCCAAAACAATAAGGGCAGTCTCAGTAGCTTCACCGACCTTCTCGAAAGCCTGTTTGAATTCATTGAAATCAATAGCGGAGTCGTTGCACATGATGCAAATGGTTCCCAATTCTTGCAGAGTATCAAAATCAGCTGTCTTAACTTTCTGGCCCTTCAGGAAGACATCACCGATGGGTTCGTATGTGGAGCCAGTGATTTCAAATTCAAGGAAGTTGCTGTCGCTACCTTCGACCTTCTCGAAGATGAACATGCGCGAGACAGACATTTGGTTGGTGGTAAGTGTGCCTGTCTTATCTGAGCAAATGACAGATGTGCAACCCAGGGTTTCTACAGAGGGGAGAGACCTGACGATGGCGTTCTTCTTGGCCATACGGCGGGTTCCCAAGGCGAGACAAGTGGTGATGACAGCGGGAAGACCTTCTGGAATGGCAGCGACAGCGAGAGCGACGGCAATTTTGAAATAATACACGGCTCCCTTAATCCAGCTTCCTCCGTGAGCGGGATCATTAAAGTGACCAATGTTGATTGCCCATACAGCTACGCAAATAACCGAGATAACTTTGGAGAGTTGTTCACCGAATTCGTCTAATTTCTGTTGAAGAGGTGTCTTAATTTCTTCTGTTTCAGACATTTCAGTACGAATCTTACCAATAGCAGTATTTAAGCCAGTTCCAATAACAATACCTCGAGCTTTTCCAGCAGCGACATTTGTTCCTGAGAAAAGGATATTCTTTTTGTCCTGGTTGACAGCACGGGGGTCTGGGATAGGATCGGTGTGCTTGATCACAGATACGGATTCACCAGTCAGGATGGACTGATCAATACGGATGGTGGTGGAGTAGATCTTGATGAGTCTGATATCAGCGGGGATTTTGTCACCCACAGACACCTCAACAACATCTCCAGGAACAATTTCCTTGGCGCGAATCTTCTGTACGCCAGATTTATCTCCGCGAATCACTTTACCCATTTCTGGCTCATATTCTTTAAGAGCTTCAATGGCTGATTCTGCGTTTCTTTCCTAAAAACAAAACAATTGTGATCAACTTCATTCAACTGCAAGTTTAAAAAAATTAGATTAATGTTTAAATTATACATATTAAGCTTCATTAAGTAGAGGTAACGTTCTTACCTGCCAGACACCGACAATGGCATTAGCAATTAGAATAAGTAAAATAACAAGTGGTTCCACGAAGGCTGTGAATGCATCTTCATGGTCTTCAAATAACGCTAGGACCTAAAAAGCAAAGGTAAACTGTCATACTCGAGAGATATCAACGGTAAATGTAATAATTATTGTTGTCAAGATTATTAAACCCGTTATCAAGTATACTACTGGCGCAGTACAAGGAAATGTTTGGAATCAAATACTTACAAAGGAAATAATGGCAGCTAATAGCAAAATCTTTACTAAGAGGTCGTCAAATTGTTCCAACACTAATTGCCATATGGATTTACCTAAAATGAAACACATTTTAAGAATAATAAACTTAATATAAATAATAAAATTATATTTATTATACAATTTTTTCGTTAAAATGGGATGAATTAATTTTGAATGGTACACCCGTATATATAATATTAAAACTTAAATAAATATTGCGCATTAAATTATCTTCCGTCTTCAATATAAAATCTAATTAATGCCACACATAATTCAAATGTGATGTAACTTCTTTGGAACAGGACATAATCCTAGTTAAGCACATACAAAAGTAAATTAAAATATAAAAAAAGTAAATTAAAACAATCATTTGAAAATTTGACAATTAACCCCGGAAAATGTTTAATTCTGATCTTTAATAAATTAAAAAATAACACGGGTACCTTTTAACACTCGGTCATTGAATTATTTTAAAAGACAAATGATAAGAGTCATATTCGTGAACAAATGTTACGCACAGGTGAAATTCTGTTGTTATTTGAGTAATTTAAGACAAATGCCAAAAAGCGTACAATGTCACTGAGAATAAACACTCTTTGATTGTATTTGCTCAGGTGTATCACACGGAACACCGTACATATATGCAAAATGTTAATATTTAGCAGCTGACATTTACCGACAGACAAAACATACAGATCTTTGGTTAGGCTAAAAACGGTCAAGAAATGCAGTCACGTAACTCGTAGTACAAAACCCTATCAGGAATCAAAATTTTTTAAAATTTATTTTTAGTTATTGAAAACATTTATGATTAAAAAATCCTTTCAGATCTGTCTGCTGGAGTAATGCGACACTCGACAGTTATTTAAATTAATTATAAAATATTGTCTGTGGAGAAGTATTAAAAAAAAAAATTTCATTTTACCCGTTTTATAAAGTTCATTCAGTAAACATACCCAATATTATTTCCCAGATACAGTATTACAAAAAAAAAAAAGGATTCTAGCGTAAATATATTCATTACACTTGAAAATTTAACAATGCATTAAAAAACAAAATTTACATTAATATTCAGCTCTTTTGAATATAGTTAGTTTAATGCGAGGAAAAAACACGAGCATAGTTTACCATTGCACAACTAGTGCAATGGTAAACTAATTAAATAATATGTTAATGTATTCCGAAAAGCAAACAATACGATAGAATTTTTATAAATAGTGGCGGAAAATGAGAAATAATGGATAAGACGCGGAAAGGAAGAATTGGCGGCCTATCGAATGCTGCAGCGGTCTCTCACCTTCTTCCGTCGGCAATTCTGAAAAGAAAAGAGAAAATACATTAGAACAAGTTTTACTGGAAGTTAATTATACAGAATAATTTAAAAATAGTCAGTCGTTTTTGACCTCTGAATATGCACCAATATTGGTGTAATTAATTTTCCCACCGCGAATATCATACCGATAATAAATCGCTACATTTACAGAAGACCGAGTACCTATCGTAAAAAATTAACTCGACTTCTTAAATTTAAATTAAAGAAAGCAATATATAAAATAAAACCTTAAAAGATCAACTAAAAATATAATTAATTTCTAATATTATTTGTATCACAAATGCGAGTGACAGCGTCGCACGTCGCGCACGATGTTAATCTGTATTTGTATAGGTGAATGCGATATCCATGCCAGATTCAGAAATCAGAACCAAATCTAATAGTGCTGAACCGAATTTCCCGGCCGGCTAGTTAAATTTCATTTTTTTTCACCTACGACACAAACCGCTTAAAAGCAGGCTTTCAAATAATTATCGCTAGGCGGCACGTATATCACCGGAACGATAAATTACGCTATTATTGAAATATTTAAAAGTAATAATTGGGTATTGTTAAGTTGTACTGTAAAGCACTAGAGTATCGTCAAATGTCAACGATTATTTTAAGCAATTTGTTTCACGCACGCGCCTATTGAAAGAATAACATTAAATTATTGCTAAATTGTGCGTATTGCCTCCATATGAAATCGAAAAAATTCCCAACTGAGGGCGAACTTACGCTCAGAAATTAACGACGACAAATTAAACGGCAATCTGTGACGTCAACGGCGGTTTTGCGTGTGGTGGTGCAGGCCAGGGGTATACAGACGCACGCCGGGTAAGTATTGTCTCATCGGCCGGGTCCGTTACGTGGGGGACTTTGCCATTGTGTCCCAGTCATTGTGTTATCACAAGGGATGGTACGTTAAGTTTACCCAGACATAGTTCCTACGCCAGCCCATCGGCCCATCCGGCGACAATCGCTGACGCGGCTAGTGAAATATACGACACAACGATAAGATTCGATTCTTACGAACATCGGTCGGTGTGGTGAACAAATCGCACAAACCCATCCGAGAAAAAAAAGGCAACAATCAGTTAAAACAAATTCCTCAAACAAAAGAAAGAGATATGATCCGATGGTGAAAAAAGTAAATCCGTAGAATATAACCCACTTACAATTTTACTCACATTCACTGCGATTTGCGCAGATGTTACACGCCCTACGCTTGTGCAGAGTGAAACAAATGTGAACATTATGGAAATTACAGTTTATAATATAATATTTCATATCGTAATTCAGCGGGCTATAATTTTGCCTTTTGAAGTCTCTACCGACAAAAGTAGGTAGGTGCGACATATTTCTATTTTTGGAGGAGGTGCAATCGTAAATTTATGAGTTTTACACTCTGTCGAACATCGCGCGGACCGGGCCGAAGCAGTTTGTAAAACGTTTATAAATATCGTCCCAGTTACACATATTCCGAGTGTATTTTTTCAACATGCAATTATGTGGGCGAGATGATTGTGTATAGGAACACTGGAAATAAGAAGGATGCTTTATTTCTATAGAAAGTTATGCACAGTAGAATTTCCATTTTTTTATTTTTTTATCTTCGATACAATACAATATTTTTGATTATATTTTCACTCTCCAGGGCGGGTCCGCTTAAAGGATTTGGACAGATTTGCAGGGCGGCACTTCACTTCAGATCGGAAGCGAGAAAGCCAATCGAGAGCTCGAGTGTTTCCGGGGTCAAGTGCTCCATCGGCGGGCGGGGGAGATTTCTCCCCGGACGGAAAAGCACTTCAGAAAAAGCGAGCGATTCAATTTATCGAAGCTAATTAATTAGAAGTATCAAATAATTATAATTTTGCGCTCTGTTCTATAAGATTCCACGAAAAGTATAGCTACTCTGTATATTGTTGGTGAGACGGTCAAATGATAAGTCGTGACAGACCCCACGACCACCGTCAAATAAACGAGATGTCAGCCAACAATCTACAATGTCGGGGATGCTGTACATTGCGTTTCATTTTTGACGAGATGTTTTATTACGTCATACAGTAATTGACAGTTTAACTAAAATATTTAGCAGCCCTTATGACGAAACCAGATAGGTACGACAGGAATAACCGAGACCTTAATATATATTATACATACTTATGTACTTACGCACACTGGCAACAAATTACAGGGCCCCCGGGCAAGCGTGTATATAGGACCCCCTTACTTTTATATAAATGAAAATAAGCATCTAATTGAAAATTATTTTCGTGCTTATTTATATTTTCAAGTTTTATATCTTTAAAACAGTTAATGTAAGGTACAAATAGCTTTACTACTACTGCTGTCCTAAAATGGATTAATCCGTTTGGACGTTCAAAAGTTAATACCACTGATGGATGCTATCACGAAATTATTTTATATTTAAATTGAAGATATACCTATTCATTCGTGAATAATTTTTTAATTTGTTCAACGATTCCGCAGCTACCCCACTGCCTATACGTATATACTCCAGAAAACCGAGTTGCGAGGTAGCATTTTAATCGGTTTCTGTTACAATATAGTCCGCGGCAATTTTCAGTGAGAGAGCAAATAAACAAACGGCCGATAGAGTGCTCGTATTTTTCACACACGAGGACAATTCGACACTTGACTCGATTCTGTAATTATCGGGGGGGTGAGTTTGAATTTTTAAAAACAAATTGTATTGTAGCAAAAAGTGGGTATATATATATATCGTACACGACAAGACACGAGGAAAAACTTCCGCCGTCCTTGAGCTACTCGGCTGACGCGCGCGGCTTCGCCAGAAACCGGCCGAGGAATTCACAAAAAGGTATTCAACGAGATCTGCGGCCGTCGTTCGATTGAAGCGTAATGGGTGTCGATTGTAAATTGCTGCGAGGAATGGAGGAGTCGAATAGTCGTACATTAAAGGAGATTTTTTTACTCGGGCGAGCCGCACGACGCGGTGTACATTGTCTCTTCCGCCCCGCGGCCATTACGTCAGTATCCGCCCGTTCAATCATCCACTTCCCATGTGATGTGGTGCAACTCGAACAGAATTGACCGTTCTCTGGGATGCGGCGATGTACGCTACATCGGCCAAATATGTTAAATTAACACAGTCGCTTCTGATGCAATATGCAATCGAACAGATGAGACACCGTTGAACAATTAAAAAAGAGTCGGTTTTGTGCAGAATGTTGGGCGGATTGAATCACAAGTTGCGGGCGATGAGTTGCGCAATTCCATTCCAGTGTCGCGCATACGTCACGAGGGGGACAGCGCGCGTCACCGATCCGTCCACCCGACTGATAGAATGTGTCGTCACTCGCATCGGGACACGTCACGAGATTCCGTGTATAGTTTAATTGTTAGACGAGAAATTATACATTTTCTACAACGCATCTCGAGACCCGCGGAGGGTGACGCGGTGGAATCGGCAATTCTAATTCGTCGCCGCTAAACCTGTCTGGAATTCCGCGAAGCGTACACGTCGCTATCGATAATTGATCACTTCAGAAGAGGTTTGGCATTTTTTGCAAATTCTCGAATATGCATCGAAATTTAATGTTCTATTTGAATTGGCAGGCGCAACTTTTTTTTATTAATTGATGCACAATTCAAAACGACAGCAATTTTAGCGCTTCTAAAAACTCCTTTGGGAAGTAACAATTTCAAGTGTTTCTAACAACCGGGTTGTTCGAATTTTAATATAAATGTAATACGTGTCGGTAGAAAGCTTTTAGCTTTCATAATTGTAGCATTATCGACTCCATCAACTAGCACGCGAAGAAGAGGGTGCCTAATACAAAGCTCGGGATCTCAATGGAGTGGGATTCGACACGTAGCTGTATACGTCACGCCAATCACAATAGCTACCACCGCTTCCCGTGTCTGTTATACAGTGGAGAAAAAACGTTGGTTTGATTGGTGTTTCTTCATATAACCTTAAACGGTACAAATAAAGACAAACATTGAAAGTTAGAAGAAAGAAATATGAGGGATGAACCAGGACCAAGGTTAATGAAAGATCTAACTACCGTTTTAACGGGTTTATATCAGATAATTAACACCTTTGACATCCCACTATCACCGCCGAAGAAGTGACCGCGCGAGGTGAATGCGTTAATCCACCGCGACAGACGTGAGACCACCTGTTGCCGAGATCTGCCGACATTGACACCATATATTGCTGTGCCGTAACGTGCAGTAACACTTTCTTAGCATTGACAACGCGAGGGTTCTAAACATTTGAATACTGAATAAAAATAAATAACAATTATTGCAGGGATCGAGCGACCCGAGCGGGGAAGCCGCGAAGATGGCCTCACGCCCTCCGCCAGGATGGTTTCTTTCGGGCCAACCGAGAAAATCCACGTAGGTGGCGATTCGGCGGGAGTAGCGAACTCGGCGCCGCCGGGCCCGCCGCCGTGGCGAATAGGCATTACGGTAAACGGCGGCAATATCGCGAGCAATAATCGCCACGACTCTGAGTCGAGAACGTTCCGCAGCGTAACGGTAAGAAGGAACACGAGACCGAAACAGGCGGCGGAGTAGCCTCCGTCGTATAGCATCGCGTTACTTAACTCGTGCAGCGGGGCAGCGGCTGATGGCCGGTGATACCGCGTCACGGCGACACAAGGCCGCGAGCTGGATGCCGGGACACTCCACTCCGCATCGGGCGATTTTCAAAGTTCTAGAAGTTTCGGAACGAGCTAAACGCGCCAATTGGTTCGATATCGCGAAACTAATTGTTTTTTTTTTGCAGCAACGAAGGCGTAGGTATTGTCGGAAACGAAGCTGTCATATTATTAATTACTACAAATTATTTGAATGCAAAATTATGTATTTACACGTAAAACAACGTGACCGTAAATATCGGACAATTAGAAAATGAATTGCTAACCGGGAAAATTAAAAAATTCACAACTACCGCTTGACGATATGATTTTGTATAGGTAGGTTAAAATATTAATTTATGGTTATATTGACAAATATATCTCTATCTTATCCTGTACAAAGGTTCGAGTGAATAAACTGCGTGGGAAAAAAATTCTGACGCAAAAAAATTGTTCGTGATAATTGAGATATCACTGGTCTATGCCTGAACACACGATGTAGACGCAACAGTTCAAACGGCTTATTTTATTCAGGGTTATATTCGCGGCTATTTATACGATAAATCGTAAAGCGCAAACTATCGCCGATAGGGCGAAACAAACAAAAAAATACATTAGGCGCGCGAAACTCAAAATGTGGGGGACGGCGGCCCGGCTAGCGAGCGCGTACATTGAGATCCCATCCCGATACAAACGATGTGTAGTTGTTTAGTTCGATCGGCGGGCGGACCGCCACGTGCGCTTTGTTAAGTTCGAGTAAACACGGAAACCTAATAATATTGATGAGAGGTTTATAAAATATGATTGGCGCCGCGCTGTGGTGAATGAACGCGCGTCCCCGAGCAGCGGACCGCTCACCTGGCATTCCGAGTCAATATTTACAGATAGCAGGTGTAACGTTATCGGTAATCGCCTATTTCCTTACAAGTTTCACGCGGCCATATATATGTGTGGCTAAATAAGTTGAAAGGGTGGTGTTATGTACTGATGACTAATTATGATGCATAATTTATGCAATATTTAAAAAGTATTTCTTTGTTCACTCTTACTAATAATGAAAAGCGCATTCTCGCTTTTTTCTAATATTTTTAAGCAACTAGACTTTTATTTAATTTAAACTCTCGGGTGTAACTTTTTTCTTGCTTTTATCGAGTGGAACCGATACATGATTGGTGGGTCCTTTCGGGTGACTTGGGAGCGAGTACACTGTTAGTTGCATAGGTTAGGTAATTAGGAGTACTCACTTCCGAGTAGGTATTTTTAAGATTTATTTTGCGTCGTGTACAGAACTATTTTAAATATGTGTTTCCATCGGTTAGGGGATACACGCGGTACATCACGCGAGAGCGAGGGTTCGAATTTATATTCAGATTCCCGGCTACCCACTTTGTCAATCAATTTTCTCGTTAGTAGTCTGCCGTCATCCTTCAGAGCTCTCGCGGGATCGGGAAGGCCCTCGAACCTGACTGAATTTCAGCATTCCGCTCGGGAAAATCCAATTACATCCCTAAACCGGTCACCCGGCGCGCCGGGCGGATTCCGAGGGTCATGCGGGACCGAGTAGTGAGGCACCGCCTAGTAGAAACCGTACAGCGGCCGCTGCCCGTTTACCCGATTGCAGTGATCGAGAATAGAAATGTTAAACGTGTGTCAAATAATTCCGCTAAATACTTGCCGCGGCTCGGACGGCCCCCGAGCAGCGCGGGCCCGGCTAGACCCGAAATACCGCGGTGACGCGTGCGAGCTAATTTTACCTGGTAGGTGGCGACTCGGGCTGGCTAGAGGATCACCGAGAACCGCAACGGCAAAAAATGACAATTTTAGACGGAAAAATAGCGCGTGTTTACCGAGATGGCCGCTTCCAAACCGGGACCGCCATTTTGCGGAGAAATAAGGTCTTAGCGATGGAATGAGTAATTTGTAATTTAATTAATTTTGACTTAAACGCCTAGCGCAACACGCTCCATTCGATAACGTTTTGGTCGATCGTCGAGTCTTTTTTCCTTCACATTATTTGGGTCTCGGATAGGCCGAGGGGCAAACCTCCGTCAGCGCCTGCGCGGCTCCACTCTCGTGACATAGTTAGCATCGTGTATCAACAATAAATTAAGTCGGCTCTATAAATAAGTCGCCTTCGCAAAATAGATCGCCGACCGGTAAGCGCAATAAGCGAAAACCGAGCAAGGCGAGATTAAAATTCATCATTGAAGAATGACCGAATAATTGTAAACGTATTAGAATGCGAATCACGAAAGTGTAGAAGTAAACACACCTGGGCGTTAGGGGTGCCGGAGCCAGGTCTCGGAGCGGGGAAACGGAAATGAGCGGTGCGAGTGGACCAGCGCCAGCGGCTCGGGCGTGACTTATCGGCTCGATTGTTTGCTGGGAGCGATTAAACAGCAGATAAGGCATCGCACCAGATAGGACGATAACCTTGCTTCCAGTCGGCTAGAGCTCGGAGCGCGCGACCACTATTTGCGAGATTACACATCGTAAGCGAATATCTAAATTAACGATAAGAAAATTAAATGAAAACTATGCGTACCTATTTAAAATTGATTCAATATTCATCATTATTGGAAAATGTCTCTCGACCTATATATACGCTCGTTTTGGAAAATATTTTCTAGGAGTGCTACTCGGAAACACGAAACACTAACTAAAAATACATTTTTTTTCTATACCAGAATATTATCGTTGCAGATATGCATCACAAAGTACTTACTAACTACTAATACAATTTGGTCTCGACCCGGAAACCTAGAAATTATTCTCGAATGAAAAATTCTGCCCGGATGACCTCCGGTTGAAAACAATGAAGACAAAACAATACATTAAAAGTTTCGCACTTGCACTATTTATTGTTGTATCGAGTGAGCAGGGCGGACTTCATTCGGAAACAATGTTTTGTTAAACGTGTTTGATGTATTGTGCACGCGGCGGTTTATGTCTCGATTTCATGGCTGCCAAATGACTCGCGCGGCAGCATGAGGAAACTTTACACTAAAAAAACAGCATGGCTGTATTTCAAAAACTGTTTACGACATTTAGATTTACATAGGCGGTTGCGCTCGGCCAGCGAGAGATCTCTCACCAATTAGTAATGCATCGGCTGTGCTAGTCTGCGGTGAAAAAAGATAAACAAAATATATACTTTAAATAAATATTGTACAAATATTAGAGTAAATTTAAAAAAAATGATAAGCTCTTTATGGGCCAAAGAGATGTGAAGATAAAAAATAATTAATGCAATTACATTACTGAATTTATGATCGAGATTAGGGTATTGCGTATTGGAATGAATATCTAGAAACGGGCGAGTTTATTTATGCCATAAAGCCACGTGCTTTGAATTTACGGATTACGGGCCCCGCGCACTTTTAATCGGTATAGTATATGTAATGTTGATTATTGCCGAATGATTATTGATTCACGTGCACGCCCCGAACATGTTTCAGCGATGAATATCCGCTAATAATAGTAAAAATGTCCTTGTTATTATTCTAATGACAATAAGTAGGTAAATATTTCCGCGCGGACGGCACGCTCGGGGGGGGTGCACTCTTGAACTTCCGCACAAAATGCCCAACAGAGTACAAAAACGTCTAGCTGAAGAAGCGGACTACTACCAAAATGACAAACGTTTCGACTTGGAATTGTTTGGACATTCCGTTCGTGCCGAAACCGTAGTATTTACGCGTCTGCCAGAAGGTGTAATAGAGAAGAATTCTCGGCGATGGAATGATTTAATTAAAACATTCTGGCGCCGCGGAGGCAGATGTTTTCTCATAGCTTAAGTATTGTGTATAGAATTGCAATTTAATTCTGATGTGATAACGGCTCCCCGAACAATTTACAAATACTGCGTAGACACAGAACGTACATCAAGTTTAACTACGGGCCCGATAAGGAGCGCGCTCGCGGAAGTCGGACCCGCTAGTGCGCAGGTTCACCGTGCACCGCGAACCGGCGAATAGAGTACACAATCTGGAACCGAATGCACCATTACCAATTATGCCATTAAAAAAATCATTGTGATAAGACGCGATGACTTACAAGTCATCGGGACGATGAAACTTTCACGTGTTCGTGCGGCAGAGAATAGGCGGGCAGACAGGTGGGTAATTAATTAATTCATCATTGAAATAGCCGAAAGCCTAGCTAATCGTTTTGCAACATTGCGATTAAGAAATGAATGAAGCGTGTATTTTCAATTTTCAAATCATTCGAAACTACCGGGTGGGCGTGGGGGCCCCTGCAACGTGGGAAAAAATTGGGGTTCGATATTATTTTACTGATATAATGTGACTGTTATCAAACGGTCACCGGCGCAACACAACATTTCTTATCAGGGTATAAAGGAGGAAGTTAAAAAAGAAATGAATTTTTGACATAATAAAACAATCCCTAATACGTAGGTACAGCTGTAAAGTGTCGCGGAATATGCCATGTTTATTGAATCTGCAAAATAAAAACATTAGTTTGTAAATATATCTGCAAATCCGATTTCGCCCTCATCCCCGGTCAGATTGGTGATGATATTTGATTGATTGCTGAGAATCTGTAATTCTTTGAAGGTGTGCATGGATATTATTATTTTGACGGGAAATTCACGATGTTGATAAATAAATACAAATTAAAACTATCGATACTGATCTTAGATTGCGTCTAACGGCGATCCACAGTAACGCGTGATTCAATGAAATTATGCTGTTGCAGTGTATTGGAGCCACTTGGAGTCGCCAGTCGGTCATTGACCGTGAAACATGAAGATGACAGCTGGGGCACGGACGGCAATTTGCGTATTTAAATACACCTTTGTACCTTACATTTATATTTCATTTTGAGAATGTCTCGGAATATATCGGTGCGTTAGTATTATATAATTCAATTCAAACACACGAATCCGTCGCGAGTCAACCGCCATTTTCGGAGTGGTTAAGTGAAACGGTGATTTCTTTTTGCATAATTTGAAAACCATTTTTCAACTCGAGGAAAAATTTAAAATTCAAATGGCTTTGAAGATACGCGAATTGAAAAGGATAAACCGAGCGCCGTTGACGCGAGAGATCATATTTAAAGCAGAACTAATTCTAATGCCTACTCGAAAAATATATAAAATAAAAAAGATTATCAGATTTAAATACCGACACAATCTCAGCCGTCGTCCTGAAATAAATGAGTTGTATTTATAATGTAAAGATTTTGGCAACACGAAGACAAATTAATTACGCATTTACGATCTGACAACTCCGATTGGAAGAAACGGAATGTACGAAATAATTCGGTGAAAGTGGTGGCTTCGGGAAAACTGGAGACCTAACCGAATGTCAGTGCTCCGCACTCAGATAGTCTACGGAAATCTACAACAATCGACCATAAGAAAGTATAACAAAAAAAATGAGACGAATTTCTAAATGTAAAAATAAACCACGAGTATTAGATTTCTATGAGATAGTAAAATAAGCAGCAAACGGTTCCACCACTCTCATATCAGTTTCTCTCAACAAAGCATTACGATGGAAACATAAGCAAGATGAGTGAAGGAATGAGTGTCATCATTTCTCTTATAGGCTCTAGGTGTTTAACCGATTGCATCTACTAACAATTATAAGCCGAGATAAGGTAAAATTTACAACACACCGATTGCGGTTTCCTCTATTTACCGGCCAGCTGTACAATGTGGTAGACAAAAAATACCCGACAGTTCTGTAGTAAATAGAAAAATAACGCAGTATATATAAGAAATGCTTCGGTGGATAATGTTGTTTTACTTTACATTGGATAATCCAACACAACATTTCTTCATTACATTGTCTATGGTGGCAGATTATTTGCAGCTGCTCAATATAACCAATGGTGTGTGATATCGAATTAATTTTGCAAACTGTGTCGTATCGTTATCAATCCCGGATTGCGCTTGTACGTTTCATATTGAATTTGAATTGACTGTGGATCTTCGCGTCGGGCGTTCACCGTGATGTATGTGGCCAACCGAAATACACCACGTATTCTGGAATAGTTTCATCAGCTCGCACTTCCGCGAGCCGCAGAGGCATCAACATGTAGCTAAAGATGCGGCGACCGGTGCCGTCAGTGCCGTCGGGGGGCAATCAATAAAAACTTTTCTTCCAGCACATATTAATTCTCACGAAAAGCAAACATGTATTGTTTCCAGTGAAAATAAAACTTTACCTGTTGAATTGTCTGACAGGCTGTGTGTAAATTTGCTTTATGACATAGAGTACACATATTTTTACTACAATCACGTGTAAACTAAATGATCGATATTAGGGTAGGTCTAGTGAGTACAAGATGGCATGTGGTCTAATATAAAATGTGACAAAATCGATTTCCGAGTGTTGACAAACACGCACTAATTTTTCAAAGAAATGAATGAATTGTCTTTTTTTGTTCAACACGAGGACGTAGTACAAATTTAGTGTGAATTAACACGCACACATTTTTATCGTAAATAATAAAGTGTGCGGAAGATCAATTGTGTCATTCGTAAAGGAAAATGTGTATAATTCAATGTCTAAATGCGTATACAGCTTTAACATCTAATTAAAATAATGTACGAATCTCATTACTTTGAAAGCAGATGGAAATACAATTATTGTTGAATTTTTGTTTGTAATGAAGAATATATACATGATCAAGATGTTTAGATAAATTAAATAATGTCAACACCATTGTTTCCCATTTAACTTTACAAAAATATTATTTTATAACAGCACTAAGTGATATAACCGAAATAGCTGAATACACTGCTTGCGAATATACCATCTTATGACATTTCTACAGGTGCAATGGTGCTATTCACTTTTGACACCTTTATAAGCTACTTTCTAATTACTCATACTATATTAAATATTTCATTAGAAATAATATGCAAATTCAAATGTTAACATTGATGGTGGTTAAGCGGCTTACACAGCGAGTGTGTTCAAAATGAGTAAATTCAGAATAGCAGAACTCAAATAAGGCATAAAGCGATTCAAATAAAATTAAAAAATAAGTTAACATGGATACAAATATCGAGATTTCGATAAAGCTGCAACAATTATAAAAGAACTTGTATTAAACAGTAGTTACTAGGTTTGTAGTGTTCTCACCCCTCTGCATATTAAGGTTATCTAATTTGGGTTGTATGCTTTGTTATACTCCAACGGTATGTTTGATAATTGATAGTAGATATACTTCGGATAAATTTTTTGTATTGTTGCGTTACTACAATGGTTTGCAAAGATTTCACAAAGAGATGAATCATAAAGAAGAAATAATTTGTAATATAATAATTAATGAGAATGGTTGTATCCAAGAATTGAAAATGTATAAAGTGTAAGTCACTTGGAAAATCATTGACTATTATCATAACCAAGCAATTCAAGAATGATTGCAATGGTAATATATTCAAGTAATAATTAATTAAAACGATTGAACATATATCACAAAAATACACATTGGCATTGAACTGTTGGACATTAAATTATATCATATTTAGTAAACAAAGATGATCAAAAGATATGTGTTTACATTACAGTCTGTCATTCTGATTATTTTGCCTCAGGGAAATGAAAATATTACAGGAATGCAAATATTTCAATTAATTAAAGCTGGTCCAAAAATGTTGTATTTGAAGATACTTTTGCAACTAATACAGGTCCAATAATTCATATGTCACTAGAAAAGATCATTGTAAAGTAAGGTTCATTTTGATATATTATACATGTTGGTTGTACATTCACTTAATTTTGCACTAATAAATTGAAGATTTACAATTATAAAGGTAGGTACTCACCGTTGGGGCCATATTTTTCTTGATTCCTTTTGATTTGATCTGGTGTAAGACCTTTGTCTTCATTTGTGCCGAAATAATTCAATACTTCGTCCACGGATTTAGCGAATGCATCCTCCATGGTTGGTTACTTTGTTGTCGTCAGTTCTGAAACAAGAATTGTATTATATTAGGTTAGGGTTTCGGCCTAAACATTGTGACACACGGTCAGTCATACGTCATCTCCCAATGGTGCGAAGCATATTTTTAATTTGCCGTTTATCAGATTTTTTATGTGAAATATATATCGTTTTTGACGAAATACAATGACTTGTGACGATAGAGCATAATACGCGCTGCCCGTGTAATATAGTAGCGAATTAGCAAATAAGACAGCTTTAGCGGGAATACTGATGATCGCGAAAACAACCAAATATTCAAATATGAATAAAATGATTTTCCTAAACCCAGAAATGTGGCTGATTCTTGATTTAGTAGAAACAAAATGTTTAATAAAATAATTGAAATTCGGTAAGCCTTCCTTTGAATCGCATTATTAGCGGCATTAAGGGAACTCACCTAGGATTTACGTTTGCATGTGAATATTAGGTCAAAACCTCAAGATACACTGGAAATTTCGACACCTTACACTAAATAAATTAACACTTATTTTATCCTACAAAAGTCGACATGCGATGTAAATATCATAAACCACGCGCACACGTAACCAAACCAGCCGTCATTTTTCACTAGACTTGACTAGACTGCCGTCAACGGGGAGATTCTAGGTTATGTAGCGCTCTCTCGTAATGCACGGACGAACTAAATCTAATCAAGTTGCGTACTTATTACTTCTACAAAAATACAAAGCGGCCGCAAATATTTATAAAATTAGAGATTCAAAGTAAATTATAAAATAAACGATCCCAATATTTTGAAAAAGCTCATAATTGTTCCCAACAGCCATAAATAATTGCTCAAAGTTTAGATATAATGTGGATGAACACGATTGGTCGAATTGTACCATGTGATTCTCTTGCGGTTATTTTGGTCTCTTTTTCTTTACACCCACAAATTGCGGTATTTTTAAAATGAAGTAACAATCGTAAAACGGCCGAAATGTAAAATATTGCAATATTTAAGCGGTTATATAATAAATATACGAATTTAAAATAAAAGTCTTCTTTTCGTTTTGACACTAAAGGTTTACACTTTTCACTGTCCGTTTAATTTTTTTAAAATCTCACAAGTTCGATTATCGCGAACACACAAATCGACGAATATTCTCGGGCACACTCGCAGGGTTGCACAGGGTAGTTATCATCGAAAATACTTCGCAAAAAAACTTACTCGGTGCAAGTACGGGTGGAAGTGTCGGGGAGGAAAGAAGAAACAAGTCTGTGCTGCGCTCGGCGGCGGAGCGGCCGCGGAGCCCGGCCGCCCAGCGGTTCCCCGGCGGATACTTTTAGCACATCGGGACAGGCGAGCGACTTTCTTAATTATTTTGGCAAACACCACCGATGGCACAACTAAATCTCCAGGGTTGTATGACGAAAGGATTCAATTCGATTATTACGGTCGCGTCGAATGTCTTTTTATTGGCTTTTTTTAGCTGCGTACCCGGCCAACTAAGCGGCGGCGCGCGCCCCCGGGCGATCCTTGTGTACCTTCAACATTTCTTCCAAATATGGTGCCAAATGCGTTTAACTGCTGACTACACGTATTCACATATCTTTGTAACTGACGCTAGTGATGACAAAATTAATGGCATATTAAATATTACGTTAATTGTTGTGAATGACGTATTTTACGATTATCAGATGTGCACTTAGAACTTTAGATTTGTTTAAAAACAGTCTCAATATTCATCTTTAGAAAATTGTGGATCAAAAGTATTAGAATAAAAATCAAATAGATTTTCAAACCTGTTACAAAGCACGATTTTTAAATATTTGTCGGAATGTCTTTATTTTTTGTGTTTTGACATGTTAAAAAAAGCTAAAATTATTAAAATCTATCTTATCTAATTATCTTATTAAAAAAAAAAAAACTTTTTTTACTACATTTATGCACCATATTTTAAAATCTTTTTTTTGGAGATATAATAAATGCTATATTTTGAAACAAATTAGATTAAATCACTTAGAAAGATTAGATTAACACACAGAAAAAATCTACCGAAGAAATATAGTTACCAACGGGACCGCGAGCTGTGAAAAGTAAGAAAAAGAGGCCAAGTGCAAGGTGTTGTTTGCCGAATAATTTGCCTAATGTAATCAAATTATCGATCAATATATCTCTATTCAAAGCTTAAGCAATCATCCTGAGACGGGCTACAGGCTAGTTATAAAATAAGGGCGAATCACTTAGGATCCAATGACGGCATTATTAAGTACACATCAAATTAAAAAAAACCTATCGAATAATTGAATAACTTCATTTTAATATTACACAATGCTAACGCACGAATGCTTGAATCGGGAGCAGGGCTGAATGTTTAATATTGGATGAGTCCTGCCCTAATACTACACTGCCGACAGAATAAATAGATATATGTAACAGTACTATTCTTCCTTTTTTGTTTGTAAAATCACTCGTTATTTCATCGAAATGTAAAAGTTTTAACACTTCAGATTCAGTGACAGAATCACGGGGACTCAATTTGGATTTGTTAATAGACACATGGTAAATTTAGGCCTCACCGACCAATAAGACCAACTGGTTGGTTCTATTTTTCATACTACAAGCGTTCATTTGAATTAAATCTGTCTTATTTTCACAATTTTGAATTTTGCATTTTTTACAAACGTGGATAAGATCATAATGTATAAAATCACTTAGTTACGTCAAAAATCTATATATTATTTTCAGGTATTACACTTTTTGTATAAAATATAATCGATAACACTAAAATAATAAAGCGCGAGTAATTTCACAATATTCTGCTGTTTATGCAATTAAATGGTTTGTGATCGTAAAAACTTTATTGTACTCTATGTTGAATTTTATGATTTCACTACTGAAATGTATCCAAGTTAATGTTAACATGACAAATTAATAAAGCACAAAATAATTCAGACAAATGTTTCTAAACGAGTAAAAAATATCGAGGTTTACAAATAACGACATAATTTATATATTTAAAAAAATGAAAACATATTCATTGTAGCGTTGCAATTTTTTTTAAAAATTACTATAACATATATTCGAACGAGAAATGATCACATTGCTTTAAAATTAGTGTGATTATTCATATTAAAAAGAAATTTCACGTGCATTTTACTTGAGAAAAATATTTTTTTTTTTTTTTGGAAACGGTGATGATGACCACACCGAACATTTTACAATAATTAAAAAAAAGTTTTCTTAAAGATCTCTTTTAAAGATTAAATAAATATCAGATATCTCATAGAGACGAAGCTATTTTTATTATATTTAATTAAAAATTATATAGGAGTATGAGGTGATTGTCTTCGGCTGGCTTAAGTGATCACTTTATATATATATACACCAATTCTCACCCCTCAATATCCATATTTATCAAATTTTTTAATGTTGTATATATTGTATTACATAGACTCGAAATTAATTAATTAATTAATTTGAATGACGTGTTCATCTATAACTATGGATTGTGATCAATCTTTCTTTGCAAACTAAATTGAAATATTGTGTAATATTCCACATACATTATAAGCTTTTAAATACTATGGATAAATATGACTGCATGTCGCTGTTATAACCGCCATTACAACTACAATTTTATTCGTTCGAATCATGATAATTCGCTACAAATATAATATTTTGGTCGGTTCATACAAGATCTAATAAATGTGTTTAGATTGGTGATGGTTCAGACATAATTAAACTGATTCCTGAATAGTATTATTAAAATATCATCCTTATATCGGTCGTTATTGATTTTATTTGTATAATTTAGACTAAAAAAATCTAACTACATCTGGCGAACTTTGTAACAATCTTAATAATTAAAGAGATTCAGATATAACATATGTAATTGTCTATTTTCACATTTCATTCGTATACGTCGGGTGTCAATTCTAATTTTATTTATATAACAGAATTTATGAATATTTTGTTTGAACCGGAAAAACATATTCTATGCAGGGGTGATATGATACATGTGTCTGAGACATGTAACGTGTATTTTTAGATAGCGTTCTGCAGAAGTGGGTACGATAATAACGGTAAGAAGTCGGTAAAAATCTTGGCATATGTAAATATTTATTTCCATTCGACATAAATCATTAATGAAATGAGAAGTGGTCGCAAGGAAAGACATGCAGTCATCATTACGTAAACTTAATTCAAAAATAAGACACTACTT
Organism: Eubasilissa splendida; assembly: GCA_031772225.1. Classification (NCBI taxonomy): domain Eukaryota; kingdom Metazoa; phylum Arthropoda; class Insecta; order Trichoptera; family Phryganeidae; genus Eubasilissa; species Eubasilissa splendida. Next base: position 23,730,500 of record CM062850.1, on the reverse strand, counting down.
TTGATACAAGTATATCTGTAGATGAAATATCCAATACACGTATTTTAGAGAAAACTTGCAATTTTCGTGGGGCTATTGTTATTAAGTTAAGGTTAAGTTATTCTTAGATCTGTGAATACTTTATGGTATGGGAATGATTAAAAATAATTGGAATTACCTATAGTGCCGTTTCAAAAACACAACTAATGGTGGTTAACCATTCCCTAGCCGCGCAGTAATATCGGTCTACCGATCCAATTAAATCGTATTTCTATAAATACGCACAATGTAAAACTTACATTTTATCTTGTTCTTAAAAAATCATTTGCGCGTAGAAATGACTAGTGGAAAACTAATTATGCAAAGTGAATCATAATAAAAATAATAATTTTTGAATTCAGTGCTACATAAAATCGATGCGTTGCATGCTTAAAAATATCACTTGTAATGAAGAGAGTTGAAGATGAAGATCATGTTAGATGGGTCTTTTGACGAATGCGTTATAAGAATAACGTTTGAGAATAAAAGGAACGTATTAAATTATCATATTAATTATTTCTTATTATATTTATAGAAACTATGACATTAACTATGTTTAAGTCATTTAAGCTTGTAAAAACATTTTTTTCCCCATTTAAAGCGTTTTCAAAACTCAAATTTCTTGCAGTAACACGAGTTGACAGCGTGGCTGCGTGGGGTATTTTTAGCATGGTATGGTAAAGGTTAAGAACAATAGAATATTGAACGTTCGTTTTATAGGTACGTAGGTATACATTATTAACGTGATAGCCGCATCACATGGGAAAATTATTTTTTCTCTACTAAATTACCTATTTCTTATACTGCACGTTTTCAATTTGTACAATGAAAGAAAACACATTATTGCTGATGCGTAGGAAACATTGAATACTGTATTGAAATAATTTATCTATGGTTAATTGAAAAATAGTTTATCTTGTATTTAGTTTAGATTGGGACACGAATCCCAGGTACTCGTTTGAAGATTTGAAAATAGTGATCTATTATGAAGAAGTGAAATTAACAAATGATATGTTGCAGAGCAGCGGTGCTTTAACTTTAGTAGTCTGCGCAATCTCAATTATAAAAAAAATTCGAGGACCACACAGTTAATCATCAATTTTATGAAAAATGTTTAAAATTTGAAGATAAAATCATCACAATAAATTCCTATAAATTCATATAGTTTAAAAATATAATCAAAAATTAAAAGCAATTAAACAGCGCAAATTCTCACAGAAACATAGAATACATTCTTACAATGAGATGGATGGTGTTCTTTTCTTGTTGCGATATTAGAAAAATTTATTCTTAAATTCGAATCTACATTCAGCCGGATTCTGTACATTTTTTTTTTTTTTTATAATAGCACAGAGAAAGTCTGTTTACACAAGTATGTGATAGAAAATGGAAATAAATGTTTAATCGTTTTATTTGAAAGCTCAGAATAATCAGATATTTGACAAATTCAAATTTTTTTTTTTTTTATACACCTAAGTATAATCCCAATTTAAGAAACACTGCTATAGAGATATTTTGTCACTTTTTTAATCGAATAAATTTTTAATATTGGTTTACTTGAAACAGTACAACAGGCAATTCAATTTGTTTTTAATAATTCTCTTATCCAAAAGTATTCGCAGTTCGCAGAATAGAGCCATGTAAACATTGTGAGCTCGCCATTTTTCAATTTGTTTATTTTAAATAGAGTTGCGTATGTGAAAATAAGACGAGTTGAACGATACTAAGCGTTTGTACGAAAAATAGAACTATGGCTTTAACTTGGTTAATTGTTATTTTAAAATAAAATAATTTTACATTTATATATTTATGTCTTTATCGATTTAAAAAAAATATATATTTTGTCAATTACTTTGTTAATATTTCCATTTATTCCAGCTATATTTAATTGAATTCATAAATAAATCGACATCCGAATGATATTTTAGTCTAAAATCTCGCGTAAAAAAGTCATTCGTAGTATGTTTTATTTTGTACTCGAAGGAGACTGTCGACCGATACATTCCGATCTTTACTGTTACATCTCCAAAATTCGAGAGCATGGATTTCATCCGTGTAAGCGCACTGTTACAATTAGTGTAGTAGGGCACGGTTATAGAAATTCTTAGAACGTCTAATAAAATAGTTCTAAAGATCTCGAGGTGGGTACTTAGGTTTGAAATGATTTTCTATGTTCGCGTAAGATGCGTAATATTCACTCAAGCGAATTTCTAACCGGATATCTGAACTGATCTATGCACATTGTCCAGTTGTTTACATTGAGAACACCCGAGTACTTGCAGTACTGCATTATAGCTCGGATGTTTAATTCTGTGCGAGGCCATCTTGCCTTTTTATGATATTATAAAATTATTAATAATGTGCAACACTGCAACCTTGATACGGAATGAAATAATTACATCATTAACATTTTAAATAGGCACAAACACAATGCAATGTTTAGAAGGGTTGGCGGTAGTGAAACTATTAATTAATCTTCATCCCTTAAATATTGTTGAAAATACATCAGTGTCCCCATGTCTATAATTCAAGGAGACAGATAGAAAACTAAATTTCGCGCGGATGTATGGACGCTATAATAATATATATAAATATGAAATTTATATTTATATTATCAAGGAGAACACATTCTTATTGTGGAATTGTAATTATTCAGAACATAGGTCTGTGATATTTAAAAAAAATACAAATTAAATGTATTAATTGGAAAGATATACATATAAAATCAATTTTACCGAAAAATATTGTTGTTGCTACCGGTATACGAACCTGTCTTATCCGAAGAATTTGCATTAACCGATTATACTACACCAACACTTTTCAAATTGATACATCTATCGTTCCATTATTTGAAAGCCATCTTATTTATATTTACGGAATCTCAAATACCTTTGAGGTATCCGATAGGAGACGCCAGAATGAATAATTAATTTTTATTAAACTTTGGATACATTGATACAACTTATATGTTATTAAGGAGAACACATTTTTATTGTGTAGTTGTAATTATTCAGAACATAGGTTTGTGATATTTTTTTTAAATACAAATTAAATGTATTAATTAGAATGATATATATATATATAAAATATGATATATGTAAGCATATCTTTCTAATTAATACATTTAATTTGTATTTAAAATAGTATATTTATATGCTTGTTCATTAAAAAAAACCTCGTTCTAACGTATTGAACATCCTTTCTGAACAACCTTTAAAAGAGTGCGTTAGCACTCATTCATAATTAGTAGAGCTTTTACTTAAAGACGGGGTGAACGCACCCGTGAGAAAATTACTGAACTAAATTGAAAATTACCTAAATATAGTTATTGCCTATAGGCATTCAACTGAATACGTATTTTGTCAAAACATCACAGGTAAAATTGTGTATTCATTTGGATAGTAAATAAGTCTCTATATTAAAAAAAGATATTAACAATTGTAATTGAATAGTTAATAATATTACGCATTTTACAATCGAAGAATTTAATAATAAACCTCTAGCCTCATCAATAAAATCGATGCTGTTATGGCTATGTTATGTCGATAGGTTTTATTCTAAAGTATTTAAAGTACATTAACACGAATGAAACACTGCTTTTGTTACACGCATTTGTATTCTTCTCTGTAATTCTGTTTTTTTTTTTAAATGTATCTTAATTATCTGTGAGCGAAATATATAATAAATTAAAATATAGTCCCGATACGCAGCTACGGCACCTTACAAACAGGTGATCTAACAATTAGGTTAAACAAGTACAATTTATAGTCCTACACATGTAGATTTTTTGAAAATATAAATTTAAAAGCTTTTATTCTCATTTAAAGGTATAATACAACATATAGCTTTATTCTGGGGCAATATTTTCAGCAAGTATGTCACTTTATTTATTGAGTCGCACATATTTACATTGGTTGTCAGCTTATTAAATATTTTAGGATATGTTCTGATATTATTTATTTTACTTTCGTACGTACATATATGTTTCGGTACCACAACTACATGTTGTGGGTTAGGGACGTTTCAATTTCCTTATTCCAAGTTAGGTCAAGCGTCCTTAGCTTTGAGAAATTATTGACATGGTTGCCGGGAGCGGGGATCCAACTGTTGACTTTAGGCTCCGAAGGGTTTTATACCATTTTGTCGCCAAGTCAATTAAACCACGATTTCCTCCCGTCGTATAATTTTAATAAATGTTTCTGTGAAAACTCTGCATTAATAGTAATATTAATTATTATAGTAGTATTATTACTATATATTTAATTATATTAATAATTTAATACAAGTAGCTCTCTTTACTCTAATACAAGTAGTGTTGAGATAACATTTTGGAGAAGAGTAAAAGTGAATGTAAGAAAGTGGAGTTGATTTAAAGGAAAAATTAATTGATGATTGCAACAGCTGAACTTTATAGAAATAGGCTACACATTGTTTTCGATTTAAAGACCTGTGCAATATTTTTCATCCAGATTTTATTAGAGATATTTTGGTACCGTAATAAGATTCTTACAGCCATTGGAAATACAATAAAACTGAAATCTTTTTTAAATATTTAATCCTGGAAAATTTTTCAACATTTCGGCATGTTAAAGCTCGCCTAGTTCCGAATCGATACTCATTAGATGACCTTAGAAATGTAATATATTCAATATAGCCGTATTAGAAGTTTATACAAAATTGTGTGAATTAAAGTCGAATTATAATTTTTTTGGCTTAATTTAGTCTTGTTGTCAAAATATATGAGAACATCATTTGGTCCGGGATTACAAAGTGTATTGTAATCCAATTCTACTCTATTTATGAATCAAGAAATCAAGAGAGTTTTAATCATAAATATATAATATAAAAACAATGAAATCTAGTTCAGGCAAATAAATTTATGTATGCTGTATACAAAGCTATAATGTCAGGACAGAATGTCAAGTCAAGTCTCATAATAGTATGAGGGTAGCGCCTATGTGTACTAGCCTACTCTACTCGTGTATTGGGTATCAGGTAGGTACCATATATGCGTGCACATAGAACATTGTTTAATATTGAAAGACGCACATAAACAGCGTAATAACTTATAGGAGTATTTACGACAAAAATGACATCTGACTCGAGATATTCGACAGGTATAAATGATTTACATTGTTCGTGGTCAAAATTCACAAAGGATTTATGTTAATGTACTTTGTACACGTTTAGAAAAGTTTATTTTTTTTGCTTTTATTCAAAAAAAATTATTAATAAAACGATTTTATTACGTGAATATTGGTGAGACCATTAATTTTAATTGCCAATCACTATCATTTGCATATTTAAATATTTATCTATCTTTGTCATATAATTTCTTGTTCTAATCTTTACGTTTAAGTTCCTAATGACGCACTTTCATAATATCACGCATTAAATAAATACAAAATATTTGGAAACTATTACAGAACACGAGTACTGCATATTCGCTACAGATAACTACATATATCTTGTCGAGAATTTGCGTTTAAACAACATCTGTCTCCGTATTTCAGCAGAGATTTTCGCAAACATCACGAGAAAATGAAAATATTTATTCGGAATAGAATTTAAACGAGCCCGTATAAATCGGTAGCAACAGAGTTGATCCTTAAATTGTGTAATTTATATTTTAAATACCCAGTTTTAATGTTTATGTATTTTGATACTACTACGTGTTTAAATTAGCAAACCAGGCGAGCTGTAATGTCCGCGGGGTAAAGGAACGCATAAACAAAAATAAAACTGGTGCACTGTGTATCTTTTTAAACACATTCCGTTCTTATGCACTAATGTATAACTTTTAATATAACTATACTGATTATATAAACAACAAAAAAGAGATAGCGAGTAGTGCGTTTCTAAAAATGAGATTTCTTTTCGTTAATAGTGATTTGAGCACAGAATTGAGAATGCAGTTTGTCCGTTATTACATCTTTTTGACTCTCCTCTATGGAAGGGAAGCGTGCACGCTCAAACAGGAAATGTGGCGCCGGATCGACGCATCTGAGATGTGGAGACATATCGTGTAATGAACAAAGAAGTGCCCCACTGAATGGATAAATTTGCACAGCTGATCATCCAAGGAAACGTCAACGGGACTAATGCAGTTCTACTGAGCTACAGTAATATAGTACAGCCAACAATGTAATATAGTAGCAGTGAGCGCAACACGGATTAGCAGCCGGCTCCCCAGATAAAAAAGGTGATTGATTTAAAAAAATTCTGCAGACATCTAAGTATTTCATGTGGGTGCATTTATGTCACAGTAGCACACATCTAAAAATACAATCTATCTCCAAGTGGTATATTAAAAATTATTGTGTTTTTAAAATTGCCGTAATATTTCTGGGGAATTTGCGATGCTTCTCATAAAATAAACTATCTGGTGCAGCTGTTGTCGTTCGTTAGGAAATAAAGTGTTTATTAAATAGACTACTAACAAATCAAGACACGATGTAAATTGAAAGTGTTCAAGCAATGCGCTTTTGAACATAAATGTTTTTGAATATTATATCAGGTTCGGTTGAACAGCACGGTTGTTCATTTAAATTGAAACCATTTTTATGAAACTTCTTTAACATAAAATCTTTTTCACTTATGTTCAGTATATGTTATGACGTGTCTCCTTTTACTGGGTACTATTAAGAAAAAATAATGTAATGTTATTACGTTTCAAAAAATCACATTTTTATAAAATGTAATGAATAAACATATACTCTCGATACCTGTTTGATATTAGAAAATTTTCATAAATATTTAATGTATTGCCCAATATCGTTGATTAGTCAATAAAAAAAAAAAGATTTTTCAAATATATCGATGGCTAAATAAAAATATAGCACTTTAAAAATTGATGTATGAAAAAAGTTAAACAATTTGTACAATATTTTCTGTACATCATTTTTTCTTCAAGTGATCTGATTTTCAGGCACTCGGCCTTTGAAACGGCTGAGCCTTTTGATGCGCAAGGTTTTTTAATAGCTTTGTAAATGCCATCTTTTACATGAAAGTTCCATGGTAATATCAAAGCGTTTGTGTCAAAGTTTATTTGTTATGTCAAGGCTCTCGGAATAACTTGAGTCAATAATAAAATAAACAGAAAGAACACGCCCGTACTGACATCCACGCAACGGAACGATTTCAAACATTCTTTTGTACGAATGCTTCGTATTTGAATAACAAATTAAATGTAATGTGAACGAGTTTTACGGTCCATATCGAAACTACCAAAAGTTACGTTGTTGATTTCTCCATTGAAATGATACATCTCACTTATTACAAAACAAGAATATAACTATTGGTGTATTTCAAATAAAACGGTTACAAAAATAAATATTTGTGTTGAGAGATGATAAATTTAAACACCTGGGCTTCACGATAGCTTTCAAAGTTGAAACCGAGACTGATGTCGCTCATAAAATGCAACTGGTGCTCAGTCACTGGTGATAAAATTAAATAAAGGTCGAGTATGCAAGACGGCCGCACGACCAGAGCAACAAATGAGCACCGACGAATTAAAAATGCTCAGATAGGCCGGAGGAGTGACAAGATTGTTTATAGTTTGGAATATGTACTTCAGGGGAAGTTTAAGGTTTTAAAATTTTAAGGCGCCCATCATCGAGAAGATGGAAAAAGCCAGGCTGAGACGGTATGGTCATGTGACAAAGATACCAAATGACTATATCGTCAAGAACAAACACTGACAGAAGACAACGAGTAATGTCCTCAAGTAACCTGGTGGTCAAACATCGAAGAGCGCCCGTTTAAGTCCTTCCAGGATGGAGGGTCCTGGCGCTTTCGTACGAGCAGAGCCGACCCCAAGTAAATGGGAAAAGTAAAATATGAAGAAGAAGAAGAAGAAGACATAAACTAATATTTTGAATTAAATTTTTTTTTTTACATACATATAGGTATTGTTTCAACAGATTGAGTGAGTAGTTGCCTTAAGAATTTTATTTATATTAATTAGTGTTATGCTCATAGGCCACTCATAAAAACTGGGTGGTAAGGTAATTAACAATCAACAAACAATTGCCAGATGGTTAAAATATTATATTTTCTCTAACTACTGCAAATGTATGACCGACGCTTCGGTGGCACCGTGCCAATTGAGCTCGTTCCCCATACTTCGATTTTTAAACGCCAAATTAATTATTTGTTCTTAGACAGAGAAAACATAACGTTCATTAATTATTCTAAATATATTTATGTTTCAATTATTGACTATTATTATTATTTAAGAGTAGAGACCGACATCCGACCTTCGAGCAGATGGAGTGAGTTGTAAGCTTATTTTTAAACAGACGATAAAGTAGTTATGAATTCCAGTGGCTTTAACGACGTGAAAGTACGTCAGTCTGGTCCATAACGTGAATATAGTTTTGATATATATAATCTACGATGGTGTACTAGAAAAGATAAATCACTAGTTTATTTGATCAATGAGTAAGAAGAACCGGACCGACTTGTAAAATTAAGCGATCAAAGTATGACGGAGTTATCTGAATCAAAGAGAAGGCAGAAAAGCTATATTTATTTAATACTTAAGATAAAATTATTATTAGGTATGTTGATAAAAAAATATTAGAAGTAATTCTGAAAATAAGTGCGTAAATGAAAGATTTATGAATGCACTAAACAGTCAATAAATAAAATAATGAAGATCCACAGTGAAGATTCCGGAAACTGTTTGTGCGTCGGTCACACATTTAATAACGCTAGTTTATGTCAGGATATGAAAAAATCATTTTTTTAAAAATGAATCAATTTATGTAGTTTTGTGTATTCAACCCAAGTAGGTACCTATTTCCCGGGCGATCGACAAAATTTTAATTCGATATCTCAAGGTAGGTTTCTACCAACTATTTAGTAATATAAAAGTAATTGAAATATGATAAGAAGATTAATTCGTACCTAACCTTGGCGAGACCCTCCGCGCCGGGAGCTGGAAATAGTCTACTTTATTTAGTGAAATAAAATGAAACCAAAAAAATGGTCGTAGTCGTATTTTTTGTGAATTGCGTGCGAACATTATGTAAACCTGGATGAGATATTTCTGTTGGCAGCTGTTCGGGCGAAAAATATAATGAGACATCTTCGCTAATAATATACGCGAAAAATATGTCTACGAGAACAAAGAGCTCGGGATACTTTTTCTAATATGAGAACCACTTTGAATTCTATAATAAGACTTCGTATTGCAAGATTAATTGAACATTTAAGGGTAATGATTAACAAGTTTACTGAAAATAGTCGGTATGAATGTCAATCTGAGAATATTGCCGAATTATTTATTGAATTTTTAAAATAATAATACAATTTTTTTTTTAATAATTAATTGTAGATTTTAATCGAATATATAATAAGTAGATTACCGATCAAGAAGATGCTACTTTCAAATAAATAACAACATGTATATACACGAGTATGTATTTTAGAGAAATTATTAAATTCATTTTCGCATCCGGGATAGACTGATAATATTATCTTCGCGGGCTTAATCTCAATGCTGGCGAAATTTCAATCTACCAAACATTTCCGAGATAAATTTCAATACATCGCCGTGTATATTTTAGTTTTCCGATAGTGAATTGAACATTAGCATTCCGACGTTTCCGACGACGTCAAAAATTTTCTCGTTTTCGCCTACGAAAATTCAGAAAAACAATTTTGTATTCCCGTCGAATATTTGGCAAAGTTACCGGGCGGCGGGGGACGAATTTAAATTTAGTCTTGTACCGTTTAGTTCCACTCGCGACCGCCGAGCGAGGATGGACCTCACCGGGGGATTCTGCACAAACAAACAACCGATAACAACACAGCCTCGATATCCGCACCCGCCGCGGTGTCACCAACTCCACACGCCACTGCACAGAACGGACAACATGTAAAGGGTAATTCACACTTCACTAACAATAAGACGACTTACCAATTTATCACTTTGGTTCGTGGTCCGTTTAACAAATAAACAAAAATAAAATAAAACACACAACGGAAGATCGTCACAAGGGACTCTATCGGTAGATAGTCGCTATGGCCCCATGGACGGAACGGAACTTATAAAAATATATATAAAGGCAACGCCTGCGCTGCTGGACCAAACGGGCACCATCAGCTTTGTCTGCCGGACTTATATAAGCTCCGGAGGCGGGGGGAGGGGGTGGGCTCCCGGCCAGCCCCCTCCCCCCGCCCTCACTCTCACCCCTCCCCTGGACCGATCACTGTTGCGGAAAGAGATTAATCTTCTCAATTACCTACCTTTCGTACCTTCCGTCTTCCGGGGCTGATTTATTACTTATTACTACGAAACTCCCATAATATTGAATATTAATAGTTTATACGTACTGACAGCAATAGCTAATCGATATTATGGCAATCGGGGCTTATTTATCTTATATATATATGTATATATATCATTATCCCAACTGCTTGTTATCATCTTTAGTTCGCGAAACGTGTGAACATTTTCCAGAAAATCTTTCATCAAGACCGTACACGTTTGAAGCGGAATCCGACTATACCTATATTGTTTATGTTTACTTTCTTCAACAATATCAACAACTTGCGGCCAGTGCCTGTCAAAAATGACGGTTTTTGTAATCTGCACACCGGCAAGAATGCACCATTCTTATTATTTTCCGTATTTGTCTTCAAACACCAGTTTCACAAAAATTCACAAGAGCCATCTTTGTAATCAATTCCTCAATTTTTTTCATTGCAGGGGTAAACTATGGAAAATTTTGAAGTTTTGGCTTCACTATTTAGTCTAGGTTTGTATTTCCGTAGCATGATTTGAAATCGAATTAAATATTAATGCGTTACGTATTTTCATTACAATAATTTTATTTGTTATGCACAACCTGGCCGCAGACAGCGTCAGAGGCGTTCAAATAACAATATGTTGTAAGCTTCAATTAATCACATTTTGATGTAGTTTTTTCCGCTTCCATAATTTGACTTTCCTAGATAATAGATATCTACATCAAATAGAAAAAAATATATTTCAAAAATAAAGAGAATCTACGTGTAAACAAATTTATTTAAACTTATTCGCGAACATGGCAGGCTTCATACACGTCAAAACAACCATATTTACAACAACAACATTATTTCTTGAACCAGAACAATCTGTAGATATTTTTCATTTATCTAATTTAAAAGTGTAATAACCTTTGTCTTTGTATTTTTATAAATTACCGTTATATTTATAGAAAATTTACGTGTTTTAACTGTAGTGCTCTTGTTGAGTAGTTAAAGTACTCTAATGGAATATTAACCATAAACAGAGAAACAAAAGGAGATGCGTTCACAGAATACACATTAAATTAATAATTTTTACTATTTTTTCGATATAGCCAAGAATTACGAATAATTGGACTGATTTGGTGTTCTTCCGGGTCGAGGATCGAACCTCCGACTACGGTTACTGGCCGAGTATATAAGGACAAAAATATGTGGTTGAAAATAATCCTATTGTTTCACTTTAAATTATATTAAAACATATATAATTTAGGGCTTCCCTAACCATAAAAATGTAAATTGTGAAAAAAATCATTAGTATCAAATTTATAAAATTAATTGATACTCGATATCACCACGTTACCGAGTTAATATTTATATATTAGTCTCGGAAATTTTCTGATTAATTTTCAGATCTCGAGAGTGGCGCTGATGGCCTATTATTTATACATTGACTGGTTAAATCTTCTTTTCATATAAAATGCTGTATGCATCATTGAAACTAGCGACTCGGCGAATACTGTATATTGACCCTCGGATTTGTCCCCAAGACAAAACCTTCTACGTGTAATTTTTTATTTATTTAATTATTAAAACTCACGACCAAAACATGAAGAGATGCAAAGAAATAAAAAATAACCAGACCGTACAGCTAAAAAGGTAAAGAAATCCATTAGAAAGGTTAGTTATTGATTTCGAATAAATAGAACAAAACGAAGAAAAACTTTCATTTACAGAATGAAAATCGCTTTGAAAACGCCACAGAAATTATCTGTAAGTAAATTAAATTAATGTTGATGGACTCGATAAATAAATTTCAAAATATAATTATAATATTTGTAGGTATTATTTAAATTTTAATTGGATACTTTTATAAGTAAATTAAATATATGTAGATCATACATAAAAAAATAATAAATTTGTATAAGAATATGTTTTTAAAAAATAAATAAATATACGTATGTATTTAGTAATATATATATATACATACGTAATTAAGTGACATAATAAGAGTATGCCATGTATGTATGACTTGAGTGTATGTTTAATATACCTCACTTTGTGATTTCATATAGATCATTTACTAGATACATCTCTTATTTTGGCCACTGAAAGCTTTTCATAAATATTTAGTAAAACGTGTGTTACCAGGAATGTTCCAAGAATATATTTACAAATTGCATTCCACTGTACAGTCATCGTTTGATTAGAGTAATTTGATAAATACAGGTAGCTTAGTAGTACGGTAGGTAGCTAAAAGTTCGAAAAATTTATTTTTAAAGGGAAAATTCTGACAGCAATCTATTTGATAAAAAAAATAAATTATTTTGGATAAACGACAGACCGAAGGTACAACAGAGCTGGCCAGGAAAATTGCGACGCTGGGTGGCACAGGTTGAGCGCAGGGCCTTCTAATTTACTTATTTATAACTACGGGTGAAATGTAGGGATGAAGGGATATGTATTTCCAGAACATTTTCAAGTAAAAAAGACACATTTAAAATGTACTTATTTATTTCACAAAAACATTGTTAGAAATGTATGGATTTAGACAACAGGAAATGAACGAGCTCCATTACTTTCGAAGTGTATCAAAGACGCACAAGCGAGCCATTATTTTTAAGATATACAAATAATAATATTTAGAGGCCGCCTATTTGAATTAGGCTGGGACCTAATAAATTAAGAAAACTCAATTTTTTCTATATTTATCGCTAAGCGCGAGGCTAGGTGATTGGCTAGAGGATATTCTGGTGCAAGGTCATACAATTTACAAAGGGTGCGTGTTAATGACCTTGGCGTCATTATATACTATATAAATAGCCATGCTTTAGTGTATCCCCTCAATCTTTCCTGACTTCTACATCGTTTCACGTTCTCTTCTCTTCTACAGCATATCATCGGTTATAGAGATATATTATGGGTAAACATAATTAAAAAAACTAGTTGGATGTCTCAGATACATGCGTAGAATATGTCCGTATATAACATCATCGTTGGTATCTACAAAGAAACTAAATACCCGAAATAAGGTCTACCCGCAAACCTCATATAAAACGATCCGGAATTTTTCCGGTAGTAACAACAATATTTTTCGATAAAATTGATTTTATATGTATACCATTCTAATGAATACATTTAAATAGTATTAAAATAATGTTTTATTTTTAACGCAGTTTCATGACACATTTTACATGGACGACTTTCTGATAAAGTATATTCTGTATTAAAATATAATCCGGGAAAATAAATCTATCTACTCATAAATGCATTTGTGGTATCACGTGTATACAACTGTAATAGTATTTATGCTGGCGTGCCAATGTTTCAGCTGGATAGATTACAATAATATTCTGAATGCGGCAATTGCGGATAATATATGGAACATCTAAATTCTCTCATGTAACGTCTTTTTGCGTTTTGTGTGAACTACTGAAATAAATGTAAACAATTTAAATTGTACTGGTAGATGTACGAGACGACACATAAAATAGCACCTCTGCATCTTCTGTTTCATCAAGAGTTCTGCATCCCAGACTACTCGAATGGTAGACAGCTTCTACTTCAGCCATTGCCAGTAGATTAAGTTCAGTGAACCGGCATTTGTAGTGGCAGGCCCAAAAGAGTGGAACTCTATGATTTCCGCCATAAAGAGCGGTGCATCATACACTCTGGTAGATGTACGAGACGACACATAAAATAGCACCTCTGCATCTTCTGTTTCATCAAGAGTTCTGCATCCCAGACTACTTGAATGGTAGACAGCTTCTACTTCAGCCATTGCCAGTAGATTAAGTTCAGTGAACCGGCATTTGTAGTGGCAGGCCCAAAAGAGTGGAACTCTATGATTTCCGCCATAAAGAGCGGTGCATCATACACTCTGGTAGATGTACGAGACGACACATAAAATAGCACCTCTGCATCTTCTGTTTCATCAAGAGTTCTGCATCCCAGACTACTTGAATGGTAGACAGCTTCTACTTCAGCCATTGCCAGTAGATTAAGTTCAGTGAACCGGCATTTGTAGTGGCAGGCCCAAAAGAGTGGAACTCTATGATTTCCGCCATAAAGAGCGGTGCATCATACACTCTGGTAGATGTACGAGACGACACATAAAATAGCACCTCTGCATCTTCTGTTTCATCAAGAGTTCTGCATCCCAGACTACTTGAATGGTAGACAGCTTCTACTTCAGCCATTGCCAGTAGATTAAGTTCAGTGAACCGGCATTTGTAGTGGCAGGCCCAAAAGAGTGGAACTCTATGATTTCCGCCATAAAGAGCGGTGCATCATACACTCTGGTAGATGTACGAGACGACACATAAAATAGCACCTCTGCATCTTCTGTTTCATCAAGAGTTCTGCATCCCAGACTACTTGAATGGTAGACAGCTTCTACTTCAGCCATTGCCAGTAGATTAAGTTCAGTGAACCGGCATTTGTAGTGGCAGGCCCAAAAGAGTGGAACTCTATGATTTCCGCCATAAAGAGCGGTGCATCATACACTCTGGTAGATGTACGAGACGACACATAAAATAGCACCTCTGCATCTTCTGTTTCATCAAGAGTTCTGCATCCCAGACTACTTGAATGGTAGACAGCTTCTACTTCAGCCATTGCCAGTAGATTAAGTTCAGTGAACCGGCATTTGTAGTGGCAGGCCCAAAAGAGTGGAACTCTATGATTTCCGCCATAAAGAGCGGTGCATCATACACTCTGGTAGATGTACGAGACGACACATAAAATAGCACCTCTGCATCTTCTGTTTCATCAAGAGTTCTGCATCCCAGACTACTTGAATGGTAGACAGCTTCTACTTCAGCCATTGCCAGTAGATTAAGTTCAGTGAACCGGCATTTGTAGTGGCAGGCCCAAAAGAGTGGAACTCTATGATTTCCGCCATAAGGAACGGTGCATCATACACTCTATTTAAAAAGTGAAAACTGAAAACGAACCTTTTCACAAAATCGTACTCATAAGTTCGAATTATAATTTAAAATAAATTTTAAATACTAGTGAAAGACTAAAGTGTGTAAAGTGCCCTTGAGGTGAAATTTTTATGCAAATGACTCTATTTAAATGAGTCGCACAGAGGCAGAGTGGCCTATTTGCAAATTGTTCGAGGGGTTGAAAAAACGACCAAATTTTATATTTTTATTAAATAAAAAAAAGTATTTACACCATTACAATTATATCTCTACACATACTCCAATACAAAACACTTAATTTTGAGTATATAAGTGTGTTAGACAGTCTGCCGTTGTGCGACTCCAATTATCCAATGTTTAATTATTCACGGTCTGGGGCGATCAGTAGAGCTTGCATTATTTTGAATATATTTTTTTTTATTCAGCGCACATAATACAATATTTTTAATTAACAATAAAACAAATGAAGCCAAACATGTTAATAATCAAAATTATCTTGTATCGCGGGTCAAGATCGTGTATAAGAAATAAATAAAATTTGTATTAAAACGAAGTGAATGCCAGATTTCGTTCGAAGTTTAATCTGAGAAACTACGTATTTTACGAAGATGATAGCTTATCACTGGAAAACATAAGATGTGTCACTGACGTTTGATGATACAGAACAATTTTGACTTGGATTCGTTTAAAGGAATGATTTGTGATTTTTTAAATATTTTTATTTAATTATTATCTCAAAAATATTAAAAATACACTTACTAGCCGTCAGTGGCGTGGCACATCACATACCTAACTCGATGAAGAATATTCAACATAATATTTGCAATTGATTAAATGATTTTTACCTAAGACGGACATATTGAATTAAAAAAAATATACATTTCACAATATTAATAATTATTAGAACACATTCTTATTGTAAAGTCTTATTACAACTTCACAATAATAAAGTTGTATCAATGTGTCCAAAATTTAATAAAAATGAATTGATAATTCTAGCGTCCGCTATCAGTTTACTCAAAGGTATTTGAGATTCCGTAAAGATAAGGTAGATGGCTCTTTCAAATAATGGAACGATTAAATGTATTAATATCAAAAAGGTAACATATAGGTTCGAAAATTCTTGCTAAAAATATTGTCGCTATAGCATAGTTGGATAATGCACCTTCCCCGGTTAAGAAAGAGATCCAGGTTCGAATCTCGGCGGCGCAACAACAATATTTTTTGATAAAATTGATTTTATATGTATATCTTTCTAATTAATATATTTAAAATATTAATAATTCATTATTTTATTTAAAGTATTGTACTTATATTGTTTTATTTATTAATTCGCGTCTTGCAATGACTAGATTACATCCTTAAGTACAATATCATCAGAGCCAAACGTAATTGAATCATTATAGGTGAACGAACGTACATTTTGATTTATTTACACATTTCGCAAAAATCGTCAAAACAATTTTGTTTTCCGGGTGCAACGGACGTGTTTACGGTGTGCAATGAAACAATTCGTAAATTATTGTGTGTTACAGTTTTACAAGCAATGAGCAGTCGGGCGAGTCGTCGTAACAGTTTTATAGGCTGTTATAACGATTAATGATCAAACGACACTAGGTATGCAAAATGAGTAAGTAATGAAATTAGCATTAGCTCTTGTTTTCATACACCGAGAGTTTTCATTATTATATCAACGAAAATAAAGGGCGCGAGTTCTACGATAAGCTTGAGTAATTATTGAAGTAGGATTAAATTTTACGTATGATGAAAAAGTGATGAGGCGACTTGAAGCATTTAGAAGTCAATGGGTGGATATATAGAGTCATAAATGAAGATCTTACGAAACAAACATCAGATGTCTCATAGAGACAAACTATTTTTTATTATATTTAAATAAAATAAATATAAAAAAATAGCTTTGTCTCTATGAGATATCTGATAATTATTTAATAACAGTGCCTATGTAGGTAAAAATCTAGTAATTGTGTGTTCTTGGACGTTTTAAAATATTGCGAAAATATTGTGGTTTAAATGAATATATAAAAAGTGATTAATCAATTAACAATTAAAATATAAAAACTTTAATCTCGGACATGTAATGTGACATCGAGAGAGTGTCAAATTGAAAAATTGTCGGAAATCGGGGCCCTGGAAAATGGCGAACACCATGGCTGAAAATGCTAAGGCAATGATTTGTATAGTGTATTGCGATTCTTTTCCGGGCCGCAGTAATCGAAGTAACGCAGTAAATTGAGTGTCTGCCTGGAGGAAAATATAGTCACCTCTCTATTCCTCCCGATCTTGAACCGCGTTGATTACAGTGTTTGAATAGGACCCTGGTTTATTAGGTCCTTTATTTGGTCTCGTCAGCTTATAAGAGACCGTCCTATTGCTCGCTTTCTCTAAGTCTCGAGTTTACCAAGACTTTCTTTTTGGCAATATGACCGAAGTATTATAAAGTATAAGGATCATCTTCTTTCATGTTGTCAAAAGACATTCTGTAATAATTAATTCGTGGAGGCTAGAGCCATGGGATTCATAGCATTCGCCATCACTATTTCTCGAAGGCATCTTGCTTTCGAAAGAAGTTTATCAATATCCATGTTTCCATTTCATACAATGCTGTAGAGACTAAGATTAAGAAAAGATCACTCAGGTGGTTTGGTAATATAGAACGAATGAATGAGGAGAGAATTGTAAGAAAGATATATGAGGCAAGTGTTGGTGGCACCAGAAGAAGAGGACGTTCGCGGAAGACTTGGCACGACCAGGTAAACCAGATACTGCAAGATCGGCGAGCTTGTACGAGAAGATGTATGAATGTGAATGAGGCGAGAATTGTGTGTCTGGACAGAGGGGTGTTTACGCCTGCGGAAAAACGGCGTGATGGTAAGTTAGTTCTGTTAGTTTTGTAGAGAATACTAGAGATTTCACCAGACGAATTTTCTTTTTACAACTCCTTGATGCGGATTAGGCTCGGTACTAGTGAGATCTTTTGTTGGAAAATATTCTAAAGGTACCTCATTTATATCCAAATTATATCATTCTCAGCACGCTTTGTTAAATAGTTTGGAAATGTGAGGAAACCTTGTTACAACCCTTGTTACACATTTCTTCTGACTGACGAGATATAATTGAGAATTCTGCCACTGTGGAGAATGTAACCTTATATGTTCCAGACACTACCATCCACTGCAGAAATATAAAACCATCTTCCAATATACGGAGCGACTTGCTGATGGTTGGCATAACCACCGGCATAAAATAGTTTTCTCAACAGATATTAGTGGGAGAGCTATTTTCGTGTAAAGCCACATTGTTTTGGATATCGACATTTTCACATGTAAGTGAAAATCAGTTTAGGAGCGAACATCCACTACAGATAGTAGAACTAAATCCTGGTAGATATACGATTTGTTTATGGTTTTCCAATGCCATAAATATACTTATATATTTTTTTAATATTTAGTTAGAGGAATTGTTATTCTTTTTTTGTCTTAATGTGTTCATGTATGTACCTGCATGATATTATATATCTGTCTTAGTTAGTAAACTGATTCAATAGCGCGAACTGCTTGCCTCCACTCTTCGCGATCCTGGGTCTTGTTTAATGCGACGTGTAACGAAGTTCTGGTCATGTCTCGGACTTGATCTGTCTATCTTGTTACAGATACATTTTTTATATATTCCCAGTGAACAACGAATTCCAACAGGCTGTATCCATCCACGAAATCAAGAATGAAATAATTATTTTACCACGTGTCGTTGTGCCTTTTTTTATGATATAATATAATAAATAAAATGTGATCTAATACAGTACAATCTAACTTAATCAATTACCGTAAACAAGTAGTTAATCAAACATATTCTTAAATATGAATTAAATATATTAATTAGAAAGATATACATATAAAATCAATTTTATCGAAAAATATTGTTGTTGCGCCACCGGGATTCAAACCTGGATCTCTTTCCTAACCGGGGAAGGTGCATTATCCAATTATGCTACAGCGACAATATTTTTAGCGACAATTTTCGAACCTATATGTTACCTTTTTGATATTAATACATTTAATCGTTCCATTATTTGAAAAAAATTATTTTTCGATAAAATTGATTTTATATATATATCTTTCTAATTAATATATTTAATTCATATTTAAAATATCACAGACCTATGTTCTGAATAATTACTACTTCACAATAAGAATGTGTTCTTCTAAATAAAAAATAAAATAAAAAACATATTCTTAAAATTATTTAAATACGCAATGTACTATTCCAGCGTTAACACGATGTACGTCGCGTTTGATGGTTAAGACTGACAGCTGACCGATGCTGCCAGGCGACAGTTTATATGGACGCTTAAAACTATTACATAAGGTTATCCAATAAATCTGAATTTCGAATAAGAATAGTAGCCATGTTTATTAATATTTTGACAGCTGTCATTGATATTTTTATTCAGAAAGCTTGTTATTTCATCATGGAGCGTTTCAAGTTATTAAAACTTATTTTCTTATGGTCGACATAATCATCCATCTGAGCAAGCCATTCGTCGAATTGTGAAAAGATTTGAAAACAATTATTGTTTACATGATATGAGGACGCCGGTAGGACAAATAAATTCCCGGAGTGAAGCCAATATTGCCGCTAGTAAATGAAAGTGTATGGGTTGTTCCAAAGTTAGCGATTCCTCGGCGTTCACAACTTTTAGGCATATCGCATGACGTATTTTGCGTAAAGATTGGGGCTTGCACCCCTACAAGAATTAAAGCCAAATGACACATTTTTGCGTCTTAGGGTAAAGTTCTATCACGCTTGTTGGGTAAACCTACATATATATGGCGAATGGAGTGTGACGCGTGTGAATATAAAAAGATATACCCTTAACAGAATTATTAGCATTTGAATGTGTTTAACCTTTACCATACCATGATATAAAATACCCGAACGCAGTCATGCTGTCAACTCGTGTTACCGTAAATAGGAAAAATATATTTTTAAGCTTAAATGGCTTTAGTGGCAGGAATTTACTCTAAATATTGAGCATTCAATTTTTAAAAATGATTAATAACATAATTTAGAGCATTGCTTAAGTCCTATAGAATGTGTCTTTCCTTTTTATCTCTTTTCATTTAATTAGTGAAAAAGAGACAATTATATTTCTACGTTTGTTGTTCTTTTCACTGAGAAAATAGTGTGTGTTTTCTGTTTTAAATTTATTTATTTATTAATAATTACAACGGATTGAATGGAAAAAATAATTGTTTTTGTACGATTTCCTATTCATAATTGGTTTTTCACTAGTCATTCCTAAGCGCTAATATTTTCTTTGGAATTATCTAAAATATGAATTTTATGTTGCATGTATTTACCGAAATATTACAAGTTCAATAATGATGGTAGACCTGTGTTACTGCATGGTTTTGGGAAGGGTTAAAACAACTTAGAAGAAAGTTAATTTTGACGAAATATGGTGAGAAAGTTGACTATAATAATTTATCTAAAGAAATATCTGAGAAGGCATTCATTCGACTTGCATTTACTTGTTGCATGCACGCAGACAGGTGTTTATAATAACTACATAGGTACATTGAAAACATTGTTTCTTTTCATGGACCAGTTGCTTTCAGCTACTAGCTCGAGTTTAAAAATTCAATACGTCGTCGTCTATAACTGTTCATTAAAAATTACCTTAATTTCGGTATCGAGCGTAGATACACATCGGATGCATTTTTGGAAATTTGTTGATGAATTAGACGTTCCGCTTACATGACCTCTACCCAACCGACCTTGTCGTCACTTGGAACCCCACCAAGATTTAATGTTGTGCAAAAGGATTGAAGAAACGCATAAAGGGTCATATTTTCAATCAATCATTTTATAATATTATTTTGTAAACGTAACACGACCAATCTAGACTATGACCAATGTCAATGACAATAATAAAAACAAAACGACATACGACGAGATGAACCTTGGAGATTTAGTTGAGATAAATCTCAAGTAGATGCTCAGTACCGTATACACTTTTTGAGATTTTGATCAGAAGATAAATTTAGAGGTCAGCTTGAGATTGACAGAAAAATACAAAATCTCAAACCCGTGTACACGACGTTCAATTTGAAGCGAGATTCGACATGTAGGCACTAATATCACCTGGAACCTACATATACAACTGTTTATTATGAAAGGTTATAGAAACATAAGGAATTACATTACAAACGTTTTTCCGCTTTACCTCTTAATAAAGAAACTAAAATTCACCCAACAAACGAACGAAACATCAATGGTCAACGGACAGAAATTTGACGTCTAACAACCGTGAAGTGAGGTGCGAGAGGGTGAATTTTTGAACTTGGTGTTTACGCGATGGACTACCAAAGCCAAGAGTCGTCTCCAAAGAATACCGTGGAAGCATAAATCCTGTCTCAGAGATTGTTTCGAGTAGAAAATTTCAGAAAAATTTCACAGATAATGACTACTACTGTGGATTAATGAATTAATTGCATATTTATTTTATAAATCTCAATATCTGTTCACTTCTAGAAGTAAATCGAACGAGATTGATGCATCCGGAAAAATATTTATTATTATGACAGCGATTCACAATTTTATAAATATTTTTGTACATAATTAAAAAATGTGTAGTTGTTCATTCTTAAAATTATTTTACGAAATCACGGACTATTGTATTTATTATAAATATGTATCACTATGAAAATAGATTTTTTTTCTCGAGGATAGAGCAGTGGTTCCCAAATGATGTGCCGCGGAATACCAGTGTGCCACGAACAATTGGGAAGTGTGCCGTAAAATTTGTCACGTCGAGTAAAATGCACGTGTCTATTGCTCAATTGAATTATCAATTTAAGGTCCGTGGATTTTTAATCGTGGAACGTAAAACGTCCACTTCAAAAGGTCCGGCCGACAAAAGCTCCAGCCGACAAATGGTCCATGCGGCGTTACATTCAACGACATTAGGTCCACAGATAAAATATTAAAATTATTTTTTTAAGAAAGAGCTTTAAAGAAATCGATGTATCGAGGGGTGACTGAAATATACATATAACTTTTCGCAGTTTACTAAAAATAAGTTACCGATTAAAATAAATCTGATGCGAAATACAAAGTATAAAGTTTCATGTTTTAGAATCGTATATGTTTTTTGTATAATTATGACGTTCGTTTTTAATTTAAAGAATTCCACTATAGTATCACTGTAAATATTGGATTTTGCATCGGATTTGTTTTAATTGATTACTTATTTTTAGTAATCTGCGAAAAGTTATATTCACTTTTCAGTCACCCCTCGACACATTGATTTCTTGAAAGCTCTTTATTAAAAAAATCATTTTAAAATTTTATTTGTGGACGTTATGTCGTTGGATGTAATGCCGCATGGATCATTTGTCGGCTGGAGCTTTTGTCGACCGGATCTTTTGTCGTGGACGTTTTGTCGTTGGGTCAAAAGTCCGCGAAACTTTTGTTGCAACACGGTAATTTAATGTCATCAGGTCCAGCTACTTTGTGACTTTTAGTCTCTTTTATAGCTGCCGTTAACTCTTCAAAATGTATAGAGGAATTGATAGAATGTTGATTGATCATTTCACCACTTGACTAATTGACCACTCTGTCTTGATTAAGGAGTTCCTCAAAGTGTTCCTTCCACTTTTTCTCAATCTTTTCCTTTTTTTGTGAGAAACTGAGCGCCATCTTAAGGTTGTAGCGGTGTCACAAGTCTAGGCTCGGGTCCAAATACAGCTTTCGTTTGCTGAAAGAAGTTTCTAGTATCGTTTGTATCAGCGTAGACTTAAATTTCCTTTGAATTTTCTACCCACCACTTGTTCTTCATTTTGCAATATTTGAATGTGTCCAAGAACACACAATTACTAGATTTTACGTACAAAGACACTGTTACACATATAGACGAAGCTATTTTTTATTATATTTAAGAGAAAAATATTGAAGTACGGGTAATTACAGGGCTTAAGTGGTATTGTGACATATATGCTGTTTCAGGAAAACGAATATCAAATTTAGTCCATAGATGGTACTCGAAGTGTTTCCACATATTAACATATATACAAGTTCCAAAAATTTGATGGATATGGAGATTGATTAATGGGTGAGAATTGGTGAACGTTATATTTATATAAAGTGATCACTTAAGCCAGCCGAAGACAGGTTGTGAACTCTATAATTACCCATACTTTCATATTTTTCCAATAAATATAATAAAAAATAGCTTCGTCTCTAAGAAATATCTATTATTTGTTTAATGACAGCGTTCTTCATTTGCCTGATCCTCGCTTGAAGTATGGCTTTTGTCTTTCTGTAACATTCTTTCTAAGAGACGTTGCTTTTATCCTCTTGTAAAGTATGAAAGGCTCTTCTTTTTATACTGAGTAACTCTGGTGTATCAGGGTCATTATCATCAAACCAATTTTGGTGTTTGCGTTTTATTATTAATATTGTTCGCATACTGGGTACATACTTCCTATGTATTTAATATTAAATAAAATATCTAACTAATCTGAACATCACTAAAAATGTAGGCAATAATTCAACTACACTCTCCCTATTACTAAACCATTTTACCTAAGTACTTACTGAATACGTTTTATTTTAACCCTTCCCAAACCATGCTGTAACACAGGTCTACCATCATAATTAAACCTGTAATATTTCAATAAATACATGCAACATAAAATTCATATTTTAGATAATCCTAGAGAAAATATTAGCGTTTAGGAATGACTAGTGAAAAACCAATTATGAAAAGGGAATCGTACAAAAACGATTATTTTTTTCCATTCAATCCGTTGTAAAGTTAATAACGTTGGTAGAAATACAATTTGTGATATGAAAGACAGAGATCACACACTATTTTCACAGTGAAAAGAACAATAAACATACAAATATAATTGTCGTTTTCTCACTAATTAAATGACGAGAGATAAGAGAGAAGGACAGATTGTATACGGCTTAATAAATGCTCAAAATTATGTTATTAACCTTTACCATACCATGATAAAAAATACTCGAACGCAGCCATGCTGTCAAATCGTGTTACCGTAACAACATAATTTAGA
This sequence comes from Eubasilissa splendida, assembly GCA_031772225.1. Lineage (NCBI taxonomy): Eukaryota > Metazoa > Arthropoda > Insecta > Trichoptera > Phryganeidae > Eubasilissa > Eubasilissa splendida. The sequence continues at coordinate 23,706,217 of CM062850.1, read as the reverse complement.
GCATTCATTAACTCCTATACAATATGTCCTTCCTTATTATCTCTCTTCATTTAATTAGTAAGAAAGGGACAATTATATTTGTATGTTTGTTGTTCTTTTCACTGTGAAAATAGTGTGTGATCTCTGTCTTTCATATCACAAATTGTATTTTTACCAACGTATTAATTTTACAACGGATTGAATGGAAAAAATAATTGTTTTTGTAAGATTCCCTTTTCACAATTGGTTTTTCACTAGTCATTCCTTAGCGCTAATATTTTCTTTATGATTATCTAAAATATGAATTTTATGTTGCATGTATTTACAGAAATATTACAGGTTTAATTATGATGGTAGACTTGTGTTACTGCATGGTTTGGAAAGGGTTAATCATTTTTTCAAAATTGAATGTTCAATATTTAAAGTAAATTCGTGCCATTAAAGGCATTTAAGCTAATAAAATAATTTTTTCTAACTGTTAATTACGGTAACACAAGTTGACAGCATGGCTGCGTTCGGGTATTTTATGTCGTGGTATGGTAAAGGTTAAAGCGCGTCATTGTGTGTACCGTATAATCCTGCTACGCCCTCGCTCGGCACTAGCGCGGTAATCTCATAAGCGAATAATTCATTGTGACCATATTTGTACTTAACTAAATATATTATATTAAGTATATGTACCCATATCCATCTGCTAGGTAAACATCTCTCACAAAATAATTTTATTTCTACATGTTAACCATTTATTATTGTGTTTTTCGATTAGAGTGTTCCACAAATAGATTGAAGTGATAACTATTTGATAGGATCCAATGAACCAAGTATGAATTCGCGAATTGTTTATGTGGTTAAATAATAAAACGCTTTTATATATGAACCGACCAAACAGCTGCTGGATAAAAGAAGTTTAACCCAAACAAATACTAAAACACGAATTAGGAATGTAAAGAATAAACATTTGCCATCGAATTAAGTTGTAAATTATTTTAAACTGTATATATATGTATATTTAATTATTGTTTCGGCGGTCAAAATGTGCTAATAATATTGTGTTGAGTGTGTACATTACAGTGTATTTATTATTGTTGAACGTCATTGGATTGTTAAATCACCTTAAATAACATATATTATATTATATTTGCCATCTTTCAGGCAACTTCACAATTCAACGCCTTAAAAAGTTTACATCTCTTTCACAAAAAACAGTTCAACGACGATTTGATATCCTCATCGGCGGTGTAGGTTTTATTATTCAAGGCGCGAAACAAATGGTAGTCTGATGGTGCCAGGTCTGGTGAATATGGTGGATGTAGTAACATGAGTAACCAAACTTGTATGTGGTCTAGCGTTGTTATGGCAATACCCTTGGGATTTATGGTGCTTCTGTTTGACGACCGTTAACATCTGAATTAATTGACAGTTTGGTTCCTAGGAAGGAAACACACAATGTCTTTGAAATCCCACTATACTAATAGCATAATTTGAATTGTAACCTAAATCGTGCATTTTCTTTTTTCTAAAACAAGTTAGAACTGTCAAGTTAAACAATGAATTTAGGGTTTAGATGAAGTTAGTTGCATTTCAAGATATGTGTCTATTAGAAAAAAAATACTTTTGGCCAACCTGATAAATAAAACTTTTTTTTTTCTAAAAAATACTTTTAAGTTCGTGTGACTACATTGCATTTTTATATATAATAAAAATAATGTTGTCCAGAGTTTTGTGCAATGAAAACATTTTAATCTGCTACACTATTTTACAATTAGACATAGTATTGAATTAGAAAAGTGCTCTGGTTTTATTTCCTAGTAGTGAGCTGTATATAATATACAATAGGCCAATTCTCTGTAAATAAAATGGAATAAATTTTCTTGCATTATAATCAATTTAAAAAAAAATTTTAGTGCTATCAAATAAAAAAAAAAAATTTGATGCTTTTTTTAAAATTCAAAATTTATTATTATTTAAAGTGGTATAAATATTCCTTAATATAATTAATACTTTTGATGGTTTACTTTAAAACTCCTCTATTGTAATCTAAAAAACTTATTAATGTATGTAATTATTAATCTCACAGAGACAAAGCATGGGAAGTATGGAAGTCTTGGGCATTACAGGGCTTACGCCCTGTCATCGGCTGGATTAAGTGATCACTTTGCATAACGAAACGTTCACCTATTTACCCATGCTACCACATCTATCAAATTTTTAGAAGTTGTATATGTATATGTTATGTTGGAACATTTCAATTATTTATTGCCAACTATGCTGTCGCCATCTACGTATTTAAAAAAAAAAAAGATATTAATTCTCATGTAACAGTATAGATGTCGCTGAAGCTGAGACTATTTTTTGAACATACTCAAAATATTGTGAAATGTACTGCTCTAAATATGAAGTCAAAAATTGAAAAATACTGTCTTTTCAGACGTATTCTAGTATATTATGTTAATAATTCGATTGAATTTCATATATACATATAAGGATATAGGGTAAATAGGTAAACGTTACATTGTGTAAAGTGAACACTTAAGCCAGCCGATGACAGGTCGTAAGCCCTGTAACGCCCAAGACTTTCATACTTCCCATGTAAAAATAATAGCTTCGTCTCTGTGAGACATCTATGTCTTGATGACAATCCTCCAGGTGATAAAATTTCAGTAATTAGTTTCTACAAAGATTTGGACATACTCAGAATATTGTAGAACTTAATAATATATTTTTAATCTAGATGTAGAGGAACTTTTACCACAGTTGGATAATATATTGTTTAGTGCTCTGGTAGATAATTACAAAAAATGTGTTTGAATAGTAATAAGAGCCAATATTTTTTAATAATCCAAATTTAAAAAATTAAATATTAGAAGCGAATTCCGATCTACAAGATTTAGAGACCAAATTGATATTTCAAAACTAAAATATACCGCAACCCAAAATCACTTTATTTATTAAGGCATCAAACTTTTTAACAATCTCCCTATCGCAATTAGAAAAATTGCAGACTACTATAAATTTGTATCTGAAGTCGAAAAATATGTTCACAGAATAACTAACTAACTTACCATCACGCCGTTTCTCCGCGGGGGTAGGCAGAGAGGATAGAGCGCCACACTCATCTGTCCTGACACACAATTCTCGCCTCATCCATATTCATATATCTTCTCATACAAGCTCGACGATTATTGAGGCTTCTAACAGGACCATCCTCCAGTATCTGATTTACCTAGTCGTGCCAAGTCTTCCGCGGACGTCCTCTATTTCTGGTGCCATCAACACTTGTGTCATATATCTTTCTTACCATTCTCTCCTCATTCATCCGTTCCATATGACTAAACCACCTAAGTGATACTTTATTAATCTTACTCACTATACTTTCCTTATTTATTCATTCTTTACTCTGTCAAAAATGGATCTGGCACATATACGCCTAAGTGATCTCATTTCCACTGCATTCAGTCTACTTTCGTTCCTCTTCTGTTAGTTCCAAGCCTCACTTCTATACATCAGTGTCAGTACCAGGACTCCAGAATAACTGAAACATAAATTATACACTCTCATATATACTTCTCTACACACGAGTCTTACTCTCATAGAGAAGAAATAAATGTTAAAAGAAATATGTACATCCAGAGACATACCAATATATATAAATATTTAGATTATTTAAAAAATGTATTATATCTTCTAATATAAAATAAAAAAAATAATATATAAAATTGCTAATTTCACATTTTTGGGACACTTTTTTTACTTTTCTAAAAAGTTTGCTTTAAAAAATTTAAAATGAATTTCACTATCTAATCTAATCTTAGGGTGAATGTTCACGGATGTAATTTTGCAATTTGATCAGTTGTTGAATACATCTCTATATTCAATTTTTAGCCCCGGTTAGTCCGAGTAAAATATTTTGTCTGTGTTTTCGTATAGTAAATTTTGGGCCGAAGTGGAGAATTTGGGTATATGCGGGAGTCTGAATTCGGTAGAACGGGCGGATTCCATATGGAAACTTCGTACGGAAGAGTTATGTGGCTAATAACCATTAGCCGCCCGCAGGAGTGGAAAAAATAGGTAATTTGTTTCTGCTTTTATATTACAGTGAATAAATATCTCGTAGTCTCGTATATTATCTCTTTCGAGATGTAATCTGCTTCACAAAAAGATAATGTAGTTGGCAGGTAAAATTACAATATTTAAATTACAAAGTAATTTAATTATTACAAAATTAACATAGAACATGTTTTATCAAAGGTTCCCTATATAAAGATGTGTCATAAATATATAATGTTATAAATATAACCATAAAAATATCGCCATAGAAAATTTTGGAACATTTTTAGGAGATTCGCGGGTGGACCGTCTTTCTTCTTCTTTGTCTTTGCCTTATGCCCTTCATGCTACTCTACTTTGTTCTGTCCTAGGCTGCATCCTGCGTCACCTTCAAATCTTTAAGATTGCTGACCGATTGAAGCTATTCATATTGCTCGTGGTCTTACAACTCTAAAATTGTAATACATTACGGGTGTTTAGTATCTCTGTGTATACCGATTAGGGCATGCATTACCGGTTTTCGGTAAACCGATTCACCGGTAAATGTGGCTAAATTCCATTACCAAATTATCGGTAAATAAATTTCTGAGTACCGGTAATTTCGGTAAATTATTTTTCACTTTTTGATGTATAATAGAATGAAATTTTTAAATGACGATATTTGCAGAAAGCTGGATCGTTGAGTGTCTTGTTGTATAGTTAGTTTATCCGAGACTATCCAAACTTGCGGTACATTTTTGATTATTATTCATTCATTGGCGACTATTCTGTCTTCCGACAAATACTTTTTAGTGTTTTGTGAAGTTCAGTTGCATCATACACTGTCTTTTTCAACATTTCGTCGCTACAATTTTATTAATTATTAAAATAGTGATATTCTAATCTGTGGGGTAAGTGATTTTTAAATAATCTGCGAGTGTACGAGTATACTGGATGACTTATTTTACAATGTAATAAGTGATATTTTTGTAAAATAAATAACCATTTGTTGTTTTATATCATAATATAAAGCCATGATATTCACTTTTTGACACCTTCATAATTACCGGCAAGTTACCGATAAACCAGTATTAGATTCAGAGTTTTACCGATTTACCGGTAATGCCATTTTACGGTAAATTTGCATACCCACGTAGAGAGGAAGAAATATGTAAAAAGAATCTAGCAGATGTAGCACAATTTTAAAAATGAAATATATATAGTTTGAGTTTTGATTTCAAATACCGTACAGTTTTTAAATTCTTTTTCACAGAATTTTACCACCGTCACACATTAGTTGATTCCATAAATGATCAGCACTAATGGATCAGTAAAAACATGTTGTTCTTTGCTTCGAATTTTATATTAAATATTTATATAAATAACTTGATTATATAAAAATAAATGACATAGTTAATTATTAATTTAAGGATATCTATTTTTGTTGCTTATTCAATTTTAATAGTGCGCTATCTTACAGCGCAGTATTTTTTAACACCAAATTTTGAACTAAGATATCACCAAACAGGAAGAATCAAAAAATAGGAATAGTTCCAAGAAGTTACCAACGTTCGTTTTTCACGTCTTTCACGTCAAAAGAACCTTGAGTTGAAAAATGGCGGGTGTAAAGGTCCTTCAGACAACTGCGTGTTTAAGTTTTAAATATAAAATGATTATCTCTGTTTTGTTTTTCCACGTGTCGCTTTAAGAAAAGAATTTCAATAAAAATGGACACAACTGCGTAAAACTTTGTATAAAACAGTTTTGTTAAAATAATTATACTATATAGACACGCTAATCACACTGAGCGAACAAATGTCTCGTATTTTTGTCTTGGAAACAGTATTTTTAATTATAGTCTCCGGAGCTAGAACCAGACAAATACACGTGTCAAATTTTTGGGCGCACGTTTGACAAAAGAATTTCTAGACGCGATAATAGATTCTTAAAGGATGACACGAGGAGATTAAATCTAAACAGAGAACTTTAATGTTCGAGGAGAAACATTATAACTCATTATTATTAATTCTATGAGCGCGATGTTTGCGCAATTTTCTATGTACTAGTGTAAAGTATTGTTTATTAGATTTTATAATTAGAAATTGAATACCTCCTTAAAAATTGAAGCTGCAGTAAAAAATGCTCATACACATATTATTAAAAGAAAAATGTATATTTTTAAAACTAATTATCAACAACACGTATTTTTCAATTTGGAAAATATTATTTATTATCAAACATTGTAAACTACAGTTTAAGCTATATCAACCAATTAAAGCAAATAAATACTCACTCAGACTTATTTTCAATATAAACTAAAAACGCAATATTATTAAAATACCTAAAGGGCCGTTCGGGCGCTAATATAGCGCACATTAAATTTGACGGCTAATTACGTGTGTGTCTACCTATGTGTCCGCCTGTAAATAATAACAGATATCCAGTGGCGTGCACTGGGTGTGGACTTAGGTTATGCTGCTAATATCTATGGTGTAAAAGCGATGGGTATTATCATTAGAGGTTGTATTCATCATTCGCTCTTTCAGAAGCATGTTTTTGTGTACCTGTATAAGTGTATACTATTACTATTGTTCTTGGGAAGTTTTTCAAGTTATTAACTAATGCAGTTAAAATATGTTATAATATAAAATAATATCACTTTAATAGTGTATTTGAATACATACAGTCAAGTTCGCTTCAAAGACACACTTGCGGCATTTTGCATCAAGTCTGTTAAAGCGAAGACGTGTATTTAGCCGCGAGATGTGTATTCAATATCGCGCCGTGCGAGAGTTGCGTTTAGTTTGTATACGTCTGGGACACATGCGCAGCTTTATTTGTCCATTTTAAATTCTTTCACTAGTTACTAATTCTTTCACTAGTTAACAGGTTAAATGAGAACTGAATTATTCTCGTGTAGATCTACATACTTAATACGTCAAATAAATATTTAATTTACATTTATTTCGCAAAGATTTTATGATAGCTTTTTTGATTATATATAGTGCACGCCCTTGCAGATATCATATATGTGTCATTGCTATCTGATATCGGTATTACATATATTGTATATTGTACATATAGGTATACACTCTGTTTTCTTTCTGGTAGGATTGAAATGTGCGATTGATTTTCATTTCTCTAAATTTAGCAGTCTTCAGAAAAAATATTAAAATAAACATGTCATAATAACTCTGAAATGTTGTTTGTGCACTGTGCCTATAACAATATTTGTTTTGTTTCCACAATAATTTTCCAAGCCGCGTACGAAAACACACAAGTGATTTTGGGATATATTAAAATTAAGTCTTCAATGTTTTATTGACTGTAAAATCATATTGGGAGTCGTTAAAATATACATTAAAACTTATATATTTATTTTTATTTAAAATACATTTTTTCGCTATTGAAACCCGATGATCCTGGATTATGAGCCACGAAGGTATGTATTTACATTTAGTAATATTACCACACTATGAAATATAATGAAATGCGTGTAATTTATTGGTTAGAACTAAGAATTCCAAAATTATCTCCATTTCTCTTTATCGGAATACTTAAGAGATCTGAGTCAAAAATATAATATTTTTATTTCATTGTAATATTTACTTAATCTAATAGTTATAAACGTTCTGTATGTTATCATCTAGTTTATGAGTCAACAATGAATTATTTTTATTTTCCTAACTGCTCGACGAATGTTTCTATAAAAATAAAAATAAAACATTTCTTGTAAAGATCTTTCGAGAACATTTCTGGTCTAATTCGATAATACGAGGATTTAATTTATACGGCGCATTAATTATTATTTCATCTATACAGGTACCATTCTCAATATCCTCATTATCTTCATCATTCAGAAAATTCAAATTTAATTTAAACAATTTCTAATTAATTATTTAGAAACTGATTAAATTAAATAGATTCTTCGTTGATAGTTGACACTGGTAAAAAATGTTTTCTTCAAAGGGTTTTAATCATGCCCATTGGGGTTTAGAGTATACTCAGAATTTAATATTACTTCAACTGCGTCTTTTAGAAAGAGATTATTGATTATTGATATTATGAGATTTTGATAAATTTATTTCTGAAATAACAAAAAAAAAACCCATTAAAAACGATTATTGTAATTTGTTAAAAGTACTGTGAGAATGTTTTAGTATGAATATAACAGATTCAAATGTATTTTTAATGAGAACTTTACTATAGATACGAAAACTAGTATCTTTAAATATTTTCTTTCTTTGGCATCATTAAGGAGATCACCGTCGAGGTGTTCGAACCAATTAACACACTTTCATCGTAAGTGTGAGCACAATTAACGCATTTAACTTCGGGTTTCAACTTTTAGTTACGACATTTTGGCATCATTAAAGCATACATTGAGCTGAGTGTACTCATTTTAATGATATTGTTGTGCAAATAAATAAAAACAAACGTCTCGTAAGTAATTTAAAAAATGTAATAATTCTACACTATTGCCATGAATGATAAAAGACTCAACAGATTAAAAAAAATAAACTTATAAACACAGAAAACAGAAATGATAACCTAACCATTTTTATGAAGATAAAAAACAATGTAAAGTACGTTAAGGCTCTATGATATGATGTTTTAAATAAACTTTACTATTTTACATTAGACTAAATATCTAGTTGCACATGGCAGGTACGAGTACATCGTGCCATTTTGATTCTTGGCAACTACTGGATCCAATTTTTTAGCCCACGTGAAGAAAAATTATTTTTGTCACGGAAAAAATGCAATATCGATGACATGTACCGTTGTCAAACTGTTATGCTGTCAAATTGTTATGCTGTCAAATTGTACCAGTTAGCGGCTTAATTATTATACAAGAATTGATGCTGTGTCCAATTTATTAAATTATCAACTTTGATGAAAATTTAAACGAATTTTTAAAATAATTTTTAAAGAGTATTTAATTTTATGCAAAGTATTTATTTCACCACATTTTCGAGTAGATTTTTACCAATTGGTCTAAATTAATATATATATACGTACAAACGTCAATTATACATCAACCTATTTACGACGTCCAATTAAAAAGATTATCTTTTTCGTACTTTATTTATAAGAGTTCGTTTTACTAGAATTCTTTTCAAAACAATTTCATTATTGTAACATTCTATACGTGAGGCATGGCATATAGAACTGATATTAATATTATTAACGATAATTTATATTAATACAAATGAAATATGTCAATAAGAAAAATATAATATACAGATAAAATCAATTTATCGAGAAAGTATTTTTGTTGCCACTCGTACTCGAACCAGGAATCCTTCCTATCCGGGAAAATGCGCTAACTTATTACGTCACGTCAACATTGTAAGTTAACGGCAAATTTTCGAACTTATATATTCGATAAATTGATTTTATCTGTATCCCTTTCTTATTGATACATTTAATTTATATTAAAATATCACAAAGGATATTTGATATATTTTAGATATCTCGTCTACCAACAAAATAACCGGGAAGTAGGCGAAACAGACGAAGATCTCGAAGACGAATTTTATTTTTATGTTATATTTCCTATACGTTATAAATTGTAGTGTGTAACATTGAATAGATAATATTAGTACACCGTGTCCATTTTGGTTTCATCCATCTCTTCCAATGAGTGGTCGTGGGAGCGATCGACACCTGTCCTTACTGCTCCATTTCTGTCAAACGGCTTACGGCAGATTTACAGCTGGACGACTACTAAAAATAAACGAGAATAAAAATTTATCAATTTTTAATTTTCGAATGCATTCTGAGGACTAAGGTGTCCAATGACATCAAGATTTAAAAATTTGATACCCTTCATGCTCTACTCTTCTATGGAGGTTGGAAATAATCACTGCTGTTTGAACTTTAGAGGCTCCTGCTATGAACAGCGACTGTGAATTAATAAAAGTAATAATATTTAATAATTTGTATAGCGCCAATTTCATAAAAACTTTCACCTCAAGGACGCTTTACAACATAAACTGTTTAAAGTCCTATATTATCATTGTTTTTAAAATTAAATATTGTTATTTTAACTTATGAAAATGATTTTTTGAAATAGTGCGATTTTAGTATCTTCATAAATAAAGTCTCTGAAGCACTGTTTCTTATCACGGAGGCCACGCTTTTGGGCTTGCCATTGCAAATGCTCGTTCATTAAATTTAGACTTCTGGCAACGGTTGGTCGGTTCTACAACCCTTCCTGCAGCTGAAGTAGAGGCTGACCTGAAAGTTTGACGTCTACTATTCAAATTGTTTGGAATACAAAACTCTTGAAGATACAGAGACGCCATGTACACCAACTGGCACAATTTAAATTCATCTCTTTCAGGGAACCGGAGCCAATGTAGCTCATGTAAAAGGGATGGTATATGAGAGAATGGATATAGAATGGATTGTAATCTATCCAGCTGAAACATTGGCAGGCCAGCATAGATGCTGTTACAATAGTCCACACGCGATACCACAAATACATTTATAAGTAGACGGGCTGCCTCAAGAGAAAGATGTCTGCAAATACTTTTAATCTGTCTTAGTTGATGTCAGCATGCACTGACAGTTTTGCTGATTTGTGTATTCCATTCCATAATAATGTAAAAGTATGTTTTACAATTTTATTAAAAAATATTTTGAACTGTTATTAAAAAATATTTGTATTTATATATATATACATATGTATATATATATTTTTTTTTTTAAGATTTCGAATAATTTAATATCAATTGTTACTATTTAGAATACGAAATCATATTAGGTTGCGGGTATTGATCTTAACCGCATTTTTATAATATTTAAATATGGTTTTGTATTCTAAATAGTAACAATTGATATTAAATTATAAGAATACATTAAAAAAATTAAATCTAATTAATAAAATATATAAATATCTTTCGTATCGTTTTTGTATTTTTAAATATAAATATTTGATATAAATGCTTGACATTTATTGAAACTAATAACATTTTAATAAAAATCAGTAATAATTGTGAATCCGCCTTTAGGGGCGCCGGGCGTCGCGAAACATTCGTGGCGTCCCGACGCCAGATACGACATGTATCGGCCGTTGCAGTTTCATACAGCTTTTTAAACCTGTCATGACCCACTTCAGTCGTGAATAGAATACAATGTGCAACCCAGATTTCGTTGCCTAGGCCAATCGTTAAACAAATGTGTTCAATATTATCTAGGCTTAGGAAAATTCCAAGATTAATTATGTGCGATGAAAGATAAGGTTTAGTGTCAGTAACAAAAATAATAACTGATGACCTCAAACATATATTCTACAAGTTTTTTTGATTTGCAATATGTAGAAGAATCTATTTTATTGTTCTTTTGTGGTGTCTTTCATAGATTTTACTTTACGAGGATTTTTCATTGCACAGTAATTAACGGTAATATAATAATAGTAATTATTTACGGATTAACATTTAAAAATTGATATTGATTAATTTATTTAATTTTTTTTATAGAAACGTTTTGATTGCGTATGTGATATTTTATACTAATATTAAAAACCTGTTCTATGACGTCGTTTCAACGTCGTCTTTTCTGATGTTGGATTTTTTCCATATTAATCAAACAACACAACGCGACAAACACTTTTTTAATAACGAATGTCCTATAACATTAAGACGTAAATTTGACGTTTTATCTTTGAAAATAATATCCGTAGTAAGTGTTTTTTTTTAACAAAGCGCATTTTAATTAGACATCTATTTAAAATGCGTTTTTAAGATTTCAGAAAATTTTCTAATAAGTTTATATATTTTTCATTCACAGTCTATGGCTTGATTTAGCTGTAGCCCTATGGAAGAAGAACAAGAAAAAGAATTATAACAAACCGCATAAATATATATTTATTAAAATCTTAAATAACCGTCCTAGGGTTGCTGGCAAGTTACTACATAATTACATAATTACAAAAAAAAAAATTGAGGATAAGGACAAATAATGACGTAAACTTTTAAAAACCCTGGTTTAATAGAATAAGAAACCCGACCACGTAATGAATTAATTATTGAGTAAATCAAGAGAGCTTTTTCTCGGTTGTCTGGCACTGATACCAGACTTAAATACATTTTGGCGTGACTAACGACGCAATCCATCGTAAAATTATATAAAGCTCCATTACGTTTAAATTGTTTTTGGTCTCAGACAACCTGCTCATTGAAACAAAAGGAATACATATTTTCTTCACTCACAGGGTCAGCAGTACCTACAACGAAAATTGATTAAACTAGTTCAAAGATAATGTTTTTAATCTGTATTTTATTTTTTAACGTTTTGTTATTACTATATGGTAAACATTGTTTAGATTCTCGGCCTCATGACTAAGGATAGCGATTGTGATAATATTCAAACAACTTGATTCTGAGATATTTGAAGCCCATCTGGAAGTGCTTCATCTCATTCATCTTCTTCCATTCACATTTTTTTTTAAATACCAGTTTCTTCAAATGATCGGTCTCTCTTCTAGCAATTCTGATAATATTAATTTTCTTACAATAGTCATGGTTTTATTGAGGGAATCTAAATTAAATTGTTTCAACTATCACTATTCTATTTTTAACATTACGCGATTAATATGTATATAAATGAGTTTTATTTATAATCTCGGAATTTTTTTGCCTGATAGTATGCAATTAAAATCTGATACATTTAATAAAACATCTTCCAAAGTACTTTGTAAAACTATTGGAATATTAGAGCTAATGATAGGTTTTTCCATCCATCTCGGTTTAATTAAATTTAAAAAAATCTGATTATTAAATATTGAAAATCTTTAGAATCAGTATATACATATGTGTATTTTTGAAAACACATTTTTGTTGTGAAGTTGCAATATCAGAACATAGTTCTATATACTGATCGCAAAATAAAGTTGATTGCTTTTAAATGGAATAATAGATTTATCAGAATATAAATTCCAAATTTGTCGTATCGGTTAAACGTAATCGCTTGATGTAGAAGAATGTTAACACGTTTCCCCGAATTGAAAAAGGTCCAGGTTCAAATCAAATAATACAAATTAAGAACTTGATTAATTTCATTTGCATATTTTTTATTACCATTTAGTGGAAATAAATAAGTAACTAAAACAATATATTGTATAATCAGGAATTATACAAATATTTAAAAATGCGCGAGTGACTGGATCATTCGTCATCATCCCGTACAAACGATCAAGAAAATTAACTAGACAATTTGAATTGAAAATAAATTTCTTTTCACATAACAATTATATTATCCAGTATACATTATAGCTGTTCGGTTGAATAATTTTTATTTGGAAAATGTTTGATCGTATTTACTCACGCCTGTTCTGGATCGTTAACCCTCCCTCGCCAAACTCCAACCGCTCTCAAATTTTATGTTTCCGCATTATTTGCCCGCCGTTCCTCACAAATATCATCTAATTAAAATGAGCTTATTTAAAATAACACATACAACGGCCCGATCCGAACCCTGGCGCGGTGTCTGTTAGATCAAAGCGAATATATCGGTGGACATCACAGGCAACTCGGATTCAGTCCGCTGTGTTTCGCGATACCTCAGTCAGAGAGTTGGATGAAAACAAATAATTGAGAGCGTATTGATTATGTCGGTTGGCACATTTTTTTCACCGAACATTTGTTTCACAGCGGGGTCGTAAAATTTGTCGATTGGTTTATCAATATATCACGGAAAATAATGTGACATATCAGGGTTGGACATATTTTCTAAATAATTTGAAATAACATCATAGTTTGTATCAATAATTGTAGGTACCTAAACAAATAGGAATTTTTTAAATTGTAAATAATCACGATTTCACTGAAATATACGACGATACAAAATACGCATTTCTAAATATATAACATTTTATTATAATTTATTATTTTTGATACTAAGTTCAAATATTTGTGTATGATTATGTATATTATATGAGACATCATTTATGAAGATATATTTTTGATACCACTTATTTCAATTATAAGGAAATAATATATGTATATCAATTTATTATTTTTTCTATAGTTTTTTATAAGATAGATCACCACAGTTGGATATAAAACTTATAGATGTTTTAAATATTCCAATAAAAGAAGAATATTTAAATCAAAGAGGATTTAACAAATTTGAATATGAAATTAAGAATACTAGTTTAAACCTAAAATAGATTTCTAATGAAGGTATTTATTTATTTATTTACACCCTGTCCCGAATCGTTTTGAGAGTTGTTTACCCTCGTTTCGATTCGTCATAATTACATATTTATTTTATTTTATTACATTCAGTCATTATTAACATTATCATCATAATACCATCATAGGTTGGCTCCGGTATCATCGTACCAGAGCCATATCTGTACAATTTGACGTGAGAATCATCACATTAAATTCAGAAGGCAGCTAGAAAGAAATTGTAGAAATCATACAGCCTCAAAAGGGGAGGGTAGACGTCACATTTATGTGTTGCAGTCGCAGAACTCGGTCACAGTCCGGCAGAAATTCACCCTGTACAGGTCGCAAGAGGTGCGAGAGAAAGCCAGTAGAATGCTCCGTTAGGTCTCTCTAGCCACTGATCTTCTCGGCATCGCCCATCCCAGCAACCCCCTGCGAGAGACCCACACCCTAATAAATTTCCGGAAATGTCCGAGATTTCTTTTATTTCTTAATAGATCATCGTTCCGGTGGATCCGATGAGCTATTCCTTCTAATTTCGCAATCATGATCTCACGTGCATCCGTCATAATCCCCCAGTCCCAGAGGATGTGCTCCGGCATCTGCCTCACCTGAGCGCAAACACGCCACGGTTCACGGACAAGTCGTAAGTCGAAGAGTTAAGATAGTGAATTATGATTTAACTTTAATATTTGTAAAAATTAGTAATTTATCAGTGTTGGTTCTTATTGTAAAGTTATTCAAAATAAATGCCATATAAAAATGCTACTTACATTGTAATACATTATTATGGAAACTCTAGTAAATTATTGCTTTCTAGGTAGGTGATATTTTCTAGGCAAATAATGTGCTCTGTTCTGAAATATAAAGGTCAATTTATAATAAGGAAAATTTATATAAAAATATACTTAATAGGACAGTTAAAATTTTTATTGTATAATTGCTTAATTATAGTCATAAATAACACGCCTCCAAATGGGTTTGTAGCAGAGATGAACTAAAAATGTTAATTTCACATATTTCGGTCACATATTTCGGAAATTTTCAGATTGTACTTCTATCATGATCAGGACATCCTGAAACTACTCTCAGTTTAAAAGTTTATAGTTTTAGGATATAACGGATTTTTTGGATGCGATTATTGGCGTATCAGCCTACGATCAAATTATTTTGAAAAATTGATTTCAAATATCGAACCTACGTTCGTTAGCCAGTCTGATTTGCCATCTTGTTTCAAAATGGAAGCTGTTAAAAAAAAATAGAAGATCATAACTCCGTTATTAATGGTCCTAGAACAGTAAAAAGAATCACGAAATCTGACAGATCCTGTTCTCGATGAGATTTTTTAATTGAAAATTCTGCTGATGACATTATTAAATAAAATATAGGTATACAAAATATATATAATAATATATTGTCCAACTCATGACAATGTTCGTCCTACAATTTCCAATACCTGGCATCACTCACCTACATACTTGAAGATCCGGACTATAAATACTGCTGGGCGATTTATATCGCACGTGCATTGTCTCCTGCGGTGACACGGACACGTTCAATTAATTTATGTCTATTCTTTCACAAAACCTATTAATAGTTTTATAATTTGATGAATTTTATCTAGTCTTATATTTATTTTCATTTACCACCACTGCGAAACGAGTATGAAGGGTCAAGACGTAAATCATCACGAAAAGGGTAACGGCTCCATATTTTGAAGAACGTAGTTTTGGGTTCGTGACTGCGATTTGAAATGGTCTCTGCGTTATCATTTCCATGACGGGTTTTATATATTTCTAAGGAGTTTTTTAATTAGTTCATTTTAGTATCATTAATTAATACGGCGGTTACTTTGTGGTGACACATGATTTTAAATTAAAATATTCCATTTTTTTTTCAAAGGAAACGTTAAAAATATTACAAGCGAAGGACAAAATATGGTCACGTATTTATTTGTTTCATCACTTGTTACAAATATTAAAAAAAGTTATTTCGAAAAAATTAAACACATAACTTCTTTTCCCCTTGTCTAATCAAGACACCTATTCCTGGTTTTACCGCGGTTACTGATGTCAGACTCTGCTGCGGCAATTTTTCCTTTGGTATCCGAAGGACCAGTCCATGTCAGTTCATCTGTTGACACATACCAGCGTTATACAGCAGTTATACGCGTCTTGCTAATACTAATGCTTAGTCCGTAAGTGTGACTCCAGCCTACCCTCTAAGTTATATCTAATTTCGGCTGCTTGAGCTCTTGATTGAACTCTCTCGGTCATCAAAAATGTCCGTTGGCCAGGGTGGGTCTACAAACTCACTAGAAAATCGTCAGTTTAGTATTTTATAATGCGCAAACTTAAATTTTTCAATTCACTTAAGCCGTATCCCTTTTTGTAACTGTAATTGTGTAATTCATTTCTTATTTCGAATTCTATTACCTCAACTTTAGCAGTAGTATCTAAGAATTTATTTTCACACCTGCTTGATCAACTTGATTGAAATCCAATTCTGCAGTTTTTCCTGGGTCGCTGCCAGTCTGATATCATCTGCAAAGAGACATTACACACGTTGACTTGGTTATTTTCTTGACTTCTTCGGCCAGTGTTGTTCTTGAGATGTTCAATATCACATATACTGTTACTTGAAGGATATCCAATTACAACATTCTTTATATTTAAAATATAATATCGAATCAAACATAAATAGGTATATCGTAATAAAAACAGTTTGAGATTTATGCCAGTGTGAGAATTGAAATTTGGATATGTTGGTAAATCACGCGTAAGGAAGTAATGACTTAGCAATCAAGGTAACATAAATTCATAGTTATACTATATATTTGTAAACTCAAGTTTTAGCTCAAAACATAAGACCTATCTCAATACGTGTAGAACATCTCAGTGACGAACAAGCTGTGGCAATTGAGTGGCATCCACCTCATCATAGGTTTTAAGTGCTTTTGTTATTAAAACGCATAAATACGCCAAGTGATTGATTTTTGTTCTGAATTATGAGCATCAGTTGAGATAAATAAACCTGTCAAAAGAGACATACATACATAGATCAAACATAGGGCTATCTTTGATTACGTTGGTGTTGGTGTGGGAGTTTGTCCAGCAAATGGCGTGTTTAGACAGCGCGTTGAGAAACAGCTGCGTGCGTCGACCGATGAGATAACAGAAGAGTCTAGAATCTTGTTGGTTCGTGCAAGCGACCCAACAACACAGGGAAAAAATGAATAGCCAATTATTTTTTTTGACTACTGATTACAAAGTTAATAATCCTTATCTCCATTGTTATCTAAATAAAAAAGGTTAAAATAAGTTTTTTTAATGGTGCAATAGGTTTTATATCGACACCATTCTAGAATATATATTTTTTCTTATGCGAGGAGAACAAAAAATAGTGATATAATATTTAAAAACAAAACTGCAGATTATCTAATTTACAAATGTATGCTAAATGATCTTAAAAACCCTCAACAATTTTACATTGTATGCTACTTAAATGGTAAAGTGTTATAATACTGGTTCTTCTGGGATATTTTACTGTGGATCAGTATTTGTCGTTACCGACATTTCGGGTCACGTATTAGTTGCCATTTTCAGGGCAGATGGCCACAGAAGTGTGACCCGAAATGTCGTCTATAATAAAAAGCGTCCCATGGTAGAATAATCTAGAAGAAACTTGATTATTATCTGACGGCTTGGAAAATTTACGAGTGTACTCGTAGTACAGCTTCTCTGATGGGTTGAACATATTGTCCGAACGGATGACCTCTGAAGAGCCTTACTCTCCAAACAGAGGGAAGACCGTAACCTTGATGACTGGATGTAGGAAAGACGGATTTGAGAACTCCAAAATTTACATTTGCGTGTCCAAAATTGATGGATTAGGTCGCAGAACAGGAAAGGGAGAAAACATCTATTTGAGGCAGTTAAGGATAACTCCGGGCTATATATAGTAGGACTATGATGATGATGTTGATAATGATAATGATGATGATATTGTAATATAGCACAATTTCTGAATATTTTCTATTTATGGCTGTTGAACCTGTATGAAGAGGTAAATAAAAAATAAAAAATGAAAACTATGCATTGCCATTTCAAAGAATTTTTTTTTAAAAATATTTTATCAATATTTAATATACTTCAAAAATTGTCAGTTAATGATAATAGTATACACTTTATAAAAGTTTTAATACATTTTGTTTGTTGCAAAATATTTGTTTTAAAAATGTTAATATTTATTTTTCAATTCACCAATGTGCTACATTTAAATATGCTTTATTACAACACGTGGTGCATTTACATTCACGGAGCTTTGGAAATAAATAAATCAGTTGTCTTCTATCTTACAGAATTGCTTTAAATTTTCAATTCATGTTTGTTTTACAGTTCAAATACAGTATACATAATCAAATATTACAAATTTTATTAATGACAGACATGTTAATGCGTACCCCATTTACAAGAAAATCATTTCTCAAGTTTTAAAAAAGAGCACCGTCATTTTGCAATATTAAAATGCAAAAGAACATTAGGTAGAAAATAAATAATAATGAAGAAAGTTGATAAAAATAACTAAATTCATTTTGTTTTATTATATTTGACAATACCTTCATGTAAAGTCAGCAACTTCCTTTATTATTTTTTCTAACTTTTAATGCAGTTGTCTTCTCATATAGTTTTTATACATTCTGTTAATTTAAAATTGGTGTTTGTTGCAAAATTAGTCGCCACCATTTATATTACAATTCAACCAATAGCAGTCTTTGCTGCTCTGAAATATAAATGTCCGCCAATATGGAAACTAGCTTGTTTTGGAAAATGGTTTTGAATATATTTTGTATTTTAAACCCGATTATAGGGATTATCATTAATAATAAGAATTGCATTAATATATATAGTTCTTCAAGCTCTTATGAGTTTTTCTCCAAATTAAAAAAAATAGCGAGTTTGATGAGATTGCAACTAGTACCCTCATTTATTCTTTTATTTATAAACCAAATAAAATACGTATAATGCAGATATATTTTAAGTTGTATTTAAATTATAATTTTCTAGCATTATATCGAAAAGTTTATTTCAAATCATGTTAGCTTGCTTTCACAAAAAAAGCTCGTACGACTTTGGCCGAGTGTTACGTCATGCGTAGTAAAGTGCTCCAGGGTATTTTTCATCGGTGTTAATGTACTTTTGGTCACAAAATATGTGCGGTACCGCCGGGGCTATTCTCGGACGACACAGATTTAGTGAGGGGCATTCTGTTATATTTATAGAAATCACTTCGAATTGCGAAACGAATTTTTAATGACTAATGTCTGTGTCCGGTGCGGCAAGGTCAAGATCTTAAAATTTATTTTAATCAAGTTCATCACCGTAAAGTAGCAAAACTGAACATCCCACTTGATGTAATGGAGTAGGTTGCGGTGAATTTATGAGAAGTTAAAAAAATAAATAAAAGCTGTATAATACAAAAGCGTACTTAATAACATAATAGATACACGAAGATATTTACATATTAAATATTAATATAAAACTTTTGAATAAACATAGTGTTTTTGATTTTTGGAAACTTAATGAATATTATGAAAATACGAAATCTACTTTTTACTTTGAATGGTTTATTGTGTTGATTTATAATTTTGACCGTTGAAACAATCAACATAATAAACACCTACCTGGAAAGGTATGAAATTCGTCCGAGCTGAAAACGTGCATTGCGAAATCATCTTGTAAAAATCAGGTGTCGCTCCGATGAAAAATTACGGTCGATAATAATTTAGATAGATTTGATTTATAATAATAACGCAATATTTTCTCATTTGTACATAAAATGAGGCGCGCGCTGTAATAATTTAATAGTAAAATTGAAATCATTTCTTTTTATCTACCTACGACTCGATGTAGTGACGAATAAATAATAGTCGCGAGTGGAGATTTATTGTTTTGACATTCCGATGTCAGTTGATTTTTCGGAGGTGAACATTTTTCTTTTTTGATAATACATACATATATTTTTTGATTGTTTTTTTCTCAAGCAGTTTTATAATAGTTTAGAAAAGTTATAAAAAAAACTCCCTGACACCGTACATGGCACTGGTTAATCGACTAGTAAAGTATAATATAATAAATTTGGTTTACATATATTATATACAATTTAATATTAAAAGGAGACAACATGAAAACGTGATGTGTTTTTTCATAATTTTGTTGTCCCTACAATACGATAACAAACTCACATCAAAATTTATCATGTTTTTTCGTATATATCTAACTGTTAAGAGATGTATTTTATGTAGCGGTAAGTACGTAGATGTTATAACGTTATATGTAGTACCTCCCGCGCGCGAGATGTGTAGGAATTAACATTCTCATGTTGGCAACACAGACCGCGCGGGGAGAGGATTCCGGGCAACGGTTTTTTCGGGTGACAGCTAACATTGAAAACAGACGGACGAATCCGATCCATAAATCGCCTAAAATGTGACTTGATATAAATGAGGAAGGGTGAGAACAAAATAATATTTTAACATTTGTGTTATCCTGCATCATATTTGAACTGATCTGTTGACTAATTATATGTGAAATTCTAGTTTCTTTATTTTTTCCTTTATTACTCACTAAATTCTTTCTTCACTAAATTATTTTTATCATTGATTCATTCATTTACTGACTTATATCGTGCCCAGTTATTTTCATTTTAAAATTTTGTGAAAGGAAAGTGAAAGGACGAGATGAATTTTTTCAACTAAAGGAGACGCAAGCGATTCATGGAGACCCAAATGTCAGATAATCCAGTTTTTCCTGACGTGCGGCAAGAAGAGTGACAAGTTTTAACGTGTACCTTTGACTGAACAAATTGATGAAGACTGTGAATCTCTGCAGAAATGGACAATGACTACGTGAATACTGGTTGTAAAAATGCATTTTTATTGTGTACGAAGAATTTAAAGCCTATGATTTCTGTTTATATAGCATTAATCTTTCTTTTAATATTCTCATTTAAAACAAATATTTTTCCATTGTAGCATATTTGTTTCTTTACTTTATTTAAAACTCGTGGTTTTCCTGCTCGTGATAACCAATCTATTTGTCAAGTTATTTTTGTTTTATACCTGACCCGACAAACCGTCAGGTGACAATTTATGTTCATTTAGTTTTGGAAAAAATAGTAAACTTTATTATTTTATGTGGCAACATTGCCGAGATCATCTCTTTCAACATATCATATTTTTTAATATTTAATATTTCTTGTTTCTTGTATTAAACTTAGTGAATAAAATTTGTAATAATCTTTTTATTTTTCCTCGAGAATGCTGGCTGAAGTGAAAGGCAAGAGATTATGTTGAATTCTGTAACCCAGACCCACGCACATCGCGCAAACCTCTGAGCAAGCCGGTGGTGTGCGAGCATGGCGTCCTATCCTGACGATTACCCGTCACATACAGGCGACCACGTCACAATGTATTAGTTTAATTCAATATAATTTTAATTGCTTCAATCGATAATCGATCGCATGGCATAATGATGTGCGTCAGGACTAGGAGGAAGAGGTGAAGAGAAATGAGATATTGGTAAGACAAGCGATAACTATTGCACCATTAAATATTAAAGTGGCCAACAAAGAAAAGTAGAAAGACGATCAAAGTGCAACAAAGATGCTCATTACTCCTAGAGAGCTGTCTGTAATATGCATAAAGTTATAATGATGAAATAAAATTTTGTTTTGAAGGAAAAGTAACCAATTCAAAGTATCAAAATTCATTTACTTTAGAGTTAGGTTAATTTATATAGTTTGAAATGGAAACATTCACGAGATAATAATTTTGAAATAGAAAGGTAAAAACACCAAAAACGTAATCATAAAAAAATTGTAAAAAAATGAACAATAAGAGAATTAATACAAATTAAATGAATCGACTAGAAAGATATACAGAAAAAAATTATTTATCGAAAAAAATCTTATCCGGGGAAATGCGTTATCCGATTTTTTTGTACCAACCGAGTAGGTTTACGACAAATTTTGGACATTATTCTATTATTATATTTTTAGAAGCAACTAAAATACGAGTATTTTTTAGATTAATAGGTTTTTTTTGTATGTATTTCTAGTTGATTAATTTAATTTGTATTAAAATATCGCAGAACTATATTTTAAAACAACTGTATTTACACTACAATAATGTGTTATCATTAAAAATAAAAATAAATTCACGAGAAGTTCCTTCCAATGAAAAATTTACCATTGTTGAAACCATTATAACGTGAATTTTATCACATCTCATAATAATACGAAGCATAATACGATAACTAATTATGATCTATCTAGAATGATTTAAATCATCTTAAGATGTTCCGATGTACAAGTTTATTGCGGAACATATATATATAATGTGTTTATATTAGTTCGACCAAAGTAAATACCTATTTTAGATACAAGCATTAATTAGGCGAAACTTTAACATCATCTCTCAGCGTCAATTATAATATAGTTCTATTCTCAGATATGTGTATCGTCACTCCTGTATACATCTGTACTCGGACCACAACATAATGTTGGATATTTTTAGAATTGATCTCTAGTTTATTTTTAAAAATACATTCAAGCAATTAAAATTTTCTTTAAAGATGCTGTAAATGAGAAGACCTTCATTTAGAAATTTATTAATCAAAATATTATTTACAGGTATTTGTTAAATTCGAAAGCTTTGGAGGTCTTTTAGGTAACTTAATATAAAGATTACAATGCACGAGTATATCCGACCGAGAAATGCGTTGTCACTATCTAGACTCAGGTGCTGCCGACATTTCGGCATGAAAATATGAAGCAAAAGAACTTAAAGGTAAAAGTAAAAAGTAAAAACGCACTTTTACACAGGCGAAATCTATTTGATTCTACAAAAAGCAGTTTTTCGATTTCTGTTTAAGTTTTGGGGCCAAAGTCTCAGCTTAACATCCTTGCTTTATTGTATATTTAATATTATACAAGCCTCTTATATTCTTAATTACAGTTTTTTAAAAATAAATTTACAAGATATATACAATACACATACAACTTGAATTGGTAAACGTTACATTGTGTAAAGTGATCACTCAAGCCAGCCGAAGACAGGTCTGTAGCCCTGTAATACCCATGACTTTCATACTTTCCATATAACAATAATAGCTTCGTCTCTATGAGACATCTATTCCATGTCTTGTTGACAATACCTCTGGGGTTAAATCATGTATTTGTGTTCTAACAAAAATTTGGACACACTCAAAATATTGTGAATATATTAAATTATTTAATAGATAGTTTTTTCACGGCTACAAGTTTACTTAAGTAGTATTTAATTTAATGTAAGTACCTACTTTGTAAAATAATTTATTAAATTACATAAACATGAACACAGAACCATTTAAAAAAATCCTAGTAATTTAACAGGAATTTGGCAAACGTATGCTGTGATAATGTAGTTTTAACATAAGCTACTAGATTTTTGTTTACGGCTTAGTCGTTTTGTTTAGTCATTTTAACTTTTTTTTTTTTGTAAATCACAAAAGTTTGAATAATTTCTAAACCGTTGCATTTCGGATAACCCTATTTTACGGTGAATGAGTTGCTAGCGATGTCCCTCAACAGTTGCTTCCTTTAGATTACTGCTTTTAGACACCCTGTTTGTATATTTCACGAGTAGACATATATGTATATAACCAGTGAGGTAGTCTCAGAACGATCGGTAGGCCGAAAACTCGGCGGGTGGACCGTCACCGAGGATCTTCGGGCGGCTTGTGCACACGACTGGAGGACACTAGGGCGAGATAAGGAGAGATGAAAGATATCCTTGGAGGAGCTACTCAAGATTGTCACGCTAAAAATGATAATGGTTAGTCTTCTTAGAGTGAAAAGCACCCATATAGATATAATACTATTAACCTCAATACAGCAAAAGATGTGACATAAAATTATATACTAATCAATATAATATAATACTACTATAATGTATTATAATTAGTATATCCAAGAAATTCCACGGTAATATGTTTCAAAGCTCGTATAAAAAATATCACCCACAAAAGAATATGAAACGAATATCCACGAAAATACTTATTTTTTTGGGTCACCCGATGCATACAAATAAATTTCATCCGCATACGCGCTGCATAATATTAGCATGGCAACATTCTGTACTCGGTTGCGAAAAATGAAATATTTTCCGCTTTGGACAGTTTTTCTGGCATTATTTTTATTTTTCAAACGATTTTTGGAGATTTTCCAATCGCTTTTAAGTCACAATAATCGCCGCGGACCTGAATCATACACGTGGCGAATGGCTATTTGTGTTACAACTAGAATTCTGAAAATATCCACACAATAGAAAAGTAATTTAGCCGTGAAATATTTGGGCTGACAAAATATTACAATAAATTGCGATTAAAATATATTACGTAGTAAAATAATGAATCAGGTATTTATATTAGTTTTTGATTGAAAATATTTCTGCGAATTTCTCGCCTTCTTTACTGTAGCTTTCATTGGCGTGTAATTCATTTATAATAACAATGGAAGGTTTAAAAAAAAAGATTATTCTCGACAAACAAAGCAGAAATCATAATAGTCCTTCTTAATAGTTATGTCATTTTCGTTAATGAGATAAAATTTTATTTAGAATTTTCGCTTTATTGTGAAAACTGGAAATCATTATAAGACAATCCAAAATGCTTTTCGTAATTTTATTTTTGATTTATTTTATTTCAACGTGAAAAATATGGTTTACAAGCATAATTTGTGCGCTAAAATATGTATTTTTTTCATCCCGTTAAGGTGTGTCAGGAAGAAAAAAATTAACCTGTTTTAAGGAACTTGACATATTTAATCCAATACCTATTATATACAAAGTACAAAATAATATGCTATTTTTTCATTATGTACTGTAATAAAAATAACTAACAGAATGCGTAGATTTGAATATTAATAATGTATTATTATTTTTATAAAAATTCGGTCTATAATCTTTATTACCGAGAATAAGACATTCCCATAGAGATAGTCGGATTTTATGGCCATGTCATCCATATTACCTTTTAACTTTGGA
Source organism: Eubasilissa splendida (assembly GCA_031772225.1). NCBI lineage: Eukaryota > Metazoa > Arthropoda > Insecta > Trichoptera > Phryganeidae > Eubasilissa > Eubasilissa splendida. The sequence goes on along the minus strand of CM062850.1, from coordinate 23,680,948 downwards.
GTTACCTAAAAAGTAAAGTCTACGAAAAGGTAGTCATTACAAAAAAGAATTGGGATTAAGATGCGTGGACTGAAAAATATATTGATTAACAAAAACTCTCTAAGGTACAGAATTCAATTATTGATTAGATGCCAACTCAAAATGTAGGCATCTAATCAATAATTAAATTCTGATACGCCGAAATAATAGGCCATTTCCATAATTTATTTTTGATACAAATATTATAATTGGACCAATTTTTTTATTTATTGTCAAAATTTTATCCTTAAACTATATTACAAATTATTCACGTTTCGTTTAGAACATTTTGTAAAATATTTTAGATTAAAAGATAAATTATGATAAAATTCATTTAGTGCTAATATTTCTCTAAAGTTTATTGTGAGAAATCGTCGGAATTACGTTTTTATTGGAAGGAAGTCCGCATTTTCTTTTTATTAGTTCTGTATTGTTAAGCCAAAACTATACCAACGCTGATTAGATCATTTTAAAGTAAATATAAATTTGTTTGATGGACCCATTGTAATGTTTATTTTAAAATTTAAAAAACTGGATATACGTGCGAAAAATAACTAGATTAGTTGTTTATTGCGAACGATTTTCATCTGTGAATCCTACAAATTTCGAATTAACCGGAGTTTTGACAAATTATGGACCGAAGATAGGAAAAGCATTTGAATTAGCGTGTCAACCAGATTTCCTTTTTTGTGCAGCACAAGATCAGCATTATCAAAGATGACGTGTACAACCGGTTGTACTTGCGTGATCAATTCATGAAATAAAGATATACTCATTGTGATCATCTTATCTCATAAACTTATTGCAAAAGGCAGACATTATTAGATACCATTTTATTATCTTATTGGCGATACGCCATCTCGTTCATCATTGCCTACCATTAGATGTACTTTATGGATATCAACGTAGACATAACCCAATTAAATGACTATTTACATCTTTAGCGAAGTGTCCGCGCTGTAGATAACTTAATAATACTATTTTTTATTAATTTTACACCTAATTTTACGATGCATAGTATCTATCATACTTATAATTAATAATTTTTATTAAAATTCATTATTCAGCGATAATATATGATACTGCGTTAAGTTCATTGAAAAAGATCGAATGTGTTTGTAGTAAACACTTGCTTCATTAATTCGTTACTTACTTTTGTCGGAATTGTCGCAGCCATTAGATACTTAACGGGCTTGGATTTCTAAATTTTTTGTTGCCATTGTTGGAAGCGTTCATCAAAACTGTCCATTTTGAACGGTGGTTGAGCATTATTCTTCCGCCTTATTTAGATGTGTACAAGATTCACGATGATGAATTTTAAGCTTCTCGAGGATTGAAATATTAGCCCTGTGCATACTATGCGTCGCCAATATCATACGTCTATCTTCTTGCGTTTATATACTACTGTCGTTACGTGCATTTCAGTACCAATTTTTTACAATAATATTATATCAATTTTCCAATTAGGCTAGGCCTGATCTAGGCAATTTTATAATATTTTCTGCAGTTTAGAAAATAGTAAAAATAGAAATATTGAAACGTAGTTCGTATAAATTTAAGTGAAAATATTGATAAAAAATAATGTAAATAAATAAATAATAATAACAGAAACCAAAGTGTCCTTCTCTTTCAATTCACTCTGATATATAAGTACTGCAGCATCTCTTACACGTGGTTTCTCAGCCATTCAATAAACTTTATTTTTAAAAAACGTAGGAAATTTTGCGTTGTAGTATAAAATGTTATAAGGTATAGGAAGTGTCTTTGTCCAAATATAGTATCTTCATATGGAGTAGTTATTGGGCGTTTGTGTTGTTATTCTAGTTATGTAATGGTGCATTGACATTTGATGTGATGATGTGTCATTGTGATAAAAAATAATTTTTGATCTAGAGTAAAGTTGTTGAATTTTAGGCAAATCAAGTAATTATTGACTCGTATTGATTTCTGTGCTTTAATAAAAGGGTCTAGAATATTTTTTGATCCATTCTCTTGCCCCATGACCGGCACTGGGGGTAGTACATTCTATTATGGATGATAAGTATTATTGTTATGATAGTTCTTTTCCTTTATTTGATATCACAAAGCCCACTTAAATACAAGCTTTTGGAAGAATATATTGATTCAATCTATCATGGTTAACGTTCCGAAGCAATGTCATACCTTTTGCAAAAATAATGAAAATATAATTATTTTTCTGTCATCATTGACGGGCTTTCTTCTCTTTGTATATATATATATAATCTGAAATTTTGGACATTATTTTTTTCTTTATTTTCTTTATTCCTCCGTTAATGAAATGTACACAAAGCCTGTAGGTTCACCTAGTAGGGCGGACATGGGATTACAAAAAATAAAATAAAACATTTAGTTGTAATTGTAATTTATTGAAAATTGTAATTACATGTACTTACATATATATGAAGAGATACAATAAACCTAAGATTGAACTCCATCTTATCTGAAACTCAAATAACTGGAACTCTTAAGCAACCGACACTCGAACGGTGGTAATGCAGTTTAATGTTAAGTGTTTAGTAGTAAAATATTTTTATTTTTATTACAAATTTCGACTATATTTTATGAATTAGGTTAATGAAACTTGTATTTTACTTAAAATACGCTTCTATATCTTTATTAGCAGCAGATAATGCTGTGCTGCAGCAACCCTCCAGTCCCAGGGGTGCAGGACAAGAGGAAGATGCTTCCTTAACTGTTCTTGCTTCAATAAGTCATGTACCTACATATAATACTAATACCAGTGAAATAAATATATTGTAAACCAATAATCTTTTAGGTCTACAGCTAAACATCATCTTAGGCTAGACATTTAGAGTGAAATTACGAAAATTTGGTTTGGAGTTTAAATGTCTAATGGACCTTTCGCATCAACAGTCTGCACTCGCCGGGCTGACAGCGGGTGGGTGAAACCATATTTTTAGAACAACGTATCACGTTTTATATTAATAGATATTTTCACCACACAGAATATTTTTATAATGGTGAAAAATGTGCCCCACCTGCTTAATATAAAATAATATTTATTAAGTTTTTACTTTTCCATATACATATGATGTGAGTAATAACAGATCCTTACTATTGTGAATGTATGTATAAAAGTTTGAAAAATAAACATTTATTAAAAAAGTGTTTTTTCGTTATAAAAAATATCTAATAAAGGACCCGAATCCATTGAAATTCATTAAAGTTTTAAAATTTGTAGCTATCAATATGATTCAAATAGCACAAACGCAATTTAAAAAAACTGTTAAAAGTATATGAGGTTGCGATATATACATTAATAATAAATTGAAGACAAGTATATTATTATTTTTCATATCTTGTTTATTTTCTCATTTATAATTTATTTTATTTATTATATTTGTTTTATTAACCACTAAAATGAATTTAAATACATCTACCGGTTTCGAAAAATACCATTTTCTTCTTCAGGATGGTAAATAAATGGTATTTTTCGAAACCGGTAGATGTATTTAAATTCATTTTAGTGGTTAATAAAACAAAGATAATAAATAAAAATATGAATCTTAACCACAAAGATAATATTGCTGATTTTAAAAGTATATATTTTTTTGTTTATTTCTAATTTAATTAATTTAACAGATTAAAAATGTTATAAGTCTTTGTACAGTAAATAAATAAAAGAGTTGCGCCAAAATTTTATTATTTATATTTAGTTAGCATTGCAAAAATTATTTAAAATAAAGAAACGTGCTCCGAAAAAATATGATATAAAGAGACCAAAAAAATTATATATTGTATATAAAAAAATTATATCTTATATTGGAAGAATCATAAAAAATATTGATCTTCTAAATTAATGTGTCGTTCTTTTAGAGGATATGTATTTAAATAATTAATATGTTTCCAGAAGAAACGATGAGAGTCTCGAGAATATCGTGATCACAGAGATAGTTGAGGGGGTACGAACAAGTGGACGATCTCCTGCAAGATGGATAGACCAAATATAGTGTTAATAGAATCCTTTAAACAATGCTATCTACATGGCTCAGGACCGGAAGGAATAGAGACATTTTGTGCACCATGTTCCAAATACTTCAGGGGACCATGACGCTCAGCAATCACCATACGATGAAGAAGAAATATTTAATTATACCATTATTAAGGAGAACATATTCCTATGGTGAAGTTGTAATTATTCAGAACAGACGGTCTGTAATGTTTCATATACTAATTTCATGTATTAATTAGAAAGATATACATATAAAATCAATTTTATCGAAAAATATAGTTTTTGCGCTACCGGGATTCGAACCTGGATCTCTATTTCTAATCCAAATATGCTACAGCGCCAGTATCTTTCGTGACAAATTTTCGAACCTATATGTTACACTTTCTTATAATACATCTGTCGTTCCATTATTTGAAAGGTTTGAATCCCTGTGGCACAAAAATAATATTTTTTGATAAAATTGATTTTATATGTATATATTTATAATTAATACCCTATATTAGTAATTAATTATATCATATAATTAATAAAAATAGAGTTAGTAATAATTATTCCAGCAGACTATGAAATTATTATTTCTCACTAGAACAAGCGCATAACTCAGTTTGAAAAAAAGTAAGAATATTAATGAATTATGCCGTATTTGCAGGATATCTTAAAAAAAGTATATATGTTAAAAGATAGGTTATTTAAATGTCTTTAAAAGTATTCCACCATTTGACTCAAAATTTTAGTTCTTCATCTGAGCCCATGTATTGTCATTTTATTATAATTTATTCATATATTTGATTAATTAATAAAATATAATTTTTATTAAATTTGTTTTTATAAATTACTTAACACAGTTATGTTATCTTCCGTGTCGATTTTTGGTTGCTATTATGCCTCGTATCTTTGATTCTGATAGAATGGTCTAGAAAATTTAACACATATGACATGGGCGGCCGTGAATACTTGGAAACATTTTTATAATATATATCATGCTCAATTTTCTACAAATTTTTTTAACTTCATGTAATAAGAGAATAATTATGCACAACTTGGTAAGTCGAAAAGAAAAAGCTTTTTTTTATTACTAGGCGCTATTTATATATGTTCGTGTTTATTACTAAAATGAATAAAATTCTAATTTCAACATGAAATAGGAATCAATGATTTTCGAGTAGGAGTACGTATTAGTAATTTTTAAATAATTAATTAATCAATTCATAAATTAAGGACTCAATTGGGGCTTTTGCATAAAAAATATATGAATATTTTGAACCTTTTATTAAATTATATTAAAATGCATATTTTATGCTTATGTTAAAATTATATAGAACAATAGAAAAAAATAAAGAAAGGGTACAATCAATAAATAAATAGACAAAAATAATAATTGATGGTAATTGATTAGACAACATTTACAAAATGTAGACATTGTTTTAATAATTACCAAGTTCAGTTATCTATTCCACTAGTCACTCTACTGTTTCCAATTCTGTGCAATACAGGCACGGTCGAATAAAGGCTTCACTATTTAGGGTTGCCCTTAAAAATGAAACTTGACTACCAAATCTGGAAATGAAGATGTAGGCGATTATTTTAAAAATAAAAAATCAATATGTCTGTACTGAATGTATGTTACATTAATAATTTGTACTATTTTAAAGCTAAGTTAAACGCCTGTGCTATGAAAATAAGACTTACTCGCTGATCTCCCGGGTCGAGACTCGAATCCCTGACAACTTGATGACAGGGTTAATGACTTACCGCTAAACCATCAAACACGTGTAATTTTGTCAGGATATTAAAGTGATAGCAATATACTAGGTAGTTTGAATACATACATGCGTACTTTGTAAAGGGTAAGTCCTTAAACATATACCTTGTTAATTAGCACGTAGTGTTTATTCCTGTTCTTACAACATATACCATGTAGTTTGTACACATATATGCGCACATTATTGAATATGCATTATTATACAAATTAAATGTATCAATTAGAAAGATATACAGATAAAATCAATTTATCGAAAAAATATTTTTGTTGCCATCCAGACAAAAATTTGCCGTTAACTTACTATGTTGACGTGATGTAATAGGTCAGCGCACTTTTACAGATAGGAAGGGTTCCTGGATCGTGTCCGGGTGGTAACAAAAATATTTTTTCAATAAATTGATTTTATCTGTATATCTTTCAAATTAATACATTTAATTTGTATTAAAATATCATAGAAGTACGTTATGAAAAACTGCAACTTCATAATAATAATGTGTTCTTAAGAATATGTATCAGGTTGTCATATAAGTATTTGCATATTTTTTAAAAATATATGCGGAAAATGCACATTTTAAATATTATTGCATTGCAATCCACCGCACTACTGTTAACAACCAAAATTGTATTATCTCCGAGTTGGAACTTGTAGCGTAACTGAGATTCTTTTATCTTATTCTACCTTTTATTAATTTTGTGTTGCTAAACACCGAAGAAACTTAAAGTGGTTTCTTCCCATGTTAAAAACAACTTAAATGCAAAAATGAGACGATTTAATATTTCGTTCATAAACACGTGTTGTTTTTTCTCCTTTCTTAAATACCACAGTTAAAGAAAATACTGTCCAGATAGTGGCGAAATTTTCCGGAACACATAAAGATTAAAAATCGAATGAAAAATATTAAAACATGAATAGTCACTTTCAGATATTTATTAGTCGCGAGACAAACGTAAGGTTAAAACATGCCGATGAGTTATTCCCGATGCGCGTCGGCCACGGCAGAGTCGCATGTCGGGCCGAGCGCTTGGTGGCGTGCCAGGCCGCCATCTCCCGTTACACGCTCCCGCCAAAATGCCCGCGACAGTTTTAAATTAAAATTAATTCTTTTTGCTTTTCAAAAATAAAATTCTAGCGCCGATGTCACATTTTCCCCTTTGACGCGCTCCGGTCGAGCGGAGACCGCGAATTATTCCGTTGGGGAAAATCAAGAGCAAGTTCATGACGCGCGAGACAATGATTGTATCAATTTGTTTGGCTGTCAATTATTGTCGCTAATCCAATACATATTCAAATAGCCGCGTAGTGACAAGAAAAATACGTCATCGTCTTGTAATCTTGTTTCTTCTCGAATCCCGCCATTTACACATATTCAAATAGCCGCTTAGAGACAAGGAAAATACGTCATCACCTAATAGTTTTGCCTCTTCTTGAATCCCGCCATATATATACATGTAACCGCGTAGAGACAAGGAAAATACACCATCACCTAATAGTTTTGCGTCTTCTTGAATCCCGCCATATATATATACATATAACTGCGTAGAGATAAGGAAAATACATCATCGACTAACAGTTTTGCCTCTTCTTGAATCCCGCCATATATATACATGTAACCGCGTAGAGACAAGGAAAATACACCATCACCTAATAGTTTTGCGTCTTCTTGAATCCCGCCATATATATATACATATAACTGCGTAGAGATAAGGAAAATACATCATCGACTAACAGTTTTGCCTCTTCTTGAATCCCGCCATATATATACATATAACCGCGTAGTGACAAGGAATATACACCATCACCTAATAGTTTTGCGTCTTCTTGAATCCCGCCATATATATATATACATATAACTGCGTAGAGATAAGGAAAATACATCATCGACTAACAGTTTTGCCTCTTCTTGAATCCCGCCATATATATACATGTAACCGCGTAGAGACAAGGAAAATACACCATCACCTAATAGTTTTGCGTCTTCTTGAATCCCGCCATATATATACATATAACCGCGTAGTGACAAGGAAAATACACCATCACCTAATAGTTTTGCCTGTTCTTCAATCCCGCCAATATATATATATATATACATGTAACCGCGTAGAGACAAGTAAAATACATCATCGACTAACAGTTTTGCCTTTTCTTAAATCCCGCCATATATATATACATATAACCGCGTAGTGACAAGGAAGATACACCATCACCTAATAGTTTTGCCTGTTCTTCAATCCCGCCAATATATATATATATACATGTAACCGCGTAGAGACAAGTAAAATACATCATCGACTAACAGTTTTGCCTTTTCTTAAATCCCGCCATATATATATACATCATCACCTAATAACTTTGCCTCTTCTTGAATCCCGCCATATACATTCAAATAGCTGCGAAGAGACAAGAAAAATACATTATTACCGTAAAATTTTACCGCTTCTTGCATGCCGCCATATATATTCAAATAGTCGCGTAGTGACAAGGAAAGTACATCATTACCTTACAATCTTGCCTCTTATGACGGTTAGATGCTAAATATTCATAAAAGGACATTAAAAAAACGTTAATGATTTTGTTGTCTACCTATTTTTGCATGTTTGGATAATAATCACATATTTAATATTATTATTTCCAGTATACACTGAATTTTCTGTTGTCACATCCATACTTTTAAATTAGTGTTATGATGGTTGCGTGCCACAGAAATAAAGGCGTCGGTTTTTAAAACGTTCGATCCTTTATATTGTTCATATCACTATATTTGCCGTGCGGGCGAAAAACAATGCAATCAATTAATTAAAAAGTGGGCAGATTCAGAGCAAACAGATCATTCATCTTGTTATATAAATGTGTTGTGTAAAAAAACGAGGGCATTCATTTAGAATAAAGGAATTCCACGTAAATATTTTTACCATTTAACAAAAGATTATATTCATATAAAAGGATTTTAAATCCCAGATAATTTATTGTTTTGTTGGTCGACCTTCTCGGTAGTTTTATGATTTTGTTTGCATTAATTAACACGCTTTAATAAAAAAAATAATTACGTTATTGTCCGTGTCGACGACATTAAAATATTTCATCGTATTTATTTATTTTGGAAATCAGGTTTCTACGCACTTTATTATGTTATAAATAGTCATAACTCGGCGCCAGCCTGTATAGGAAAAAAAAAGTTTTCAGGATATCGGTTATCATAATGTTGATATAATAATAATAATAACTGGTTGAATCTGGATAATCGTGGAAGTCTAAAGAAGTTTGTTCGCTCCAACGTATTTAAAATAATGAAAATGTTTTGAAGTTTTTGAATTTGTTTTCGCGTATAGTGATCGAGAAGGAAAATGTATAAATTTTCAGAAATATCAATCAGTATCATTCATCAAAGAAAAATAAATGGGATATTTAATAATCATTATTATTTGGAGACGTTTCAAATAAATATCGGTCCCGTTGGCATTATTTCAATTCATTGTGAATCAAAGTATTATATTTGTCTGAGATACGCTCATTCGCATATTAATTTATTATGCTGATTCTCCAAAGATAATATTTAAATAAATTATTAAATATTCATAATTTATAAGTAAAAATGAATCATGAACTCGAAAATTTGATTGAGCAAGAAACAATTGTAAGATTCTGTAGGTACCAAAGACGGGCCATGTTGAAAGAATGCCAGATAACAGGACACCAAAGATGATCATGACCAAGTGGATACTCCAGTGGAAGCTGGAGCAGGATGGGAGGGTCTAGGGACTGGACAAGAATGGCCAGTCGTTGGGGAGCACTTGTGGAGGGGGGCAAATCTCACTCTAGGATGTAGTGCCGTGAAAGAATAAGAAGAATTTATAAGTAGCTAGATTGAAATTACAATAAAAACAAGATAAATAAAATAATTATAGATGTATCAGAATTTTTCACTGCACGCCGCGCGCGCCGGAGCCAAAACATAATGCAACTAGCATAGCATATGGCTTATAATCACTATTCAAAAATCTCTATCAGTACGGCACTTGCCAGACGCATCAGTGTCCAATGCAGATGATGCTGCATAATGCAGTTGCACAATATTAAAATGGTTTGATATCGCACATATCGGTTGCCAATCTAGCGAGGCTTGCATCAACGCCGAAGCTCGGAGCCAGACAAGTCGTGAATCACGGCGCGGCGCGGCCGAGCTTTATCTGCAAAGCCGGGAATAATGTGATATCCCATTAGCTAAGCATTTCTTTATTCTCGGACGAGGTAAGCGTTCTAGACGCGATGCTCTGAAATAGAAAAAAGTAAAAGGTTACGTATTACGTATGAAACTGGACGGTACGGTTTAAGATGTGAATGCTGCTCGTACCGGCAGTGTGTCCGTCCGTTGTCTATCGCGAATAGTTTATAGCCGAGTGACTGTCAAAAACTGGGTAATTGATTACAGTTCAAAAATTAACAGACTCTCAGACGCGTCATCGCAAATATGTTGAAAAGATTTCACAAGTAAAATGATTTTTGACAGGACAATAAATTATCTCTTTTTTCTGAAACTTAACAGCGGTTTTTGAAATACACGATTGATTGGGATTTTGATAAGATTTTGTGGTTATAATATTATATAAAATTGATTTAATTCATACAAAGATGAATCCAAATATATTTACACATCCATTTGTTCAGCTTTTGCTCCTAAATTTCAAGACATAATTAAAAATTATATATTTACGACAATTTTGAGGTACAATTACAATTTATAGAAATTATACTTAAAATTTAATAATGTCAGTAAAGAGAAAATCGTCGTGCTTGGAAAATTAGACTCACAGGAGTACCTTATTCGCATACGAAGATATAATTTTGTAGTATTAAGGGAAAAATGATTTAAAACCATGTTTGTGATTGTTTTATTATTTATTTTCCCAAATGATTGCTCGATAAAATGGCTTTACTTTGGCTGGCGTAATATGTAAAAAATCAGGATTGTCCACCTTGTACCTTATTAAGTAGTTTATATATAATATATTATAAAAGAAAATGCTCATCATTGATCTAAATAACAATTCCTTAAGGGAATACAAAGAGGTTGATGTACTTAGATGCTCTCATTTAATAATACAGATGATGTGAAGCTGAAATCCGAAGACGAATTGGATTGACAAAATTAACGACGACCAGTCTGACAAAGACACCGAGAAATAGATCCATATTTAAAAAAAAAATCCGCCCGTGTGAAAACTCTGGTATTCTCCATAGCACTGTATAGAGTTAAAACCTGGTCGTTAAGAAATAAGAAAAGGAATATGTTGGATGCCTTCGAGATGTGGTGCTGGAGTTGGATGCTGCAAATAAAATGTCTCTATTTTTCAGAAAGGAAGGATTCTTATACAGTTTGAACATGTTGCCAGAATAAACGATGAGATTGTCGAGAAGCTCCCGATCGTGGAGACAGTTGAGAGAAAGTGAGCAAGATCACAGTCCTGCAAGACGGATAAACCAAATAAAGGAGTTAATAAGGTCCCCTTTAAACGCTACGATCAATATGGCTCAAGACTGGGAGGAATGGGAACGTATTGTACACCAAGTTCTAGATATTTCATGGACTACGGTGCTCAGCATTAAACATATGATGAAGGAAAGATAAAATATTTATTCTGCTATGATACAGTAAAAACTATTGGAGCATGTTAGAAATGAACTTTTGTAGTATGTTAAAAAAATAAGACAAAAATTCAAATTACCGTGCTATTTGAATTTTTTCAAAATGTGCAATACTTTCGGAGATATCGACGTTCAAAGTTGGGCTTGCTGAAAAACTCTCGGAATATTGTGTGACGTGACGAGCTGTGACGTCACTACGTCAATACTCGCCCGCCAGAGTGTCGATTATCGACTTGTCGACTTGAAAGATGTGACGTCACATGATAAATCGGTATAAACCGATCGTTTTTAAAACTGCCAACTTTGAACATCTATAATTCTGCCATATTTCAGGATATCGAAAAAAATCTTTCAGTTTTATAAATGAGAGTTTTTAACTCCACTACCTCATTGTGTATTATACTTTGCTGTAATGTTTTATACTTATTTTTATAATAATAAGTATGTAGTATAAATCTAAAAAATAAAATATTATGATTAATAGTAATAATATATATAAAATCTAGTAATATTAATATATCAAAATATTAAATGGCGTAATTTTAGAATAAAATTATATAATATTGAATAACAAATCGACTAGATCATTTTTCACAAGTTCAATCACACTACAAAAAAAATTTACATCTATTTGCCGACTTAACAGGAATATGACGTAAAATGACGTTGTGCTTAAAAAAAAAATTCTTTCAGCGTCTTTCTAGTATGTTTCTAGAATTATGTCATTGAAAGAAAATTTTAAAAATAACTTGATAATGAGATTGCGAACAGAACAGTGACAAAGCGGAAAGAATTTCGACTCATTAATATTTTACGTAGTTCGTGCGCTGTACCTGGGAAATGTGACAACATCTGACAGTTATTTTAGTAACTTAAATGAAACCTTTTAATACATATTTCGTGACAATGTTCCCGGATCGCAGATCGCTGATCAAATAAAATACACTGTTGACTAAATTTGAATATATTAAATAATGTATAATACCCGTAGTACATATGTATGCGTTACAGATATCATTTTTATTTAGGCACAGTAAACTAAAAAGATGTTTTATTTCATATAAATTTTACATTTTTTAAGCGTATTTAAGCGTGAATAGAAATATCTGTTTTTGGTGGTAAAGGTTTTCAACATATGGTCGACGTTACATGACATGACGTTAAATGATTAACTTGGTACTGATTCTATACGATGTTCTTCTACGTGGGTTTTAAGGGAATGGTTTAATTCACAGACGCGGTCCATTAGGGTGTCAAAGAGGAAATTATATCCATTTTACAAATAACAAAAATATTATGAAAAATGTAAATTTGATGTACGTAATTATTATTAACGTTCAATTGGATCCATCTAATATCCACTAACTAAGCTATTTTTTTTTCATAAATAAGGAATAAATAAAAGAGGTTAGGTGAAAAATCTTTATGTAGCAGTAATATAATAATGTGGTCGATTATAAAATTGAAATAAACCTATTTTAGTCTATGATAAGATGATTCGTTTGTGGTCTGAAACACCGATATTGTCCTCATCCTCAGTCAGAGTGCAATGATATTTATACAGAATAATCTTTCATTATTTTAAGGCATGTTGATATACCATTATTTGATGGGAAATCATGACGTATTGATAAATACAGATTAAAATTGTTGAAACTCATTCGCGTCATTTGCGATGGCGAGCGAAGTAAGAAGTTCTAGTTAATTCCGCTGCTATAGTTTATGGCGACGGGCGTCGGGCCAGTCGGCATCCTGCAAACGCTGCGGTTGACCGTTAACCTTCAAACGTGATGTACATTACGTTACTCGATCAGTACTTTATGTTTATTATAAATAAATAATAATATTTTTTAGGAGAACACAATCTTATTGTGAAGTTGTTGGCGTCTCCTACAGAATTTTACTCAAAGATGTTTGAGATTCCGTAAATATAAAGAAGATGGCTTTCAAATAATGGAACGACTGATTTATCAATTTGAAAGTGCAACATGCAAGTTCGAAAATTTGTCGTCAACTTACTGTGTTGGTGTGGCATAATCGGTTAATGCATTTCCCCGGATAGGATCCAGGTGTGAATCCCGGTAGCAACAATAATATTTTTTTGATAAATTGATTTTATATGTATATCTTTCTAATTTAATTTGTATTAAAAATAATATTTCATATTTTACTATTTTGAGAATATGTATGATTGTGTTTTTGCTCGAGTTATTTGGTTAAGGTAGATTTTATTATGGTGGACAAATTATCTAATAAATAAAATAATGTTATAAAAATTGAAAAATAGGTTTTAAGCAAACAATAGTTGTGGCCGCGCAGTGGCTACCATTGGCTTCTCGGTCAGCTTCCCACTACAGCAATAAAATTGAAATATTTGTAATATTTTGGCGATATGAGACATTTGGAAAAATATATAATTTATTGAATCTCAATGTTTAAGGTAAAATTGATGGCAAAAGGCATCCTGGCTGAAGGATTTAAACCGATTGTACAAGAAGTCTTTAGTCCAACTATTTTGAGTTGTTGCAGATAAGATCGATAACGTTCGATAACTGGATAAGCACTAGAAAAAGAAACATGCATAGCACACTCGTATATCGTGTAGAATTTTCTAGGCAAAATTTTCTGGATGTGTCTATTGATGTTTCTGAATCCATTGCGGAGTCCACCATGAGCTTAATAATCCGCATTAAATTACAGCTGGCCACTGGGAGTTCATTTCATGAAGGTGCAAGTAAGATTAATATTAGATTACAATTTCGTCTATTTGGCAGATGGTTGAAATTTAAAGAATTGGCGGTCAATTCTCATTACAATATAATAATAATTCTTATTTTCGATTCATGTGAAGCCATTTGGCTCGGGCAAGGCACGTTAGATTTCTCTACAATTTTGCGCCGGGATATGGATACCTTCTGAAAGAACTGGTGTAAACTAGTCCATTCGGAGTGCGATAGAGTTGTAGGCAGACAGAAAATAAAGTTTGTATTATTATTAATTTATTTTTTTATAGATTGTTAAATCTTTATGCCCTGTATGGATCGTAGAGTTGTTGTCCATGTTTCCAATATTAATAACAATTTATTATAGCCAAAGCAATTTCACGCAAAGCTTATTTTACAGCTTATTTTACTGTTATTACCAAACGAACAGCTTAATGATCCGTTGTAGGTACCTTGTAAAGATATAACAATTTTCTGTAGTATGTGTGATAATTATATATTCTTTATAGTATTGGCACTGAAATGATAAACAGCTTCATTATATTCAGTTTGACATCGATCAAGGACGTATCCAGAAAAATCTTATCTATTACTTGTATCTGATGCGACTCCCATTATTACAATTTTCAAAAAGCATGAATTATAATTATTTGTCATGTAATATGTATCAGACATCTACACATCTTTGTAGGACATAATTATTTTGTGACTTTTCTCTATTGTACGCATTTAAAACAATTCCGTCTGGCACTAGCCGCAAGAATCACGTAGATCTATGTGTGAAAGCATGTTTTTACATTTTTCTCTTGGTTCAATATTTTTTTGACCTGATAAAGTACGAGAAAAAGAATAGAGAACGTTTATAATTAAATTTTTCTCTTTGAGAGTAAATATAAAATCTTTTTTGGCATGGACCGCATCAGGCATATTTGCTAAGAGCTACGATTTTTTTTAACAGCTGCCATTTTGAAACAAGATGACGGATCGGGCTAGTTAACGAACTTAGCTGTATATAGCTACAAAATATCGAACTGCACACCCTTCCACATACTGTGCACGTCTATCCGCTGGGCAGTGAAATTCTTATTTTTTCTCAGAATTTTGATCTTCCTCCTTTTCTTTCCTCTTTCTCCTTTTCCCGGTTATTACATCAGTCCTCTTCCGTTTGCATGTTTATGAAAAATCCGATAAATTATATAAGTAGGTATACATAAAGAATTGGTGTCTCTTTATTAGTTAAATCGCGTTTTTTAAGACGGTTTCCTTGAGGAAATCAAAGCCGTCGTTTTGGCACGGTAACAAGTGCCATTGTCAAAACTTTGACTTAAAAGTTACGGTATAACCGTACTTGTGTGCGCGAGATATAAACTTAACAGGGAGATTTATATTGCGCTGGAAGCGTACGCCCGCAATTGGTCAGAGAGACGGCCCAGGAAGAAAGGTCTCAGTCAATATAATATTCGTAATACTTTCAAACTGAGCTGAACGTTTGTTTTCTAGGTTGAAGCTCGAACCTCCGCGTGTCTTACCGCTAGACAAAACAAACGTGTCAGTACGTTTTAACACAGTATGTCCAAAATGTTGTGTAAAGTAAAAATTTTGACCATACATTAATTGATTGGTTAGATTGTTTTTTTTTAGCTTGTATGGCGAGATGTATTAAAAAAATAAAATATTTCACTTTTGATGATTTTTGTATTCCTTATCGGTTACACATCGGAACTGTAAAAGGTCACCGGTAGATGGCGTCAGCACTTCTCGCGGAGTGTGGGCAGCGGGCAGCGGCGGGCAGCAGCGAGCGGCGCTCGCCGGGCCGACCTTACAGCGCGGCGGCGGTGACGCGTCCCTGACGGCGAGTGTGACGTCACTCGAGCAGAAATACCCCGGCGGTGTTGGCGAGCGCACGCCAACCGGTCGCCAACACAAATACACACTCGGACGGAACATTACACAGATTTGGTTGATAGCTCAGGTAGTCTAGCCGATTAAAATAATTACAGAACTATGATTTTCGGATGTAACCGTTACATGGTTGATCAGACGATACTGCCGGAAAGCAATTAGCCAAACCGCGTGACTTCGCGAGACGCTGACAAAGAAAATGATTAAATAATGTGGCAAATGTATCAATAAAAAAAAAGTTCAGTGAAGACTCACAGGCTTACGTGTACATATACAAATCTTAACAAAATAGATACATTATAGTGATATACAAAAAAAAATATATAGTTTTAGCACCAATAATCGAATCCGAAACGTTCTACGCCGACAGGTCTCATCACTGATTATATCACTTTAACTTTATACAATCACGTCAAACTATTATATATAAATTCCAATACAAATTAAATGTATTGATTTGAAAGATATACAGGAAAATTCAATTTATCGAAAAAAATATTGTTGTTACTACCGGGATTCGAACCTGGATCATTTACTATCCGGGAAATGCGTTAATCGATTACACCACACCAACAGAAAAAGTTGACGACAAATTTTCAAACATTCTGTCTTTAGTTGTTTTAAAATTTATTCAAAATTTAATAAAAAGGAATTGATTTAATTTATGGCATCTACTAGCGAATATTACTCAAAGGTATTTGAGATTTTCGCAATAAAAGGTTACAGCTTTTAAATTTGAAATAACAGATGAATCAATTTGAAAGAACTACAGCATATTAGTTCGAAAACTTGTCGTCAATTTGTTATGTTGGTGTGGTTTGATCGGTTAATGCATTTCCCCGGATAGGAAAGGATCCAGGTTCGAATCCCAGAAGTCACGAAAATATTTATAAGCGTCGAGAAATGTTCAAAATAAGTGTCTCGCAATCAATTATCCTCGTTGACAATCGGAGTTTGGAAAAATGTGTAGGTCACAAAACGTTCATGGCTGAGGTATTGAGAAACCGGGAGCCCGGGCCAATATCGGGCGGAGTCACGCAGCAGACACCAATATAATTAATGTACAAAATGACTGCATAAGATGCATCAGCTTAGACATCATTACTTAAAGGTCAGTACAGTACGGGCACTCTGAACACATTTACATAAGCTTATATAAAATATTTTTAAGAAGAACACATTTTTATTGTGAAGTTGAAGTTTTCCAGAACATAGTTCTGTGGTATTTTTGTACAAATGAAATTTAACTAAAATATTTTTTTTCTGTGTCGTTCTAGTTGATTAATTTAATTTATATAACATAAAATAATACAACAAAATAATTGCGATATGCAAAATATTATACAAGACCGTGTCTAAAAAAATGACGTTCGAGTAAATAGTAAATACTCCAACCACGATTATCCTTGAAATATATACACATACCGACTGATAGAAGACACCTTTATAAATAGAATCCAGATGGCGGTACCGATTTAATTTTTAAAGTGAACAAAAATTATAAGCTATTGTAGTGGAATAATAGAATAGCGAGAAACTTTCTCGAAGCTTCTCTGGGTTGATACGTCTTTGTAGTTACTAATCGAAACGTATAAAAAAATTGGCAACACGTGAGCCAGTCATCAATTAATCATTATTGTCATCTGAGTTGAAAAGTGTTTTCTGAAATTCTGAAAACATAAAATAATATTATCTCTCTACACTTTCTGCGTTCGATTAGGGTTCTTTTTGTTCTTTTTCCTCCAAAAGAGAGATATCTATTTCAAAATTTCGCTTGATTAGAACGTTTTTTTCTCTCAAAAGAATGTCTTTTTTTTTTAACCTTTGACTTGATTAAGTCTTTTTTTTTTCCTTAAAAGAATGTAATTTTTTTCTTAAGCTTTCGTTTGATTATAAGGTATTTTTTTCCTTAAAATAATGATTTTTTTTTCTTACGCTTACGCTTGATTAGAAAGTCTTCTTTCCTTCAAAAGAAAGACATTTTTCCTTAAGCTTTTGCTTGTTTAGAAGGTCTTTTTCCCCCTCAAAATAAAAACCTTTTTTTTTTTATTAAGATTATGCTTGATTAGGAGATCTTTTTTTTCTCGAAGCTCTCTGGTCAACATTTCAATTCTAATTGTAGGGTCCATCATCAGGGTTGATATCGTTTGCAACATTGAATAAAAGACACACGGCAGAATACCCCAGAAAACTCTATACAAGATTCTGCACGACCGTGAAAACATGAAAACAATTATAAAATATAATTTATAGGGGAACACATTGTTATTGTGAAGTTACAGTTTTTTCAGAACATCGTTCTGTGGTATTTAAATACAAATTAAAAGATCAACTAGAAAAAAATCCCGGCAGCAACAAAAGTATTTTTTCAATAAATAGATTTTTTTCTGTATATCTTTCTAGTTGATACATTTAATTATAGCGGTAAGATACTCGTCTAGTCGCACATTTGTCGGGAGTTCAAATCTTACCCCGGCAGTTCAACAAGTTAGACATATTTTCATAGCATTAGCGTTTAATTTGTTTGAAAATAGTAAGAATATGTATACAACTGTATAATGCACTCCGTGTGTACAACAATTTAAAATTAAAATTAGATAAATAATATAAATAAAGAATTTGGTTGAACGATGTTTTATATCATATTTTTTACTCTTCTGAATGATAAACTTTATTTGAATTAATATATATTTATATATATATATACATATGTAGGTGATAAAACAGCAGTTATAAGCAACATTGGGTTTGTATAACTATACGTCTAATCCCTCGTTATCTGCGGTATCTATATATGCGTGTTTGCGGTTGCAGATTAATTATTAAAATAACCTAAAAATAGAAAGATGCAACCAACAAGAATTTGTTGAGATTTGTGCAGGAGCAGATAACCTGTTAGCTACAGGGGCAGATAACCTGTTAGCTACAGGGGCAGATAACCTGTTAGCTACAGGGGCAGATAACCTGTTAGCTACAGGGGCAGATAACCTGTTAGCTACAGGAGCAGATAACCTGTTAGCTACAGGGGCAGATAACCTGTTAGCTACAGGGGCAGATAACCTATTAGAAAAAAAAATGGACGTCAAATAATAACCGAGATGATCCTGAGAATGAAAATTTCGATGTTGCTAAACTAGAATAAAGTAAACATCATTAAAGAACATCTTCACACTCTCCATAGAACTATTAGATAAGACGAAAGCGGATCCAAACTTCGAAAAATGCTTCAAGTTCAAACGAAAAGAACAATAATTAATGCTGTTAGTCTCGATTAATAATTCAGCTGTGCATAAAAATTCAGAAAAAACAAGATTTCTAATAAAAGAAAGAAACATCGATCACGATATTTTTCGTCCAATAATGTTTTTGAAAATTGTAATAAATGTTCTTATAATAATACAGTACATAAAATAATGCATACGATTTTTTTTGGACTATAGTTTTTCTTATAAATGCACGCATTTCATACGTTGGAACGAAACCCCTTTATTATGGGCTCGTTATTCGCGGTTTTGGCATTTACGACATTTTTCAGGAACCTAACTCCCGCGGATACTGAGGGATCACTATATATGGATGTGATAGCTTACCAGATTTATATACTGGATTTTTTTATGTGACTTCTATCCAGATGTATCTGGGATGTACATATTGCGCGGAAGGGTTGTACCTAAAGGGAAAAACAACTAGCATAATATTTTTTCTACATTTTATTTTCGTTTCGTCTGAATATCCATTATGTAATAATAAGAGTCACCGCGTTAAAAAAACATATAGACGCTAGTACTTCAATAGTTAAATTTAAACTAATTAAATTAACGAGTGGTAGTAAAACATACATAAATATAAATATTTTTTTATTAGAAGACAGAAAATACACATTCTTTGTAAAACCGAACGACAAGAAATTTAGCGTAAAAGAGAATAAAAATTAATGTCGCGAAGTGTCTCGACAAAAGCATTTGAAGTCGATAATTCAACTCATTAAACACCAGATTTTACGAGTTGCAGAATAATTGGTTTATATTTTCGTGAATTTGAACAAGAATATATTTGGCGTATTTCATTGGCACGAAAGTGAATCCGTAAATAAGATCTAAAAAGTAAATATAGCTATTTCACTCTTTGCGTTTAATGCAGAGCGGACACCGTTGTGCGGAACACGAAGGTAATATAAAATGTCAAGTCACCGCCAGCTCCCGGTGTAGAGCTTTGGCAGTGGCGCTGAAAATTTAAATGTTTTTAACAAATTAAACACATCCCGTGATTCTGGTCAGTGCAGAAATAACAAATTAAAATAATCCAACGACCATCTCCGACATTTTCTTCATTCTCTACTACGCTCTACATCTAACATTTCCCCGTTATTTTCATCATAAAAATAATCAAAAATATTTACGAAAAAATTCATTCATTTTTAAATGACGATCTTAGCTAGAAATTACATATAAAATTGTTTACGCTGTTTTTCTTTAGTATGTAATATTTTATATCTTTATTTATTTATAACTAGCTGATATACCCGGCGCGGTACAGGAAGAACATTTTAATTTCTAGAACTCTTGAGAATCATTAAGAAAGCAAGATTATGAAGGGATTATTTAGGTGGTTTGATCATATAGAACGGATGAATGAAGAGAGAATGGTAAGAAAGATATATGACGCAAGTGTTGATGGCACCAGAAATAGAGAACGTTCGCGGAAGACTTGACACGATCAGGTAAACCAGTTACTGGAGGATGGTCCTGTTAGAAGCCTCGACAATCGGCGAGCTTGTATGAATGTGGATGAGGCGAGAATTGTGCTTCAGGACAGAAGAATGTGGCGCTCTATTCTACCCCAGCGGAGAAACGGCGTGATGGAAGTTAGTTAGTTAGTCTTGAGAACCATCTAAAAATTAACCACTGCTCCTAATCGCACCGACTCACGACCCTTAACCCAACACCCCGCAATTTTCCCCCACAAGGGGTAGGGTGCCGGAGGGTTGCTTAAGACTTGGAAGAGATACTTTATTTACATTTATTAAGGGATGTTCAATATGTTTATATGGATGATCAAAACTAACTAGTAAAGGGCTATTCGTTATCAATTTGATGTGTTTTGTACAGGGAGTAGATCTATAGATGCGTACCTATATCTATTGCCAAATATTTAAGATGCGAGAGTAATATATAACACATCCTTAGTGTAATGATTACACAGCGAATAATTTTGATTAACTTACTGACTGCATGAACAAAAACGAAATGTAAAACGACAGATTTATTACCAAATTCAGGAAATGCCTGCTACTAAATTTGCTCGCTGATAAAGCGACATTAATTTAAGCAAACTAATTGTTTTTTGCGCAACCCTCACCGTCATAGCAATTATTTTTTCAAAGCGTGGGTAGACCGTAATGTCCACATTCATTAGAGCATTAAGATTATTGTCAATTTTTAAAAGAAGATCGGTAAATACGCTAGAAATCAAAATTTGCAATTTATGAAAAATTATGCCGTGAATCATTGTCAACCTGGACGTCTCATCGCGGCGGAATACAAAAAAATTAATGAGTAGAACAAACAAAACTTCTGTCCGAGTTAATGGCAGCTTGACATATATAAATGTATGTATTTATAAGAAATTGTCGCCTGATTGGATTTCAAAGGCCTGTTCTCGGCCTGGGATGATTGTGACAAAAATGATAACGTTGAAGAAATCCGATATCACATCAAAAATTATAGCGCCATCCAGTCAGTCAATATTAAAAATGCTTTCACCATAGTACATTAAGATGAAAATATATTTAAAAAGAGATTAGAAATCCAGCTCAAATTTCACAGCGGTCACTCGAGCGCGAAACGTTATTAGATATCATGGGAGCAAAGTGGCGAAAGTATTGTATTATAAAATAAGGAAACCTCTGTGGGTTCCACCCTATCCCAGAATCGTTATGAAAGTTGTGCACTTCCGCTTCGGTTTCACTCAACAAAGCGACGCGCGCAATAACGAACAGTTTTTAGAATATATATTATACATTAAAGTTTTATATAACTATACTTATATAGTTAACTAATACCTTGTAGCTTTTCTTCAATGTTTACATTCTTTGTTGTATTATTGTAATGCTGTATTGTAACAAAATGTATGTTCTTCTGTTGTCCGAGGAAGAATCACTATTCAAAAAATATCAGATATCTCATAGAGACGAAGCTATTTTTATTATATTTTAAAGGAATATATAGAAAATATGGGGGGTAATTACATTATTGTTATTGTAATTGTTTAATAATTTTTTTTATTTAATAGGTAACAATCCAGTAATTGTGTGTTCTTGAACATATTCAAAGATTGCTAAAATCACTATTCAATTTAGAAACGCTGATTAGATTTCTCTTCTTCCCTGATAAGATCAAGAGCGTCACACCAGATGAAAGTGATCGTTGTTAGATATAAGATGACAGTAAATTTTAATGGAAGAAATGAGTTATTACGAGAAAATTAATGTATATAACACAATTTGTAGTGCACTCCCCCGGATTGGAAATAGAGATCCAGGTTCGAATCACGGTAGCGCAAACACAATATTTTTCGACAAAATTGATTTAATATGTATATATTAAATTAGTATTTAAAATTAATATATAATTTAAATTATAAATTTCTCACGAATAACGAATAAACTCGTGAGAAATCATTAATTTAAGTTAATAACAATAATTTTCTCATAACTCACCACGGCGCTCATTTTCATCATTTAATATATTTTCTGTGTTCGTAATTTCATTCAAAAGTTTAAGAGATGACCTCGGAACAACATGGTATCATTTGAGATTTTAGTCAGAATTGTTTTTTTTTGTATCAAAATTCTTAAAATATATATTTTTTAACTGTGTTACAAAAATGTTAAATTTCCCAGCAGTTTAGGAGATAATAGAGAAAATAAAGTTATATTTTTGTAGCACTTGTATTATTTCTTTAAAATAACTACTAATTTGAATACTAATATTATTTAATATAATAATAACTCTAAATAATATAAATCCATTTTTGTTAAAAATTCATCTCACGAGCGACGAACCAAACACCGCCGAAGAAATCGAAAAATTAATTACAGTTTGATGTAAATGTCAGATGATCTGCAAAATTGTAAAAGTAATATGTAATCAGATTTTAAGTTATGTTTGATGTGTCATGTTAAGTATTTTCGCGGACAGCCCGAACAGTTCGGAAACTAGTTTAAGAATTGCTGACAGTTCTATCTATGTGTGAAATGATATTAGAAAATAAATTAGGACTATTAATGAGAGAACAATTAAAGATTTTTAATAAAAATGACATAATTTGTTTGTTATTGTATGGGTATATTCGTCTGGTTCATTGATTTTCGTTCATAGCTTTACATTTTGAAAACATTTTAATTGTGTTGGAAAAAATCTAATAATTTGATTGCGTTTGGCATTTATCGTATCCATTGTATCTGGATATGTAAATTTCATTGCCAGTTAGAAAAAATTCCAAAATAGTGAATATTTCGAACGTATTTTTAATATCTCTAGACTAAGATTACTTAATTTTTTTCTCTTTTATATATTCCATAAAAGTACGTACATATAGGTATAATATATTCAATTTGAAATGAAGTGTATATTGTCTATGTATGACAAAATGTAGTAGCGAAATTGTATAACTTTTTCCTATTGGGAGGTATATTAACCATCTGTTATCTCGCGTAGTCAATCATCTGTCAAATACATGTTCGTGATGTTTACGTTTGTTCAGTAATTATTAATTGTAAACAGTTTTTTCAAGAATGTCTTTATGTGGAATGACAAAGAATAATGAATTAGATACAGTTGTCCCAAAAGTCTTTTTCATTCTGGTTCATTCGCTTCTCTAACGCAACGAGCGGGAGAGGGGCGGGAGGTATGCCCATCGCTAGTCGCGTCCTTGGGAATTCGGTCGCTATGGAGCGTATCCTTACCAGTTGTTCATGACATTTTCCCTGGAAAATTGATATCCCGATGAGGTGACCTAAAGGGCTACCTTACATCACAGTAACAATCCTCCCTCTCTGGACCAATTAAAAGAAAATATCTGAGAAGAAATGGCAGCGATCATGGAGAATATGTGCTGAGCAGTTCGAACGTATAAAACCTATATTTCAATGCGGAATTTGCACCATCTGCCACGAAGCGGCCATAGTAGGCGCATGCATGGCCTAGCAGCGAGCTTTTCTGCTAGTCAAAATGATTATTATTTTAAATTACATATATTTTCTTCCCATTAAAATAAATTTATATTATTATTATATAATAAATGTTTTTCTATTCAAATAATCTAGCAAGTGACTAAAAAAACGGTTAGTTTTTAGTAGCAAAGATAATTTCACCTATTTATTGATAGACAAGTTTTAGACAGTGTACCGCACAGAATCACGCTCGCGAGAGCTATGCCGGGATGCGGTCCTGAAAATAGCCTTTTTGGAGCCAGTTTAAACCCGCGAATCATTTTAATTAGAGTAAGACAGTGAAAAATAAATGTCGATGTAAGGAACTATTATTTTGTATTTTTTAGTTAACAATTATAAATAAATAATTCCCGGGCCATCACCCAAAACTGAAATATGTGAGCCAACGCGGATAAACATGATAATAAAATAATAAAATGCTCGCGATGCCTCTAACCATAAAAATGCATTTTTTACGGAAGAATATGTAGACTGAAAGTGGAATCTGCCGACTCGGGTGGTGCGACGCCCGAATGGTTGGTAGGTTCCCCCTTTCATCGCCAGGCGGCGGAGACGGCGGGCCGATTTGGGGCGGGGCTGAAGGCCTGGCGCAAAACGCGAGGCCTAGCGTGGCTGGGTTTCCCGGGTTGACTATGAATAAACCGCCGGCGACCGAGGAAAAGCAAAACATCGCCTGACCCACCGCCAGAGGAGTGAACCGGCGAACCACCTCAACAGTTCTTACTGTATGAAACAGACAGTTTTTATCCAATTGTCTTCTAAACCTAAATTAATCTTAAATTTAATATAAACAGTTTACAATGCTATTTATTAATTGGTTAAAAATATATTAATTAAATAATTATGGGTTAGAGATTTATTTTTCAAGTTTATTGTAAATTAGCAGAAAGAAATTAGTTGAACCTGCTTGATGCTAGGCCCTGCGGATGGCTGTCGTGAAATTTATATTAACTATATATATGTCACTGCGGTTCGCCAACCAATCAAGATTAACTTGGATACATTTTCATATTATTTTTCAAAATGTACTGAACGTTTATGCTGTGAGATAAATAAATAATTTTTCGTAAAGGTCTAGAGAAGCAGACTCAGTATTACAACTAGATTCACTAAGTTAGGCAAACTTTATTTACATTGTTAAATAATCTAAATATATGATGATAAATAAACTTGCAATATCTATGATTAAAAAATGGTCTAGAAGAATGTATGTAATATCGAAATATACTTTATTTAAATACATATATCAGATTTATTTTACTGTGGAATGCACATTTGGCAGTCGGAATAATTGTAAAATAAATTGATTGTACCTAAAGAAGATTGACGCTTGAGAGCGGACGTCTCAAATAAATATTTCATGGTCTTTGTCGCGACCAATGAGACGAATCTGATTCTTCTCACGTCAAATAGTGGACAATTCTGGTTTAAATATAATAATATTAAACGCGAATCTGAAAATCTAATAATGAAAATATTTGCTATATAAAACCACCGTTTAAGTCATTTCGACGGCCAAAAGCTTTGGCGAAGGATGATGGTTGGTTTTTTTCATTTCATATTACACATTAAGGGAGCGAGGGGTAATGGGAGCCACTACAAAAAATGTACTTACTAACCCTTAAATCGGAAACAACCCAAACATCTTTATTAATATCCGATTAAATCTGTCGATTACTGCTTGTGTATGCGCGTGACAAGTGGATGTGTGTTTTGCGCTCGGCACTTGGTAAGTAGTTTAATTTGACTTATTTTATTGTATTTGATATCAATTCCATAGCCATATGTATGTATTTTTGGGTGCAAGTATAAAGATCGAAGTATAAAATAGTCAGTTTACTTTATTTTTAGGATCTTTAAAGTGATGGTAATTGGAGCCTGAGTGGCTGGCTCCCATTACCCCACTCACTCCTTGCTCTTTGGACCACTCAAGACAGCATACAGCAGAGAGTGTGATTTGTATTTCAAGTCACGAAATTTAGTCAAAATAACTCTTCATGAAATTGTGTCGAATTGTTCAACAAAGTATATTTGAATATGGTAATATCCCCAAAGCCTATAACATTTTGCCGAGTAATATGAAACAATTCTCGATGGATAAACTCAAACACCATCTCAGAAACTGGTTATTGGGTGTTGGCAGAAAGGAAACTCAGTAAAGATTCATGGAAATGATTAAATGAACAGAACATCATTTCTTTATATTTATTTTTCTGTTTTGCATAATTATGGAATAGCGAGAGTATTTGACTTATTTATTATGTTATTAGAATTCTTTATAATTCTGTTTTCTTCATTCCTAATATTCAAGTTCAGATAAAAAAATAAATATATTAATAATGGTTTTCATATTTGTATGATAGACAACGTATGAACCTGTATCCTTTAGTACAGACTTCGGTCTAGTTAAGGAGACAGTAAACATCTCTTATATTATGAAGCATGTTCGCCTTTTTTGTATATTTATAAAAAAAAATACTTTTATGCATATGGAAGTCGCTTCTTTGGACAAGGGATTATCTGTCTTTAAAACGACAGAAATATTTCTTATGGATCCAACAGATCCAAAAATGAATAACACAACTAAAGAGAAATTAAATATAGCTACTGGGAGTCTATTCCAGGATGATCGTTCGACTTCTGTTGATGAGGCTGCGATTTGTGACGATGAGTCGGATGAAAAAAATTAGTACATTACTTGTTCAGACTTTGGACAAAGTTATGAACTAAGGTATCATTGCACAGGCTGTGCTAACTGGAATCATAGTGCTCGGGTTGTGAAGACCTGAATGATTATATTTGTGTTTTTTGCTTAGATGCCTAGAATGTGTTGATTTCTTTCAATATTTTAGTGCTAGAAAAACACATTCTTATTGTGAAGTTGTAATTATTCAGAACATAGTTCTGTGATATTTTAAATATGAATTAAATGTATTAATTATAAAGATATACATACAATATCAATATTATCGAAAAATAAAAACATTGTTGTTCCCCGGTTAGGGAAGAGATCCCGGTTTGAATCCCGGTGGCGCAACAACAATGTTTTTATTTTTCGATAATATTGATTTTGTATGTATATCTTTATAATTAATACATTTAATTCATATTTATTATTTTTGTTATTTAAATATTCGATTCTTTAGTGCATATTTACCATTTTACTGTAATTATTAAACCAAACTAATTGTAAGACGTTTTAAATAAGAGCAATGGTTCCCATTACATATGGCTCTCATTACCCGATGTGTGGGGTAATTGGAACCAAATGTGTTTTTTTGTAAAAATTTTTATTTTGTAACTTAAATTAAAATTTATAACTAGAAATTGCAATAATATTATAGATATATAACCAAAGAACTCATTTCAAGTCATAATAATAAATGACTGGAACAATATGTTACTTTTATTCAATATTCTCATTATTAGGCTCCAATTTCCCCACTCTCCTCAAATATGGTCAAAATAAAAATTATTTAGTAAGAAATTATGTTTTTGTTGTAAAACTTCAATAGTAGCTAAAGTCTTAAAGCATATAAGTAAATACAATGTATTATTTAAAATAATTTGTTTTCTCTAACACAAAGTGTTTTAAAAACGTCGAAAATTGATTATATGTTCTGCAAATTGAATGGTTTATGACACTATTCATTTTAAAAAAAATTAAACTTGTTTCGATGCAGATTTTTCCTCGTGATCTTGGCTTTAAGATTACCAGAAAATATATTTCGTATATGCAAGAATTTTCTATATAAAGGCAGTTTTGCGGCATGCGGAAAATGAATTTAACCTTCGCGATCTTTCTTATAATATTTGTATACTTTTAATTATGGAAAATAACTTTCAATTTCAATTTCGCAATAAAACCTACGATGTCATGATGCTAGAGTTAATTTTTACGTTATGTAAAAATACATATAATAAAAGTAATCTCATTACTTTATAATACATTTTTCGTGCTCTAAATTACTATTAAACATTGCCTAGATAATTAGGTATTATCGTACGTGATATCGCACCAAAATTTTATATATTTCTCTGGTCTTCTGAAAGAATTATCGAGATATTTCTTAAAATGATGAAATAACGAAATACGAACACGAGAACATTTCAATTTCAACATTATCTAACTCTGACCTTTGAGTGTATAATGGAGCGTTCTAACAACTTAGCCGACAAGTAGTCGTTCTCCATCTGTTATTTTAAGATTAAATAAATGAACACATGTGGTTTACAGGGAAGAACAACGTCGGTGGAAAGAAAATTGGCATCAAACTGCGGAAAATCGAGGAATTTATTTAAAGGTGTTTATAATTTGTACCTATCCGTTAAGCGGAGAACTCTACAAATCTTCAAAAATCAAATCTGCTGTACCTTTTTGCAATTTCACAATCTATCAAGCAAAAAAATAAATTATACATATCTGGCGATATATTATGAAGGATTCCATCGGAGATATATTACACAGTTTGTCGTGGAATAATGTTTAAATAAATGCTGAAAGAAGGAAATAATTAAATTTTATTACATTTATTTTTGACATTACAACATACAATTTGTCAGAAACTTAGCAAATATTATTTTTTCTATAATTTTTTTAGGTAGTTACTGAATTCACAAAGAATTTTTTTAACTACGTTCCGGGACGTGAAGTGACATATTTCAATTTACAAAGAAGTGAATTTCTAAAAAATGTAAAATTTTTTAGATACTGAATAAAATATGTGTTTACGATGGAAACGAGTATGACTATTTTTTGGGTCATTTTACTATTTTTTTGCGGGGCGCGAATTTAAAAATATTAAAGAGAAAGGTTCCTTTTAATTTAATATTTTTCGTGATGGCAATCAGATAATTGATTTATTTTCATTATAATGGCCCGTGTCCGCGAACGAGATTTTTATGATATTTTTGAGACAACCTCTGAGATACAGATTTTTCTCTCATGAGATTCTTTGGGGATAACTATCAGTTTTCGTAATCCCCGTGTACACATCGTGTCTCAGAGATTCGTCTTACTTCGCGTTCGTCGTGCGTCAAACGTCAAATGTCATTATCGTTCGTCAGTTGTTTTCGCAGTAGTTAAAATTAAATAAATGTTAATGTTTAATGTCTAACTATTAAAAAAGATAGTTGTAAGAATTGTCAGATAACTTCAATTTACAAAAGTCCGTAATTACAAAAATACACATTTGACAATGGCTACCTTAGAAGAAAAAACAAAGATATGTGTATATAAAACATTAAGTTGCGCGCTGCGCATGCGCGCCAACAAGCTATAATAGAAATTTATTCAAACATTGGCACTTTCTCAATTATTAATTATTATCAAATTCTAACAGGGATCTACGGTGGGTTTAGGTGACGTTTGTGTGGTGCACATATCTAATCTCGCATTCAGATCGAACTACGTGTACCCTGGCTTAAATTATTGTCGGTTTCTACCAATCTCAAGCTGATCTCTGAGATTATCTCGTCGCGTCTACTTCCGACACGGGCCTCGATAATATAAATTTTCAACGGTGATCCCTGTATTGCGAAATATATTTTTGATTATAAATATATAAATCAGGCGCTGGAGAAATTAACTAATTTTTTTCAATTTTACCCGTCATTTCAGTCAGTGACGTATTCCACATAGAAAAAATGGCTGCATCTTTTTGCTAGATTAATATATGATTATGCCTGAAAAGTTTTACAGCTAAAAAATGTGCACACATCAGAAGTACCTACGAAATATAGTTTAGAGAAGGACAGGAAGGTACTTTATAAATTATTTTGACAGTTCTACGACCTACGTTGAGTAGGCAAGCTATCATCGGCTAAGTTATGAAGAAAGTTAAACGATTTGCATTACCGATAAATTCCAAAGAAGACAAAAATCGTTCGCTGTTTCGTAAATTTTCTAAATACATTAACAACAGGTGGCCCTGGCGGTGTCGTATATAAAACTTTAATACGTGAATAATTTGTCAGACGTTTAAAATATTTTTTTCAGAGTCTTGAAGTGTGAATAATACATTTAATTTTTTAAGGTTTTTCTTGGATTTTATGTTGGCGACTTTTGTAACAATGTAAAAATTATATTAGTAAACATACTAATATTGTGAATTTCACACAAACAGCAGTAATTTTCTTTGTTTTGATATAAAAATAATTTCTCTTTTAAAAATATAAACGACAATACTAATTAATAATAAAATTTTGTTTCTTTGATCTGAAGATAAACTAAAAGAGACAAAAGCTCAAACCCGTGTATACGACGTTCGCGCACATAAGCATTACCTACGAGGCGCGTTTTTTAAGTAAGTACTGAAATTTTTTTTTAAAGAAACATTAAATTATCTTTACAACACTTTACTTTCTTCGGATGCTCCACACCTTAAACTACTTCTCAACACAGTCACTACCATTATTAAGGCACTTGTTATAACGAGGCACCAATTTTTGTATACCTTCGTCATAAAACGATGCCGCCTTGGATGAACATCGTCTCTGTACTCCATCGTTGAGTTCATCATCATCATAAAAATGCTCGCCACCGAGGAACCTCTTCAGATGAAGGAAAATATGGAAATCACTTGGCGCTAAATCAGGACAAAACAGGACATGCACAGTTCAAAAATTTAAAATGTTTATTTATATGATATCAATCATAAATGGCACATAATTGATATTTATACATAGCTGAAGATTTTACTTTATGAAGAGTTGCTTTTTGCTGCTTAATGTGCTGTGCAGAAATGTTTTCTCGCATCCATAACGTTCTTTTGTTTTAACTTAAACGACTTATTTGTTGATGAATAATCGTGAATTAAACTGACCCACGCAGGGCGATCAATTTTTGCTTACAAAACGAGACGTCCCGCAAAAGTCGAGACATCTGGCAACGCTGCCTAAGATACTTACACTATTTATTCTGAAAATTTACACAAACGGGTTAAAAATATTAAATTACGAACATTTAATTCCGTTTTAACTGCTGCTGGGGTGATTCAAATTCACACAACTGACGAACGGAATAACAATGGACTGACGTTTGACGCAGCTATAACAAGCGTGAAGTGAGGCTTGAGATGGCGATTCTCTGAGGCTTTGTGTGTATACGGCAGACTACTAAAGCGTGCTAGTGTTGTCTCCAAAGAATCTCATGGGAACATAATCCCTGTCTCAGAGATTGTCTCGATTCGATAATCGCATCCGTAATTAATTATTATAACACATTATTATTATGTACAGTGGCGTAACTACGCTAATACCGTCAAAGCCGTGCATTATGGCCCTGTTAGACAGGGGGCCCTTAATCCATCAGCGCCGTACAATACTTTGTGTATCGATACTTTTCCCAGTGGTAATATAGAGTAATATTTCTAAAAATCCACAACAGCAAGAAATAAAATTTAAAATATCATTTATTACATGCATATATAGCAAAGGAAGGATTTTGTTTTAATTACATAAATACCTAAAACACACTATTTTTAATTTATATTCTGTCAAATTAAAGATTCACACTAGTGGAAATAATGTCAAACTAAGTCAATATATAAATTTTGAAAATTTCCTAAACAGGAACACAGCAAAAACAAAAATGACAAAAACTACATTTCAGCAGAGAACTATACTTACCCCACAAAATTATACAACAAATTACCAATGGAAATAAAAAATACAACAAATGGAACAATATTTAAGAAAATAATTACACAATGCATTAAAGAATTAGACAACGAGACGATAGAAAAGGAACTAACGACGAACAAAAGAAAACGGGATTAAATGAAGTCACAAAAATTCAGTACAAATTCTATATTGTATAATATAATATTTAAAAAAATATTTTTTAAATACAAATTTAATGAATCATTTAGAAAGATATACAAAAAATATCTATTTATCGAAAAAATAATTGGTTACTACCGGGATTCGATCCTGGAGCTTTTCCTATCTAGGGAATTCTTTCTATCATCAACCGATTACATTTACGACAAATTTGGAACTTATAATTATTTGTATATTTTTATAATTGATACATTATATTATTCCATTTTAAAAAGTAATAAACTTTATATTGTGATGGATAATAAGGCTAGGAGACGCTACAATTATATCGATCTATTTAATTTAATTTTGATAAACTTTGATAGAACTTATATATTTTTAATTATAACACATTTTTGTTATGAAGTTGCAATTTCAGAACATAGTTCTATGGTATTAAAAACATCACGTTTTCAATAAAAAAATATATTTAATGGAACCATGCACGATTGGAAATGATATAATATTTTACATATATCAAGATTTCAATGATGTATCAAAATTAATTTTGATATGCCAAAATTATGGTCAATATACATTGTGTCAGAAAACCAATAAGGATATCGGGTAACAATATTAAGTTTGCATAGAAGTATACAGGGTGTAACAGATCTAGTCTACAATATTTTATGACTAAATTTCGAGTCGAAAATGTTCAAGGAATATGTGCCTAATCTCGACCATGTCAGAAATAAATAAAAGGTAATTATACAATTATTTCGATTAATTGAAATGTTTAATTGATTTAAAATATAAACAATTAAAGGTCATCGAATTTCGAGCGGTTGTCTATTTTTTTGTTAAATGATTTAGATATAGATTAATAACGGATGAGTTTCGCAAATATTTATTTCGGAGTACGTTGATTTTGTAAAAAATTTCAAACAATAATATTTTCCATAACGGTGCACATTTTGCACATATTCCTTGAAAATTTTCGACTTCTAATTTAGTCAGGTATCTACCCATAAAATATTATGGACTAGGACTGTTAAACTCTGTATATACTTGGATGAAACAATTCAACTAGGGAGGCAAAATCAAGAGAGAGAATACATATCTAATATTTGAAAAGCTAGAACCTATTCTAAAGACTTAAGCTTACAACCATTGCGAGCTCGCAGTACTGAGCCAAACTGTGGATCCTCACCGCCAATGTTATATATAAATCAAAAGTTGCCCAAAGAGCAATGGAAAGGGCTATCGAATACCTGACGTACAAATTCGCCAACGAACCAAGGTTACAGATATTGCCCAAAAAATTTGCATGCTCATGTGACATATTTGTCGAAGAGATAATGGATAGATAGGGAAGGAAGGTTCTGGAACGGAGGCCGTGTAGAAGCAGTGTTGGCCGCTCTCAAGTTCGATGGAGCGACGACATCAGAAGAGTGGCGGCCAACAAATGGACGGGAAGGGTTGAAGACGTAGATTATTAATAATTGGCGTCTTTGCAGCGGTGGAGAGACACAGGCTTATGATGATGATGACGAGTAAGACTTAAACATACAAGAGAAAATGCAAAAATTGTCTAAAATCATAATTAATATTCGTAATCATTAAAAGGAATGTCTGTATCTTGTTAAATGAATAATTCTTCTCTTGTAATAAACGAATACTCCCATTGATGACCGATGGGTTAGTAGAATCGTAGAAAAAAAAATAACTGGAGGGAATTTAATTGAATTCGTGGCATTGATATAGAAAAGTTGTCTATTTTCTGGATACTTGACTTGTGTATCAGCTAGAATAGAATTAAATATTCAATTTTGTATTTTTAAATAAATCATTAAGTGAGGTGTTACTTTTATTTCTTCTTCTTCTTTTAAACAGGCAATCCACCCTTCAAGAGTGATTTGTGCCATTAAACAAGTCAAAACATTATTTCATAGAAAGCAGTATAACAATATTATAGAATAGGGAATATTGTGTTACAAGTTAATACCATTGACGTTCAAGAAATTTGCTAAAGTGTGGCGAGTTGAGGGAAAGAAGATGACACAAGTTAACCGGGAGTTGAAAATTATCATTGACAAGATTATTGTAAAAAAACCTGTGATCCGCAATGAACAGGTGAAAAAGACATGGTTAAGGGTTTCCTCCTCGGCACCACACTCACACATTGGGGAGTCTATTATGTTCAATCTGAACAAATGTGAGGCCATCTGGCAATGCCCAATTCTCATTCTAGAAATATTTGCAACTGTTCTTTTAGAGACTTTCCCGTTAGAGAACCAAGAGGTGCGGGGAATAGATCTTTGGATGTTACTTTTATTTATGAATCATATCAGACTTAAGGGTGCGTTTTTGTAATTTGCGAGACAGACGAGAGCGGTGTTGAATGTAAATATCAATGTTGTCATTAATTTAGAATTTTTATTTTAAATGGCGAGAAGATTGAGCTAACCGATGTATATTTTCGCTACACTTGCGGGAATCCATTAAAATCTATAAGTCTTTTAACCTTCGGCAATCTGAAAAAATAAAATTGATTATCTATATTGTAATACGCAGCGAAGAGCGATACAGGAAAACCCTTCGTTTGACAAACGGCGTCAGAGAGGAGAATGTTTGGCCTCTACCGATCGGGGCCGATTTAACGACAAACGTATACTTGTCCCCGTGCGGCGCGGCGATTGCGATTTATAATTTAAAGTCAATGTCAGGCAGCTACACACGCCGTATTTATAGAAAAAGCATAGCTGCTCCTGCCGAAAGCTGCGGGAGAGAGGTCTGAAGGAGCCATGGAACCAAGTCCAATGACCAGCTAATGCTGCCACAGAAATAGCCCGATTTACACTCGCGCGGTAGTAAACACTTCCGCGGCGGGACCGGCGCGGCGTGGGCGGAACATTTACTAAAAACCCTTTTATGAGAATGTCGATCAGAAAGTTATGCAACGATTTTCTTTGTTCACAACTATAAGTTGAATAGCTTCGCGAAGGTGTTAAAAGTTAATGCAACCAACAGTACATTTTACTCCAGTCTAATTGGTACCGAATTCTTGGAATTCTGGTAGGTATGTGGGTGTCCAACAGCTCATGTGTATGTGCTTTCAATTTAAATGCTAACAACATCTCGAATGTTTGGCCAATGGCGCAGTTTAATTATCACAAACACATCAAACTGTTTTATGCCCGCACGTGCTTTCGTTTTACCTAAAGGTTGTTTTATTTTTCAATACAAAGTTACAATTGAAGACATTTCCTTAAATCACGATCATGTGTGTAAACCAATATTTTTAATACACCCTTTAGTTAAAAGGAAAATATATTTTAAGGATTTTTTTTAATAAAACATAGTACTGACTACGTAAGACTCCTGAAATTTATAACTTTAAAATTGGAAACTAACTTGAAAATGACTTCATTAAATTTGGCTAAAAATTCACAGCAAAAATTCTTTCAACTACACTCATACATTCAATGTTCAAACAGAAAGGATCCGCTCGATCCACTCTTGATACTAGGATTCATGTGATATGTTTGCATAGTTTTATAATTTGTTTGTACTGCTACGTAATTTAGAAGGCTGTCTATTTTCCGGCTCATATTTCATGAAAAATTTATCAAAGTTATCAACATCTACGGAGATGATAAATTTGACCATTGATTTAAGAAAAAAATTGATGAATTACATTGGATTGAAGTGTCAATATCTTACGAATTCGAAATACGTGGAAGTGTTCAGTTTTAAAAAGTATATTTCTAATGTAAGAAATTTAAAATTTGGATTCAAAGCAAATATTTTTGATTTTATCATTGTTACTGAGGTTTTTAAAACTTTATTGGATCCACCTTATACTGAGAAAACTAGCCAATAGGGCGACAATTTTATAATTGATAGTGTGTCCGTATTTAATTTTCTAATATTATGCCTGCTTTTAATACAGTTATCCTAACATTATCCGGCTATTCTAAGTGAATGTATTTCAGAGCTAACTAATTAAATACCGAACATTAAGTCGTTATTTATTTGATAGACGTTAAATCCATTCCATCGTTTATTTTGTTTCGAATACTGGATCAATAAATGGTAAACAATGTTTTGAATTACGTTAAAATAAAGATATATTACCGCCTATCTATCCATTTTTTTTTTTAATTATCAATCAATCTGTACAAATCAATCACACATAATAACAAATAATCTAAATAAATCACTCAGAATGATTGTAGTGTGGTTCATACAAATTTATTAAAACAAACTGAGAACAATACAGAGAGTGTAAGTTTTAGTAAGAATTTATCGTATTAATAAAATAAAGGTATTAAAGAGGCCTTGGACATCTGCGTACTCCGGAACGTCGATAAGGCTGTTATATTCTCCGACTCGCAAGCAGCTCTTGAATCCCTCTCTGCTAATATTAAAGTTTGGCTAGACAATGAGATAATCTGTTCCATCAGAACATGTCTATTTAATTTGGACAGCAACAATAAACAGGTGTCATTCGTTTGGATTTCGAATGAATGTGCTGATAAACTGGCCAAGGAGGCCACTCTTTCCGGAGTTTTCCCTCATCAATTCCATATCCCGGTGTATGACATACTTAATAGGGTAAAAAAACGTACGAATTCTATTTGGACTGCACAATGGATGGATTCAAATAATCATAAGTGCAGTTGGCTTAAAATAATTCAAAGATCTATTCCCTGCACCTTCCCCGGTTAGGAAAGAGATCCAGGTTCGAATCCCGGTGACGCAACAACAATATTTTTCGATAAAATTGATTTTATATGGTATATCTTTATAATTAATTCATTTAATTAGTATAGAAATATACTTTCACATTACTAGTGTTTACTAGAGTACCTAATTCCATTTTATGTCCAAAATTAGGGGATTTGTGTTGGAATTATATTTTTTACGATTTAACGAAGAGTACGTTTATTCAGGTGGTACTCCAATAAAATGCATCTCGAAAACTGCGTTAGAAATAGCGTGTTTCATTAAGAATGAAACATTTACTTACCACTGGTGAAATATGTAGCAAGCTAGTAATGTTAAGAGCAAAATACTAAATAAAAAAGGTTATTTTCACATCTTATTTCTGTTTCTCGGTAGTGTAGCGATATATAGTGTATGCAGGATACCGCGGTTCGATTTCCCGTCGGGGAGACTTTAATTTTATTTATTTGATTGAATTTATGAAAAAAATATTCGAACCAGAAAAATATATTCTATAGCAAATGTAACGCGTTACTTTAAAGTTTAGCTGAATTGCATATTTTTAAAATCATATAATTTTTATTTATTCATTTTATGTATAAGTATTATTTCCTGTTTACACATAAAATACACATATCATAGCATAGTTTGTTTGATCGGCGTTATGGTGCATGTTGGTATACCGATGTGATTTTGATCTCACGTCTCAGAGACTTGTCGGTAATGATCGGTATGTATCAATTGCGTCATTCTACACTGATAAAATAAATCATATCTTGCTCCAACCCAACTCACTCTGCACTCAATTCTGTACTGTCCTAGACGAGTCTCCGAGATACGTCTCATCCACGAGCACGCGAAATATAGACGTTTGTGCCACGTATTGTAAATTAAACGTTTATAAACTTTAAATGAAGTTTGTCAAATCGACATTCAAACATTTTTTTCATATTCGTAGTCTAGTTTTTTTTTAATATTGAAAGTGTCCTTTTGAATTTTAACAAGCATAATCATCAAACAATGCTAACTTTCTTGTCTCAATTGTAAATAGTTCTCACAACCACCTGAAAAGTTATCTTCTGGTAATTGTATGGTCCACTTCACCCGTTTTTAAGTAAAATGCAAAAAAAACATTGCACCGCAACTGTCACTTTTGAAATCATACTGAATAGATCACATGACCAAACACTGTTGTCTTATTGGCTGAAAACATATTTGTTTGGGTTTGAATTGATTATCTATTGGACATGTCTGCGATTGAAGTAACAATGAAATTTTAAATGCATTTTTAAACAAAATTCAGTGATATTTATCTAATTTCGATAGGCTAGTCTTGTAGATATTAATTTGATATGTACCTAACTTAAAATTCATAAAAATGAGACAGGACTGATTTTGATTTTATACCTCACAATTGAAATTGACACTAGTTTAAAAAATTACAACCATTACAACCGTATCGATGTATTATTAAAAAATATTTTCTAACGAAAATTTAATTCAGAAAGTGAAAAAATAGTTCAGCTCAAGTTCAACTGCAATTGTGTAGCTGAAAAAAAATGGCGTTGAAAATGATTTCAAATGGTACAAGTATAAATATAAAAACTGTAATATTTTTCAAACTTTATTTAATAGGGATGACGGATTTAGATAGTAAACATAAAAATAAAATTTGACAAATCGCCCTATATAAAGATTAAACGTATTGCTACTCGCGAGATGTGAATAAACAAGTTTGTCTAAAGAAAATGTTTCAGGAGCGCGCAAAAACAATTTTATAACTTGTTATGAAATGGGGGTAGTTCTTTATATGTAACATCTACAAAATATTAAACGCGTTGTTAGGCTATTTACATACCAGCCCAGTGGCGTAGTAAGAAATTGCCGGCCACCCCGGGCAAATACGTATATCCCCTCCGCTAATAACTAACCACGTTTTATTTATTTAAAAATTAATGTAATTGCTGGAAAATATTTTTTATATACGACGCACGAATGCCACAATCTTGGAACAAATCCAAATACAGCAAGCAAGTGAACAGAAAATTCTTTCAATCTTCGGCCACATTAGGCCAATCGTCAGCCTAGAAATAGAGATTATCCTGGGTCGAAGAAGACCTAGAAGAGGAGCGCCACAATGGTGGATATATGCGTTACATCTGGCTGGAGACCCTGGAATTAGCTTTGAGGGCGATCCTGGACTGAGATGGTACATTACGAGCCGTGTCTCATCTGATTGAAACCACTGTATATACATACATCAATACTAAAGGAAGAAAGAAGAATTTTCATGTTTATTTATTAGTGATGAGCTCAAAATCACGAACCGTGAGTCAATCACCGATATCTTTTAGTTGCACTCACTATCAGTGATTGAATATCTGGGAACATCGCGATTCGTGATTAATTTTTTATTTTATTTATATTTGGATGTGATTATGTTTAAATTCGGCGTCTGCGCATTTGAGATATATACATTTTTATTTAATTTAAATATACCAGTACATTTTTATTTGACATTTCAATATAACATTTAAAAAAGACTAACTATAATTTACATACAAATATTTCTTTAGCTCAAGTATGCTCTTGCAACGAAAAATGTCAACGAAATTCAACTTGTTACCAAGCCGATGCATCCGCGATATTGGCGAATTAACAGCATAATTATTTCTATGGATACCTACAGAGAACAATTCATGTTATCTCGTTTGAGTTGGTACTTTATACTAAACCATTTGTATCAACTCAGGGCAGTTCATATTTATAATGCTATTGATCATTATATATAGATATATTGTATCACTCACATCCCTTCTCCAGGCTAATTTTTCATTCGTGAAGGAATGACAGCGCTATCTAGTAGATTCTGCCAAAATGTTTTACGCATTTGATCCGAAACACAGAGAATTTTATCCGAAAAATAATGTTACATTTTTTAAGCGTTTTCATTGTCTTTGTTATGATATTAAATTAGATACATGTTCATTATTTATGCTAGAATATGTTTTTTATTTATGTATTTATTTCGTGTATTGTTATATCGTGAAACTGTGATTACAGTCACAGTTTTAAATCACTGATATTATCGAATACCAATCACAATCACACCAGTGAGTCAAGAGTAGCATATTTTCTCATCACTGTTATTTATATTATATTATTAACTTTTTGACTCTTACGCACATATATTTAAAATCTGGCTGGACGTTCAAACGTAAATACTTTATTAATATACTACTCGATGGCAACACGAGATAATTTTATGTTTAAATTCAAAATATACTCTTAATTTAATTTTAGTTCGTTTTAAATATAATATGCTGTAATTGTTAAGGTTATTAAAATTGTTCAGCGGTTCCCGGTCTCCTCTTGAGCCCAAGGCCCCGGGAAGCTGCCCAGGTAGTAGCTACGCCACTATATCGGCCATTTTACCGCAGTGTAAATAAAGTCTCACGATATCAATAGATTCTCTAACATCGTGCACGAGAAAACAAAACAGTACAGAACATCAAACAACGACAAGGAGCACCTGTCATCGATTAAACAACAGATCGACGTTCTGCGCGCTTTGTTAATATTCAGATTTTAGTTAGTTTAATACGTTCGATTAAATAACACAGGAACGATGCCAGGTTTACAAACAAGCGACCTTGTCTAGTAATTAAATTTACTTCTTTCTGTTCGGGGCTAACGCAGTGGCGTAATGTAATACGAGGGTGCGGATCGTTTTTAACAGCGACCCTTTTACTTGGAAAAGCTTTTAGCTCACAGGGTGTCTGTCAATTGATGATTATAAATGACGAAATACTTACTCACTAATGTACATAGTCAAATACTTCACTATCATGCTTTAATTTTCGTGGATGGCGATATTTTAATAAAAAAAAAATCAATTACATACAAAAAACGTAAGAGAAATAACATATGTACACGTGAATATTATGTTCCAGGCCGATTTTGTTTTGTCAACATTTGTCAGTTTGCATTTGGTAGTCGTAGAATAGTTGAATACAATGTATTATGAAGTATCTAACGCTTCAACAACGTGTTGAAGTCATAAAAACATTTTATCTAAATAATAATAGCAATGCTTTAACCATTAATGGTGATCGCTATCGTCACATGTTGGAAAACTTATTGGTAGCCGAATTAGGTCGATTGGGCCTGCAACACATGCGGTTTCAACAGAACGTTGCCACCTCACACATAGCACGACCTAAACTTGAAATAATGTCAAAAAGTGGTGATGTCGACTGATCTTCTCGATCACCTGATTTGACGGCTCCCAACTATTTTGTGTGAGGGTAGTTAAAAGAAAAGGTCTACGTCATAAAGCCAACAACAATTCCGACAAACCAATATTACAAGAATGTAATGAAAAATATGTTTAAAAGAACACGCATTTGTGCCATTGCCAGAGGCGGCCACTTGGCCGATGTCATATTCCATACATAATTGTATGAAATAATCAAAATAATCGATAAATAAAAACCAAATGAAAAAATTGTGTTTGATTTCCTAGTTATTCAAAAACAACATCGGCCTGGAACATAATATTCACCTGTAGAAGTAGGTGAGAAGCTTGAAACATTTTATTTATGGGTTGAAAATGGAAAACAGTGCAGTCGTGGTGTCGTTCTAAACTAAGTCAGTTGAAGGGGATTGAGCGCCATTTTCACTTTTTTATTTTAATATTTTATGTTGAAAACCAGAGTTTGATTTTGTAATAAAAAAATTGTTTGTTTAAGAAGACAATTTATTAAATTAAATCATACAATTCTATAATATATTATTTTATTTTTTTAATTTATTTGACATTTTTTTCAATTTTTTTATAGCGTGAATAAAGTATTTTACATTTTTTTTTAATTAAATGGTTTTTCTTTCGCTTACCTCTCCAAAAAAGAAACCAGCTCTTATGCTTGGAGAGGAAGTTACACTACAATAATCTTATATAATACCTTACATATTCTATTCATTGTCCATTTGTGTGCTTCTGAAGTATTCTGTAATATTGTTTATTGTCTAATTATGTGTTTTTGAAGTGTTTATGTAGTTTTTTTTAAAACTCTTTTATATCCTTTATTTCTTTAATTTGTGTAGGGAGGCTATTGAAATTTTTTATCCCTAAATATATAGAATTTTGCTGATAGTGTTTGGTGTTACATTGAGGGATTTTAAAGTTATTTTTAAACCTTAATGATGCGCTTGTTTCAAATTTTATAGTGTTATTTTCTTTAATTAATTGATTAATTGAGATTTTTTTGTAAATGTTTTCTATTTTGGGAACTGGGAATATAAAACAGAATATTCATAAAATATTATAAAATCTGCACTAAAAAATTGACATTTTCACAACTAACTAATATACGTTAAAAACCTTCTTAGGCACAATTTCTTATGTCATTTGGGTTAACTTATATTTTCCTGATATTTCACACTCTCGCAAGTTTGCGTGTTGGTGACTTTATTAATTTTAAATCGTATTATCTTACGTTTAAATTATATTTTTAATCAATTGCAGAGCCGTCATCACCGCTTCCACTCAACGTCCACTACATCACCATAAACCAAAATTATTATTTATCGGAACAGCGTCGGGGAAGGGAGTCTTCTAAAAGCTTTCAAGCGGCCATCTTTTTTTCAATTTTTGAATGGAGCGAGCAGGCTATGATTACATGTCACACTCAGACACATCGTGTACGTTATGTGTTGTATCTTACCGCCCCTGCACACACACATTGTTTTTCTGAATCGCCCTATTCCACCTCGTATACAGAACACTGTATTTTATTTTGTTCTCTTTATATATCGTCTAAATTTCATTTAAAGTATCACAGACCAGTAAAAGACATGAAATGAAGTGTACATATAGGGGAGGAGCTTGGAACATAAGTTGCGGGACGAGAAGCATTCTACAAAACATATTCTGTGGAAACATAAATCCGATAGTTTACGACACATTTATGCGACAGTAAAAGTATTTACTCTTCAAAAATTAAATATTTGTGTAAATAAGATATATTTCGTAAATTAATATATATTATATTGTCAGCGTTTAAATTTTCATTCTAATCGAGTCATATATTAAAAAAAAAAAGTCTCGGTTTTATTTGATTGCGTAAGTGGTACCAATATGATCACGCGCATGACACCAAAGTGCTAATATTGAAAAAAAGAATTTGCGTTAGTTCATGTCTATATATTTGGTAGCCTTAATAAAAATTATTTATTAGGAGAATTAATAATAAAGTTGTATCAATGTGTCCAAAATTGAATAAAAATGAATTGATAATTCTGGCGTCTGCTATCAGATTACTCAAAGGTATTTGAGATTCTGTAAAAATAAGATAGATGGCTCTTTCAAATAATGGAACGATTAAATGTATTAATATCAAAAAGGTAACATATAGGTTCGAAAATTGTCGCTGTAGCATAGTTGGATGCACCTTCCCCGGTTAGAAAAAAGATCCAGGTTCGAATCCCGGTGGCGCAACAACAATATTTTTCGATAAAATTGATTTTATATCTAATTAATATATTTAATTCATGAAAAAAAAATATATATTTATATTTTTCATAATTTATTTCATCACATATTGTTATGCCCGCTATAGGATTGTGATAGGTAGCTGTAATAATAGCTAATATAATTTTTAGTATATATAAACGTTAATATTGGGTGCAAACTTCGCCGTTTTCATCGGTATATTCGGGTTCTCCAATTTTTTACTATAGGTATTATTGCATGCGCAATAAATACACGCTTTGTTGGTGTCTTCAAAGATACTAAATATCTGTAATAAACGTTCTTGTATATTACACCCTCAACCGCGAACCTCCTATAAAATGACATGTAACTTTTTAACGCTGTTTTATAACAAGTTCATCCGGGCTTAAGCAAAAAGCTTCCGTTAAAAAGGTGTATTGAAAACAAATTTCGCATGCATTTGCAAATTTGCTTGCATCAAAGGTGTGCGGCTTGAAATTTATGGATCTTTGATGTGATGATATTTTAAGAACTCGTTGAATTGTTTATGTAAAAAAAAATGTAAAGGAAGTCGAAAACAAACACATGCACCGATAACCTGTTGAAAGCAGCAAAATGAAAGGAATGCGCAGAAATATACCTGGAATTTGTGTTGCATATATCACGTTCGAGTTAAATAATAAAAATATAATTATGTCATGCATTGTTGGTATGCTTATTTATTGATTCTAAAAGTTTTATTTGTCGGGCCTCTAATTGTCTAGTTAGGATGTTCTCCTTCTTCCATCACCTTTTCTGCTAGCAGTTTTGATATGAACGATGAGAACAGATTACTAGCAATATTTGAATATGATGTCCAAGAACACACAATTACTGGATTACCTACAAAGGCATTGTTATCAAACAAATATCAGATATCTCATAGAGACAGCTATTTTTTTATTATATTAAATGAAAAATACATGGAAGTATGGAGTAATTACAGGGCTTGTGACCTGTCTTCGGCTGGTTTAAGTGATCACTTTATATACAAATATATATAACATTTCTCACCCTTCAATCTTCACATTTATCAAATTTTAAAAAATTGTATATATGTTAGTATGTGGATTCGCTTCGAATACCACTACACCATCGCCATCTATGGACCAAATTTGATAATTGTTTTTTCCCTTTTCTTAAACAGCATATATAGCGAGTCCACATACTAACATATATACA
Organism: Eubasilissa splendida; assembly: GCA_031772225.1. Lineage (NCBI taxonomy): Eukaryota > Metazoa > Arthropoda > Insecta > Trichoptera > Phryganeidae > Eubasilissa > Eubasilissa splendida. Next base: position 23,636,472 of record CM062850.1, on the reverse strand, counting down.
ACTTTCAAAAATTGGATAAATGTGAAGATTGAGGGGTGAGAATTGGTGAACGTTATATATATATATATATATATAAAGTGATCACTTAAACCAGCCGAAGACAGGTCGTAAGCCCTGTAATTACCCCAAATACTTTTATATATTTTCCATTAAATATAATAAAAAAATGGCTTTGTCTCTATGAGATATGGATGCGTAACATCATTCTTCAGCAATACATTTTGAAGGCATCTATTGTCGCTAGTGAGGACTGTCCAAGACTCCGCTTGATTGATTGGAAAGAGAAGAGTGAACCAACATAATTTTAGTTGCTTACGTTATGTCATTGTCTTTTCATATTCTCGAAGTTGGCTCATAGCAAAATTAGCTAGTTGAAACGTAATGTCCGACCGAAGGTCAGTTTTTGGCCGAAGCCGATTGTTCGGCACTTGCCACAACCTTAAGGTTCAATCGTACTTAGAAGTCTTACAACAACGACTAGAAAGTATACATAACAATGCAAATTCTACACTGCTACTTAGTTTTCTGGTGTTGATAATAATTGCAAATATATTCAATAAATAAATAAATTGCAATTTTACAGATATGATAAACTGATTATTATTTAATACAAATTAAATGTATTAATTAGAAAGATATATATATAAAATCAATTTTATCGAAAAATATTGTTGTTGCTACCGTGATTCGAACCTGGATCTCTTCTAATCCGGGGAACGTACATTAACCGATTATGCTATAGCACCACAGTGCATTGACGACAAATATGTTACACTTTTAAAATGAATACATCTATCGTTCCATTATTTGAAAGCCATCTTCTTTATTTTTACGGAATCTCAATAACAAAAAGCGATGCAATTAATCAAAATATGTGCCACAGTTTTGCCATCTGAACGATAAAATGATTATGCTGGCGACAATTCGCGAAAGGTGTTTTCCACAGCTGATTGCAAATGGAATATTTTTCCTTGCAAGAAGCGGTCCAATGCCTAATTGTCAGTTGGTGGAAGGTTTAGTGGTGGGTGGCTGAGTTTTCAAGTCTAGCTCGTATAGTTTGTGCGATATGTGGTTGAGCGTTGAGTTAAAGTTAGGCCCGTCACTATCGACCAATCTGAACTAGAGCTTTAGTCCAATCGATTGCAGCAAACATCCGTTGTATCAGGTTTCATGAAACTGTAGTGAATACTACCAGCTTTTCTGGTGCACATTCAGTTTCGGCACATCGTCTAAAAAGATTGCTACGTATCAGTGGCGTTATTCTATTCTGCGTACAATATATATCAGACTCACGTTAGTTGTCAATGATATCGTCAACGGATGTTCCGCGTGAAATAATATTTGAATTTTGAATATGAAAACGCAATTGTAATGCTTATTGGCTATAATAATTATAAATTCCCTGTAGGTAGAAAAATGTTTGTATATGCAATGATACATAGACCCAAAAATAAAAATGAATAAATAAAAAAAACAAGAATCAATGATATATTTTATTTTTATAAATTTAAGAAAAAGTCACAAATGAATGCATTTTTAATCAACATTTTGAAATATTATATGACATATATCGACCTCTCCTACATAAAGTATAGTAAGTAAAAAATGACATTTTTAATCATTCTAGTATTTCGCATGTATTTAATTTTAAACTTATTTACGTAGCCGATTTAAAATATATATATATTGTATTCTATGATGTAGGTACTAATAAACATACTATTAAAAAAAATACTGGCATTTAAAAATGAATAAAAAACGTGCAAAATACTAGAATGATTAAAAATGTCATTTTTTACTCACAATATTTTACGTATGCAGTTAAAAATAATAAAAGGTTATTAAACAAGTCAGCGAATTTTTTGTTAACTATGTAAATAGTCAGGAATGAAAAACAAAACTTACTTATGAAAAAGGACTAAATGGAGAGAACAGTATCAAGATCCAAAATGTGAGATGTCGGGGAGTCATTACAAATTCAACATTTTTCGTGATAAAATGATCCTGAGAAATACTTTTTCTCACATAAATGATGTCAACCGTGCGGTCTGTGGTTATTGCTTATGGAACCGGTGTTGCCAGATGAATGCTAACGCATAAGTAAGGAAGTTTTAAAGGAAGCAAGTAATATTGTCCCTACACCGATAGAAGACTATTCAGAAGTGATGAAAATCCAAAGAGACATTTTATTGTGAGCTTCATTTTTTTTAAAGTGACTCGTGTTCTGGCAAAGTATCATCAATGACAAAAAATTATTTTGGCAGTTCCCAGAGGAAATCTTTCGCTCTAACCTCCAAGGATACAGTATCAAAAATTTTCATAAATTTCAAAAAAATATCACAAGTTAAGAAGACACAAATATTATATAAAACATTCATAAAAGTTAATGCCAATTGGTATTTTTTTATTCCAGGAATGACAAATAGACTTAAGGATTGAACTTGAGGTTGCGTATACAAATAAAAAAAAACCCAAATACATATTATAAAATCTGGTCGAAAGATGTTGAGTAGGCGAATACAATAGAATATAACCAACCAGAAATAAAATAACAATCTATTATAAAAATAAACTGCCGCCACATCATATCCCTATTATAAGTTCTATAATCTTGAAGATGCACAAATGATGTACTAGGAAGGTAAAAAGATAAATGCACATTAGCGGATACTTGTTTTTGCAGTTATGGGTTTGAATCCTGTCCAATGCGTCTAATAAAAAACAATATGTACATAAATGCATTTCGGTCTAGTGTTTGAGTAGTGTAAAATAATTGTTGGTAAAAATGTGATAAACATTAAAATAATTATTAACAGTTTTAAAAAGTATTGTTTGCATTAATTTATTATTTATTTAGAAAAATTGATAAACATCGCAATAAATTTATTATAAAATGTTTATTGCTTGACATACATGAGATTCAAGCGCAGAACTTTCTGCCTTACCGTTGCATAGATTCAGATTCAAAAATATAATTTATAAATAAGTTATTTACAAATCAAATTTTTACATAACTCCATTTGCTAATTATCTTATTAATAAGCCAACAGAAATGATAAACAAATTTATATTTAAATATAATTAAAAATAATTCGCTTCGTTTAAGCACCACTTTATTTTTACTAACACCAACTAGTTTCAGAACCACTGTTCCTTACAAGATACTAACGTAGTGATAAAGAGGGGGGAGGGGGAGAGGAAGAAACAGATGATATGGTGAAAGGGAACATATTTATGATAGGACTGTAGGTTAGACTCTATTGGTTGTTAATTAGGCATTCATTATTATTTATGGACTTCTTATCTAAGCTTAGATAATTGGGCATATCCTGTCATACTAAGTTAGTATCTTGTACACCCTGAAGAAGGAACGGTGATTCTGAAATCGGTTAGTGTTAGTAAAAATAATGTGGTGTTTAAACAAAGTGAATTGTTTTTAATTATATTTATAATGAATTACCACAAGGTTATAGTGGAACACAACAGTATAAATTTATATTTACATATAAATGGTAAACAAGTTTAATAATATAATGTACTTGTGTATATTTTAAACTATTCAACAATTTGAAACTAATTGGGATGCAATGTAGCTAAATACAATATGAGAAATTATTTTAATTAAACTTATATTAAGGGTTACGCTAAAATGAATGAAATTTATATATGTATATACACTCCTATATTAAAAGTCACTAATTCAATTTAGTTCAAAAGATGTCAGAAATGTATTAGTTACATTTTTTATACAATTTATAAGATGAATGCAATATGTAAGTCACATACAATTAAAAAATCTGACACATTATGTCTACAACTTAGTGTTCAGTTAGATATATATTTAAAAAAAAATCATTATTGACACACAAAATATGGGATGCAAATTATTGTGCAATTTCAGCTGTATTCTAATTTTAAAAACTACATTATATATGTTGTTACATTAGTATTTGCAATTTTGTATGTTGCAATTTTGACAACTGGCCACATTCACACAGGAAGAGAGATATTAATTATGTATTTATTTATTATTTATTTACACCCAATCCTGAATCGTTTTGAGAGTTGTTTACCCTCATTTCGATTCGTCATAATTACATATATTTTTTTATTACATTCAGTCATATCATCACAACACCAACATAGGTTGGCTCCGGTAGCGTCGTACCAGAATCATACCTTACCATACCATAGAAGAGAGATAGGTAGGTAGGTCGGTCGGTGCTGCCGTGGCAGCGGCGCGGCATTGACTCACTTGAATTTGTGCAGAAGAACGGAACGGTGCGGCTGGGAGGGTAAGATAAATATCTTTGTGGTGCTAGTGCACGTCTGTATAATATTGTAGTAACTAATTACATCGTACTCTCTTTCTATGCAGAAATACAATTTCCTTTCCTAGCGCGGGGTAGATGCATTCACTAGTATGGAGATTGGCGTCAAGAAGAGCTGGGATGTGCAGTGAATGTTAGGCTACATTCAGGATGGAGCGACGAGTTGTTCTCTGCCATAGAACACCGAGTACATCCAGCTTGACGGCTAAGAACCTGCGTCGTGGCGGATCGGAAGGCTGGGTTAATTAGTGGATTATGTGACATTACTATTATTTGATCAAGTGGAACGACCGATTTACCACCATGGAGGTGGGTCTAAATTCGTATACAGAGTATAACTGCTCAGCAATTTGTACTTAAGAGTATCGCCAGGATTGTAATTGGGGCACATTAAGCCTGCTTGCAGAGATTATTCTAAAAGATCCTTTTATGTTAAATTAAACAACCCTATTGTAAAATTAAACTCTTTTATTAATTAGCATTAATTCCTAGTCCGAACTACACAATACTGCAAATTTACCACAGGTGAAAGAAGGGTCATCGGCCGAAGGTAAGTGCCTAAGACTCTATTTCCAGCCGAACCATCACATCATGCAACCACTGTCTAGCCGGTAGCGGTGCCCTGGCATCTTATCCGCAGAAGCCAAACCGCATTTGTAATAATGTACATATGTAAATAATAATTATAGCATGAAGAATTTAAAAGGCAAGGTGGTAAACAACACCCCAAAAGCCAACATTGAACGGTAACAATAGTCGTCTTTGTATAAAAACAATTGGCAAACTGATGAGACATGTTAATAATTTATGATGGCTGCTTATCATATAAAAAAATAAAAACTACACAATGTACTTGTACAATAAGGAATCATCAATTTTTTTTTATATGCAATCACATATTTAAAAATTAAACATATTAAAAAGTAGAATTATATCTACATTAAAATATTAATCACATAATTCAACATACCTACATACAAATACATCTCTTATACAGTGTGTATACTAGTCAATTGTATGCATTCATATTAAAAATAATTTTTGCTTAATACAATAATGCAATATAATGTAAAATAATGTTAAACTAAGTGAACTTAAAAATATAAAGTTTCAAATCACAGAAATTTTTCAGGTCATATGCATTAATATGACATCTGTTTATCGTCGGTGTCAATATTACATTAGATAATGCTTCAGACATATATCTATATATTTCTAAATAGATTTAGAGCAGCACTCCTAAGATGCCATTTTGTGAAGAATTAGGGCTATGAGACTTCCACTAGATACCAAAAAGCCTCCCCTAAAAGAAATATAAAAAAACTCTCTATTAAAACATAAAAAATTGACAATATGTTACATCTTTGATCTAAACTTAGATAACTTTTCAGATCACTAGATGTATTAACAGAAATACAGGAATATATTTATATGTCTCTGGTTAATTAGGATATAATATTTTTTAAGTTATCAAGTATTAATTAAATATAAAATAAGCAGAATTAAAATACATAAATATTGTACTAACCATAATGCTATTCTGGCGACTGGTGAGTGCTTCAAAGTGTTATAGGGCGCAACCGTCCAGTCACTATTTTTATAGAACTCATTTAAAATTTTCTGTGCACTAAAACAAAAAATATTTTAAATACTTGCACAAAATGAAAGGTAAACATTTAAAATAAATATATATATAAAATAATGCTTCTAGAATAACACTATAGATTTACGATTAGCCGGCCATACTCGATATACACTCCAAAATCCACAACACATTCGAGAAAATAAGTCCATTTCCATGTGAAAACTAATGTACTCTGCCTTTACAGACTAATAAGTAGTGATGGGTTCACACTGCATGAAGTACTTTATACTCACGCTTTGCAGTTTGCACATTTTAAATCGTGCCGACGCTTCAATAGTTCAATACTTCATACCATATTCACACACACTAGCAAATAACTTAGTTGCTTGCAACAAAGCTCTCATTCAGCAACGCATACAATTAACTGTGAACTGTGTATGTATAGGAGAATGGAAAAATTTGCCGTATTTGTGTATTTCGTGAAGTATAACACTATACACTTCGCTTCACACTTCAGGCACTTTATTGAAGTATAGTTCAATAACAGTTTAAATAACGACCTAACCACACTTCATTGAACTATGTAAAGTGCGAAGCAATTTCGACCTGCATCGAGAGTGGGCCAACCAGTGGTACCAACATACTTCGTTAATTACAAAATAAAATTTTGTCCTTCGCTACTAATAAGTATTATTTTTAGTAAAAATTTCAAAAATTACTGAATGTATTGTCAACATTTTGTTAGAATATATATCGCACACCTAGATCAAAACTAAGACAACTCAAAAAAACAAGAATTTTGAGTCACATTGTATTCGGATACTCTGTCATATACGCGACTAACTTAGCCCCAGTTCTCGAATAATAGGATTAGTCATTTTAGGATACATTTATGATCTAAAATGTAGTTTCATAATTTTAGTAACAAAAAATGGAGAAAAATGTTTATATTTTTTTGTCTATTGAAAAATGACTTTTTGAGTTGTCTTAGTTTTGATCTAGGTGTGTGATATGTTTATAATGTTACACAACTACTTAGCGTGGTGAAATGATTTAATTTACAGTGAAGTAACATCTATATTGGTAGTTATAAATGATGTCACCACACAAAATAACCATGAAATAGAAAATATATAAAAACTGTAAATAAAAGACATAGCAAGATAAAGCTTATATTATCATATATTAATTATTAGAAAAATGTTCCAATATATTTGGGAATTCTACTCCTGCAACAAGAGATCTGACGCAGCTTTATGTGTTAATGGGTAAAATTGGATATGGCCTGATATAGCTGATTTGGTAATCGATTTTGATACTTATATTTAAAATTTTAGACTATTATCTTGATTATAATTTTTCATAAATAACTTTAATGAAATCCAGCAGTTTCAAATTATGTTGTAACTGAGATAGTGGCACATGAATATATATAGTAGAATCGCATTAATTCAAACAGCTTTTATCAGAAATTCAATATAATTAATCAACCTCTTTAACATGAAAACCCTGTTAACTTGTAGTATGAAAGTATTTTCAGGCCCTCGTATCATAAATCGATACATTTTTACGTAACACAGCATTGTTTGCCACGCGGTTTGTGGCAATTCCCAAAAAGTTGATGAAGAGGAGGTTTCGAGCTGGATAACGAGTGACGCTTTGAAAGAGGAAAATAATGAAATCCCGTATGCTTCGTTACCGTTGACTTCCAAAGTTTTTCATACCTTAGATGTTCTTCAACGACATGTATCGGGAAGGCCAGAATGCTGGTAGATGCATTTTACCACTTTGATGCGTTGGCTCAAATGATTATACTAGACAGTGAAGGAAATGTCAAAACTAAACAGGGGAAAATAAACAAATATTTAAACAATGTTAACTGCACTTTTCTCCGCACAAGTGCGTACCGTGTAAGTAGGTAATTTATATAACTCATTTTATGAAAAAATGTCAGATTACACTGCAACATTTTTAGTTTTTATATATCTATGCCTTATCATGTTATCCCATATTAAACTGAAAATGGGAGTTTTATTTGGGGAACGTAAGGACTTTTTAAAACCGTGCTAATTATTTTTTTTTGCGACGGCCCATAATATACACATAATAATAAAGTTTTTAAAACATTTTGTTGTATGTGGGAATTCATTATTACGAAATTTTATTTTTTGATCCCTTGGATTTCGCAATAACGATGTTTTATTGTATCTAGTAATTGTATAATTAACAAATTAAATGTGTATATTTTTTATTATTTTAGAGCTTTACATCTTTTTTATTTGATCATCAACACCCATAAACAATTTGACTGAGAAGAAATGAGAATTCTTTGTTGGATGCAGGATACATTTATTATTCAAATCTGACATCAATGTTTTTATCCGGAAGCAATTGAAACTTTGAAATTTTTTTTTTGTAAATCATATAAATCATGTGAATATGAAACAGGACTAGTAAACTGCACAGTTGGTCACAACAGAAATGTGTGTGCAGCTGCCGGTCCAGGTGATGGGATAAGAAAAAATATTAAAAAAATAGATTCTTACCAAATTGGATTTGTGACGGCCACTAGAGCACACTTATTCCCGTATTTTTTAACATCAATTGATCCATATTTTGACATTCGACTAACAACCTAAAAAAAGAAATTATAAATATATCACACATAAAACCTATTTCTAAAATAAATTTGTATGTGTTTATACGTCCTTGATTCACAAGAAGGGAAATAGGACAGGCGTGGTTTATTTCCCAAGATGGGTGACAGTTTCAGAGGGACGATGGACTCCTCAACCTGGAGTGGCCTCCCACCTTCATAATTAGATGGGCTATTAATATGACTCATTGGCCCATGCGAATGTTTAATATAAACAGTTTTGTACGCCGAAATCACGCCGGAATTTAATGCTATGCAATTAATATAAAAGTATTCAACACAAGATACAAAATAAAATATAAGAATTTTTCTTTGTCGCTTTACAAGAATAATTATAATCTGTGAAACCATCTGCAAAGTTTAAGGTGAAATAATATAGCAATTTTTAAATAGCTTCTTATAAATAGTGAAACAAACAGTCATATTCACAATTAGTACCTCTTACATCCCAGACCGGTGTCCTTGCCAACATTTTGGGAAAATGCCAAGTTTCGAAACAATGAATTATAATGTCCACAGATGTACTCGGAACATAATTTATAACACATCCTCGCATTGCAATTATATTCATACAATTTTAAATGTACACGCATAATTGAAAGCGCATCAAACATTTGAAAAAATAAGTAAGCGAAGAAGAGTCTTAAGGTCTTCTTATCTGTGTCATTAAATAAAATATAAAAAGGAAAACACGCATGTGATAAATTATAAAGATTATGAAAAATTATAATTGTATTAAATTAAGAAAATTTATTTTTTTGATTAATTTGAATCAAACCAAGAATTGTAATATTAAAAAATTCACAATTACACATTATTTTAGTAAGAGAGAGATGTAATATCTATTTCTGGCAGAGTTGCAAGAATCCAGCATTCCATCCAGTTGAGTGATTTTTTGCGGAATGTTTGTTTTATTTTTGTCAACATGTGCCATTATTCAATGTCGGAAAAGATTCCTTGTGACGTCAGCGAACGAAAATGATGTAAGAAAGTCTCAAACAATAATGAAATTTAAAGTCAATGGATTGCAATTGTGTGAATTATTTTCTTATGTAAGAATTTTTATTTATTTACATAACGTAATGGAGTGCATCACTACAATATTCTATTTTTATTCTAATGTACCCACTAAATAGATCAACAGTAAATTATTACCACGGTGACGAATCCGGAATATACTATTTATAGTATTAATTATTATATTTATTATTTTTATTTGTTAACATTGTTTTATTAACCACATACATATACCGGTTTCGAAAAGTACCATTTTGGAGATAAATAAAACATGTAAAACTAATCAAAAAATTATAAACCAATTAAATGTAACTACGAGTCCCATTCTAAAATTTTTTCCTAAAATTCATTCGAGTAAATTTGTATTAAGTAACAATTTGAGTTAGGTACTAAATATATTTTTTAAATAATTATTGTTTTTTAAAAATGGATTCTGGTAAAGAAACAACATATTTTGATTAGTATTGACATCCTGAAGAAGAAAATGGTATTTTTCAAAAGCAGTAGATGTATTTAAACTCAATAAGTGGTTAATAAAACAAAGTTAACAAATAACAATAATGAATTTTAACTGCAAAGTTAATTTTGCTTATTTCAAAAGTATTATATTTATTATTCTAATGAAATAAAATTTTAGATAAAATTACTAATACAGTAAAATCCCGTTTATTCAAAATTCGCCATAAGTCAAAGTTTTGGAGCAGAATATAAGTAATACAAGAGATTGACAAAAAACATTATCTTAAACAAAATTAACAGAAGAATATTTGACACCATTAATGATGTTGTCGAGAATATTAAACATGATGACAGAATAAAAGGAGTAAAGAAGCAGCGAGTGAAGATAAAAAATAAGATGTCATAGGCGTGTGCGAAATGCCGCCGTAACCACCACAAAACGTTTTATAAACACTGGAAATGATTATTGCTAACTTCAATACAGCGGAGAAAGGACGGTGTTAAAAGTTCGACAATTATGTTATTAAAAATGGCGCGAAAAGATAAGCCATCATAATTGTTTTTTTTAAAAATAAGGTTAAATACTATTTATCGTAATTTTCTATTTTATTGATTTTTTTTATGCTGTATTTTAACAACTTGTTTGTTATTTTTAAATGTGTAGGTTAAGGTATATACAATTACTACGAGTTGTAATTAAAAAAGTCATGTAAATTTAAAAAAATTATTTTCATTACCGTAAGTCGTTATTTAAACTTTTTTCTTGATTTTCGGTTCCTTCAGTCAACTTCAAATAAAAGGGATTTTACTGTATTAGTATTTATTAAGTGTGATGCACGCCACTTCAATAACCATTTTATAATTACATGTCACAATCAAAATGAAAATGTACTTCCACTGGCAAAAAAAACAATTATATTTATAAGAAATTATAATAAAATAAAATATAAAGGTGCACAAATCTACAATAAACTAAGTTATAGTAGCACTGTTGGAAATAGTATAAGTAAATGTTAAGATTTCCGTACCATACAATAAAAAATAAATAATTTAAACCTGTTATGCTAAAGTTTTGTGAAAGAAAATACATGCAGTTAACTGTTATGATTTTAACATTTTAATAATATATTTAGAGTCCATTTAGCGTTCGTTGCTACCATTAAATACATAAAGACTGTGATAAATTCAAGAATTTTGAAAATTAAGCAGCTTCGCTTCGGCTAAGACTCAGCGGTTTCCTACAGTAAATAAATTAAAGATAATGTTCAAGAACGACAGCGGCCTAAGCACGAATAAAAGCAAGAATCATTATTTGTTGTATATAGACAAAAAATATATTATATCAAGGGACTTTCGATGATGACTCGTCTTTTTGCCTTTGTATGATAACATGTCTTTAAAAAAAATTGTATCATTTGTACTAGTACTGGGTGTAGCACAACTAGTGCAATGTATTTTAGGGGTAGAAAATGTTCAAGATGCACATACTTAATCTCAACATTGACAGAGATATAAGAATTTAAAACAAATCTGAATTTTGAAATTATTTTGATTAATTGAAATACTTTATTGATTCCAAATTATATACTGAATATAAAAAATAAAAGTTCAACATAATTCGAGCAGCCATACTATTTTATGTTAGATGATTTAGGGCCTGAAGCAATGAGTCAATTTAGCAAATATTTATTTTGAAGTACGTAGACTTAATGCTTGACATAATTTTGTTCTGTAATGGTACATAATGTGTACGTACTCCATGAATCCATAAAATATTGCAGACTAGATATTATATTGCACCCTGTATGCTCGGTTAGTTTTTTTAAAAACAATTATTTAGATAAAACCTTTGTACTACTGACAGATAAATTCCATAAAATTTGTAATAATTTACATTAGGGCTTCAATTATTTAAATTGAATAAATCTTAATGGAAAACAATATTTTCTGAAACCCAGAAAACATTTTGTGTGCCTCATTTTCTTATGTTGGTGTAGTTCACAAATATATTAAAACAAAATTGCAGCATCCTTTTCAGATATCTGAAAATCTGAACTTTTTTTTTCCGCGTAAAGTTTTGATCGTCTAACAGAATTGTATGAACTCATTGCCTTTTTCTATTATGTATAACATATTCAACTCGTTTTTCCAATTTTTCAACTTGTCTCCCTTTTCTTTTAGAACATAAAAATATGCAACATGTTTCGGAGGAGACGCCATATTGGTTTAGGAATACAGACATTATGTCGGAGTTATTATACATATCTAAATAAATAAAAAAAATTAAAAAGCCATCATAAACTACATAGGTTGTTAATTGCCAAATAATGAATTGTAGGAAATAAGGAATTTCGTTTAACCCGATTAAGGCCAGCATCAGCTATTTGTGACAGTGCGCGAATATGTCAGAGAACCCACGTCGGCTTCTCTCCAACACCCACATGACAGCGTGCAAAATCGCGAGAAGGGCCAGCCATCGTCTATATATGACAGTAAATAATGGGTGATATCACGGGCGCCACGTATCAGATTTTAAACCAAATTTTCTCTCCAGAAGTGATATCATACAGTGACACAGAAATATTTTTCAACTTAAGTACACCACGAATTACGTCAGAAATTGAATGAAAAACTCATTATTTTTCCTTCATATAAAATTTGCAGATTATGCTAATTTTTCTTTCTTTTATACTGATTTCTTATATACCGAAATGACTGGAATTTCAGTTATATTTGAAAATCTAACACACACATTCTCATATCGACGACAAAGTGCTAATATTTTTCCATTTTACAGATTCGAAAAAAAACTTTTTTTTTTACTTTCACAACCTTTTTTTTACAAAATGCCAGAGGGTTAATTTTTTGTTACTGGAGATATTGCGGAGAGACTTCCTAAATATTTCCCATATGCTTGTTACTACCGCAGAGTCTACTGATGTGTTGGATGAAGAGAAAGATGTTGAGGGTGATTATTTTGAAGTTCACGTTTTTGATGAAAAGACCTTGACGATGCTGTTGATGAAAACCAGCCATCAACAAGTGCAGGGGTAAGGATAGAATTGAAATGGGAGACAGATAATTGTTTCCTTCCAAATATACATAAATTTTCGGCGACTTCTGGTTTTAACTCGGACCGACGCACAGAAAATAAATTTATATAAATAACATACATTTATACATATACATACATACATAAAGAGATCCAGGTTCGAATCCCGGTGGCGCAACAGCAATATTTTTCGATAAAATTGATTTTATATGTATATCTTTCTAATTAATATATTTAATTCATATTTAAAATATCACAGACCGTCTGTTCTGAATAATTACAACTTCACAATAAGAATGTGTTCTCCTAATAATAAAGTTGTATCAATGTGTCCAAAATTTAATAAAAATGAATTGATAATTCTGGCGTCTGCTATCAGTTTACTCAAAGGTATTTGAGATTCTGTAAAAATAAGGTAGATGACTCTTTCAAATAATGGAACAATTAAATGTATTAATATAAAAAAAGGTAACATATAGGTTCGAAAATTGTCACTAAAAATATTGTCACTGTAGCATAGTTGGATAATGCACCTTCCCCGGTTTGGAAAGAGATCCAGGTTCGAATCCCGGTGGCGCAACAACAATATTTTTTGATAAAATTGATTTTATATGTATATCTTTCTAATTAATATATTTAATTCATATTTAAAATATCACAGACCTATGTTCTGAATAATTACAACTTCACAATAAGAATGTGTTCTCCTAACAATAATATTAGTGTAAATAAAATATTCTGGGTAGAGATCAAATTAAATATAACAATAGTAGTGTTAATAAAATTTGAAGTCATCCTTCCAAAAAACAAATACAAAATAAAAAATTTCCTAAATGTTATTGCTTGATAACATTATCTTACATTATAAACATTTATTTTTTTCAACTTTTTTTCATCTCAAAATCATACGAAATCGCGTATAATACATGTTTTTTTTTATAGTTATACTTTGACTAGGAATTTTGTGATTAACAGGTTAACAACACATACATATGAAAGTTCCGAGAATAATCAATAAACAAATGTATAATGTACTACGCATTACCTGTGACACATTTATTTTTCGGTTTCCGGAAACTTCAACATGCAAATATTCAGGGCGATGCTTCGGAGGATCATTAGAATTAAGGCACTGAAAAAAAAATAAAAGCAAATAATTATTAAAACTAAACCATACAATCTTCCTGGGATCAGGCAGAGTCTCCAGTTCAGATTAATACAATCTTTCAAACATATTTTGTTGTACAAAGTATCTGTGGGAATTATTTTCTATTTTCTCTATTAATATTACAATATAAAATAGTACCATGTTTATAATGTAATGGAACTGCTTCGATTGTGAGATAAGTTCAATGCATTTAGCACAAGATTAGCTAGCAAAAAACTTATGCCTAATACATGTAAAACTTTATTTGTCATTTCTAAATTCTTACATTAGATGGTTTATTCAAATATTTGAATTTGAATACCATCTTTGAGTGCATGCTCCTGGTGCAGATCCTTTATGGAAAATACTAGTGCCGATATGTCAAATAATAGTCCTAGAATCTGTTTATAAATTCCTTTGTACTGTGGATTGAAATATTTCTTGCAAAAATGTTTTTTTTTTTAACAGGATTGAATCAAAACGTTTTAAAAAAAAAGATAATGTGCACTGTTTATGGTATAATTGAAATATTGTTACGATAGAATATTTTACAAAATGTTTGCAAAGTGCTAAGACAAAAATGAATTGTGATTAATAATTGAGCAATGATTACACAATCATTAAATTATTTCTGGACTGGTTAATAATACAGTAAAACCGCGATATAACGAAACCCGATATAGCGAAAAATGACGTATATCGAAAAAAAAATCGAAATTTAGTCCCTAAAACCAATTTTTCATACAAAAATGAATTTATATAACGAAATCCCGTTAATATTTATAACAAAATCATTTTTGTCCCGTACGAAAAAATGCCAATACATTTACGTAAATTTATAACGAAATAA
Organism: Eubasilissa splendida; assembly: GCA_031772225.1. NCBI lineage: Eukaryota > Metazoa > Arthropoda > Insecta > Trichoptera > Phryganeidae > Eubasilissa > Eubasilissa splendida. The sequence goes on along the minus strand of CM062850.1, from coordinate 23,621,375 downwards.
AAAAATGTTAAAAGATGAAAATATTATTTCGCACTTACAAAGCCGCGCCGCTGCATCTGCCGTATGCGAACGGTTTAATGGCCTTTTCGGCGGTGCGCGGCGGTCTGCCGACAAGGTAGTGAAACAATTCAAACTTCTTCCTGGGTTCATAGTATCATATTTTGAAGTGGTTGCCGCCGTTACCGGTAAGTACCTTCGTAATTTATATACGACTCATTTTATAAAAATGCCGCGATTCAACTGTCAAATTTTTATTTTTGAATTATTTTTTGTGTTTGCAATATTCTGGAATTTACAAAAATATCTTCCAATTGGTGTTGAATAGGTTCTTTTCTTAATTTAATTCCTTTGATTATCCATTTGCTTATCTGTTTTAATAACAAAACTACTAAAAATATGTAGGTATTCAGTTCCCTATGGCCTTCTTCCTCCTTTGTTTGCAGAATTTGCGATCTTTTTTAAAGCCGCGCAACATTTTTTTGCGACGGCGCGTAACATATAGTAGGATTTTTTTTATTTATTTCGTTATATGTGGGAATTCGTTATTACGAATTTTTATTTTTTGGGCCCTTGGATTTCGTTATATCGCGGTTTTACTGTATAATTTTGTTGACATTTAAGAAAAAATGTTACATGTAAAACGCGCAATCGCATTTTTGATTCATATTCGAAAGGAGACTCGTGATTCTTTTATGCAGGAAAAACATGAAATTCAATAATGCAAATTTAACCACATTATTTAATCTTTTTTTAAATACTTTCTAAATATAAGGAAAATTTTTACCTCTAAAAAATATTTTTAACAACTAGTAATTATTATGAACACAATGTTATTAATTCTTCTAAGCTTTCAAGGTCAAGTGTGTTACTGATTTTAATAACATACACAAAACTCTTGATTGTCCAGCAAAAAGTCGATATGGATAAATAAAATCTGGGTATTGTAATAAAAATTCCAAATTATTACAATAGTGGTGTACACCTCTTTTATATACTATTATGAAATGGACAGAGATAAATATATTTATAGTAAATGATTTTGACTTACAGAAAAAATTATTCTCAGCAACTAGTCTATCATATGAAATCATTTAGAATTAGATTTATAATGAATAAAATAATCATTTTGTTACTTAGCCTTTTTTATTTTAACCAAGAAAGAATTCTATTCTATTCAAAATTTCTTGGCATTCACAAAGAATTTTGCTATTGAGCAGATTCTCCAACAAAAGTTTCCCATGAGTACCGAATTATTCTGAATATAAGACAAGGTTATATTTCATCAATAACAAGGGGAATGATCCTATTTTTAGAAAATAAGACTTGACTTTCTTATATGACTTCTGAAATATCGGTAGTTCTGTAAATACATTGTTTAAAAATGCATAACAAAAAACTTGAGGTAAAGTTTTCATTGTTTAATTCGTCCAGACCTATTTCGGCATCTGTATGCACAATTTTCGAAAGATAATTCAGAATGGAAGAGGATCAAAATCATATTTTCTTTTTGAGAAAAATCAAATCCGCTGCCAGTGCGCGGTTGAAACATGTGTGATGCGGATAAACGAATGTGCAGAAAGTCGTTTGGCAGATTTCAAACAGGCAATTTTTCATTTCATTGAGGGAGGTTTGAAACCGGAGGGAGTTAGATAACAATGCTCTATGAGATTTGATGGAGATGAATCCTCTTTATGCTGCAATTGCAGAGATTTGGTTCAACACAGTTCAACGGTGTCTCGACTTCGGTTGGCTATCGGAAGAATGTCTAAATAAGATGGGTGCTGACTGATGCTGAATCAAAAGCAGCACATCAGTGCGTGTGTGCATCTGGTGCAACAAAAAAAAAAACACCTTTTTGGAAAGGATTTCTATGGGGAATATAATTTATAGCACCAATAAACGCCAAAAGCAATGGGTAAACAAAGAAAACTCCACCAGAAAGAAAGCCGGAGGCGAATTGCACCTAAAAATGTATATGTAACATTTACAAAAAACCTAAATGTAATTGTTCTTGCTCCTTCAGATTTATATTTGTGTTCTGTTCTACAGAAATTTTTTACAAATCTTTAACTTTTTACGATTACGTAAACTGCCCTTCTTTGTTTTTATACAATAATGAAATTCAAAAATTGTTAATAAGATTATAGTGGTAGATTCAGATGGAGAATACATGATTTATTAAAATTTTGTTCTTTTTCTTGCTGTACCTAATAAACTAATTGTAAACGGTACATTTTTGTCACCACTGAAAGAATCATTCGATCAAATAGAATTTTTAATTAAAATCATTTTTGATTAAAAATAAATTAATGTGCATTAAATTGAATTTCTACCTTTCTAAAGAAATAATATAAGATGATTTAAATACAATGGGCAATACAAATGGCTATTGATATTTCAACATTTAAAGGCTTTCGATAAATCTTATTATATAGTCTTTGTGCCAATTTTTATATCACGTGATTTTTTGGCGCTGTTTTCGCTTCCTTTTTCATTTGTTTCACAAGTTGTTCTAACATTCTTATAAAGGGTTCAGAATTATTGAGAAATGATTAATTTTCTTTTTTTCAGGGAATCGAATTAACTAGTGACAATGCGAAATTAGTATTAAATTCAAATTTAGGTTGTGAAATTGAAAACCCAGTTTTGAATAAAATTTTTTTCATTGAGTTGAATTAATTTCAAATAATGACTTTATTTAAATGACTTAATTGTACTGATGGTATGATTAGCCTCAATTTTATAATCTATTATGACAATGTTTCTTTTTCTTCTAGTGTTTGTCCGGTTATCAAACATTAATGAGCATTATTTTGTTTGCAGCGGCTCGAGATAGTTGTGATTTTTCAGTCAGAATGTCCATTGTCTATCAGGGCTTCTTCTGCTAGGAATTTTACCTTGAATTATGAGATGCAGGATCTGGTACTCTTCTGGAAGATTTATGATATGGCCAAAATCTTGCAATTTCCAGGTTTTTATTGTTTTAAGGATTTCTTTATCCTTTTGTATCTGCATAATCAAATTATCATTTGTAACCCCATCAATACAACTTATTTTTAGAAGCCGTCTATAGATCTACATCTCAAATGCTTCAAGTTGCTTTAGCCTGATTCCATTTCATATAAAGGAAACTTAGCATTGTATCATACACATTCACAAATTTAAGTTCGGGTCATGGCTGAACAATACTGTCTTCATGCGGAAGAATGCAGCGGAATGAAGGGTCTCAGTTTTCATTTAATCTGCATGCCAGGTAGATTATTTATTTACTCTTTCCAATCTTATTCTGTCCATGTATCGTCCATTGTCGTAGCCCACCATCATGTTTCATTTTGATGTTTCAATTATATAAATTTTGACGATCTTTCCCAAAATATTATTTTATTTATTACCGTTTTTGACATTCATATAACAAATGTAAGAAAAATAAATTTCTAATGGAATATGCTATGAAGGATAAAATAAAAATTTACATACCAAATACAGTTGAGCAGCCCTGCTTAAATAAACACAGTTGCAATATCGTTCTAATGAGTTAAGGTGCTCGGTGCTCGTCACTAGACGGTCGGATCCATGTTTTAAGCACGCAGACCAATGGCACAGACGAATGAAGCAATAACCTAGAAAAAAAGATTTGCTTGCATACAAATAATATTTAATACTCATTGTGTATGCTGGTGTATTAATTATGTAAAAATGTTTATATTGATGCAAACTTCAAGAGAAAGTTATTTTGCTATAAACGCCGATTCATCAGCACTGAAATTGAAAATCAAATTGAATCTAAAAGTTAACCAATAGACTTTACATACACCCCGGTAAAAGTATAATTGCACCCTAACTTGTATCAAACAAGTGTGTTTGCCGGATCAGTTGGCTTACTCTGGATTCAGCTTTAGCGAAGCAGAGCATTATTATAAGCAGTCCAAACCTACATCTAACTGAAAATTAGCTAATGTGCATGGACTGCTCGCGATAGTGTTCTGCATCACTAAAGCTGAACCCAAAATAATACCTTCTCAAAACAAACTTTGCCAATATGACATGTTTTAAAAAATATACATCTTATTTGGCAGGAAAACATATTAAATGGGAACATATTAAGGATTTCAATAATAATTCATCTTTTCACATTTTTAACGAATATGTGGGTTTTTATTAATCATTTATATCAGAAGTTAAACACTAATTTAAAACTAATAAACTGAATATTATTTTCCAAAATTAAGCCGAAAACAGGTCGTAAACCCTGTAATTACCCATACTTTCATATTTTACCATTAAATATAATAAAAAAATAGCTTCATCTTTATGAGATATCTATTATTTATTTAATAACAGTGCCCTTGTAGGTGAAAATCCAGTAATTGTGTGTTTTTGGACATACAGTGAAACCCTCTTAATACAATCATCTTTAATACGTTTTCACGCCTAATAGGATTACATTTTTCTGTCCCGAAAAAGTCCCATAAAAATTACGTTTTTTTTTATGCTTAATACGTTTTCCAAATAATAAGTTTCCCGCCTAATAAATTAAAATATTTCTGTCAGAGTCAATTTATCCATACAAAATGTCCTTTGTAATACATTTTTCACAGATTTTTTTGTTGTTTGACATTTATAAAAATGAAAGTGATATTCTTTCAATGGGTGCAATAAAATGAACTCTCTTCAAATGGGTTTTTCCATGTATCATAAAAAATTATCCATTTACAAAAAGGGTAATATTTGAATAGGCCAATAAAACATAGTGCCCAAGCAAAATAAATACCAAAAATCAACAAAACAGAACCCCAGCTGTCATAAACAATACATTCAGCATGTACAATACCAGAGCTGCATTGGTAATTTTATTTTATTTCTACTAATATCTACCTTTAAATATTCTTAATTGCTTAGGAGGCGGAGGCAGAAAAACCCTTAGAATAAATTCTAGGAATATTCAACAATTTACTTAACTCTTACGATGATCCGCATTGAATTAGGCCTTATTTTATGACAAACTTGTCTTTTCAGATAACATAGATAAAATAACAAAATATGTAGTATATTGACATTTTTATTTTCGTCTGTTTGCCCGTATTACCCTAATTATGTTTGGCCTGAACCTTCAATTTATTTCGGGAATTCCACGTATCAAATTGCTTCGTCAAATTTTGAGTTCATAATTGAAAGAATAAATTTTGTGTAATCTTATTATGTATACTGAGTGGAACGCTATATTTTAGGGGTAGATACATATGGATTAAAAATACGAGTTGAAAATGTTGAAGCTGCGTGTGCCGTACCTAATCTCAATCATGTCAGAGATACGAGTGTTTAAAAAAATCCTAGTTATGCGATTATTTCGATTAATTGAAATATTTTATTGATTCCAAATTATATGTTGAATACAAAAAATAACTAATGGGAACTTGTCAACCGAGGCGCACAATGAAGTCTCGGTACCGACACCGATGTACGGAAGTGAGATCTGTAGCTGGCAGAAGAGAAACGAAAGTAGACTGAATGCAGTGAAAATGAGATCGCTTAGGCGTATATGCGGCAGATCCATTTATGACAGAGTAAAGAATGTAGAAATAAGGAAAGAATGTAAAGTTGATCTTGAAAGGAGCATTTATTCACGATTAACTTATCGTTCTTGTTATGCTAAGAAAGTAGGAATTCACGGAGTAAATTATTCAAATTTGCAAAAAAAAATTAAACTGCGTATTTTGAATTTCTGAGAAGTACATGCGAAATGTAATGTGTACTCAATGATATATACATCAAGTAAAAATATTATGTGATAAAATTAACCATTAATACTATTCTGGATAATACTCTTCCTAACACTTCAAACAATGTAAAGCAGATCTTAATATAGTAAGATTAAGAAAGGATTATTTAGGTGGTTTGGTTATATGGAACGGATGAATGAGGAGATAATGGTTAAAAAGATATATGACCTAAGTATTGATAGCACCATAAATAGAGGACGTCCGCTGAAAACTTGGCATGACCAGATAAAGGAAAATAGTTATGTTAGAAGCCTCAATAATCAACGAGCTTGTATGAGAAGATGTATGTATGTGGATGAGGCGAGAATTGTGTTTCAGGGCAGAATAATGTGGCGCTCTTATCCTCTTTGCCTACTCCCACAGCGAAACGGCATGATGGTAAGTTAGTTAGTTACAAAAAATAAATGTCATTGAGCTTTGAGCAGCCAGACTATTTTTTATTAAATGATTTATGGCCTGAATGGCCTGATAATGGAATAATAATAATAATGGATAAATTTCGCAAATATTTATTTCGAAGTAAATTTATTTGAAGCTTAACATGATTTTGTAAAAATCTCCTAATAATGTTTTCTGTAACGGTACAGAATTTGTACACGCTAATTAAACATGTTTTAATGAAAACTGCTTATATTTCTTCGGATTATTGTTACTTAGTCGCAATCTCAGCTATCTCCATATTTTTTATTTGGAGAAAACGTGAAATCTGATGAGAAGCATAAAGAACGATATATTTATGAATGCATTTCTTATTATAAATAATAATCCCCATAATCTGGTTTAAATACAACATATTTTTCCAAAAAATAATCTAGTTTCCATATTGGCAGCCTTTTAAATTTCTGAGCAAGGAAGACTGCTATTGATTGAATTCTAATATACATGGCAGCGGCAAAAGCGACTGATTTTGCAACTAACACCGATTTTGAATGGCCAATTAATATAAAAATGAGTATAGTTTGACTGCTCATAAATTAACACTTTTAAAATTTGTATGAAAAGACAACTCCATTAAAAGTTAGAACAAATAATAATGGAGGTTGCTGACTTTGCAACTAGTACCCTCACTTGTAGTTCACGGAATTATTTAAACATATATTATTTATAACGTTGTTTTAAACTACTTTTATGAGTTAAAGTTAATACATCAACTGGATTCGGAAAATATCTTTTCCTTCATCAGAATGTCAAATAAACTAATTAAAACCATGTTTTTTGCATGAAAGAAAAGGTATTTTTTGAAACCGGCTTATGTATTAATTTAACTCATAAAAATATTTTTTTTTATTATTATGTTCGAAATCTGATAACATCCGTTTCCGGAGAAACCACAGGGAACTGCTTTCATTGGGAGCTGTTTAATTTTAACTACTTCTGGTTCAGCATTGATTAATATTTCTTGACAACTAAAATAACTAAATTATTTATTTTCGCAACCGATACGTATTAGAAAATTTATTAACAAATAAATAAAACAGAGCAAACCACAGGACACTCACAACTGAATTAACATAACCGGCTGATCTATTTGCTTGTTTGATTTTTTACGTCAGCACAAAATAAATAAACAAAGCATAAATAATGTCATCATAATTGTGATTAAAAAATTTAAATCGTAATTAGGAACAAAAATACTATTAACGTATTTTTGTAAGTTCGGACCTGCCATCGTCGATGTCAATGCCGACAATAATTTCCCTGAAATGAGATTCAGTAAAGGCGAGTATTCCATGTCTCAATTACACTGATCAAGGCAATATATCGAGTGTACAGGGAAATTATGTAAAACTCATCAAAAGGGATAAATTTTAGATATGCAGTCCAACAGGTTTTCATTTACAAACGGTACTTTTTTTAAATGTGCATTCGTCAAGTTGGCCAGGAAAAGATAGGAACGTCTTGTCGTGCAAACAATTTAACATTTTGTAAAAAGTGACATATTTTATCTCCTAATAACTTTGACCTATCCTTATTCTACTATAAAACGCCGAATAATTTGAATTTGTAATCATTTCGTGTTATGGTCTTGTCAGTGGTTCTACTTTTACTCTATGCTACGTCGATTTATTTTATTTAGGTAGATACTTTACGGATTTCATTTTAATTTCGTTTTATATTCTCTTTTGTTACGTCGATTTATTTTATTTAGGTAGTTTGATATTTTATGAGTTTAATTTTAATTTTGTTTATATATTTTTTTTATATTCACTTTTGCTATGTCGATTTATTTAATTTAGGTAGTTAAATATTTTATTATAGTTTAATTTTAATTACATTTTAGTTATTTTTTTTATAATCACTTTTTAGTAGTAGTTTTTTTTTGCAGTTTAGATAGTAATTTTTTATATGGAATTATTTATATAATATTTTTTTATAAATAAAATATTTTTTAATTATCATAATGTTAGTTAAAATACAATATTAGATGTTATGGTCAAATAAAGCATGGAAATCACTGTTAATAAGTTTTCCTGCTGAAGAAGATTTTATTTGACGGTCCCTTGGAAAATGTATTAACCTCTCAGCTGCTAAACAAGTGTACTTCAAGTGATATCGCTTGCGCGGGCCTATTTTCGAAAGTCGTAAATTTGGTTGAACACAACTTTTAAAATGACATTTAGATATAGATGCACGCATCCTGTGCATGATTTATCACTTGAAAATACTTCTCCGATAATGTTGTTAATATAAACAATCAATTGAGATGTTCAAATCCTTAAGATAATATAAATATTGACTGAACAAAACAATGATCCCTAAAAATGGTCGCCGACTTACGTATACTCTCGCGCGGTCACAAATACAGTCACACTGTTTATACGATTATACCGACCTCGTTGAATTGGATTGCTGCGCCGATATCTTTATTATGCACTTACGAGTATGCTTATATTTTTTCACGTTTCTTGAAGATATTTGAAAATAATGTTTACATTCTTATAAAGTCCCTTGGAATACATAAATAAACAAAAGAGCACAGATGACTAGAATATGTAAACATTAATATATCACATCAAGTCAAGTGTCGCATCAGAGATGTCCGCTCACACGATAAATAATATAATAACAGCGGTACTTACCCGCTCCTTCGAGAACTGCGCCGTTATCTTCAATATAACAACACTCATACGTAACAGTTATTTAAAAAAGTTTTAAAGTGGTTTGGAGAAAAAATTATATTAAAGTATTATCAAAATGTTTGTTTTTCGTGATAGGTCCTAAAACACGGCCACACGCACAATGTCACATTACACTGCGAGCATTTATATTGTGACATTTTTCTAGTTTTGGACGCGGCGCAAACTCGACAGGCTCTCTGAAGTCTTTGGGATTTGTTTCCCGTTATTGGCTCAGGCATATGCTTTGCTAATGCCCTAGCAGTTAGTCTTAGGGGCGAATCATGTAACGTACGGGGATGGGGTGCTGGTGATTTGTGCGTAATGTGATATTTTTCTAATAATTGTCTTATTAAGGCTAATTGAAAGTCTGCTAAACTAACATTTTTTTTCGTTATCATTTTGTAAACTATTTGTGAGTTTAATAAAAATAAATCAATTATATGAAAAGCCACTTTCTTGTACCATTTTATTGTTTTTCGTAAGCAACTTACACTACTCAACATCATGTCCACTTTATCAACAGAACCCATACACTTATTATAGTCATTGACACATTTCGGTTTAATTATAGGTTGACCCGTTTTCCAATGTATTTTGCCTGTCGTACACATGGAATCGTCATGCAAGGTTGTTAGCATGTGGACTTCTCTTTTATCGCGCCATTTCAATGCTAAAAGAGGTCCACGATGTTTGGCGTCCATTTCACCTTTTTTTAATTTACGAAATGTGGCCATACCTTTCCGTGTTTTCCGCACCGTACCGCACGCATTAGTCTTTTTCTCGTGCAGAAAATCAAATAAACGAGGGCTAGTGTACCAATTATCGACGAAAAGGTTATGTCCTTTATTGAAGTAGTCTTGAAGTAATGTCGTTACCACCGCCCCTGTGACTCCGAGACATTCAGTGTCAGTTATGTCAGTCCCTTTACCACAATAAATAATGAAATCTAAAATAAAATCTGTCTTGACGTCACACAAAACAAACATTTTAATTCCACACCGGTGACGTTTGGTCGGGATAAATTGTTTAAAAATCAAACGCCCTTTGAAAACAATTATGCTCTCATCTATACATAAATTTTCAAAAGGCATTAATGTTTTTTTGAAAATGTTTCGCGTATGGTCAACTAGGATTTTTAGTTTATGAAGTCTGTCACCGGGGACTTGTGTGTCAGGATCTGAGAAGTGCAACATGCGCAGTAAAATTTCATATCGATCTCTGGGCATAGTTTTCCCAAAAATATTACTAGCGAGCAACGGGTCGGTTGACCAATGTTCCTCGATAGTAAGATGTCGATTTCTCGTCATTAACATTGATACTGCAAAAAAAACGTACATTTCTTCGACAGACGTGTCTACCCATCTACGAAGTCTGGATTTTTGGGAAGGTTCCTGTACTGAAACGGTAGCTGTGTAATATCTGTTAGTTTCGTCAACTATTTTTGTCATAATTTCTCTGTTCAAGAAGTATTCAAAAAAGTCGATTTCTGATGAATTTTCAGTAAATAAGGTAGATGGGTCTATACCTGACACAAACTCATCGAACTCGTGAATAACTGGGATAAATGGACCAGAGGTCCAAGAAGGCAAAAAGTCAGCATTTTCACTTTGATGTGAAGTACTTGAACGGTTATGAGATTGGCTTGTCCCAGGGGGGTTTGATTCACTTTCACTGACATCTTCATTCATTGTTTCATGTTGCTCATCTTCACTTATTTCTAAATCAGAGTCCACATCTAAAAATGTTTCTAATATTTCTTCCTCTGTAAGTCTGCGGCCCGCCATTTTAAAAGGTACACAATTTTTAAATTTAAATAATTATGATTATACGTAGCACAGTACAAGCATCTGTTTCTAATAAACGAATATTGTCTGAAAATATAACCGATTCCCAAAACACAAATAGTCAGAACAATATCAACATTTTGAATGTAAACACCAATTGAAATAAGATCACAGTAATAATGAATGTAGTTTCCGATACAATATATTGTTTCAATTATCCACAAAACACAGATCGCGATGTCAATATTTCATATCAACGCACACTTCCGACAAATACTAGTGACCTCGAACACACGACAAGCGGGGGAAGAGTCGGCGCCGCCAAATTCAAATAAACTGAACGGCGTTTCAAGATGTCTTCGTTTTTAAACTGATTTATATAAACAAATAACAATATTTCACGTGACTAACGTAAGATGTCAGCAACAGTATAGATCGAACTAATTTTTGGTATATTTTCCCGCTCGATTTGCCGCGCTGTCACGGAGTATTCAACAAAATATCATACGCGCATCATATGATGCGCGTAGCGTCTGAAGAGCGAATTATTCGCGCATCATATGATGTTCGTAGCGGCGGTCGGGTTAAGAGGGTTTCACTACATTAAAATATTGCTAATTAGGAGAGATTTTAAAGTGCTCGATCCATCTTTTTTCTATTATCATTATAATAAATAATGAGTAATCTAATTTTACCAGTGCAAAATGAGTCCCACCCGGCTTGATGGAAGTGTGGTGTATTGTCAAAACCGTCCTTCATAGCAATCAATGGGGAGTAAATAGCCAGATGGAGTCCTTTTGAGCAGGCAAAGAAATTGTACAAACTGAAAAATATAAGAAAATTAGGTGAAAAGATGCATTTTAGTTGTCCAATAATTATTTGTTTCCGTTAGTGACATGCTGAATATGGCAGTTGCAAAAATACTGTCGTAGCAGGAAGGGATCTATTCCCTTCATATTAAAATTCACCATTATAAAAACAACAGGTAAATGAATTAATGCTTGTATAACAGGTCCTATATGAATGTTCTGAAAATTTTAATATATAGATAAATAAACTTAATTCGTTCTGTTACATATCATTTGTTAAATATGATAAGTTGCATTACAATAAATATCATTTAAAACAAGTTTGTAAATTATAATACAATAATTATAATAATAATATAATAATTACATTCATTTACAATTTTGAATGTTTATTTATGCGATTGACATATATTGAAAATATTTGATCAATGTGTCTATTTTGATTTAAAATGTTCATTATATTACATAGTTTGATTAAAATAGTTTATTAAAAATATGTTAAAAAAACTAAATTATATTGAAAAATTCAGTACAATGTAGAATAATTTTACGGGCAGTAATTAAGTAAAACACTGTTATACATTAAGGAATCATAGCACACTTAAAAATTTATATGTTATTTGAACAAAAGGCTCGGAAGTAACATTTTGTAAATGAAGTCTATTTCCAGCATGCACTTAAATAATATAATGTGACAAAAAAATTCAAAAACAGACAGTACGAGGAATGATCAAAAAATATACAGCATTTTTGAATTTCACGGGCTGTATAAGTCGAATGTCACATTTTAAAATTTTTTGTGTTGGTACAAATGTTGAATGTTGCTTTTTGTGAGGCGTCTATGAATAAGACAAGTGTTTACTAGCGGTACAAACATTTCCAAGAGGGCCATGAAGATGTTGAAGCCGTTGAAGATGACGAGCGCCCTGGACACCCCGGCACATCAACAACCGATGACAACATCGTAAAAGTGAAGAAAATAATTATGGACAATCATTGAATCACTATTGGAGAGATTGCTGATGATGTTAGCATATCATTTGGCTCATGCCAAGCGATTGTAAAAAATGTTTTGGGCATGAGATGTGTGGCAGCAAAATTAGTTCTGAAATTGTTAAATTTTGACCAAAAGCAGTGCCGAATGGGCATTGCCCAGGAGTTGCTGAATGATGTTAATGACGATCCAGAACTGCTCAAATGGGTCATAACTGGTGATGAAACATGGGTGTACGGATATGACATCGAAACTAAGCCTCAATTATTCTAATTAAAGCTTTCTGAAGAGCCAAGACCGAAAAAAGGTCATTAAGTCCGATCGAATGTGAAGGTTCTGCTCACTGTTTTCTTTAATTTTAACAGTATAGTGTACCGTGAGTTTTTGCCATCATATCAATGAGGAGTACTAGCTGTAAGTTCTACACTGTATGCGCAAAGCAATCTAAAGAAAACGCATGAAAAAATTCATGGCGAAACTGCACCTGCTCAAACTTCACTGTTGGTTAGTGAATTTTGGGCCAAAAACAAAACACCGGATATGGTTCCCTGCAACATCAGCCCAACATGAGGAGATGAAGACAGAATCGCTGAAAGAGCTAAACACCATATTGAAAATTGGATTCCAGAAGTGCTTCGAAGATTGGTAAAAGTGCTGACACAAGTGTATTAAATCATGGGGACAAAAATAATACTGATGAATAAATAAAGATTTTTTGAGAAAAATGAAAATTCTGCTTTGATCAAACCTCGTGTATAGCTGAAACAATTTAATAGTAAGAGGTAAAAATTTTATTTAATCAATAAATTATATTACATACGTCTCAAGCGATGTTGAATCACTAAATTGATCCTTTTTGACTTCGAACTTCATTTCATTTGAAATAATTTTTGTATCAAATACAATAGGGAAGATTTCATGCACATTGTTTTTAAATGAATCGTATCTAGTCGGCAAAGGCTCCACAAATTGGTTGAAAAATATTAATAAATCTAGTAGGGCATTGTGCAACACCAAAGGTTTCTTGGCCTCTTCCAACACTTTGACAATACGAGAGAATCCCAAAGCATGATTTAAAAATAACAATTCATCATTTGTTGTATTCTTAGGTATGTTGCCGTTCTCTTGTTCCTTTTTTTCACTTTTGGTAATGGCAACCTGAAATACAATAATATCTTATTAATGTTAATATTTTGTTAATGAAGGACAGAGAAAGAATCTGTCCATATACCATCATTGTACATATAAGGAAATCCCGAAAGAAGCGCACATGTTGAATACATTGTACTTCAAGTACTTAATGTCTACTGTGACATGTTGCGTATATTATTGTTTGCATATTGCAATGTTTTTATTGCATACTGAAGTGACTGGGCATCTCAATATTTAAAACATATTTGAGAGTGAATTATACACGGCGCGTTTTTCAAGTACCAGATTTTTTTTTAAAGAAACAGCATGTCTGTATTCCGTCTTTGAATTCATCGTCATCAAAACACTTGCCACCAAGAAACTGCTTCAGATGGAGGAAAAGATAGAAATGATTTCATGTTTCGTGCATTCAAGAAACGAATCACGGATGGTATCTCATAGTCGTAGGGCTCATCTATTGTCTTGAATATTTCAACCACTCACTACAAGATGGCCACACCATGTGAATGTCTGTATGATGAAGGAAACCATTGCACATGCGCAACCGCAACGATACACCGGGAATATCCGGCAATGGTATTTACTTAAAAAACGTGCCTTATATAACTTGGGTGCAACTAAAATGTCACTTCTTCAACTGATTTTAGTATGAATCCTAAGGATTGTTAATTTTCTATTACAAGATTCTGGTGTTTCCAGGCATCCTTGTTGTTAAATAGATTATTCAGATCAATGAGTAATATTTTTTGAGCAATAATTCAATTCCATTTGTATATACATATTTGAAATGTCGTTGCCATCCATGTACAACTGACAGTTCATATATGGATGGCAAAGATTCGGGAGTACAGTACTTACATTAAAAAGGCTGTGAATAACTAGAATATCATCTGATAGAAAATTATAATATTACGCATGGAATATTAGCAGATATGTGATAGATTATGTAACACGTAATCCGCATGTGTTACAATATATTAAAAATTTTAATTCAACAAACCTCAAATCCTCTGTTCGTAATCAATAATTTTGGATATTTCTTCTTCAACTTCACACTCATTAAGTAACAGGTTCCAGCATTTCCTGCAATCCTAATTGTGTCATTTTCTTTTGCTGATATTAGCCACCTAAAGAGAACATAATTAAATATGGTTAAAAAATTTGGATGTTGAGACACCGCAAATGTTCAATATTCACTCACTCAAGTGTATTTGTAAAGGACCTATGTATTGTAAGCTTGTAACAATTGAGACAATATCTAACCATTAAATTCGTTTTTGGTATACTAAAATATTCCCAAACTAAGGACGATTGAATATAAAGTGTGAAAGCAAATGCAGAAAATTGTATGGCTGTGTACGTTCACAGTGTACATTATTTTGATATGCTTGATGATCTAGTAAGAAGTGGTTAGGGGTTTGAGTTTCGTCCAATAGAGAAAAATGTCTTAATATGGAAAATTCTTGTACATATAGAATATACTTTATGATCTTTAAGCCACTACAGAGAAAAATCGGTATTTAACAAATTAAGAAAATGATAAAAAGTAATAGTTATAAACTGTTAAATTTGCAGGACATTTTGCCAATTTTTGACATTTATAAAATGTTTTGCATTTGAATAAACAAGTGATTTTAACTAATATATTGTCTGTGAAAGTGCGATATTGTGTATGAGCCAACATATTTCAAATACGTTTTTTGCCTCTTTTAAGGAGGTTGGAGTTTTCAAATTTTAGAACGGACCAATAGAATTCTTGGAATCAACTTATCAATGTCGTCAAAGAAACATTTTCCCTAACAGTTGTAAAGCATGTTAGTTGTTATGTCCTTCCTGAACATTTTTACAAATGGGTCATGCACGATATTGCACTTAAACTGACAATATTATATTTACTCACACACTTGAGGTATCAAATGCTATTTAAAATTAAATTTTGTATCAAAAACACAATAATTTCTTACTAAATACAATCTTATATCCATCTTATTAATGTGTATTTAAATTATTTTTTTGCTACATTCAGCCAGTTTGATCAAATTCGCATTCTTCGATTTTTCATAAAAATATATTATCAATGTATATTTTCATGCATATTTTAGCTACAATGTGAATTAATATTGAACTTATTCACAACATAAGTTGTAGATTAAATCATTTCTCACTGATTTTAAGGGAAACAATGTTTTCTTGAACATAGTAAACATTTTATGTACATCATTTTGTAAGTTTGTCACAGTTGAATATTCTGTATATATTATATTTAACACAGTTGTCTTTTAAAGATAGCCAAAATACTACGTAATTTTGAAACAAATAATATTAAACAAAGCCGCCATAATAAGTTTGAATATAGAATAATGTGTTAAGCATCAATCTAAATATATGTAGGTACTTTGACTGATCTCAAAACATATTCATATGTATCAACAAGGTACTTCAATAAATTATTTAATTTTCGATCAATAAATTCAAATGACATACATTATTTCCTTCCATAATATTAATATGAAAAAATGTGGATAAAAATCAATTTTATTCTGATATCTCGTCTCGAATATAAGAAAATCAACAATTTTATTGTCATTTCATTATATTAAAACCTTCCTCTCTGGCAAGATTTTCGTAATAAATGACACCCTTTAGTATTTGGGTCATATTATAAGCAGTTTCTTGAAAGAGTATGTAATTTGCGTAGAAAAAATCAGACTGAATTCACCCGCATTTAATGATTGAAAGTTACTACTATTTGATATAAGCGTTAGTCAAAGTGTAATATGTATAAGATAAAAATCACTTACTGCGAAATCATTGTTGAAGAGTTGAAGAGTTTAGTACTCTCTTCTATATCCAGCATCAGCTCTAGTTGATCATTTTTGATATCACGTTTAAGTTGAATTTCTTCATGTTTATTCAAATACGGAATGCCTTCGTATAAAATCTGAAAATAAATTAACATGTATTATGATACCAATAAATGAAAATAATATATTACGAGGGACTATCAATAAACTGTGAGTGAAAGCAAAAGGCTGTGTATAAATTAATTTTATATTTTTAAATTTCAACATCTCTTGACATCAACACTGATGTTTTTCTAAAGCTATTATACCCATAAAAAGACTTATTTTAGCTTTCCAAAACTCATCTACGTGATACATTTTCCAGAAATCTTTATCTCAGGGACATTCCTTTAATTTTAGGAATAAATAAAAATGACCGAGGGCTGGTGTGGTGAATTAGGGTGGAGGGTGATGGAGACTTAGACCCAACTTCTTTGATAGCAGCCATTGTAATTGCAGTCTTGCGTGAACACGTCTTGATGAAAATCATATATCATGTCAGCTTGTGCGTCACCCCTGTGGCTTGAGTGGTTTCTGCCTACTATCGGCAACTTTTATAGGTTACAGTTATATGGAAACTGTAACTTCTAAACCAGTTTGAACCACAAAATTAAACTTAAAGATTTTGTTAAGTAACAGTATACATATTCTTGGGCAAACCTAAAATTTTTACCTGTTTCCCCATTTGAGAAATTTGACCTTGTAACCGATTTTGAAATTTGATGCCAAAAAAGGGCAGGAAGGGTTCCTAGCCCAAACTTTAATTCTTCATAGTTGGGAACTCTATTGGCCATAGTTACAACAAAAAAAATTCCATTTTGTGGTTCCAACCCCCAGTCTCCCTTAAAAGGTCATCAAAAGTGGTGATAATGTTTCGAAATATGGCATATTTCAAGGTCATTTAAGTCATGGCTTATATATAATTTTTTATCATTCCTATAACCTTGTCTTTTTAATTCTAGTGAAAATCAGAATCTTTTATTTATTATGGGAGGAGAACAATATATTTTTTTAAAAACCTCTGCAATGCCCTGTTTTTGCCTGTCGCTGTGAAAAAAATTGAGCCTAGATTCAAGATGGTGGCAGATAAAAATAAAATAAAAATTGGATTGAGCTGCACACTGATGGGGTCCTATGGTAAAAAAATATCTGAAATGGTCAAGCAACCACGCCTAGATGATTTCACATGGAACGACTCCTCTATTAAACTTTGTAAGAGTCCAATATTAATAAAGAGCTTAAAATATTTGAAAAACTGGTCATTTATTCTCATATTAGTATTATATTTTTATATTATTATTAAAATATGGTTTGGAAAAATGCTTGATTACATCACTCCGATGTAATCAAGCATTTTTCTTTCAAATTTGCTTACAAAAAGCCTTGGCAATAAGATTTCTGCTTTATGCAATGTTAAAACAACTGTTACTTTTTCATAATACAATTTGCCAAGATAAGATCATGTGAAAAATAAATTGTTTTTGAGAAGTATATGTATATTTATTTCTGACAACTGCGGACCCTAGTATAAAGAGGTTATAGAAATGTGTGTAAAAACTGGTGAGTATTTGTGCAAGTTTAAATGATAACCTTATCTGCATATTCAATTGGATTAATGTGCCAAGTATTGTTGAGAATTTGATTTAATTTAAAAAATCAACATCAAAATTAACAGAAAAGGGTAAAAAATTATACTTACTTTATTAAAGTCAAACCTGTGGTTGGTTAAAAAATCTAGTGCAGAGGATTGAAAAGTGCAGAGCTGGTCTACACTGCCAACAGAATGAGGGCACATATAAAATGTGTAACTGGATGCTTTGTAGGAGTTTTGCTCTCTATTGTAATGAAACGCAGATAATCCAATTTGCGTTGCAATCAGTCCATTGATGCCTTGTTGAAGTTTTGTGTATCTTTCTCCCGCGGTGTCAAAAAGACTGAAAAATATTTAACATACATTAGATATAAAGTTTTAAAGAAATTATGGTTAACTTATGAAGCCGCTCTAAGATGGGTAAACATTTTTGTCCACAGAGAATTCAAACACTAGTTTCCGAATGAATTTTTTGCAGTAAAAGATTTTCATAACGAATATTCCATTTTTGAATTATAACATTCAAGTATTATAAATCAAAAGATTTTTTTTCTCTCTTATGTAAGCAAAGGGAATGGAACTAAGTGAACTCCATGAGAATGTGTAATGTGCAAGATTGAATTAGTACACATTTATTAAAACCTTTTCCATGGCTAATTAAAATGTGTGTTCTGTTGATAGGGTCGCCATGACATTGCTAATCTTTGCAGGCTATGTATTTTACTAATAAGATCTTTGAACTCTTCAGAAGATTGGGGGCACAATTTGTCATTGGGAGTGAGTTTCGTGGCATCTATAATTGAGGATTTGATGGAATTTTAAAAGTTGGTAATAGAGGTTTTTATTTTGTCGAGTAGACTGTTTACGGGGTTTATGAAAGTGGAATTATCTGAGAGAAAAAGGATAGGGTAATGGTTAGAGGGCAGTTCGCTCAATGATTGAAGAGACTAGGTGTGGGAGGAATTTTTTATTAGAATGATGTCAATGACATTGGATCTGCCTCCACAAGCCAGAAAGAAAAGGGAAGTCGGGGAAGCCTACCGAGATTAAGTTTGTTGAGAAGCAGATTGCTTTACCCTTCTGGTTGTCTGATCTTATATGCCAGAAGCCATGCTGTTTTAATCTTTGAAAATCAATATTTTAAAAACAATAAAGGAAGTTTAATAATATTATTAAAATTAATGCATTAAATTCTAATACAAAAAAATCAACTTTATATACTTATAAGAAAATATGATACCAGTTTAATAGTTTTAATAGAGCTCGCTTAGCATGTGAGAGATAGCAAGATCGATACTCTGTGCTTCCTAATTTTTCTTAATTACAAAAATGTTTTGGAGACATTTGAAGATACCAGACGCATGGGAGTAAGTACAGAAAGTTACAAAATTTTCTAACGCACTATTTCTAACAATTTTATTGACAAAGTTTATAGCGATACTCGCAGAATAAACAAATTCACATTGTTAAAACCCTGTTTGACCAATCAAATATATTTAACATGATGGGTGACATAGATGTCATAAATTATAAATAAAATAAAATGATCTATTACAGTGCCAATCATTATCAATACACGGTGCTGAATTTGACATGTTGTCTATGGCAGGAGAAACACATTAAAATTCTATCCAGCTTGTAAAGCATTGTTCAAAAAAAGGGGCAAAATAAATTTTTAGAACATAAATTATATATTCTAAAAGTATGCTGTTAAAAAATATATTGAAAGAAAAATAATCAAGATAATGTAAGAGTCTGTGTCCGTTTGTAGACAAAACTGTTGTACATATTATATATTATATTGGTTGTACCTAGAGATATCTTTATTAGATGTTCTAGAATATAAATATTGAAATAATCATAATTCGGCATAAATAGAAAAGCATCTTCTTGTATTTTAGGTTACTCTGACACATATTTATCTGATCTCTTTGTGGGGTCTATTATCAGGACTATAATGTCAGCAAGTAAAATACATACAGAAGTTTCTGAATTGTATAAACCTGAGATTAGTGAGTAAAATATCTTGTAAGAGAATAATTGAATTTAGTTACTTTTCATCAATATCGAAAGGAAGTTATTATGTACCGCCCTTAACCATACCATACTTATACTTCTAATGAAGAGAAATAAAGTTTGAGAAAGTGTTGTTGTGGAAGATTAATATAATTTATAATTCATCAAAGCCTAAATAAAAAACATTGTACATTTAGTAATAATTTTGGCATAATAAATATATTGAGTTAATTTTTTTCTGATTTAAAATATTAACAGTTTGTAGGATTGCCACTTTAGAAAACGACAAACCCAGAGATTTTCTTTGATAATTACAAAAATTCTGTGTTTTCTTTGTAACCCAACGTCTACAAAATAATAAATAAACATAAACAAGCGTTGACTCATGTCGCGCGGCTTATTTTAAATGTGAAGCGAATCTTTTCTCGTTTATTACGTAAAAATGGCAAGTGCAATTAAATTACGTAGGTTAGGACAAGTAAAATTAAAATGGAATACGGAGATTAACTTTTTTTTTTAATTATCTTAATTTTCATTAATTAAAACTAAATCTAGATATTCCGGGGTAAAACGGAGGAATGGCGGGCCTAACAGTCTGTAATAAAATAATATAATTTTCGATTATAAACGAACCGTGCCAATTTAAAAATGACCACAACGTAGTGTAGGTTTGAATAGCACATTAAATGTTTGTGTCGCTTTGTAGTGTTCAATTCAGAGGAGTAATGATATCGTAAAATTATCAGCAAGAAAAATATAACCTCCAATTATATTTACCTAGATCGGTTCGCCGGAAGTCCGCTGAATTCCGCGTCGAGTGCTACGAAAGCGCACGTGCGGAGATTTTCTGCGATCCTATCAAAATTTTCTTCGAAATTTAGTCTGGTAATCTCCATTGCAAAATATTAAAAGTCTGGTATGAATACGTCAAACACGAACCACAACACGAAATCAAATAAAATAAATATATGTTATGTTATAATTGAAAACATTTATCTATGGGTGAAACATGCCATAGATAATAAAATCATGCCAGGGTGGCCAGGGTCAATCCCAGGCAGCTCAGTTCCAGGTAGTTCTTACTTAGAATTCTTAGAAGTGATAATATTATGAGTTTGATATGCCTCAGCGATAATTGTGCTACGAGCGTATTTTGATTCGGACCGACCGATTATTAATTGACGGTCGCAGATACCGGAAACCATCTGATCCGCGCTCGGAGAAAGCTGTCAATTTTGACATAAACGCGAAAGCTCCGGTGGTTGGCTTTGTATAAACACACACTTAAATAAACACAATGGCGAAATAATGATTGTTCATAAACGAGATATTCTTGGGAGTGCATTTCATAGAGACCCGCATCCCGCGGGAATCCTTTCTTCCGTCATTAGGAAGCTATTGTTTTATCTCGGTTATTCATCTAAGAGATTTATCTCTTCTGAGTAATTATATTTGGGGGTGACAAATATAATAGCCGGAAGAGAAACCAACGCTTTTCCCAAGATCGAGTCAGTCGATTGCCTTTTGTTTAGGAATAAATTGTTAATACTCAACATTCATTGCTGATAATGTAACTTTAATGATGTGGACATTCTGAGTGTAGGACACGAAAACTAAACATATATTTTAATTTAAAATCTCAGGTGCCTTCAGGGAGTGTACGTTTATATTCTCTAGAGTGGGTGTGACCTTTGATATAAATTGAACCTCCTCTCCATATTAAATGAAATAGACGACAACGTTCATGTTACTAAGTCTGCGGTAACTATACATTAATAATATATTTAAAAAAATATTTGGGAAAAGTTGTATAAAGCATCAGTCGGTAGATATTATTTTTATTACTAATACTGAGACTAAATTTGAGGGTAGAAGGCGTCAACAATTCTATATGGACGAAATAAGTTAAATTTCGCGCCCAAAAATGATTTCAAATAAAATTTATCCATTAACCAGTGCTCCATTAACTCGTAAAGCAAGCCAAGCAAGCAAGCAAGTACTTATATATTTTATAATTGATATTTGGTATCCGTGATTGCATGGCAAAGGGATGTATTGATTTTTTTGGTTGATTTCAAACATTGTATTTAATCATGATTAATTATATGGTAAGTGTGTTTCACTATTGTAAGGAAAAAGCTCTCCAATGGTTAATGTATGTCAAAAATAAGTATTTAAAAAAATGTAATAATACGGGAATATGATCAATAGATATGACATTTTTTTTCGGTTAATCCCTTTGCCATTCAACCATAGATAAGATAGATGGGTAACTTGAAAAAAATATCTATGGCATTAAGAAATAAGAAAACCGCGCAGTCGTGGGTTCTAGGCAAACTAAGTTAGTGGCAAGCATTCAATGTTTCACCTAACATAAAAATTAAAAATACATAAAAATATCAATTGCAGGTACAATTATGCTTGAAATTCACGATCACGAATGAAATGAATTTATATAACTTATCAATAAGTTAAATTATTTTCAAATTGAATGTTTCAAAATAATTTGAAAATAAATCATATATATATAAATAAATATATAGTTGTAGTGTAGTGCGGACCAAACTGTATATATATATATATATACAGTCGATTCCGCTTAATTGGGCCGCCGGTTAATTGGGGCAGCCGCTTATTTGAGCCAAATCTCAAGGAACGGAAATCAAACTAAGGAACTAATCCGCTAACTAACATTCTGCGTAATTAGGATAGTAAATTAAAGATTACAATATATAAGTTTAAAATTTATTAATAAGTTCCACAACAGCCAGAGAGCTAGTGCAAAATTTTCCCTTTTGCAAGCAATACGCTTGTTGCTGACAGTTAGCGAGCTATAAAAACCAACACCATATAAAATTTTTAAACCTTTAGATATTTCCAAAATTTTGAGCAATGAGGGAAATGAGGACACGTTAGAAGTTCTATTGATAATTATCAAGAGTTTTCGACAATAGATAACAATTTACCATGTAACGATGAAAATAAAGACTGAAGATGCAATTGTTGAAGCATTAAATCGAAACATCAAAAATTTAATGAAGAAGACGTTGATGATTAAGATCCAACTGTGCTTGTAAGTAACCAGGAGGCAAAACAAATTATATCTGGGTGACAGCGTTATTTTATGCAGGGAGGCAATGAAGGGGAGCCCTACGTATTTAATGAAAAACATTCATCGTTTAATTTTAAGCTCGCTTCGGTTAATTGGGCCAAACTTCCTGGTCCCGATGTGTCCCAATTAAGCGGAATTGACTGTATATAGTATATATGAAGGTCATATAAAAAATGTAAATACATATTTAAAAGATACTTATTTATTAAAATATTTTAGAAAGTGCACAAAATGAAATACAACCTAAAAGTATCTCAATCATGAATTTTACAGAAAAATCAAACAACGAACTAATTAAATATAAATGTTTAAAGGTACCTCAGTACATTTAATGTACCATCCATCATCTTATAAAAATAATTTGTCCAATACGTATGGAAGGAGATAAAAAAAATCAAACGGATATCTTGTTGTAAGTTTTGGGTTTCTCAAAAACTAAATAAAATAATAGTCTTCCGACAGCGCTGAAACTTGATTTAAGATTTTTGAAATTAAGTAAGTTACAAATTTTGTTCCCATTATTGTACACACAATTGAGTATTATTTTCATTATAGCTATAATTTAGAGAGGTCCCTCTTATCAAGTATATGTTGCTTG
Organism: Eubasilissa splendida; assembly: GCA_031772225.1. Classification (NCBI taxonomy): domain Eukaryota; kingdom Metazoa; phylum Arthropoda; class Insecta; order Trichoptera; family Phryganeidae; genus Eubasilissa; species Eubasilissa splendida. Next base: position 23,597,577 of record CM062850.1, on the reverse strand, counting down.
TTTTTTGCCCCTTTTGAAACTATGTATAGTCGTGAAAAAATAATACCCAATTGTACAATAGTTTGGTTGATTTGAAAAAAGTCTTAAATCGAGTTTTATGCTGAATATCATATTTTCAACTTATATGAGAGTAATCAAAAGAAATAATTTAAAATCTATGTATTTGTGTAATATTTTTTTACCTTTCCATGGCATGATTTAAATGATGTTGATGATAATTGGTGATTGCAGCTATTCAAACATTGCCGTTGGAGTTTTTCGGCGGATTATCCGTCGCACGACGTGCGTTCTGAAAACATGGCGTGTTTTCGGTTCTGAACTATTTTTGAAAGTTCCCCTGCACGTAGTGTTCCATGTCTCGGGAATTTCAACAGTACGTAATTATTCGTTTTAATTAATTTACCGGGAAGTCGTTTATAAAACATAACAATGGAAGCTCACCCAACAATGCGAACAAGTAATAATTATAAATAATATATTATATATATATCGAATTGCATAAATTTTTCAAAACTATATAATACAACGTGTATCTTGATAAATTGAGAATTGTTAAAGGCAGTATTACGAAACAAGACATTTTTGCAACGAAGCCAGCTTTCGTGCGTCTACGCTAAACTTTCTACAATATTATGTTATTTTATATTATACTACTGGTACTCTTAATATTAAATAATTACGAAATAGCCATTATATAGGGATCGCATATTACGCTTTACAATGATGTATTTCTAACTGCTATCAGTTGTTTTTTTTCTTCGAAACTGGTGTGTCTGACGAAACTTTCCATTTAAACAAATGTATTTTAATGGTTTACTAATACAAAAATCCATCTACAAATTGTCAATACTTTAGGAGAGGGGAAACCACATTTTAAGATTGATTGATTTTCGATAGCTAAAGGGCAAACCAAACCAGGCATTTTGTAACAATTTTTTGGACTTTGGTTTCTTGTCAAATAGGGTACCGGGTCCGCTGGACCCCTTGCCCCTTCATCATAATGTTTTCCATAATGGCCTGATAAAATTTATTTTTAGTGTTGTTATTATTATACTGCAATAATTATTTTTTTAATTTTTAACAGGGCGCATGATTCCCGCTTAATGGCGCAGTGATTTAGTAGCCTCAAGGCGAGGACTGTCTTGGGACGTTTGATTTTAGATGGGACGTTTATATCATAATTTGAAAGTGTATTAATCATGGGGTTTCGGTGCTTGGGGAGTTACGCATAGAAACGCTTGGAGGTTTGCTTAATGTACTCCATGACGGGAGTATGCCGGCGTCGTGGTGTAGCTGTGTGACTCTAATCCACTTTGGGGCTTTCAGAGCTAGTCTGATGACCTTATTTTGGAAGGTCTGTAGTTTTTTCATGTGTGTCTTGACCGCGTAACCCCAGATGGGGGCTGCGTACAGGAGTTGAGGCCTAAGGATGGCCTTGTATAGGAGGAGCTTGCTGTCTGATGCGAGTTTGCTTTTCTTGCCTTGTAATGAGTACATTACGCAGAGTGCACGAGAAGCAGCGCTTAGTTTGTTTTGGATATATTTTGTAACATGAAATACGTTTTAGATTATTTCAATTCTTATAGTTTTTGGTAAAATATTTCTGTGTTACGGGTTGAACCGTTTATTTGACTCAAAAACGTGTTTTTTGTAGCTATGATTTTTTTTTATTAATCCATCGATTGTATGTAGAAAATATAAATAATAGTAGATATCAAAAAATTTCCTCAAAATAAAAATAAATAATACATATTTACATATATATTCGATATTAAGTGAAACTCAACTATATTTTTGATCAAATGGTAATGAATTATTAATGACAAACCGAAAATATATTTTGATGCGTGTACATTTTTACGAAGGGAAATTCCGTTCCAAAATTAAATCTTTGTAACCATACCGACATTCCGATATTCAGGTACAATCCCAAACAATAGGCGACCGTGTGGGTAGAAAGCAAACAATTAATATTGAACAGACTTTCTAATCCGATAATGGCTGCGCCGGCCAGGCTGTAATTTGCTAATTTATTCTTTCGGTTTTACCTGCGCCGGGCCAAATTTTAGACACGTGGTATCATTAGTCTGGGGCTATTTCTCCGAATGAACCTTATTGTTTGCGGCATTCTCTGCCAGACAACTGCAAACAACGTGGAAGGTTCCGTTATGTCGATAGGTCCCTTTTGTTTCGTACAGTAATGGCCTAACAGCTGTTCGACCCAACCACAATCTCAAGGGGTAAAAGCCAAGTTCTTGAAAATACTCTGCATTCATTGTATGCACTAAACCCTGTACTACCTGCATGGTAATAAACGGGGACAAGATCCGTCTAGGGTTCAATTGCCAATAGTGATCGTGGCGATGACAAAAATGAACACCAAATTTAATATTTTCTCCATATCAGCTGTTATTACGTAAGATGTTACGTTATATTCATGGTGAGTTGCGCGTGTATCGCAAGTATAGCGTAGACGGTTTACCTGTTTTAGTTCGCTTGCCTTGAATCGGCAACATTTCCGGAATATCAGTTGTCAGTAGTTGTCAGCTGCTCGCTAAAGATGGTGGTCGGGGCCTGACTCGCCGCACTACATGTTTACAAAAACAGTCAGTGTTTAATTAAAAAAACATAATTACAAAATAAATTAACGTAAAAGTATTTAGTTACTCGTCAGTTTCGGAATGCAAAACACTAATAATATTAAAAATACTCACTATTTTGATGTACACACCTAATTAATCACAGTAAAGCCTTGTACACTGACTAACCTAAAAACATGTTGATTGGAAAGAATTTTCTTGGCAAGTTTTAAATTTTTTGCTTTGTCAACATGTATTCTTTTTTGAAAAGTTAAATTTTGAGTAAATAATATTAGTTTCTGTGAAGTAATAATATTAATACAAAATGAAAAGTTCAGAGAGTGTCAGTGAAAACAATAATGAAGCGAGGAAGAAAATTGACTACAGAAAAGCCTCTCTTCAGAAGATTGCTGTTATCGTAGGACTCGCTTTCATCGTAGCCCTGATAGTGTACATTACTCCTATGCCAGGTAATCAGCATCTGACTTTTAACCTTTTATTATGTGCATATATTATGTATGTATATGAGCAAACCCGTAAACCCTACGTGTCCATACATTTGTGTTTAAAAAGTGGTTCGTTTCCATGATCATAAAAGCAAAATCAGTCTATATAGATGTAATATACATATTAGTCTACTACGTATAAATGTTCTTCGCCAACTACTATTCATATTTGCAAACTGTAGAACTTGCGTTAGTGATTTGATTTTCAAAGGTTTAACATACTTTTCAGTTTATTAAATATTTACGTGCGTTAAAAAATGTTCACCATTAATCAAGTAAAATTTTATTTTATAGATAAAAGTACAATAATATTATAGAATAAGAAATATTATATAGATTAAATGTGGCGAGTTAAGGGAAAGAAGATGACACAAGTTAACCGGGAGTTGAAAATTACCATTGACGGGATTACTGTAAAAAAACCTCTGATCCACAATGAACAGGCAAAAAAGATATGGTCAAGGGTTTCCTCCTCGGCACCACACCCACACATTGGGGAATCTATTAAGTTTAATCTGAATAAATGTGAGGCCACCTGGCAATGCCCAATTCTCATTCTAGAGATATTTGATATTGTTTTTTTGGAAACTTTCCTTTTGAAGCACCAGGGAGTGCGGGGAATAGATGTTTGAATTATTTAAAGACGATTACCTTTATAATTATTTGGATCCATCCATCGTGCAGTCCAAATAGAATTCGTACGTTTTTTACCATATTAAGTACATATTAAATACATCGGGATATGGAATTAATGAGGGAAAACTCCGGAAAGAGTGGCTTCCTTTGCCAGTCTATCAGCACATTAATTAGACTGAATTCCCTTATGTGCAGGAATCAAAACGAATGACACCTGTTTATTGTTGCTGTCCAAATTCAAAAAACGACTCTTCTAGTGCTAAAAAATAATCACAATAATAGTTGGTTAATTTGTGTAGATTATGAGCGATTTCAAAATACATATAGCGTAATAATTTTGCAATGGTAAAACGCGACGCGGAACACTATGAATATTTTTATGTGTCGCTTGAGACGAATTATATTTTAATCATTGAATCCAATAGCCATGTCTTATGTAAGAATGTTCAGCCTTGTGTTATTAGAAGAGAAGAGGATTTCACTTGCTTGCTGTGTACGGTGAAACATATTTCCAATGGGTATCTACTGCAGCCTTTTTTCAGATACCGCGCTCGCATATCATTAACGCAAACCATCCACGTAATACAATTCTTAGACATAATACAATACTTGGACATAATACAACGCTTGGACATAATACAACGCTTGGACAAAATACAATGCTTGGACATAATGCAATGCTTGGACATAATACAATGACCACTCATTTTAACGATATGCGTCCGTGGCGTGGTATCCGTAATAAAGGTGATTGCATTTACAAATATCAAATAAATAAAAAAAATCATATAAAAATATATATAAATAAATATATATAATATATAAAAAAATATGTTTTTTGATATAATAATAAAGAACGCCTAATAATTACAATGAATTGCATTATTTTAAGTATTCTATTGTTGACCACATTAAAGAAGTAATGCCACAATGTTCTATTCGCATTGTAATATAGAATTAAATCACTATGCAAAAGAACGTATGTCATTTGAATTTACACTAATATGATAAAAAATATATGTAGATTAAAATATGTACATACCTATACGTATTTATCATTTTTGTGGGAAACTTACTCAATTTTATTTATTAAATGACATACATATTTTTGTTCCAACAGAGGTGAATATATTATACATAATAAACATAAGACATAATACTCATCGTTTATTGTGTGGAATGGAGTAGACTTCACCTCTGATATATACAGCGTTGTCCTGGCTACTTTGCTAGACTGAAGTCTGTGTTAAAGTAGCCAGTTTTCTTTTTTCGTGCTGTTGTGGTGTTATTTAAATCATCGACAGGAATAAAAAGAGAATTAAAAATATGTATAAAAAAATAAAAATAAAATAAAGATATATGTAGTGGGAGTGTTGTAGGACTAGTGAATTATTAGTGTAGGTATTGTATAAATTATATTAGAATGTTGGATAGCCACGCTTTTGATTCATCTCTACCTGATTGGATCGTATATTGGGTCCATACTTGTGGTAGTAACGAGCGGGGAGAATACGGTATTTCGTATTTCATTTGATATGAAGCTCATTTTTTAAAGATCTTGTATTAGCGTTAAAAAAAATTCAATGAATATTCTACATATTTATATAATTTTCATACGTCCATTTGTCTATTCGTCTGTGTTGCACAGCTACATAAAAAACAAAATCTGTTTTCAATCTTAAGTGGAAATATGCGATTTTCGCAGCAAACAAAGTAAATTATTTTGCATACTAATTTAATGTATTAATTATAAATATATACATATAAAATCAATTTCGTCGAAAAATATTGTTTTTGTGCTACCGGGATTCGAACCTGGATCTCTATTTCCAATTCAGGGAAGTACACTACCAATTATGTTATAGCGCCAGTATTTTTCATGACAAATTTTCGAACCTATATGTCACACATTTTTTTTCAAATTAATACATCTGTCGTTCCATTATTTGAAAGCCATCTACATTGTTTTTATGGAATCTCAAATACCTTTGAGTAAACCGACTGCAGATGCCAGAATTATCAATTAATTTTTATTATATTTTGGACACATTGATACAACTTATATTATTAAGGATAATTAAAGAGTCCCTCCAAGTATTGGCATGCAGCTAGGTAATTTATTTAAAATATCAACAAATATACAATGGCAAAATAATTTATTAAGGAGAACACATTCTTATTGTGAAGTTGTAATTATTCAGAACAGACGATCTGTGATGTTTTAAATACTAATTCAATGTATTAATTATAAATATTTACATATAAAATCAATTTTGTCGAAAAATATTGTTTTGGAAATAGAGATCCAGGTTCGAATCCCGGTAGCGCATTTTTCGACAAAATTGATTTTATACGTATATATTTATAATTAATACATTAAATTAGTATTTAAAACATCACAGATCGTCTGTTCTGAATAATTACAACTTCACAATAAGAATGTGTTCTCCTTAATAAATTATTTTGCCATTGTATATTTGTTGATATTTTAAATAAACTACCTAGCTGCATGCCAATACTTGGAGAGACTCTTTCCTTGGAGAAATTGGTAAATGACATCATAACAAACTATAAACATTTGCGTTTTGTTGACCTAGTTTCTGCTCTAAACCAACAGGGAAAATCTCTCCTCCCCAACAAGTCGTCGATAATCAATGTGAAGGCAGGCACAGATTCTACATGCACGAGAAATTCTGTATCTGAGTCTGCAGGCCGTGATCACAAAGAGAGAGCATTACAAATCATATTAATCCACGAGATTCACTTTAGAAATACCACCAGTTTCCCTGACCATCGGTTGTGTTGTGGAAAAAGAGGTTTAGGTATTCGTAATACCTAGTTAAGTCAGTCACTACGAGCTTGGATCAACATAGAAAAAAGTAATCAATATTTTGCAAGTAATTTTTTTGTTTTAAAGTCTACTTACGTATTATTAACAGACTCGGACATTGAAATATGCTTTTATGCACATACGACAGCGAAAATGTATGCACTGCATATGTAACAAATGCACTGGGGTATCAACATATTTTATAATACAGTTATTAAGAATATTCGTCGGGTATTGCGTCATTCTTATAAGGAAAAATATGTCATTTATGTTTGAACAAGCGAGCTAATTTAAATTTTCAAACGATAAACAAAAATAATGTTATGTAAGGTATTAGGTAAGAATTATTATTAATTTATTCAACTTTTTATTTTTTGTTTTTTTTTTTATTACACAACATTTCAAAATTACACATTTATCCAATTCAGTGAGATTTTTATTGAAGTAGGTCTGTCTGATGCTCATTTATTTATCATGGGTAATTAGGTAATAGATTTGTCGTATGGTTATTTAATAAGTGTTTGCTGCTTCGTTCAATTATTTATTATAAAAAAAAAATTACATTTTAATCGATGGTGTATTCTCTGTTATTGTTAAAAATTTCATCCCATCGTTCAACCAATTTGTTGGTGCGTTTTCTATAAAAATTGGCTGCTCTGGTATCGAAATACTTATCTAGCTAATTGCTGAGGTCATCGTCGATGTTGAACGTAACGCCACGCAAATGATTGAAGAGCGACCGAAAAATGTGATAATCTGAAGGAGCGAGGTCGAGACTGTAGGGTGGATGCAGCAGAATTTCTTCTGGATGACCATTTTAACTTTGATTAAAGGCGAAAAGAAGTATGTGTCGAAAATGTTATTTTTTTCAGCTTGACATTCCATTATTTAAGCCCAAAAATTAAAAAAAAACTATAAGATACAAGATGTCGGTGATAACTGACATTTAAGAGCACAAAAAATTGTGTCGAATAGTACCTATGTCATTTTTCGTGACAAAAAAATAAAATAGAAATAGCATTTTAAAAAAAATACAAAGACTTATTAGACTACTCAATATGTGTATCGGTCGCCGTAAAAGTAGATTGATTTCAATCAAATATGTATATTATGTATAATGTCTTTTCCAGTTTAAGTTTTACTCAATTTATATTGAGCATTGTCATATCTTAGATTCACCGTTACTAGTGTTCAATAAGGACTAAATTGATTTAATAATAATATTGTATTGGTATTGTTTACCTCGCCTTAGCATATAATGTTCTCTCTAATCTAAATTTTATTTTAATTTCTATTCTACAGTGGAACTAGAGTTTTACGGTTTCCCGCAATTTACGTCAAAACTAGCTGAACGTACTTCAGTTTCATATAATCTGGTACTAAAATTATTAGTAATTTATGACACGATTTCCCGCAATTTGTGCACTTGCTCGGATAAAATGTCATATAAAAATGACTTTCGTAAACAAACGCCTGAAGAATTCGCGTAAGAGAAAATCATAGATAAATAGAGGGATTAACATAGATTCGAAGTGACTAGATTCTGCTACTTCACATAGCAACGCGATTTTTTCCATTTATAGCCGTGTGTCTTGTCAATTTGCAAAATATATATTATATATCTACATACATACATACGTAGGTACATGTTGTTTTGGACCTTGAAAACTTGTCGGGATTAAAGTCATATTTTTTTACATATTTAGTTGCATGTTGTAAATTTCTTTTCTATTATTTTTTTTCAATTTTGATTTTGTGTTTCCATCGCTTCTCGGAATATTCAAATTATGTTTCGTAAAAGTGTATTGATTTATGACCCAAAGAGCTCAAAATTGTTTGGAATTTCAGATGTTTTTTCCCGGATTTTCGTATTATCGTTTGTACAACGTTATTGAAATTATTATCGAGAAATATTTGAATAATTTCGGGCTATATCAAATTTCAAATGAATTGTAACAAGAAGTTGTACACTTGGTATGCATTTTTTGAAAAAATTTACTTACTCACTGATCCAGGTACTTGTGATGTTTATTATTGTTATTATTATTATTATTATTATTAATTGAGTAACAAAAAGATGTAGTATTTAAGCACGATAACTTTATTGAATCAAATCACGAAATCTTCATATAGTGATATTATTTCGAAATTATAATTATAACGCATTTCCTTTTTATACAACATTTCAGTTTCTAGAAAAGCATAAAATCAGAGTTCCACTGTATTTGTAAAGCAAATTTTTTAATATTCAATAATTAAGTATTTGTATTTTATAATTCGAAATATGATTTTTTTTGTAATAGGTAAATTGCTAATATGTTTATGATTTAAAATGCATCCTAAAAATCCAATTGGTTCTTTCCTATAAAATAAAGTGTATATGTATGTCAGTATAGTATATTAGTATGTATATATATGTATGTATCATATATAAGTGTACAAATTTCTAAAGTGAATCCTTAACCTTTTGACTGCCAACTCTATTTGAAATGGAAGACATTACATAGGGTAAAATTAGGCTTTAAAGGTCTTGACTTATGTATATATCAAAAGCTGGAACCGGACGTTAAAATGATTTAAAAATATGACTTAAATCCCGACAAGTTTTCAAAGTCTAAAACTGCGTGTTAACACGCTCATAGCTTGGCGTGTTAACGCGCTCATGGCATTTAAAAGGTTACGAGAGAAAGTTGTATTTATAAGTCATTACCTCTCATACGCACATAATGTAATATTTTCTTGTCCAACAAATAATTATTTCCATTCGATTAAGCTTGACCCTCTTTTTAATATCTTGTATGCATATAAGAAATGCATTTTGTTTTATTCATAATATATGTACATTTATATATCTACATTTACTATGTATATTTATATATATTTTAAAAATAAAGGTTGGAATATTAAATCATGTCATGGTATTATTCATTTCATTTTCCAATAAATACATCGTATTATATTCAGGTAGATGTAATAAAATAATTTTCCTGCTTTCTTTTATCATCAATTCAATACAGGAAAATATCAATATGAATAAATTGATATATGGATTGGCAGGTGCTTTGATTATGGCGCGATTATATGTATTCAACTATAATAATAATAGTCGGAATAATTTGCAAAAAAAGTATTATTGAGGAAGCATTCGATTATTTATTGATTACTAGTCATGCAATTATAAATACATGTAGGTACTTTCCTACGTTGTGGTCAGCGTTCCACGCTAGATTCAGAATTAATTATAATCAGGTTCTTGTATTTTGAGCGGGGGACCCTAAAGCGTAACTGTGCAAAATTTGGTTTAGATAGGTAAAAGGGTGTAAGGATTATAATATAGAGAATAGGCAGACGAACAGGTAGAAAAATGTGTATTGAATGTTTTATATACATTTTGTTAGATATTCTCGGTAATTATTACAAGACATCTGACACTCGTACTTTTTTGAGATAATGAGCTCAAAAGTGTTGATTTAAATTTCAACATATATTCATGTATATTTTGTTTTAAGTATGCAGTTGGAACATTCAGTTCTTGCTATTTCCTTTAATATCCGTTAAATAAAGTTGGTGTGCATGGAAGAAGTAAAGAATAATGCATTTAAAACCCATTTCACGCAATAACTCAAATTAGCTAAAAGTGTTGGTTGTTATTGTCAAAGTATCATTCAAATCTTAGATACATGCTAAATTAGGGAATACTCAATGCGTAATGATACGTGATGAAATGTGCATTTTCAAATGAAAAAACCTGACAATGCAGTGTTAAAAAATGCAGGAAAGAAATATTATCGTGGAGTGAACATCTTTTCGCTTGCATTTAATCTTATTAGAAACATCACGTCACCGTGAGTTGAAAATGCTCAACTACAGAATACATTTAACAGCATAATTTAAACCATAATAAAGACTGTTGTTTTCCTATCGGAAAGTTTTTAGCGTTATTATTTGCAATAATTATATAGGTCATTGTAAAAATGATGCAATGTAAATTGATCTCGCATACAGATGAAATGATATACTATTTTTTCTGGGGTTTTAAAATATTATGTAGCATAATGTACGCCTGTTACGGAGAAAATAAAAAATGCGCGCGCCATGTTCGCACGAACTATGTTTAATTGTAACACATTAATTAGGAATTATTTTATTTGATGTAAAATAATTAAGAAATTATTAATACAGTGTCTGATCAACTTTCACTTTCTGGAAACAATAGAGAGTACAGGCACGAGATGAGGGTGCGCGATATAATGTTTCACATGATGAGTGTTACACAGACGAGAGAAAAATTTAATTTTCTATTGTGCAAAGGTTACGCATGCACAGTATCTACGAATGAAATAATTCACAATTATTATTATTAGAAGAACACATTCTTATTGTGATGTTGTAATCATTCAGAACATAGGTCTGTGATATTTTTAATATGAATTAAATTAAAAATAAGTCTGTAAAAATAAGGTAGATGACTCTTTCAAATAATGAAACGATTAAATATATTAATATCAAAAAGGTAACATATAGGTTCGAAAATTGTCGCTAAAAATATTGTCGCTGTAGCGTAGTTGGATAATGCACCTTCCCCGGTTAGGAAAGAGATCCAGGTTCGAATCCCGGTGGCGCAACAATAATATTTTTCGATAAAATTGATTTTATATGTATATCTTTCTAATTAATATATTTAATTCATATTTAAATTATTATTATACACAAGGACACCAGGAAAATTTCACAATAATATAAAAATATAACTTAAATATTTTTTTGTTTAAATAAATATCAGATATCTCATAGAGACAAAGCTATTTTTTATTATATTTCATGGAAAATATATGAAAGTATGGGGTGATTACAGGGCTTATGACCTATCTTCCGCTGGTTTAAGTGATCACTTTGTATATAAAGTCGATTCCGTTTAATTGGGACACATCGTGACCAGAAAGTTTGGCCCAATTAAGCGGCTTCCCCAATTAACTGAAACGAGCTTAAAATTAAATGATGAATATTTTTCTTTAAATACGTAGGGCTCCCTTCATTGCCTTCCTGCGTAAAATAACGCTGTAACCCGGCTATAATTTTTTTCCCTCCTGGTTACTTACAGGCACAGTTGAATGAATTAACGTCTTCTTCATCTAAATTTTGATTTTTCAATTTAATGTTTCAACAATTGAATCCTCATTCTTTATTTTCATCGCAACATGGTAAATTGTTATCTATTGTCGAAAACTCTTGATAATTAGCAATATAAATTCTAACATGTCATCATTTCGCTTATTGCTCAAAATTTCGGAAATATCTAAAGGCTTAAAGATTTTATATGGTGTTGGTTTTTATGGCTCGCTATCTGTCAGCGACAAACTGTATTGCTTGCAAAAGGAAAATTTTTGCACTGACTCTGGCTTTTGTGGAACTTATTAATACATTTTAAACTTATGTATTGTAATCTTAAAATTAGTGTCCCAATTACGCGGAATATCGTCCCAACTAAGCGTTGTAAATTAATATTAGTTCCTTGATTTGGTTTCCGTTCCTTTGGGATTTGCCATATATATATATAGCATTCACTATTCTCACCCCTCAATCTACACATTTATCAAATTTTTAAAAGTTGTATATATGTTAGTATGTGGACACCATCGCCATCTATGAACTAAATTTGATAATTTATTTTTCCCTTTTTTAAACTGCATATATGTCATCATTATGAGAATCAGATTTTTTTGAAATTATTTTAAAGCAATATTGTAAAATGTTTTTTTAACATATTATACTTGAACACGCATGAAAAATTAATATTTTTCATTTTTTTATATATTTATGTATACAGTAATTGTGTGTTCTTGGACGTTTTCAAATATTGCTAATATATTTTTGTTTGTTAAGAATTTTTATTAAACAAGAAGAAAAATAATAATTGTTTCAGCGCATACTTTTTTCTTAGGATTTTGCACTACCGTGTGTTTAGTATTCGTGATTATTCAATATGTTTAGTTGTTGAATAGTTTAAAGGTTGGAGAAAACCGTCTAACAAAAATAACTCAATAACTACTGGTAAATTTGTAGTGATTGAGTCATTTACGTAATCAAAAGATGCTTGCATATGGAGGTTAGTTGTACCATAATATTTAAGACTAATTACTGAGTAATAATAGAAATAAATGGTTTTCAATATTTTGTTGAAAATCCAATTAGTTTTCTAATTAATTATGTTTCCAATTAATTTGTCCATGACACATTTTGATGCCATGACGATAAAATCACTCATAAATAAATAATTTGATTAATTTATATTAAATCCGATAAACGAATGCTTCATTTACGGTTAGAACTCCGTTGGCATTAAATGGTCCTTGTGTGTTTTATAGATGAAAAAATGTACGGAGTGCATTTTATGTATTATTTAAAAATATTAAACGGGTTGCGGTTTAACCATTTAATATTTATTATAAATATATATACAATATTTACCGGCAATTTTTAGCGCGCACGGCTCTCGCCGGCCTCTTGTCTCTCTGGATTTTTACAGAAATATCAAATTTGCCATCTTACAACACGCTGCATCACCATCGGTCAAAGCGTAGTATCTCTGTTACCATAGAGAATTAAAAATGTGGCGTGCATTTAAAAATAAATAAGCGACCTTAATTTCGTAACGTCACAATATATATATACGCGTATACATCTAGAATTCCTGAATGTGTCATGAATGTACTGGAACTGATGTTTCTTTTTAGTAGACAGGAAATAAAATTGGCGAAATTGCGATTACGTCATCGAACGGAGGTTGCGACATCCGTTTGTAAAAAAAAAGAGCTCATTGTTATTTGGAGGGCAGGGGTGATCTTGACTACACTTCTTCAGTATTTAATTTTGAAGAACGGTAGGCGGCCGCATAGCGCTAAATTGTAATGACCCAGATATATCGGTAAGAGATGTACGGGCCATTTTTTCCCCAAACTACACCGGATAATCGAGAGTAGTGTATTAGGATATTTTTATTAATCATCCACCTCCCTGATTATTTGTCAAACTTTCCTTATGCATACTAAGCTAACGATATGATGACGAGTCTTTCTATGATAAAATATCTACACCTACATAAAATTTGTATAAAACCAACTCTCACGTTATTGTCTATTGTATAAAATAAATGTCATTGTTTTTTTTAAATTTCTTTCAAAATGTTGCGAGAATTTAAAAGCATTAATCAAGTATCAAAGGCAACATTAAATACACCATAAATATTAAAAAGAATTAAGAAAATGTTTAGATAAATTGTAAAATGAGGATGATCTTTAAGTATTCGTCAGTTTCTAAAGCGATTATAACCAGTAAAGCGAAACTTCTCAGACATTACTCATTAAATGAACGCGAGATATGCCGCACCACAAAGATTGCATTTTGCAAGCAGTCTGACAGCCTCTTGCGCGGCGCGCAGCAATGGAACACGCTTCACGGTGGAAGAAAATACCATTACGCCGGTGGCTGGTGTGCTCTGTGTCGGCTGGTGAAAGTTGGAACTCGTTGATTGTGCACTTGTAAAAAAAACTGTGCAGACACTTTCGGCCGACGATTGCGCAGTTTGTCGCTGGCGTGGTTTTTTAGTTCAACTTATATAATTTTATTTTTGTACGAATTTTAACATTCAATCGCGTGAATGGATACAGTAACGAAAACTTTTGCAGTGAGCAATTGTCAGTTGTTTTATGGATTTCTTCGTTTTCAGCCATTTACAATTTAAATATCAAGGCGTATAGTTAATTTTGTTATAAGACGTGAAGGTCCTAAGTAAGGTCAGACAATATCAGGCGAGTTGTTGAGCAAAATTTGAAGCAAGGCTCAAAAGACAGGGAACCGTCGAAATAAAAAGCTATGAAAAAAGGAGGCCTATATTCAACACTGGATGCAAATTGGCAGAAAAAGAAGATTAAATTTACTTTAAATGCCCAAAATGTATATATTAGTTAGTCAATGTATGCACCAACTATGAGTTTTAGTTACACAAAAAAAATTATGAACACTCTAACTAGTTGTTGTATGCATTCACTGTTCGGTGTCCGTCAAAGTATTCACAACGCATGGTACACTGAAGTTGACATATTTAAAAAAATGCAATGTGTTTACTTATTTTTGGGAAAAATCTAACATGAAACCAATATTATTTTCAGTGAATATAAAATAATATTTTTAATAATAATATGCCTACGAATAGAATAATGTATTCGTTTTTTAACACGTGTAATTGTTTCGAGTGATGATTACACGTGTTGCAATTCCTAGCTATGTTTTACATTGGCAACATTATTATTGTCCGATGTATTATCCGACATAACCTCAAAGTTTCAACTTAAATCACATTTCTTTTCTGTTATACAACTATAAGGTATGTAAAAATACAATGTGCTTACAATTACGATTACAATTTATTTTATTAATTTATTGCATAATTATCATTTGAATTGTCAATGTATGGTAGGGTAATTGTAAACTCGTTCGTATTTGGTTAGTTAGTTGTTAAACACGTTCATCTGATAGATCTTGTTTGTTCACGATGTGACCAGCTCGCGTCGGCGAGTTCATACACTCACTAGTTAAATCATACATTATCTAGTGAAATTATACACAAAATGCAGCAATGTAAGCTGTAACTAAAACTCATAGTTAGTGCATGCATTGACTAGTTAATGTATACATTATTGAAAATTAACACTTTAACTGAAACGTATATACATAAACCTATATAAGATATTGGGATAATATATTTATTTGAATACGCTTTGAATGCGTGGTATGTTTGAACCTGCCATTTTAGTTCAAGGTGACGTTATTTTGTATTATTGTATTTTAATGAATTCATGAAAACTAATTTAACCATGAATTAATTGATAGTACATTCCATAATTAATAAACAAATTAATAGATAATGTATTATAATAAATTCAGGAAATAAATAAAAATTCGAATTGATTGTTATATCAAGCGTGTTCCAAGAATTCAATGATAAAAGTAAACTTCGTGTTAGCTTTGTTAATAGGCGGTGGGAACAAATATACATGTTGTTAATAAAAGTACACCTGGAAGTACAACATAAACATGCACGCGATATATTTTGTTTTCTCTCTCAAAAAATGGGTGCTAATGTTAAAAAAAAGTGTAAGAGGCAGTTTAAGCTTTATTATTTCAGAGGGTTAAAGACATCACGAAAATTATTTGAAAAACCGAGCCGTCTTTCTCTATTAGAAGTGTTAAATAAAATATTCAAAGCCATCAACTTTCCGTTTCATTGGCGTACTATTCTGTCATTATTTGGACTCGGCACTCAACGTCAACACTTGACAAAATAAATAAATCTTTGTGGTCGCGTGAATGGTAATTATCACATTTTGTCGCTTTTCTGTCGCCGATTCAATGGCCAGGAAATGAAACTTGCTATCCAATAGCTGTATTTCTGAAGGCGAATGAATTAAAGAATACAATTGGAACGAATTCGTAAAAAAAACATTTTAAAATTAAAATAATATTAAATACATATATTATATATTACTTTCCGTAATACAGAACGGAGTGCGTGTCGATGGTTTCAGTCCACAATTTATTTTATGGGTGGATGGATACCCGACTAAATAAATATGAGTTGAAAATGTTCAAGAAGTGTGTAGAAATTCTGTACCGCTACAGAAAATATTATTGTATGAGATTTTTACACAATCATATTAAGCTTTAAGTACTTTGAAATAAATATCTGCAAAATTGACCCATTATTAAACTGACAAAAAACCGTCTGGTTGCTCGATCTTTTATTTTTTGAATTTAATATTTAATTTGAAAGCAATAAAATAATTAAATTAATCGAAATATGTAATTACATAACTACGAATTTAAAAAAATATTATGTAAAATTTAAAATCTCGCAATGATTGTACAACATCTGAAGACATATTAGAATAATTATGTTTAATATTTTTTTTTTGAAATGATCATTTTAAACTTTTCAAATCATTTTTTCAAACTCAAACTCTCTCAATAATTATTTTTCTGTGTAAAATCACAATAAGATCTTTTATTTTTTGAATTTAATATTTAATTTGAAATCAATAAAATAATTAAATCAATCGAAATATGTAATTACATAACTACGAATTTAAAAAAATATTATGTAAAATTTAAAATCTCGCAATGATTGTACATCTGAAGAAATACTAGAATAATTATGTTTAATATAATTTTTTTGAAATGATCGTTTAATCTCTCTATAATTATTTTTCTGTGTAAAATCACAATAAGTCATTTGTGAACTTTAAAACACTATTCGTCATTCATTCAAAGTTTATCCGTCTGACTATTTTAAAAAGAAAAATTTATATAAAATGTTTTATAACTCTTCGTAAAGAAAACTTGTACATACATACATTTTTTTCATTACATAATGTGAAGTCAATTATTAATGACTTTAGTTTAATAATTATCTAGGTAGATAATTTAATTACAGTTTTTTCCATTTTCTGGATTTAAAGTTTCCATTTATTTAATTTTATATGGAATTTAAAAAGATCCCACTAACTGTACATATACTGTACAATTTGTAGGTTTCTTTTACATTTATAAATAATAAGATAACGGTGAGTACATATTGGATTAATTTAAACAGTAATTCTAAATTTTAATTTAAAATGTTAGTTTTTTTATATTAGGGTTTGAAATAGCTACTTTTAGCATTCCTTTTATTATGATAGTTGTTCTGACGGATCATTTTAAGATCTGTTCGAACCATTTTCTGTGAATTAAAGGTTTTTTATATATAATATATAGTTAATGTTTGTAGAGTTATCTTTGTGGTTAGACATAATTTAAAATTGTATTTATATTTAACTTTGTTTAAACCACTGTGTTGTTTTTACGTTAACCGGCTTCGATACTAACGTATCTTCGTCAGGACTGGCGTACAAATGAACTATTCCATAAAATTTAAACGATATCCATTACTCGGTAAAAGTGGGGAGGTGATTGACAGGGGCATTGAAATAGGGAATATATTAAATAGAGGGTTGTTTGTAAGGTTTAATTAGTCATTAATTATATTGGACTTAGTGTTGAGTAATTTTTTGATTTCTAGACTTTATATATTATCCAATCTAATGTGTTTATTATTTATGTATAAAATTTTGATGCCGTTTTTTTTTTACGAAATAGTGGCCTGTCTCTAAAAGGTGTTTGAAAATTCTGAGAAGTTATTATTGTTAGGTACCTTAAGTGTTCTTTTATTTATTCTAGTATTAAAACTCCACGCCATTTTACCCATATAACTCCAGACAGTTATTACAGTTTAGTTTAAATATACCTTATTGTTCTAACGGGTCTTTGGGGTTTATAAAGAAGTTATTATTTGTGTAAAACGCAGGTCTAATATGATTTGGTAATTGTTTTAACATATTTTATCCGAAAGTTGATTTATGTATGAAATTCTACGCCATCGTTCCTTCCTACCTGGATATAAATATTAATCACAAAATATGGTATTTATTTTTTGTTTAAGATTTTATCGTCGGGAACGTAACCGTTATGCGTTTAATGGTTTTTGATTCTGCTTAAAAATTATCATTTTACATTGGTATATTTACTAGACGATGGATCATTGAATGAAAGGCCGAATGTTTGTGAGCAATGGGATGATTTGACGTGTCATGAATGACTGTGTCTGTGTACGTGGGTTTACGAAAAATTATAAATTCTATTTTTTTTGTTATTGTTATACAAGGTTTTCCAAAAGTCTTTTTCATAATAAAAATTCTGTAATATTATAATGGATGGGTTTAATAAAAACATGTTTATTTTGCATTTAAGTACAGTCCCTGAGAACTTATTTCTTAAAAATGATATTTTCAAAATGTGGTCCGTTATTTCGCTGGCACTCTTTTAAATGGGAGGTAAAATTTTTAGACCTGCTCGGCACGTATTCTCCGTGATCGCTACCATTTCTTTTCAGATATTTTCTTTTAATTGGTTCAGAGAGAGAGGATCGTTACGGTATATCTTTGATTAAAGGTAGCCCCATAGGAAAAAAATCAATTGGTGTCAAGTCGGGGCTACGTGGAGGCCAGTTTATGTCATGTCGTCGGGATATCAATTTTTCAGGGAAAATTTCACGAATAACTGGTAAGGATACGCTCCATAGCGACTGAATTCTCAAGCTAGCGGCTAGCGATCGGCATTACCCCTCGCCTCTCTCTCGCTCGTTGCATTGGTGTAGACTTTTGGGACGCACTCCAAAAAAATAATTGTAATCCTTTTCCATTTCAAGTGTAAATTAGATTTTGTTATGAAAAGAAATAAGAAAGGATAGGAAAGATTTTAGTTGACGTTCACTACCTCTCAGAATAATACATTTTTTAGCATTTAGTTTATTTTCTCAGTTGTTCATGAACATATCCTCAATTAGAGGACATGTTGGGGCATCCATTGACAAACCTTCTATTTGTTTATAAGTTACTCTGTTATATTGAAAATAATTATGATTTAGGCAAATATTAAATAAAAGAGATATGTAGTTCATTTACTAGATTCTCCGACAATTCTGATGTTTTTAATATATCTAAAATTAGTGCTTTACTTTCCTGAATCCAGACACGTTTGTAAATAGACTAATAATATCAAAATATACCAATATTGCATTAACAGAAACTGGTTACTGATCACTTGAACTTTGACTGATTATTTAAGAAAATGCATTGGAAGATCACTGATTGAAAGTGATTATTAAGTCGTATAAGGATGTGAGATCGTGAGAGAAACTCGCACAACCGGGTGCCACTTTTATGATAAAACATAATACCGATAAATGATATTTAAAATAGTTTATTTAAATTTACTTCGTATTCAATAATACGTTATTAATAATTCATAATAATAATTTTTATTTTAAACGAACTGATTAAAACTAATTATAGTATATTATTTAGAAGAATTTTTATAACAATGACTGAACTGAAATAAATATTTACCATCACACCGTTTCTCGCGGGGGTAGGCAGATAAGATAGAGCTCACACTCTTCTGTCCTGATGCACAATTCTCGCCTCATCCACATTCATACATTTTCATCTTCATTCTCCAGTATCTGGTTTACCTGGTCGTGCCAAGTCCTCCGCGGACGTCCTCTATTTCTTATGCCATCAACACTTGCCTCATATTTATCTTTCTTACCATTCTCTCCTCATTCATCAGTTCCATATGACCAAACCACCTAAGTGATCCTTTTTTAATCTTACTCACTATCAGTTTTACATTATTTCCTTATTTCTTCATTATTTACTCTGTCATAAATGGATCTGCCACATATACGCATAAGTGATCTCATTTCTTATTAGGAGAACAAATTCTTATTGTGAAGTTGTAATTATTCAGAACATAGGTCTGTGATATTTTAAATATGAATTAAATATATTTATTAAAAAGATATAGAAGAAAAATATTGTTCTTGCGCCACCGTGTACAAGAACAATATATATAATATTACATTAATGTACGTTTCTGTTCTAGATATTTTTAATAACATGTTCGTTTGTTCTAATACATATATACTTATGGACTTTTTTATTACTGCAAGTATTTAATAGATTAATATTGTGCAGATTGGTTTGTTTCGTTATCATGAAAGTGGAAATTTGATATTAATAATTCAGTTCATTAATTTTATTATTAAGGAGAACACATTCCCATTGTGAAGTTGTAATTATTCACAACATAGGTCTGTGATATTTAAAAAAATACTTTTTAAATGTATTAATTAGAAAGATATACATATATAATCAATTTGATCGAAAAAAACATTATTGTTGCTACCGGTATTCGAACTTGGATGTCTTTCCAATCTGGGGAAGGTGCATTATTCAACTATGCTACATCGAACAGTATTTTTGACGACAAATTTTCGAACCCATATGTTAAATTTTTCAAATTAATACATCTACCGTTCGAATCCCGGTAGCAACAACAATTTATTTTTCGATAAAATTGATTATATATATGTATACCTTTCTAATTAATACATTTAATTAGCATTATTTTTATTTTCGTTATTTAACAAAAACAATGCGAAAATAATAATAATAATAACATTGGATTATTTTTATAGCAACCATTTTGGTATAAAAAAATCACCTCAAGAGCGCTTTACACACAAACTGTAGTTTTACACTATATTTGTATTTAAAATTAAAAATTGTTATTTTGAACTTATGGGTATGATATTTTTTGAGAAGTTACGTTTTTAGTCTCTGATGCACTCTCCTTAATGACGGACGATAAAGAGATCCATGCTTTTAGGCCTGCCACCGCAAATGTCCGTTTTAAACATAAAACTTCTGACAACGGCTGGTCGGTTCTACAACCCTTCCTGCGGTTGCAACGACGAGAGTTTGTCACCTGTCATGAGTCATGTGTTGCCTTGTACATGAACCAGTACAATTTAAATTCAACATTTCAACTATTGACTTGCTTGGTTATGTATTAAAACTGATATTTTTTTACAGAGGAATATTTCGAGAGCTGTGATAGGCCGTGTCATGAGTTGGATTGGCCCATGATTTGCAGAGTCAAGCTCACCTTGGAAGTGTACAAATCCCTTAGCAGGTAATGTTATATATATATTTTTATTTATTATCTTTGTTTTATTAACCACTTAATTGAGTTTAAATACATCTACCATTTTCTTCTTCAGGATGTCATAACTAACTAAAACATATATTATTGTTTCTTTACCAGAATACATTTTTCAAAAAAAAAAAAAATTTTTAGTACCTAATTCAAATCGTTACTTAATACAAATTTACTCGAATAATTTTTAGGAAAAAATTTTAGAATGGGACTCGTAGTTAAATTTAGTTGTTTGTTTATAATTTTTTGATTAGTTTTACACGCTTTATTTATCTTGATTTAATGTTGAATCATTTGAATAACGCATTTTTATAATATGCAATTAATATTGATAAAAATACAAACTCACTCATCTCGATACAGGTCATATCCAATGACGTGAACAATTTTATTTTTTAATTTAATTCTTGTACTCTTATCACGTTTGTTTATATTAAGTAAAAAAAATACAATAACGTATATTGAATTGAGTCGGTGGAACCCTGGCAAAAACGGTCACAATTGTTGGGGGCTTAAAACCTGGTGCAGCTCCGCCTACTGATATGCAATACTTTTTATGAAGTATTAAGTAGTAGAAAGTTTTATTATACAGAGTGGGCCAACTTGGACTGACTGATGTAAAATGCATATAATTTTAATATTTATTAAAAAAATATATTATTACATGAAAGTGTATTTTGTTAATTTTTTTAAAATCTATGTGTGGAAAATAACACCATTTATATGACGTCAATCTTCTTGATGACAAATAATTGCTCTTTCTAAAGTATTTTGTATTACATTACGCAACGTTTTTGTCTCCAAATTTGTTGTTTCTGCACGAATATTTTGTTCAAGCTCCTGAATTGCTGGTTTGTTTATGTAAACTCGGTTTTTTAAGTAGCCCCACAAAAATAAATCAGGCGCCGTCAAATCTGGGGAACAGGGAAGCCAAGCAAATTCTGCATTTTTTTAAATTAGCCGGTCACCGAAAATAGATCGTCGCGAAACATAATAAAATTCAATAATTTTAACGCGCTCTTGCACTGGGTATGTAGCCATCATAAACTTTCATAAATTATTTATTATCTGCCAAAAAAATATATTTAAAAATAAATCCCACCAAAGTTATAAATTTTTATAACACAGGGTGTCCCACCCTTTACAATAGATACAGAAAATCTGCTTTGTTGTTATGTGCGAACACGATATTAATGTAATATTATGTCATAGATCGTGCGGAGGCTGTCCGGGGAACTCCACCGACTGTGGGAGGATCCACTGCGTGAGTGCTGATGGCCACTCCAGGGGCATCCTGGCTGCTAACCGTCTGCTGCCCGGGCCCAGCATACAGGTCTGCGAGAACGACATCATGGTCATCGACGTAGTCAACAGGGTTCCCGGCCAGGGTTTGACGATACACTGGAGGGGCCAGCCCCAGATGGAGACCCCCTTTATGGACGGAGTGCCCATGATCACGCAGTGCCCCATCCCCAGCTACACCACCTTCCAGTACAAGTTCAGGGCCGCAGCCCCCGGCACGCACCTCTACCATGCTCACTCGGGGGCGGAGTCTTCCGATGGTCTTTACGGAGCCTTCGTAGTTCGTCAGGCCGCCACACTGGACCCGCAGAAGAAGCATTACGACTTAGATTTGAATGAACACGTGATGGTCATATCCGAATGGAGTCACGGTTTCGCCATTCAGAGTATACTAGACACTCTACCACTTCCGGTGGAAGCGGTATTAGTAAACGGAAAAGGGATTCATAAAGACACATCGACAGAATCTGATGTATCAGCGCCCCTATCGGTGTTTTCCGTTACTCCAGGAAAGAGATATCGTTTCAGAGCAGCTTATGCGGGCGGAGTTAAAGGCTGCCCTCTAACTTTAAGTATTGAAAAACACAATCTCAAACTGATCGCCCTCGACGGTCACCCCGTACTACCTAAAGAGGTAAAGTCTCTGACTCTCGGTAAAGGCGAGAGAGCTGATTTTGTGCTGAATGCGAATAAAGATATAGACTCGTACTGGATCAAGGTTTCGACGGTTGAGAACTGTGCGACGCCTATATACAGCGCGGCAGTGTTGAAGTACGATGGAAGATTAGTTGAGACATCTACCGATGTGTCAGTTAATGACGAGGTCACGGCTTCGGCGGATAATCAACCCAGCGACCTGAACACAGTCGCGGGAGGGAAGTGCAGTGAAGAAAGAACGATGTGCGTGAGTGAAGTGCAATCCTTGCATTCGATCCCCGAAGAACTGAGCAAAGAAAAGATGCAAACGACAATATATTTACCATTTCATCACAAAATTGGTGATCAACATCCAAATGCAGGTAATATTATTTTGCAGTTGGTTTGCTAGCTTCATTTTACGATCGAGTGTTCGCCACTGGTAGCCATAAGTTAATTAGTCCTCCACAAAACACTAATTTAATGTATGAATTATAAATATATACATATAAAATCAATTTTGTCGAAAAATATTGTTTTTGCGCTACCGGGATTCGAACATGGATCTCTATTTCCAATCCGGGGAAGTACACTACCAATTGTGTTATAGCGCCAGTATTTTTCATAACAAATTTTTGAACCTATATGTTACATTTTTTCAAATTAATACATCTGTCGTTCCATTATTTGATACATTAAATTAGTATTTAAAACATCACAGACCCATGTTCTGAATAATTACAACTTCACATTAAGAATGTGTTCTCCTTAATAATGAAGTAAAATAGATTAATAATTTTAAAATGAGAGACAGAAACACTCACATCAATCCAAACTAGTGTCTCATCTTATACTGACTTAATTTCCATTCATCGGTCACCAACGTTGATTCGGTAAATGAGTAGCGGGTGTGAGATGAATTATTTTTCATGTCATTTGGTTGTCTTGCGTTATTTTCAATTGAATTGTAAAAAAATTAAAATAAATAATTTAATATGTTGAAAAAAGTTAACTACGTACAAGGGCACCTGGAGTACTTATTAAACCTGATAGACATTTGCCTCGTGATCAAGGGATCGTTCTTTTTGTAGCCAAATTTGAAAGAAAACAAATACACAACATCGGAGTGTGCGTCACTTTCCTTAAGAATACGAATTAGGTGAATAGGCGGAATATTTGTTGTGAAGACACGTACATGTTTTAAATAGAAAAATTAACAATATAATTTCTACTGTCAGAAATTTCAAAATTATACTTAAAATCATTTCATCATTTAAAGCTTAAATCTTTTACTCGTCGCTGAAACGGGCGTGCTGCGTTAATCCTGACTTTTAAACGGTTTGCTAAAATTATTTTAATCTTTATATTACACACACGTTGGGTTATTTTCACTACTAGTTTCGAGAGGTGAAGTTCCTCATCATCATCGGGTGATAGCTAAACTAAATACAGTATTGAAGTCTATTCTGGCAATGGGGCGTGGCTTGAGAAGAAAGGGGAGGTTTCAGTCGTTTGGACAGTAAAGGTGAAGTGTTAGGAAATGTTATGTTGTTAATTAGTGTTTTCTCCGAATTTAAATTCTTTTGTATTTCAGCGGTTTTCAAAATGTTACTTATTAATCTTTTATAAGGTATCGAGTGGAGAAGTTTTATTCTATGACTATCGAAAGAGTGGATTGTTTCAATGATGTGGTTAGAAATTCCGAGAAGTTGTTATTTTTTTGGAATTTATTTAGATTTTTCGCAGTTTGTTAAAAGTTTTGTTATCGTGCATTTGAAATCATAATTCAGTGTTCAATACGTTCAGTGTTGCATAAAGGCTTCTTGCATTTCACAGCTCATCTCTTGTGTCCAACAACTTTCAAGGTGTTATCTGGCCACCGTGTTTCGGAACTGTTAAAAGGCTGGTGATCTTTTGTTCATCTAAAATAGAATGGTTCCACGCACGTGTGTATGTATGTTAAGAATATCTTGTACATATTCATTCATTCACCAGGTACCTGCGAAGTTTGGCAACTTACGCAATAAGTGAAATGCCGCGGTATAACGTAATACTATGAGGTAAGAGCGAGCGCCACTAGATAATTATTTTAGGAAATAATTCTTTATTAGAATGTGTTTGAGTGTTCCGCGTGCGTGACTTAATGTTTTTACATTTACCAACGAACAACAATTTTTTCGCCTATTCCGAGTATTTATCCCAGTGACTTCAATTCAGAATGATTGGAGTGTGGTCAAATCTAAATGGAGCTAGAGCCGGATTGAGGGAATCCGGCCCGAAGCGTGACTTTAATGACACCATTGAAAAAATGTTACTAAAGTAAAAACTCTCGAAAGTACATCCAATAGTGAACTACGATAATTTTACTCTCCGATATCCGATGGTATTATAAAATCGTCAGTCTACACAATGAATCATTCAATATCCAGCTATTTTAGTGATGAGAGTTTGTCCGATGATGATTTCATTGTTTAATTTACATTAACGAAGATTTTCCCCAGCAAAGTGACAGATTTCAAACGCAGATTGATACATGAGTGGCTAGGGTGCCTATGTTTCCTATTAAGGTTTCCTATTAATAAGGTGACCTTGATTTCCTTTTATTTTTCAGATTGTTAGATTAAAAAACTGTTTTCTATCGTTAACTTTTTAAAATAAATGTACCTACGTTTATCGCACCGGGAAAATATCAGTCGACTTGTATGTGACTTTAAAAAGTTATATATATATATTGAAGTGTCTAAGTGTCAATTTCCTTTGACATGGGGAAATGTGAACTTTTATCATAGTATATGTTATTTTATAGTTCCCTATGTACAAATTGTCAAGAAAACAGCTTTAAAAAATTTAAAAATAAAGTTATTTTTAATTAGAGTTACTTAACTGAATTTATATTATGAGTTGCGAACTAGAAACATATATGCGGGAGTGGTATTCTATACGTATCTGAGACAAGTAATGCATTTTTTTTGTTCTATGGTAAATTTGAAAAAAAAATGTAAACAAATAAATCAGTAGTCAGAAATTTGAAAATTGGAACACATTATAGGCAAGAAATTATTAAAATTATTAAATTTTTTCCAGTTATCGACGTTTTTTTCCCTCATCCTAGGACGGGTATAAAATGTTGGTTTACTGAACAAATATCGATTAAAAGTGAAAAGTTAATTTCCAAACTCACGCATTGCAGCAAGCCGCGAATTAAGCACGCTCGTTACGTCTGTACCGAAAGCAGAAAGCGTAGATCGTTTACGTCATCAAATGTATCCGTTCACACAGCCCCGCGGCTGTCATCTATTACTTTACTATGCAATAATAATAATCTGGTAATCTTCTATTAACCTAGAAATAAAATAATGCATTTTAAAACGAGTCTCAATGGAAGACGTTTTACACATTTTGTAAGTAAAAGTGTAGTAAAACGCATGTTTTTTTTTACTATTAGCAGCTTTGAAGTGAAGCACTACGCTTCGGATTTGTTGTTTTATTAATTACACAGTTATTTAAGCCTACAGAGTATAGAATAGGCACGTGGACACGCACCCACGCACGCACCCACGCACCCACGCACGCACGCTCGCATAATTCAATTTCATTTGTGTACAAGAATCTTCACTTTTTAGGGAAGGAAAGTACTGAATTCCGTTGATCGATAATACTATTACTCCTTGGCTTCACGGTCCATTGAGAACTTTCACCTCGGCGCCACGCCACTCTGTCCTGGGTCATCTGACTCCACATGGTGACAGGAACACGGAACGTTTCCAGATCTCTCTTCACAATTTTGCTCCATCTCAAGCTGTGTCTACTGAGTGGTTCGTTTAGGTTCCATCTACGAATAGGGTTCATAGCTTGGTCTGTATTCACGAGCTCATGTATTCGGCTTATTGTATCCTTTAATATTTTATCACCAACTAAATCGACATTTTTAATTTTTAAGAAGAACACATTATTATTGTGAAGTTGTAATTTTTCAGAACATAGTTAATTTAATAAAAATGAATGAATTAATTAATTCTGGCGTCTCCTATCGGATTTTATTCAAAGGTATTTGAGATTCCGTACATATAAAATAGATTGCTTTCTAATAATGAAATAACAGATGTATCTATTTAACATTTACCATACCGTGATATAAAATACCCGAACGCAGCCATGTTGTCAACTCGTGTTACCGTAAATAACAGTTCAAAAAAATGTTTTTATTAGCTTAAATGGCTTTGATGGCACGAATTTATTCTAAATACTGAGCATTCAAATTTAAGAAAATGATTAATAATATAATTTAAAGCATTCATTAAGCCCTATACAATGTATCCTTCCTTCTTATCTCTCTTCATTTAATTTGTGAAAAAGAGATAATTATATTTGTATGTTTGTTGTTCTTTTCACTGTGAAAATAATGTGTGATCTCCGTCTTTCATATCACAAATGATATTTTTATCAACGTATTAATTTTACAAGAGAGTGAATGGAAAAAATAATTGTTTTTGTACAATTCCCTTTTCATAATTGGTTTTTCACTAGTCATTCCTAAGCGCTAATATTTTCTTTAGGATTATCTAAAATATGAATTTTATGTTGCATGTATTTACCGAAATATTACAGGTTTAATTATGATGATAGACCTGTGTTACTGCATGGTTTGGGAAGGGTTAAAAGTGCAACATATATGAAAAATTGTCGTTATCTTACTATGGTGCCGTGCACTTCCCCGGATAGGAATGGTTCATGGTTCTTGTCCGGGTGGTAACAAAAATATTTTTTCAATAAATTGATTTTATCTCTATATCTTTTAAATTGATACATTTAATTTGTATTCGAATTTTAACCATCGCGAATATGCTATTGACTAACTATCTTTCACCAATATATTTTTCGTAGAATTTTTCTTTCAAAAACATTAAGTTTTTTTATGAAGTTTTTGTTCCACACACTTATATGTAGGGCATATTACCGAGTGGATGATTACAATATTTGATTTTATGTATGGGAGTTTCGATTTATCGAGTCTCAAGAGAATAGTACCAATGATTTCCCTTACAAATCTTCCACTTGATTTATTTGAACTCATGTTCTTGAGAATTCAAAAATATAATATTTGGCAATTAAGCGAACAGCTAACGATCGTATAGGCTGCAAAGTCATTCTAAAACTAGTGTTTGTGTTCTCGCAATGTAAATAAAATATCATATATATATATTCATCGTTCTAGACCGGTTCCACACGTTATCCGTGTATTTTAAAATACATTATTAAATATATCTTTTTCATTCAGTAAGTAATTACAATTTTATTGTGAACATCACAAAATATTTAATAAAAAGAAAACACAAAGAGTAATTGGCGATGACCAATAATAGTAAGAGAAAATTGTTGAATACACCAACATTATTTTAGAGCATCAAAGCAAATTGAAGACCTAACCGAATAAAGCATTAACGATTGGTAATGGTACCACACACGACTAATGATAGTTTAGAGGTTAAAAAAATATTGTTAAATGATAGTCGCACATTATTTTAACACGTTTTTATTCGCGGTTAGTTAGCTCCGTGGCCGCGTGGGCACGTGATAAGTTTTCTCGTGACCGTATCCGTGAGATAATTTTTTTTCTCTTTTCATTTTGTGTTTCTTTGGAATATATAACATGATTAATATATGTATACCAAGTGAAAACACTTAACAAATTACTATTTGACAAATAACTGTTATAAAGTATTACGCCCAAGTAGAATAAATTAAAAATCAGGTTCATGACCATATTGATTTAATATATCTATGTAAATCGACGTATAACAAAACGTAAAATAAAATGAATACAAGGTATTTTAGGCAGATACGTGAATAATACATAGGTATGTTGAAATTCACATTCGACAACAAATTGAATTGAAGCTTCTTTTAAATTGAAGTCCGCTTTCAATAGTGTTCCTTGTAGGCTAATAATATATGAAAGATAACCGATATTTAAAAATAAATTTAACTTTTTAAATGCCACGAGCGCTTTAACACTCCAAACTTTGTATGTCACGTCAAACTATAAGCGTGTTGGACCTTGCAAACATGCAGGGATTAAAGTCATATTTTTAAATCATTTTACCATCTGTGGATGAGAGGTCCCAGCTTTTGATAGATAAGTCAATATTCTTAAAGCCTTTCCCTATGTGGTGTCTTCCATTTCAAATAGAGTTGCCAGTTAAAAGGTTAATTACCCGTGTACCTACATAAAGTATACATATATAAAGTATAACATTTTTGGATAGTAGCAGTACCAATCGATCCAAATTAATTAATTCATTTCATCTTACGAAATATTTCCAAACAAATTCGTGATAGAAATGATACATTAATGTACAAGAAATTGTTTTATTTTTCCATTGGTATAAAGAGATTCAAATTTATATTTAACCATCTTAACCCCGTCAGTGTGGTAGGTATCAAGCGTATTTTTCCTGAAAGGTTTTAATAATTTTATTTGGCTTGTGTTAAAACGAATGAATTTATAAAATTCGATATAAATTACTTCAACGATTTACAAAAGATCGGTTATGATTAACGTGACCATTTATTTTTTCCCTCAAAACGGGACCGTCTACTTCACGGGCTACGTTAAATTATGTACTACACACAAATACATTTGCGTGTAGGCATTGTTGAAATGAAGGGTTCACGAACAAGAAATTTAAATTGCCTGCGATACCACACGTCGATAAAAAACAATAATCAATTATCAAGAAAGATGGCCGAGCTGTCTATGTGCACTCGCAACCGAGAAGAGAGCGAGCTATCAGGCTTCTGATCGAATTATATATCGCACACCTAGATCAAAACTAAGATAACTCACAAAAACAAGAATTTTGATTTGTTATTGTATTCGGATACTCTGTCATATACGCAACTAACTTAACCCTAGTTCTCGAATAGTGCCATTTTAGAATACATTTATGAAGTAAAATGTTATGTAGTTATTCAAAGTGGAGAAAAAATGATTTTATTTTTCTGTCTAATTAATAAATGACTTTTTGGATTATTTTAGTTTTTGATCTAGGTGTGTGATATGTATGAGACGTATTGCGCATGCCACCATCGTCGCGCTACTAGGCGTTTTCGTCGGATTTTTTTAATTTTTCGCGCCTTTTTTAAAAATTTTACCGTGGGTTGCTCTCTTTCTCAAAACTGGACACTTCGGCGTCCGAAGTTGTGCTTGGAGACAGCGGGATAGGCTACCTAAAAATGGGATGGTCCCGTTCAAAACACGACGCATGATCACGTTAGTTATGATCGAAGAAAATGCACACAATAACCAAATTAAACTGTTAGAACATTAGGCTTCAGGGAGTTTGGAGTATATGTCAAGTTGTGAAATTGAATTTCTTATTAATCGTTGAACCGATTTTGTAAGAAGTAAAACGGCAAATGCCACACGTTCGGTCTAAGTACTTACACTTGAGAAACCCACTCAATATTACCGGTACTCGATGGGGCCTTTCACTTCTACTTCATTCGGGACCTGGAATCAGCACTCGAAAGCTGATGGATGGAAAGTACAGACTTCATGTCTACTTTTCTGTATGATGCATTTGAATAATTTTCTATACATCCTGTGCGCCGACTGTTTGATTATTACTTTCTGCGAAGAATATTAAGTGATATTTTAATTAACACATATGTAGATACTTTTTTACTTTTTACAAATTTTGTTTATTAAGAGAACACATTCTTATTGTGTAATTATTCAGAACAGACGGTCTGTGATATTTTAAATATGAATTGAATATATTAATTAGAAAGATATACATATAAAATCAATTCTATCGAAAAATATTGTTGTTGCGCCACCGCTACATTACTCAAAGGTATTTGAGATTCCGTAAAAATAAGGCAGATGGCTCTTTAAAATAATGGAACGATTAAATGTATTAATATCAAAAAAGGTAACATACAGGTTCGAAAATTTGACACTAAAAATAACATCGCTGTAGCATAGTTGGATGATGCACCTTCCCCGGTTTGGAAAGAGATCCAGATTCGAATTCCGGTGGCGCAACAACAATATTTTGCGTTAGAATTGATTTTATATGTATATCTTTCTAATTAATATTTAAAATTATTTTAATTATTATTTGACAGATAACTATATATATTAATATTTTAATAATTAAACATTTTTCCTGCACGCGATTAGTGAGGAGCTAAATCGTTCTTTTAGTTCTGTTTGTGACTGCGCTTGTAAGATTAGTTGTCGATTGTAATAATTATTGGTAAAACCTCCAACACTTAAATATTACCTAATTAAACGTCATTAATTAAAAATCGAAAATCAATTACGCAATAACGGTTTAGTTCAACGCTGCATGTGATTCTCTAAATCAATATAATGATATAATATATTTAAATTAAAACGATAATATTATTTAGCGCACAATAGTTGACATTGTATTTGTGAGTAGTTATATATAAATTTTAAGATTAAATTGTAATTGTTCGTATACCATCAGGGTGAGGTAAGTGGGAGGGGTATTGTTGTTTAGTCACTGGTTGGGAGCGCAATCAACAGTTCACGTTATTTTGAAAAATAAACTACAGTTTCACCCATACAAACTGCAAATTGTGCAGTTTCTCAACGAAAATGACAATTCTTTACGTGAAACCTTAGCGAGAACGATGCTGGAATGTTTTGGAACAACACGAACGCTTGGAAACATATTGTTTACTGACGAAGCACATTTTTATATCGATGGCTATGCTTATAAACAGAACATGAGATACTGGTGCTCCAACAACCCATGGGAACGCCATCAAAAACATTTGCATTGTCCAAAAACGACAGCGTGGTTTGCAATTTCTGCTCGAGGATAATTGGCCCTTATTTTTTTAACCAGCGAGAGACTGCTGACGTGTATTGCCGAATGATCGACGAGTTTTTGGTACCGCTACTGCAGGTGTTTCCCGGATTCAACCGGACATTACACCGTACGACTTTTTTCATGGGGATATCTTAAATCGAGAGTTTACAGCAACAATCCTCGAACAATTCAGGCCCTACAAGAAAATATCCGCCGTGGAGTTGCTGCCATTGAACCAACGCTTTGCTCTTGCGTGTTCGCAAATTTAAGAGTCCAAATGCAAGAAATGAAATGAAATGAAATGAAATGAATTGAAAGAAATGGACGGCATTTAGACGATATTGTTTATAAAACGTAAAATCCGCACCATTAAACCCCATTTTGTATAATATGAAAATACATTGTAGTTTTTTTAAAATTTAATATTATACTTAAAAGTTTTTGCTGGGCTCCCTTTAATAACCGTTATTTGATGTACAACACATAATTAACTGTCAAAGGACAATAGTTCTAATGTTATTGTAGCAGCAAGGTTTCAACTAGCGATGCTGGAACATTAGTTCCAGTTCCACTTCCAGTTGGGGGAGTGCTGGGAGAATCTTTGGTATCTCGCAGCACTCCACCCCTCTCTTCGACGCTAATAATTATGAACAGCAAAACATTCTAATTTTAATAGTTGGAACCGGTTACAAAAGTAACTAAGAACTATTAACGTAATTGATTTTAATCGGTGAGAGTGATGTTTCTTGAATCATACGATCTCAATCGATTCTGTGGAACCGGGCTGCACATGTGAATTGATAGTAACCGGTTAAAAATTACCGGGATACAAATATCAACATATATTAAATCAGGGTACGCCACAGTTTACGAACGGTCAATGTTGATATGCGATGGTACAAACTAGTAATAACTTCCGAGAGCCATTTCCGACTCCGATAAATGCGTTGTCGTGTAATTTTATATAAGCGCAAGTAAAGAAGGTTTACTTCAAAGTAATGTTACAGTTTTTAACTGTTTTAAATAAATATATGTACGGTTTAGATGATATTATATTATAATATACGTTGCATAACTCTCTCTTTCCGCAGAGTAGGTCACAACTTCCATTTCATTTCAACTGTAGCGTGGTAACTTCTTCGCGAAGAACTGGTTATACGAGTATTTCGATCAGCGTGAACGTTCGGATCGTTGGACGCATTGTCAATTTTTTTGTTGCAATATTGTGACTTGTTATATAAAGCTTAAGAAATGTGTTATATTTTAATATATGGTAAAAAATAAATATTCAAATAAAACAAAATAAAGTCCACGACAGGTAGGTAATGTTCCCTCTAATTTTAAAGCACAAAATTACTATTGTATTAAGACGCATGAATAAGTCAAGAGAATTAATAACAACTATCAAGAAAGGCTGAATACTCCTCCGCAATGAAAAATATGATATTTTACCACTCATTATGCAGGGGAAAATAGAAGAGCAGCAGAGGTAATAGTGTAGGTAGAAATAGATTATCTTGAAACATCTGAAAGTGGTTCAATGTTAAAAATGTTGGTGATCTCATACAGGATAAAT
This sequence comes from Eubasilissa splendida, assembly GCA_031772225.1. Lineage (NCBI taxonomy): Eukaryota > Metazoa > Arthropoda > Insecta > Trichoptera > Phryganeidae > Eubasilissa > Eubasilissa splendida. The sequence continues at coordinate 23,564,011 of CM062850.1, read as the reverse complement.
CAACATACTGCAACATGGTTGCCAACCTTCGATAGAAGTCGGCACATGAAGTAGAAGTCTTGTTAAAAGATGTGTGGGCGCTATATTTTTTGTGTGCGCTATGATGCCAAATGGTGCGCGCGTGCACACCCGGCACACCTTAGAGGGAACACTGGAGGCAGGTATACTACAATGATTCAGAATGGGAAAATTGTTTGTGTTAACAAATAATAGGAAATAAAAATACCGGATATAACGCAGAGTAGAAACGCAATACATTAAAATTAAGAGCAAACATTTATAAAACGATTGATTACTTTGACGTTAAATTTAAAGAACCGTTTGTAAATTATATCTTTATAGTTTATGCATAGCCTAACAACGATACCTTTTTTTCTGTTAAATGAGTCAAAATGTGTGATTCCAATTCCCAATTCTTAAAAAAAAGTCTCGTAGTCTGTTCGAATGCCAACAATGCCAGTCACAACAAGATATTGACGTAACCAACTTGAATGTACGTACTTTATGCGCATTATAAACTAAATAATATATTTCCACATCATATTTGGTGACTGGAGATCCACAACGCTTGAATAAAGTGATGTTGTTCGTATTTAATTTGTATTTAAAAAAAAATCCACTTTACTACGTTTTGCAAACATAATTCGAACTTTGTACGCGTGTCATCAATAATGGTCAGTACGGTCAACGATCGTGTCATAGGTTCGCCATCTTCTAAATTAATAATTCCTAAAAATCAAACAACATCATTTTTTAAATTAAATTTTAAATATATGAATGATGGAAGATTATGACTACATAAATTAGAATCTTACATAAACTAGAAATAAACAAAGTAAAAAAAAACAAAATCTTACATATAAATAACTAAATCTAACGACATGTCAACAAAGCGTACAATGCCCCCAAAAACATGAAACATCGGGTTATCTTTTTGATATGAATAGTATCGTTTTAAACTTATTAGGTGAGTATTTTTTTTTTAAATAGAGATGCATATACGTTACACGCCATGTCAATATTCTTACAAATTTCAAACTAATCTAAACGCTTGTACTATAAAAACAGGACTAACTTGCTGGCGTCCTGGAACGAGGTGCGAGCCCCCGACCGCTAGATCACTAGACCAGCGTCTTAATCGTCACACCAACAAACAAGCTACTCGGCATTGAGATGAAATAATGAAGAAACAAAAGATTAAAAAACATCACAAAAAGTCATTTTTATTATAGTTTAAACAGAATACAGAGATGAATCATTAAAAAATTTATCACTGATTACCCGATGCTCGTACCTATACCGATTATATAATTTGGTGGTTCGTAATTTTAATTCCGGTTTTAAGACAATGATCTCGAAATTTAACCGCATTAATCAAAATTACGCTTCATAAATTACTATACTATTAAAACACTTGAATTTGGCAATTAACGCAGTGATAATGTATTAACGATCTCACAGATAAAATGAATCATGTTCCCAAACTCGTTAGAACGCAATTATCTTCTAAATCATACTCAGTACACGCGTAATGCTAAATCACCTGCGATTTGTTTTAATATTTTATAGAGATCTGCTTATTGAAAGTCTGTCATCGCAGGTCATTTATTTTATTCACTTTTTAAATAATTGTGATATCATTACACTTTGAAAATGAGCTATATATATACTATTATACTGTTTCGATTGTAATGATATAATATTGTATATTTTTAATGAATTAAATAATACTGAATGTCACTAAAATAGAAGAGTGTATAAAGTCGAAAATTCAACGTGAAAGTAAACGGTCAACATAATAAGTAATGCATTTTACCGGTAAGAGAAAGTTCCGGGTTCGAGTTCCGGTGGTAACTATACATTATTTTAATTGATAATGTTTTTCTGTGTATCTTTCTAAGTGAATATTCTAATTTGTTTTATGCGAATATTAAACGTTTCATCAATTGTGATGCAGATTTAATAATGTTGGAAACAAATTAATCTTGTCGCGATAATTATAGAAATATTGATATTTGAGATGATAGTTTGTTTTGAAATATTCAAATAGAAAAATTACATGATGTTCAGTTTATTTTTGAATGTTTCGATAACAGTAATGTCCTAAATATGAATTATATTTCCAGAATAGTAAAAATTTTAATTAGGAGAACACATTTTTATTGTGAAGTTGTAATTATTCAAAACAGACAACGGTCTGTTATATTTTAAATATGAATTAAATATATTAATTAGAAAAATATACATATAAAATCAATTTATCGAAAAAAGATTGTTGTTGCGCCACCGGGATTCGATCCTGGATCTCTTTCCAAACCGGGGAAGGTGCATTATACAACTATGCTACAGCGACGATATTTTTAGTGTCAAATTTTCGAACTTATATGTTACCTTTTTGATATTAATACATTTAATCGTTCCATTATTTGAAAGAGCCATCTACCTTATTTTTACGAAATTAATATCAAAAAGGTAACATATAGGTTCGAAAATTTGTCGCTAAAAATATCGTCGCTACAGCATAGTTGAATAATGCACCTTTTCCGGCTCGGAAAGAGATCCAGGTTCGAATCTCGGTGGCGCAACAACAATATTTTTCTATGAAATTAATTTTATATGTATATATTTCTAATTAATATATTAAAATTTTTAATGTATATATATATATATATAAATTTAGGTAGCTATGTAGAAACGTAAGTTATAATAAACGTTCAACATAACAAACACATTGACGATTATCTAAAAAGTAAACAATTCTCATAATAAAATAGTTTTCTTTTCTAATTTTTGCGCTGTGTCGTAATAATACATTTTTAATGGGCGGTATAGTCCCGATGAGTGTAGATTTATATTCTCGAGTATGTAAATTTTTGATAAATGCCTGTAGTCGTTGTCATTCAATACGCTGTAATTTTGAAACGCATTATTGCAGTGTTGGCCATCAATAACATTTTAGAGCATGTTATTATTACCGTCTCGATATACCGTTAGTTGTCCATTTCAACTTTCTTGTTACTCTGCAGGCGACGAAGATAATCCGAATAGGTAACACAATTTTCGTATCAAGTTACAACTTTCAGTTTTTTTAAACTGGTTTATAATCACATTCCATTATTTCACCGGTTTCTTTTCAATTGCCTCGAGATTTGATCGATGGATGGCCACAACAACCTGACGGAAATTTAATACATAAATGGTTTTTTACTCATTAATTATTATTCGTTGTATGTCAAAAGGGTATTGGATCACGTGGGAGTGCTCATATTATCGACACGATAGTAGCTTGAAATAAAAAAAACTCATCAATCGTCTTTTGACAATACAGCTATATGTACATTGCCGTGTATTGGCGTGCGCATACACCCGACTGAACAGTCGATCCGCGAGAGTTGTATGAAAGAACGCACACGGCATTGGGAGATATGCACACTTCTAACAACTTTTAAAGAACAACCAACCGAATCGAACGGTTCGCAGTTTAGTCGCCGTAATAATTGAGTGTATGCGTCCAGCCACATTCGCAGTACTGATGGCTGGATTTATCTAAAATGAAACATTTTGGTCTTACCCTCTAGCGATAGACGTATGGCGGTGTATATAATACATAATTACTTTTCACGTGCTTTTGAGGTTTGTAATTTTAAATTTAAACGCGCGAAAACTGCGAAATCGTTTGCGTGGTTGCTTTGTTCTGGAGCGTGTTTCCAATGTTATGAGATCTTTGTTAATTTTTTTTATACCACCACCACATTATATCATTTTTTGATGTGTTTATCTCAAAATCTCAAAAAAAAAATACATGTGAAAAAGATGACCAAATATACACATCATTATTATGGTAGATACACATTTATTTAGTATGCATTAATACCAATCTTACGTTACGACACTTATTAAAAATTCACACACATTTTCGAAAAATATAACACTTACATGTTCGATAAATAAAATATGTTGTTTCACCTCCCAGTATTCAGGTACTACTTACTACCTACACGATATCTATATAAAAAATTGAATTAAAAAATAATATCAACCAGCACAAAGTACAATGTTAACTAACTGTTATCCAACGGATGAAATTTTAAAATACCAAAAATGAATGTAATAAAATTTCATTATTTCCCTATGAACTGTACTTATCAGCGGCGTGCACTAGGCATGGACTTAGGTTATGTTGCTAATATCGATGAGTATTATCATTAGAGGTTGTATTCATCATTCGCTTTTTCAGAAGCATGTATACCTGTGTGAGTATGTATTATTATTATTATTCTTAGAAAGACGTTCAAGTTATTAACTAAAGCAGTTAAAATATAAAATAATAGCACGTTTAATGTATATTGGAATGCATACAAGTAAAGTCCGCTTCAAAGATACACTTGCGGTGTTTTGTAACACGTCTGTTAAAACGAAGATGTGTATTCGCAACACCGCGCGGTGCGAGACTTGTGTTTAGTTCGTATACGTCAGGGACAGTTTTTCGAAAAAACACAAGCGCAGCTTTATTTATCAATTTTAAATTCTTACACTAGTTATACGGTTCTAGTTAACACGTTAACATGATAACTGAATTATTTTCGTGTAAATCTACATACTTAATACAGAATATGTCAAATAAATATTTAATTTACATATATTTCGCAAAGATTATAGTTTTGCACAGGTTTTTTGATTGTTTATAGTGCATGCCCCTACCTATTATATAATATAATACACAAGATATATACGAGTACACGTAATAAGTACTCACTCAATTTTTGAAATTTATTAAGTAATTTATATTATAAGTAGGAGAATTTTACCTAAAACGAAAATCATTACCAATAGTACCTTTTTTACATTTTAATATTTTACTACCGATCTGCGTTGGGTGTTGGGGTAAGAAACTATAGCTTAAGCTTCCACTTGAAGCGGAACGTGGCCACTGTCCTTGTCATTATTGTTACGGTTGTGACCATCGATGAAAATTATGAAAATAAACACTTTATTATTTTTAGGGGTAGCGGAGATGGACAGCGTCACGTTTACGTTCCCTCCATCGCCATTGTTGACCCAGGGGCGCGACGTACCGGCAAGCGCGCAGTGCACGCGCGCCACGTGCTCCAACGAGAAGAGCTGCGAATGCGTGCACGTGCGGAAAATCCCCCTAGGAAATACGGTGGAACTCATACTGCTCGATCAAGGTAGGTGATCTGTTATAATACAAAATCCAATTGTATGACGTGCCCAAGTTGGCAAGAATTGCAGAGTTGAAGGGATAAAAGAGCTTTGCGCTCGGGCGGGCGCCCTCTCTTTCCGGAATCGTGGATCAGAAGATATATTGTATTTATAATTGTGAGATTCGTAATAAACTGTATTGTTGTACATCGAGTTCTTGACTACCCGATTTCCCGCACACAGGAAGACATCATTGTTTGCAGCCGTAATACGAGAGTTAAGAATATAACACATACGTAAGGATAGATCTTCAATTGAAAGAAGTATGTTAGATTAATTAGCTTTATATAAATATGTAAAAAAAATATTTATATTCTAATTATATAAATATATATACAGAGTGGCTCAAAAAAAGTGAGAACATCTCGTAACACATGAGTGATTTCAACACATAATATAACTAATTATAATTCTTAATGTAATTTTTTTTGCACAATATTTAGCTAATCTAAACTGCATTGTATATATTCTTTGTGCCGAAGACTACTGTGTTAATTATTATCATGCTATAATATTTAAGAACGGAGTAGCTCGGCAGTCACGCGCAGACTATTGTCTAAAACTGTCCAAGTTTAAGTTTGTTATCTTACCGCGTATGTTGGTGCAGTCAATCGATATACCAAAATCAGATGAGTCGCTTAAGACTTTATTAAATATCACATCACTTAATTTTTTTTGATGTAAGTAAAAATGTATCTAGATATTTGGAGAATAAATAAATAAGTACACTATTTAATATTTTTTGGCATTAAAATTCATTGATTTATTGTAAATTATTTAATAAAATAGATTAAATATGAATTAAATATATTAATTATAAAGATATACATATAAAATCAATTTTATCGAAAAATATCTTTGAGTAAATCTGATAGCAGACGCCAGAATTATCAATTATCAAAAATAAGGTAGATGGCTCTGTCAAATGATGGATCGATTAAATGTATTAATATCAAAAAGGTAACATATAGGGTCGAAAAATTGTCGTTAAAAATAATGTCGCTGTAGCTTAGTTGGATAAAACACCTCCCCCGGTTAGGGAAGAGATCCAGGTTCGAATCCCGGTGGCGCAACAACAATATTTTTCGATAAAATTGATTTTATATGTATATCTTTATAATTAATATATTTAATTCATATTTAAAATATCACTATATAATATATAAAAAAATAATAAAATGGATCACTGCACACTTTTATTCAATGTATACTATTTTAATATGCGCAGTCAATAGAGCGGGGTCGGGCTTATGTTGAGTAAAAAAAAAACTATTAATTATTGTTGTAGCACAGCGATGAATAAATACATGATTATATAATTATTTTTGTAATCGTCGACCAGTAAAAGTGATTTTACATGAATTCTCTATGAACTTTTAAATAATTTGTTCAGTTGGCATTATTGATTTGATTTAACACACCTCGAAGAGAGCATTACTGGTAATTTAATATCATAGAATAATGGTTCAAGTCTTGGCGAACTTTCTCGATACTGTAAAGAGATGAGAAGTTTCATGTTGATCTTTTAATGAGTCAATTAAATGCGGTACTAAACGACGGTGGGCGTTGCTTGTAAATGTATATTTAGAAATAAATTAGAATTCTTACTAAAAAACATTGAAATGCATTTCGTCGGTTAATAGATAACATAATCTTCTGTGCCATCAAAAAATATTCAACTATTGTCTTTAGGATTTTCTTCCAAGCACCTGACACCCTGTCTGCAATTTTTGAAACTGGCATTTTTTTTATCTTACAAGAATGTTATTAGTCCACAATCTGGATTCAAATTCCTTCCTTAAGTAATACATAGATGATTTTTTAACCAGGCCGCAGTTGGCTAGTCATACCACCAGGAATAACAACCAATTCACTATGAATTTCGGCGAGATTATACTTTATCCGTTCACGAAAAGCGTTATTGACATTTCGACAGCAATCGTATGACGCCATAGATTAGAAGACGTAACCAGAATTCAGAGATACCAAAATAGAAAACACACGCCTCTTATAATCGATGAAATATGGTAATTTAATATATTATTACTACTTGTCATTTACGATTACAAAATAAATTTTAATTACAGAGTTCAATATGCAATGGCGTTGGTTCTCTGCACAAACTTGCCGCGAAAATGGATTGGTGCCACTTACATTTGAAACATTCGTCGAGAGGTCATAATACAGATGGCAAAATACCGCAGAAAATGCGAAGATTCCAGTTTATTATAAATTATAATGTTTTTGAAACCAGTCATATAGGTGTTTAATTCGATGATAATAGAAATAGTGTGGTAAATAATGAATGGTGCAGAATTAAAGCAATCTTATTCACACCACGCAACAACAAATAAATACACACAAATAGACATACTTAACTAAAAACAATTGTTTTGCATAATCCATTAGCAGTTTGCGCAATAACAATTAAATATGAAACGTAAATTTCTAGAACCAAAAACCCAAATATTATCTGTTTCTATTCATTCTTAGTCTATCTATATAAATTAAAATTGTATTGTAAATTTGTAACGTCTGTGTATTAATATATTTAAAAAACACTTTATTTGTCTCTGCAGGTGGAGAATCAGATCACGTGTTCCACTTGCATGGCTACAGTTTTTTTATCGTCGGAACAAACCAATTCTCAGAGTTCCTGGACTTGGACTCCATCAAGCAATTGGACGAGCAAGGTCAACTCTTCCCGAAGAAGAATTTAATCGATCCTGTCAGAAAGGACACGGTGACGATACCCAAATTCGGCGGCGTGGCTTTACGGTTTAAGGCGAACAATCCTGGGTATTGGATTCTCAGAGATGAACGGTCCAATCAGTGGACAAGAGGACTGGATGTTATTCTGCAGGTCGGAGAAACATCCAATTTCGTAAAACCACCATCTCATTTTCCAAAATGTGGGAGTTACGTCGGTCCACATTATTTTTTAATTTAAACATAGACTTTACACACGACGAACTGTGATCGAGGTGTAAAATGAAACTTTGGCGGAGAAATCTGGTTGCAGAATGCAGTCGACTGCACCGAGTGTAATATTAGGATACGCATCATATAACATGGATTGTTATCTATATGTTTCGTGTTAAGTAAATGAAAATATTTCTCTCGGTGAACTGCTTCTCTTGTGGGGGATTCCAAAATAATCGCCATTTCTTAATACCCGGTATTAAAGAAATGTTTTTTCTCATTGCCGGTAATACCTACCGGTATTAATGGTTATAGAGAAAAACAGTGTGTTGAGATTTTAAATGAGTTACGTTATTTATTGGATTTCCTGTTTTACACGGTAACTGTATTCCATTAGGATCAAAAAATTTATATTGTTATAACGCTATTTTAACTGGAACGCAACATCATCTTGTATAAGGGATCGTTTAAATGTGATAATTTTTTCTAATCTGATTTTAATAAGTATTTAGTAGAAGGATTAAATCCTCATATCATTTTTAAAAGATACATTCATTATTTTTATACCAGTAGGTACCATTTTAATATTATCATCAACAAAATTTCAACAGTTTTTTAAAGTTAACTTTTACTAGTAATGTACGTTTTCTAGAACTATTTATAGAATTTGCAGTCAAGCAGCATTACTTTAGTCGCGATTTTAGAAATAGATTATTATTTTCGATGATACCGATAGTTGATTTCCGTATTACCGATAATACTAAGAGTAGATTTTGGTTAATTTATCAGTATTACCGATAATGGTAAAACCGGTATTTTCAGATTTGAAGAGAAAATTGTATCAGACAAATTACAATAAAGCGGCGTTAAGTATTTATTCCTGAATTGAGTTACCATATTTTGTGTTATTGTATATTAATAGAAATATAGATCTCTTGTTATAAATAATTGTTAAATATGAAAAACGGAAAATATACATTTATAAAAAAATAAACTACTTTCTTGTTTTTTTTTTAGTAGGGGCTACAACACATGTCACGCGAAATCTGAAGAATTTAAATTGCATTTAGATTTTTAATATTAATACTGAATTTAGTCACGTGGAGATGAAAAACTCGGTGCAATTTTTGTTCCAGAATTTTCGAAACGTTTGTCGCGGGCCGTTGTTATAAGTCTGACCTACATACCTGTATATTATTAAATATTGTGGTTAGAAATCATTAGATGAAACTTGCCGAACTGGTCTGATACTGTGATGTATTGTAATAAAATATTTTAAATTGTTACCTATAAAAATAAACTAATGTATGTATTCATTTCACTACAGACCGATTGTACGAAACTCTGCAATGAAAAAAAAAATGTAAGCAAATAGCAAACTAGTCAATTACATCGACGTTTTGATATACAAAACATAATAAACACAATTTTATTCGATCAAAATATTTTCTAAATTGTTATTTTAATAAAGCATCCTATCTACCACCGTTGCGCATTATACTAAATCTGATGAATAATTGGTAAACACTTTAAATAAATATGGATCGTACTTTGATATTTATTCACAAAATTGTCTTGATTGAATTCGGAAAAATTAATCTATCTACAGTAGGGAATAAAAGATTTTTCAATGTGACAGCCTACAAAAGGATATTATCCTGGGTACAACTTTGGGTTCAAGAAGACCTGGAAGAGTGACAGCGGTGGCTAAGACGCGAACTACTATTTGGACGGGTTAAAAATGTTGGATCATCGCTGGAAAGTGTATTGATTTAAAAGAAGTTAAGTAAGTAATTAAGTAACATAGTAAAAGTAAACTAAAATTTTTAACAATGAAATTCAATAGAGGGAACAAATAATGATATAAGAATGTGTTCCTTAACTTTATATTTTAGGGTGGTTTCTGGGGTTTCTTTATTTTCATAATGTTTACTTTCTTGATTGTTGAAGCAAGTTGAGTACCTACTCCCTGTGCATTTTGTATTTTCAATATGAACCTGAATAAATATACCTGTCCCGCTCTGGTCAACTAATTACTTAAAGTTTTCGCCGACGGGGGGACCGATTGCCTTCTGATAACAAACTGTTAAGATCTGTGTTCTTTATTTACCGTCCGAAAGCAGCGCCGTGCGTAACGCTAGGACCACGAAGAGGCGGTGTTCTAAACAGTTCCGGAAGTGCAGTGATATCTCGGTTCTTCACTAAAAAATGGTGTGAGTCAACTGGAGGTGAAAGCGACGTCTAGCCCAGGACTTTAGAGCAAAGTAGGCCCGATCCATCTGCCATAATTTTCCTTCCTGAATCCAATTCGGGCTGCGTCAACTAATCATTATTATAATCGATACAGTCCATGGGATCTTATGCCACTACTGATTTTATTAAATATTCGTGGTACAACACATTCCCTCGTTCTCTCACCGTACTGTGCGCGATCAGTACTCTCATGGTATATAAATTAAATTGTCAACCACGTGTTAACCATTTTTCAAAACAAATTATGATAATCGTCACGCCGATTGTGTCGAAAATAGTCTCACTCTAAAAATTGTACGTCATCGTTACTACACTCGCGTGTTACATTACATGTCGCAGATGAAAACTTTTAACAGCCGTGAAATTTTTTTATAAAACATAATTAAGAAAGTGATTGATTTACACATTGGTAGTTATTCACATTTGCGTTAGTATGCTGAACATTTCAATATCTCGTCTATCGATCAAATTGCATAATTTAACATGGCGTGACATTGATGCTTTTGCATTAATAATGAAGTGTACACACGCATAAGATAGTTTATTTATTTATTTAAATGATTTAAATCTTATACATTTGTTAAATTATATCATAACCGTGCCAGGATATTTTTGAACGTACGTGAAACGTCATTCGTTCGGAAATTTGCGTTATTTAATATTATAAATTAAAATATATTTAGAGCACGTTTTATTGGAATTTAACATGATATTTAAATCACTATATTTTGATATCTTTACAACTATTGTAGTCAGGTACTCTAAACTCAACGCACTGATGCCAATTAGCTAACCGTCCGGAATCAAATTGTCAATCTAATGCAAACGATTATTTATAACCAAATTGGTTTTGCGAATTACTTTGATGGATATGGATGCCGCAAACTTATACGAGTGCATAGAGCGAAATTTAAAAGCCTTTCTCTCGGATTAATTAGTGGAACGAATTGGACTGCAACGTTAGGAACATCTCCAGTGTATAATTATTATTGTAATTGCATTATCAGGTTGTAGTACATAAGAACGTGTCTCTCAAAGGAGAGATTTAAACTTAATTTTGCCGCATAAAATATCAAACTGAAAGGATGTTTTTTTTTTCGAACTGGCAACACTTTTTCCCAGCGACCGCCAGTTTTTTTTTTCCAGATTTGCATTCAGTTTGGTTTGCCATTTCACCATGAATAGACTTACGCCAGAACAACGCATGCAAATTGTGTAAATTTATTTTGAAAATCGTGGTTCAGTTCGGTAAACTTACCATTTTACAAGTAATTCGAATAACCATGGATAATAACCACGCACCACGCATACTCTAATTGATAATATCTGTACGTATCCGCGGAGACGTCGTACAGTGCGCACCGAAGAAGCTGTTGCTGCAGTGGAGCGTATTGAGGAGGACTTGAATGAGTCGATTCGCCATTGTGCATAGTAATAGATCCATGATTGTTGACTTTTTAGTTCCCCAATTGAATGGAATTAATGTGAAAGAGCTATGGATTCAACAAGACGGCGCAACATGCCCCACAGCGTGCGCCATAATCAATTTATCGAAATAAACATTCGATGAGCGCATAATTTCGCGTGATGGACCTTTCTATTGGCTTCCAAGATCGTGTGATTTAACACCTTTGGATTATTTCCTGTGGGGATATGCGATGTCGCTAGTCTACACCGATAAACAACTTCGAAGCTGCGGCACCCACATGCGTGAAATCGTATTTCAACACTAATGGCATAAAATTATCTATCCAATAAAAACAATACCATTACCACCACCACGATTTGTATGTGTTTTATTTCATTTTAATGTTCTGTATCTCTAATAAAAACATCTTTTAAAAACTGACATTGGGTAGGAATCTTTACGATAATATCATTTAAGGCATGTATTTTGTAAAATACTGATTATAGATATTGTGTTATAATAAAAAGTTTGTCTCCAAAGGCCAAATAAAAAGTCACTCACTATTAGAAATAAAAAAAAAACAAAACGAAAATCCTCATCGTTGATTGATTTGCAATTCTTGCAAGAAACAATTCATTAAGAAACTACAAAGAGATTGACAAGTTTATATAACTAGGCATACTAATTAAAAAAATAAAGTAGAGATCCGAAGGTGATTTAGAATGGTAATATCAGCGCTAACCAGTTTAATGAACATACGGTGAAACCGGTACATTTAAAAAAAAAACCAAAGTCTCTCAAAGAATTTTCTCAAAATAATACTCCAATAGAAATATGAATTAAATATATTAATTATAAAGATATACATTAAAATCAATTTTATCGAAAAATATTGCTGTTGCACCACCGGGATTTGAACCTGGATCTCTTTCCTAACCGGGGAAGGTGCTTTATCCAACTAAGCTACAGCGACATTATTTTTAGCGACAATTTTCGACCATATATGTTACCTTTTTTGATATTAATACATTTAATCGTTCCATAATTTGACAGAGCCATCTACCTTATTTTTACAAAATCTCAAATACCTTTGAGTAAACTGATAGCAGACGCCAGAATTATCAATTCATTTTTATTAAATTTTGGACACATGGAATGTTGCTAGAGATAAGTCTCTAGAAACTGATAAAACTAGAAACTAGCTGCCAATACGTTAGCGAGGAGGTCGCTTAATCTCAGAGCTATTCAGAGAAGAGGCGGATGTTTTTAGATTTCTTTTACAATTATACGCAATTATTATAAAAGCAAGTGAATGTTACTTAATATACTTATATTATGTAACAATGCGCAATATACCGTAAAATAATTAATACTAATAGCTGAAAAAATGTACTTACCTATAGTGATGAGAAAAAATGCTACTCTTGACTCACAGGTGTGATTGTGATTGGTATTCGATAATATCAGTGATTGAAAACTGTGATCACTAATTCATTACTAATGTCTATGCGCCACACGATATCACAATATATTAAATAAATAAAGAAACAAAAATGAGACCGAGCGTAATATTAAAACTTCAATTGCGTTAAAAACATATTATAGCATAATTAATAAATAATTTATAGCAGAATTTACTAGATGGCAAGCTGGTTACAAATATGAAGTCATTCCTTCATAAACTTTGCGCATCAATTTGTGAAAAATTTGAATAGTGCCATCTGCCCGAAAGTTAATAAAATAAATAATAATGATAAAAAATCAAATCACAATGTTTTCAAATACTCAATCACTGATAGTGAGTGTGGCTTAAAGATATCAGTGATTGACTCACAGTTCGTGAATTTGTGCTCATCACTACTTACCTACCTTATATTGCAAGAGTGAAGAGATCCAAGATCGGTAGGTACTATTCTTTTACTCCAATTCCATGCTTCAAAATAGAACACTGGATTGAAACTGAAGTTCACCTTAGTAAATAATGGTACAAAGTAATAAATATTTGGAACTGTCCTTTTCAAAACTGTACACAATTACGGTAAAGGCAAAAAAATGTGCAAGTGTGAAGTATGAAGGATACTTGTTCAGAGTATTGTTCACAAAAATGTTGCGTTGAACATGTAAGAACATCTGGAAGCAATACATATCAAACATCGTCTTTTTTAAGCATTTTAGACTATAGACAAACAAACGGCTAGGTCTCTTTTTTAACGCATCTGAAATAAATATATTTTACGAGAAATGTCAAAAGGCAACAACGTCTTATGTTTCATAATACATTAGTACTGATTTGATTTTAGAATATTGTTTTTTTCCTAATTTGACCTGGGGCTCGCACGAGGCCCTCCGAGCCCCCTCCAGCCCACCCCTACGCTAAACTAGCAGAAGGACGGTCTCCTACAAGACCGAGTGAAGAAGAAAACAGGATTTTCTTTAAATGCGGTAATCAACATGTCTCAAGACCGGAAGAATGGAAACGCACGATGCTCCAGACAGGTAACAAGATAACTTAATATTGACATAGTACACAATAAAGAAGTTAAAAAAATATGACACAAACTACTATCAAAAAAAATATGATAGCGTATATTATTTATTCTCGTAAATTATGATAAAAATCTTTGCGTCCACAAAGTTTGTTCACTGCACGGAGGTGTAGAAAAGAATAAATCAATTTTATTATCGTACTCGTATATAATTTGTTATTAAACAATCGTTAACATATCATCGTTATAGATCATGGGTGGCCAACCCACAGAGTGTCTACTTGTGGCCCGCGGAAAATATGCACACATTTTAGTATACATAAAACCACCAAAAAAACATTCTAACGTGCGTAGTTCGTATCATATCTTATCATATATGGAAGCATCTCAGTACATTGATTCAACCATCGTGACAATTTCTTCTATGGTAATTCGTATTAACAAACAATCACAACGTTAAGCTGATTTCAAAAAGCGCGCACGGCCACTTTTGCGTGGATGCGTCGCGCGACCCCCAGCTAAGCCACCCTGTGGCAAGCTCGTAACGCCGTCGTTTGCTTTGAATAATAAAATATATTTTATTTGTACGGCCCGGTAGAAAATCTCATTTCTGAAATCTGGCACGGCTGCTGAAAAGGTTGGCCACCCATGTTAAAGATACATTGAACTTTTTTTTGCATACTTATTTTACCATTCGACTGATGAGAGTATGCTTTTTTGTTGTTGGCTTTCTTGCTGCATACTAGTGCACCTGCTTATAATATTGTATAATGTATTCATATTTTTTTAAAATACCACATAATTATGTGTGAATTGGATAACGGAATAGAAGGATAGGAAGAGATCCTGGTTCAGATCCCGGTGGCAGCTAAAATACTTTTTTCGGTAAATTAAGTTTATCTGTGTATATATCTTTTTAATGAATGCATTTAATTTGTATTATAATATATTCAGCTGCAGTGACACTTTTATGTAGAGAGTTTTAGATAAATCAACATTAAATAATGAAATTGAAAAGAAATGTGTCTTATATAAATAAAATTTCGATATATCTTTCATATTAATTTATTGCATTGCTTACAATTAATTCGATGTGGGAGTTGTAAAAAAAAAGAAAGTATTTGTATAGTGTACGGCGTTGTTTGTGGCATTGCAAACAGTTTTCCCTGAAAAAAAATTCTGTGAATTTTTCGTGTTGAATTTTCTAGTGTTTTAATAAATCTAATGCCCCATAATAAAAAAATATTAACTTCTCGAATATATCGTTAGATTTAAAAAAAATTGCCCACCGAAATTTGTTCTCATAAAAAAATATCTATTTAATTAAATATGTTATACAGATACTTTCATTGTTGCGTACTCATCAGTTTCAAAAGTAATCAGTTGTGATAATAAATGCTTATGGACATTATGCATTTCTATATTGTACTCAAATGGAATGCAGCATCGATAATTATCCCTATTATAATCAGGGGCGGGCAGTGCACACAAGCAAAAAAGCTGTGCATTACTAAAAATTCTGGGAAATAAATATAAATAAAATAATTGAACTAACATAAACGGAAACATTATTTTACAATTGTGTACTAGTAGAGACTTTAATAGCTTAGTTCTAAAAACTACCACGATAACTCATCGCTGTACGCATGGCGCTATTGTGTATTCGCCGCATCGAGCTATTTTGTCTTTAAGCTAGTGAATTACTCAAGTCATATAGTGGCTATTCTATTTCTTTCGGTTGATCCGTTTTGTATAGAGTCGTTACCTATGCTGTTTTTTTAAACAGAATAACATTAGAAACACTTACAACTGCGTGCAAATCATTGAAGTGTTTACTTCCTATTTTACTAATTGGCGAATTTTACTATCTTACTGTGTTTAACGTGTTGATTTCATGATTGTTCTTTAAATTTGATGCATGGATTGGTTTTTGATGTAGGGAAAACAAAAAAGGCAATTGGCAGAACTATTTCCTACGTTTACCTTTAATAAAATTAATTATTTCCTTTAGTTATTACGTAAAAGATTTTCAAACAATAAATGAATCACGTTCAGTCATATAAAGTGTTCTTTAAAACGTCCATACATTTTTTTATTAAAAACACTATTAATAGTACTCTAAAATTACAAATAAATACATGGTAGAGTCGTATAAATGACGGCTTTATTTTGTCTAAAGACGTTGGTTAAACGAAAGTACATATTAAGGAGAACACATTCTTATTGTGAAGTTGTAATTATTCAGAGCATAGGTCTGTGATGTTTTAAATAACTTTCCCAGATTGGAAATAGAGATTCAGGTTCGAATCCCGGTAGCGCAAAAACAATATTTTTCGAAAAAAATTGATTTTATATGTATATATTTATAATTAATACATTAAATTTGAAAGTACATATATTGTATTACATATATTATATATGATTGTATAATATCATCGGTAACAGCATAACCTAAATCTATACCTACTGCACGCCACTGATTACAATAGTTAAAGGCGGTAATATATCTTTTTTACTGACAATAAAAACTATTTAAAATAAATTTAACTGGATATCGGTGCATAATAAATTGTGTTCTGTTGGTAAATTAATAGTATGTATTGTTTTAAAAACATTATCGATGACATGTATGAATGGCGTTGGATTAGAAAGCTTAGTACGTCAAACATTTTTGATCTGACACAACTTTTAATCATATATGGTGGTAGGTTCTATAACAACGTTACTACCTTTAAGAATTTTTAGAAAACAATTTGATTGATCAAACCAGAATTTTCAAAGGTGGTCTAGTTTTTTTTGTACTACACTCGCTGCGCAGGGAAAAGCTGACAGTTATAAATTCGTTTATGATACACAATGAAGAAATATTTTTAATTCGTATCGCAAAATGAATCATTTATCACTTAACATTTTATAGTTTCGAAAAGGAGCGACGATGTTGAAGAATGGGTAATGGAATTTTTACATGTATTGTTGTTATTTAAAAAAACTAAAACATTTTTATATTAAAACAAGTATCAAATAGGTTATACAAATATTTCAGCTGGAGATATTAGATTTAAATAAATAAAACCCTCCTGGCACTGTTCTATTGTTGAATTAGCTTGAGAGACTTTCGCCCGAGTATGTATGTATGTATGCGTGTTTATTATCTAAGTCCAATATTAACGGAGTTATAAACTTTTTACATTTTTAAACAGTTGCCATGTTGAAAAAAGATGTTCGGATCGGATTAGTTAACAAACTTAGCAAAGAAAATGATCAAATTCATATAAGAACTATGAGAGTTCTTGTGTGTGCTAACATCGTTTCATCATATATAAATACATTTTTTCACGGAAGGCGGTTTCGAGGTCTCCTAGTGGTGATCGTTAAAAGTGCATTGAAATTTTCGGGATGTTGCAGCACGAGACTCTCTGGAATTGTTAGCAATTCAATCGAAATCTAACTGAAAGTAGAATTCTTTAACATTTTTCAAAATATAAAAGTTAGAGAAAATCAAAACTGCACGATGGCAGCGAACTATACTATGCATATGAAGGCATAACATTTTATGTTTGATTTGTTGTACAAATATCACGGAGGAACCGACAAACCATCAAAGGTTGTTTTATAGCTCTGTCCTACTTAAACAGTCAGCTCCTTTTACCAAATTAGCTTTCACATACATGAAATGTGTTAGGTACTTAAAATTTAAGTACGTTTACTAGTATGAAAACATATTTTCACGATATAAGGCATTATGAAAGGTCTGATTGGATTTGCGGATAGAGGAGTCATTGTAATACATACATTAATCATAATATTTCGAATGTAGAATTTTATGAAGTAATAATAATGATTCTATGAAAAATTTGATTTTTTGATGCATTGTAGTATAAAATATTTTATTATCAATATTTTAATATTAAGATAACTACGATCTATTAATAAACGAATTTATAAATACAGTGAAACCTCTATCTAATGCGGGAACATAGAAAAAAGTAACATTTTTCATACTTAAATGTTTAATACATAATTATTCTAAAAAAGATACATATTTCATATATGAATGAATGTGTTTAAATACAAATAAAATGAAAAAGCTGCACAGAAACAAAGAAAAATAATCTTGTATTGTATAATATTAAGCGGCACTCAGCAGCAGCATTCTCTCTCTTTCTAGAATGTTCCTCTCATAGTTTACGAGTACTGTTAATCGAAAGCATCGTTAAACATATTTACTTACGAAGTATGTTGCGTCATTTAAACGATTAATGCGGTAAAATAATGCATAGAGGAACGATCTATTTTTGGATGTTTTGTATGAAATTAATTCGGGGAACGATCGATCGAGATTTCACTGTATATACTTGACCTTTATATTCATTTAAATGTTTTGCAATACATAATAATTTCATGTTCCATATAAACTGTTTAATTTTTGGATTACATACTCCAAAAATAAAATAATTTATAATACGGTAGAATACACTGATAGAAAACTGGTGAAAATGTATATCATGCCGTCATAAATGACCCTATAATTTAGATATACATAAAGCATTATATGTTATACGCGATACTTAAAATTTTATTTTTAAGTTAATTAATAATTCAGCTAACTGAACCCGTTCAAAGATATGCACCGATGCGCGGATTACACTGAATATATAATCTACTATATTATGAATATATACTACTATATATAGATCTCACAAAGTACATAGATATATAAACTGATAATCTTGCTAATAAACGTACAATTTTTAACGTTTAAATATTATAATGGTCAGTGATGAAGTAATCACATATAAATCAATATGGATAAACTATAACTAGTGCTTAAATCTCGTCCTAGCACTAGCGCCATAAAAACTACATAGGACGGTTATCGTGGTAGAAAATCAGCTGCACGTAATTTACCTTTGTTCCCATCTTTCTAGAACGTGACGATTTACGATTCTATCAACATTTTCATTACAAAATCTATTTGTCGTTACTTTATCGAGATCGTTATTTTTGCCATCATTGTCTATTTTAGCGTCACTTTATAACTTAACAAAATATCACAAAACTAAACGCTTTTTAATATCCAATTATCCAATGTCATATATCCAACGTCAAACGAAACGTTAAGAACATGAATATTTATAATTATTACCTAGGTACACCTATGCACATAAAATTTAAAACACCTTATTATTTTAAAACCCACATTTATTGAAATCATCTTACAGCTGTATTTGCAATGTTCACTTTTTTTATAGATATCTTTGTTTACAGTGTGGTTGTGTAGGTGGCATGCAGACTATGGAAGTCGTTAAGCTTGGTTTAACGTTCATCGGCGTATTGCCTTTTCACTTTTCAAACGAGATTTATGAGTAACAGTGCAATTTTTTTTGCTTAATTGGAGAAAGTATTTCATGGAGCGTATTCTTTTAATAAAAGGTCAAGCCATGTACCGTGAGTGGCGCTTGTAATAACATTAAAAGTTAAAACAAGTATTTTTTAAAAAATAAATTCAACATTGTGCTAAATTATATTAATTATATAGTTTCGAGAGAAGCAGTCCCTCTCATCAGCAGGTGTAACAAATGACAACTCGGCAACAAATGGCAACAAAAGTTTCAATTAACAACCTGTTGATGAGTATGATAAAAATATAATTCAGTGTAGAGTTCAAAATTTTGTTAATTTAATAAATTTAAATAATCATGGACCACAATATAAATGTAACGTTAATTAAAGATGGTAGAAATGATTGTCAAAATAAAGGAATTCACACCATCGAATAAAAAAATAATATTATTATAAACAATAACAACTTTAATACAAATCATTTAGAAAGATGGATAGAAAAATCTATTTAACGAAAAAATATTTTGTTGCTACCGCGATTTGAATCTGGACCTCTTCCTATCTGGGGAAGCGCGTCCATCATTTTCGCTATAGCAATCGAATACATTTTCGACAAATTTTGAATTTGTATACTGTAATATTTCCAATTAATACATCTATTATTCAATTTTTAACAGTTCTGAAAATGATAACTACACAACAAAAGTGTATTCTCTTTAAAAATTAAAATAATATTGTCTACTTAGGTCTTATTTTTTGGTGCGCTTGCCCGTTACCAAGTTCCTTCATCAAAGTAGAATAAAATTAGATTATTTTCTGTTTCTGATTGTCTTAAGATGTGCATAACAAATCTGAACTGTGAATTCGAGCTTATACGTTATATTAAAAGAATACACATTTTACGTGATGTTAAGTCTTACACTTGACAAACCTCACAATGACACCTGAAAATATTGTACTGATTATTATCGGTCAAAAAGTACAGGATTGTTTATAGAAGAGACACATATTAAATTTCATATAATCGTGTGTTCGCAGTGCCGAATTTAAAACATACAGCGCGAAATGATTAGCGAAATAATGAAAAAAATTGTTCATTATATAGGATTAGTATTATTTTGTCCTGAGTCCTGACGGAAGAGTGCGACGCTGGCTTATAAGTGGTTACAGTGGTTGGTTTAATTAATTATTTGAAACATCTAACCACCAATAACTGCTTCAAGTATCACAAATGAAATATTTTTTATCTACCACCGATCATCCTAGGTTCGGATGAATGCTTTTGAAGATCCTACAAATTGATAATACAAATTTTAAAACGTTGCGCAGAGCCTTGCAAAAACCTTCACATTGTACAAAAAATGGTACCATCTGTTGCTGTAGTGATGCAGTTTCTCCTCAGGGACCTTTTACTTTTCACTGTTACGTAACATTTTGGAACATGTTTCTGAATGCCGCAATTTTGATTTACATTGAGTGTCGCAGAATGAAAAAAAAAAGTAGAACTTTCTAGCTTGAATTACCGAGGCTTGTAATCATTACGACGAATATTATGTGATTTGGTGGCTAGTATTCGATATAGACATTATAATTTTTAAGATATGTTTAGTGACTAGAACAAAACACATATTTCCCGCTTCCCGTTTCTTTCTACCACACAGAATGCCGATGGATCCTAATCTACTGGGTCTTGACTATTTTTCTAGCACTTAATTTATCATTCATTTTGTATTTTGGAATATCGTAACATGAATTGTTAATAAAATAGTTAAGATTTATTTTAATACAAATTAGAAAGATGTACATATAAAATCAATTTATCAAAAAAATATTTTTGTTGCTACCGGGATTTGAACCTGGATCTTTTCCTATCCGGGAAATGCATTAACCGATTACAATACACCAACATAGTAAGTTGACGACTAATTTTCAAATTTATATGTTGCACTTTCAAACTGATACGTCTGTCGTTCCATTATTTGAAAGCCATATTCGTTATATTTGCAGAATCTAAAACCTTTGAGTAAAATCCAATAGGAGATGCCAGAATTAATTAATGTATTTTTATTAAATTTTGGAAACATTAATACAACTTAAGGAGAACACATTTTTTGCTGTAATGTTGCATTTTCAGAAAATAGTTCTGTGGTATTTTAGTACAAATTAAATTAATCAATTAGAAAGATATACAGAAAAAATTTATCTATCGAAAAAATATTTAGTTCCTACCGGGATTCGAACCTGGACTTTTCCTATCTGGGGAAGCGCATTCTCCAATTTTCGCTATAGCAACCGAATACACTATCGACAAATTTTTGAACTTTTATTCTGTAATTTTTCAAATTGATACATCTATTATTCTATAACTAAATGATTTCTGACAATAGATATATTTTGAATTTTAAAATGTACCTCCAGGATATTAAGGTCACATAATTCATATATTTCAAAGGAAACCGACACTTCACTACAATATTATGTATAAGTTTTAAATTTCCCTACGCGAGACGCACAGGAGATTAAAATATTATTATATACAAGATTAAAATAATTAATATTTTAAATAATAATTAAATGTACTAATTAGAAAGATATCCATATAAAATCAATTTTATTGAAAAATATTGTTGTTGCTACCGAGATTCGAACCTGGATCTCTTTCCAATCCGGAGAAGGTGTATTAACTAACTATGCTACAGCAGATAGCACTTTTGGCGACAAATTTTCGAACCCATATGTTACACTTTTCAAATGAATACATCTATCGTTTCATTATTTTTTAATGCACTTTTCGCTGGATTGGAAAGAGATCCAGGTTCGAATCCCGATAGCAATAGAAATATTTTTCGATAAAATTGATTTTATATGTATTTCTTTCTAATTAATACATTTAATTAGTATTAAAAATATCATTGACCTATGTTCTGAAAATTACAACTTCATAATAAGAATGTGTTCTCCTTAATAATTTATATTTTGCATAAGACATGCGATACAGAATACACAGACTTATAAACGTCAATCAAATTCTTGCAATATTACTTTTAAATAAATCTAAGAGTACGTACGTATAAGTCCGCCCAGAACTTTCACTGAAATTTTAAATTCAAGTGAACCGAAGTAGCTATAGTCCACTATATAGATGGCTTTAAACCAGTCGTCAGAACATAGGTTTATAGATTAGTTAAGACTGATAAATTGTTTGTCCCGTTTGGGCAGAGTGTATTATATTAGAAATTCGGCACAAACTGCCAGGTAAAAGGGACAAAAAATTAGTTAACTTTCTTTTCTGCATTTCCATTCGTCAAATCAAACTTACCTTTTTATTAAATGTATTCCATATCAGGTTTTTTTATACAAACGTCAGCTTCCATAGTTAGATTTTGTGGTTTAATGAAACCCTTCACTAACTTCGAAATAAATATTTTCAAGAGAATATTCTTTGTACATTGTAAATACCTACTTACACATGGGTAGGTATTATATTTTTATATGTAAATTTCATCCCATGAATATATAATACAAGCTTGCGTCACAAAATTGTGCTCGAAATATTAGAATATTTAAAAAATAGTATAGTAACATTGTACATCTAACATTGAAAAGATTATTAAAAAAATTGAACTGGATGGTTCCAACCAACATAATAAAAGTGCCCTAAAAATGTATACGTACTTTAAAAGGTTATAAATTCAATATTGATTGAGCTAAATTTATGTTTTTTTAAATAAATACTTTGTTAAAGCCACTATTTGTGATCATTCAAAATGTTTCGATACCTATGGTATCTTCTTGAGGAAACAATGTATACTGAAAATAAAAATACAAGCATAGATAAAACAAAACTATAAAGTGGTGAATAAGTAAGAACTAATATGAAAACATTATATTCTAACCTGGAACAATGTAGATGGCTTTCAAATAATGGAACGACATATGTATTCATTTGAAAAAGTGTAACATATAGGTTCGAAAATTTGTCATGAAAAATACAGGTGCTATAACACAATTGGTAGTGTACTTCCCCGGATTGGAAATAGAGATCCAGGTTCGAATCCCGGTAGCGCAAAAACAATATTTTTCGACAAAATTGATTTTATATGTATATATTTATAATTAAAACATTAAATTAGTATTTTTATATTTAGTTGGTTCAAGTTAGATATTTATTTAATTTACTTATTAATATCTATGCCCTTGTAGGGTATTACAACACAAATGTGTTGCATTCACGCAGCTTATACATAAAAATAGATTTTAAATTCAATACACGAGAAGTACCTACATATTATATATTATAATATTTAATCACTAAGAAGAGGAAAACAAAAAAAAAAAGATTAAAAAATTAACAAACAAAAAAAAAGAAGCAACATGTAAAAAATAAATTTAGACCACGGAACCGAACGTCTTAAATACCTTTTTCATAATACACCATCAAAAATACCATTGGAAACAAGACCAAAATCATTCTCAAGCCCGTGGAGTCTTTAATATAGTTATTATAGTAAATAAAATAAAATAAAGCGCTTATAAATATTAATCAATTTTTTCTATTAATATTCAGGTTACAAAACTGACAGTGCCATAGATAAATGTCGCTGGTACTAACAAATCTGTGATAAAAATAGTTTAATGTGCAGTTTATCTATTTTGTATGCAAAGCGTATTCATATTATATATTATACGTGCGATTTAATTGTTCAATGTTTGAACATTGGAAGATTAAATGTGAGATAATATAATTTATGCATATACTAAACGTAAAAACTATTTTTACTTATGTAATTGTCGTCAAATTACAGTTACCATCCATATACTCATTTATATTTAGCTGGACAGATCTGCCGGTGTGACTTGGAAGTTGAATATCATAATATTATATAAATATTTTAATCAAAACGTGCTTGTGGTCTAGTTGATACGATACTCACCTAGTGATCCAGTGGTCGGGGGGTTCGAGCCTCGATCCAGGAGGCTATCAAGTTAGTCCTATTTTTATACCACAATCGTTAAGTTAAGTTTGAAAATAGTAAGAATGTTGATGTGAGACGTATTTCGTATCTCTATTTAAAAAAATAAATAAATGAAAAATTTTATTACGTCAAAACATGGACAAACTGAAAGAAGGAGGAAGCTGGTCTATAGTCTTACCAACAATATCGCCAAATAATAATGATAAATTTGTATCATTCTTACTTTATTTGTGATGCAACATGCTTGAGAATGAAAACAGAATATACCAGTACGTTGTTTAGTCCACTATCAATATCAATAAACCTCGATTTCTGTAGCCGGCAGTCAATTTAGTTTATTATGTGTGGGATGTTTTCCTATCCCTATTAAATAAAATACTTCTTAAAATATTATTTTTTTGTAAAAAGTTGGAAGGGAATCAGCTATTGGTTAGTCAATGAATAAGACTACCCCTGCAACAACACGGTATATCGATTTTGGGCAGATCTGAGTTATGAATGTCACAACGTTGTATATCATCGAATGGTATATAAAAAAACCGTATAAAATAAATTAAAATACTATTACACAAAATTTCAAAGTGATCTTTCCTGCAACAACACTGTATATTATCGAAGACGGCTGGCGCTCAGTCAACATTTGTAAAAACTGATAAACAGTGTAGTTTATGATACATAAAAAGCACATTGCAAAATTCTTCGTAATCGTGTTTTCAATTTTTAAATTCATTTTTAGATGTGAGTTGTCCTCAAAAGCAGTATAATAATGGAACGAATATATAATATATGCAGTTAAATTTTAAATTCATTATCAATTCTCGTTATTTTTAAAAATAAATTAAGTTAACGCAGGTATTTGTGAAAGGGGACTGTTTATGAAATACGAATTTCTACTTTGGTATGATATAACATGAAGATTTCTTAACCACTTTTACCTCTCTTATTTTTTTTTATCAGTTACAGATAATTCTGATAGTGTGGGTTTATTTTGAGAGCGGTCCTTTATTTTAGAAAAATATCGAAATAATATATTACCAAAGTAGGTAAACGTAAGCGTTCGTTAAATTGCCCAGCGCCTAATATAATATCTTCCGCCGCTAGAAGGGAAGACGCCACGTAGTAGGAATATAAATATTTAATACTAATATGCGACCGGAGCCTTTCACGGAAGTATCATGTGTACGAACAAACCCTTTCAGAAAAATTCCATATCTATGAAAAGAGGATGTGCATAACCTGAATATTTCTAAATAAAATTTTATCAATTTTATCGAAAAATATCCCGGTGGCGCAACAACAATATGTATATCTTTTTAATTAATATATTTAATACATATTTAAAATATCACAGACCGTCTGTTCTGAATAATTACACCTTCACAATAAGAATGTGTTCTCCTAAAATTTTGTCCATTGAGAGATAAATAATTGTATTTTTGTCCTAAGCAAAGCGTACTCTAAGTGTGCTGTACGTGTAATTGATATATCGTACACCTAGATCAAAACTAAGAAAACTCAAAAAATCATTTTTCAGTAGACAAAAAAATTAAAACATTCTTCTCCATTTTTTGTTACTAAAGTTATGAAACTAAATAACTAAACGTATCCTAAAATGACATTAATTGAGAACTGGAGCTAAGTTAGTTGTGTATATAATCAATATGAATAATATTAACTCTGTGTTTTTATCGAAACTATGGTTGTTTTCAATATTGCGATTGGCAAATTTGGAAAAACTATCATTATTTATGTATCTCCTTAATCCTAGTATCAAATTTTCGATTTGTTTTTCCTATATAAAATGAGGGGCAATCCATACATTTCTAAATAAAAATCTAACCCACAGTCCTATCTTAAATATGTTCCCTTTCACCATATCATATCTCTTCCCCCCCCCTCCTCCTCAATCATCCGCCAACACTCTAACACCTGACACTAATATATGATTGCCCACATTCTATTACACTATGTTAGTATCTTGTACACCCTAAAGAAGGGATGGTCGTTCCGAAACCGGTTGGTGACAACAAAAACGAAGTGGTGTTTAAACAAAGTGAATTGTTTTTAATTATATTTATAGATGAATCTTTTGGTGTTTAATAATGTTTAATGAACTCAACATAACTAGAGATATAAATTGAAGGAATATCTCAAGACGAAGCTGTATTTGAGAAAATCGAGTATCCGAATACAATAATAACTAAAAATTCTTGTTTTTTTGAGTTGTCTTAGTTTTGATCTATGTGTGCGATATGTATGATTTGTAATAAATATAAAGTAGCCGACCGCCGGGCAAATGAACCCGCGCGTGTAGGAGTGGTGCTCAACAACTATAAGAGTGAAGACGCACGCCGAAGGCGTGCTCTTTTTATTTTCCTTCGGAAACCATACTCATAACTCCAGTTCTGTATTGAATATAATATTTTTGCATGTAATAAATTATTGTCATTTAATTACGAGTAATTACTTCTACAAGTACTTGAACAATATTCATCTCGTAGTTCGGCCGAATTAACCGGTGAATTTAAGGACACCACAACTGGCGCAGCCGGTAGGATTATTATGATTCATTATATAAACAGTATTTATTTGGATGCGTAAAACAATACGTAATGAGATCGATGTGTTAAAAGGAATGAGCGATTAATTTTAGTACGCATTACGGAATAATTTTTTTTAGTGGTATTTTGTGACCTCGTGAAATCTCTTTAGAATATCCGCATCACTTATGTTACCAGACAAAGTATGTAAGGCGAGATGTTATTTGAAATAAAATTGATCTATCTACTGGAAATAAAATTTGCGCAATAGAAAGCTGCCAGGAATGCCACATCCAAATATGGGATTCGAAAATTACAAAACAAACATGTTTTCAAAAGCAGTTATAAATTGTAAAACTGCCACTATCGCTAGATAATAATTTTCAAACACGTCACCCTCTATTTTTCGTTATTTGAATACAGGCAGTTTTGTCTCTGAATCCTTCAAATGTAGAAAACATCCTAAGTTGACTTCAATTTTTTTGAAGGTACACGATATAAGATAGATATGTAGATTTAAAAAAATAAAAATGGTGTCATAATGTTTACAGAATCTCCGAAGAGATTTCAACAAATGATTTTTAATTCACACTGTTTTTTAATTCAATCCTCTTCGCAAAGTGAAAGTAACGTTGGGCGGATAAAATATAATTATTTAGCACTGATAGTGCACGCGACTAAAGAAAATTTCATCTTCACGAATATCTTTTATATAGCAACGAGATCAAGATTTATTGCCGAAATATTTTATTTATTTAATGGTGTTCTTTCTATTGTACTATTTTGTGTGACATATACTGCCAGGAGGCAATAAAAAAAAATTGAATATTAGAATATATTGAAAAGTGACTAGAAGTAGAAATTTGTTAGATATTCAGTACTAAATTTTAAAAATATCACACATAAATACTCGTATACATATATTATTTAACAAGTTGGTCTTTAAAAATACTACTAATAGAAAAATTTAAGGCTTACGAATACTTATGCTTCCTTGATAATGCTAAGATTTATTCAATATCATAATAGTACATAATATTTTATGGGTGGATATCTGACTAAATTACGAGTCAAAAATGTTCAAGAAATATGTGACTAATCACAACCATGTCAGAGATATAAGCATTAAAAAAAATCATTTTTTTATTTTTTTTATTTAAACACATATAACATATAAGCATTGTACAGCTAAAAAATACAGTTTGTTGCATATATTTAACACAGATTTTAAAATGCATTGCCTAACTAGGCAAGCCTGTTTTAGGGCAAATTGGCAAATAAATAAACAATAACAAAACAAACAAAAAATTAAACGTCATCGAATTTCGAGCGGCCAGACAATTTTTGATAAATGATTTAGGATCTGAAGCAAATATATAGATTACAAATAGATAAATTTCACAAATATTTATTTCGTAGTACGTAGACTTAAAGCATTACATGGTATTGTAATTTTTTAAAATAATAATATTTTCCGTAACGGTGCAGAAATTGCACGTATTCCTTGAACATTTCCTATTCGTAATTTAGTGAAAATATTGTGGACTAGGTCTGTTACACCCTATATATACGTAAACATATAACGTTGTTGTACGCCTCCATACAAAAAACGGGCTGCAATTCTTTAAAATAAAATCCCAATATCTTTCGGTGTATCACACGTTGGGAAATTGATACATTTCATTAAGAGTAATGTGTCAATTTCTTTTGAAATGAATATTTGTGACATATATTTATGGTACGAACATTGTGTGGGTAGGTAATTATTTATTATTTTAAACCTACGGTTCATTTTTTAGAAATGTTACTCTATTCAAAACAATAATTTTTCAATGTCAAAATATTTTATTATTTTTCTTATCATTTCAAGACGTTAATGTTTTGTAATGCGATGCCATTTTAATATATTCAGATTGATTCATGATTGTTCAATGGACTGTTATAATTTTTTTTTAAATATAAGTATGCTAATATACCATTACAGTGACAGCACTAAAATATAGATAATATAAATAAATACGCACTCATTACAGTACTATTCAAGAGATGACAGTCGGGCCGTATGGGTCGTAGTATAATTTGGTGCGGTCAGCATGTTTCCTCGGTATTTTTTAAATTTAACACGTTCAGAAATAATGCTTCCGTGACAATACAGTAGTTTCCATTCGCTTCACAATTTAGTATACACTGGACTCTTTTTTTACACGGTTTAGAAATAACACGGTGCTACATCCCTTGCATGTACTCAGTACTATGCGTAGAGAGGCACGCGGAAGGGGGCTAAGATAAAGCTGCGTTCAGATATCATAAATGTGGCACATGCATTTGACCGAGAAGGCATTGAAGAGCTTACGATTGAACA
This sequence comes from Eubasilissa splendida, assembly GCA_031772225.1. Classification (NCBI taxonomy): domain Eukaryota; kingdom Metazoa; phylum Arthropoda; class Insecta; order Trichoptera; family Phryganeidae; genus Eubasilissa; species Eubasilissa splendida. Next base: position 23,534,498 of record CM062850.1, on the reverse strand, counting down.
TATCGAGAAAGAAATACTCGAAACTGTTTTAGAGGAGCACACCAGCCTCGAGGAAAGTAGTGACGATAACGAAGGTGACCCAATAACAGCGTATTCAATCCTTGAAGACCTGCAACTAGCTAATAAACGTGGAAATCGTTTTATAACAAGTGATCACAACGTAGAACGTGTTTGTGATGTAATTTGATCGCTTGCATGGCTCGTAACCAAACTCAAACAAGTAACTCACAATAAAAAAAGTCACAGCGATCGATAACAGAATTTTTATTTAAACCTAGTAAAACCGAAAATTTGTAAATAAATCTTAATCTCTGGATATATCAAGTGATGAAAACGATGTCGTACCAAATGTGCGTAAACGGGTTCGAGTATTGTCTGACAGTGATGGTGAATAATCTATGTCAAGATTTTTTTAACCTTTACCATACCATGATATTAAATTCCCGAACGCAACCATGCTGTCAACTCGTGTTACCGTAAATAACTATTAAAAAAATGTTTTTATTAGCTTAAATGGCACGAATTTACTATAAATATTGAGCATACAATATGTTCATTAGTCCCAAGTAGTCACAAGTCCTTCCTTCTTATTTGTCTTCATTTAATTAGTGAGAAAAAGACAATTATATTTGTATGTTTGTTGTTCTTTTCACTGTGAAAATAGTGTGTGATCTCTGTCTTTTATACCACAAATTGTATTTTTACCAACGTATTAATTTTATAATTGATTGAATGGAAAAATAATTGCTTTTGTACGATTCCCTTTTCATAATTAGTTTTTTACTAGTCATTTCTAAGCGCTATTATTTTCTTTAAGATTATCTAAAATATGAATTTTATGTTGCATGTATTTACAGAAATATTACAGGTTTAATTATCATGGTAGACCTGTGTTACTGCATGGTTTGGGAAGGGTTAAAGTAATTTTTTAAAATAAAATTAGGATACAATAAACAATAATGAATTTTATTTTTTAAAATCCTGAATAGATTTTTGTACATGGAAACCTATCCACCATTATTTTTTATTTTAGTATATTTTTTTTACACGGTATTGCGTGGAACGTATCCACCGTGTAAAAAGAGGGTCCAGTGTACTAGCATATAATCTATACTACTATTCGTATAGCTAAAAGCGAGACTTATAAATATTTTTATATTTTCACTGTATGAAATGTTCAGGGCGCGGCCTTTCAATTGACCTTTTTCTATTAATGCGGCCCACGAATTATCTTAAGTTGGACATACAACATATAATTAACAAAAAGGAATAACATTGTTGATTTTCGAAGTACAGAAAATATCACTTTAATTATTGGATATTAATTAGCAGTAAGAAAAGTAATTAAATTATATGTTTATAATTTTACCGTTTTTTATGTTACATAACAGGTCTCTCATTAGAAAAAGAAAATGGACGAATAAAGAATACTAGAAAAAGAAGAAGAGAAATTCATAAACTTTACATTACAATGGAATTATAAAAAATACAACAGATAAATAAAAATAATTTAATACATTTTAAGTATTACACAAATATAATTTAATTTATTAAGACAATTGTGAAAACATAATTATAAATTATTCCCACGATTTGGAAACGGATGACTATAAACGAATAATGTCTACAATTTAAATTGACTCCTACACGCTTTGGTGTCAGGTAGCAGGAAGTATTTGCTAATTATTTTTTTTATAGATCTTGCTTAATTCATTAAAAGTAAATTTTGTAAATTAGTTTTTTTGGCTTTTTAGAGCCATCAAGATGTCATCATCTCATTCGCAGATTATGAAAATTTTTACCTGTATGTGATAATTATGCATGATTATATAATTATGGTCTAATAGAACCTAGAGATAGTTACAAATGTCGCACAGTTTTCACCGTCACTCGAGACGACTTTTGTTAAATGTCAAACACATAAATTTTTAAGTTTACCACACATAAACGTTTTTATGTTTATAATTAATAAGTAGGTAGATTTTTAAAAACCTTCCGAATAAACAAAAAAATGTGAATGATTCGAAAAAAAGTGTAACTATTTTTGTTAGAAGAACACATTCTTATTGTGAAGTTGTAATTATCCAGAACATAGGTCTGTGATATTTTAAATATGAATTAAATATATTAATTAGAAATATATACATATAAAAACAATGTGTCCAAAATTTAATAAAAATGAATTGATAATTCTGGCGTCTGCTATCAGTTTACTCAAAGGTATTTGAGATTCTGTAAAAATAAGGTAGATGGTTTTTTCAAATAATGGAACGATTAAATGTATTAATATCAAAAAGGTAACATATAGGTTCGAAAATTGTCGTTAAAAATATTGTCGCTGTAGCATAGTTGGATAATGCACCTTCCCCGGTTAGGAAAGAGATCCAGGTTCGAATCCCGGTGGCGCAACAACAATATTTTTCGATAAAATTGATTTTATATGTATATCTTTCTAATCAATATATACGTATATATAAAAGCAACACTTAATACAAGAATCAATATCTGCGATTACTAAATCTGTAGTTAAGTTGTTAGGCGTGCATATTGATTCAGATCTTCAATGAATACACAAATTAGCAAAACTCTCAGTGCATGCTTTTTTATTTTATTTTTTATTTTTGAGAGTAACAAATAGTATAATAATAATAACTGATATAAAACATGATATATAAAAATAATACGAGTGAAGTTTCTTCGGAATTAAACAATGACGATGATCATACAAACTAAAAAATAGTATCTATATATTATAAAAACTTATAAACAAAATAGTGTTTTTACACTGGTCATATAAAGTGAAAAGGGTGAGGAGGGGAGGAAAATAAAATGCAATATTAAATATATTATTATATATATACTCATACACTTATGTATATACAATATATGTCAAGAGTTATTAAAAAGTAAGTAGTTTAATTTTAAGGGGAAGCAATTTATCATTGAAAATATCCAGGTTATTAGAAGAATTTACGGGATTATATTTTGACATAGAGCGGGTCATAAAACAATTTTTTAAGTTATTATTTCTGCCAAAATTTGGGAAAAATATATTTACGTGATTTAAAAGATAAACGTGTTGGGTGTGTCGGACACTTAACAAGTGTTTTGTTCTAAAAAAGGGCGAGCCAACTAAGTTATTTAAAATATTGCACAAATCTTGTGTGTTAAAGAGCGGCGGGGGCGGGGGGAGGGGGATTTTATGGAAACTCTCAAACTATCAACTGAGACAGATTAAAAGTATTCGGAGACATCTTTCTCCTGAATCATATCGTCTACTTATAAATGTGGACTAATGTAACAATATTTATGCTGGCCTACCAATGTTTCAGCGGATAATATATAGAGTGTCTAAATTCTCTCATATAACATACCTTTTGCACGAGCTACAATGGCTTCGGTTCCCTGAAAGAGAATTTAAATTCGACATATAACATGGCACTTCTATATCTTCAAGAGTTTTGTATCCCAGACAATTTTAATAGTAGACGTCAAACTCTCGGGTCAGCCTCAACTTCAGCCGCAGAAAGGGTTGCAGAACCGAACAGCCGTTGCCAGAAATCTAAGTTTAGTGAGCGGGCATTTGCAGTGGTAGGCCCAAATCGTGGAACTCTTTGCCTTCCGTCATAAGAAACAGTTCATCAGAGACTAAAAACGCACCTTTTCAAAAACTCATTTTCATAAGTTCAAATAATTTTTTTTAATTGTAAATACAAAGATAATGTAGAACCCTAAATAGTTTATATTCAGAGCGTTCTTGAGGTGATTTTTTTTTTATGAAAATAGCGCTATAAAAATTATCCAATATAATTATTATATATTTTTTATAAATGTTATAGTAATTGATAAAGTAAAATTAATCAATGCTTTTTTCAGTTAAAATGTTATTCAAAATATTGAATACATGATACATAATTCTATTTTTTATACCATTGGTTTATATTTAACACATTGCTATTTATATTTAACACATTGTTTTATTACTGATTTCTGTACATTTGTATATTCTTCTATTCTCATGCACAATGAGTTCATATAATGATTAAATAAAATTATATTGACTTTTTTTAAAGTATGCAATATAATGTGCCTATCCTCAATTGTCATTGACCAATCAAAAACAAATGCACTACTGGTACAACTGACCCAGGGGTCGGGGTCAGCTGTACCGTTTGTTTTATTCGTAGTATAATTAGAGAAAAGAGAACATAATAATTTAAAAGGTAACTAAATTGTCTACTATTAAGAAAATTATTATTTTATATATTTATTATAACATCGATGCAAAAATTGTTAAATGTTAAATTTTGTTACAATTAACCCCTCGGTCCCTACTTATTTATTTCACAAAAAATATTAAATGTATGCAGTAGATTGATCATAGAAAATTAATCTTATGAATTTGCTCATTCACTTTCAAATCACACCAACGCGACATTAGGTATAGTTTAATAACATAAAAAGCGTTATTTAAATATACATCAATAACAAGATTTAGAGTCTGACTATTTAAATTATGTTCGGAGACCGAATAAATCAGATTAAAAGCGTTATTTAAATATATATCAATAATAAGATTTAGAGTCTGACTATTTGAAGAATGTTCGGAGACTGAATAAATCAGAAAAACTTCCTGTATATATTATCCATACAATATTATTATGAATGTGCTCATTCACTTTCAAATCACACCAACGCGACAGTAGGTATAATTTAATAACATCAAAAAGCGTTATTTAAATATATATCAATGACAAGATTTAGAGTCTGACTATTTGAATTATGTTCGGAGACCGAATAAATCAGAAAAACTTCCTGTTTTCCCTATGTATGTATTATGAGCGCGAAGCCTCGGGGCTCAGCGGCAGCTGCACTCTGCAACTGCCTCAGGCATTACACGGAATCACCAGTTAATACAATATTTTTTGAAAATTACGTTTCGTTCATTCTTGAGAAAATTTAATCATACAACTGATGACGAGAAAAAACTTGCGACAAAGGTTTCTTTAGTGTTGAAAACATTTTCCAATTAATTTTAACTAAAATTATCGAAATGTTGAAAAAACAATTTTTACAATTTTTTTAAATTCAAAAATATACAAAGCCAGCCCTGAACATCGTTTAAATAATTGTTTTATTTTTATGTAAATAATTATTAGATTGCTAATGCCTTAAATCACGAAAATAAAAATATTATTTAAACATTATTTATATGTGATAATTATCTATACTCCTAATTCGTATCCACAAAACTAAAATCTAAATAACATATCTTAAATTAAATATAAATCATTTGAAATTATGAATTCATAATAAATAAAATCAGTAATAGAATATCTAAACCTTATTTCATACCAATAAATAATCAATTTCTCATTTCTAACGATCAAAACATTAATTGAACACCGCCCTTGTCTTGTCACCCATACAAAATATTTTTTCCTCGTTAATATGTTAAATCAGAAGAATTTTTTTACGAAAGTGTAACATATCGACATCTATTATTTAATTTTTACGTTTCAGAATAATATTAAACGCTTAGCGACATCTATTTACACTTGATGTTACTTGGAATGGAACAATTAATAAAACAGTTGTTATATCCATTATTTACAACAGATGTCAGGCATCAAATGCATGAAGCCTGGTAAAATAATGTTTCTTAAAAATGTAACACAAGGATGAGATTAGTTTTTGTATTTATTAAGCTCGAATCAAAAATAATTTCTATTATATTTAAAGTGTAAAATTTATAAAATGGCCGTATACACGACGTGACAATTTTATAAGTTACAATATAGCGACCAGAAAATTTTAGAGGACTTGCATGTTTTATCACAATTGTTTGTTCACTGAATTTTGGAGACGGCAAAGCATCGTAAAGGCGGAGGACACGGAATATATTCCTAAGCGTCGCACGTGTTCCGTTTTTACGATAGTTGGTTTTGCATTTTCACTAATGTATTATTTGTTAGGAGTGTTGAGTTGTGATTATAACGCTCATTTGGATGTGAGAAAAACCTTTTTATACAGTACATGAATAAATCAGTTTTATTGTGTGGAAATCAGTTAAGTAGTAAATGTATTAGTTAAAAATAACAGTGAAAAGTGAAATCTTATTTACTATTTACTGAATAAGATTTTTCAAGATTAAAAAAGGATCGTTTAGGTGGTTTTGCACATGGAACGGACGAATGAAGAGAGAATAGCAAGAAATATATATGATATAAGACCAGGTAAACCAAATACTGGAAGACGGTTCTATTAGAAGCCTCATTGATCGACGAGTTTGCATGAGAAGATGTATGAATGTGGATGATGTGAGAATTGTGTCAGAACCGAAGACTGTGATACTCTATTAATTAATGTATTATGATATATCTTTGACGGTTAGGTCGGTGGTTAAATGAAACGCGCGGTTCATGTGGACGTTCATTGTGACATGTAAACAAGGAAGAATACAGAGATAGAACAGAGACAATAAAAAGTTAAGCGTGTTGATTAAAAGCAGAGAAGCGAGTCGGCGTTCTCGCCCGGCGCGCGCAGGCCAGGGAAACCCGCCGTGGCGGAGCGGTGGAACAGAAGAAGTTGTCGGTGAGCGATCGGGTCAGATCTCCTGCCAGCCCACTATCGCCAGTATCGTTGCCGGCTGGAAGCGGTGGTAAATTTGAACCACTGATCCCTACATATCTTATTGGCATATGCAAACGATATGTTTCATTTGTGACTGTCGAAATGAGTACGGATAACTTCATAATACACAGTAGAGAAATGGGACTAGAGATCGGCACTGCCAAATCAAAATTATCAGAAAACAGACACCATCAATCCATCATAAAAGACCAAGCGTTTGACTCGGTTTAAATATCTGGGAACAAATGTGACAAGGAATAATGATATCCAACCGTAAATAAATAGTAAGATAAAATTAGGAAATGCTTGTTTGCTTTACGGATTTTTTTTATTGAATTGTATTAATCAGAGCCACCCATTCTTAAATAATTTCAGTAATCTTGAGACTATATTGGTTTCTTTTAAAACACCAATTTTTTACACCATTTTTGTTTTGTTTTTCTTTCTTCCTTTCGTGGGATGACGAGAAGATCTACTAGCGCTACCGCATCGTCGTAGTTGCGGTGTACCGGTGCCACGGTTGACTGAGAAATTGTCACAGGTTGGCCGCTACGTGTATGGCCAAAGTTGAGCTTCGGTTAACTTGTCATGTTTACCTGAACAGGTATACCGTTGCGTGGCTTATGACATAGATGAGCGGATAAAGTAGAGACAGCCCTGCAATAGGTAGGCGGGAGGGGGGTGGACTGGATCACGGAGGCGATGTCAAGAGGTGAACAGCACGCCGTTGTGACTGCGGTAATGGACTTCCAAATCCCACGAGACCATTAATGAAGAAGATATAATAGTCTATGTTTTGAACAGTGATTATTGAATGCTTTATATAATATGTACAACCTAGGTACATTTTCGCTTGTGTGTGTACTGAATGGCCATGGGATAAATTAATTAACAAAAAACCTTCAAGATGTGCTTTTGAAGTGAATACACGATTACTAGATATCAAATCAAACCAACACTCTCAAATAAATAGGTATATATATCATTCATCATTTAATGTTTTAAAGATCCTGAAAAAGAAGTGAGACGTGATCTCAATCACAAAGTGTTATTCTTCGAACCATTCAGACTTCAGCCAGGTTTCTTCTGGATTACAAAGCCCGGCTTCCATGTTATCCAAAGGTCAAACGATCTGACCAGTTATCCGAAAATTCGGCCGAATTAACTAACTCAATTACAATTAACGAGCTTCACAGGTCAGTTCACGTTAGGGTCGCACATACATTTTCTCCTAGATTAAAGGAATTAAATCGTTAGACGAAAAAGGTTTGTTTTGAAATATATTTTCTCGTACTAACAGATAAACGTAATTTATGTAATGTTATTGTAAAAGCAGGAAATGGGGTGACAAGAATATTTTAATTGACTCATTTCATAACATCGCATATATGTATTATCATTTCTATACTAGATTGTCCCAGTGAAGAGCAGAATATATAGTTCACTCTATTTTATATAACATAAAAAAAAGCATTACACGTTTCAGACATATGTGTCATACCATTCCTGAGACCTAAATATTCCGAACTTTTCTAACTCTATTTTAAACGCCCAATATATATAATTCTATTTTAATAATCTTTAATTGGGGAATCATCCGGTAAATGGCAGTTTATGTTAAAAAAAAATCCTTTCTTTAATAGCTGTTTTTTTTAAAGTTATTAATAATCAATTAATTAAAAATTTATATGTGTAAAAATGTAGAATACCCTTGCACGGAATATGTTTTTTTCTACATATTTCCTCTTCGTTAGGGTCTAAAAAAATACTAAATACCAGTAAAAACGTTTTTATAGTTTACCTGTGATCCTTCTATAAAATATATTTCACGTTTTAGAGAATCTTCTGATAAAAAATATTCTATATGAAAAAAGAAAAATATTTAAGGTCTTAAATCTAAAATTTTTTAAATAATTTTGATTTAACATTTCATGAGTGTAAAAATCAGCATTATATTCTTAATGATAATTAATTCATAAGTGCCATTATTAGCATTATATTCTTAAACGACAATTCAACATGGCAGCAGTCCGGGGAAGTAGTTAAGACGTTAAAGTGCTCGCTTAGCATGCGTAGTCTACCGCGATCGATACCCGACAATAATTCTTTTTTTGAAATAATGGTCAAAATAAAACACAAGGTAAAAGTGAGAGTAAAAATGTTGCAAGTTTTTTTAACACTGTTTTTGTGAGAAATTTTACTGGGGGACCCTATGTTAAAAACGGGATTTTAAATTTAGTTGTGATTTTCAATTCTATTAGTGCCGGAAGTTCTATTATGTATTGTGATATGTGAGCGGCTTTCCGTAAAATATAAGTTGTTATTTTACAAACAAAAGGTTTTTCTTGACAAGAGAAATGTTAAAATATTTATATTTTTCATTCTCGGCGATATTTTGTCTCGGCATAAATGAGAACTGCTTTTTTAACGTATCAAACATTGTAGAGTTTTATTATTTTAGCAATTGTAATGTCCGTTTCATCTTCGCTTGTCGGCGACATAAATCATGCTCGTGTCACACTAGTTTTCTTTACGTAAAATATATTCATATACAAGGTATCCCAAATTTTTTTCATAATAAAAATTATGTAATAAAATAATTGATGGGATAATAAAAAATAAAAAATTGTATTTAAGTACAGCCTCTGGGAATTTATTTCTTAAAAATGATGTTTTCTAAATGTGATCCGTTATTTCGATGGCACTCTTCTAAACGCGAGGCAAAATTTCTGACAATCGGTCGGCACGTGATCGCTGGCGTTTCTTCTCGAATATTTTCTTTGAATAGGTCCAGAGAGGGAAGAGTGTTACTGTATACCTTTGATTTAAGGTTTCCCCATAGGGAAAAGTCCATTGGTGTCAAGTCTGGGCTACGTGGAGGCCAGCTTATGTCCAGAGAAAATTTCACGAACAACTTGGTTTATGGTTTTTGATAGGTTTCAATGAATTCGAAGCTGTCAGTCAGTTCAGCTACTATTGTCTAGACGTCTAGACTATGTCTAGCATACGAAAAATGAGGAAGAACAAAAGCATATCAATGACGATAGCTCGAAGCACGTGCGAGTCCTCATCTTTTCAATGTGACGAATCTTAAACCCGGGCAGTCCTGTGCCAGAAAGAAATGGGATGAGGATTTTGATTTCGATTTTGCGGACTATATTGCAGCAGGGAGTAAATATTTCATAAAATTTGAATTTACAGTCATCGAATATCAAAAATAAGCTTTTTTAATATGGAATAAATTTATAGAGAAATATTATTTTTCAGAACGCCAGAGATCGTCCGTGAAAGACCAGGCACGATCAGTTATACCACCACAAAGGATGTAATCAGAAGCTTCAAAATCGACGACTGTGTATGAGAAATGTACGTAACAAGAGTATGGGATTCTATCTCTGCCTACCCCCTGCGGAACAACGACGCGATTGTAAGTTAGTTAGTAAGGTGTATAATAATTATAAATGTTTGTAATGAGGTGTCAAATACAGATACGAACTTAGATTTGACGGGAGCAAACTGTAAGCAAAAATATAATAGTTATGGAATACTTATATGTGATGTCACATACAGCGCCGACGCTAGACTTTTTGCCGCCACAGGCAAGATTGTTTTTTTTCGCCCTAGTAACTTAAGTGAAGATGTTTTTAATTTTTGTAAAACCATCCCCATAAATTGATCGCCCCCTAAATCGATCGTCAGCGTGCGACACACGTTAGGGGCGGTATTTTGATAGGTCGGTGTTTTGAAACTTCCCAATGGCGAGTTTTTACCAAAAAATGTTCTGGACATTAATGTTGACTACAAATTACTGTTTTATTAGGAAATAACTATTATGTTATTTATTGGATTTGATTTCTTGGATAGTGTATAGCTGGATTATTTTTATTTCAAACTATTATTGTTTTGCAAAGTAGGATTTTGTTTTTCAATTTTATATATTTTTCATCCGACCCATTGATTTGGCTCCCATTGGAAGGCGTATGGTTCCGCCTGTGCGTAACTGTGCAGAAATTGATGCCGAAATGACATGTATTAGAATAAAATTTTCGTTTAAAAATATTAAATTATTTTAATAATAATAATAATAATAATAATAATAATGGATAATTTGTATAGCGCCATTTTCATAAAAACTTTCACCTCAAGGTCGCTTTACCATTCAAATTGTTTGGGATACAAAGTTCTTGAAGATATAGAGGCGCCATGTTGTGTGTCGCCTTGTACATCAACCAGCACAATTTAATTTCAACTCTTTCAGGGAATCGGAGCCAATGTAGCTGATGTAAAAGGGATGTTATATGATAGAATTTGGAAACTCTATATATTATCCGTGCAGCCGCATTTAGAATAGATTGTAATCTATCCAGCTGAAACATTGGTAGGCCAGCAAAGATGCTGTAACAATAGTCTACACATGACACCACAAATGCATTTATAAGTATACGGGCTGCTCCAAGAGGAAGATGTCTCCGAATACTTATAATCTGTCTCAGTTGATAAAAGCATGCACTGACAGTTTTACTGATTTGTGTATTCATTGAAAGATCTGAATCAATGTGCACGCCCAACAACTTAACTGCAGATTTAGCATTCGTAGACTTTGATTCCTGTGTTAAGTTTTGCCTTCTGGGTGTTGCTGCTATAGTAATTCTGTTTTGGATGGATTCAATGTAAGTCTATTCTGTGCCATCCACTCGCCTATTTTATCCACGCATCTTGCAATTTTTCTTTTTAATACTTCTGTCTCACCCGGCTTGCAGAAAAAATAAATTTGCGTATTGTCTGCATAACAGTGGGGCCATAATCCTGACGATATTATTATGTATTTTATGTCTTTCGTATATAAAATATACAATAGTGATACGAGAACAGATCCCTGAGGTACCCCGATGTTAGAAGTAGATGTAGGGGAGGTTGAATTTTGAAATCGCACCGATTGCGATCTATTACAAAGATATGTTTTAAGCCAACCATGTGCATTTCCGTCTACCCCATAGGTTTTTTACAGTCTCTCAAGCAAGATTTGATGACCGACTGTATCAAATGCTGCACTCATATCTAAAAAAGCAAGCAGGACCAGATGGCCCGAGTCAGTAAGTGTTATAATGTCAGACAGGACTCGAACCAACCCTGTTTCTGTAGAATGATGACGTCTGTATGCAGATTGCATTTTGGGAAATAAAGCATTTTCTGTTAAATACATATTAAGACGACATGATACAACCTTTTCTATAATTTTTGAGAGGAGCGGCAGATTAGAGACCGGGCGATAATTCATGGGGTCTTCGGGATCTAGTGTAGCATTTTTCAGTAGTGGAGTCACGTAGGCCATTTTCATAAAGTCTGGAACGCTTGATGTTTCTAAGGATTTGTTAAATAAATCCACCAAAAATGAACAATTTCTGAATGACACTCCTTTAGTAACCATGTTGGTATTGGATCTAACACACATTGCTTATTAGATAAGCCTTTGACTATTTGCGTTATTTCGGCGACCGTCGGCAGCGTGAAATTATGCAATCGCGATGTAGTTTCTTCCTCGATTACAGGTTTCGAAGCTGAGCTCGTCGAGGCATGATTAGCAATCACTTTGTTTGTGAAACTGTCAGCAAGGTTGGAAGCCCTGGCAGTTGTCAAAATTTCCGCTCTACGGTCGCCGCGAACAGATTTGAGAGCTCCCCATAAATTTTTATGATTTTCTCTAATCTTGGAACACCAATATGCAGATTGTTTTGTTTGTCTGGTTGATCTGTATTTCCTCTGCGCTTCAAGCCAGACTCTTCTATCAATTTCCAAGAGAGTTCGTTTGAATATTCGTTCAAGGCGTCTCATTTCTTTCTTTTTATCCCTACATTCTTCATCAAACCAGCACTCAAAGCCACGATTTCCTCCTAATTTTCGTAGTAACTGGAACATGTTGGTCGATTATGCGTAATAATGCAGCATTATATATATATCTACAAGTTGATTAATGTCTTTTTGGTGGCTATCGGGATCGTTACCAATCAGAGACGCATTAACATCATTACGAAAATGATTTATGTCCAGTTTCCTCCAGGACCTCGATGTTATGGTTTCATATGATGGAATAGGTTTATAAAAATCAACATTGGAATGAACAAGACGGTGATCAGAAAGTCCAATATCGATCACCTCGGCGGTTATGGGTCTATCACTATTACGACTAATAATGACGTCTAATATTCCTATAGCGCCCTAGTTTTTAGATGTTGGCATGAAAAGAAGAAGGCATATCTGTAAAGTAATTTTATTATTATTTTACTATACACCGCTGAATAATATTAAAAAAAAATCTTGAATACAAAACGAAAATGTTATTTTAATAACTTATGATTTAATATTGTCCCAGGAAAGATATAAATTAAGTACACCTTAACCCTTTTGTTAACCCTTAAACAACATAATTATTTTATTTTATAATTTCATTATTGCTTTAAAAAATGTAATGTATGATTTAATATACGATTACACAAATCCGGCTTATGCGACTAATTAATGTAGCATTGAGTTCAAAGAATATTATATTAATTTGCTATTTTAAAATATATTCAAAATATTGCATACACAATTAAATTCTAAAATATAAATAATCATGATACATAAAGTTTTATAACTATCTATTTACCAAACTCATATTATATTTTAATTATTGGCATTTTAAAATAAACAGCAGTATGGTCTCATTCTATCTCTACCTCTTATATCATCTTCTTACATAATAGATTTTGCCGTTATGTTTTTCAATAAGGATTTCAAAAATGAATAGCATAATTTCAAAATATGTTATCTGTAAGAAGGTCAACATTGAGTTTCAACATTATATTGATCTAAGTATACCTCTGTATATATACACACGTATTGTTTTCAATATTATTCTCATATCTTTATTTTGCAGTACTAATAATAACAAATACATTATCGTTGTATTAACCGAGATTATTAGTATTAGTAGAGTATTAGCATATTGAATAATAATAGAGTTGTATATTGGGCTGGCTAATAAATCTTTGCGGTTTTGTTTAATAATTTATTATAAAATCAAATTTTTAAACGAAAATTACATTTCAATGAATGACGTATTCTCCATTATTGTTCAGGTCTTCATCCCATATTTCAACTAGTTTATCGATGCCTTTTCTATAAAAATCGGCTGGTTTGGTATCGAAATAGTTATCGAGCCAATTTCTGAGGTTATTGTCGTTGTTGAACGTAACGCCACACATTTGATCGGAGAGCGACCGAAATAGGTGATAATCTAACGGAACGAGGTCAGCGGGTGGATGCAACAGAATTTCCCAGTTGACCTCCTGGATGACCATTTTAACCTTGATTAAAGGCGAATGGAATTGAGTTTTTCTCAACTTGACACTATTATTTGAGCCCAAAAATTAACAAACACTATAAGATACAGGTAAATAGCGGCACTGACGTTTTAGAGCAGAAAAATTCTTAAAAATAAAATGTAATTTTTTTGTCATAAAAAACAAAATAACGAGAAAATATCATTAAAAACTACTCAATACTACTTTACATGATTCGGTACTAACGAATCTCTTAAACCATTTCAAAAGTTAGTTTTTTTAGCAATACTTTTAATCACATCTTGTGTTTTGCGAAAAGGTCAATCTAGAAACCATTTTGACTCCCAAATATTCAATTTCATTATTCTGGTAGAAGAATTTTCCTGGAAGAAATATTTATCATCAGTATGATAATACCTAAAATTAACTTTTAACAAAGTTTTTAACTTTTTGAATTTTTTTTTAAATTATTAAAATAACACACAACGTCGTTTACTTCACACAATACTTTAATGAAATGTTAATTAAAATCGTTTTTTACGCATACTGCGTCATCTTCAGTAATAAACCTTTTAATAACTTAATAACATTTTTGTTATAAGTTTTTTTAAAGTTAATTACAATGGACTTTAACAAAATTTTGAAATATTAATATCTAAAATATTGTAAAATGTCATACACAACGAAACAGATGTGTGTATTTATAGACCACGCGGGAAAACATGAGTGAGCTTTAATAGTTGTGGTTAAATTCCACGAAAAGGGATTAGTGTTACTATTAGTAGGTACGAAGTATATAATAAAGGTAAGTACATTTCACTATGTACATGAATAAGAAAATTTATATAGTGTATGTTCAATATATTGACACAAACTGACCTTGATCCTCGGGGTACTGTTATTCTTTAATTCCGCAGCCTTCGGTCCGCAGACGTAGCCCGTGCGTCGTCATTTTGAGGTTAAAAAGCTTTTACCCCAAAATGTAAACAGACCCACTTTAAGGTTTCAAGTAAATTAACAGAGAAAATTAACTTGAAAATTACACCCTAGAAATACAAATAAATCTAATGTAGTATGAATAAAGTATTATTGTGCAGTGTGCTGCTTGTTATATGATTATTAAAAATGTAATCAATTATTATTATTAAAACTTTTATGTTTTATTTCTTTTTCTCAACGTAAGTAACATTATATTTAAATATTTTATTATTTTTCTGACCTAAATATGCGTTTAAAAATATTCTAATCGATGTATGATTATTTAAATTGATTTTTTATTTGAAATTATGTTCATAATATAAACGATCTTCCTCTCAAACATGAGATTTTTCTCTTATAAAAAATATACATTAAACTATTAACTTTATCACGTTTCAAAAAAATATATATTGAACGATTGATTTATCGAGATATTATACTGAAACAGTATTATATCAAATAAACATATTTACCTGTCACTCAGAATCTTTTGTATCAAGTTTTGAACGGATGATGGACTCCGTAATAGGATCCGAAACTTTGGCCTGAGAGGTAGGAGATACTCGGCAAATAGTACAGGAAACTTAACACAGAAAATCGCAATAGCGAGGAGAAGGAATCGCATGTGAAGATGTGATCTATTTCTTCTGTTGAGATGCTGTATGATGGAAGAGGGTTTTTATTATGAAATGGTGAATGTAATTAGGTTCTTCAGACTTGGTTACTATTTATTATACGTGTGGAGAATATATGACTTCCCCAATTAGTTATTTTTATGCAGCTCATGTTAAATAGGGTGGACCAAGGAAAATATTCAAATACACTCTTAAGGCGAATCTAAACATAATTGGCATAGACCCTGAATACTGGAAAGCCGTGGCCTATCATCGAGGGAAAATGAAAAGAAGGAAGATCATTCTCTCAGAATTTCCTTAGTCAGCGAACGCACCTGCACAACACGTAGAAGGATATGCAGTTTGAGGAAGGTTTGAGGACTATTCAGCCACGCCAGGATTCATAATAGAAAAATCATAGTAGATGCCATCCTCGTAATGAAGGACCCCAGTAGCGTACTAGTAAAGTCATTTTCTTGCAATGTTTTCGTACTAAATGGTAGTATCATTATGGTAGAATAATTACAATGAAAATGTGTATTATATTAATTAATTAAAAATTTAATAGCATTACCTCTATACTTATGAGCAAATTAATGTTCTCTCATAAATACGTGAATCAGCGAACACGAAAAAAATATAAATATTTAATCATAATATAATATATTTGATTATTAGTGTACATAATATCCCAATTTTTCATTACATTTGAGTAAAGTGTTAAGTTCTTAATTTAGAATATTCGAATTAAGAGGTAGGTAAGTATTTAAATCATACAAATTAAATGAATCCATTTAAGATTTACAAAAAAATCAATCTATCGAAAAAATATTCAATAGCTACCGGGATATTTTTTCTTATATATATTATTTTTTCCGATAGCTAGATTTTTCGATAGTTGATTAATTTAATATGTATTTTACTAGTATATATTATAAAACAAGGTATCTCTGATAAGAAAAATGTTAGGTTGCGTGCACACAGCGGTAAAGGTCAATAAACATCGGTTGGTCCAATCGTATCTCCATGCAAAGCGTAATAGACAACATTTTACGATGATTTTATATTCCCCGATGTTCTCCTGCACCACGTCCGCGCGTATATATTGACAAACGAACATTTGACAAATGAAATATTTAAGTGATTTTCGGCTTGAGACAATCTCTGCGATACGGATTTTGCTCCCAACTCTCCGCCTTCGTAGCCCCCATGTCTCAAGAGTTTCGCCATTCCGCGTTTTACTTTACATATATCACTATGTCACTATCGTTCATCAGTTGGGTGATTTTGAATCCACCCAGCAGCTGTAAAAACTGAATACATGTTTGTAATTTAACGCCTTATATTATAATATTATTTTAAATATATTAATTAGAAAGATATACATATAAAATCAATTAATCGAAAAATATTATTGTTGCGCCACCATAATAATATTTAATATTTTTCGATAATAATATTTTTAATAATAATAATAATATTTAATAATAATAATAATAATAATATAATAATAATAATAATAATAATAATAATAATATAATAATAATATAATATAATAATAATAATAATAATAATATAATAATAATAATAATAATATTTAATAATAATAATAACATAATAATATTTTTCGATTAAATTGATTTTATATGTATATCTTTCTAATTAATATATTTAATTCATATTTAAAATATCACAGACCTATGTTCTGAATAATTACAACTTCACAATAAGAATGTGTTCTCCTAAATATAATATTATTGTTTAACGATTTTTGCTAACTTTTCAGATTAGATAGTTGTAGGAATGTGTGGTGGTTTTTAGATACATTTTAAATCTCGTTGTCAAATCGCACACTGGATAGAGGTTTTGTCTTATTTCACCAATCTCAAGCTGATATCTGAGTTTACCTCCAAATTAAAAATTAACACGCGTACATGTGCATGTATGTGCCTACCTTTACTAAAAACGGTATCCTAGATTAAAACCTAAATAATTTCAAACTCGTTTCAGGTGAAAAATGTCATATAAATACATACATATGTATATGATGTCCTTTTTGTTTTTACTGAGATATGGTAATGGGAGGTCAGATAATCACTTATGTATTTGCCACATCGAGCTTGAATAATTTGAGTTACGACTGTATATTATTTAGTTTACCTGTCTGTGAGGAGTTAATATTATTAACTTATTAGTTTATCCATTGACTTATTGATGTATGTAAAACATACATTAGGTGTATGAATACATACTTTATATAGACCTAATATAAATTTGTAATTCGTAAAATAAAATAATTTAATATTAAAACTAAATGTTTTTATTGAATTTATTAAAAAAACATTAATTTTTCAGAATTAAAATATGCTCTCACGATACAAAGTACATCAATACTTTCATATTTTAGACCTGAATTTTGTACATATTTGTTCCGCAAATGAAAAGGCTCGTTCTGATTCAATACTTGTTGGTCGGCAAGATTTTGAAATGCAATGTTCAAATATTTATCTCGATTTTTCTCGAGCTCCCAATATGACATTTCTCTCTGAATAACAGTGAAATAATTTCCGGTAATTACCTATGATGCGTTTTGGTTGATTTACCGGCTTACCGGTAAACCGATGATGCAAGCCCTAGTGCTGGGTTATGTAAGATTATATTTTAATATGCTAACTTATCATCGTTCTCAACGTCGGTGAATACGAGAAAAAGGTTTCTTTTAACCTTTCTGTTGCGCAAGTATGCGGTCCGCGCCCACCAGAAATAATCTTCAGTACCCTTCTGAACATGAATATTATTTTACGTAGGTCTGAAGTATCGCTCCGTCTGCCAGGCAGTGCTCGCCTCGCTACTGACGTCACGCCGCTCCTTTGGCTCGTGAAGGTATTCATATTTAAATGCACCGCATCTAACTACTTTTCATAACCGTTGCATCTTTGCTCATCTCCTTTCGCTCATCGCCTTTCGTACAGCGTCAAATTTGAATCACTGATGAGATTTTTGATGTGTAAACATTTTAGTTCGCGCCCTCTCCCAAATCACAGAAAAGTGTGTGACGAAAAAGTGACAAAGCAACATAGGCGTGCAGTCAGTGCATTGAAATAAGCTGTAGCTAAATGTATATTTTGAGAAATTAAATATTTATCTGAAAAAATATTACGATAAAATCTGAGTAAAATGATAATAATTATATTTTATTTTATAATTTAAAGAGCATTTACTAACACAATACATAAAAAATGGTGGTATATTTTATATAGTTATTATACATTTTACAAACACTTATATGCGTTTATTTTTGTGCTACTACCCATCGCAGCCTGTAGATACTAGTGCGGACCTGATCAGTAATGCAAGGAATCTCAAGCTATACAGGGATTTCATCAAAACATGGACTACGAGATGGGGTATATTAGATAGATGATGACAAGCTGGTGTAAGCGAGAACGCGGACACT
Source organism: Eubasilissa splendida (assembly GCA_031772225.1). Lineage (NCBI taxonomy): Eukaryota > Metazoa > Arthropoda > Insecta > Trichoptera > Phryganeidae > Eubasilissa > Eubasilissa splendida. The sequence goes on along the minus strand of CM062850.1, from coordinate 23,515,494 downwards.
TCACCTAATGACATTTATTTTTATATGACCAAATCGAATTCATCAAATAAACAAACTTGGCCTGTACCGGGTATGGCGACTCATAACATCATTGTGTTTCGTCCCAGTTCCTTCATGGGAGAGTGTCTTTACTAGTAAGCTCTTTGATGGCTGTCTTGTACAGACTAGTTTTTGTCCTTCCTTATTTTGTTATCTGTTAATTTGTAATATCGATATGTACCTTATTTTGCATCTAAAAGTAAATAAAGCCAGCACTTGGCAGGGCGCCGGAAATCTTTGTTCGTTTTGCTTATACATACATTAGCTTATGTTTTTTATAAATTATAAGCATTGTGTGTGAAACCGATAAAATAAGTTGCAAACTTCTAAAATGGTTTCGGGAAAGGGTCCCCGCCCTCTGGCGTCCCTTTAATTAAAGTGCATTAACAATAAATTACATAAAAATGAATGTGTATATCTGAATAAATTAAAATAAAAAATGCTTGAAAGCATAAAATAATTACATACATGAACTAATATTACTAGATACATATTTTATTTTGAATTATTTTTCAGAAATTCTAGTCAAGTACAACTTAATTCAAAGTATTGGTTGCACGCCGCTGCCAAACTAAATACGTCATACTCGTTAGGAATGATGAGTACCTACATATTTTATGCTAAAACGTTGTTCTGACACTTTTGACACAAAGATTCGCATGTTTAAAAATTAAAATATGTCGTTTTACGTTCCGGCAGAGAAAAGGAATCATTTGTGAAGTCAGCACCTGCACGGTATCCACCGGTATTTTGAATTAAAAAAATGATATGTACTTATCCAGTACCAAATTACACAAATTACAAAGCCAAGCAACCATTTTCTAACAAATGAAAATTTAAAATAACAAAAATTAATGTATTAAAATTTCTTCATATCTTCCCAATGAACTGTACACATAACACACACATACACGCATATTATTTGCTTTAGGACTTATCGTTATAAATAATAAAGGGAAACATAATACTGTTGAGAACGAATTACCTTAGATACGGATTTGTGCGAGAATATAATATGTATGAATATATATTTACGTACTGTTATTGAATATATAAAAAATTTAAGTAATCTTAACTATATATATATATATATTAAAAACACGTTCGTTTTTGCCGTGCTCGCGTCTCACAGACCTGGCCGTTTAATCAAGCACTATGCAGCACTGCACTACGTCCAATTATGGATACTGGAAAATAACACTACATCCAAGACGTTCGGAAAGTCATAAAAATAGACGGGGAAACGTAATATTATTATGGAGTATACCTAAAGGTAGTTTTGAATTTTTACTGAAATTTTGATGAAATTATTCGATTATAAAGCGACGACAAATCTAGCAAAACAAGACAAAAATAAAAATGTAGGCTGTAACAGATAAATTTTCTGTTATAATTAAAAAAATTGTTTTATATAAAGTTAAATACAAATTAAATGTATTAATTACAAAGATGTACATGTAAAATCAATTTTATCGAAAAATATTGTTGTCGCTACCGGGATTCGAGCCTGGATCTCTTTTCAATCCGAGGAAAGGTGCATTAACCGATTATGCTACTTACTTAATGCCGGTAGCAACAACAAGCTGCAAATTGATTACATATGTATATTTTTCTAATTAATACATTTAATTTGAATTTAAAATATCACAGAACTATGTTCTGAATAATAACAACTTCACAATAAGAATGTGTTCTCTTAATATTATATAAATTTCTCTAATAGCCTGTCAAATGATATTAACCTTCGGTTCAGTGGCGTAACTAGGGCCAAAATGTTCGCGTACAATACGATAAATATCAAATTTTGCAATCTATACTTTGTCCAACGCTAATGTGGACTAATAATTTTTAAAATCTACCACAACAAGAAATGCAATTATAACATTTAAAAAATCATTTCTCACGCGTATTGTGAAAACATTATCTAGTTATGTAATTAGTACCTCGCTAATATATCGGGTTAGGGACCAAACAGTCGCCGAAAAGCAGTACGTTTAATTGAATTAACTTAAACTAGTTTGATGTAGATAATTCAGATAGTAGTATCAGAAAAAAATAGTTTTTTAAAATTGAGATACGTACACGAAATACGTGTCACATTAATTTCTTACTATTTTCAAACTAAGTTAAACGCTTCTGCTATTAAAATAGGACTAACTTGATGGCCTCCTAGAACAAGGCTCGAACCCTCAACCACTAGATCACTGGGCGAGTATTGTAACTAGACCACACGTTGTATTGTTAACAAATACTCATATTTTATATTTTGTAATTCTATTCCTATTAAACTCATTACATTCCCCTGGCGTGCGTAGGTGATCTTCTATGGTTTAAAATATTATATATACTGGCGTTAACCGATGGATCAAATTTCGAAAAATTATCAGGAAGGTAGCTACGTACATAATCCAGTGGAAAATTTTCAAATTTAAAATTAAATAAAAAAAAAACTATAATATTATTCTCATATTTTATTTATACGATTTATACGACTTTAACAATGCCGATTTTATGTTTTATAAATAATATCGTCTAAATGCCGTCCATTTTTCTCAAGACACTCTTAAATTTGCGAACACGTGAGAGCAAAGCGTTGGTTCAATGGCAGCAATATCACGGCGGATATTTTATTGTAGAGCCTGAATTCTTCGAGGATTGTTGCTGTAAACTCTCGATTAAAGGTATCTCTATAAAAAAAAGTCGCACGGTGTAAGGTCCGGTGACCGAGGTGGCCAGGGTATGTCTCCGTACTTGCTGATTAATTTATTGGGAAAAATTCCCCTCACTAACTGAGAAACCGTGTGTGTAAAGTTGAAACTCTAGCTGTGTGTGGAGTGGCCCCGTCTTTCTGAAATTGTATTCTGTTGTTGAACCCGGAAAACATCTGCAGTTGCGGTACCAAAAACTCGTCGATCATTCGGAAATACACGTCTTTCGCTGGTTAAAAAAATAAGGGCCAATTATCCCTCGGGCAGAAATTGCATACCACACTTAGCCATCGATATAAAATGTGCTTTGTCAGTAGACAATATGTTTCTAAGCGTTCGTGCTGTTCCAAAATAAGCTAAGAATTCAAGTAAAAAATAGTTATTTTCGTTGAGAAACTGCATGATTTGCAGTTTATATGGATGAAACTGTAGTTTCTTGTTCAAAATAACGTGCACTGTTGATTTTTTTATTCCAGTACATGCTGCGATTTTCCTTATCAATTTACGCGGATTGCACATAATTTCTCGTCGAACTTGAACCACATGTTCTGGCGTCGCTGCTGACGTTGTTGGTCCCGGAGGAGTTTGATTAACCATTGTCCTTTCTTGTCTGAACTTTTGAACCCAACACCAGATAAATTGCGGGCTTGGCCCATCACTTACTCGTCGAATATTAAAGTGAGTACAAAAAGTTCAACGCGCACGAACTAATGAATTACCGCACTTTAAATATTGCTCTACCGCGAACGCGCGTTGCGCTCCTGACCAGTGACTCATTGCGACTGGCAAATAAGCAAATCACGCGCGTCTAATAATATGCCTCCCGGTTACCTCACCCTGATAGTTTACGAGCAATTACGATTTAATCGTTAAATTTTTCCGCTAGACACCTATACATATTTATATAGACATATATACCTGCTGAATAATATACTTTTATTACAGAGTTTCATGTTCGTTGTGTTCAAATAATCGCAGTTGTGGAGGACTGTAAATTGTAAATTATAGAGAGAAAACGCCAATTTGACAAACGATTGTTTTAAATATTTCCAAAATTATATTTTATTTTACCTGTATAGAAATCTGATTGTTCAATCACTAAACTATTAATAATCGAATATACCTTAAATGTAGGTTAAAATAGTTTTTAAATAGTCTCTACATTTATGTGATTGTGCGATTGTAATTTACTGAATATGATTAAAAAAATCATTCGTCACCTGGTTGCTTTGATATTATATATATTTATTTAATACTGGTACAACACATAGAATTGGGCATTGCCAGGTGGCCTCTCATTTGTTCAGATTGAACTTGATAGATTTCCCAACGTGTGAGTGTGGTGCCGAGGAGGCAACCCTTGACCATGTCTTTTTTGCTTGTCCATTGCGGATCACAGGTTTTTTTACAGTAATCTCGTCAATGGTAATTTTCAGCTCCCGGTTAACTTGTGTCATCTTCTTTCCTTTAATTCGCCACGTTTAATCTATATGATAGCAAATTTTTTGAACGATAATGGTATTGACTTGTAATAAAGTATTTCTTATTCTATAATATCACTGCAGTTTTTTCTATAAAATAAAGTTTTTAACTTGATCAATGGAACAAATCACTCTTTAAGGGTGGATTGTTTATTTAAAAAAAGAAGAATAAGGTACAACACATCATTATATGCTTACATAATTAGGTTCAGTTTAATAGTATACATATTTACGAATCATGCACCACATGATAACATATTAAAATAACATCACGGCATAATAATTAGTGTGAGTTATTTGTCGACCGAGCGTGTAGTATGCATGCGTATGTGTGTATATATTTTGGGTGAATTGTATACGTGAAGTATAATTTGAGGTGGACTTTATAGCCTGATTTATAGGTAAATTCATAGTTGTATTATTTTTCAAAAAATGTTTGTGAAAAGAGGTGTCTTGAACGACACGCGGTTTACAATTAATATTGTAGAGTTCACCATATTTGTGGAAGCAGACATTCTCTATAAACTAAAAATCTATTGAAAATGGACCGTTTGCGTAAACTGCCTAATTAAAATAGCTACTTACTTACATCAAGTCAAAAAAAACTTAATGATAAAATATTCAACTTTCAAGGATCGTATCAAGTTATAGCGTTTACGTTCGAATCCATTAACGACTATCCAAATTATGTTAACATTAAAGACATGGTTATTTTTTAAATTATAAAAAGAGCACTGACGCGACAAAATAAATAATATTATGTAATAACGGTTATTGTTATATAATAATATATGTTTTAAATACTAATTGAATGTATTAATTATAAATATATACATTAAATTAGTATTTAAAATATCACAGACCGTCTGTTCTGAATAATTACAACTTCACAATAAGAATGTGTTCTCCTTAATAATAATATATGCGATCTGAGTTGTCGAGTCACTCGGAAGGAGTGACCGACGTTTGTTGGTTATGCGATTTGGATAGAAAGGTTTTGTACATAGAGAGACTGAAGATTCTTCAATGTCTACATGTGTGGGGTGAAAGCTTCAGTGTATTTGAATGTGCATGTGAATAGTTATGCTGTGCCTAGAGCAAGTTATTTATATAAAACAGAACTCACAAAAGTTGTCGTTTATTGGGGGACGATTTACAATTGCAAGTACTACGAGTATAAAGTTAATTACGCGAATAAAGTTGAATACTGGAGTGGCTCACTTGAGATGTTGTCGGAATACTGGTCTGCGGGGAAGGGGTAGCTTCTAGGATTCCGTCACGATATATTGACATCTGCTATTGGTCGGTGCGTTTCCGCACTATATGGTCGTAGAGTGTTAATTTTAGGTAGTCAGGTCTGTGAGGCGTAAGCAGGTCTCCACAATATTGATATCTTTATTTATTATTACATTTGTTTGATTGTTTTTTATATTATTTCATACAAAACCTGAGTATGTCATCAAAATGTTCAGGAATATACATATGATATATTTACTTTCCGATATTTTCCATTTGCTGTGTGTTTTGCAATTCTCTTCGTGGTGCGATTTACGGATTCATTTCTACAACCTACCTAAAGAAAATATTATTACCTATCACTTCAGATGTCGTCCTTCTGGAATCTCAATAATAAATATTTATTGGAAAACAAATCCGAAAAATACAAATTCTTTAACAAGACACAGAGCTGAGGCTTTCATTACATATTATACAGTTGAGAAGAGTATCCCTTCTCTACAGTTGTATTTCTGAATATTGTATTGAATAAAATTGAAATTTATCATTACTCCTTGAACAAAAATGAATTTATGAAATACTGCAGTAATTTCACAAAAAAACATTAATTAGCTGAGTTTTTTCTGATTTTGGCCGAATATACAGTATAGCGTACATCTCAAAAAATATGTAAATAAAAAATTATACTGGTATTATCAGAAAAATGTTTTATTTTTTATTTTCTTACAAAAGTGACGATAAATGTTAATAATCAGTTGACAATTAATGTTAAAAATCCGTTGATTATAATTGAAAACAATGCGTTAATAATAGAACACGATAATAATGTAATAAAAACGAACAACGATGAAAATATTTTTAATGCAGTACAAATGTGTTCAAAAGCGGTGACGCCTCCCTTAATTAATACAACTTTAGCATTAGTCCCTTTCGATGATGGATAAACATAATGCACCTGACTTCCAGTGTGGATTCTGGAAGCATTCCCAGTTAAGGCAGAACGTATTCGAACTGATCGTGTTTAATATTGATAAGTACTTACACTAAGCTGGGAAACATAATTTGTTCCTACCATTTCGTGCCGCAATAGATTAACGTTACTTAGAGCTTGATTTATAATACAAAAATCGTGAAAACAAAGGATGTAAATTTGAAATAATTATCTTTATTGGCGAGTTTTAAAAGGGTTTAATTTTATAAAGTTGATTAAAAGTCTATAAAAGAAGAACAAAATGAAGACAAAACACAAAGTTTGTGCAAAGATGGAAAGAACAATAAGATAAAATGTCAACGAGGTTGTTTATTAAAACGCCAGGACAAAGGAAGGCGCCAATTAATTTAAAAGTGCCTTTTAAAATAAGAAAAAGATTATTATGATTAAATGGTGTGTAAAAGGTATGCTTGATTAATAACAAAAGTTATTATCAGTTAAGTAAACGCACACACACAATAGAGTTATTACACGTATTTAATATAATTAAAATAGAGATGCGTACACGGAATACGCATCTACTTACTATTTTCAAACTAAGCTAAACGCTTGTGCAATGAAAATAGGACTAACTCGATGGCCTCCTGAAAAGAGGCTCGAATATCCGACCACTAGTTCACAAGGCGAATATCGTAACCACTAGACTACAATCACGTATTTTGATATATTATTTGTTTGTTTATTCGATGTCGTAATAAAAATTATTTTATTAAATTTTTAATATGAAAATGCACGAAATTAGTATTGAGCCATTGCGTCTTCATATTTTTGAACGTTAATTATGATAACAATTTATCACTGAAACTCATTATATGCTAGACTTAATGAATTGAATTTTTTTTAAATTCACCTTGCAAATAAAGTTAAACCCTTATTCAGGTTTGTATAAAAACAATCATTCTGAAGATGAAGTTATATCGTAGACTTATTTAGTGACGATTTTTATTAAAATCGCCCTGCAGATGACATTAGCACCCTACAACGTTAGATGTTTTGATTTAACTGGTGTTATAAAGCGGGGTTCAAACCTGTATAAAACTACTATAATGGACATGTTTTCTTGCACGCGATGGTAAAAATAATATATTTAATAAATACGGTGATGTTATGTGGAGCACAATAATTACTGTGTTATGTACAAAATTATATAAAACTTTTTATTGAAGTATTATTTATTAAATTTAACATATTTATAATACACTTAACCTTTTGCATGCCTGGTGGATTGAAATCACACCGTATGCCTGGTTGGGTCCGATGGACACGTAATTGAATATCATTTTTATATATGAAGTAATGTTCTAGAAATATTAGATATCACATTTTATATTATTTTTAATATTATATTTATAGGAAATAAATAAAAATAAAACCATTGATTTATTAATAATTTTTATTATTTAAATGAAAATACTTCTTACTTTAGGTAACTAAGAATAGACTCATGTTTTTAATTAAAAATTTTACACTTACGACAGAGATCAAAATCAGACTTTGATTAATTTAAGGCACTATGAATCTACTATAATATGCTATAATCTTTTTAAGTAAGTGGTTAGTTTCAAATTTCAAAAAATTCTTCAAAGTGCAGGGTCTGACAGATCCCCACCAGGCATAAAAAGAGTTAATAAAACGTTCGAAAAAATGCGGGTTCATTTATTATTTCTATATACATATGTAGATTAATACGAAATATTCATAACACATTATCAAATTTGAATAATAAAAATAGCAATGTTAAAATAATATTTCGTTTTTTGATTATAATTCATCTTGTATGATATGGATTTTTCTGGGTCTCGATAAAAAAAGTTTTTTAAAATTATATAATTTAAACTTTACTTTGAGTAAGTTCCTACTCTATTTATACAATGATATCCATTTTTATACTTTTTATTACCACAAAGTAACAACTATTGTATTTAATATTAATTAAAGCATTTAAGCGGGTAATAACCTTTACTGAAACATTTTACTGATACTAAAAAAAATATATATTTCTCTATTTGTACCTAATATTATGTGCACACAGTTCATCTACAATGCCGACTTATTTTAAAATAGCTATGTATGTAATATGTTATTAGTTGATATACTTTGCGTTGCACGGGTAGAAATCCCTCCATCCCTCCGAAACACCTGATCCACCACCCCCCGAGCCATATTTTCTTCGCACAGATATCTAAACACCCTCAGTTTAAAACACAATTTTTCCTACAAGTTTCTTTGTTGTTGAAGTCTATAAATATATAAGTACTCGTAACAATTCACATATTATACATTCTTTATAAATTATTATGAAATTTTCTAATGTAATATTTTTAATGCAGTTTCGTGACATATTTTCCAAGGGAAGACTCCGAAAAAATATATTCTATATGAAAAGTTTGAAAGTATATTTTTTTTTATGACAATCCATTGATCTTTATGTTCATGGACATTATTATCTTCCACATTCAAAACAATTGTGATAGATTTTAGGTCTGCATTTGATTTTAGTGTTTCCTAGAATCATGCAAACATTATATAAATTCCAGAATACCGAAAATGTCTCTCTTGGCGTTTTGTCTTCTTAGATTGTAAAATTATATGGCTGTTCTTTTCTAAAAATTACTCATAACATTAAAATACCATCAGTGTTGAAAGTGAATGCCTACTTAGAATAATTAGAAGTATTCAAAATGTATAGAAATACTCAGAGTTCTAATGAATAATGTGTATATTTATGTAAATAACATTGTATAGCTGTCCCCCATTATAGTTATAAATACAAGTTGTTAAATTAAATTATAAGATTGATAATGCAAAGCGAAATGCGTCTTAAGTAAATTAAACGAGTAGAATAAAAAAACAAGTGTTTTATTTACACATATCTGCTTTTGTTTATAATTATTTATTGAAAATTGATATTTTCTTTGATATTCTACGTTGGAGGGATGTAAAAGTATTATCATATATGAGAACACCCCTGCAACAACACTATGTCGTTTGTGTGGCAGATCTGAGTTATAAATGCAAATGCTTTGTGTATCTTCTCGGGCATCGGATGGCACATTAAACAACCATAAAATAAATAAAAATACTATTACACACAATTTCCAAATAATCTTAGCATATAAACATTTGTAAAAGCGATATACAGTGTTGCTGCAGGGGGGATATCATATGTTGATAAGACACTTTGAGATGTTGTTATTAATTGTTTTTGTAGCTGTTGATTGATTGGAAGTATTATTAAAATATGATGTCTATAAAAGGAGAAATAATATTACAGGTTTTTATTTTAGTGAGATTATTTGAAGAACATAGATAACAGAGCCCGAAAAGCGTAAAATAAAGTGTCCTTAACCCTTTTCTTTATTATTTCCTATCTCATGTCAGTTCCAAGGAAAAGGTTCTCTTTAAAAACATATCAATCTTTAGGACGGCAGTAATTTATTATTTTATTATTCAATTACTCTTAACAGAATTTATTGATAATAGTGAATAGTGAAGTTAATTGGGGAATTAGAAAAATATAAAGGAGGTCTGGCTCGGAAATAGATGTCGGGGGTTCCGGAATCCAACTAGCCTTTCTCGTACCATAAGCGCATTAGCATATTTGTGAAATATTGATGTGAACTGTTTTCACGCTCAGTAAAAAGAAAATGCTCGCCGAGGGCTTGTTTGGTGCCTACAAGAAATACAAAAATTTAGACAGAGTTAGAAAATATACCGAACATACTACTAAAATAATAAAATATTTTATATTCATTGTAACCAATTACTATTGCGTTCCAAAATTGATTTTAGCAAAAGTTGTGCAAAATAATATTGTTTCATGTAGATTTGATAAAAATTCATGAGATTTTTTTATGGTGACTTAAGGCACAATACTTTAAATGTAAATTATAAATGAAAGTTTATTGCCATATTTTTGATTGATATATTTTGAAAGGTTTCAGGAATAATAACATTTACATTTACTGAATAATTTATTTATTATTCATAAACATAATACTAAGTATAACTAGCCGCGTTCTTTTGATATTGAGAATAATGTAATATATAGTAGAATCACTCTTTTGCGGCTTCATGAGTTGGTCTAATATGGAACTATCGAATTTTTTTGTATTGTGAAATTTTGGTGGCTTCTATTAAACTTGCACGTTCGGGATGTTGGCCTGTCAAATATATTAAATTTGATATTGTATTAAAAATAATTATTTAAAACGATGCTTACCAAGTGTTGTGCTTACATTTGCAGTTGTAATTAATAGTAGTAAATGAAATATTACATCAAGAATGGAAAAATAATATAAACGAGATTCATTTTGTCTATGTTTATCAATTTATTAAAAATCTCCCAATGTTTTGCCATGTCAGATAGTATTTTGTCATAAGAACTATCAGTGGTGCATTGAAAAATATTATACATAATTTATGTTGATATGTCGTGAATACGGAATGTACACGTTATGGAAGTAACCGGACGCTATGAGACTCGGTGTGTTTGTCGCAATTTTGTAAATTGGTAGAGCCTGCCTACGTCAAATATTAAACATTATTAAAATAAAATAATGAATATTACAATATAAATCCGTAGGTGTGCCGGATAACTATTTTTTTTAAGTTATCGGTTCGTTATACTTGAATATCTGAATATCTACTTGAATAATTTTGAAATAGAGTTTTTAACATTCGATAAATAAAACAGACTTAAATACTTGTATTTATTATGAAAATAAATACAACAGTTATTTATACCTGTTAATAGTTTATTTTTTTATTAAAATTAGAAACTAAATGATAATTTTTACAAAAGAAAAATTACTTATACTTTTAAAATTAGCAATATTATCTTTGTGGTTAAAATATTAAGTTAGTTATGACATCCCGAAGAAGAAAATGGTATTTTTCGAAACTGGTAGATGTATTTAAACTCAATTTAGTGGTTAATAAAACAAAGATAATAAATAAAGAAAAATTACTTGTTTAATAAATGCAAAAATTGTTTTTTGCGCTAGCTATATAAAGTGCAGTAATTATTTTATCAGCGCTAGAACTGTATGATGAGGATGCTGAATACACAAAACCCTTCAAAAATGAAATATATGAGATTTTAGAATATCTAGGGTGTGAACATTTTTATAGAGACCACGAGTTTCGAAGAAGTTCTCGTGAAAATGCCAATATTGACAGTTATAAGATGAATAATACAAAAGGTGCTGGTTTCATACATAGAGTAAGAATATCCCTTCAATAGTGTAAGAATTTCCCTGCATGTTTCTGTAGCTTACAAAGGAGAGCACTTTTGCAAAGCAAGTGGATTTGCACAATTTAAAAATAACAGACGTTTTCAAGTCCTTGTTTAGCCGTATTTTATCCATCTTGTTTTATATTATCATACGTCTGAAGTTATTCCAAGAATTCTCGCAATACAATGAATTGTTTATTATCAGAGCAAATTGAAAAAAAACGAGATTCATACATTTTGCATAATATTTCCTTCCTCTTTTTCTGAAGCTTACTACGCAATTGTTTTCATTATACATATAACATATGCTTTGCTTTCAAATAATGGAATAACAGATGTTTCAATTTGAAAGCGCAACATACAAGTTCGAAAATTTGTTGTTAACTTGCAATGTTGACGTGGTGTAATAGGTGAGCGCACTTCCCCGGATAGGAAGGGTTCCTGGTTCGTGTCCGGGTGGCAGTAAACATATTTTTTCGATACATTGATTTTATTTGTATGTCTTTCTTATTGATACATTTAATTTGTATTAAAATGTCAAATAACTATGTTCTGAAAACTGCAGGTTCACAATAATAATGCGTTCTCATTAATAATTATTAAAGATTACTTACGATATGAGTTATCTCAAATCGCCATTACATAGTTAAAGATATAATAACAACTTTAAAATTAAAATCTACAAGAACTCATTGAATTCATCAAGATTTGAGTAGAAGTCCACTTATTATTATAATGTTCTAGTTTATTGTAAGATAGTGGTAATATTAGTAGACTAATTTAAATGCTGGTAAATTTGATTATCCAGGAACAATAATAAAAAAAATATTTTTATTAAATTGATGATAATTTTATAATAATTCTGATCGTACAAGTATTCATTTGTTGTTTATGTTGTGACTGGTTGTATGTTTAGAAGACTCTTATTTTATCGTGTTCTTTAAGATATGTGTGTGAATAATCATAAGTCATAACATAAGTCGAAACATAGGAATCGTATTTGCGGTATTTATATACATCAAGATTAAGACGGTAAAATATGTGGTCGATCTTTATGATTCATGGATCGCCGATCGCCGATCGCCGTCTTGCGCGCAATATGAACGCGAATCATTCTACATTCATATAGAATGATTCCCGTCTATTGCCTGTCCACCATTTTTTGTGGTGTACTTTATAGTTTTCTGTACCAATTGAAGTTGAAACTTTGAACTGTCATGATATTGTTTACCAGTGGTACGGTAGGCTGTGAAAGTTGTGCTAATTATCGTTCTGCCGGTTTTCTCGCCATGAGTGCCGAATTCCTGTACATCTTGCTATTGTGCATTGTGCTTGTCGTGTTACACTTCGCGCCATCACTGATGTGTACGAACAAAAGTACTTTTGCGGAACAACGGAGTACGTGTCCTAGAGCCAGAAGATCTGTGCAGAACATGTTAAAGGTGGGTCGTATTTTCTGGTTTTGGGTGGTTCTTCAGCCCACCTTGTTCCTTAATCCTGTCCCTCTCCTAAATCTTCTCCTCCTTATTCAGACAATATGTATTTTGTAAATTTAACTTTCTAATCGTTTTCATAAACTCATATGGTTGAACTTTATTATGCAAAAATGTACATATTTTTTCTTCAGAATACATAAAATATATTAAGAACTTCCCACTATTTAGTATTCATTGACGTGGCAAGGTATTTGTGACACTTTAATTATAACTCTTTATTTACGCATTTCAAAGTGATAATAGATTTGATTTTTTTTACAGCTCTCGACTGCATGTTTTTTTCAATGATCATTTAAGTAATAATAAATAAAAATACAGGCACACGCATCATGTATACGAATGATAATACGATGGTGACCTGGCTATTGAACTCTGGTCTTAGGCTCTCGTTAGACAAACTTAACAGAACACAGAAGTTTGGTCACAAAATAACTAATTAATTACCCGATATCGCGACGTCTGCTTTACGTCAAATTATTTTGCGCGTACGCCCATTCAGTTTTGAAATAAATAATATTTGTTCGTGGTGAGATCCCAAAGATGCAGTGGCTAACAGAAAAACTGACAGACGCAACGTTGTGCCTCTTATACCCATAGTTTTAACTCCAACTAAGAACATAAAACTGAGTCGTTGTAAGAATCACGACTTAGTTAACTGTATTTTATATATATATATATATATAAAACCACAATATTTATTAAAACTGTACAAAGTAATGGAATCATAAAAAATTACCGTATACATGTATAATTGGGTAAAGTGTTTATTTTTAAATTGATTAATTTCACATTCAATAACGTTAAGGCAAAATAAGGAATTTCAATGTACTCTCTAGGGAAATTACGCTGTTCAAGAGAACACAAATATGGAAGTAGTTCAGTACAAACAACTCCCGTTTTGAACAAAAATATTACGATAAATGTTTTGACAAAAATAAAGCAAAACAAAAATAGAGCGTACATTTTTCTAACAATAGGATCGAAGTTTAACAGGCAATGTTTGATATTTTTATAAAAAAATATTTTTTTTAGATGGTACATACTGCGTACTTTCTGAAAAATAAAATAAATGTAGTACATTTTAAATTACTATATAAAATGGCCGTTTAGAATACACGAAGAGCCATAATACGCATCTTTTATGGTTTTACATAACTTTCATTTTTTATTAACTTTTTCACACACTTTTTCTTATGAGGGCGGCTATTACTTTAAAATATTGCTATAAATCGTACCAAATGGCCGTGTGTAAAACGTACGCATTAAATGACAGATAATTTATTATTTTATTATTTTAGTCACATTATTTACTAACTTCTTCTATTCTTCCAGAATTTTTTTTTATAACTGTCATTTATTTTGAATACGCGATAACCGTACAACTAGATTACATTGAATTGAATGAAATTTCAAGATTAAATTGTAATTGTCCGTAAACCATCAGGGTGAGGTAAGTGGGAGGGGTATTGTTTGCCAGTCGCAATGAGCCACTGGTCGGGAGCGCACCGCTCGTTTTTTGTACTCACTTTAATATTCGATTAGTAAGTGATGGGCCGAGCACACAACTTATCTGGTATTGTGTTCAAAAGTTCAGACAAGAAGGGACAATGGTTAACCAAATTCCTCAGGGACCATCAACGTCAGCAGCGACGCCAGAACATGTGGCTCAAGTTCGACGTGAAATTATGCGCAATCCGCGTAAATCGATAAGGAAGATTGCAGTCTGTACTTGAATAAAAAAAACAACAGTGTACGTTATTTTGAAAAAGAAACTACAGTTTCACTCATATAAACTGCAAATCGTGCAAAGAAAATGACTATTTTTTACGTGAAACCTTAGTGAGTATGATGCTGGAACGTTTTGGAACAGCACGAATGCTTGGAAACATATTGTTTACTGACGAAGCATATTTTCATATCGATGGCTATGTTAATAAACAGAACATGAGATACTGGTGCCCTGACAACCCAAGGGAACGCCATTAAAAACGTTTGCATTGTCCAAAAACGACAGTGTAATGTGTAATTTCTGCCCGAAGGATA
This sequence comes from Eubasilissa splendida, assembly GCA_031772225.1. Lineage (NCBI taxonomy): Eukaryota > Metazoa > Arthropoda > Insecta > Trichoptera > Phryganeidae > Eubasilissa > Eubasilissa splendida. Next base: position 23,500,264 of record CM062850.1, on the reverse strand, counting down.
ATTGGCCCTTATTTTTTTAACCAGCGAGAGACAGTCACTGCTGACGTGTATTGCCGAATGATCATAATGATAATAATGCATATTTTTGATTCTAATTAAATGTATCAATTAGAAAGATATACAGATAAAATCAACTTTTGTCCGGATAGGAAGAATTCCCGCTTCGAGTCCGTGTGACAACAAAAATATTTTTTCAATAAATTGATTTTATCTGCATATCTTTCTAATTAATCCATTTAATTTGTATTAAAAATATCACAGAAAAACTGTTCTGAAAAACTACAACTTCACAATAATAATGTGTTCTCCTCGATAAAATATTTTTTGTATGATTTTAGAATTTTAATTTAATCTAATTATGATGTATGGCATCAAACCAATATTTTGTTGAAATGTTTATATTAACTAAACCATCGATTCAATAAATCATTACACAGATAACCACTACCTTAATTACAAGTTATCCACTTACGGTTACAGTAACATGGCTGGAAATGCAAACTGTATTACTTCAGTTACTAGTTAGTTTAGATTTGCGCACGGACGAGATGAGATAACTCAGGGCACCACTTTACATTCAAAATAATTAAATTTCAAAATTAAATATGTAAATAATGGGTATTAATCACCTAATATCCAATTTGTAACAACATTGTATATAAGTTCACCGTACTGTACTATGTTTTATTAGTTGATATCAGTTGAAGCGATCGTCCAATTATTTAGAAAAAATGAATATAGAATCAAAAAAATCGTGTTTGATTTATTGTGTTTATTAATAATGAAGTTCAATAAAATGAATACCGTCTGTATTAAAAAATAAAAGAATATAAATTATGTATAAAGATATAATTGAACGGGGTCTCTTTAGGACTAGCGCAAAGATCCATAAACTAAAAATATTACTTGGTGGCTATGGAATGGGTGCTACGCATCAAGTATGAATTAATGCAAAACAAAAATGTCAGTTTAATGTAAAGAAAATATCAAAACAAATTGACTCAATAAAATCAGTAAATGAAATGAATATACAATATTTGTGAATCAATCTTGTCAACTTACAGAAAAATTATTTAAACCATTTTATATCTTTTCAAATGAATTCGTATGAATTATTAATACAAATCATTATCTTCACAACATTTCGCATTACGTGTTTATAAATGATGTCCTAACAAGTGCGGAAAATTAAAATTTGGTTCCATTTTTACTGTTGTGTATTGAAATTTAAACCATTATGATAGTTCCATGGTAGACGGTCCGCCATTATTAAAAATAGATCGCTATTCAATGCAAAAACGAATTCTTATTGTTAAACATTATTTAAAAAATGGTGAAAGTTTGACTGCCACGATTGGAAAATGCGTCCAATTTTTGGTAATCAAAATGTTCCAAGTGCGTCAACTGTGAAGAGAATATTCTAAAAATTTGAAGAGACTGGTTTGATTACTGATGTCAGACCATCGACACGAGTTTGTTCAGGTCATTTAGCACAAAATATAATATAATAAGAATGTGGCCGAGAGTTTTAAGAATTGAACTTCAAGAAGCTCTAAGCAGCGTATTATCACGAAAGATTTGCGTCTTTATTTATGCCCACAAAATCCAACTGAATCAACAATTCAAGCTTACAGACCATACACACCGAAGAGAGTTCGTCATCGTGTAATCTCCCGTTTGGGCGACCAGAATTGGCCGCCTAAATCGTGCGATTTAACACCTTTGAACTTTTTTATCTGGTGTTTTTGGAAGTCAAAAGTTTATATCAACAAGCCCACGACGATCCAAGCCTTGAATGAGGAGATTAGACGCTGTATCACTGAAATACAGCTACATTTATGCTAAACCGTGATTGAAAATTTCGTCAAAAGAACGCAAATGTGCCAGCAAAGCCGAGGAGGGCATATATGAGATGTGTTATTCCATACATAATTCCCACATTTCTTCTTTATGATTAAAATCTAATTTCGGTATTTAATAATCTTATTGGGACAACCTGTATATTATTATATTATCAATAATCGTTTTTGAAAAGCGGTATGTTAAGTATATTTTGAAATTGAAATAAACATTTACGGAAATAAATCGGTTGAACTGCCATTATATTACTATTAGAAATCAGATACTATTATATCAGTAATTCATGTGGCTTCGTTCTTAAATAATATTGAGTTACTGTTTTCCGAAAAATATTTTTTCTTAGAAGAGTAAACGCAGTATCGATTATAGTATTTTATATCATTTACAAAGAATGTGTTTATTTCATTTTAGAAAACGTTTCTATTGATCAATTTCATTTTTATAAACCATTTCGATTGAAAAACAAGCATGCTTTGTGTCACACAATAGGTTACCTGTACTCGAGATAAATATAATTTAATTCAATACATAATTTGTAAAGTTAATTTTGCTGGATCATATCATTCTGAAAATTTTAGTTTAATTTGTAACTTTGGATTTTAAAATGATATTAAATCTCTGTCGGTATTCGTTAACGCGTTTCATTTGTTTTGTTTCATAAATATTATTGAGTCTTCATTACATGTATAGATAATATTATTATTAATTTATTAATATTTTGAATATTTAAGAATAGAACGTGACAATTTTTCATTTAAAAGTTCTAAATTTATAAATTAAAATTATGATTTCGGTGACCTAGTTTATAAGATCATCTATACGAGTTTTAAATTAATTGAGCGTTTTTACGTGGTCTCAAAAAAACAATATTAATGGAATGCTTAATTTGACCTTATGCAGTTTTTTAAAATGATCTTTATTTTTCTAAACAATATATATGTAAATTAATTGTATTACTGAATAAATTATTCACCAAACATGAAAATAGAAAATGTACGTTTTTTAGTTAGAAACATCAACCGTTAGCAGCTAAGTTAAGGTAGTTTGGGGATGAATCTGTGGGTGGGGAGGGTAAGCGTAGGATGTCTGATCAAGCGACTAAGATCCATTCGGCGAGCCTTGCGTACAAAATAGCAATTTTGACAAACCGTCACTGAAAAATCTCGTCCATCAGACGTTCTGCGCACGAAATTGCCCTCCAGATATACGTGGCATAATATTCAGCTAAAGTCTGCCCGGAATATTCTGGACGGCCTCGAATATCAAATATCAGAGAACTTGACGAATGAAAAATCGTTTTTCTTTCCTTCCTGCAAAATCTTTTGATCCGTAGAAATAAGTGCGGTACATTTTTATCATTGAGTGAAAAGTCTTTTTACATATCCGTTCGTTACATTAACAAAAGCCCCAATGTGCTCTGTATTGGAAGTTCATGGAATTGGAAATTTATTATGTTTGTTTAGTTTTTTTTTTTTTTTTCATCGTGTGATCAATGCTGGGCATCGCGGTCACCTGATTTCGTGTACAAGACGCCTCTATTCCTCTCATTGAACCATGTTGGTTGCAGTGTTTAAAGAAGACCCTTAACTTTATTATTTGTTTTATACTTTTGCTCGCTTCCCTCAATAGTCCCTGCGTTTTTTCGCCTGTGATGTCACATCAATATTCTTACTAAAATATAAAGTCTAAACTAAACGCTTGTGCTGTGAAAACAGGATTAACTTGATGGCCTTCAGGAACCTGGTTCGAACCCTCGACCACCAGATCACTAGATGAGTATCGCAACCACCGGTCACTTTTATTGTTTTTTAGCAACGTGTTTAAAGTACGCGAAAATTCTTCTCCTGTATGTCATCGAAAGTATATCGGTAGTCATGCATTCTTGGAAGATAAATAAATTTGTGGCACACTGTCATTGTACAGTCTTGTATATAATAAACAGGATGTGAATTTCGGATCCTCATATTTGCCATTATTGTTAAGCCCGCAAATACTATTATCCTGTCTACTACCACTTTATCTACAGACTAGTATTACGTCACAGGTTCTCGCCGTAACATCTTGTAATACACTCTGTGTGAGCGTAGTGAATCATCGATCGTCGAGATTGTAACCTGATCAATGATTGAAGTATCAAGACGTTCGTTGTCCTTATTAAATTCCCATTCCGGTCTGAACGCGATAGGTGCAGCGATTTTTGGTTCTCACATATTTGTCGGGATCACAACTGGTGCTTGTTAATATCGCGGCCATTTCTGGCTGGCAGTGTTTCCTACATTATTGCGTTTCTTTGTCCTTAGAACTACCTCCTCACTGAAATATTTTGTACTAATTGTTCATTCTAACCGGAAACGTAGTCAAATCGAAATTCCTTCATTATTTGGCCATTCTCGTTGAATTTTGAATAAAAAAGTTAAAAAATTAATGATAAATATTAAAATATATTTTGTACAATTTTGACGATAATGTGCAATACTAGAAGATATCATTTGTTAAGAAGAATACAAATGTTACGGATAAAGTCCACGTTGAATTAAAAGATAACGTTAATAAATGATAATACGATTACATATATTTAGATATAACGAGTACAATGTGTTTTTAATTTTATTTATTAATATATTTTATTCAAGTCTTGGTTAATTACAAATTAATGGTTAAATATTTAAATATTGCGTAAACAAAATTAATTCCATCCTGACTTCGGTTTTAAAGCTCGAAAACTTTTTACCCCTGATATAATATTATCTAAATATTCTCAGACCGTTACTAACCAAGTCGCAGTATATTTGATATTTTTGATAAAATTATTTTAATAAATTTATTACGAGATTATTCTTATGTATTAATTACAAAAATTAGCAAAAATCATTTTTGGTGAGTTTTTTTTAGCATGTTTTATTTTTTACACTTCGTATTTAATTTGTATTTTATATAACATTGCAATATTCATATTATTGATCATCATCAGTCATTTAGTATCTACTGCTGGATGAAGGCCTCCCCAAAGAGTGTCCCATTTCCTCCATTGTTATTCGCTGTTACGTATTTCTGCAGAGTTTGATGATTTCGTCACTCTTGATGATTCTCCTCGGATGCCACTGGATAACCGCGACCTCCTAGTGATGTGATCTATCCGTTACCATTTCATTGTCTTGACGTATTCCATTTAACCGATTGCTGTTCTCTGTTATTTTATCCACACATATTATATTAATGATTCGTATAAACGCGCAAAAATTGACCAGTTGTTAATTTAATTGATTATATGTGCGAAGTATCTAAACCAATTTAATCCACTGAATACATCTCATAAACGAAACATTGTCAGATTAAAAAAATATTTTACAATTAAAATTATTACATTTGGAAGTCAGAAGGAATATTATTGTCGCTGAGTTGCGCTGGAATTGCAGATCAGCTCGGCAGAAGCTCGATGGTATTATCGGATTGATTCCATTAAGCAACAACTTCTCTAGGCACACCCCTGATATCTCAATGCACTTAATAATCAGGGATGTAGGTACATAGGAATTGACGCATCTAGCGTGATATTGGCTTTCCAGATCAATACTAAGAAGAACATAGTTGTTTTGACGGAATTACGTTAAGTTTATTCCACATTTAATTTTATGTAAGTGTTATTTAAATTCACTTACGTTCAATTTACGATAGCCTAGATGTTTTGTAATGAAATGGAATCTATTGATAGATACGCTGATAGTATTAACCGACCGTCATCTAATAATGTACGGGAGGGGCTGGCAAAATAATAGTATTTAATGAATGTAGAATTGTACTCATATTTTATTGATCAATCAGAATAAAAAAAAAATCTGTGTGACATTGAAAAGATATGATCTTTAGTTTGTAAGTTTGTTACATACAAAATAGTTACTTAATAAATGCTATAGCAATGGCAATAATTGAACTCAGCTAACGATATCAAGTGACATTGTCTTAACAAATCTGATTATTACTTTCGCTAAGAATATGGAATTACATTTAATTAATCTTTCTTATAATAATTTTATTCTTCTAATATATAATAATCTTCTTTAATTCTATTTATTCATGAAACAAATGTATCAGATAACGGCAATGTTGTATATTTGAATCAATTATTTTAAACAAATGGAAATTTCAAGTCTTATAGCATTCGATTTACATTTAGAGCGTACACGTTATTTGTTAAACTGAAATGTTTATCAGTATCGTATAAAATCTAGTGATTGTTATATGCGGATAGTGTTAGTTATTAATACTATTTATGACTCACACTAGTGTCAGTTTATATATGAATATTTATACCGTTTATGTATCACACTTAGCACACACATCACACAGCGTACACGGCTCATATCACGGTTACAAATATTATGTTTCCAATGTTTTCCAGTATTTATTACGTGATACTTGTAACTTAATTAAAATTCCACACAAATAAGTAGTTTCCACCAAAGTGTTATATTAAAAACTGTTTAGAACGCATCTATTTATCTATCTATGGCGATCTTTTTTTTTAAAGCCAATGAGAGTGGGTGGACCCGACGCTTACCCAGGACCGTTTATAAGCAAAAGCTTCTATATATCATACTTATTCGCTGCCAGTTTGGTATTATTTAAATGCTAATAGGCAGCTGCGCGATTTCGTCTTACACGTAGTGACAAGACGGAGCCGCACAGCCGCCATCACGAACTATTTATTGATAGTTAACAAATATTTAAAAAAAATAGACGAAAATGAAAAAACAAATAAATGAAAACGTAGCTTTGGTCAGGGAGCCGAGAAGAAAAAAATGACAATAAATATTTAATAACAAACTGACCAGTCATCAGAGCACCACTGCCGGCCGTAACATCCCAATGACATGAGAAAACAAGATAAAGACTACAAAAAAACATGATGAAAACAACAAATGAGAAAATAATATCTATTGATGTATGATATTGGAATTTTGCCCATACAAAACGATATTAACTTATACCTGGCACCTTCAAGGTAAGCCGATGTGCCATATGCGACCAGCCACCCATATGTTAATTTAATAACCAATCCATTGTCCTGAATACACCTACATATACGTGTATTGTGCTAGTTTTCCATTAAGTATCGATTTGATTTCTGTTATGTTGTACGACACATTTTGAAGTAATCAGATTACACGGGTTTGTTATATTCCCGCATCCTTTAATATCAACAGTTCTAACAGATAAAATAGATCACGTTTTGACATAAGTTATCGAGGTACATTAAAACATGCATGATAAACATAACGAACATGAGAGTAATAATAGAAAAATTAAGGAAATACAAGTGCAAAATTTATATACTCACATAGAATAGATAGAACCTCTTAAAATTAGCATTCTAAAATATTAGCACCAATATATTTTTCAGAAAAAGATAGCCCAAAGTTTGCCTGATCATGCCAGATCTTTTGTAGACGCTCTCTGTTCCTGCTGCCTTCAACCTCAACAAAATTTCAAATACTTACCAAAAAAAAATTAAACAATTGAATTAAGATTTAGAATATCCGATCTACTAATATTAATTGCTGATTTCATTGTTAGTGGTATCTCTTCAAATTTCACATAGACTAAAATAAATTGAATTAGTGGTACATGGAATATTATATAAGTAGGTATACAATAGAAATATTATTATAATAATATATAAATTTTACATCATGAAATTGATAACCCTGATTTATTGCGGCTAATCAACTTTCATGTACCTGCCAGAAATACTAGAATTATTTTACCATAATATTGTAACAATTCTGGGATACAGAATTCAAAACTTGGGTAACGAGTACGCTGATGTTGCTGATTTGTATAACTTGTTTATAACTGGCAGATCAGAAGAACTAATTTGAGATCAACACAAGTTGCACGGTTATTCACTGTTATTTTGTCATAAATATTTTAGTATAAAATAAAGCATATATTATCTTTTTATTTTTCTTTGATGTCTCCTTTTTTTACTTTTAGGTTAATTGTTTTTATACATTGTTTTTAATGGTACAATAAAATCCATGAAAGTTTTAAAATTTGTAGCATCGCATTCGAACATGCTACCTAATATGATTCAAATAGTATAGATGCAATTTAAAAAAAAAAATTGTTTAAAGTATACGAGGTTGCGAAACATTTGTCTGTATTAAATATAAACGAGAAGTAATTTAATAATTCGCCATTTAAATATTGAAGTAGCAAGCAAAAACAGCTATTAAATCATTTGAACATCCTACTCTGTTTTGCCGGCAGTGTACAAATATCAAGCTCAATACGTGGTTAGCAAATAAACAAAATTGTATCCGCAAGTAAACACATCTTTAATAAGCTTAATATTTATGCGAATTCAAAATAAATAGTCACGGAACAAAGTTATTACTTGGTCAGCAACAAAATAATATCCATAAGCTATAATATTTATGTGTTTGCATTTTAAAATTTTTAATTTTATTAAGGGATTTTGACAGTGTAAACATATTAGAACTAACATAATATATATTAAACATATGGTACCAATTATGAAAATCCACATAAATGTTTAGTTACATAATGTAGCAGAAGAGAAAAAGAAAAAAGGTGGCAGAAAGGAGGGTTGCAACTATTGTTGTGGTAAAGGGAGAGCAAGATGTGTTTGTAGGCAGAATGATTGGTCAAAATTGAGATTGTGGTGGTTCATAAAAAAAACTATTTAAGCGTAGTAAGGTTAATGTTGAAAAAGTCAATTTCTGTTAATTTCTCATTATGGTATTTGCAAGAACGGAAGTGAAAGAGTGAAAGAGTGTGAACTGCCAAGTCGATTTTGATTGTATGTGGAAGGAAATTAATTCTAATTGGCTGGGACAGTCAATATGGCCTTTCATTAGTTTAAAAAGAAGTATTTGGTCAGCATGTGTTCTTCGATATTCTAGAATGTTCATATTGTAGATTAAATTATTCATATTAAAATCATGGTCAGCTAACAAATAAAAATGAGGTATATTATATTTCATTGAAGTGCGATTTTATTAAAAGCGGCAATGTTCGGTTAAAGTGGGCGGAGCTACGTAAGTAGTGCGACACGAGCGACCAATTGCGTGTGAGCACTTCAGAAACACATAATTGGAAAATAAACAATATTACAGAACACTTCAGAAGCACACAAATAGACAATAAATAAAATATACAAAATTATTAAAGTGTAACTCCCTCTCCAAGCACAAGAGCTAGTATTCTTTTTGGAGAGGTAAGCGAAAAAAAAACCATGTAATTTTAATAATGTTAAATACTTAATTCGTGTTATAAAAAAAATTTGTAAAAAAGTAAAAAAAACTTACCAATCCGGGTTTCATTTTTATTTGGTTTACCAAATAAGATCACTGTAGGTAGGTTAGGCATTATTACATTATTTTTCAATAACTGACACCAGCAAGAAAGCAACGTTAGTTGCCATAGAAATATAATTTATTAGCAAAATAAAATAAATTTTATTAAATCCGAATTAAGATTTGCCTCTGTATAACTTATTGCCGCAAATATATTTAATTAGTTCTAGAAATAAATTAAGAGCTGCCTAATATTACTTTATTTGCAAATCAATCTTGTTCCACTTGCTGACTACAAATGGCGGCTCAACTGACTTTATAATTATAGAAAATATTTTATAGCTGACCAAAATCTCAATATTATGCTGACTGTTTAAATAATAGCCAATATAAATTGAATACAAGATTATTAATTATGTATTATTCGTCATATCTCGTTTATTTTATTACTATAAATTTTTTATCTGATTTATTTGATTTCATTTTTTGTTTATTTCATCTTATTATAGTATATACTTAAATATTAAAGGTATCTAAAAAATCTTTGTACCGTAAATAAATAAATATAATGTGAATGATTTCATTTAAAACAAAACCAGAAATAAAACTAATACAATATTTATAATACCTTTATATATAAAGGAAACGTCTAAATGAATGAGATTGTTTTGTTTGAAAATTAAATAATGAATTATTTTGAGACAGATTACTTAGATTTTTACTACCTTTGTTATATACATAAAAGGAAAATAGGCCACTCAGTTAATGGATTCATTACACATTCCGCACAATAAGAATGGCGAGGAAAATACTAGGGTTAATATTATATTTAAATGCCTTTTATTATATAGAAGGCAGTAGTGGTGTTTCCGGTTCCACGGTGGCCCTTAAAGAGACGAATTGTGACAGGCACCCTTCGTCTAACTTACCCTTGTCACAATGCTGTTTACTGAATTCGAAAAGTCGTATAATTAAAACGAAACATTTAGAAAAATGTTCGGTGATGATGGAGTTGTATGGAAATTATGGAATAATTTCCACAGAAACGTCAATGCTACGGAAAATGTCTAAAATAAAAATTGATAGAAAACTGCTTCGCTATAAGATTCACTTTTCGTAACCTATTTATTTTTAATTCTTGAGATCATCCCTGCAACAACATTATATATCAGTTTTAGGTAGGTCAAAGTTATGAATATCACAACATTATATATCTTCTGGGGCATCGAATGATAAAATAAAAAAAAAGTATAAAATAAATAAAAATACTATTACTCACAATTTATAAGTAATCTTCCCTGAAACAATACTGTACATCATTCAGATGGTGGGTTTCATATATCTTAAATATGTTATCAAAATATTAAAAGTCAAATTATTGTCATATTTGGGCGAAATCTTTGATTGGTATCCTCATATGTCTCGTGAACCGGATCAATCGAATCAACTCAAATCTTTAAAAGATACACAAATGAAAAAAATTTGATCTATATTCTACCTCACTTTGAATAAATATAAAATTTTGAAAAATGTTCTTATTATTATAAAAAAACAAAAGAAACACAGGTTGTGACGTCAGAAAATAAATTAAATTGTAAGGGCCGATTGTGTGATCAGTAGTAAATTTTTACCATGGTAACTTTTTACTAACGCCCGTAGTAAATATTTTTTGCGTGTTGTTGATACATCAAATTTACTACTATCAAAGATGGTCAAAGACAATCTCGCCTCTCAGTGCGGCAAGGTGAATAATCATTAAATGTGCTCCATTTTCTGCTTTATCTGTGGCTTTATTCAGCCCTGCATTCGACACCTGTCACATCGGTGGCGAAATTTTTTCGGATTATGTGCTAATGTCATTAAACAACGAGATCATCATCGCACGAACTATCATCACTAAAATAATAATCATCACATAAATAGCAGGATATTTAATGATTAATTGTCGCATACTGAAACTTTCAAAGTATCAATGATAACTTTTGGAATAACTTCACCATCGATTCTCGTTTTTGCTTCGATGTCCTTTCGAAAAGTAAATATTTTTTTACCAATGATCAAACAACCCATTTACGCAGTTTTTTTTTACTTTAGTAACTTTTTTAACAATAGTAAAAATTACTACTGATCACACAACATCAACAACTCAAAGGTATTGGATTCCGTAAAAACAAAGTAGATGGCTTTCAAATAATGGAACGATAGATATATTAATTTGAAAAGTGTAACACATAGATTCGAAGATTTGTCGTTAATCCACTGTGTTGGTATAGCATAATCGGATAATGCAAGTTCCCTGGATTGGAAGACACTCAGGTTTGAATTCCGATAGCAACAACATTATTTTTCGATTAAATTTATTTTATATGTGTATCTTTCTAATTAATACATTTAATTCGTATTTAAAATATCACAGACTTATGTTCTGAATAATTACAACTTCACAATAAGAATGTATTCTCCTTAATAATATGATTATTTTTAGATCCTTTGTTCCTTCAAAAGTAATAAATATAAATCTCAGTAAAGAAACGCCCTCAGATACGGATTTTTTGAAATGAAATCATGTAATGTTTTGGATGATCCTGCACATTATTTAATGTAAATATTTTTCTTAAAAGGCGTCTTATAAAATATAAAATTAACGAGTATAAAAATTATTCACGATTATTAAGCAAGAGATTGGATCGAAGGAAAATTTTCTATTAGACTTTTCTATTTAGTTCAAATAAACGTAGCCCCTCTATATAGACTCCTAATGCATAATGCATGCCTAGGTAATGAGGAGACATGTTGTGTTTGATCGTGGAAAACTAAAGGCGGAACATTGAAGCGATGTTTATACAAGCAAATTAAATGTTGTTGTTAAATTTAATGGTTTTATGAAGCTCGTAGTACAAGGGACGTTATGCTGTGCATAACTATAATTTGTGCGTAATTCATACTTTATTTAATATACTTGCATTGAGTATGAAGATCCATGCGCAAATAAAACTCATGTATTAACTAGAATCATCTAGCGAAAGAATTTAGAAATAAGAAATTAAGCTGGGCATGCATTTCGTATAATTTCTCGCAAAATCTGCCCTAAACGTATATGAACTGAACGCAACTTTTATGCAGTGCGGTGTTCTGGATACACGTCATTGCTTGAGCAGGGGTGCTACAAAATGTCGCAAGTATGTATTTGAAGCACATTTGTTTATACGTGGTATTATTTTATATTATAAAATATTTTAAGTTCTTCACTTAATAATTTGAAGAATTTTCGAAAAACTCGCACAAAACCGCACTCATTGTAAGAGCATTTCTTTATGAATATAACTTATATAGTTTATGAATATAACTTATATACTTTTACATTAATGATATTAGCAGCATAATCGAAGTCCATGTCTAGTACATACCACTGCACTGTACATATATAACACAAATGCATATTAATCTTAAATAATAATAATTTATTTTTTTGAGTCATATTACAGTGTGTTATGTTGTTATAATATAAGACGTGTACGGTGCCCTGCCTGCTACACTAGTATTTTACCGTTGCTATAGTACAAAATAAAGTGTAATATTTAATGTATAAAAATCATATGGGTAATCGGCTTAAAATATTTCAAAGATTTATTCCCCGCACTCCCTGGTTCTCCAAAAGGAAAGTCTCCAAAAGAACAAGATCAAATATCTCTAGAATGAGAATTGGGCCTCGTCAGGTAGCCTTAAATTTATTCAGATTGAACTTAAAAGATTCTTCAATGTGTGAGTGTAGTGCCGAGGAGGAAACCGTTAACCATATCTTTTTTGCCCGTTTATTGCGGATCACAGGTTTTTTTACAGTCATCTCGTCAACGGTGATTTTTAACTTCCGGTTAACTTGTGTCATCTTCTTTTCCTTAACTCGCCACATTTAATCTATATAATAGAAATTTTTTTGAAAGACAATGGTATTGACTTGTAATATAATACTTCCTATTCCATAATATTATTGTTCTTTTTTCTATAAAATAAAGTTTTTATTTGATTAATGGCACAAATCACTCTTGAAGTGTAGATTGCTTATTTAAGAGAAAAAGAAGAATGTATAAAAATAAACTATAAGTAAATGCAATGCTCAATGTATGTTTATACAAATAAAAATAATATTTAAAGTAAGAGTGTTAGTGCCGTTTAATGTACTCACGCACATACACACGCACACCGTGTTAGATTATCAAAAATATATCCTTTCCTTTTCTCTTTCTCAACCTTTTCCTAAGGCACGAGGGAGAAATAAGTTATTGCTGCAATTAACAAGCCCGAATGACTTCAGTGTGTTCTTGGAACTGAACACGGCACTCTACCGTCACTGTAAATCCGCTTTACTACCGCTAATATTAGTTAATAAATAAATATTTTAATCCCGCTAATATAAACAAACAATTCCTTTAACGCGAATGTCAACGGTGTTTTGTTACATAATTTTGCGTCGCAAGTCTTGTGGTGGAAAGGAATACAATAGATCCAGCATCCAGATCGGCACACCAAAAAGTAAGTGCCATCCTTTCTCTATCTTCCATTATCTCCGCCATTCCAAAGAGTAAATAAATAAATAATATATAAATAAGAAGTAAGTTAAGTAAAATCGTAATGTTCGATATACAAAAATGAATTTGTAAAATAAGTTAATAACATATAATGTAATACATACTACGAAAGTGTCCGTTTAGTGCGTTATTTATTGTTTACCGATAGCAAAAATGTCACTTTGGACGTGTCAGGTGGTGGGTGGAGTATTTTGAAGACATTTCGGTGTCTTTTTTCAAGAGAGAATGAGGGGTGATTGGAGAGGGCTTCGAGGGAATCTCAGAAAATACATTTTCCTTTTTCCGTAAATAAATAAACTAATTTATACAACTAAGGCGTGAGGCCGCACTACCTACGTACCGCTTCCAAGCAAGATTGTCTGGGTCTGTTTTCTGTGAGGGAAAGGAATGTGTGATTTGATTTAAAATAAATAAAAGGGTTTTATATTTTTTGATGATACACATAAATTCACCACACGCATTTTAATAATATGAAACATTTACATTATTTAAAAAAATATTTAATGTCTGCCTGTCTGTTCTCTATGCAATCCTATAACTCTTTGACCGATCTAAATCAAATTTTGTACAGGTTCTCTTTAAGATCTTGTGCTAATTACATGTATGCTCTCTACTCCCCTAGGTTACCCAATTCTCTCCTTATTTATTTTATCGGATATAAATTTGTATCACGTCCATACCAAATTATGTGTATAGATATTTTATAGGACCTTGCATAAAACATATCAAATTTTGATACTGTTAATTCATGGTGGAATTCCATTTTAATAATTTATTAAAACACTTTTTAACTTTTTCTACTATTTATTATTTAATGAACATTACCGGTTTCGGTCTGTCACGATCATTTTCAGATTGGTACATTTTCGTTTTAATCTAAGATATTTATACAACTCAATACAGGGGTGTTTTTAAGAGAATCTATATAATTTTAAAGTTGGTGCTAAGTTGACTAATGTTGGGATTTTCCCTTGTGTTTTAGGTATTATTACATGATTTTTTACAGATTCATCATAAACATGTTATGTGTAGAAGACACATAATTAACCAAATTACCAAAATTCTTACTAATATATAAACACTTTTGAATTCCCACGAAAATAATAAAATCTGTACAATAGACATGTTACTCCCAAAAGTATAAACATAATAATTTAATAGAAGCACTCAACCAATAAATGTAAATTTACTCTAATAGCTCAGTAAATACCGAATCTGTAAAAAATCCTGTAATAGTACATAACATATGAGGAGAAATCCTAACATTAGCCAACTTAGAACCAACTTTAAAATTATATAGACTTTCTCAAAAACATCCCTGTATTGAATTATATAAATATCCTGTGACAGGCTGAAACCAGTAATGGTCATTAAAGAATAAATAGTGGAAAAAAGTAAAAAAAGTGTTTTAATAAATCATAAGCATATCAGACAAACTCTTGGACCTTGGCAAAAATAGAGTTATCCACCGGAGATTTTATACCCCCTTGCCTGAATTAAATAATGCACAAAACAATGGCCCCTTCCCTCTGGCCACCCCAACTCCTCCTCGAGAAATAAATGTATATTATATTGAATACCATTCGTTCCCAATTTTCCTCAGTTGAACTTTAAGATCTTAACTTTAAATATAGTCACTCCGACCAAGATTACATTTATTTACTTTAAATTAAAAATAATGACTAATTTTGAATCTAAACAGGTAGTATATAACAATGATTGAAGTTTTTGTTCAATATTTGTAGGGATTTTCTTTTTTTATCACTTTTCTACAAAATTTGTATCCTACCCATACGATTTATTACCGGCCAGTCGCAAATATTAGGGGTAACAATCAGTTTGACCCAACGCTGTTGAACACTGAACCACTGTGAATTGACGTCGAGTCAATTCTATTAAACTCTAACTCGAATAAGCTGAGATGTAATCACAGGATTTTAGTTCATTTTTGTATTGTTCCGTAACATGTGGTTAGATCAACCAACTTCTGTGAATATTAGTGCGTACAACTTTGCGTGCGTGTTTAAATATCAGATGTGGGGCTGTCTGCAATGTCGCGACGAGGATCCATTGAGGTAATTCGAGCGCTCCAAACATTCCTTTCTCATTTATCTCTGATTTTTCGCTGATACTTCCAATACGTTCTCAATACTTACCACACATCGTCGTCCATCTTTCGTAGAGGCGTATCAAGAATATGTTGATTTTATAATAGATGATATGATACGTTAACAAATTGTTTGAAGTTTTTCACTATTAAAAATGGATCAAAAAATAATCTTTCTGATTTCTAGATATTTTTTTGATTTAAAGACAGTGTGTGGTGTATTTATTTCATAAATATGTCTTATTACTGGCATTTGTAAGAATGGCACATTGAAATAATAGTGGTTACGTCAAAATGTTTAATGTAATATTAATTCATTGGAATAAAATTCAGATATGCCTGTTTGAATGGATTATGGACGTGTGTTTGACTAATGTAAACACAGTCGTAACTCAATCTTAACAAAAAAAAACGAGATACACCTTTTTGAAAGATGGACGACAATTTGTTTCAGGAGATCTCAGAACAGGTACTAAATTTTTCATAAATTCTTTTCTAGTCTTTTCCAACTTCAATATCATCCATATCCAATTTCAAATGAAATTTTGATAAGGAAGAAAATATTTCCACGTATCTGAACTAACTTTCAAAACATTTAAAAAATAGTCTCCTGATTATCCGGGTTGCGTTTCTCGGGACGCGAATTAATGACTGTGTATGTAAATGAATTTATATGGCACTACAAAACTTTGTTCGCGATTTCACCATTATTTAACAGTCTTTCTACCAATTATAAAATATATAGAGTGAAGTCGTGGGTTCATAAATATACCAATTTAATGTACTATTACAATTCATTCATAACTAATTATAAATTTTCGAATTCTGATTTTTTAAAAAATTCATTGACTGCCTTTTTAATGTTTAAATTTATTAATTAAATGTATATATATAAACATCCCGGCGTCTAGATTGGAAAGCAAACTAGTATTATTATAAATAAATTATTCATTAAATATTATCTGCAATACATTATTTTTGTATTTAATTTGATTAAATATATTATACTATAATAATTCTACATGTTATTACAGTATTCCAAACTGACCAAATTTTTTACGTTTTTATGTAGATTTTGATAGAAATACTACGCATTGCAAAGGGTCTCATAACGCGACTTCCGGAAAATTTATGTTATCTGCCTTCTATCATGATCAAGATATATACAGAATAATATATATACCTAAGGTCACTTATAGGTTTCCCTTCAACCTTTCTTAATTCTATCAATTATGCTATAAACAGACCCACAATCCCTTTTAATCGGTTTATTCTTTACTCTAATGTACACACATTTTCTACACACGCGCCTAAGCGACTGTATTTCCACTGAATTTAGTCACTGCAGTGTATTTTTTTAGGGGAACGTTTATAATGTTTAAAAATCTTACAATAAATTGTAAAAAGTGTACAACGAATTTTTAAATACACATCAGCCTACTTATATTTATGTATGTATGTTTTTGAGATTGTATTTTAAGTTTATTTTTATAGCACTGTTGGAACATTTATCTTTCGCATTTTGTACTGCCAAAAAAAATTAGACGTCATTTGGATGAAACTTGTTAACTATCTTCTATGTACAATGAGGTAGTGGAGTATGTCAGAAATGAGCTTTTGTATTTTTATATTTATAAAAAAAACAGATTAACATGCTTTTTGATTTTATTTTAAATGTATAATAATACTTTCGGAAATATTGGCATTCAAAGATGGGCTTGTTGAAAAATGCTCGATTACCGTGTGATATCACTACGTCAATACTCGTTGATTACCGACTTGTCGACTTGGAAGATGTGACGTCTCACACGATAAAACGTCATACACCGATCGTTTTTAAAACAAGCAACTTTGAACATCTGTAACTCTGCCATATTTCAAGATATCGAAAAAATTCTTTCAGTTTTGTAAATGAGATTTTTCGAAATTTTTTTTAAAAAATAAAAAAAATATATTCCACTACCTCATTGTGTAAGGTATAAAAATGTATTCTGCAGCCCTATATATTATAATATACGCATTTTAATGTACGTTATATTTGTTATATATATGACTCCACTACCTCATTACTTGTAAACTATGCCCGTCTCTTTTCTAGTGAGATGGGCAGTTCAACCTACTATTTATCTACTCATATAGATGAGTAGATAAATAAATATAAATTGTGCGGTTTGAAAGAATATTGAAAAATTAACAATAGTGCATTTAACTTATGATTTTTTTAAGTCAAATTATAGACGTGTCACCAATGTAGTCGATATGTTATCGTAAAAGTGTAGTTTTATATTTGAATAGTAAATTAATTTTTGCATTAAATAATTTTAAGATTTTTGATCCTTTTTACGTAATAAAACGCAAATTGTAAATGTTGTGAAAATTGTATTATTTCCTCTGACAAATAGATTTCAGTTCTTAGTCACGTCTGCATGTAGTGAAGGTCCTGCAGCTGTCGTGTTCACGAGCGTCGCGGAAATATCTCAGGAAATATCTCGGGAAATATCTCTATTGTTACCAAAGCTTTTACTTAGTGTTCGTGCTCACTTATTTACGAGTATTCAATTCAATGGTTTCAGATAATGTACCTTGAGGGTACCTTGTGTATGTGCACGCCAATTTCTGACATAATTTGTGCAAGTAATAATGGTTGGTGCCCTAAATTTGAGATAACATAACTAACACATTTATTACCTTATCTATTAAGTTATTTATTTACAATCCTTAAAGCTTGATAATCCTTAAATTATTTGATTCAGTGGAATCAATGGCTTTCCAAAAGAGCGAGTTGTATACCAAATAATGTGATGTCCACCTAAAACATCATTAAGAAGGTGTATCTTACCTGACCACTGTCAGCTTTGTTACATATTTAATATAAGTGCGTAATTGTTATGGAAAAAACTATAAAAAAAGAGGTAATTTTTTTTGTAGCATTAAATCGGTAATTGCGGAACGGATAAATGAGAAGAAAATGGTAAGTAAGATATATGATGCAAGTGTTGATGGCACCAGAAGTAGAGAATGTCCGCGGAAGCCTCAATAATCGGAGAGCTTGTATGATAAGATGTATGAATGTGGATGAGGCGAGAACTGTATGTCAAAACAGAAGAGAGTGGTGCTCTATTCTTTCTGCCTACCCGTGCGGCGAAGCGGCGTGATGGTAAGTTAGTTAGTTACTCATGTATCTAGTATCTTTAATAACAAATGCGAGACAGAGATTAAGAGTGGGAATGTCATAAAACGGTGTGCTATGAACAAGCTTAAAAAGATTTGAGACGAAGCCTAACCAGGAATACCAAAATGAAACTGGTTAGAAACTAAGTCTATCTCTATGGTGCTGAAACTTGGACATGGAGAGAACAAATGTAAAGGAGGATGTTCTGCTTTCTTTTTAAAGAGATATGAAAATTGAAAGTTGGACAACAAAAACCAAGCATAAAGCTGGATAGATTGTAGTGTGTCATCGATATATTTCGTTAATCAATTATACAAATTTACAATATCTTTAATTGATATGGTAGATACAATACTTTGTAGTGCAACATGATTATTTTAATTTCTTAAATAAAGTACACGCGTTGAGTTATAGCACCTCGCTAAATAATAGTTGTGGCAAAAATATAACTCAATGTGCATACAGAACAAAGTTTAGTATATTAAAAAAATAAAAGATATATTTATACTTTGATTAAATTTATAACACATCACCTGGCTATCGTGCTTTAGAAACTCGCTTTAAAGTTATTTGGAAGCGCAATACATTGTTAAGTGTATTACCTTAGTCAGCGCCATCTACGTGTACAGATCAAAGTTTTACGTGTGATCCGACTGATCAAAATTACTATTGATTCAAAACCGACGCGCTTGGTTTCAATCTGGATATTTAATCAGAACGGATACCCATCAAATTCAACCCAACATTTTGAATTTTTTAATCAAACTTTTTGTTAGATTTTCTAGACGTGGCGTAATATTAATTAATACCTAGACACAATATGATAAAAACAAAATTAAATTATGTTAATTTTAAACATCGCGTGCTGGAAACTGCCAAATTATACCTTCGTGTTATTTTCCAAGACCCATCAGCTAATATATTATTCCTATGTTTACCGAAAATTTGCAAGGTTATTTCTCGTATTTGATGTCATTCCTCTCGATTATTGGGATAAGTGTTACATACAAATTAAAGATACTATAAAAGTTGAAATGCAAATTCATTAAAATGTTCCGGCGGATTATTGTAGATAGTACAGTTCCTGGAGGCATCATTCCCTCCAGAGACTATACTATTATCCTGATAATCCCATCGAGATGTTGGACTGAATTGTTGAACATTTCATACCCGCCGAATTGACCGAACATCTCGACGGGTAGGCGCTTGAATAAATTTCCAAATTTATAAGTTATTGATGAAAATCCCCCGAGTTAAAGAAAGATTTCTATTTTTAAGATTAGCAAAATCAACTTTGTGGTTAAAATAAGTATAGGAGCATTTGAGATATTTGAATAATAGTGGATTTTCAGAATTTTTTTTCATTTCAATTTCATCATTTGTTAGAAAATGGTCACGGCTTTGATAAATATTAGGGATTGCCTATTTTGCATTTAGACGGTGTTAGTTACAAATTAAATAATTTGAAATTGAATGGAAATAAATAAAACGTGTAAAACTAATTAAAAAATTATAAACAACCGACTAAATTTAACCACAAGTCCCATTCTATTATTTTTATTTTCCTAGTAATTTTGTATCACCAAGTAACAATTTAACTTAGGTACTAAATTATTATTATTTTAAATAGATTCTGTTAAAGTAATAATAATATATCTTTATGATTAGTTAATGACATCCTGAAGAAGAAAATGATATTTTTTGAAACCAGTAGATGTATTTTAATTCATTAAATGGTTAATAAAACAAAGTTAACAATTTAAAATAATGGAAGATTTCTGGTTACGGATTCAGGAAAATATATATAATATTTAATATTTATGAAGTAGCGCTGAACTGCCGGCCTGAAAATACTTCACCGATAAGACACCCCCTGAAGACAGGTAATGAACCTGAAACGTTGGGACAACGATGGTCTTTCTCAGAACCAATAGACGCAAAATAACCGAGAAACTTTCTGACATATATTTTTATATATACATATGTAGTCGAATGTTTAAGTAAAAGTTGCGAGCACTAGTGTATGCAACAGATGTCTCTTCTAGGTTAGATTACGTTTTTTGTAGATGGTTTTCTTGAGGAAACCTTAGCCGACGTTTCGGCACGGCAACAAGTGCTATTGTTAAGGCTTTGCCTGAAAAGGTTACGGTATAACCGTTCGTGGGAGATTATAATATTATATAATATTTTTTAAAATAACACAATTTTGTTGTGAAGATACATTTCATTTTCAGAATATAGTTCTGTGCTATTTTAATACAAAATCAACTAGAAATATATAGAAATAAAATTATTTAGTTAGTACCGAAAATAAATTATATTATAACTAAATATTATTTCAACAAATAGATTTTTTCTGTATATCTTTTTAATTGATTAATTTAATCTGTATTATATTATGCGTATATGTTTGTTAATCTCGCAATATAATCGTATAGATAGCATAAAATAAAAGTGCATATTTTAAATATAAAAATTATTCATAGAGCCGTTCCAGAACCGAAATAGTTTTATTTCAATAGGTACATACTTAATTTAATATAAATATTTTAATGTTTTTTTTTTTCAACCAGGTCAGAAAATATTTTATGCCGATAGTATTGTGTATTTTAAACGAAAATTTACATAGTTCCAATGCATAAGAAAAAATTCTGGTAATTCATATCGGTTTTGGAGCGAACGGATGGGGTGTTGTGATTTATGGTGTATGTTTCCGAAACAGAATCATGAAGGAAATTGTTTTCCATAATTTTGTTTCCAAAATTCTTTACTATTCCGTAGATGGTGGGTAACTTTTTAATACTAATATTGGCCACTTGTTTTTCAGACATGGTACTCAATATGCGACGAATAATACACAATATGCCTTCCAGGGTAATAGGTAAAACCGTTACCTGAATATATCATCGATAATGCATAGTTTTACACAATAACGAGACCGGTCTAATACGGTTGGGTTAAGGAGAGAGTAGGGATGTAACCATAAACGTAAAATTACTGAACATAAAATTATTGTACGGTAATAGGACTCCATCTATACCTTGACATCGTTGTCGTGGTCCAGACTGATGGACACTTGCCTTGCGGATTCGTCTTGAGTCTTGACATTGTTTGCCTATATTTTTTGTTTGTCTCGATATTTTTTTGCGTATATTTTTTGTTTGTCTTGACATTTCCCTCGTTCTTGATTCTGTTGGCTCATATGAGAGAGCTTTGTGTGTATTGCGGAATCATTTCTTCTCGCTACATGCCACTCTTCTCAACAGCAGCCTCCTAGCTTTCATCTTCAGGATAGATATCTGGGGCATTAGATCGTTACCGAAACTCTAAGATCTTGGTTCATTCGATTCATTCAATGGTTAGATTATTATAGTTGGACTATTACATTAAATAAATTAATAAATCATCTAAACTAGAAAGAAGTACAAAAAAAATTTCGAAAAGATATTTGGTTGCTACCGGGATAAAACTAAATATTTTTTTATATATATCTTTCTAATTGATTAATTTAATTTGTGTTAAAAATACTACAGCACTATGTTCTAAAATTGCAACTTTTTGTCATTTGTTTTGTTTATATTTATATATATATGTGTGAATTTTTATTATTTTTATTTATATATTGTTGCTTTTCTTTTCATAACATAAACGTTATTTTGTTGTTTAAATGTATTATTTTTATGGCGAATTGGGTCGTCAAAATCACGCTGGAATAAAGGCATTATTATTATTAACAACAATATGTTAATAAATTAAATAATAATAAATTTAAATTAAAAAAAGTTAACTGTTTTAAATTTCTTGCTAAAATATAATCATTATTCTATTTATCAAAATTTATGCACAAGAGTGGGCAAACACGTACACATATTTGTATAAAGAATCCTAGTAAAGGTCATTGGAACTTAGTTGATTCAATAAAATACAATAAAAAAGGTCAACAACCCAGCGGTGACTGTATCATGTTACTTAGAATATTTTTTTGAACTAATAATTTCCATACTTTTGGATCATTATGATATTTATATTCTCGCTAATCAAGCGTATCGGTGGGAAGTAATATATTTTTTATTCATTTTATTATTTATTAAATGCAAAAAAAATACATGAAGCAATGAGAAAGACACGAAGGTTCAACTAAATTAAAGCTTATCTTCATGCTTCTTCTTTTAAATAGGCAATCCACCCTTCAAGATTGACTTGTGCCATTAATCAAGTTAAAAACTTTGTTTTATAGAAAAAAGTACAATAGTATTATGGAATAGGTCAATACAAGTCAATACCATTGTCGTTCAAAAAACTTGCTATTATATAGATTAAACGTGGCGAGTTAAGGGAAAGAAGATGACACAAGTTAACTGGGAGCCGAAGATGACTGTAAAATAAAACTGTGGTCCGCAATGGACAGGCAAAAAAGACATGGTCAAGGGTTTCCTCCTCGGCACCACACTCACACGTTGGGGAATCTATTAAGTTCAATCTAAACAAATTAATTAATTCTTTTTTAAATGAAATCAATATAGTAAATACTAATATATTATAAAAGAATAAATATGTATGTCGTAGGCGTATCACAGATCCATTATATTCAAGTAATTAAAAATGTTTTATTTTATTTTAGGAAGCCATGTTTACCGCTTTGTGTTTCATGCACGAGCGTTCTAATTAAAAGCGTTTCTCTAGCGCTTCCTTTTTTTTTTTTTTTAATTTTCCTGTTCTCGCTCTCCCGGCATTTTAATGAAATGCATTGGACGGCTTCACGATTTTAGTATTTTTTTTTTGTTTACGTGTAGAAATTTCTGTCGAGTAAAATACGTTGTTTCCAAAGGTAACAGGTAAGGCGGCTGTGCTGGCGACCTGTCGGCCTGGAGCACATACACAATGGCCGAGGCCGGTGGCCAGACTTAAAACCTGGATTTGGGAATTTACCGCGAAACCACTGCAATCTATTCCAGCTCTAAACATACAGCCGAGTAATAACAAAGTACGCGCGTGATTAATATGTACACAAAGCCTTCGCGCTGGCGTGAAATTATTAAACATCGAATTCGCCTTTTAAACCATGTCGGCTATCGGCTGATATTTTAATTTTATTTTAACAAAATTTACACTACAAAAAAAAAATGTAAAAGGAATTAACTTTCTCCTCTTTTGCAGACACGCAAAAAATGTGAGAAGTGAGAGAAAAATAATATTATATTTTGTTAGAAAGTTTTTTTTTTTTTAGTGAAAGCATAGTTCAGTCGTGAAGTGTTGGAATTTGGAATAAAGTCAAAAAAGTTATTTTTTCTGTATATCTTAATGATTGATTTATTTAATTTGTATGTAAGTGCCACCATAAATGATATCTTATATGTATTTTAGGTATCTGTTGTCTATTTATGTATATATATATGCACGCGATACCTGGCAGATGAAAGGTTCTAAGGGCACAGTTAAGGAGTAATTTGGGGTATATTTTTAGCACGGATAACTTAAGCCTATCAGGGGGAGTGGATGGGCGTTGTTCGGTTAAGTGTGGGTGGGTGAAAGTGCGGGGTGTGCAGGTGCTAGCTTACAATAAATAATATATATGGACCGATATGTAATTTATTCGTCTCTATACTACTGTCCGTGTCTCTTCGTATTCCATAACAACAGGCTCTGAAATTAAATTAAAAGTAAATTATTTTACTAGAATTATCATTAATATAAATTAAGGATATAAAAATACTAATGATTCTGATTATTTCGTATTTTAATCTTACACATGCATAAAACTATAATTAAATATGTGTTATTTTTTCTACATGTTGTTACGTTGCGTTCTGGCTGCGGTGGATCGAACGCCAGGGCACACGCCACCGGCTAGGCTTAGTCTGTGAGTGTATGTGTGTATGGTGTCGAAATGCCTGACTCGGATGGTTGGAAATGGTCTCAAACAATAACGACACTATATTCAACACATTATTTACATTTTAATTACATGAAACATAACAAAGCCGACATCGAAAGCACGATAATAGTCTTTGAAATCTTCTTTCTTCTAGTTAAACATTCTTATTAGTGAGGGACACAACGTTATTGATTTAGCACACATCGATTTATACCCAGTTTGCTACCGGGTGAAGTCGCAACAAATGCCAGGCTCCCAGGGGTGTTATCGCAGCCTTGGTCCAGGCCGCCACGCCCCCGTTCCAGAAGTGATCTTCTCCAGAAGGTTACCATGTAATCTCGTCACTGTGTGAAGTCCGTCGAGCCCATCCGTCTGCGGTCGCTTGTATGAGGTCTCTCCGCTGGTAATATCGCGGATGAATCAGGCTCATTTTCAATGTCTGAACCCTCGTTTGTGATCTTGGTTGTCGCCATTTAACCTGCTGCCCGGCCGTTCGTGCGGAAGTCCTCTCTCGTCAAAAAAACCCACTCGCTGTACCATTCGTGTAGCCTTCTCGCGGATCAGACACCGCATCCCCTCGGGGTCAGTCGCCGCTCAAATTCAAATGTCATATTGTGTTATATAA
The DNA here is from genome assembly GCA_031772225.1 of Eubasilissa splendida. NCBI lineage: Eukaryota > Metazoa > Arthropoda > Insecta > Trichoptera > Phryganeidae > Eubasilissa > Eubasilissa splendida. Next base: position 23,474,720 of record CM062850.1, on the reverse strand, counting down.
ATTGTACTCTCAGTCACATCCGATGATCGGGCGTATTAATTCTACAAACTGGTGCTCACAGTCTGCCTCAAGATAACGACGGTAATGAGGTATTAGAAATAATCAATCAATAACGACGGAAAAATGAGGGATGATAATGATTTTTACAATGTTACTTTATGGTAAAATATAAATTGTGGTGTTAAATAATAATGAGAAAAAATGCATTTTATTAAACATCGTCTAATTGTTATATGAGTTTGTCATTATGTGTGAATATTGAGCAATATTCAATAATCAAATATATAATATTAAGAGTACACTTTTATAACATTCAAGATGAAAAACTCATAACATTTTGCTTCGTAAAACTGTCATTTTCTTAAAATAAAATCTGAATCCTATTTAAGTCCTTTGAAATCTTAATCGTAGCGTTAAATTTAATACATTATTTTCTTCACGACTTCAAAGCGATGTATTTTATATGTAAATATAATGAAAATATAACCGAAACAAAGAAAACACGAATCATTGTATGGTTTTCCTACAGAAAGAGGTGTGCACAGGTGGGGTGGGGGGTGCGCGGGCGCCCTGGTCTGTATTGACCCACTTCTGTCTCCCTTTCAAGCTACCCGAAGCCGCCCCCTTAACCAATTCACCCCCACTCCGTTTCCTCACCCCACACGACCCCACCCGTTCGACCCGATCCCCTTCGCCACTATCTTTGTAACTTTGGATTAGCGAAGTCTCCGCCAACGGGGATAATATGACTTTTTGTTTTTTTTTGTCCGTTCGATTTTCTTTGATACTTATTTAATATGTGTTTTCAGATGAAATGATCGGGCGGAAATATTTGGCCGTATTTGAAATAAGTATTTTGAGTTAAATTTATATTCCTCATTGAATACAAATATTGAACGAATAAATGAATGCGTGAACGTATCGATTTATTGGTAACAGTTGCCATTTTTTCAAAACAAGTTCAAATAACAAATGTCAAAAGTTTTTTTTGACGTGAAATATAATTACTAATTGGATTTACGTAGTGTTTAATTTGGCTTTATCGTTTTCATAATTTCTTAAGAGTAAAGTTTTCGTTTGAAATTTCTGACAACATTATTTGTTTTTCTTCTGTTCACGAGACATTTTTATTACAAAATTAGTAATACCATAAATATCAATAAACTTATTTCTTCAAAATAAACAGCTTTATTCCAAACTTATTTATTATATTAACGTATTAATTACGTACATATTTATTTTTACGAAATTAAATTTGTAAGTTAAATTGCCATGTTAAAGAATCAAATTTGTTAATAATGACAGATTTTTTTTATTGGTATTATATTATAAAATGGATCTTCTTAAATGGAAAATGTTTCATTTTCCTTAATTTTTGAAATCATCAGCACACCGAAAAAATAATACCATTTTTTCAGTTGTATAAAAAAATATTATGAAAATTAACGTGAAATCTAGATATGAAAAGGATTATTGAAAATGGAATCAACGAATTAATCTATTAAATTAAATTAAAACGTATTTCCTGCGACTTATTGAGGTGTTTAAAATATGTCATATTCTTTCCATGTGTTTATTTAATTTATTTGATTCAACAAATTACAAAATTATTTCAACACAATATTTTTAAGGTGAACACATTCTTATTGTAAAGTTTCTGTTTTTAGGAACATAGGACTGTGATATTTTTAATTGAAATTAAATGTATTAATTAGAAAGATATACATATAAAATCAATTTATCGAAAAAATATTGTTGTTGCTACCGGGATTCGAACCTGAATCTTTTCGTATCCGGGGAAATCATTAACCGATTATGCTACATGAATACAGTAAGTTGACGACAAATTTTCTAACTCATATGTTGCTCTTTATATTTACGGAATTTCCGTATTATATTCGGAATCTCCGGATTCCGTAAATATAAAGAAAATAAATGGCTTTCAAATAATGGAACGACACATGTACCAATTTGAAAGTCATCATTGTGTATCATGGTATATGGTATATCATTTGAGGATTTTAAGTACTCCGATAATGGCTGTTTTGTTTATTAACAAAACCCGCCAAGTTGAAACGAGCTTCATCGCTCATGATGTTTTTTTTTTACGAAAATCGAGAACATTAATATTGATCTGCAAAACATATGCTGTAGCATGTCGTTGACACATTAAATAGTTCATAAAAATTGTAATCAACTACTCTCTACGTCTACCAAATACGAACTGACAAATATTTGCCAAACCAAAATGACAGACAAACAAAATCGGCCTGGAAAATAATATTCACTCTGTATCTCTTTAGTTTAATCGCCGTATCGAATTTAATGTAATACGCCGCACGCACGATGTATTAGATTTGATTTAGATATATTTCTTCATTGTTCAACCTTTTGTCGTACCGCGATGATAAATATCTGATAACTTTAAACTTGCCCAGAAAAACGACTATCGTGCTGAGGAAAATCGGTTCGACTGATTTTGCGTCTGGATTGAAACTGTTGATCGCAAGATAAATAGACTTTATAGAGATTAAAAAAAAAACATCGCGATGGTGGAGTTCTCGAATCGGTAACTTATATATTTCTTTTATTATTCTAGAAATAGTTAATGTATCATAAATACTAGATATCACACCGAATGTTTTCTTGTAAGGCCTGTATTGTTCGAGGATTATTACTATTCACTTTAGATTTCAGGTATGCCTACAAGAAAAAATCACGAGGCGTTAAACCGAGTATATCTTCGTACTTGCTTATTAATTTTCTTGGAAAAATTGCCTTCAAATTCTTCTAGCAGTGCGTGGAGTTGTGCCTTGTTGAAACTACGTTCTGTTTTTGTATCCGGGAAACATTTGCAATTGACGCATCAAAAACTCATCAATCATACGAGAATAAACCTCAAAAGTGACAGATTGTCTCTGCTTAATAAAATAGAAAAACTCTCACTGGACACCCTATACATGAGTACAGACATCATACAAGAGGAAGATATAGAATGAGACTGCCATTCAGGAAGAAGGTTAAATCTCAGAAATCAATGATGCGATGAAGATTTTCATTGAAATGCTAGATGATATAAGAAGGGAGAATAAATTACATTCAAAATTAAATTAAGCAAATATGTGCAAGATAAGTTGTAGTAAAAAGAAAAAGATTGATATTGTTCTATTAGAGCATATATATTATATATACTCATGTATGCACTAGATTAGGAATAAATAAATTAATAAATAAGTTTATATTCGTGCCATAAACAGCGTGGAGTAGCCTTTTAAATATAGATGTATACTCGAATGCAGATGTAAATGTACACGGATACAAGACATATTGATATTCTTACTATTTTCAAACTAAGTTATGGCCTTAAGTGCTATGGAATTAACTTGGTAGTCTTCCTAAGGGCCGAACCCTCGACCACTTAGTCATTAAACGATTGTCTTACCAATCCGCTAGACCAAACGAGTATGTCAATGCAAAGTTATACTGATCACAGGGGTCATTTTTGAATAAGTGTTTTTGCGTTAATAATATATACATATAAATTGATTTTAAATGTATATATTTATAATTAATACATTAAATTAGTATTTAAAATATCATAGATCTATGTTCTGAATAATTACAACTTCACAATAATGTGTTCTCCTTAATAATTAACATAATTTTATTAATGCATTTACATAAGAGAACTTAATATTAAATATTTTGGATTACGTTAAACTAAGAATAAAAAATCGGTTAGTTGACTGGTAATAAATATTCATTTTCTCATTGAGTAGGAAAATTCCAACATGATATATTTAAAAATATATATTTTTATATCGATACTAATATAATTTATTTTTATTCGTTTGTAAAATATGTAAATTTCGTGAACAATGCCTATCAATATTCTGATTCTGTAGCAGATTGCCGATTAATTTGTTTGGTTCATTGGTTAAAATTAATTGCGTTACATAATTAACGCATCGATGGCGTATCTCTCATAAAATAATATTTTAAATATTATTCCTCCCGTACACTATCTAATAAATGTCGAGTGCTCGTAATAAGTCTCTATTAGTTTAAATAAAATGTATATTTGATAATGCGTGTATTATACTAGTGTACAATATTCGTCATCAACAGCAGCTCTGCAACCCAGGAGGTGTTTTTTTATATATGTGGCGTTTCATCTCTAGTGTATCACCTCCAAGACTCGTTAGTCTACTACCACATCATCAAGCCATCTCAACTTCGGCCTATTCACTCTCCTACGCGAACAGAATCTTCTTTGCAGAGTAATCTTCCGATTTGAATTAATGTCATATATAATATTTCCTCATTGTATCTTTATCTCCAGACACCCTAATTATTAACCATCATTTTTCTTTCAATTTTGTATCTAGATATCTTTCACCATATTTGATCATTGTTCATGTTTACGATACACAAGTGTATGAGTGTTATATACAATGTAGATTTTATTATTTTGTTGATATATGTGCGGAGAATATACTCTACGGTATTTGAGCGCAAAATTCCGAACAAGCTCTTTGGTCCTATTTGATTTGAGAATATAATATTTGACGTCTTCGACACAACTTCAAAGTTTACTCTAGTTTGATGAGCCGAACATCTGGCTCGAGTGGAAGAGTTGACTATGAGAGCTACACCTAACATTTAATAAATCTGAGGGGAAATGGGATATACAAAGACCATGACTTCAACTGGCCAGATGAAATTTAGAAGGACCTACTCTCGAGGACGACATCAGTCACAACACTGATGTATGATAGGAGTGATATTTGAGGCTGGCAAAAGAGGACTGAAAATAAAATGAATGAATTATAAATGGTTGAGAGCATCCGCGGAACACTTAGCATTAGCAGAAAAATCAGATACTGAAGAATAATTCTGTAAGAAGGCTCAGTAATCGACAAATATGCATGAGAAGATATATGAATACATAATTATACTAGATTCATCATATTGTTCATACGTTATTATAATCCCGGTAAGTTTAAAACAATGGAACGCTAGTGGTTATATCCAAAGTTATTTTACGTTCTTTATTGCTAATTCGTAACCCGACAGTAACCAAATTATTATTGTATTTTTATAGATAGTTTATTTGTTGTTCCACACAACTATCTTCTGAAATTGCAACTTCACAACAAAAATGAGTTTTCATAAAAAAATATTATTAAGGGAACACATACTTATTGTAAAAGTTGTAATTATTTAGAACATTTGTCCTTGAATCGAAGTAGATGGCTTTCAAATAATGGAACGATAGATGTATTAATTTGAAAAAGTGTAACATATGGGTTCGAAAATTTATCGTCAAAAGTACAGTCGCTGTAGCGTAGTTGGATATTGAACCTTCTCCGGTTTGGAAAGAGATCCACGTTCGAATCCCGGTAGCGCAACAACGATATCTTTCGATAAAATAGATTTTATATGTATATATATCTAATGAATGCATTTTATTAGTATTAAAAAATATATTAATAGTGAAATCCATCTAATTAACTGATTACTTATTTTATACTGTCATGTTATTAATATATTAGTCGTATTTCAATAATAAAATCAATTTATGAATGAAAGTAAAAACTAAAATACAAGTTTTTGGAAAAAAGATAATAATGACTTTCCAAATTTATTTTGAAATACACGCCGAATAAATATAATAATACATAATTTGAAATATAATACGATGGAAATGAAAAGAATATCTTCAATCTTGAGACACGAATAGTTTACCAGAAGGCGAATGAATCTCATTAATTTCCCTATTAAACTTTTGTTGAACATGGATACTTTTAACTAGTAATGTAACGGTATATACTAGGTTTCGGTTTCAAGACATAAATAATTTTAAATGTATCCCTAATTATAAATGGTATGAACAACGTGTACCTAACTATTGGAGAAGGTGTATAAGGCGTAAAATATCAAACTCAATATACGAGTATATGAAATTTCTTTTGCTGATGAGGTATAATTTTCCATTTAAATCTCAAATAAATCGATGATTGATAATCACGCGATTGGTTTATCGTGGAAGTAGATTTTGGGGAAACGAGCGACAAGGTTTAGATTATTTCGATGGTTGGCTAATATATTTTTTTACAAAATTCAGTAAAATTAGTAAACACTTTTTTTTTGTAAATGAATCGCCTAGTTCTAAGTATTATTCTATTCTAAGACATCGAATGAAGTACTGAACTGTCAGTAATAAAAAAAAAATCCACTAAAGAAGATGGTAGAGAAAATGCATGAATTAACAATAATACAACATATATAACTCTTACTAAGGATAACTCTTATTGTAAAGTTGTAATTATTCAGAACATAGGTCTGTGATATTTTAAATACTAATTAAATGTATTTATTAGAAATATATACATATAAAATCAATTTTATCGAAAAATATTGTTGTTGCTATCGGGATTCGAACCTGATAATGGAACGATATATGTATTAATTTGAAAAGTGTAATATATAGGTTCGAAAATTTGTCGCCAACCAACTGCATTGGTATAGCATAATCAGATAATGCACGTTCCCCGGATTGGAAGAGATCCAGGTTCGAATCCTGGTAGCAACATCAATATTTTTCGAAAAATTGATTTTATATGTATATCTTTCTAATTAATACATTTAATTTGTATTTAATATATAATTTTTATTATTTAAGTTTTCGTATTGTATAAATTAATATATTAAGTATATATTTATTTATTAGATGACACATATTTTTGTTCTAACAGAGGTGAATATATTATACATAATAAACATAAGGCATAATACTCATAATTTATTGTGTGGGATGGAGTAGACTTCACCTCTGATATTATATATACAGCGTTCTCCTGGCTACTTTGTTAGACTGAATCTGTGTTAAAGTAGCCAGTTTTTTTTTCGTGCTGTTGTGGTGTTATTTACATCATCTACAGGAATAAAAAGAGAATTAAAAATATGTATAAAAAAGTAAAAATAAAAAATATATATATGTAGTGGGAGTGTTGTAGAACTAGTGAATTATTAGTGTAGGTATTGTATAAATTATATTAGAATGTTGGATAGCCATGCTTCTGAGTCATCTCTACCTGATTGAGTCCATATTTGTGTAATCTTGTTAAAATTAAACGATTTCCAGTTGGTACTGAGTGTGTTGCATAGTTTCGGAGCTAAGAACATGTAGAATCTTTGATAAAATGTCGTTGTTGCTCTCGGAGCTGATGTGTAGATGTTTGTTGTTTGTCTTGTGTTGTGTCCATTAATAGATTAAGTTTAATTAATTATAATAATGAGTTTTAATAATTGCTTATTAAAATTTTTCTTTCTTCTTCTAATGCTCGCCTAATGTATCCAATATTTTAAATGTTTTGGAAGTATTCTTTATGTATGTTTTGTAAGATTGATTAACTTTGTGCAGTCGCCACCGTGTAGTTACATACACTACGATCTTTTGCTATTTATTCCGAAACATATTCAAACACTATATATCCCCCAATATATAATATTACGATACCCTATACTTTCCCCTATTTTCAGTGATCTTTTCTCAAAATTATCTCCCCCGCCTCTCCTGACCACGTCCTGCCACTGGTTATCATAAAAATAATTATTCAATAAATAATAATACACTGTTGAAACTCGTCACACAATTGATGTTATCAAGTAGTACCTATAGTTTAACAATGTTGACATTGAATCATATCATCACGAATAAAATAACTGCTGAAGCTTTACATCGAAAAATTAAATAAAATAAATAATGTAAGCATTGATATCTAGATGTGCCCGTCCACACTGAGCTACAAATATCTAGTCTGTTTACAGCATGTACCAACTTGGTTCAAAAATAACATCAGAAGTGACGTAAGAGAAGTCGGATCCGATAGTCGCTTGTATGTATCCACTGTACGTACACAAACCATATGTCTTCACATTGATCTAACACGTACGCACATTACTTTATATAATCTGTGCATGTCTTCACCAGTTATGTATACGCGCTACTCGGGATCGGATTAGGAAAATTACAACCTTAAGGTGGACTTTAAATATGGACCCTTTAATTATTATTTTTCAAATTTAACATATTATATAGCTATTCAGTTCTTTTATTATACCAAAATAGTTATATTTCAAGATCTATTTTATGGATGACATACTCAATTTTAGATACATATATTTTAAATATATTAATTAGAAAGATATACATATAAAATCAATTTTATCGAAAAATATTGTTGTTGCGCCATCGGGATTCGAACTTGGATCTCTTTCCTAACCGGGGAAGGTACATTACCCAACTATGCTACAGCGACAATTTTTGAACCTATATGTTACCTTTTTGATATTAATACATTTAATCGTTCCATTATTTGAAAGAGCCATCTATCTTATTTTTATAGATTTTCAAATACCTTTGAGTAATCTGATAGCAGACGCCAGAATTATCAATTCATTGTTATTAAATTTAAATTTAAAATATCACAGACCTATGTTCTGAATAATTACAACTTCACAATAAGAATGTGTTCTCCTAACATATATATTAGGTCATCCCATAAATAATGCGTTTTTTTCAATTATCGTAGGTGGGCGCGATAAATTACTTGCATTAGGTTTAATTACTACCTGGTATAAAAGTAGTTAGTAACTTATTCTTAGTACATGTTTTGAAGAGTGCAGTTTGATTTTAACAGTTATTTTTTCAAAGGTATAATATAAGTGACAAAGGAGCATATTTGACATATTGTACTTTATGAGTTCAATAAAGGCAAGAACGCAACGGAAAGTGCGAGAAATGCAGTATAATAGAATTGAACAATAAGCGTAAGCCAGTGTTAACAGTGGTTCCAGAAAATCCGAACTTGAAACCGAGCAGCCTAGAAGACGAGCTTCGTGTAGAGTTCATCGAAGACATTTTGCAAACCCTGGTGGAACAGAATTCCATCATAACTGTTGAGGAACTAGCAGAGAAGCTTGGATTTGGTCATTCAACTATTCATCGACATTTGCGTGCCATCGCAAAAGTCAGCAAATTGAGTAATTGGGTTTTCTTCACAAACTTTCAGAGTCTAATCGCGTGCAGAGAGTGAATGTGGGCATTTCTTTGCTGTCACGTCTCAAGAATGAACCTTTTTTGGAAACGATGCCTCACCCACCATATCTGTCGGACATTACCCCATTTGATTATCATTTATTTCGTACTCTTCAAAATCATTTGAATATAAACATATGAATTCTGCAGATGAGGTCAGAACAGTACTGGAGGATTATTTTCACGGACAAGTGATTTTTGGAAGAGGGGCCTCACGAGTCTACTAGAAATATGAAAGAGCATTAAATAAAAGAACGTTAATTTGAAAAACCCGTATTATTTATGGCTGACCCAATAGATAGGATGAATCGAGTGGTCCTAAATAATATCTTTTGGTCAGTACCGATTAGAAGAGATTTAGAGAAATACTTACATACTTAATATGGAAAAGGTATATTTTTTTTAAATGGTGCGTTACCGAGCACGTATGTTTATAAGTTAAATACTTTGCGTTTTCTCATTTTATATTTTGATTTTTATCTTAAATTATTTTTTATGATTTTATTAAGTATATAGGTAGGCTTTTGAAGAACATCATTATTGAGTAATAATTTTTCTGCTCGGCAGAAGAAAAAGAGCAGCGTTAGATTTTAAGTCGATAGACAAGAAATCAAAATACAGCAATTTAGATTGTAATTTACAAGTATTGTGTTATTGGTGTAAGGATAAGTGTTTAGACTAGAGTGGTGTAGAATTAGCGGTAGTTGTGGTTAACATAATAAATGTCTCCGTGAATGAATTTTAACCAAGTGAAAATTTTGACAGGTGGTTTGGCCATGAGTAACGATCGATTGAGGAGAGAATGGTAAGAAAGACCTGTGACTCGAGTGTTGATGGCACTATAAATATAAGACGCCACCGACATGATCATATAAACCAGATACTAGAAGATGGTCCCGTTAGAAGCCTTGACAATTGATGTATATACATACATGATTGTTAGGATAAATGAGTGTGGCGCTCTATTCTCTCTGTCTACTCTTACGGAGAAACGATGTGATGGTGAATTAGTTAAATAATTTTATATAGATAACGACAAAGATGATTCAACTGAAATATATTTTTCCCATCTTGCGTCGTTATCAAACTGGCACAATAAATCATTTGTCCTTGATTGACATAATATATAATTAATTAGCAATATTTGAATATGTCCAAGAACACACATTTACTGGATTTTTACCTACAAGGCACTGTTATTAAACAAATATCGAATATCTCAATAGAGACGAAGTTATTTTTATTATATTTAATGGAAAATATATGGAAGTATGGGGTAATTTACAGGGCTTAAGACCTGTCTTCGGCTGGCTTAAGTGATCATTTTATATAAATATAACGTTCACTATTCTTAACCCATCAATCTCCACATCTATCAAAGTTTTTAAAGTTGTATATATGTTAATAAGTGGACTCGCTACGAATACCACTACACCATCGTCATCTATTCGAAAATATCATATTTTCATATAAATTGTTTCAGGGAAAAAATGAATGATCAAATTTGGTCCATAGATGGCGATGGTATAGTGGTGCTAAAGGAAGTCCACATATTAACATATATACAACTTTCAAAAATTTGATAGATGTGGAGTTTGATGGGGTGAGAATAGTGAACGCTATATTTATATAAAGTGATCACTTAAGCCAGCCGAAGACAGATCGTAAGCCTTGTAATTACCCCATACTGCCAGATATTTTCCATTAAATATAATAAAAATAGCTTCGTCTCTATGAGATATTTGGTATTTGTTTTATAATATTATACGCTGTCATTACCGGAACATAGGCTTTATATCGTGTGGAAGACCCGTATCGATGAAAAGTTCAAGCACTTGACTGCGTACCAATGAGACACGGCGTGACGTCGAGTAATGTTATATTTTATCTACGGCTTGCGTCACAGGAGTGTGACGGGAGAGGGTTGCTACATACCTCCGACAGTTTTAATAAGCCCATAAAACGTTGCCCTGTTACGTGAGGAGTCCCCTTAAACACGCCCTGGCAGGAGATTACAGGGCAAAAAGAAATATAAGCTAGCACAAAAGATTTATCTGCCGAGACTTTGTTGTGCTAGGGAAAGAGCAGATCTTTTAAATAAGCTTAACAAGTTTTCGCATAAAGCCGTGAAGAATATCAGCATTCCACTATTCTGTATTGAACACCAAAATATTTATACTAAAATCACAAAGGTTCCGTGAATTCAGAAAATCATCCTTTTCATGTTAATATTAAATAAAATGGTTTGAGTATCTTCTTAGAACTCGATGTGTTATGTAATGAGGCAGTTTAGAAATATTCTAATAAATTTATGCTGTTCCACAAACTGACACTTTAGTTGTTTTCGCTTGTTGGCGTTCATTTTTTAAGTGTTGGTATTCGTTATTTAAGAGTTGATGTTCGTTATTTAAGTGTTGATGTTCGTTGTTTAAGTGTTGATGTTCGTTATTTCACTACTGTTTAAGATTCATTACTATTAACTACGTTTATGTCATCAGCATGGTTGTTCGTTTTTTTTTTCAGTTAGTAATACTAATATAATTAATATATATATTTTTTAAGTAATTTACAATAGTTGTAGCAATTTTCTTGGGGACTTAACTCATGCAAAATAAAAAAACAAATTTAGAAGCAAAAACTAATGTTATAAAATAAACTGGAAACAAAATGTATTCATACAGAATTAAATATGTAACTCTTGCGAGTCTGATTTTTATCGCATAATCTCGGAATTTTGATATATTTATTTAAAAAAAATAAAAATAAAATATAATAGTCCGATTAGTAAAGTAAAGTAAACGTTAAATCAAACAAAAATAAAACTGCTGTCATGTCAAGCGGCATCATGTTTTGACAAAAGTAATGACGAAGTCATACGGTATCTAATGTGAAATACAATTAGGTTTTTTTGAAATATTAAGAAATATCACAAGCTTTTTAAAGTTTTGACGAAGTATTGGGTCGTCTAATGAGTCGTTTTTTTAAATGTTATTTTCATACTCTTTTATTTTTTTGTGTCAAAAAATGACACTTATTCAATAGCATTTTTTTTGCCCTAAAACGTCAGTGTTACTGTTTTCCTGTACCTTATAGTTTTTATTAATGTATGGGTTTATATAATGGAATGTCAAGTTGAGAAAAACTATAATACTTCTTTAATCATGGTTAAAATGGTCATTACTAATTTCTATACTTATAATATTTATATAATTTGAAAAAATGGCTAATATTTTATTAAAGTTTAACAAAAAAAAATGTTACATGCACACTGACACATCCTTCATCCAATATTATACATACACGATTTATTTATAGTATCTACATAAGTAGGTATAGATTATTCAATGTATTTCTACATTGATGAACACCTAACTTTTTGTTATTTTAAAGCTCAAGTCTTGTAATCTTGCTGTATTAACCACAAATGTATAGAAATTATATGGAATTTGTACTCGTAAGAACGCTCTAATTTTGCTTTAAGTATATCATTTGTTCTTAAATTTAAAAAAATAAATATTTATTTAATCTATAAAATGGAACTTAATATTAGTTTAATATAACTTGTAAACTTAATAGTAGAATTTATAGATTTCCAAGATTTTTTTGCCACCTCTCCGTAAGAGAAAATCTTTTTTGAGAGGGAGATCGTTTATACTATGTAAATAGTTTTAAATAAAAATGTGAAAGATTTAAATAATCATTAATTTATTAAATGTTAACAAAAATGAAATAAAAATCATTGGAATGGTCAATATTAAAAAAAAACAGTAAAATGTTGCATATTCTTAGAAAAAGAGTAAGAATGAAAAAGTTAAATTTTCATATAAAAATAAATGTGTACAAAGATAATAAATATAATGGTCAACGTGAATATGAAAAAATTTAGAATAAGTAAATTTGTAAAAGAAAAACCAGAACAGCACTATTGCCATATTACATTAAGACATTAGTCGATACATTATCGTTATTGTATATGCATCCTTAAGAATCTATAACAGCGCGTTCTTCTTGAAAATATATTCTACCTTTCATGCAATTAAATCACGGAAAAGTTCACCTCTTAGGAAATCTCTAGATTTATTTAAAATTACTAAAATTAATTTTCTTTGAACTGTTTACAGTGGATGTAGGTGGGTCTTAAAAGCTCCGTTCTATGCGACACTGTACTTTTAAAAGTATAAAAAGTGAACACTACTTTTCAGAGAACTATTTACTTTTTTAAAGAGCAGGTGGACTGAATATATATTAATGTAACAGCGATATGAAACATAATAAATATGTTTTAAATACAAAATCAATTATCCAGGAAAAACTTTTGTTGTTTAGTTGAATATTTTAATGATGAATGTACAGATGTTGTATCTACAAGTAATAATTAAATAATGAAAAGTTAAAGTGCACTCGCGAATGCTGCCAACTAAGGGGAAGTTTATAATTACGTGGTCTGTTGAAATAATACGGTCGATGCTGGTGATTGAACCGATGTGCAATTTGAGTTCAAATAAAGTATACTGCAATGTAAACATTCACAGGAGAGGAGTTGGTCACGCAAAACCTGCCCCTCGGTCACTATTACTTTATTAAAAGTCATGAACCGATTCATTTTGAAACATAATATTTTATAAACAGTCTAAAATTTAGATTTAATCTATTGACGAACATTTGTTGAAAGTGTCAAAAAAAGTCATAAAACAATTTCTGAAATATTAAAAGAAAAATGTTACGTAAAATTTATTTAGATAACGATTTCTGCATCATTTAACATTATGCATAATATTTTAAAAATAATCTTTTGATTAACATTTTACTGTGTTTTAACTGAGGGTTATTTTAGGCAAGGGAATTAATTAATTCATGCTTTGAACGGACCCAAGTTAACTTCTTTGATATCAGAACAAACTTTCTTAATTCTGTCCTAAGCCCAAAACTCTTCGAAAACAAAAAAAGTAATCGATTAATTACAAATACTGAAATAATATTCCTTGAATATAGAAAATGCAAAGCAAATGAAAAGTTTTTAAGATAACCCAGTCCCAGAAGAATATTAATTTTTACTTTCACGGATACAAGAGCACTATTGAATCCGTTAGACAAGAGAGATTCAAGTTTTTTAATGAATTTTCCATTGAAATTCCAAGGTAAAAGATACAATATATGTAATTTTTATCTGTTTTTTAAATGATGATTTTTAATCACTATTTACATCTTGTCAACAGATAAGTCGCACTCAAGCAACTTTATTCTATAACTATATAGATAAATAATAGTTTTAGATGGTACTATCAAAATCTATAATCATAAATCTATAATCCATTTTTTATCTATGATTTATCTACAAAAAAAAAATGGGAATGCATGTATCCATTGAGCAAAAGGTTGAAATTTATCGATAAAACCAAATAAATATTGGCCAATCAATTAACCGATAGTTCGAGACATTCAAGTGGGCCTTCAGTAATATTAAAAAAATACTTTAATTTTATATTTTTCAAAATGAGAAAACGCAAAGGAGTTTAACTTAGAACGTAAAGGTACGCGCAAGTCTCATATTTTTTGTAATCTTTGCAATCACCCAACAATGAGCTATGTACGTAACCTACCACAAGAATGACAAGGAGCTTAACTAAAATAAAAAATGCATGTTCACATAAACATAAATTTAAATAAATGCATTAATTTATAACATAAAAAAATAAGCATTATATATTTTTGTGCTTCTTTGGTACCACAGTCTATTAGTCTATTAGGGGAGTAAGTAAGATAGTAAAGCACTGGCTTAGCAAGTGATTTGATGCATACAATTTTTTTATTTAAATAAAAACAGATTTGGAGGCACTTGGTGTCGATCTTAGTACCGGTAATGGTGAAAATAAAACACAAGCTATCAGTGAGAGGATTTAGAAAGGTTATGAATTTTTCTAACGCTGTTTTCGTAACAAATTTTACTGGGGAACCCGCTACATATACATGGGGTAAGTAAAAAGGTTTCGTTCAGATAAACTCTCGAAGAGAAAAAGTACAGATAAAACGTTAAAGCGGTTATAGTTATAAATATCGTACAGTATTTGCATTTAATCCTGCCGAAGTTTCCCGATAGGATCGTCCGAGGAACAGCGAAAGTGGCGCCAGCGCCGCTTCCTACAAAACAAAAACGTATTTTGCATATTTATAAGAATTATTTGCATAATTTTAGTACACAAGACGAAACAAAGGACTTTTATTATTCTGCGGCTCGCTTGTTGCTTCAAAAAACAACATATTTTATGTAGATAATAAATATTTTGACGGGTAGCTTTTTAACACATCTTTCATAATAAAATACGATCCTAGAGATAAATGATAGTCTTCATTAGGTACGTCCTTTATGACTGAATACCGAAGTTAAAATGCTCCAAAAATTCGTATACATTTGAAAGTTAATTGAACATCGTTTTTCATTAAAGTTACCCATACAAGGGGTCTACTCAGCGCTGCGATGGTGTCCAAGTAAACCATTGTATGAGAAAATAAATATTTGTTAAAATCACTTGACTTCAATCAATGGTTTCAAGTTAAACATTAATTTTCCTACGCTGACAATACGTTGTTAAATTATTAAAAATATCTAAAAAATAAGACCTTTTATTAAATAATTTTGAAAAGTGCAATATTTGATATGTATAATATATGGTAGTTTCAACAAATTACATTATCAGTACATAAAAATGCCCTTAGGTTTTTTCGGCCGTTCAGAAACATCTGTGTACAGTTTTATGAGTGAATCTGCCGTGCATATCTCGCATTTCTGGCCGACGTTTCGGATCCCATTGCAGGGTCAATCAGCCCTGATGATGAATACTGCAATGGGATCTGAAACGTCTGTCAGAAATGTCAGATATACATGGAAGAAGACAGATAATGATCACTTTTGTTTTAAAATCACAGACTTATCATAAACTGTAATAATAATAATAATAAAGGATAATTTGTATAGCGCCATTTTCGTAAAAACTTTCATCACAAGTGCGCTTTACACATAAACTGTTTATAGTTCTACAATTATCTTTGTTTTTTAAAATCGTTATTTTCCCTTATAGAAATGATTTTTTGAAAAGGTGCGTTTTTAGTTTATTCTTAAATAAAGTCTCTGATGCACTATTTCTTATAACGGAGGGAAAAGAGTTCCACGCTTTGGGCCTGCCACCGCAAATGCCCGTTCACTAAATTTAGACTTCTGGCAACAGTTGATCGGTTCTACAACCCTTCCTGCAGCTGAAGTAGAGGCTGACCTGAGAGTTTGACGTCTACCATTCAAATTGTCTGGGATACAAAGTTCTTGAAGATACAGAGGCGCCATGTTGTGTGTCGCCTTGTACATCAACCAGCACAATTTAAATTCAACTCTTTCAGGAAATCGGAGCCAATGTAGCTGATGTAAAAGGAATGTTATATGAGAGAATTGTAATATTTATTTTCAAAAATGTTCTCAGGATCTAAATCATTATATTTATTAAACACATTATAATAAATTTTATTTCTCAGAATAAATGCATCATAAATTTTGTGAAAGATTTTTATTTCTCAACTTTGACCCAAACAGAATGGAATAAATTTCTTGTTTGGAGGAAGCAATGAAAAATTAACGGTTTATGAAGCCTGAAACAACGACTTGAAACGGATATTAAAAAGAGTTTCTTGCTTAATTAACATAAATATATATTTTTAAAACCGCTAAAACCATTAATTTTTTATAACGGTTTCTAACGATTCTTCAGATGAAATTAATTTTAATTAACAATTAACATACATTTTCCCTACCCTTTCGTGTTATATACGGAACTTTTATACCAACGCTGAAAATAATAATTTTATTGAAAAATATGGTATTTTTGTTTAGTTTCTTTTTATATATTTTTTGAGTACTGTTTGGGACATATATTTATTGTTAATTGTTCTTGAACGAAAATAATGTACTGTGCCTTCCCCCTCCCCTCCCTCTCCTCACCCGGCACGCCGCTGCTAGTCAAACGGCGACCTTGAAGCAGTGTACTTATGTGTGAAATGAAGTATAGTATTGAATTGAGACGTCGCGTCTATACAATGCATTCTAAAGAACTAGGACCCCTGAATGAAGATAGTGATAAATTTACAGTCCACCTTGGAGGTGTCAGAAGAACTGGATTGTGGTGTGTGTAAACCTCCTTCCGAATATTCTGTTTCTTCCGGCATCTACGCTTTTATGAAACAAGTACTAATATTTAATATATCACTTTGAAAGTTAGTGATTTTATCATTTACGTCAGATTAAATATGAGTGATTTCATTATTCGCGGTAAAGTGGAGTAAAACAACCAACACATAAATCAGCAGATTTTTTTGTATGGAACATCATCTCATGTATGGAAGATACACACATCTCAATCTAGTATCACAGGTGATGAAAAATACCTACGCCCATTTACGTTGTTTGCTAATGAGCATACATTATTTTTTAATTTACACAACAAAACATTGTATTACATTCACGTTGGGTTATTTTAACTACTTGTTTGGAGAGGTGCAGTCCCTCTCATCATCAGGTGATAATTGTAAATATGAAGAAGATGGCTTTCAAATAATGAAACGACAGATGTATCAATTTGAAAGTGCAACATATAATATAAATTTGAAAATTTGTCGTCAAATTACTATGTTGGTGTAAAATAATCGGTTCGAATCCCGGTAGCAACAAAAATATTTTTTCGATAAATTGATTTTATATGTATATCTTTCTAGTTAAATCGTTTAATATATATTAGATAATTTTGTGCTGTAAATTAAAATAATCATGTCACCATAATAATGACACATTATTTTATTACTCTGTAATAAAATATAGCAATTTATCAAGGGCGTAGGGGACAAACGGATATTCAACATTTATGAGTTGCAATGAGGATTGCTGACCTTGACGATTCTCTTCCACCTTTAATTCATTCCACATTACTTCATGAAACTCTTTCTTATGAAATAAATTCTTCGCTCTGACAGAGAAAAGGAAAAAATCGATAATGTAATGATCGATGTCGAGAGGTTTGCTCATAAAACAGAGCCAATCGGCTCTGTTTTATGAGCAATCAACCATAAGGCGGTTCACGTCACAGCTGTTCGTTCAACATCTGATGATCTTAATACGCTTTACGCTGAATATTTGACAATATAACACCTTTATCTATATACGTCAGAGCTTCGTATAGAAGACAGACGGGTTGGGTTTAATCCATTAGACTTGACATATGCGACACGTCCCGATTCTTTTATTGGGCCAAGGCAATAATCTGTCTGTGCACTTAACCCTGAGTGCACGAGTGCGAAGAAAGGAAGAAGTTCTTTGTCACCGACTTGGTACTTCTTATTTCAAAATATGAATGTACATACAAATACACATCGATATAAAATATACATGTCTTGAAATTCTGTTTTCATTTTTCCTGTGCACTATTCTATGTGTTTTATTAATCTTTTGTTTTAAATTTATATTTTTATGACTTTTAAGTGAATATTAAATTTTTTGTCACTTTTATTTATTTGTTCGACATTTTTATTAATAAATTGTAAATATTCTTAAAAATAATTGGACAGTATATAAAAATATTTTGGTCAGTATGAATAATTAAGTATCAAAACGAATTTTTTAGTCAGTTCATTTCATTGGGTAGGTTAGGTTAGGTTAGATAATGTTAAAATGCAAAATTACCCAAAACAATATTTTGTTCAAGGATACAAAAGCACTTAGTCAAAATAAGGGACGGACGGTCATCAAAACTCGGTATTGTTAGACGCAGGTGAACCGACACAGCTTGGGTGCAGCGGCGAATACAGCGGCGGTAATCCAGCAAACATGACTAGAGTCACGTAGGCAAATGCGCCTTGAGGGATGCATCGCCATAGGCGACCAGTCCTCTGATATTCTCCGCCGTGAGAAGTGGCTCCGTCTAAGGCGAGATTTCATTTTCAATTCGAAAATAAAATCAATATCGTCTCTAAAAGTATCAAGTAAGCGCTTGCTATAGCTATAGATTGTAATTCCGGGGAAAGTTTAAACTGTGCGCCTCGGGTTTAAGCTTAGACTGTGATGTTCTCTGCGTTTAATCGTAAATGAGAAAGTATCAAAAAGTTGATGAATATAATCGGTGTAGCGAGAACAGACTGTCGCTATAGCATCAGAATATCGCGTCCAGAGTCCCGGTTTGCCTGGATAATTGGGCATCATCTCATCGTCTTACAAGCCTGAACTCCGTCACCCTACGCTGGCACCACAAGGAGCTGACCACACTTCACGTCCAGGATCCAGGATCATCCTAAGAGGTAATCCCTTACGTGAGGGACCTGAATAATCAACATCAGACAAGCGTCAATATAGACAATTTGGCAGAGAAATTAATGCTGGCATGATGAACACAAATATTTAATGTTCATTTAATTGTAATTATTTTTGAATAGCCTTATTTATAAGTATTAAAGTAAATTGCTCATTTTCCACTTTCAACACATGCAAGTATCTTAAAATATAGATTATAAATTTTCTTATATAAAAATATTATTTTATTTCATAACCATTTGACTTGTCAATATTTAAAAAAGAACCAGTTAGGCTAGATGCCTCCACCCTGAACATGAAGCCGAGGCAGAAAAAAGATGTTACCTAACAATAAGGATATGTTTAGTTAGGTTAAGTTGTTATAAACAATAACTATCCATTTGAAATTTTTATAAATTGTTTTATTTTGTACTGATCAGTGTACTGAACACTGACAATCCACTGTATAAATTATACCAGTCTACTAAATGTACTCAATGTAGTACTCATATAAGGTTGGTAGATTTTGTTGAATTTGTCAAATATATGATGTGATGTACCGAGTCGTACTTTTTAAGCGGTTTTATGACAAGATTTTTATCGCATTTTTTAATTGTCATTGTTTTGTAATCAACAAGTGTTCTGAATTAATGATTTGATAAAATAAAAATATGGTTATCGAGTTTTATGGGTACAGTTTTAAAAAAAAATTGTAATAAAAAATATTTATTTGTTCTATCTACTTTCTATTCATACATAAAAATATTAATTCTTATGACTGTGAGGCGGCAGTCATCAAACTCAATACAATATTTATGTCGATAAATCACAATATTTTTTGAGTACTTTATTATTGAACAAACAATCATGTTTTTTCAAATATTGTATGGATAGAATTAGACATAAAAAAATTATAACGTTCTCTAAGACATAAATATATATTTATTATTATTATTAGGATAGAGAAATGGAGCTGATTGTAAAAATAGATCGACATCTTAAGTATGAATATACCACGCCATGCCATGTCTCAGTAAAAATGTAAAAATGTAGTGTGTTCTCATACGTAATTTAGCGTGAGAAAATTTAAGTTTGGCGAATGGTTCAAGGGGTTCTATAAAAAGCGTGTAAAGTAAATTCAATATGAATTGTAAAATATTTTTTACAGGTGTGGGATTGAATAAAAATATTTTTTTAAATTCATTAATAATATTCAAAAATCACAAAAATGAATGCAATCTAAATTATGGATAATTACATAAGTAGGGTTTTATGTGTTGTTCTATAATTGTGATGAACCAAGGAGGCAACATGATTAACAATTTGAAGAATATGGATTTGATTAGTTAATCAAAGTACATGTCTAAGACACAGACCCCTGAATAGAATATATTAGAAAATTAATTTGTATCTGAAGTAAAAAAAAATATGCTCCTTTTCTATATACAAGTCTTACTCTCATAGAGAAGAAATAAATGTTAAAAGAAATATATATATATATATATATATATCCTACTGATTATTCTAAAAATCTTTTATATTTTATAATATTAAAATAACATAAAAATATGTACATTGGGGTGTCCCTTATTTTTCTATGTTAAGATTTCAAAATACTCAGGTTATAATTTTATTCACTTTATCCTAAAATACTCGGACAATAAGTTTCGAAACGTTTGGAGTACTTTAAATTATGCCGACTTGCGTCAGAACATGTCGGTATACGTTACGCTGAGGTAGCCTCGAGCCAACACGCTAGTTGTCATTTTATTATCAGTTTTATTCGAGTAAGACGTTTTTGTTTTATTAATTTACTGTCAGTAGAATTATATAGTGTATTTTTAGTGAAGTGCGCAAGACATCAAATAACGGAAGGAGAGCTACCGTCAAATCGACGACCCGACTATTTAGCAGGTGTGGATAAAAAACTAACTGAAAAGGAGGATAGGGTGAGACAAGAGGTAATACAAGAAGATAAAAGACTAATTAAATATGTCTTATCAGCATTAATCTCTTCAGTGTCATACGATTGTTCACTACCTCAAAAAAATTGTGATGCATCTTCCAGTTTAGATGAAAGTAGTCACAGTCAGGAAGAGTTTTCATTTGCTCTGTCCAAGAACACAAATTGAGACCATCACAAATCGAAGGAATAGGAAGGACAGATTTTATTACACTGAAACTAGCAGCTTACCATTTATATATAACATACCAGTTAAATATAAGATACTGTTTATATTTTTAAGGTCAGAGTGGAAGCACTTAGATATAATATTAATGAGTTTACAATTAATAAATAGGGAATTTGAAAGATAAAATTTACTGTAGGGACATAATAGCATCAAATACAGATCGTTTCAATAGAGCCTATGCGCTGCTTCTAAAGGTGTTTTTTTTAGAGTTTTGGATTCGAGCTCAGTTTGGTTTTCCATTTCACCATGAATACAATTACGCCAGAACAACGTTTGCAAATTGTGCAAATTTATTTCGAAAATCGTGGTTCAGTTCGCGAAACTTACCGTGCGCTACTTTTATTTTACAGTTAATATAATCGTCCTTCCAAGTAATTCGAATAACCATGGATCGTTTTTCCACCACATATACTCTAATTGATAGTATGCATTCGCAGAGACGTTGTACAGTGTGCGCCGAAGAAGTTGTTGTTTCTTCAAAAATGATGCCGGCCAGAACGTTACAGTAATGGAGAGCGCTATAGATTCATAATTGCTGACTTTTTGTTCCCCAATTGAATGGCATTAATGTAAAAGAGCTGTGATTTTAATAAAACGGCGCAACATGTCACACAGCGCGCGCCACAGTTAATTTATTGAAGGAAATATTCTATGAGCGCATAATTTTGCATAATAGACCTGTGAATTGGCCACCAAGATCGTGTGATTTCAACATCTTTGGATTATTTTCTGTGGGGATATGTGAAGTCGCTAGTCTAGAGACGATTGACGACTTGGAAGCCGTCGCGTTATTGCCGATATACGGTTTCAGTTGCTCCAAAAAATGGTCGAAAATTGGACTTCCAGATTGCTTTTTGCTTGTTGACATCATATCTATAAATTAGCTTTAAGAAGTGTATTAGAAACCAAAATCTATCAGATAACGAGTAACCCCGATATTTTTCTTTAAAAAAAAAAAATTAGTGACAGACAGTTCTTATGCTAAAGGCAGTAGATGGTACAGCTGAAAGAGTTGTTAAACTAATGCACCACGTTCATGGGATACCAACTGTGGAGGAAGAACAAAAGCAATTTCTATTACGTCGTGTGCAGGAGCATAAAATGTTATATCCTGACCGCATAGAAGAAACTCTAAAGAGAAAATACACACAATAGTTTTTGTATGTTTAGATATCAGATTAGATGTATTAATAAATGTTAGGTATAATAACATATCATTTCATATTTAGTTTAGAAGAACCATATATATATTTACTTTCCGGTTTAGTCTGCACAAGAGCAATAATATTCTAAAAGTGAGCAAGTCTCATTATTTGAAACGTATTTATAGGGTAGGTGTAGATGTTTTTGTAAAAAAAAAAATTATCCCAGTTAAAGGACACCATACATACATAAGTATTGAGTCTATTATTTACAAACACGGCTATTATATTACATTGAAAAATTAAATTAAAATGTCATTGTTTATGTAAATGCCTTCGATAGCTGGTTCGCAGGTTTCCGATTAACAATAAGCACACACATGATATATCAACTGCACTAACCGTTTATTTTTACTGCCTTTCTGGTTCGATGTTGTTGTTCTTTTAGCTGGGTTGTCTTCTATAGATTTCGACCGACCGAAGCGCGCACTGGTGGTTTTTGGACCACTGGACTGATCGAAGCACGGAATGTAAATTGGATGACGCCTGTCGGTTGCCGTCTTCTTAGCTTTCCGAAAAAAAGGGCGACAATACTCACACACACACACATGTGTATTATTATAAACCAAGAAACACAGTGGCGCGTAAACAGTCATTTTGTGAAGAAAAAGAATACAGAAGAGTATGTAAGAATACAGTTTCAAATTTACCTTGATTCCATACAAATATTGCAATAAAGCATCACGTTATTTTCAATTTTATTTAAGTTTCAAGGGCGGATCTATCCTTTGACCGACACGGGGCGACCTTATTCACGTGTATAGTGGTTTCATGCCTGTTTTGTTCGAGAGTTCCTTGCAAAAATGAACTAATCCAAAGGGATTAGTTACAAATGTGGCTTATTTCACCTGTTACTTTCAAAGTCGGATTGGCCCAAACATCCAATGTAAACATCTCTCTTATTAATAAATAAAATAATATAAATTTATTTACCAAATGAAATATTCGTCATAAATTGAATCAGAAATCATAAAATATAAAGTAGTATTTTGCATTTTGCCTAAAATATGTTTTAGGGAATGAGTTGTGTTTGCAAATAGTAAACCTGTAATACAATTCACCCGCGAACTTCTTTTAAACTTTATACACAATTTCGTGTCTCCATTTTTTATGAAAATCATTTGATAAAATACATTCTATATTAAATAAATAAATAAATACGCCTTAAACGTTTCAGACACACGTATCATATCACCCCTGCTTGAATGACTTTTTTCCTACTTATATCTTTCCTGTCCGGTATCTGCAAAAATACAACCCTTTTCCTATTAAATTCTTCCTGTTTGATGTCTGCCAAAATATTACCCATAATCGCTTTCTAGTACATCACAATTCACCCACAAACCTTCAATATTCCGAAATATAGTATCGCGCTATTTTTAACGCACTTTCGTGGCGATTGTATGGAAAGCCTTTGGTAAAACATTTATTTAAATATTTACACATATTTTAAAACCGTCAAAACTATTTGAAATGTATTTTTAGTATTATATAATTTGTTTTGTATAATAGGTTTGCGCCTCGATCCAGGAGATCAGCAAGATAGTTCTATTTTCATAGTACAAGCGTTTAGCTTAGTTCAAAAATAGTTAGAACATTGATGTGACATGTATCTCTATTTAAAAAAAAATTTTAAAGGACATATTTACGAATTATTTCAAATTTAATTAATTTATTCCGTAATATTAAAGTTGAGAGAAATCTGGCGGTGCAGGGCAGCATTATAAAACCCAATTAACTATTCCGAACGCGTGTTCTATTTCCTTCATTTACATTTTCTTTCCATCTTCCTAAAATAAATCGACTATGTTCGAGAGATAAAAGTTGTGAAGCTAATTTAATGAGTATCATTAAGTTCTTCTAAAGAAATGTGCTTTCTTGTTAACTGAAGTGAGAATCGTCTGCTCAACAAATACCTGCATAAATTATTTAGACTAATTTAAAAAAAAAATAGGCGCTTAGATGAGACTACCATTCAGAAATTCCACTCAGAAATCAGTGATGTACAGCGCTATGAAGATTTTCGATGAAATGCCAGATGATATAAGAAAGGAGGAGAAATTACATAAATTCAAAATAAAACTAATGTGCAAG
This sequence comes from Eubasilissa splendida, assembly GCA_031772225.1. NCBI lineage: Eukaryota > Metazoa > Arthropoda > Insecta > Trichoptera > Phryganeidae > Eubasilissa > Eubasilissa splendida. The sequence continues at coordinate 23,449,811 of CM062850.1, read as the reverse complement.
ACAAATTAAAGTAAAACGGGAAATATCGATAGTGTTTATATTAGAGTATGTATATATATACCTATACTTATATATGCACTAGATTATGAATAAATAAGTAGATACCAGATACGGTATTTTAATGCTTTAAGATGATTATAACATATGTACGATGTGTAATGACGCGAGAGTGACGATAGAGAGTACAGTACGTCATTCTCGGATCAGCATCCGAGTTTTTATTATGATGTTCTATAAAAATATAATGAATAGTTATTTAAATATTGTATTTCCGCATAACAACACTCGTATAATATATATATTTATATAGTATAGTCTTCAAAAGGGATTCTGTATTCTCGACTTTTTTCTATTCGGAAGCGCTGCGGTTGCAATGTTGCACATGCGCAATGGTTTCCTTCATCTGTTGATTTACAACATGCAACGTTAGAGACATTCACATAGTGTGGCCATCTTGTAGTGAGTAGTTGAAATGTTCAAGACAATAGATCAGCCCGCCGACTTTGAGATACGGTCCGTAATTCGTTTCTTGAATGCACATAACATGAAACCAGCTGAAATTCATCGCCAAGTGTGTCCTGTTTTGTTCTGATTTGGCGCCGAGTGATTTCCATATTTTCCTTCATCTGAAGCGGTTCCTTGGTGGCAAGCGTTTTGATAATGATTATGAACTCAAAGACAGAGTGCATACACGGGTTTCATCCCAGGCAACATCGTTCTATGATGAAGGTATACAAAAATTAGTTTAAGGTGTGTAGCGTCCGAAGAAGGGTGTATCTTTAAAAAAAAAGCAGGTACTTAAAAAATGCACCTCGTATCTATGTCCTTATTAATGTCCTTGTTGTATATTATTCTATTTTCTAATTACTCCACGCATTAATTTAAAGAGTTCCAGCAAATTTAAATAAATACAAATAATATATACTATTGAGTAATATACGAGTATAATACATAAATGTATTTTTTACAAAAGGAATATATTTATGGTTCAAAATGAAAATGTTCATTTTTAAGTTCCTGAAAATTAAAAAAAAACAGATTCTTTGATGAAACGACTTGTAATGATTTATATACTTAACAAAAACCATTAGTCAAATTCAACCAAAAAAAACGTCCCCGCAGCTTATGGCGTAAAAATAATTGATCTTCTTTTGGATATAATCATTCTCCTTGTTACAGAAATAATGTGGCTTGTAATATTATAAAAAATTTGTTCAATGTTTCAATAAACTTACAGTGTTTCAGGCTTATAAGAATTATCTTATAGCCTGAAACACTCTAAAAAAGTCTATATAAGATTCTTTTGAAAAATTATGTTAAGTATTTTTTGATTTTGATTTAAATTATGTTAAGTATTCATAAAGTTTGAAATGTATTATTAAAGAGAACACATTCTTATTGTGAAGTTGTAATTATTTAGAACATTGGTTTGTGATGTTTTAAATACTAATTTAATGTATTAATTATAAATATATACATATAAATCAATTTTGTCGAAAAATATTGTTTTTGCGCTACTGGGATTCGAATCTGGATCTCTATTTCCAATCCGGATTCCGTAAAAATAATGTAGATGGCTTTCAAATAATGGAACGACAGAAGTATTAATTTGAAAAAGTGTAACATATAGGTTTGAAAATTTGTCATGAAAAATACTGGCGCTATATTGAGTGTAGTTAAAGTTTGAAGTGTATTAAGTGTACTTAAAGTTTGAAGTGTATTAAGTGTACCTAAAGTTTGAAGTTAAACCACAAATTTCCGGATATGAAATGAATATAATTTTAAGAATAACACTAATGATATTTTAAATACTAATTAAGTGTATTAATTATAAATATATACATATAAAATCAATTTTGTCGAAAAATATTGTTTTTGCGCTACCGGAATACGAACATGGATCTCTACTTCCAATCCGGGGAAGTACACTACCAATTGTGTTATTTTTCATGACAAATTTTTGAACCTATATGTTACACTTTTTTCAAATTAATACATCTGTTGTTCCATTAATTAATTTTATATGTATATATTTATAATTAAAACATTAAATTAGTATTTAAAACATCACAGACCTATGTTCTGAATAATTACAACTTCACAATAAGAATGTGTTCTTCTTACTAATGATATTTGTACGTAAATTTGAAAATAAACTGATTATATTTGAGTGAGGAGGTATCAATTTACTTTGAACTCCGAATAAGACATATAAAATATGTCTTATGAAATTTTTTTTCTGAAAGTAGGTACATCTTTTAAATAGAAATCAATTGTCAGAAATTTGATGATTGGATTTGGAAATCAGTAATGTTTTTGCTACGAATATTACGTAGGTAGGTAATTAGATATTTAATAGGATTGGAGTTAGTTTTAATAATCAATAAAATCGATTGTTTTTTTTTTTTAGAGAATCTGAATAGTATTGTGTATTTTTTTAAAGTAGGTAACGATCAAGTTTATTATATGTAACGTATAAAGCTATAATTGTAATAACGTAATTAATAGTAATAAATACTTTTTTGGTTCGTTCGAGCATCTATCTTTCCGAATTTATTTAGCTTTATGAAAACTATTTCCTAAATTAAAATGAATACTCAAACTGTAGTGTTTTATTCATATTGATTTTTTGATTTATACATTTTTTTATTAGGGACTTAAAATCTTTCTATACTATTTTTTCTTTTTCATCTTCTTCATCTACCGATCTTCGTCCAGTGTTGAATGTAGGTTTTCTTTTTATCATACCACAGGTCTTTGTATTTTGTCTTTAATTTACAACTTTGTTATCTACTTGACTGATGTTCCTTGACCGTTGTCTTCTTTTTTTTGTTATCCACAGATACATGTCTCTTGCGCTTTGCTTCAAATTTTGCCCAACAATTTTCCTGATGTAATCGGACCATCACAGCTTAGAACGTATTATCTTTAAAGCTTTAATAACCGTCCCAAGGGTTACAAGTTAGTAATATAGTTTTAACTTTAAATACGTAATTTTTGTCGTCTCTTATACCTTTAATAGATCGTTTCAATCAATCCTTTTTCCTTGAATAAAAAAATGAAAAATTTAAGTGTCAGTGATAACTTTTACGATAATTATTTAGAAAAGAGTTATAAGCGATGAATTTTACATTAATTCATTGTGTATGTATAGCGTGTAGGTTTTTCACAAATATCAGCTTCAAAGACATCAAAGTCAGAGTCTTGAATTCATGATAGTTCGAAGACATCTCAAGAGCGGTTTGATGCACGTTTCTAGTCATGCTTCGCGTGTTTCGTCTAGTTGTTGCATCGATTTTGAATTTGGCATTAATAGATGATTCAACTGCTTAAGAACAAAATCAACGCCACGTTACTATCATACAATAATATTTTCGTCACTATGCGATAGTCGTTCAGGGCCGGTTGTGTGAACAGTAGTAAAAAAGTTTGGTCGTGGGTAGAAATATATTTACTTCTCGAAAATATATCCAGTAGTAAACTAGTTTTATTTTTCATTAAGCGATGAAAAAAACGAGAATCGATAGTTAAATATAGCGAACTTTTCACAGCTGTTTCAAAAGTCATCTGACACATTGATACTATTAAAGTTGCAGTATACTACAATTAATCATTCAATATCGATGAGAGTTCATCCGATGATGATCTTGTTGGTTAACATACATTAACACATAATGCGAAAAAAAATCAGATTAGGAACGCAGAGGCGAAAAAATCCCCAAATAAAGTATAAAATAAAACTTATTTCATTATTATTTATCACGCCCATAGACATCTCATTTATGTTTTGACAATAGTAAATTTGACGTTCGAACAACCCGCAAACGATTTTAACCACGGTCGTTAGTAAAAAGTTACCATAGTAAAAATTTACTACTGATCTGACAACCGGCCCTTAGTTATTGTAGATATATAATTATTATTTAATATTAAAGTAGTTTTATAAGATAATATAAAAAATAATAATCCACGGTTTCCAATATTAGGACTAGCAATAATAAAAATATATTAATCGTTTTAATCATAAAATTATGTTCTTATTGTGAAGTTGTAATTATTCAAAACATAGGTCTGTGATATTTTAAATATGAATGAAATATTATATTAATTAGAAAGATATACATATAAAATCAAGTTTATCGAAAAATATTGTTGTTGCGCCACCGGGATTCGAACCTGGATCTCTTTCCTAACCGGGGAAAGGTGCATTATCCAACTATGCAACAGCGACAATATTTTTAGTGACAATTTTCGAACCTATATGTTACATTTTTGACATTAATAAAGTTGTATCAATGTGTCCAAAATTTAATAAATTGATAATTCTGGCGTCTGTTATCAGATTACTCAAAGGTATTTGAGATTCTGTAAAAATAAGGTAGATGGCTCTTTCAAATAATGGAACGATTAAATGTATTAATATCAAAAAGGTAACATATAGGTTCGAAAATTGTCGCTAAAAGTATTGTCGCTGTAGCATAGTTGGATAATGCACCTTCCCCGGTTAGGAAAGAGATCCAGGTTCGAATCCCGGTGGCGCAACAACAATATTTTTTGATAAAATTGATTTTATATGTATATCTTTCTAATTAATATATTTAATTCATATATAAAATTATGTTGCAAAATACTTCTACTAATTACGTTTAACCTTATATAATATGTACATACTCTTTCTTGAGTTTATAACGTATATACATCAAGATAAGAACGAAGATAGAACGTTGAAATATTGTAGTATCTCCCATTATCTAAGTATAATATGAAAATTATGTATCTTTTTCCCATACGTGCGCGGAATAATGTATTTTCCTATGTAATAAAGTAACAGCAAAAGTAAGCATGGATTGAATTGAATTTCAATGAGTTTATTCAAATATTTCCACTCGGTATAAAATGTATGAATTACGAGTATAAAAATACAGAAAACACCGCCATTTGGTTTCAAATTCCCAATGCACTCGGGTTATTAGTGATAACATGGTTATTTAATATACGCTCCGACATATGTAAATGTTTGCTCAAGCATTCGTAACCTATGCAGCTTGGGAATATTGAACTAGGTCTGCTTCAGCTATTACCAACCCCCACGCACTCGTTGCACGGTACACCCCCTCGCCTCATAGCTTAAATTAAAAACTTTATCTCAAAAATACGTGTTAGAACCTACTGAAAAGATTTACGCTAAATAAGGAAATTTCCGAGCATTCTGTGAAATGGGGAATGTGTCAAGTTAAATAGAATTTAATGTTATTATTATTTTTTATTTGAATAGCTTGGTTAACAAAGATTAGTTTTAAAATTAGTAAATAATAGGTTTTTAAAAATAATAACGCACGAATACAAACAATATTTTATAAATTAGTTCGGGTATCTGAATTAGGTCCCAAAAGAATTAACATTCCATAATAACCCATTTATCATTCATCGGTGGTCGCTGAAAAAAAGGTTTAATGATTTTCGGAATATCTTTGTTATGTGACAAGCGCTTTCTTCAGAAACCTTAATAATTAAAAGTCCAAATATATCTACATTTTACATTTTTCCATTAGAATTACATTTGAAATACTTTATTTCATTATAAAAAATATAAAAATATATTTTTTTCTAAATACTAATTAAATGTATTAATTAGAAAGATATACATATAAAATCAATTTTATCGAAAAATATTGTTGTTGCGCTACCGAGATTTGAATCTGGATGTCTTTAAAAATCGGGGAATGTGCATTGTCCAACTATGCTACAGCGACAATATTTTTGACGACAAATTTTCGAACCCATATGTGACACTTTTCAAATGAATAAATCTATCGTTCCATTATTTGAAAGCATCTACTTTGTTTTAACGGAATCTCAAATACCTTTAAGTAAACCAAAAGCAGACACTAGAATATCAGATAATTCTGGCGTCTGCTATAGGTTTACTCAAAGGTATTTGAGATTCCGTAATTTCAAATAATGGAACGATAGATATATTAATTTGAAAAGAGTATATAGGTTCGAAAATTTGTCATCAAAATCACTGTCGCTGTAGGATAGTTGGATAATGCACCTTCCTCGGTTTAGAAAGAGATCCAGGTTCGAATCCTTTTAGCATAACAACAATATTTTTTGATAAATTTGATTTTAAATGTATATCTTTCTAATTAATATATTTAATTAGTATTTAATATATAACAGACCTATGTTCTGAATAATTACAACTTAACAATAAGAATGTGTTGTCCTTAATAATATATTTTTTTAATTTAAAAATTGGTAAAATATAGTGAACATTACTATTATCGGTTATGCTAAATATATAAACGCTACAAATTAATGTACGTATTAATACTTACTGAACTCAATATCACATTTTAAAGTTTATGCTAAATATTTAAGCCACGGTGGGCTTATGGAGGTAGTCAACAAGTAATGATTTTCTGATGCATATCAACCCATCCTCTAAAATATAGTTTACTTCATAGATTTTTTTTATTTGAATAGGTATGTTCTCTTAAATTACTTATAATACTTGTATTCCGCTAACGGAGAAAGTAATCCAAAAATATCATGCCAAGGACGGGCGACTTATTAACCTTAGTTTCTTAACCTTTCCAAAACCACGCAGTAACGCAGCTCTACCACCCCAATTAAACCTGTAATATTTTGATAAATATACGCAACATAAATTTCATATATTAGTTAATTCTAAGGAAAACATTTACGCTTAGAACTGACTAGTGAATAATCAATTATGTAATGCAAATCTTACAAAAATAATTATTTTTCAATTCAGTCTATTGTAAAATGAATACGTTAACAAAAATACCATTTGTGGTATAGAGATGAGAAATGAATTTCACAACGAAAAGAATAACAAACACACGAATATATAATATCTATTTCTTTCTAATTAAATGAAGAGAGATAAGAAATAAGGTCGTATTGTATAAGAGTTGATGAATGCTCTGAATTATGTTAAGAAATTGCTCCCATTTTCGTAATTAATGTTCAATATTTAGAGCAAGTCTATAGTATTAACAATTTTAAAGCCATTTAGGGTAATCTTTTAAAATGTTAAAAAACTCAAATTTCTTACGGTAACGTGAGTTAACAGCATGGCTGTGTGTGGGCATTTTATATCACGGGATGGTAAAGTTAAACAACGCGTGATCCATTTCTTTTCTTTATGAAATTATTGTTTATATTATCATAATACTTCCTTTTATGCAGGGTGCATTATGGTAATATAAACACGGAGTACACGCCACCCACACACGATCACATGTAGCATGTGCATCGTGCCGCACCAGTGCCAATGCGTGTCATTGTGGTGTGTGTCGGTGACTTTTTCATTATGAATATTATATAAGAGAGAATTCAAGCGAATCTTGTATGTCCATATCATCACAGACAATAAAAAATCATCAAATATATCAAAACAATGTACACAAATATCTGAACTGTATAAAAAGTGCAATTTATAAATTTATTATAAGATTTTTTTAGTGAACAAAAATTAAGAAGACGGCTAATCTTTTATTTTCGTTTCCACCATCGTAAATTCAAAGTCTGCTTGAATGTAAATAATATATATACATGTGTGCATATAATATAGTAATATTGGATAATTTGTATAGCGCCATTTTCGTAAAAACTTTCACCTCAAGGGCGCTTTACATATAAACTATTTGATTTATTCTTAAATGAAGTCTCTGATGCACTATTTCTTATGACGGAGGGCAAAAAGTTTCATGCTTTTAGGTCTATCACCGCTAATACCCATTCACTAAATTTAGACTTCTGGCAACGGTTGGTAGGTTCTAAAACCCTTCCTGCGGCTGAAGTAGAGGTTGCCCTGAGAGTTTGACGTTTACCATTCAAATTGTCTGGAAAACAAAGCTTTTAAGGGTACAGAGGCGCCATGTTATTTGTCATCTTGTGCATCTATTAATTTAAATTCAACTATTTCAGGGTACCGGAACCAATGTAGCTCATGTAAAAAGGATGTTGCATGAGAGAATTTGGAATCTCCATATATTATCCATGCTGCTGCATTTAGAATGGATTGTAATCTGTCCAGTTGAAACATTGGCAGGCCAGCATATATGCTGTTACAATAGTCCACACGTACGTACATATACATAGGTTTGCCCCTTCTATTATTCGTATTTGTAATCTGTATAACTTGTCTTCCACAGGCGCAGAAAATGTTAACATACATAGTTATTAGCGTTATGGAGTATTATATTATTATATGTTATAAAATAAAGTTTTGAGGCATTTTAAAAGCGAGAAGGGGTCACCACTTTGGAGAACATAGTGTGGTGATGAATTATGAGATATGTTGATGGATTAGAAGGATCTGCCTTAGCGTGAATAATTGAGTGTCCCATTATATTTTTTTGGTTTGATTTAATAACTCGGGGTGTGTGCGTGTGTATGAGAGGCTAGTCTCCAGACGGCTGTCGGCGCATAATATTGTTGTCTGTTGGGGTCGGCACCTGGCGTGTTTTTGTGGCTTATGAGAGTCCCATTTTACACGCAGGTATATGCAGGGTGCGTTCGGAGGTCGTCGGCGGTGTTGCTGATTGTGGAGGCGACTGACCTCCACAGCGCTATAATAAATATTTTTAATACTCGTATTAATACATTTTTGTTGTGAAGTTGCAATTTCAGAACATAGCTTTGTGATATTTTTAATACAAATTAAATGTATCAATTATAAATATACACAAAATATTTGGTTGATATACGAAACCGGAACATTTCTTATCCGGGGAAATGCGTTCCCAACTGAAAGATATTCCAATGTGTCTACATATTTATCTATATTATTTCATATTATGATGTTCAATAGTTTCTCTTAGTTGATGCTCTCACGTCTGAGTTTCGTGGTCCATTGATTTGATTTTACTTCGAAAACTGCTTGCCTCCATTTCTTCGCGACTCTAGGCATTTAGAGCGACGTGTAATTGAGATCGACCTCTTGATGTTCGTTTCAGTACATTCTCAGTAATCACTACTTTTTCGGGCCGTCTCTTCCACTTACTAAGGAATATATATTTATAATGCATTTAATCAAATATTTCATTACGATTGTTAAATATAATTCTATTATTTGTTATGCAATGAAATAAAAATTAAAAAAGAAACGCAAAGATTTTCTAAGATTTGCAAACAGATAATAACTACAATAACAACTAATTACTTAAAATATAGTTTTACATAAGATAATTATTTAATCTTACACCATCTTAAGCCACCTATTAGGTGTCGTAGGAGATAATTCATAAAATGAACGAATGTAATCACAGGCAGTAAATGAATAGACATGATATGAAATGTATATATATAAAAAAAGGGTATGGAGCATTATTTGCGGGACAAGGGGCATTCTACACACATTCTTGGTGAAAACATAAATATAAATTATGACACATTTATGCAACAGTTAAAGTAAAATCTTAGAAAATTAAATCTTTGTGTAAATAAAACGTATTTTTTTACATTAAAGCATATTATATTCGATTCATATTTTTAAAAAAAGTCGCTGAGCTCTTTGATTGCGTGAATGGCACCAAAGTGACTACATGGGTGCTACCAAAATGAACATTTTGGGACAAGGAATTTGCCTATTTATTTGGTGGTCTGTGAATGTAGTATTTCCTCAAAGAAAATTTCTGTTGCTACACTGCAGTGCATTAGCCACCGAAAAATGATTACACGAATTCTTCAATATTTCTCATTCAGTAAGCGTACAGTTCACATATAAATTTACGTTATAATATTAATACTAATTAAATATTCAGGACTGTGAGGTAAAAATATTTTACTTGCAAATATTTAACAATACTTGACAATAATATTTCCAATATGATTCATATAAAAATAGTGGATTTTGTTCCACTATAATATTGTCAAGATACCCTGTGTCCTTTCGTAGATGAAAATAATTAAATGGATCAATTGGAAAGATATACAGAAAAATCTATATATTAAAAAAAAAAAATTGGTTGCTACCGGTAGCAATGATTACTTCAATTCGTTTTAAAAATACTACAGAAGTATATTCTGAAATTGCAACTTTACAACAAAAATGTATTTTCTTAAAAAATACTTTGCTGACGAAAGGCCGTCCGTTTATAACTCCGCTCTGAGTACGACATACGTTGGGTAGCGTCAAGTTAAGCATCACGTGTTGTCAAAATAAATAATTACAAACAGTGTACAACTTATGTTTTACAAACGAAAGCCGGAATGATTTGAATTACGCTCGTACGGAAGAAAGTTTTATACACTTTATGCTGAGAATTTTTGGCCATTCTATAAAATATCTGAGAAATAAAAAATAACGGGTTTCTTTACTTTCCCAGCAACACTTTCATTTGGCCGTATCAAGTTTTATGTGCTGCCGTCTAGCTTTTTCGCTCGCCTTGTAATTATTTATTGAAATCTTATAAACTGTGAGAGACGGTATTAACCTTCTAAACACGAAGTTTACCTTGTAGAAGTGAAAAACAATCTTTCTATTATATCTCTCATTATGTTAATTTTATACAAACTTTTTGTGTACATATTTTTCTTACAAACTCCATTAACCTAGCCACCAACAACACCATTTTCAAATCATATTATTGTTACGCTCATTCGCACCTTGTATTATTTTCATAAACCCTTTTTTATTTTTGGTTTTACGCCACCCTTTAGAAATTCACTTAAGTAATTGCATTTCCACGGCATCCTTCCTTTGTTTTCTTTAATCTCAAGTCCCTTTATGTTGGGCTTTTTGACAATGGTCTAAAAATATTTTTTCTTTATTAAAATTATATAAACGTAGGGCGCATGCACTACATTCATTCGAATGAGCTACAGACAAGCAGAAATTCTCGGAAATTAATGAGAATTCAATATTTAAATAATAGCAATCAGAACATGGTGTATTAAGATACTGCCAATGATATGTCAGTCTTGTGACGGGGTTTATTTATGACAAAAACACCCTCACCATATCAGATCAATAATGAAAAAAAATATGAAATTAAATGTTTTTGATTTTCATACTAAATCCGGTTTTTCTAATTTGTTTTGTAAAATAGTAACTTTTTTATAAAGCTAAAACAACTCAATATTTATTTTATTCACTAGAAGAAAGAAGAGTTAAATATATTGAGAACTATTAGGTTGGTGCTTAATTTAAGATCGTTATTTTAAAATTAAATTTGTTTAAAAAGAAAACAATTAAGTACATTAAAAACATGCTTAAAAGATCATTATGAAGCAAAATCGCCATCTTACACCGACAACTGTTTCTAATTTGCTTGACATCGATTCTACGGATAAAAATGTAATTTTTTCACTAATTCAGAGGTAAATTTGAAGAAGTCCATAATCACATATGTAAAAATAAAATACTTATTTTTTTATTCTACTCGTATAATTTACTTGATACGTGTTTCAGCTTGTGAGAGTATTTAACTCAACAGTTTGTAAAGGGTGTCCAGCGGAAAAATTTCAAGATTAAATTGTTAATTGCTGGTAAACCATCATGGTGAGGTAAGTGGGAGGGGTATTGTTCGATGCGAGTGATTTACGGATTCGCCAGTCACAATGAGTCTCTGGTCGGGAGCGCACCGCGTGTTCGTGGTTGAGCAATATTTAAAGTGGGGTAATTCATTGGTTCGTGCGCGTCGCACTTTTTGAACTCTCTTTAATATTCGATGAGTAAGTGATGGGCCGAGCACACAATTTATTTGATGTTGGGTTCAAAAGTTCAGACAAGAAGGGACAATGGTTAACCAAACTCTTCCGGGACCAGAACATGTGGTTCATGTTTGATGTGAAATTATGCGCAATCCTGCGTAAATCGATAAGGAAGATTGCAGCCTGTACTGGAATAAAAAAATCAACAGTGCACGTTATTTTGAAAAATAAACTACATTTTCACCCATACATACTGCAAATTGTGCAGTTTCTCAACGAAAATGACTATTTTTACGTGAAATCTTAGCGAGAACGATGTTGAAACGTTTTAGAATAGCACGAACGCTTGGAAACATATTGTTTACTGACGAAGCACATTTTCATATCGAAGGCTATTTTAAAAAACAGAACATGAGATACTGGTGCCCCGACAATCCAAGGGAACGCCATCTAAAACGTTTACATTGTCCAAAAACGACAGTGTAGTGTGAAATTTCTGCCCGAGCCAATTGCGATTGGCCCTTATTTTTTTAACCAGTGAGAAGCAGTCGCTGTTGATGTGTATTGCCGAATGATCGACGAGTTTTTGGTACTGCAACTGCAGCTGTTTCCCGGGTTCAACAACAGAACACAATTTTAGGAAAACGGAGCCATTCCACACATAGCTAGAGTTTTAATGGAGAAACAGGGGAATTTTTCCCAATAAATTAACCTTAATTTTTTTTTTGTGGGGATCCTTAGGTCGAGAGTTTACAGCAACAATCCTCGAACAATTCAGGCCCTATAAAAAAATATCCGCCGTGAAGTTGCTGTCATTGTACCAACTCTTTGCTCTCGCGTGTTCGAAAATTTAAGAGTTCGATTGCAAGAGTGTCATGAGAGAAATCGACGGCATTTAGATGATATTGTCTATAAAACGCAAAATTCGCATAATTAAACTCATTTTGTATAAATAAAATATGAAAATAACATTGTAGTTTTTTAAAAATTTAATATTAAACTCTAAAATTTTCCGCTGGATACCCAATAGTTGTTAGATTGATAATGCACTCTTACAAGGCGAAATGAAATTAAACGAGTAGAATAAAAAAACAAGTGTTTCATTTTCATATATATAGTATGTAAAAATGTAATATTTCGTCGCTGCTATCCATGCTTTGACATTGGCAATAAGGTCACGCAAATCATCGTAGACTTTTCCTGTCCTTGTCAAACTTTCATCTTGTTCCACGGCCGTCAAAAGAGCATGATCATCAAACTCGGATCTCTTTCTTCTTCATCTTTTAAGCTAGGGTCATCGGATTTTAAACGATTGAACCATTTTAAATTTGTTATGCTCCATCTAACGCCTTTTTGCATTGTAATATTGCAATGACAATGTCCCCTTTGTAAAATGGAACTGTGTTATATTGACACAGACGTATTATGCTTTAATACGTCTGTCTTTAATAGAATTTGCAATATTTTGTTCAATAATTGGACTATAATAAAGGTATCATACCATCTTCAATATTAAGAAGAAATAAATACAATAAAAAGAATATTACAAAAAAAATTCATTTTAAAATGACAGACATAAATAGAGTTTTTATGAATATATATTATACACTCATCTTTCGATTTACGCGATATTTGTTTCATAAATCAAATTGGGTTTTTTTAAAATTTAATATTGCCGATTAAAAAACAATAATGAGATCGCAATAACTATTAATTAGTATTATATTATTATGTTTTTGATATAAAAAATAATTTTAAATAGTTGCTGAAGCCTCAAAATATGTAAGTAAATAAAGGGTGAGTCAACTTGTTTTTAAAAATGTATAACTTTGGTGGGGTTTATTTTTAATTATATATTTTTTTGCAGATAATAAAAAGATTTATGAATGTTTATAATGACCCATACTCAGTGCAAGAGCGCGTTAAAATTATTGAATTTTATTATGTTTCGCAACGATCTATTTTCGGTGACGGGCTAATTTAAAAAAATGCAGAGTTTGCTTGGCCAAGAAGCACGGATATATCTCCAGTTGTAATCATCGTTTAACCACTGAACTTTCATCAATCGTTCTTGCACCAAAGAGTTTGTTAAGATCGCGAAATAACCACGCTACAGTCCATCCCTTTTCGAAGTGATTTAGCATGATATGGCAAATCTGAAAGTGGTCGATTGACACGAATTTTCACTATCAAAAAACAAAGGAATATATTAGTAAAGCAAAATGACAAACTTGACATGTTCGATAGACTCGGATAGACTAATAATTAGTTATGCACCAACTTAATAAATTAATTTTTCAGTAGGTTTAAAATTAGTATTTTTTTAAATTAATATTCGATAATTTTTTTTATTTTAATTTATATTTATTTACTCTTAACGCATACAGCTATAAAGCCTTCAATTATGATAATATCTTTCATTGCGAAAGGCCAGGCACTGTTCCATTCTCTTAATGGTCTTTGCAATCGCCATTTAGAATTAATCTCACGATTTTGCCCGGTGTCAGATTAAAATAAACGATCAGTTAAGATACGAAAAAAACTGTAAGGGATATTCTCCACGATACCAGTCACGTGACTTGGAAACACTATGAAACATTTGTCTCATATACAAACCTACCACATTTTCAATATTCAAGTAAACATAATTCGATTAGTTAAAATAATAACATATATATTATTTATTCCCTGTGGAAGTCGACCTAAAAAATAATAAATTTTATTATTACATCAAAAGAATACGTATACGTTAGATAAGTCATTTTTTTTTTTTTGGATGACAGCTACCTTATGTGAAGGACTAATAATTAGTCTTGCTATTATTATTAGTTGGGTGATGAGGTCAAATTAAAGAAATTAAAAATCAAATTAAAATTCAAAACTCTCATGCTCAATATCTTAATTTAATGATCAAGCTCAATAGTTAAGTTTATTGAAAATGGCAGATGATGACTTTTGGTTCTAAGGACACGATATATTAAGTGTTTTAATTATTAAAATAAAAAATATTGGCAATATTTGAATATGTCCAAGAATACACAATTACTGGATTTTCACCTACAAATGCACTGTTATTAAACAAATCTGTCAATCAATCATAGAGCATGGTATAATTGCTTGGGGGTGGAGCGACTATATCTGCAATTAATCCAATAATAGCAGCTCAGAAAATTATTTTAAAAGTTATCCTCAAAACCCCAATCACAAAGAGCACTGATGAAATTTTTAATAAATTCGATGTCATTGATATAAGACAAATATATGCTAATACTACTTTAAAATACACATATAAATACAGACACATTTTAAAACAATTCAAAATATAATTTCCACACGGACAAATACAAATAACTTACAAACCCCAAGAGCTCGTATAACATATGGCCAAATAACCAATTGAATTGTCCCAAGAACATGAAACTAAACATTAAAACTTGGATTCGCAATATGCATAGAGCCAGTATTGATGCACTCACCCAAACATATTTGAAAGTTCCAATTTATTTGAAAGTTCACTTTAAAATTGATTTTCATATACACCTATATATAAGGTAATAAATGTTAATTCTATCTACTACTTGTAAAACTAATTTATTGTACAATTGCTTGTAAACTATGCCCGTCTCGACACAGAATTTCTCTAGTGAGATGATACAAACATATTTTTTACATTATATTATATAGTTACAAATAAATAAATAAATACATAATAGATATCTCATAGAGACGAAACTATTTTTAAAAATTATATTTTAATGGAAATATATGGAAGTATGGTTAATTACAGGGTTTACGACCTGTTTTCAGTTGGCTTAAGTGATCACTTTAAATAAATATAACGTTCACCATTCTCACCCATTAATCAATATCCATACCTATCAAACTTTTGAAAGTTGTATATATGTTAATATGTGGACTCACTTCGAGTACCACTACACTGTCGCCATCTATGGACTAAATTAGATAATTCATTTCCATGACACAGCATTATTTAAAAAAAATTAATTAGATTCTCATTGTGATACTTAAAGCCAGCCGAAGACAAGTCGTAAGCCCTGTAATTACTCATACTTCTATGTATTTCCATTAAAATATAATAAAAATCGTCTCTATGAGGAATCTATTATTTGTTTAAAAAATATTGGCTCATTTTCGCAAAACCTAAAAACACTTATGCAGGAACTCAAAGTTGTGTCGAATTCTATTATATAATTGAAAATATGATAAAAAGATGAAGACAATAATGAAGTGTTCTAATGACACTGAAATAATTGCATGAAGCGCGTCTGTCTTTATATGTTTATGTTTTTTGCCTATTTTAAATTCCTTTGCTAGAAAATTAATGATACCTTTTCAATTTTGTGAACCTCGTTTACAATAATCTCTCAATGTCGAGTTGCTTGTTAGTGTAGTGGTCAAGACGTCGACCTAGTGATCTAGTGGTCGGAGGTTCGCGCCACGTTCCAGGACGCCAGCAAGTTAGTCCTATTTTTATAGTACAATCGTTTAGGTTAGTTTGAAAATAGTAAGAATATTTATGTGACATGTATTCCGTGTACGCATCTCTATTTAAAAAAAAGAAAAGACATTTTGATATCTGACAGTCAATAAAGATACGTATTCACTGGATGCGTCTGACAACACATATATGGTGATGATTCAGTAATCGCTTCACACAGAACTCTGTATCGTTCTTTATGTAAACTCGTGTCGAATCTCTGAGAGAAATCTTATCTGTGGACATGGATCATTAGATTTATCATAACTTTTAGCAGATCTAAAGATGATATAATATGTAAAATTATATATGTATCATAAATACGAAGAAGGGTAAAAATCTTTTTTTTTTGTACTTTTGAGTCTAGAAGAAGAGACTAGTGTTTTAGTATAAAAACAATGTATTTATGAAATGAAAATATTTTATCTTATTCATAATATGATTTTTATTTCATAAATTATTATTTGTATTTGGATTATTTGATTGATAATGTAATTTATGTATCTAAGTACAAAAATACATTATAATATATTTATCATAATTACATATAATATATTAATCATAACGTAATTTAGGTTACGGTAAGGTAATTTCTACACAATGATCGCAATAAACTTATATTCTTCTTCTTCTTCTTTCAAACAGGCAATCCACCCTTCAAGAAAGCACTTATATTCATTCATAGCAAAATACTCAGTATTTGATTGTAAGAGCGCTTAGCTCGGAATACTGGATCAAATAAATTTAATTAAAATGCCACACAGCTATCAGTATATTTGTGTAATATTTGGAAACAAAGTATATTATCGTATTGACAAATGAGTATTTGATTAATAGTTGAAATTATACTTAGCATAAATCTACACATCGCAAACATCCAGAAAAGCGAATTCTGAAAAAGAATTGTGAATAAATTCAGCGTTACAAATAGTAAAGAACCAACTGCTGCTGCTAGCGCTGAAGATGCTTCGGAAAAATATTTATTGGCTTATAAATAAAGAGTGGGGAACCGTTATTGTTCCGAAAAAAGAAAAGTATCAACCTGTTGACAGAAATAATTTTTTGGTTATAGTACACCCTATTTTTAAATTGTAAAGTAAATTATTTAAGAAAAATCAAAAGAATTTAATACACTGAATACTAATCCTTAAATCAAAAAAGTTAAGTAATAATTTTAAATTTTAAGAATTAACTCAATCAGATTTTAGAATTGCATATTAATAATTAACCCCTTAATAGTTTAGGAATAATATTTTCAATTATGAATGGATTCTGTAAATAAATTCATCTCAAAACTGAGCTGATAATAATGTGATAATATATAATGAGGAAAACAATACCAAAATACTAACGTCACACGCATCATATGAACAATGAAATATTTAAGGGCATACATTTTCGGTCTCTGCTTTTCGAGACAAAAGATATTTGGAACAATATCCAAGACGAAACTGAGGCTTTCTCAGTGTTAAAATTTGGAATCGCTCGTTTCTGTCAGGGAACCATAATTATGCTAGTTAATTCTGGCTACCGCACGAAATTTACGAACTTACCCTAAGATCTTTGTTCGTAAAGTGCTAATAATTTCGTCTGGGAAACAGACTCGCACTTCCCACCCGTTCCACCCTATTATGCATGCTTACTGTGAAATTACTGAAATGTACAATTCTCTATGTTTTAATTACAAAGTTAACATATATATTCATTCACTCTTTCTACTTTGTGGTTGTGGTAGGTAGATACGGAAATAGTCGCCTGGTTCGTTCGCGTTGAAATGGCTAGGTTAATTTTGTTTTCTATCAAGAAAAGCTCTGGTATATCAAAGAAAGCTCCCTGAGCCTTCGCGAGTTTACGTCCTAAAGCATTATAGTCGTGGATGACAGATCAGATTAGGCATCACAGGATACGGTTAACATCAAATCAAATATTCTATATTCGTAGATTCATTGTTTTGAGGGAAAATATCCGCGGTTCTAGATTCAAAAAAAAATCTTAATTATTTTTAAAAAATGTAATGAAATTAATCTACGTTGCTGTTGAGAAATATTTCGCGTATAGTAAATTTTTACTCATTTTGTAAAATTGGGAAAGTTTCGCGTCTGTACAACCCATTAAAATAGATAGCTTTAATGAGGTTAACATTTTGTAACCTCAGAATAGCAGCTGGGCATTAAATGTGTAGACCTTTAGCCTTTGGCTCCTAGAACTTTAAGTCCTCACTTTAAATATTTATTCAATGAAAGCTCTCAGTTTAAGAAATCATTATTCAGACTAGTGGGATTAATATTACACAGACATTTTATTTTAGACATTTAAATCATCACATCAATACTTATTCAGTTATTGTGCCTAAATTAAGAGTTGTTTAGACTAGTTAAATCTTATACGATACTTCTTCTATTGAAACTATTAGTTTGATAATCAATAATTTTGTTAATAATATATTTGTATAAATATTAAAGATACGTACGTACGTTTTCTGTAAAGACGAATGTTTTTCATTTTCTTCCTAGAAAAATAAAATAAATAATTTTTTTGATCAAAATACATTTTTGTGCTGTAATATTGTACTGTGATATTTAAAAAAATCTATTTCTAAAATATTTTTGTTGCTACCGGGATCCAAATCCAAAACTTTTCCTATCCAGGGAAATACGTTACCATTTTGCTATATCCCCAATTAATTGCAATTTACAGTGGATTTCTTTAATAAATGGAATAGAGATGTACCAATTAAAAAAAGTTTACATAATATAAGTTAAAAATTTGTAGAAAACGTAATTGATCGATATGACAAAATGGTGAAGCGTTTCTCTGGATAGGAAAAGTTCTAGGTTCGTATCCAGGTAGCATCAAATTTTTTCGATAAATAGACTTTTCTATATACCTTTCTAATTGTTTAAGTTAATTTGTATTATGTATTAAACTGTTTAGGTAATGTTAAGAAATATTTTTAATAATATAATAATTCTATTATTTTTAATGTCTCTACTGATCAGAGGCATAACTAGGGTATTTGGTGCCTGGGGATGAACTATCCAAATGGCGCCCCCCCATTAAATGTATGACAAGAATATTTAGTACCACGCGGTTGATCAATTAAATATTCCGTTTTGGCGCCTCCCCTAGTCTGGCGCCCGGGGACATATGCCCCTCCCTAATCCCCTCTAGCTATGCCTTTGCCACTGATTTACCTTGTTATAAAGAAATGAATTGGTAATTATGAAAATACGATTAACGTTTAAGACTAAGTTAAATATGATTGTGCTGTCTCACATAGTATGTGATAAAATGATTAAAAACCATTCAGTTTCAAAATTAATCTCTATATTTGGGTAGATCTTTTTAAGTTGTTTAACACAGTTCCACCATGATAGCGCTTCTCAAATTCCATAAACCTTCTTAGACACGACGATAATATCTCATGCATCCTTGCATGGATGGAGACGGGAGGGTCTCAAACGTGAAAAATAGAGTATAGACCTGACTGTAGATCAGTCTGGTCTTCTATCTCTTCATTCATATTATTCATAGTATTCGCTTTATTTCATAGTGTAAGAGGCCTTTGTTAAAATGATTACATAGTATTTACATTCGATGGTATCTTTTGTAAATAATATGGTATCTTCTGTGGTATGATTGATGGTGTGAAATAATATAAGAAAGGTCCACTTCAAACAATTCCATAGAATTCCATTAATTTTTCAGAAAATTCTCGTAACGTAAAATCTCACTGCGAAACAAAATAATTTTGTGCGTCAAAATTGTTATCATTGTTTGATATATATATTTTGCGAAACTTTTCCAACGTAGTGTGGGTATGGAAAGAAACGAACACCAAAAAAAGACATCTATTTCAAGTGCCGGGTTGAAGCTTATCGCGATGTTATACGCCAGACTTCACCTGGTGCGTTCGGCGTGATGAATAACAAGGATACTGAGTGGCCTCATGGTGGCAGGGTGGGGCAGTTACAAGGTCAGCGGTCACGAGGTCTCCAAGTGCTGTAGATTCAGGTACTCATTTGCATATTATATTAAAATCAATAATGCTCCTATTAAAAGAGATAAATTTTAAGTAAAAAAATACATATAAAAATATAAATACACTTCAAGATTCATAGATTATATAGTTTCATATTGTTGACATTATAAATATAAATATTGTTGAAAAATTAAATTAGGCTGATTCATGATATAGTATTAAAAATTTATAAAAAACTTTCATATTTATTTTTGATCATTACTTCTGAAATGTTGTTTTTTCGTAATTCTGCAGCACATTAAAATTCACACAAATATTAAAACAATAATATTATTGTATTAAAAATAAACCATCAATGAAGACGAGAAATTAATCATTTATACAACCTTAATTTATATTAAATAAATCAACATAAATATAATATCATTTGTTTGACGCTATAAATGTACTTTTTCACGTGATAGAATTGACAGCAGATATTGTTTGTTTTACGATACCATGTGACTCTTTGTTTTATGTTATCGTGCGACTCTTTATTTTATGATGTCATAACATTACTATACATATGTTTGTTTTTTGTTACTGTGCGACACGAACGGATGGGCGGAAGGATATAAGGAAATTATACATGTAAGATGTACTTTAATTTCTTTCGTCGTGGGGTCTATTTTGACTTTTAACTTTTTAATGGTTGGTACTGTAATTTTATTTGTCTATGAAGTCTGTTTTGTTTCTACTGCGAAGTATTGTTTTGGTGCATTGCAGTCAAAATGTCTCTGGCCAAATTTAGGTAGGTATTTAAATTTTTCTTGTTGGAGTTTGCATTTATACATTTAAAGAATGTTAGAATCGTTTCGCGATGTTTGATAAATATATAAACCACATATTTTTTTTATTATTGGTGCTGATTTTAACAATGCTTAGAGTTTTGTGAACAACATATAATGCATTACATATTATCAAATGAAATAAAGAAAAATTTCAATTATTATATTTCCGTTTTTCTCACTATGTATTGATTTTAGAGTATCGCCGCATTCTATAATACATTTATATTATATTACCTTTGTTAAAAATATATTTAAAACAATCCTTTTTTGGATATTGGATGACTATATAACTTTCAAATTCAAATGCATTTTTTTGAGCTAATAATTATTATTTGAAATAAGTATCATTAGAAGCGACACAATTTTTCTAATTAATTTAACGTTTATTTATTTTGGTGGTGTAAAATTTCTGTAAGAATTCTGGAGTTAATAAAATCAGCTTAGTTATTGAAGACACACCATCATATAAATGTTTCCCAGTGATGATTTGGCTGGTGTCTGGTAAGTATCGTAGATGAGGTAATATATCGTAGTCCAATAGACGCTCACAGCGTAGAACAAACTTTGTAACGGTATTTTTTTTGTTTTCGTTCAGTTCGTGCGGCACGGTGTTCAGATTTTGATTTTCCTAGATATTTCAAGTGATGGTTTAATATTGGATGACCAACAACTAACTTTTGTGCAAGCTCTTGAATTGTTATGCGTTGTTCTGATTCAACTGACGCTTTCAGTTGGTCTTTATCAACTAAAGAAGGATCTTCTTAATATATCGTCCTCAGCACGATATTTTTGAAATTGCCATTATACCGTATCCGCACCAAAAGCGTCATTTAATTTGCGAGCAGCTTCTGTTTCTTTAGCACTCGTTCTGAACTTATACAAAAAAAATAGAATAATTTTAATCAAAATGTATACGATATAAAATGACACATGCATTGAAAAATAATCAGAAAACTTAAACCGCAATTATTTTTCTACTAACATAATATAAATTTACTACGATATTGCAATAAAACATCTGAGGAATAATGTCGCATACTCAGGTTTATGACAGGAAAACTATCAAACACATGCTTAGCACGTTCAGTCCTCTGAGCCATTCAATTGTGCGACCTCTCGTTGTGGAAATTTTTTCGACTTCTGTATTT
The DNA here is from genome assembly GCA_031772225.1 of Eubasilissa splendida. Classification (NCBI taxonomy): domain Eukaryota; kingdom Metazoa; phylum Arthropoda; class Insecta; order Trichoptera; family Phryganeidae; genus Eubasilissa; species Eubasilissa splendida. The sequence goes on along the minus strand of CM062850.1, from coordinate 23,427,665 downwards.
CATTTTTATTACGACCCGTGCCATTTTAAGATTCGGATGCTAAAATTCCAACAGCCTTCCTCTTTTCACACTACTCCTGTCTTACAGTTACCACGACCCACGGTCGGTGTAAATCCATTGTGTATATTTATTTATTTAAAAAAGTATAATCTAATAAAATGAATAGTAGAACAATGTAATCCCGTCATAATCGTTTTCCGTTGTATTTAAAGTTCTAGAAATTTCCATCGTTGACGGAATAATTTAATTACACAAAAATACTCCTCTCCCCGGTACGTTATGACATAAATTTTATAAGCCCACATCTATACAAAATATAAAGGAATTAAATGAAATGATTTTAGTGGCCATCGAATTTGGAAAACATCGTTGCAGTCTAATGTTAAAATAACACTTTCAAGTCGTTTGAACAACCTTTACACTTTACGATTTTAGATAGTTAATAAATAAATTCGAGACGTTTTAAGCAATATTTTATTTAGCTTCGGATACAAGGTGTTTATAGTAACCAAGAAATAAAACAAATTCGAAATTTACAATTTTTGTAAATTGCTAAAAAGTTTCAAGTTTAATAATTTTAATAAAATTTCATGTCAGGTCTTGAATGCGGTGATGTATCAATCAATTTTTTTTTTAATTAAAGAAAAATAATTACAAAATTGATGTAATTATATTTTCAAGTAAGAAATATTGATCACAACTTGATCAACCAAATTTCACGGAGAATGACATGAACCATTATTTAGTGGTTAGACTATTGCCATTCCTCGATCCCAGCAGCCTGATTCTTGTTCTGGCAGTCTTATGTCAGAACAGCAAAGACGTACATTCTGCCATAGGTGAACATTTATGTAGCGCTGCAGAAGCAGAGTAGACTGAACAGGATAGAGAAATAGCCATTAGCCTTCTTAATGTAGAGTTTTAAAAAAAGTTGTGTTTAATATTTTGTAAATTCCAATAATCTCAACGTAATTTTAATTAAATTTTTTCATAAAGGTGAATAGCGATCAGTATTTTTACAAGGATATTATATTTAACACTAACTTAGTTTGATAATAAGATCATTGATTTTATATGCTCGCATACATTATATGTGTATACACAAAAAATAATACAAAACCGTACCTCAGAATACGGAAACACGACCAAAATTAATAAATTATATTTGTAACAGTCATATAGATAAATACTAACCACATTGTAATTATTTTTTACATCGTGAGAAAAATTAATGAAGGAAATTAGTCATTTTGTGTATCGTCACGAGACCACTATGAAAGATTTCCACCTCAAAGAACAGGTGAGGAATTAAAACTTACGCTGTTTAGGAATGAGTTTACCAAAAAGCTGAGTTTAAATCACACGCGATGAGTCAGCTATTCTGATTGCGCGCGAGTACCTACGTGTCATGATTTTACTGCTTTTGAAAAAGCGAAAAGCTGTCACTCTTTTTACAAAATGGATTCGGTGAATCGCGCGCCTACGCCACGTGGCAACGTCGGAACAGACTACGTAAGCCGCGGACATTTTCACCCCTAGGACTCTCTCGGATCGAAGGAGATAAAAACACCTTTAAAGTGGATACTTTCGTTTCTGTCTATATATACGTATATATAGACAGTCTTCAAGTATATCTTGCGTGTGGTGTATGATGTTACACAGGTTATATTGTGAAAAAAAAAACGGTTTTCTAAGTCCAAAGTGTTGTTTAAATTCACTATTCTATAGCATCCGAAACTCTGCTCTATGGGCAGAAGACATATTATATGTATTTGAAATATATTTAAATTGTAAGAGCTATAATTATTTAACCAATTTTTAAAAGCTTTCTAAAAAAAAAATGCGAATCGAATAGAGTTGGAGATAACGCCGTAAGTCCGTTAACCATATAAATAAAGAGCTTTATCTATTTGAATGCCTTGCGCATTCTCCAGGGATCATCTCGACAGGGAAGAAAAGAAAATTTGGTACCAGAGGTAGCTTTTTAGAAAATTAACAACATGAAAAATCCGTTATCTTTTATTTTAAGGCAGAAATTTTTAAAATTTTAACATCACGAGAGTATAAATAATATAACAGTTAATTAATATGTATTTTACATATATACTATGTATTGTCTGTCTCTAATCACGCGATGCCCAGTAAGGTAATAGGTTCTATGGGCACAGTAAAGGACTTATTAGGGTATTTTTAACGGTGGATAACGAATACGGATATGCTGGTAGGAAGGACGAAGACGTGGTGGATGAGCGGGAATGGTCGGTTGAGTGCGGGTGGGTATGAGGAGGTTTGGGGTAGTACGGATGGTGCGGCGGTATGCGGTAGGTATGATTTGGAGTGAAGGGGGGGGATGCTACAACCTAGGTGGTGCGAGGGAGTGGCTGCAGATAGGGATTGCTACCCGCGCAACGCCGGGTATATCAGCCAAAATTTAATATAAAAACTCATATTTTTATTAGCTAATAAATTTTGCAAAATATAATAATGTCCAGTAAGTATACAAGTTTTTTAATATTATATCTAGTAATAAAATGCAGACGTACAATATTATTTTTTACAAATACAAAATATGAAAGTGAGTTTTAATAAAAAATAAATTCCCGAGAATGCAGGATGTATGAATTCCAAAAATAATCATTTGTGGATAAGTAGGTGATAAAAGAAGGGTGGGAAGACCTCGACTGCGATGGAAGGATAGCGTAAAGAAGAATGCAATCGTCCTTCAATCCTCGCAGTCAAATCTTCAGAACGCAGCTGCAGATTCCGAATTGGAAAAGTCACCGAGAACCGGAGCGAAATATTTAAGAGGCTAAAGTTCGACATGGGTTATAGCTCCATCAAATAAGTACAGAAGAAGCAAAAAGTCAGTAATAAAAACAATATAAATAAATATATTCTTCAAATTTTACAGATAAAAAGAGATAATAAAGAAAAACACGTATATTTAATAATTTCTTAGGAGCAAACTTATTTTATTTCATCACTAGTTGCTGAATAGCTAGATAATATTTATGTTTTGTTGAAATGTTATTTATTCCTATATAAAATATTTTTTTTTTTATAAATAACCATGTTTGTATAAAATGTTAATTATAATGGTAAACATTATTAAATATTAATAGATAAATGATTTATCGCGTTAATTCATCGTTATCGTTTAACACATTTTAAAAACAATCCGTTTTTGCGAAGGGAGACGAGACGGTACGTACCCATCGAGTTGGAATACAAAGGTCCAGATTGGGTAGGGTACCGCTGAACCTTCAGTGGATATAAGCCCGTAGGCAGGGAAAAAGGAGTGAAACGCACAACATTTTTGACGGCATTTTTGACAGACACTATGACATAACCACATTACTACCAGAATAAAATTCAATTTGTTGAAGAGCTGTAGGAACAACGGAATGTTTCATTTTTAAAGATGATTTTCAAAATTGTCTAGAAAATTTTACAAAGATTATACTTAAGAAGATCCTCGCCATATACACGAAACATAGGATGTGAGGTGCGAGTTAGAAATCGATTCAGTGTTGGTGAGGAATTATCATAATTATAAAAAAAACAAAAATATAGCTTTCGATTAAATTTATTATAAATAAATGACAAGTCATAATATCATATATTTCAATAAAAGTAATTCTCGCCGTTGGACATTGATTACCCCGGTAAATTTTTTTATGATGATTTGAAAATGAAGCACGCATATTTTGAATAAAATAATTATGTATGGTCTAGCAATAATTGCACTTTTTTTCACAAGTGGCAATAATAAGAAACAACACTTTGCTTAAATCAACATGTTTCAAGACCAAGAGTCCCTTAATTAGGATACATATTGTAATATATACAAAATTAAAAATGCAAGCATAGACAAAAAACAAAACTATAAATATAGTAAATTAAACATTATAAATAACCAAATTCTTTTTGCTAATAGTTACCTTTTAAATTTGTTTTCACAGTAGTTCCTAATTAGTTACTCATCACTTATATTTATAGTTTTATTTTTTGTCTATGCTTGCATCTTTAATTTTAGTATACAATTTGTATCCTGATGAAGAGACCACTGGTATTGAAATGTGTTGATAAATCAAGATAGTCGTTAGTTTTTTCTTATTATTTAATTATACTTTTACTTAATTGGATATGAAAAAATATTGAACTTTTATAAATTCAATTTCAAGTTTTTCAAATTCGATGCATAGAGCCTGCTTCTCACCTGTTGATGAATCTTAAAATGAAAATAAATGTTCCCATATTTCATAAAATTGAAATTTGTAATCAAACAAGATTGCGTGAATTTACATTTTTTGATATTTTGAGGAACGTCCATATCCAGGTACTAATAAATAATGTTGCAGTAAAGACAGAACAAATAACGTTTTGTGGTTGGCTGTTAGAATTTTCGTGTTAGCATGAAATTTGGAAAGGAATTAGAATATATTTAAGGCTATGGAAATAATTTACGATTTTCGTAAAATCAGTTTGGATAACTTTTATTAAAATTTATAAATAAGATTTTTTGAAGGTTGCCCAGATCTGTACAGCTTTGCGTATCCAATTTCATCATTCACGTCAGTTTCTCATGACTGAGGGTCATGGTCTCCATGAACTTTCGTCATCTTAACTGTGCTCCTGCAGACCTTGGGGCTGTCACAAGAGAAGTGTCTGTTGCCTTTTCCACTTGGTCGGTCCAACGTGTGGGGATCTTCCTCTTCGTCCTTCGACGTTGCTCATCACAATAAGCTTCCCTTTTCGTAAGATGCCTAAAATATTGAAGGATTCGTCTCAGGAAAATGGTTGAGAGTCTGTCCTTGATGTTAAATTCCCTCAGAATGGAGAGATTTGTGCGTCTCGCCGTCCATGGTATGTGCATTTTTTTTTCGTAGAAGTATAAAGTAGAAGACAGTAGGTGCTGGAGACACACATATATAAGAAAATAATAAATAAAAGTTTTAAAAATTTAAAAAAAATAAGCTTAAAATAAAAAAAATGGTTAACACAGAACGGCTTAAATATTTTAATCTTCATAAAAAAAACTTTAAAATTAAATATAAGAAAAACAACTAATTTGTTGTTTGAAATACACATATTATATCAATTTTGTCCCATTTCTTTAAAAATGAAAATAAATTAAATATTTTCTGAAAATGAAAAATAATAAAACAATTGTATTAGGTTGTCATAAATACTCTCGTATTTTTTAATGAAAACAAAAGATGATTTTTTTTCAACTAATTTTATTAAATAATTATATTACATAATTTACATTATTGCTTAATGACTGTCTCCCATCTGTGATTTAATTTGTTCATCCAATTGGAATAAAAACTCGCCGGTTTTGACTCAAAGAATATGTCCAAGTGCGTTTTCACCTCTTGTGCTGTTTTAAGTTTTTTTCCATCCAAATAATTTTGTAGAGATACAAAAAGGTAAAAATCTGATGGAGCAAGGTTAGGAATCATGGAGGGTGGATGTTTTAAAACATTTCAACAAAACAAAACAGTTTGAGGCCGCGTATTGTCGTTGTGAAAAACAACACCCGTGCGGCGCAAACCAGGCCAATGCGATGCAGTTGTCTCACCACGGTCATTTGACTGATACTCATCTTCAATGCGATATTTCTGGTATTTTGACGAAGTTCAGCTTTTATATCATCGTCGGTTGTTAAAGGGCGCCCCGTCCATTCTTCATAAGCTACTGATAAAACACCAGATCTGAACTTAGAAAACCATCGTTGACCGTATATATCTTGAATGTTTTGGTTGCTACTGTTGCACTATGGCCTTTATTAAATTAAACAAGTATACGGTATCGAATATGCACACTTTTTTCCGACATTTTAAAAATTACCAATTACCAAAACAACCATTAGCTATCAACTGAAGAATTTGTCAGAAAAAAATCCCTTTTATATAACACAAAATTTTTTTTCAACACAGATTTTAACAGAGTTAATTTAGAAAAAAAAACAAAATTTATGTAAAAATACGTCGGACTAAATATATATATGTACGAAAAGGTGGATGGATGCTAAAGATGCAGATCAGGATGGATGAAGTTGGCACGGTGCGAATATACAAGGTATCTATTTTTATTGTCACACACATATATACCTACACGAAACATTCATCATTAATAATTCAGGAATCCTGAAAGCTAATTTTCAACCCCGCTATCCTATTTACGATAATTCTCAGTGACAATCTGATTACATTACTGAACATACATTTTAAGTGTGACTCTTATCTAAAATTGATTTAATCACACTAAAAATAACCCGTCAATAATGACGTGATTATTATTCGATTTTTTTTATACATCCTTATTATTTTTTCAATCTACTCGAAACAATTTCACACTTTCTAGTGATAGCACGTGACACATACTTATATGTCAAATTTAAAAAAATATTTTCATTGTTATGCCACACGAACCGAAATAAAGAATAAATGCAAATCAAATCAAATGGCAATTGGCAGAGGACAGACAATTTTTGGACAAATACGGTCATCTAGTGGGGTGGTACCCGAGGGGAATTAGAAGGTCGAAAGTCTGCTGGACTGACAGAATCATCAAATCCACGGAATAATGCAGTAGAAAATAAAAATGTACAGAGAAAAGTGGACACTTGGGAAAGCCTTCATCCAGCAGTGAATAGAAAACTGCTGATAATCATGATTAACATAAACAAACATAAACATATCATATTTGTTTTTTATTATATAAATTTATATTTTATTGTATAAATGAATGGCGTGTCAACCACTAAATAGGGTGTTACTGCTAACCACTAGTTAAGCTAAACAGAGTAAACACAGACAGAGGAATCCAGCGATGAGGATTTTTCCATCTGGTTCAACTCGACTGTCGAGTAATTAAAATTAAAATTTATAGAAATAATTAAATGAAGAATATTATGACTATTCTTCATTTGATTATTTCCAAAAGATATAATCAATTAAGTGAACATCATTTTTACATAAATTTTTCATTTTTATATACTCTTAACGTATAGATAGGTTATATTGTATATTTTTTTATATAAAAAATAGAAAAGAGCGCATGGAGTATATACGAATATTCTTACAATATTTAAACTAAGCTAAATGCTTGTGCTATGAAAATAGCACTAACTTGCTGGTCTTCTGAAATAAGGCTCAAACCCCCGACTACTGGGTTATTAGATGAGTAACTTAACCATTTTACCTTTAATCATGTCAATTAAAAAGAAACCATCGATACGTCGTATGGAGTTACAATTATGTTTAAGGTTTTGAAAAGTCGTCATTTTAAATTAAGACAGCGGATCAGGTTGACTTACGAATATGGTCAAAATATCTATAGTATAATATATAGGTAGTATTTCTATCTATACCTATGTACTTATTACTAAAAATAATACACATTGTTAGCGCCGTGTAAATTAATTAAATTCTATTAAGTTTTTGGCGTTTGACTCGTTGCCTCACTCATGCATACATTCAATTTGCGATTTACCTAATTTTAACCTGCGTATCTCCGTCGCTTTCTTTCCTAACCTATCTTTAAGAACGTTGAAGAAAGAAGATGTCGCAGTAATGAAAAGTCTCCAACTGCAGCAAGTTCAATCAGAAACACTACTAATAATCTTACCTTAATTCCATTTATACTTGATGATCCTTTTATCGCGAGTGTTATTATGAACGCCGCAACGCTTGTACTAGTGGAGGAGAGGAATCTATCAATGAACCAGCATCCGGCAGACGAAAAGTGAGTGCCTTTCTTTCTACTTCATGTTTCCACCACATATAATAAAACAAAAATATTTGGGCGTTATAGAGTTGATGATAGATATGTCCCTCTACGAGGAAAAATATTAAGAATTTGACCTGTGGTTATATTAACCAATTATCGTATGCTAGAAGAGGTCGGAGATAAGGGTAAGTAGGTTGTATATGATGTGAGAACATATCCTTAAGAAGACCTCCTGGCAAGTCGTTATCGCATATACGACGTGTCGTATATTTTGGGTTATTACGCACTTCTTTTCGGTCATAACCGGAAAAGGGTTGCCGAGTTTCATTATTTACTAAATAAAGACGCATGTAATGAAAAGCCAAGCCACACGGGGTCGTGGTAAAAAATCATGAGTTAGAATGGAAAACACTTTAATACGTATTTCCACTTCTTGATATTGTGACGTGTCATTTTTTATAATGATTTCAACATTATTACCGCCCTTCCTGTTGATGTTAATATAATATATTATTTATGTATTTATGTTAAATGAATTAAACGTAACATTAAATATACCAAAAAGGGTGATAAACAATTCAAGCATTATTGGCTAACCGCTTTACTGAACAATATGGTTATTCATTTGCCTAAAGCTGTAATCTTTATTAATGTTTAATAGTGTTCTCATGTCTGTGCCAGCTACCCCATTTGTTTACCAGTAAAGTGCACACATTTATATGTAATATACAACATAATCGTGTGTATTTTATTTTAAAAATCTTCAATTTCAATGCTTGACGTAAAAAAATAAATATAATAAAGTTACAATTTCTCGATGTATTTCTTAAGTAAAAAAAATATAACGAATTTATTTAACAAAATGCGGTTTTACAGAACAGCGTCAACTAAAAATATTAGTTCACCTACAATCTTGTATAGTTTCATACACATACATAAAGATCCGTGTCCACGAATGGAAGCAACCTCAGTGATTTAGTTGAGATACATCTCAATACTGTGTCGACGTGATGAGATTTTGTTTTGGAGATAAACTCAGAGGTCAGCTTGAGGTTGTTAAAAAGAGTCAAAAACACAAACCATTGTACAAGGCATACATTCTGACAGCGAAATTTTAAATGTGCACATTAACATCACCTAAAACTACCAAATATCCACCTAAGATCAAGATCACCTAAAACTACCGACAACTATTTATTCTGAAAGTTAGATTTTAGTCAATAAACGTTAACATTAGCATAATGCATTAAATTGCAAATATTTGTTGCGTTTTAACTGCTACTGGGGAGATTAATGACAATAAGATTAATAACACCCAAACGAAGAACATGACGACAATGACATTTAACATAAGAGCGCGAAGTAAGGTGTGAGACGGCGAATCCCTGAAACACGGTATGTGTAAGCAAAATTTGTATCTCAGAGATTGTCTCGAGACGAAAATCTTTTCTGTGAACTCTCTCTCTCTCTCTCTATATATATATATATATATATATATACAAACACTGTCATCATTCTTTCTGCCCTGGCCACCCCACCTCGTTTTCCCGATATAATGAAATGCCATCCTTTCAAATATTGCAAAGATAATTTTGGTACCCCGTATAACGAGACACCCTCACCCATCTCTCTGGCCCACCCCACTTCTTTATCCGATATAAGTGTGTATTCACATCATATTTTTAATTTTTGCGTAGTTACTCTTTAGGACTTTGAGCAAAATATGGAATTTTTAAAATATATCAGAACGAAGATTGATCGACATAAATACATTTCATAAAGATTAACGGCATCATCGGCATACAAACAGCTCCATCCAGAAAGTCATAAATCACTCAGTTTATCCTTCGGAGAATTCCTTTCCAATTACTCGGAAAAATTATTTATGAGTGTCAAGAAAGCTAAATACTGGAGGTGAAATATCCCCCCTCTCATTGTACTAAGATATGAAGCCTTCTTGGAAACCGAGGAAAAACATTTTGTCATGCAAATTTAACGTAGTATGTACGTACTTAAGAGGCGTTCAACATTACGGAACAGCCCTAAACTGTGCAGAACGATCCACCCACAGATTGAAGACAATCTTTGCGAAGCAATTTGATGGTGGGTTGAATTGTTAGTTTGGCTATTGTCGCGCCCTTAATATCTGAGAAAAGCTTTCTGTAGCGGGAATACAATCGTTTGATAAAATACGCATTACTTTGAATTACCAAATTATTGCTCCAAAAGTCACAGACAAAGGCAAACTATGTTGGTCGGATTTCTTTTACAATTTTAAATATTTATTTATTTACATATATAGCATGCGAAAGATTATATCGGGTAAGCCTTATAATATAGTTTAAGATAAGTTTTGAAGAACAATTTATAAGATTAACAAAATAATCCATAAGAACCTATCTAAATAAATTAATATAATTGTATCATATGTTACAAATTAATTAAATGAATTAAATCGTAAAAATATCTAAATATATAATTTATAATAGAAAATCCTTTTTATGTGAAGAGTAAATTTTAATTTATTGCATATTTTATAATAATGGTGAGATTATACTTTTACTTTACTAGGTATATTTACAAATTTTATTATTATTTGTATTTTATTCTATGAAATACAATAATTTTTAAATAGTAATTTTAATTTTCAAAATGGTGAATATTGATACGATTTCTTTCTTTAAACATTAATATTTAAAAAAACATACTATACAGGTAGGCAGATATTATATAAATGTCTTTTTGGCAGATTCTAATTTCAAAAAACATTTTTTCACTTTTTAGGTTAATAAATACGTAGCCTTGTAAAAGATCACACCAGGAGACCTCAATTAATTTTTATCAATAATTTGAACCTTTTCGATTTTACTGGCTTCGTATGTAATTTGGAATTTTCGTTTACTTTTTATAGCTGCTTGAATTTTGTATTTTGAAATTTTTTGTGAAAATGGATAATATTCTATAGCTGCGCTCCATGTTTAAATATTTATTTATCGAGGGTTTTTGGGACATATATTTATTTGTTAATTACTTATTTATTTTTGAACGAAAATAATGTACTGTCTCTTCCCTCTCCTCCTTCTCCTCACCCGACACGCCGTCGTTCAGTCGAACGGTGACCTTGAAGCGGTGCGTTAATTCGTGAATCGAAGAATATTATTCATTTGGGACGTTACGTCTATACAGTGTATTCTAAAGAACCCTAGATAAAGATAGTGATAAATTTACAGTCCACCTTAAAGGTGTCTGAAGAACTGGATTGTGGTGAGTGCAAACCTTCTTCCGTATATCCTGTTTTCTTCCGGCATCTATGCTTTTACGCAACAGGGGGTTTTAATAAGAAACAAATGTTTTAAGGGATGTCGAAAATATTGAATTAGTATAAGTCTCCTGTGTCAACGCAATCAAGACGGATGTCAATGCATCTGAGATTTAACACGGATGGCAGGATAGTAAAGACGATCCTAGCAGTGGAAAATCGGATAAATCGATATAGCTGTGTACTTGGTTTTGCAAGAGGCGATTATTAATTAATTAAAGAGATAAGATGAGATAAGATCTCACGTGAATGAATTATATTTATCTTAACTTTGAAATAGAACTTGTCCAATCATTCTGCTCTGTTGATGCCAATAATACTTCCGACGCTGCAAAAAACATTTACGGGAGTTTTTGGCTGTTTGACGTTAATCCCGACAATTTATTGCCACGATTTGTGACAATGGATGAGACCTGGATTCGGTTCCATCAACCAGACTCCAGACAACAATCGAAACAGAGGCGACATAGCGGTTCACCGCTTCCGAAGAAGGCTAAGTCAGTTTTGTCACTTGTCAAGGGGACGGCGTCAGTTTTAGCAAGTAGATAAAATTCAATTTTATACATACTATTCAACATTTGAATTATCATTAAGACGAAGTAATAATAATAATTTAAAAATCATGGTTTATTCTCTATTGCAGTGTTTTCATATGAAATATTTTTTTCCACAAAATTTTTTAGTCATTACTATTTTAAAAAATCCGTAAATTAAAGTATCGGCTAACTTTAAATTAATTTAGCAATATTTTTTAATATGTCCGCACAATTAAGGCCTAAAAGTTATTAAATAAATATCAGATATCTCATAGATGTGGAGATTGATGGGATAAGAATGGTGACGTTATATTTATATAAAGTGATCACTTAAGCCAGCTAGGTCAGACAGGTCGTAAGCCAAGCCAGACAAGTCGTAAGCCTTGTAATTATCCCATATTTTAATAATATAATATATAATAAAATTAACTTCGTCTCTATGAGATATCTGATATTTATTTAAATTAATTAATCGGAACGTAGAGCTCAGTATATCGACGAGTCACCTTCAGACGACATGTTGAATACAAATCTTATTGGAATGGGAGATCCTATGGTACATGCATATAGACAAATATAGTACCTATATTTCAGACTGTAGATCATATATACAACAAACCTTATACTTATTGGATGATGAAGAAAGCATGAAAGGAGTGACACCATTTTCTTACGCGCATCATATTTCGCAATGTATTTACTTGCGCTATCTTACATATTGAAAAAATACGACGTAAATGCTACGATAAACTTACGAGGCGGATATAAAATACCCACGTAGATTTTTAAAAGCCTGAATAACAAGCATAAACCAAAAGCGATATAATGTCAACCGGTATTTTAATTTTGTGAATTCTATTTTAGTAGCACGATCACATGCAAACCCAAAGGTCGAGGTTTAACGCCGGTTTAAGTTTAATGGTAGAAATACAATTTGCATTAAATTATTATTCTAAAAATTATTCACAGAAAACATTTAATTAAGACGTGTTAAAACAAATAATATTTTTTCGGCAGTTTTAGTTTCATTTTGGTTTAATGTACTTGAATATTTCTGTAGAGAAGAAAAAGCGCGATATTGGCGTCATCATCTGTGTACACTGTTATCTTCACTCTATGCGATTGTGTGTTATACAATGAACATAGCAACACAGTATCACTGTTACATAAGCTTGTAGCTTGTTGCTTTCGACTTGTAGCGCCTTTAGTTTTCCCGCGTAGCTGTGCGCGTGCGCAGCGTAGCGCGTCCGTAGGTCGTAGCGGCTCGCAACACACAAAGGAATCGTCGGCGCCTGCGCTTGACCCGCGGCGGTTCGCCCGACTTGGTCGTCGACTATACGTAAAGATACTCTGCGAACGTATTTCAATAATAATATACTTTTGGAGAAAAAAACAAGGACTCGAATTAATTCGTGACCAAATAATTAATTTTCAAATAACAGGTATTTAATTTTTACTTACTTAAACATCTACTTTATCAAATGATACTCTTAATATCTTAAATTGATTATATTTGTAGGGTCCTTAATCTTTACTGAACGAATGTACTGAATTGAATGCATATACACAAATACACACGTAGGAGATAAATACTATTCGTAAAAGAAGCATTAATTTTTTTTATGACCAGTTTTTATGAGTCTGTAAAAAACCTTTCAATTTAACAACTACAGAAGTGTTCCGTTTGATGTCACGTCCAACTTTACAAATGTAAAAAAAGTTTTTAAAATATTTTAATTATTTAACATTTTATAAGTTGATGAGTACCCGGCATTCATTTTGTGATGGTTAATTTTTAGTTAGTTATTACGGAATTTAGAAGTTTTTTTTTATAAAAAAAGTGACACAGATTTAGCGAATTATGTTGGGGCAGGAGTAAGTAAACTTACAAAAAAAGATGAATGAGCCAATGTATGAACATATGCCAAATATATATGTACATTGATCAAGTTTTTCAAGAGTTATAGGTAAATAAATATTTACAATGAATTTTTTAATTAACTGAAGAAAGTAAATAAGTATTTATCAATTTAAATTGATGATATAATTAAGTACAATCAGTCCGCGAGATTTCAAGAGAATAACTTATTTTTTCATAACTTGGGTAAATTAAATAAGGAAGTATATTAAAAAAAATTTTAGACCCAAACTTTGCATCCAAAGATAGGCTCAAGACCCATGATTTACCGACTCCTGGATTAGGAGAGAAAATACATTGAGAAATTAAAAAATATATATTCACTTTACACAACCATTATTAAAAATTAAATGAACAATAGTATTAATGAAATATAAATTTAAAAAAATAGTATTGATGTCTGTACGAATAAAGGCACACGAAACAAATTGCTTAAACGTATAATTACATAAAAGTTTACAGAAATACTGTTAAACGTATTGAAGATTTTTCATTTTGATAATGGACATAGCTACAAGATGGAAAGGTTAATATAAACGGTTCATTGAACACGGCACTAAGCCGAAAGATACCAAAAAACTGATGATTATGATTGTATGTCATAATAATTAAAAAAAACAATTACATTAATTTTTATACTTTATCAGTGAGTTTAAGAAAGCTTTAAATCCCACAAATAAAGGTATAAACCACACAAAAATATTTTGTTTTGCTGACTAAACAATTTTTGCTAAAAAGGAAATTTTAACATATAATATAAAATAATATTCGTTGAAATATTCAGATAAAAAAAACAAACAGATTTTAAAGTGTTTGAGTTCAAATTAGGTTTATACAATAATATTTTTTAGTAAATATTTGACTTGACAACATTTACTTGATCTAAACTTAGCTGACAGCTAATCAGTGCATATCAGCCAATCAATCTAGTGCCATTAAAATATGTTGGCACGTTTAATAACACGCTGTACACATTACTGACAACATTTTGACATTGATTTGTTGCCAGTAAAATAAATGACAAGATACCACTACTTATTTATTATTAAATGACAGAATAATGTACTAAAAAAAAAACTATATAATTATTTAGATTCAAAACGACTGATTGAGTGCCAGACATTGATATAAATGAAATTTGTTTTTATTTTAGATTCATATTGTTTTGTTGACAAAAATAGTAAAACTAATTACAATATATATTCAAGATATCAATAAGAATTGTCCTTCGCAGAATCGATATAACATAATTTACTGTTGTGAAATATTTTTGTACCGATAAGGTGTTAAAGATAGCCTATTGAATTTATTTACAGCTTGAGAAGGGTAGGTGCTGATTTATATAATGAAGCAGTATATCGATTTTACACTTTCAAAAGGGGTCGTGATTTGCCAATCGAGTCGTCGCCGCCGGCTCCACTGGTATTGTGCACTGTAGACAGTTCACTTAACACTTATAAAATAAGAGCTTATTTTCGAATGAGAAAACAATCAGATAAATTAATCATCTGAAATGTATATGTGAGGCTTTATTTAATATTTTTTATTTCATGACTTGCTTATGAGTTATTAATAATTATACAAAATACTTTGTTTAAATCACTATTTATTAATTATTCTACATGTTTCGATACCTATGGTAGCTTCTTCAGGAAACAATGTATACTGAAATTAAAAATACATGGATAGATAAAAACAAAACTATGAAATGGTGAATAAGTAAGAACTAATATGAAAATAAATTTAAAAGGTGACTATTTGCAAAAAGGATTTGTTTATTTATAATATTAAGTTTGCTATTAATACTTTTTCTTAAATCTAAAATTTCAAATTTATCTAAATGTAAACCCCTAGTATTTTTATGTATAATTTCTAAACCCTTATTTATATCAAAGGAATGGTTTGTTTCAAATGTTGATTGGAAAATTCTGAATAGTTATTGTTATTTAGGAATCTCAAATTCTCCTTAATTCTAATATCAAAAATTCTGCAAGTTTTACCTATATAAAAATAATTGCAATCATTGCAAATTAATTTATAGACCCCCGTTTTTTTTAAATATCTTCCTTATCTTTGTAATTTAATATATAATCTTTTAATTAATATAATTAATTATTTAGTGGTTTAAAAAAAGTATTTTGTATTATTATTAATATAAAATGAGGCCACAAAGTAATTTTGCAAATATTGAAGAAGCTTTTGATTTATTGCTGGAATATACTTAATAATAAATTTTGTATTATTTTTAATTAACTAGATAAGTAATAAGTAATTTTTTCACGAATAGAACGATTATTTTCGGGTGAATAAGATTATGCTAATGGGTGAGTGGATTATAATTAATTAATCTTAATAACTTTTTAAGATTTAACAAAAATTCGATTAAAAATTGTATTATGTATGTAATTTTTACGCAAGTGTTGTATTGGGCATCCCTAAATATACATAAATAATAAAACCTATTTTACGGAGTTGTCTATGAATTATTAACGCTATTTGGCTGCTACCGGCACACATATTGCAAATTGGGGTTAAAACAATATTATTCAAAAACAAGCAGCAAAATAACAAAATGCAATAGGTTTGCCATTTGTGGCTAATTTAGGCATCATCAAAGGTAGTTTAGATATCTGTGAATGCGCAAGCAATTAAATCAATAGTTTATATGCTACATTTGATATATCATGAAATCCGCATATAAGGGATGTATAAACAAATCCACCACTATCCAATTGACAAAATTGAGATAAACGTATTTGAAATTGGTTTTATCACCAGAGTGGAAATTTTAAAATTGGTATGTTTTTAATAAAATGCTTGTAAAATATACAAACGTATCTTCAAGAGCCGTTATCTAGCTATTAGGTAAATAATTACATTCAAGTACGTCATTCTCCATCTGACGGTTTTCTTTTTATATCTATTGTATATACATCCAACAAGAAGTATCCGATTTGTTGTTATAACACGATAAATTAGTATACATACCTGATTAATTTAATAATGACTCCTCTAGCTCATAAAGCACACCGAACTGTTGAGCGAATGTTTCAGTTATTTCTGGATGATACTAGTGAATTTTTAGCTTTTGAAAATTTGAGAATTCTACAGGCTGAATATTATGTTCCATGTTTGGGCGCCATTTTGGTTTGGAAGATATTTGTCAGTTCACATTTAGTATTCGCAGAGAGTAGTTAATTACAATTCAATTCAATAATGTGTTGAAGTCATTAATACGTTATATATAAATAATAATGGCAATGCTGTAACCATTAATGATGATTGCTATCTTCACATGTTGAAAAACTTATCGGTGGCTAAATTGGGTCGATTGGCTGTGCAACATATGTGGTTTCAACAGGACAGTGCCACCTCATACACAGCCCGAGCTACGCTTAAAATTTTGCAAAAAGTTTTTCCCGGCCGCATAATTTCAAAAAGTGGTGACATCGATTGACCTCCTCGATCACCTGATTTGACGGCTACTGAGTATTTTCTGTAGAAGTCTATGTTAATAAGCCAACAAAAATTCGATGCTACAGGACAATATTCAAAATGAAATTGGTGAAATTTGTGCCGTTGCTAGCGGCAGCCGGTCACTTGGCCGATGTTATATTTCAAACATAATTGTAACAAACCAAATAATCGACAAATTTAAAAATTGTTTTTTTTTCTTAGTTATTCAATAGCAACATCAGCCTGGAACATAATAATATTCACTCTGTACTTATTCACGTATCCATTGAGGTGGAAACAAGCTTCTTCACTTAATGAGTTTCTTCCAGGTGCCAAATGTTAACCAAAAATTGCACACAATCTTCTTAATCAATCGATTCGTTACTTTCATAACATGATTAAGTAATCTCTAATGAACCGTGTTGCGCTCCATTTTGTAATGGCTTACTACTGTCTACATGATGGCTGTTAAGTATCAATTTACAAAAAGTACCGCTAGAGAAATGGTAATATTTTTAAATCGGCTACCTTTTGTTGGAACACCCCATGATTTTTTTTTTAAATTCATGTATTTTAAAAGTCGAGATACGTTTCTTATTGGTGACAGTATTATCAACCTTCTATTCTAATCCAAGATTCCTTTTCAACCAAAATCCATCATCAGTAAGTTCTGCATTAGCCCAGTCTTTCAAATACTAGTAAACTTAAGAGGTGCATTAATAAGTTGTGCATCCATGTATATAGGTGCATCTATATATAGAGCTGCATATATATATATAGAAATGTATCTATATACAGAGGTGCATCTATATATAGAGGTGCATATATAGAAGTGCACCTATATTTAGAGGCGCATATATAGAGGTGCATCTATATATAGAGGTGGACCTATATATAGAGGCGCATATATAGAGGTGCATCTATATATAGAGCTGCATCTATATATAGAAGTGCATATATATATAGAGGTGCATCAATAGTATGTTTTAGTAGATTCATATACATAATTTGATATTCTATTATCATACACTTGCAATAAGTAGAACAAATTATATACCAAGGTATTTACACCTTTATTATACAAAAGCGATTCTGACATCCAAACAAGATGTTTCATTGTTCTTAGCTTACAGTATTTGCACTATTCATGCACATTCTCATAATCCGCCATAGGTCGTGACATTGATTAATGCTCCTAGTATTATTTGAAAAGCAACTTTGAACAAATAAACTAATGAAGTGAAGTTCTTTGTTTACAGCAATACATCGAGCCAAAGAAAGTTAAAAATTCAAACAATATGTTTAAGACAGACGAATACTTAAACCCCCGTACTCTTTTTGTCCTACTTAAGATTTTCCAGTTGTCTGCTTCGATAAGTTTACCGAAAAAATTGTAATAATAAAGAGAAATAATAAATATATTTTATGAGTTTATTATAGTCGAATAATGTTTTTTTTTTTTTTTCATATTTATGATTTATATTTCTACGCTTTAAAAGTTTGCAAACCATTATTAATTTAAATAAATCACATGATTAGAGACATGAAAACCTTGTTTATTTTTTTTAGCATTTTTTCAATTATTATTAATTTTTATTGCATACGATTCATATAATAGTTAATAAATCAGGAATTCTTAAGTTTTTATTTAGAATATTTTTTTACCAGTCAACTACTGAATAGATTCATTAGAGAGAATGTAAAATGATGACACTTTACTTTCGAAACATATGTAAAGGATGATGCATACGATTTAGCGTATGGTGTGCTAAAATATTCGTCATTTATTATTTTTTAAACGAAGAGCAGAATGACTAAATAATGCATACCGGCCTTTACTGCCAAATTTCCGAGATTTTAAAACAGTTTCATCCACGAACCAATACCCTAAAAAAACATTATGTATAGCACAATTTCTAATATCTGGTTTCAGATATATATTATATTTTTTACGATTAATTATATTTTTAGGTATTTTTTAATAAATATTAAAATACAGAAAATAAACAATTACATGACATGATATACTCCATGAAACTTCCAGAAGTTAAACTCAGTATATTTCTAAATTAATATAAGTAATCGCCCTGCAAAACCTT
This sequence comes from Eubasilissa splendida, assembly GCA_031772225.1. Classification (NCBI taxonomy): domain Eukaryota; kingdom Metazoa; phylum Arthropoda; class Insecta; order Trichoptera; family Phryganeidae; genus Eubasilissa; species Eubasilissa splendida. The sequence goes on along the minus strand of CM062850.1, from coordinate 23,408,600 downwards.
TAAATTAATGACAGAAATTAATTAAGCATATTATACTAATTATAATGCGCATAAATGCCCATAACCGTGGATGGGTTAATTAACACGAAATGTTATATAACACCAGTGAATAATTATTTTGTAAATCGCTCCAGTGACTATAATATTTTAATACATTTATTATATATGAGTATAATATAATATTTTAATGCATTTATGTAGGTCTTCCTCTTAAATATTATATTTATTCTGAAGCCATATTTAAAGAATCTTTCCATTAAGAAACGGTAGGAGTTGTAGTCAACGGTAGACATATTAACAATATTAGGTTTGTAAATGACACTATTTATTTATTTATTTATTCTTAATATATTGCATACATAAGTTTATTGAAATATATAAACATATAAACAAAATCAAAATGTACTTTTTACTACAACTTATCTTGCACATATTTGATTTCATTTTGAATCTGTGTAATTTCTCCTCCTTTTTTATATCTTCTGGCATTTCATCAAAGATTTTCATCGCACTGTTTCATCGCTCTATTTCAGATATTTAGCCTTCATCCTGAATGGAAGTTTCAGTCTATCTTTTTCTCTCGTTTGATGTTCGAGCACATGTTGTTTGCATCAATTTTTCTTATAAATTCTGCAGATATTTTCTTAGTGAAGATTTTAAAAATAAATATCATAACATTGAAACATATTCTCTGCTTAAAAATGCACTTTAATAGGATATATATAAATATTATTTAATAAAGAATTAGTATGTTTCCGGTATACAATTTGATTTTAAATAGTAGCTGAAGCCTCAAAGCATGTGAGTAAATGCAATATATTATTTAAAAACGTATGTTTTCACTAAAAAAAGAAATTAAAATAACTCAAAAATTGTTAATTTGTTCTGCAAAGCTAACGGTTTAAAAATCTGTTATTTTTAATTACCGTTAAGTTAATTAAGTTAATCGATAGCAACAAAAATATTTTTCGATAGAATAGATTTTATAAGTGTATATTTCTAATTAATACATTTAATTAGTATTTAAAATATCACAGACCTATGTTCTGAATAATTACAACTTCACAATAAAAATGTACTCTCCTTAATAATATTTATACAATTTTATTTCTCGTACTTCTTATTATTTTATGTTAAGTGTGTCCGTTTGCCCTAGGATTACTATACATAATATAGAACAACACAGAATATATATATATATTTATAGAAAAGAAGAACAATATACTAAAATAACACTTACATAAGAAGAGAAAATAAAACAGATTTAATAATTGACAATAAAAATAAAATTTGCAAAAAAATCTTTTTTTAATACAAACAAAGAATTAGTAAACTGTTCGAATATTAACACTTTTCACGCCTCGCCCCATTCTTGAAAATAGAATTAGGTCCCATACCTAAAGAAGCTCTTCATATAAAATTCAAAAGTCTAAGAACATAGCATGACAGTTGTGACTTCTCATAAAAATACATTCTTTACAAGTCATATCGATTAAGTCAAGTGGGGTTAAATTTTTATTGATGTCATAAATTTGACATTCCGTGATTCGCATTCAGCCTAAACGATGTCTACATGCCCATTCCCTGGAGAACCAGCTCGGCATCTGCCGTGTTGTCAGTTCTCGTCTTTTCCCTAACTATCCGTGTCTTCCCACCTACATACATCACCGGCATAATTATTAGCTTTCTTTATTTCTTGGCATCTGACTTCCACCCTCTAACATTTGAAGGATTCTTTTGTAGCTTATCTTTATGCCGCTGTTCCGTTTGAAGGTATTTGTGGACTTTATTGCGTTGAAACGGAAACTTAACTTGTTTAAATTACCACTCTACCTGGAACAGAGTAAAACTAATGAAGAATAATTTTACCGGCATATATTATTTGCGCTACCGTTTCCAGGAGTTGGTTTTTTCAATCTGGGATTTAGTATATGATATAGATTTGTTCCATTTTTTCTTCTTTAAATTGTTTATCTTCAATAAAAATTTAAATAATGTTTCGCATATCTTTTCATTCTCGTTTATGTATTATTTATACTGTTTTTTTGCGTCATTTAATTAATTGGGTATATTAAAAGTTGGATGGATATAAATGAAAGAATGTTATAACTCTACTTGAATTTATTAGCACAACTCGAGTTTCGAGAGAAACAGTAACTCTCATCGACAGGTGAAGTATAGGTAGGAGACAACCTCCACCTTCCACCGGTAACTCCGCCCCCTCCCCCTTCATATGTCAGTACCTAATTAATTGTATTTCCTATATTTGTGTGTAGTTTGTTTAATACTTCACCGAAACTCGAGTTGTGCTAATAAACTTAAGTAGAGTTATAACATTGTTTCATTTATGTCCATCTATTAAGATGAAACTCTACAAAATTAACGCCGATTCGTCAATAATATATTACAAGTTTATTTTTCATTAAATTTTTTTGTGTTTCAAATTCCATTTCTTAGTATATTTACACATTAATGCAATATCATCTTTTATCCCAAGTAAATGTTATATTTTACATATTTAAATAGAATATACTGTAATAAATGTTATTTGATATTAATTATACTCTGAGAAGATCAAGATGAATCTGCATACTATCCAGTAAGAAGCATGTTAGATGACTTGCTTAAAAAACTTTTTTCAATTGGTTTTCTTTTATATACCTAAATATTATGGTATTTATCATAGCATGATATTGGATCCTATATCATGATGTGATAAATGATGATACGATCCTAACGAGCTAAGTCCTTTACATAAATTTTCTCATTTAAAAAATATTTTTTTGTACATTATTTTAAAATTCTTTTGATGCTTTTAAAAATTGGTTGATAAGCAATTTACCGAGCAAAACAAGCGTCACCAAATCTAATTATTCCACTCAGAGATTTGATTATAAAATTCGAATCGCAGGTGGCCGCGCCTTTATAAAACCATGTAACAGATTCCTTTGATTTACATTTTCCTCAATTAAAATTTATAAAAATATATAGGTGCGTTTAATTTAATTTCGCTTGGTGGCTGGCTTGTGATGTATTTTTAGCTTAAAATTGCCTTTATGCACGCAATAATTCTGTGAATGAAATTTGCGTTGTAATGTTTTGTTTGCACGGAGATATTATATTATTTTATTGTCAGTGCAGTAATTTCCAACTGTTCGTACTCGTCATTACAGCCTATTGTTTCTGAGGCCATTCTTATTATTTTTGGTCAGTGCACTTCTGGGTCGGTCTTCTTTTTTATTCCTTTCTACTATATCATCCTTTAGAAAGTTGTTATTTTTCACAATGTTTTATTCAAATTAGGTCGCCTATGTTTTTTAGATAACTATTATTTTTAAAGCTGTTTTTAATGATCCATTTCTTGTCTTTTTGATAGAAGTCATAAAATAATAAATATTTAAATATATTTAAAAAAATTTACTTAAATATTTTTTTGTTTGCAACTTTCATATAAATTATTTAAAATATCTCTTTATTTCACTTAAAAATATAAAATACCTTATTTATTGTTTCCATGGTAAGTTTGTAGAACTCATAATCACATAAGTGAAAATAAAACAATTTTTTTTATTCTACTCGTTTAATTTATTTGAAGTGCGTTTCGTTTTGTGAGGGTATTATCAATTATTAATAATACCCTTCCAAGGGCATGTATTTTATTTTCACATTACAGAGTATAACCAGGCAGAAATGATGAGAGTTTAAAAATGTTACACTCACTCAGCGATTTATATGTTTTAGATTATAATGTTTGTATTTTTAAATATTATTACGTGTGTACTTTTGACAACATTTATTTCGTGTATAACTGATTATTATTTTTCTTATAATATATTCATATAATTATGGTGACATTTTATACTGTTGAATTTATATTTTAATAAGTGTTGAATGTCATAATATTTCACAATAATTAATTTTATGATAATCTGAATGAGTGTATAGTCACGAACTAGGTTGGGGCCTGAATTATTTTATTATTTCTATGCGTAAAACCATATTATAATAATACAAACAAATTGTGTTTTCTGGACAACTTCGCCGTGTATTTTCGGTTCTCTGGTCGACGTTTTGGAACCTATACCAGAGCTGATGTCTGATATCGCTGATGATGAACCCTAATTCTCCGTAATCAGCAACTTTAGCCATAATTATAGACCATGCTATAAGATTTCAGAAAATCTACACATAACGAATTAAAACTAGCCGGGCCGTGTGGGTACGGTTATTATTATTTTTTTAAAAAGAAAATAAGAAGAACAAATGCAAAATAATTTTTCTTGAGGTTCAACTATTACCTACTTAATGTTTATTGTCAACATTAAAAGTAAGATATAAAAAGCTTCGTCTCGTTTGCTTCCGAATAAGTGAATTTTTCCTCCCCCCAAATAAAATTTATCCTTCCATTGATCTTCTCCATCACCCCAAGAAGTTAGTCGTATTCGAAACATGATATGTGTGTTGAAAGGTCTGTATAAGTTTCACTGAGAATAAAATACATACTTATATATTAAGAATTTTACAATCTTTTACTTCGTCGATTTGCTGTTTTTTCATTTTGTTTGATTTCGATTTAATTATTTTTTCACAACGTTCTGATAAATTTGATTATTTTATTTGCATTATAATTAATAATTATGATAATTTTACACATATTTTGTAAAGCCAATTATGCATATTTATTGTTTCCGAGGTAAGTTTGTAGAACTCCATAATCACATATGTGAAAATAAAACATTTGTTTTTTGATTCTACTCGTTTAATTTATTTGAGACGCGTTTCGCCTTGCAAGAGCATTATCAATCTAACAGTTTTAACTCAACAATATGTATATATAACTATAATGGAGGACAGATATATAATTTATTTACATGGGATAAAAAAGGACAATACTATTCATTAGAATTTTGAGGATTACTTATTCAAAGTAACCATTCAGTTTCAATAGTAATGGTATTTTAATATTATCGGTAATTTGTAGAAAAGTTTTTCTCAAATAAATTAAATGAGTAGAATATAAAAACAATCAATAATACCAGATTTTAAACAAATTATGTTTATTAACATAACTGAGTAGCAATCACCTCAATTAAATAATGCGCCAAATGATAAAGTCTTAATTACTGTTAGTTTGCTATTGCATAATTTACAATAACGAGTATTATTTCTGACGAGACGTAAATTTTGTGTAATGGTATTTAATACAATTTTATATTATAATAAAATCCGTTAAGAGCCATTTTATGTAGATAGGTTAGAAAGTGTAACTATTATAACCTCGTTTCTTGGATGTTATGCCTCTTGTACCTTCACGCCTCTGTGCTGCAGTCAGGGGCGGAGTTAAGTGTTATCGATTTTATTATTGGGGAAGAGGTATATAAACGATACTTTCTGACTATGAAGCCTTCAAGGATTAAGGGATGATATTTTAGCAAGGGACAGGTGTTGGGTTAACATTGTTACGAGAATATTGACAAGTTGAATGTTTATATTCGCAGCCTTGAGAGAAAACTTCGGTAAACATAATATGTGTACTTATTTCATAAATAGCAAGGAACATTAGAAATCAAATCTAAAAACAATTAAAAATATTATATTATAGTTCAGAAATATTTTATTGCGGTTTGTTTATTTATTCAGCTTTACAAATCCATATATTCAAACTAAAACTATAAAAGAAAGTACGCTATCTTCTACGATCTATAGGAGCTTCAAAGCATGACGTGCTATCTTAATAGGATCGAAAAGAGCTAATAAACAAGGTGGGTTAATTTATAGGATTCAATGGCGCGTGTACATGGATGACGTTTTCTTGGATATTCGTACCGCATGTATTTTATACGCACAATATAATTATGTATTCGGTGAGAATCGATCATTACCGATAAATCTATGAGATGAGAGATCACAATCTCATCTTTGGATGTACACTATAAAATAACTGTAAAACATGGCATGCTATCATATAGAATTAAAAAGAGCTGCAAAACGTGGCATGCTATCTTATAGGATTAAAAAGAGCTGTAAAACGTGGCATGCTATCTTATAGGATTAATAAGAGTACAAAACAAGGCGTGCTATCTTATAGAATCGAACAGAACTACAAATAAAGGCATGCAGATCTTGCATTTCATAATGCAGGAAAAAAATGCTGGAAGTCGAGGCCTCGGAAGAAGAGGACATAAAAACTTAAGTATGCAGTATTCTTAAAAATCTCGTGGAATATAATTAAAAATATATGATTAGTTTCATTTACGTGTAATTTAATAAATTAATTAATTGTTAACAATCATAAATAATCGATCATGACGAGAAGGTTGACATCGCGGAAAGAAGTGACCGTTTTCGTAGAGATTTGAGAAATCGTTAAGTACAAAATCATTATTTTAAGATTATTTTGGTACATTTTCCATGAGTTGACTGATTAATTCAATGATTCAGTTGATTTTGATACAAATATAGTTCTTATTATAGAAATAATTACGTTTAATAATAGTTTTTGTCATTGATAGAAATTTATATATAGTTATACACATGTACGAGTACATATTCATATATTGTTATACACATAAACGAATACATATTAATATATTGTTATATATATGATGATGATGTTATACATATTGGGAAGTAAATTATATCCACTGTATTTAATTTATGAACAATTTAATAAAAATACCAAACTTGTAAAAATAAAATCACATTTCTTGATATTTCATAGTAAAAATAACGAATTTTAAAAATATTCTTGCCTTTGTTGTTTCGAATACTGTGTACAGAATTAACCTTAGTAAGCGTTTTATTATTTACTAACAATCACCTATGTACGTAATCAAGCAACTCGCGTCAAATAATATCAGTTTACCGTTACTAAGGAAGCGATAATTTATCGAATTCCACTAGCTTAGTAAACTCAACCGGGAGAATATTCTGCTAAAGTTTGATTTACGAAAACATGACGTAATCTCTCAGGATAAAAATATTATTTATCTAACCAAAATCTCCGACATAAAAGGAGTAATCCAGACGTCTTTCGAAGAAATTCGGTAACATTTAATGTATTATTTCTCATCACCTCAAGCACGTTATGACATTTAGGAAGAAAAAGCGATTTATGGATCCACTTTTCTTGAAATTATTTGATCTATTGCCATAGGTGAGTGGATTAGTTATCGCGGTAATTTATTAACCGTAATTATATGACATAATATTAAATCGATGCCTTCATGAAGTAGACTATCAGACTCAGTTTACTGTTATCTTTAGTTCTCGTTCTAATACGAATGATTTTTTTTTCATTGTTTGAGTTCTCTTCACTCATTTGAGTTCAATAGTTCATCTAGTTACATTATGTTAAGTTATTAAATATATTTTTTCATATATTTCTTAAACAGTTTCAAAATATATAAAAAATGAAATTAAATAGAATTATTTTTTTGTTTATATATTTATATACATATTTATTATATGTTATTATATTTGTTTATATAAATTCGTAAATTAAGAATAAGTAATGTAATGTTGATATAGTATAACATAACCAAATAATATGTTCGTGTGTATAAGAATCATTGTATATGAAATTATAATAGACATTGAGCTAAAGAAATTGCTCGCCAATCAAAATTTGAAATAGTTGGATTGGACAAAAATGATCATTGTCTAAACTACAAGGTTAGATGGAGATGGGAAGTCCAGGGTTTTATGATCCGTCTTTGCATTTTACGTTGCTGCATTGGAACAAATGAAAGAAAAGATTAGAAATATCGACATAATTAAGCAAAATCTCATCCATTGTTAGTGGTACCATCTACTTATACGCGGGCTATATCTTGGATATTTGTACGTTCAACATTTTAATTTTTTTTAAAGAAATATTCAGAAAATTTCAAAGCTAAACAGTACGACGCGATGTGACAGGGTAATCAGAAACCAAATGAGATATTCGATATTTCACATGAAACGTGATTTTTAATAATAATCTATTTGTTCAGAGTTATGTCAGTTTACGAGTAAATATTATTTAAAAAATCAACAAATTCTAAGATGGTTGTATTATCTTTCAGACTTCTTTGCAGATATTTACTTTGGCATGTCTTCAAATTGGTCAACCATATTGAGTCAACTTATATTCTTTAGAGATTTTATTCAAAGACGTATGACGATTTATATATCTCCCATTTTTATAATGGAAAAACTTTTTAGATCGGCAGGATTTATAACCTTGTATAAAATATATTTTTATTTTTATTGAAATAAATATTATTATTAAGTATTCATCAAAGTACAATTTTCATCAATTCAAATAGGATATTGAATATAAATAAGAGTATGAATTATTTACTGGATGAATATGAAATTTCGTAGCGCATTAACTGAAAATTTGTCTCGTAGCATCGCATCGTAGTAGACTGCACTTCCGCACGCTTCGCCTGTACGTGTATCCGGCGGTGCGCCCCGCCCCCCCTGCCCTCAACCCCCGGCGATGAGTCGAGCGAGCGCCGCCACACAGGCCGCACGTCACGCACAGGCGCCCGCGCGCCCCGACTGACCGCCAGAGGTGACCAAAACTCGTTATAAATTAAACCGAGAAACAAAAGAACGGCCGAACGGAACGATTTATAATTCGAACCGGCGAAAACTGAAGGAATTTGAAGGATTCAAGTGAACCGTGCGTTGTTCGAAGTTTGAAATTTGCCGATACGCGCGCCGCTTTTTACAGGTATGTACCAACCTACCTATCTACCTGATTTTAATTACTTTAATAAAATCCATTTTTAATCATGTATATTTATAGGTCAACGTAGAAAAAAGATACTTAGAATATTAATTATTCAATTCCCAAACGTATTTTATTATAAATATCACTAATTTTCGATTAAGTGGATACTCAATGTACTTTTAAAGAAGTTAGAAGATAATTATTGTTTATATTGGGTATTTTTTCAAATAGATATACTGAATAAAATGAGATTAAATATGACCTTTGACTACAAGCTTTTAATTTTCCTTAAAAAAAATTTTTTTTTGACACGAGTATAATAAAAATTTCCATTAATTTTGCCAGGAAAAAGATCCAAAAAAATTGTTGAGTTCGGATCGCGCTCAAAGTAAATTATCGCACAAAAGGACTAATGAATACTATTAATTCGAAATTTAGGACCTTTATGTTTTGGATTGCTCACATATTATTTCTACAACAGTAGGTACAAGCTTTGATCGCCACTCTTTTTGCCCGGTTTTGCTTAATTTAAATTGCTTCAATCACTATTAAAATTGCCTTTTGAGGCTTTCTAAAAGAACGGAAATATAATAAAACGTATAATGAATCGTTTGGTGTAAAAATTATCTTAATTTAACATTGTTAAAAATGTAAACTTTTGTCTAAAAAATCGATGTAAATTAATTAAAATTATTCCTCTTAATGTTTACGCTTAAAATTTAAAGTATTTTCTAATAATTTTATTTTACTTATTTTCCGAAATCGAAAATAAATCACGGTAAAATGAGTTTTCTTGCAAGGACATTTTCACAACTCTTGACCCCGGTATAACAAAATTGCAGCGATTTATTTTATTTAGGGATATATTGTAACGTAGTGCTTAGGTATATTATTGAGAAATATTGCATTCTCCTCACATATAAATGCCATGTCATAGAGTCAAGAGGATTATTAAAAATGTATTTATGATCAAAAACAGGAATGAGAATATTATAGATTTATTTTCACATTTTTTTACACAAATATTACGTTATAACGTATTACACTAGATATTACACCTAGATTATTTATTTATTTCAGTACTCAAAATTTTGAGCATTCTAATGCAATCCACATTATGATTTGTATTATGCTCTGAACATTCAGGTTAATTTTACAAAGTTTCAGACTACGACTATGTTGTGAGGTTCATCACATCATGACTGAAGTGGTTTATCAAATTGATGCGGGTTGGTGCAAAGCGCTTGTTACAAAATTAAATTGTAAACAGCATTTGAAGTCTTCTCGAGCTTATTTTTAAAAGCTTGGCCTCAAAGAATTTTTTTTTCTATAATGAAGCATTAAGAAAACGAGTAATACATGTTCATATGTATCAAAAATGGTAGTTTTAGTAGGTAGTAAAGATCGTTTCGTACTAGTTAGATTAAACTGCTGTAATATCAAGTAGACTTCAATGGGCAATCTGCGCTCTATGTTAATTGATTGACTCAGCGGAACTATGTATTGACTGGAGGTAATCTTAAGGTATAAGTTTCCATATACACCGCTTCTTAAGATAGCGATTATACTCTAGAAATCGTGTGGAAATTGTCTAGAGCACTCTCGTGAGGTTAAAAGATAGGTATCTATAATTAGATTACTCTCAGACTCACGAACACGAAATATGGAAGTTTCGTGAACTGTACTCACCGATTATCCTCCCCTTGGTTTTTGAATTAATAAAAGCATCGGGCCAAATTGAGAAGTTCACCTTTCAACGAACACCGCAAAAATTAGATAATATATGAAATACATTACTCTAATTATATACATATACTCAATTAAAGCACAACAATAATGACGTTGAAAAATGGAAGATCTTATAAAATTCACGAAATAAAGCTGGGTGGGTGACTTAACAATAATTCTTTCGAAATTTTATTCAAAGTTCTTTAAATTAATTTTTAAAAATTTGTACATTATTTCGATATAATTCAGTATTTTATATTTCCCAAAATATTTCTAAAATTCAAATTTTCAATCACAAAACTTCATTTGATGCCATTTTAATTGATTAAAAATATCTATTCAATTTATAGAAATATGGGAACATTTCTTTTCAATTTTGTTAATGAATAATATTCATCAACACATCAAAATCAGGCTTTATGCAACGAGCTCGATTAAATTTGAAAATAAATATAATAAAAAAAAATTTCTTCAAATATAGTGTACTGACGAAATATAATTTTTGCCAAACGATTGGAACATGAACATGAATGTTACGTTTCATTATGGAACGTATACGTACAACAGAAAAAAAAATTGCCAAGAAAATCCTACATTAAAAATTTGGAACAAATATTCAAAGAAATTCATTCTTGATGAAAATCATATAACTACCAGTATACAAATTATTACAAATAAATATATATTAAAAACGGTTAGGAAATAACTAAACCGTGAAATAAAACTTGTACACACTACAAAATATTAGCGATTAAATTTACATTTTATTTTTTTAATGTAAAAGGGATCTAAAAAATTTGAAGAAATTCTAAATATAAATAAAATGAGCAATAATAATGTATATAATTGTTTCTAATGAGTTTCTCGTCTTACTGTTGTAAATTCAGAGGAGCCAAAATTTTCGTTCTCACGTAAAATATATGATAGCTGTTGTGTTTTTTATTATTGATCTTTTACATGACATTCTACACAGCCCGAAGATTTTTTTACCTTTACATGAAGATTGCACTAGTGACGATGAAAATAAGGATCGTTTACAAAATAAAAGTAAGACTAATTTCCATGTCATGTCATAATTTAAATTGAAAAAATATTAAAAGTTAATTAATTTTTTGATGGTAAACTAACATTTATCCCATTCTGTACTTTAGCAAAAAAAGAATACCTATTTTTTTAAAATAGGGTGTACTAAATTTCCATTTAATTTCATATATTCACACAGCAGTAATATCATGTACGCCGTATTGATACAAAAAATAAGAAAATCATTTTATTATAACCGAGTCACACGTAAAACTACACCGGCACCGGGAAATATTATGGCTTGCGGCCGGAACTACGGGAACTGAGTGCCGAATGATTTTGCGATTCAAGCGATAATCAAAATATAATCTATACTAAAAAAAAAACTATTTTAACACACATATTTACAATACAGAGATGAATCTCGATAGTATCTAATTTGATCACAGCGTCCTCTTCAACTTTTCTCTAAAATTATATCAATCACTAATTATCTTATAGATATTGTTCTAGTTAAAGAGACAGTGAACAGCTTAATTTACTTTCACAATTTTGTACACGCCTTAAAAAATTTAATAAATCATAAAAATATAATTACAAAATATTTTTCTATCTCTCTATTGGTGTTACGGACCATTTGGGTCCAATACCAACTTTATGCTCTACAAGCATCCCGGTCCCGAGCTACATCGTCTTACCTGGAAATTTGCAATCTAGTTGGATATTTTATTACATTGTCATTCCACCTTTGTCCTTCGTTAGAATTTCCTTATATATCGGTTTAAATGGTTTAGTGTTTCAAATGCTATCCGTCCGTAGGACGTAACTGGAACATCACTATAGACAATATATTTAACTTTTCTATACGTTAACGTACAGATCCATACTGTTTTGGATCCACCATGTAATTTTCATTATAAGCAAAAATATTTTAAAAACCGTGTTCTTAAAAAAAATAGTTCACAGTGGATATTCACAAAATTACCGAAACTAACAAGTCCTTCCAATTCTGGATCACATACGAGTTAAATTTATTTCAAATAAAATTGTATAAATTGAGAGTAATATTATACTGCGTTAAAAATAGGTTTGTATCTTTTTATATTGCATAATTTATCTTAATATCAATAGTAGGTAACTTAAGAAATCCTTTAAATCGAGATCTTAAATAAAGTTACCGATAAAAAGATTTTCTATTAATGATATAATTATAAATACTCACATCAATTACAAAAAAGTTTTCTTAAGATACTGGCTGCAAGAATCACGTAGATTTCATCTCTGTATGAAAGTATTTTTTTATTTTTTTATCCAGGTTCAATATAAACTGAGTTACAATTTATTATGTATATATATAATATATCATGTTATATATATATATATATTTATGAAACATTTATTTGTCCCTCCGTATATTATTTTATATTAATATTTCATTGTATCAAATAGCCTAGTTTTTCACAAAGGCAACAAAAGGCAACATCAATAACGAAATCAATCGTTTCAGTCTCTTTCTAGAAATGAGCACAAAATAAATAGAATTATCCGTAAAAGAGAATTCGTCGTCGATAATTTCATTACACAAAACAGATCGTGCTAAATTTACTTCATAAAGGTGTGGTTTTACTTTTCATGAAAAGAGAATTTTGTAGGAAAATTGCGCTATCATCACTGACAAGTCGAATTCATCATCACCCTTTTCGTAGATATAATTTTTCCAAAGGTGTCGAGTTTCACAGAGATCTTCATTTTATGGAACACGGGAGCCACCTGTAGTCTGCTTCCAACCCTGCTTAAGTAAGCAGGTACCTCACTTGTTAGCAAAAATGTATTATTTTTTTAATCAGGTGTCACACGTTTTCCACTATGGAAATTAGTTTTAAATAAAATATGTTTTTTACAATGAAAATTACTTTTAACAAAAAATATGTTTTTTACAATGGAAATTACTTTTAACATAAAATATGCCCCGAGTCACAAAAATTGCGATAAAAATAGCGATGAGCTAAATCTATTAAAAGTAGTAAAAATATTTAAAAAAAAACGTTATTGTGAGTATGATTATGATTGTGGGATTAGTATTCGATTGTAAATGTGATTGGTAACTGAAATATAACTGTTAGAGGTTTAGTTTCTAGTATACCAGTGATTGCTAGCTTGATTACGAGTAGTCAGTGACAAATCATTGCTACAATCGAACACAAATCTCACAATTACAGCTAAAATAACGTATCACAATAGCTCATGACTAGTTGAAAATAGACCGTTAGATAATTTTGTCATATTTTTGATACCAGGTACTAGTAATACCCCGCCAATAATGACGGTGGCTAAATAATATTTATAACCTTCATTTATTTAAAAAAAAATACAATAGCAAAATAATAAATAAATTACTTTGCAATAACCACCCAATTTCACGTAACAGAATTGAAAGTAGATCTTAAAATATTCAAAAATTTAGTTTTTTGAGTTTTCTTCTTTTAGAGTAGATTCGTGGATGGACTGTAATATATAATAATGTTTTTTCAGGTATTTAGTATTTTTTTGTAGACACTAGAGAAGATTAAACATATAGGATAAAAACATAATCTATGCAGGGGTGGTATGATATAAGCAATGTGTTTTTTTTCGCCTTTATTTTTTCCTTTGTCGATGTTTTCAACTATATCGAACCGCGTAACAACGCTACGAATTTACTTAAATATGAGAATAGATCCTTGCTACATATTTTATGACCCTTCAATCAATATAACACTACCTATCTACAATCGATAAAGAACGTAGTATTTTTATTATTTGAGAAAAAATATGTGCTGTTTTAAATGTTCTGGCACGAACAGGCACGAAAGTTTCCTTTTTTTTTAAATACGCGTATTTCTGGTACTGACTAATTTACGGTACGGGATTCGATGACTTGAAACACTCTCCTTCAAAGTTTTTTATAAAATTTATTTAATATTTATTTCTGTCCTAAAATAATAATTTATTTTCATTTCATAAATATGTAAGAGTATTGGCTGACCTATTGGAGTGCCGGAATTTTTGGTAAAAAGTCCGTGTGTTTTTTTGTTAAAGCTGTGGGATAAAAATACACCCCATTGAGTAGTGCTGACATTGGCGTCATCATTACAACCATAGCATTTACATTTTGCAAATCAATGTTCGCTGTAGTTAATATCACTTAAATAATCTAGCGTATATATATTTTTTGTGACAAAAACAGCATATTTCAAAAATAAAATATTGCGAATTATGGTCATACATTTCAAATTTATTTTAAATCAGAACAAAGTATATCTATCTATCCAGGAAAGATTATTTTGTGTAAAGGCATTTATATTTGTGTTTTAGAAATTTTCATTTATTTCTTGAAATCTGAGACTTATATTACCTAACTATTTAAATGGATTGAAACTTATTTCACGATGAGCATTTTTTTTCTAATGGGAATTTAATGCTAAACATTGTTGTTCGACATTTAAATAAAAATTATACAATTTTTTGTTTTCAATCACAATGAGTTTTATATAAAACTAATGCGATTAAAATAAAGTAACCTTAACCGGTTTTTGAAAAATCCTTTTCCTTCATAAGGGTATAATTTTTATTTATTATATAATATATATATATAACCTTTTTTCTTTCTTTCTTTTGTTTGAATTTAATATAATAAATTTGTACAATTTTAAAATATTTACAAAACATAATGTACGCTACTAAAAACATTAATTAATAACGATTATAATGATAATATTAACAACGTAATATTTCTAAGTATTTTAATAACTTTACCAATGAATTTTTTTGTGATCGCAATTTGTGGACAGAAACAACGATAATATTATAAAAAATAAATAAAAATAATGTGACATCTTTTGATAGTTGTTTTTTGCCTCTTATTTTAATTACTTTTAGATACAGTAATGAAGTAAAACATATTTAAAATAACGACTTTTTCAGAAAGCGAAGTAAAAATAAATGATAGTCTATGATATATATTATATATGTATGTACGTATAATAGTTATGTCTCTGGACGCAAGAGGATATTCTTAAAATCAGACGAAAACGTTTAGTTTTATATAATATAATATTTAAATAATATATAAGTAATATATAAATAAATCAACTACGAGTGTCTTTAAATGTGTTCTGAGCACTAAACAAAAAATGCCATAAAGTCAAATTAATTATTAATTAATATTTTTAAGGACAACACATTATTGTGAAGTTGTAGTTTTTAAGAACATAGTTTAATCTGTCAAGTGTTTATCTTTCTAATTAATAAATTTAATTTGTATTATTAATTAATAGTAAAATTATCACTCATAGGTATGTCTTTTCGGTATTTACAACAAGCGAAATTATATCTAAACTTTTGAAAATCATTGTATTATGGTACTGTCATTTAGTATTCTCAAATAATTTAATAAAGAAGTTTTAGGTAAAAAGTTATCTATAAAATATTCCCTTGCCTGGACCCTTTCAGGTCCCACTGTAATTTCTAGAAACTTACAAAATATTTATTCTTCGAAACATATTTCAAAGAAAATTGACGTCTTTTGAATGTATCTTTTGTCAGATTTTTGTTACTTTTTGTGTAAATTCTGCGAGTTTAAAAGGTATTTTTAAGAATATATTTTGAATCAACGAACTTTTGGATATTTATATTCTATAATTAAATATAAATAATGAAGTTTAAAGAAAAAATAAAAATATGGAGGCGGATTTCACACGAGTATAAAAATTATGCATTTAGATAACTTAAAATAATTAAATAATATTCAAATTTGAACATACTATACTTAGAATAAAAACATTAAAGGATTGTAAAAAAATTATCAAGCGTACAGTAATAAGTTTTATTTTTTATTGTAGATCTTTCATTTATGTTATAACCTTCTTATTCTTTCCCACATTTCACACAATACCAGCCCTCAGAAATGACACGAATTCATTAATAAAGTAAAGTGATCTGATTTGATACTATATTATAGTAAACCAAACTTGTCCGAAACGCTCTAAACTGATTTTTTTTGCTAAATCTATAAAATGGTGTCAATAATAATATTAATAGTTCTAATTTATAATAATAATGGATACCGCATTGTTTCTACTTGTAAATATGAATTAAATATATTAATTAGAAAGATATACATATAAAATCAATTTTATCGAAAAATATTGTGGTTGCGCCACCGGGATTCGAACCTGGATCTCTTTCCTAACCTGGGAAGGTGCATTATCCAACTATGCTACAGCAACAATATTTTTAGCGACAATTTTCGAACCTATATGTTATCTTTTTGATATTAATACATTTTAATCGTTCCATTATTTGAAAGAGCCATCTAACTTATTTTTACTGAATCTCAAATACCTTTGAGTAAACTGATAGCAGATGCCAGAATTATCAATTCATTTTTATTAAATTTTGGACACATTGATACAACTTTATTATTAGGAGAACACAGACCTATGTTCTGAATAATTACAACTTCACAATAAGAATGTGTTCTCCTAATAATTTCTACTTGTAAATAAAATTAAGTATGAGCTTTATATAATTGAATTGTTAAGTATTTTTATTAATCTACGTCCTGTTACAGTATTGAATTTTAGTTTTATAGTATCGTAATTTTATTGTCAGCTGATGCGTAGCGGTATTGTTGTATTTATTGTGTTTTATGTTGTATAAGTGTTTAAACCGCGTACGGCATAGGTTAATAATCTAGTTATGTATAATTAGTGTTTTGTATTTTGATATCACTCTTTCATGGTGTTTCACTTTAGATTATGTTAAATAGTCAGTGATTTGAATTCTTAATATCTGAATAGGCTATCGCCAAGTCTCTATTGGGAGAGCAACACAAATCATGTCTGATAACCTATTGAGATTGTGCAATGAAATGGCGGGTGTATCTGTTAAGTAATGGCGGTATATAGAGAAAATATGTTTTTATTTTAGATGTTAGCAGTACATACTATTTATAATCATTAAGTTTTGAGGATAATATTCTCAAGCTGGCGGCCGATAGCAGCAACACACTGTTGTAGACGATCTCTGAAGTTTTGTACAGCTTGTTCAAACATGTCACGGGGTATGTCATTAAGATCTTCAATAATTCGATTTTCTTCAATAATCTCTTCTCAGTGTGCTACCAGTTTCCTCCAACTACCTAATCTAGGACCGAATTGTGTTCACATTAGGAACGGCATTGTTGCGTGGAATGATGAACTGTTGCCAAAATGCTCTTTGCGTCGCGATCAGAGATCGGTTGTTTTCAAAATACGCGTGCGCGGCAAAGCCCCGATGAGCTCCAGTCCAAACCATGTTGGCTACTGAAATGGGGTCACCGACGGAATAGAGGGAGACGACGTCCACCTACCTCCCCCCACAACTGCCTGAGCATTGACCCCTTCTAAACGCGTATAAAATGCAATAAAAAATGAATAACAGCTTGCTTCATGCACATCTCTGTGCCAAATGTTTCAACTATTTATTATTGTGTAACGCGTTTTAAGAGTTTTGATACAGGCAAGTAGTATGATTGTATTAATTTTTTGTGCAATCATTTTGCTTGCAAAATTAATATTACTTTCGAATATTTAACAATGGTTTATTAAAATATAAAGAAGTCTGTTATGAAGCGCAGCTCGTCTCGTGCATTATGGAGTCACACATTAAAAGCATGTTTTATTCATTAGTCTGATCGCTTTTCTCGCGAAACGTGTACGACCTTAGCAGGATCGTCTTCCATGCAAATTTTTATCAAATTCAGTCGTCAGATTTACTGACTTACCGTGGACACTGCACGATAAAAATACAGAGAAATATAACAACTTTTTTCAATATTTTGTCTCAACTTGACAATTGGTTCATATTACAAAAATATTTGCCTCTGTCGGGTCGTATGAGTTCGAAAACATTAAAAATAAAAGATACACATGATCGTCTTAATTATATATACAAGTGTTTATAAAATCCTCCTTCACACGGACCCGAAAATATTGGCATAATTTAAATATAAAACAAATTAGATCAATTAATTAGAAAAATATACAGAAAAAATCTACCACACAAAAAAAACATTGGTTGTTACCGGAATATGAACCCAAAACTTTACCATGCCAATATCGATTGTCAGTGTATCTTTCTAATTGGTTTTAAATATCATAGAACTAAAATGTGTTTCCATTAAAAATATATACTTACATACATAAACTATATACCTACATAATTTATATAACCACATATCTACAATAAGTACAGCAACATTACATTATTCCAATTTTTAAATATCTGACATGAAATAAATATTTGTTTCTATTTTTATTTCAAAAATGTATCATCAGCATTAAAACATCATATGTCCACCAAATGCAACCCAGTGACCATGGTAATAACAAATCAATACACTACTTGTAATAAAAAAATGTGTTGCTTTTTCACAAAAAATCTTGGACATGGACGTTGGTGACTTACCAAATAGTTTTATAAAATTCAAATATTTATTTACGCAAGCCCTTATTATTTATTCCTTTATTAAATGAGTCTTGTAATTTTTGAGATTCCCGATCACTTACATAGTTCTTCGAACTGGATAAATAATTCAGGGATTTATAATGAGTGACTACCTACCCGTTCGTTATGAATAATTATCGCCGGCAAAACTTTGATACCATATAATAACTTTCGTAGAACTGGAAATAAGCAAACAATAAAATTTTCAGAACGTGAATAAATATAAATTACTGAAATATTCTTCCAACAAATTAACAACTTATTTCTTACGGCGAATGAAGCTTAAAAGGAAAAAATCTTTATTTTTAATAATAATAATTAGTATTTCAAGATTATTCGGAATAAAGGAATTTTAGAAAAAACGTTTCTGGGTACTTCTTTAAACGCTTAAAATTACAAAATTCGTTCTCTTACGATGCTAATGAATATTTAGGTTCAAAAGGCAGGTCTGTTTATAAATTAGCTCAAGGGAGAAATAAAATGGCAGGAAATGTTCAAAGCACGAAACAAAATAAATACATAAATGATCTCAACGGAGTCATAAAATTGGTCTTACATTGAACATCAACACCAAAACTGTTGTCATTTTAAATAATCTACACTAACCGTACATTTTTGATGTTTTAACCTCGGGTACAGGCGGCGCGGGAAATGGTTCAGAACGTTCTGATATTTAATTCCACGTGTTAAAACCAGATTAATAATCAACATGGAATAATAAGCAGACATAATAAATATGTTTGATGGCTATGTAATAGAATTTCAAAATCGAATTCAAAATTGCGAAACATCTATATCTAAACAACGTACTAATTATCATCTAAACGCTATGTCGGTTCAACTTATTTTGATTTGAAAAATGAAATATTTAGAAATAATATATAAGTAAATAAATAGACATGAAATAAAGTGTACATATAGGAGAGGGGATTGGAACATTAGTAGCGGGACGAAGGGTATTCTACACACATTCTTGGTGGAAGCATTATGACACATTTATGCAACAGAAAAAGTATTAAGGAGAACACATTCTTATTGTGAAGTTGTAATTATTCAGAACATTGGTCTGTGATGTTTGATGATGTGATGTCCCGGTGGCGCAAAAGCAATATTTTTCGACAAAATTGATTTTACATGTATATATTTATAATAAATACATTAAATTAGTATTTAAAACAGTAAAAGTATTTACTCTTTGAAAATTTAATATTTGTGTAAACAAAACGTATTTTTTACATTAATACATATTATATCACCAGCGTTTTATATTTCGTTCCAATATAGTCATATTTAAAGCAAAAGTCGGGGAGCTATTTGATTGCGTAAGTGGTACTAAAGTGATCACATGGGTAACACCAAAAAGAAAATATTGGGATAAGGAAATTGCGTTAGTTCATGTCTTATATTACACATAACACCAGTATTCTACGTTTGTATAAGAATGACTTCGTAAATATTGAGGGCGAAAAATAGTCTAACCAAGGCTGTTTTTGTTATTCAAATCGTATCCATTTAGTGTAAATAAATTAACACAAACAGAAACATTTATAAAACCCTTTGCGGATTGTGAGAATCCGCGAGGGAGCAGATGTATAATGGTTATGTTGATGAGTTTAGGTTATTTATTTGAGCGAACTGATTTGAGCAGAACTTCGTGACATTAAACTACAAATACAGTACTTCGCGACAATTTACTCAGTTAAAGCT
This sequence comes from Eubasilissa splendida, assembly GCA_031772225.1. Lineage (NCBI taxonomy): Eukaryota > Metazoa > Arthropoda > Insecta > Trichoptera > Phryganeidae > Eubasilissa > Eubasilissa splendida. The sequence goes on along the minus strand of CM062850.1, from coordinate 23,387,893 downwards.
TGGAAACAGGATTACCTGAATGTATGTACCGAACGTGCTTCGTAATTAACGTATTATAAAAATAATGGTAAAAAATGCTTGCAATATTATCACTTCCAAGAAATAATTGCTCGTCGTCTGACAAAACCTGCTAAAAACATTGATTTAAACATTAATACAAATTACGTCTATATTTTGATTGCTAACAGAATAGTGTAGAAATAATAGTAACATTTTATCTTAAGTATTATACAAAAAACATATAATCATACAGTGTGAATATTCCCGGACGATGTTGTTTTTGAATAACTAAGAAATGAAGCACATTTTTTTAATTTCATTTTCATTTATTGATTATTTGATTTATTATAATTATGTATGGAACATGATATCTGCCAGGTGATCGCCTCTGGCAGCGGCACAATTGCGTGCTATTTAAACCGTATTTTTCATAAAATTCTCGCACATTTCGTGTGTCATTTAAGCAATTTCATTTCAAATATTCTCCTGTAGTATCGGAATTGTTATTGGCTTATTGGCGTAGATCTTTTCTTTTAATTACCCTCACAGAAAATAGTCGGGATCCTTCAAATCAGGTGATCGAGGAGTCCAGTCGATATCACCACTTTTTGACATTACTTTTGACAATTGAAAAATATCTCGAAAAATTTCGGTCTGTGTGTGAGGTAGCACCGTTTTGTTAAAACTACATGTGTTTCAGGCCCAATCAACCCAATTCGGCCACCAAGAAGTTATACAATATGTGATGATAGCGATTACAATTAATGGTTATAGCATTGCATTCAAAAATAAATTGGGCCCAATGATACCACAGTAACTCTGCGTGGGTGTAAAGGTCGTTGGTGTATTAATTGAGAATTTTCAGTGCCCCAATAATGGCTGTTTTGTTTATTAACAAAACCCGTCAAGTCAAAATGAGCATGATGATTTTTTCCAAAAGTCGAACGATTATTTACATAAAATGTTTTAATGACTTCAACACGTTGTTGAAGCGTTGGATGCTCCTTAATACATTGTACTTGACTACTACTACAACTATCTGTACTACTATCAAATATGAACTAACAAATATCTGCCGAACCAAAATGGTGACCAAATAAAATCGGCCTGGAATATAATATTCACTCTGTATAAGGTTAAATCATGTACAATAAAAGTAGTACAAATCACATAAATGTATAGTTTTGTTTATATCAATTTGTTTGTACAGTCACATTTGCAATACGGTATTATTGGATGAGGAGATGCATATAAAACTTTAATGTCACAATTAGAAATCACTCAAAAAATGATATTAAAAATTATACTAAAAAAAAAGACTATCCAAGTTTACAACTTTTCACAGATTTTCAAGTACCAAAAATAGTAGACATATACAAAAAAAATCAATAATTCAAATTTTAAAAATTAAAAATCAATTAAATTTTAGAAGCGAATTCCGATCTACAAGATATAGATATCAAATTGATATCCCAAAACTAAAATATACCGCAACTCAAAATCAATATATTTATCAAGGCATCAAATTTTTTAACAATCTCCCCATCACAATTAGAAAAATTACGGACTATCATAAATTTGTAACTGAAGTAAAAAAAATATGTATTAACTAACTGAAACATAAATTTACTCGTATATACTCCTTCTCTATACACGAGTCTTACTCTCATAGAGAAGAAACAAATGTTAATATATATATATAATACTGATTATTCAAATTGTATTATATTTTTAATATTAATAAAAAAATAAAATAAAAATTCAGACCATCTCTCCATCGACCACGTTACACATGTTTATGTTGTATAATTTATTTTTATATATATTTTTTATTTTATTACAACTTTCTTTTATACATATTACTTAACGATTTTTATTTTTTGGCAAACTACATAGCGATTTTACGGCAAAGATTACCGGCAACAAAAAAAAATTGTCAAAAGGATTGTCAGCAACAAAAAAATAAATTTATATATAAATAAAAGAGAAATCAAATAATTTGATAAAAAAAAAAAAGAAATTTCAAATTCGATGTATGTATATTTACATTTACCAATTTTAAGTTACTTATTTTCCTCTATCCACTTTGTTGCTCAGCTATCTATGGTAGGTCACACAAGACGTGGTGCTGCAAGCCTGGCAGGTAGGGTTCACTTTTTTTTCAGATTACAATGTCTGTTAGGTTACAATTTGTCAAGATGAAATTAAACACAGCTAAGTAAAATAAATATTTATTAAATTTAATGTATGTATATACTAGGTATATATTAGGTTTTTTAGCAGGATTTAAAGCAGTCTAATGGCATTGAGTGATTACATAAATTAATAGTGCAATGTAGCATAGTGCTCTGATATACATAACTATAAGCATATAAGGGATAAATACTAGTATGATTCAATCGACAAATCTGATTACACTAGACCAGTCTACTGCAAATACAATCCACTGGAATTATTTTCATTTGAATTATAGCAAGTCGCCATAGAGGGTCATAGCAAAGTAGCCAGTTATATTTGTTTTATATAAAATGGATTGAGGATACATTAAATTATACATTTTACAATATGGTAGTATTCCCATATAATGCTTTAGAAGGAATATATAATAGTCACTGTTGAGCTCATTTAAAATTACTCACAAAAATGGCCGCGTTAACGGTCAATAATGAATATTGTGTTGAATTAATATTGTTGTATGAAACTTCAAAAGCGAACATAAAGTGACAGTTAGATTTTGTAATTGATTTCTGATTAGGTGGATCTAATAGTCTCTAAATTAGGATTGGGGACGAACGGGTGCAACTGAACTGGGTATCAGAGTAGTATTATGAGACGAGTTTATCTAGTAGTAAAATGTTCGTGACTAAGACGTTGGGGTTTTATCTTTGTTCCAGAAGTCGCTAGGCTGTTTTCTGTTCCTGTTATTCATTGCATAAACGCGAAGTTATGTTGGAGAAATAGTAAGAATTTTAACATAACACGATACTAATATAGGGATCGTTTAATACTAGTTGTCTTGAAATGTTAAATGCTTAAAGAAAGTGATTCGTTTGATTTTTTATCGGGATTAAATTGGACTTTTTCACAAGGTCATATCTAACCGACTCAAATCGCGGGTTGATCAAATAATGTGGAGTAGTATGTGCAATAAAACGATATTTTATTCAAAACCAGGTCTCCTGCATTCCAGAAAACGGACATTGCCGGGCATATCCTATAAGCGTAGTGAATAAAGAAAAAAAGGCAATAAATTTATTCAACAGATTCCGAAAAATGTTTGTCCATGTTTACCTTATACGGAGCGGGAAGAGTGTTTTATTATTTTTTTAAATATAGGCCTTCAAAGCCTATGCTTCATATTCTGTTTTCATTCAATTTCCATTATTATATTACAGTAATTGCGTACAGAGGGAAGACACGGGCGCTATTAATACCGATGCGTGGTTTAAATTAACTCAGATTATAAATATTTACCTTTTAATAAAAAAAAAATAACAGCTTAGACATGAAAAATAATAATTTCAGATCTACGTTGTTAATTAATGCCACATTTTGTAAAACTAATATATAACATTATGTGTTATTATAAACGTTTTTCGAGGAAAAAATGCTGTGTTCATTATGTATTAACGTAAACAAGATTCAATGTGGAAAAATATTTGTGTCGTAGATTTTACAAGATATATATATCACCCACAAGGAAGTGTTTATATTTATTAGCAATATTTGAATATGTTAACTTTTAAAAGTTTGATAAATATGGAGATTGAGGGGTGAGAATTGTAATATATATAATATGTGAATTGTGTAAATCCAGTAATTGTATGTTCTTGGACATATTAAATATTGCTAATAAATATAAACACCTTCTTGTGGGTGGATATATCTTGTAAAATTTATGACAGAAATATTTTTCCACATTGTATCTTGTTTACGTTAATACATAATGAACACAGCATTTATATATAAAGTGATCACTTAAGCCAGCCGAAGACAGGTCGTAAGTCATGTAATTACCCCATACTTCCATATATTTTTCATTAAATATAATAAAAAATAGCTTTGTCTCTATGAGATATCTGATATTTGTTTTATATTTATTGTTTTTCATTGCTCTTGTTGAACTAATAGTACAACGAGAGTGGCTTTGCAATGTTATAAATACAATCAATATTATCTACGTCAATAAATCCATTTTACATTTATTGGTTCTATCTGAAAAGTTATGACTGTCATAGAAAAATACACCCCTACGCCACTTTTTGTAAAGGTAGATAGAAATGCTTCATTTGACATAGAAATTTCCATTTTCGGTGTTGCTTCCCTTTGAAATAGTTTATTTTCTTTCAAATCTTTAAATGTACTTTACATAATATAAGATCATTCTCTTTCTGTCAGTCATCGTACCGTGTGCCCAAATCATTTAGATAAATCTTCCATCATCATATTGATCTACCCATTCATTCGTCATTCACACCATTTGCCAAAATCACCTAAATAAATATTTATTACTCCTCCATCCATTTCTATCTTCCATCGTTCTATACGCCTCAACCAAAATAAATCATTTTGCATTGTGTATATTTTGCTCATTTTAACTGAAACGGTTTTCAATAAATCTTCCCTTCTACTCAGTTATAGAAGCACTCCCCTTGGTGGTGTCGGCGCAGTAGTTTTTATTAGCTGAGGGTGGAGCATTTCCATTGCAATTCACCTTGTACTAATACTCCGCCCCTTTCATCTCTCACTCCCATGTTTTGCTAGCGCACGTACACATTGCATAATACATAAAACTCAGAGATGCAGAACCTAGATATTTTGCATGACCTAATAATTATAAATTATTATCTAAAATTTTGCCACGTGATGCGAAATACTCCAACTTGCAACAGGCGATGCAATCCATCACTATCCACTACTATACCAGCCGCAATGTTTTGAGTACCTGTGTCATAAATCGAGAACGAATAAAGCTATAAAATGTCTTGGTTTTGTATTAAAAATGGTGAAATATATATAGAATACAACTCAAAAATTTGGTTTCCATTCTTTAAAGTGCATGAAATAAAATTAGAAAAGGTTCTACCAATATTTTTAAGATTTATTAACTTCAAACTGAACAAAGGTGAACAAATGAATTGTGATTTTCTAATGAGCGCCCTTAATTTAACTGACCTGATTATACACTATGTTCCCGCTCGGAGTACCAGGTCGTCGGTGCTGTTCCATGTGAATGCATCATGTACTATTTTTTATAGGAATGCTACTTATACTTAGGAATATATCAGGCTACTTGTGTAGCTGCACATCTTTTTTTAAATAATTAATCTTGTATAAGCCCAGAAGGGCGTGAATACAATATAAATAAAAATACATAATGATCGAAACGTTAAATAATATCTGAACATTTTGTGGTGTTATCACATGAAATGAATGTAAACGTTTTTGTATTTGGAGAATAAAAAATCTACTGATGAACGGATGGAGGGGGGGGGAAACTTGGCTTCTTGGCCAGTAGTTATATCGTATTTATTCCGATCACACATAGATCTAAGAACATATTAAATAGATCTATCTGTGTTGGAAGAAGTGGAGCAAAAAAGAGCGTTCTCTCGCGGTCTGTCATATTTAAACATTCTCCCTGACGTACATCTCCATACACACAGACCTGTTCGTCCCGTACGTGCGTGCGCCTGCCATTCGTCCTCATTCCATAGACATCATATTAAAGAACGGTGTTATTATTGGTGTAGCATTTCTATCTGTTTCTGTTTTTTATCAGCTTACAGATCCTGGTAAAATGTAGGAACAGCGGCCATGTTTGCTATTTTAAGAGTTAGATACATTTAATAAATTTTTCTTCTAATTTGATTAGTCTACCTTTAATTCTCCCTTCTAAATATAATATTCTTTGGTTTTCTGTTATTTCTCATTATGCGTTCGATTAATTTTTCTCTTATGTTTTCAATATTATGGATTACGTATTTTTTATTAACCCTTTCTTAACAAATTTGTCTATAATTATAAGTATAGCAACGACTCAAAGATCTTAACAATTTAGAATTTCTATCGTTTGCAATTGACGAAAAAAATACTCGGAGAAGACATTATTTGACATTTATAGGCTAGGAAGCATTGAATTTTATAATATATTTTATGTATCTTACACTGTTTTGATTTTTGCGATTTACGTAAGATCTTTCACACAGCGGAACATCTTAAAGAATTCTGGTACTCTCAACAATTGTTAGATTTTCCTTTTACTAAGTGAATGTAGCCATTTGAAATGAAGTCAATCTACTTTCTAAGGGTGGGTAAATAAAATAAGCGGAAAGGAGATCAGAATGGAACAGGAAATGTTAGAGTATTCATTTCATCTTCTCTTTACAATATTTCCTTGAATTGTTCAAATGTTGGGTGGGCTTTTCTTGAGCTCGACTAAAACCAATTAAAAATTAATCAAAGTTTAAGATATATATTTGTGGTTAGGTTAAACTCGGTTTAAGATTAATTTTTGATTTAATTTAGGTTTATGAATATCTCCATCCAACAGTTACTCGAAAGAGTGAAATAAATATTACATACAATTTTAACTACGTATAATCTTAAAATATTTGAAATACGTAAATTATTACGATATTTGCCAGTCAACTGAAATTTTAAAAAATGCCGTTTATTTAAAGTAGCAACAGTGCACTTAGTTATAAATGACATTATTAACAAACACGATTGATATATTTTTTAATCTTCGCCTTCGCCTTCGCGAATATACTATAAACACAACATGCTCTCAAAATGGCGCCGCTAGTCAGGTCGAGATAATCGACCATAGTGTTTAATAATAATGGGACAATGTTAGAATTTGTTTCATAACACGATGAAGGACGACAGTTTAACTGAACTGTGAGTTTGGTACCAACTCACACGAAACTATAACAAAGTTCTGTATCGCGTAACGTGATATTATGAAGTCCTAATAAGTCAATTTCGGTGACTTTATTCGATATGTAACTAACTATACATAGCACAGCGAGAAGTTAGTGGTTAGATTTTGTACAATACTATCGTAAAAAAATACTCATTAATTATATCTGTACTTTTTGTATTAATTGTGTGTATAATGAAGAACGCTACGAAAATAACAAAAGTTGTAATATTGTATAACAGATACAAGTGTATTATAAATAAATACTAATTTAATGTATTAAACCGACTGCAGATGCCAGAATTATCAGGAGTTATTATTAATTAAGGAGAACACATTCTTATTGTGAAGTTGTAATTATTTATAATATAGGTCTGTGATGTTTTATATATTAATTTAATGTATTAATTATAAATATATACATATAAATGCAGTCGGTTTACTCAAAGGTATTTGAAATTCCGTATAGACAATGTAGATGGCTTTCAAATAACGGAACGACAGGTGTATTAATTTGAAAAAGTGTAACATATAGGTTCGAAAATTTGTCATGAAAAATACTGGCGCTATAACACAATTGGTAGTGTACTTACCCGGATTGGAAATAGAGATCCAGGTTCGAATCACGGTAGCGCAAAAACAATATTTTTCGACAAAATTTATTTTATGTGTATATATTTATAATTAATACATTAAATTAGTATTTAAAACATCACAGACCGTCTGTTCTGAATAATTACAACTTCACAATAAGAATATGTTCTCCTTAACATAATAATTGTAGGCATTTATTTATGATAAAAAAATTTCTTAATCTAAAATATTTGAATTGATGAACACAAATACATTTAAAGTTTAATAATATAAAATATTTTGATTATAAAAATTAGATTAATTTTAATATATTTTATATTTGACATTATTTATTTTATTTTCACCCAAACAGATAACAAAGTGGTTTTCAAAATTTATTTCTTTTTTATTTCTTCTTTTAACTATTGAATCTGTAGATAGAACTTCTCAACATGCATAGTTTAATGATATATTATATCTTCGTTGCTTAATTAAGCAACTTGCAAGTTAAGTTCATGCTTTAAGTACATTACTCTTTCAAAATACATTCCAAGTTACATTGAAATGTCTGAGAAGTTTGGCGAAGTTTAATCTCGCATATTTAATGAATCTTTGATATATGATTTAATAGACGGACTTTTAGGTTAAAAATAAACAAATTTATTAACTTTTACACTTAAAATCTAATACTCGTGCGCACCTAAAAAAATATTTTTTAATGCTTTATTCTATTTAGTTCTAGTGTTCCATTTCTTAACTTTAATATTCTAAACAATAAAAGTCATAAGTATATTTATGTTTTCAGTTGCTCAGCTGTCTATTATAAATCTAATATATTTAGGGTTTTCTGTAATGGTAACTTATCTATGTAGAGTATCAGGCATCATCACAGATAGTAGATAATCATAGGTGTGTATAAAATATAACAGTGCCTTTGCACTGGCGTGATAATTAGCGTGAGAAGATATTTAGTATGAACAATATTATTTTTCTATGTACCATAAAAATAAAGAAGCATCAAACACGGATCGGTCAAAAGTTATTTTAGTATTAAAATTTTAAATATTTTTTTTATTTAATATTACAAAACCTGATATTTTATATACTGTGGATTTTTTTTTAAACTTAAACATAAAAAATAATATCTTCTATATAATAAATAATAGCTTCATATATAAATAAAAAAATCGCTACGCTATATAGATTATCATGTAAAAGATAAATAAAAAAATCAAAGTATATTTTTTAAAAGGATTTATTTAAAACACAAATAAAAAAAAAATAAAAATAAAAAAAAAATTAAATCGTAAAGTAACTTTTCGCCGATCAGCATAGCAACAAATAAATCGTGAGAAGTCTTCTCACGATTTATCTTAAAACAATAAGGGATTTCAGAATATTAATGGAATAAGGGTACGTGCTATAAATGTGAATAAAAAATGAAAAAGTATTTAGATTAAATACTTAAACATATTTTTATGATAGATACCTTTTTTTTTTGATTTTAACAAAGTCATACGGATTAGTGTTTTTTTGTACCAACGGTCAAAAGTTAAGCCACAAAAATATAATTTTATAATAATTAATGTTTTACGAGAATTATCAGTGTTTGAAAATAATTATTGTTTTATGAATTAATTATTAAAAAATACTTTTAACTTTAATACTTATAACAAAGATAATTCTATTTTCATAGGAAAAGATTGCATTATTTGAAAATAATACCTATAAAATATTAATTTGCCAAAATGAATAATTAATTGGATTTATAACAAGGTCCGTGACCAATTTTAAATGGTACTATCTGTAATATGATTCAACCTGGATAATTGAATAAATTTTAAAATATGAAAATTTGGACCATCCTACATTCAATTAATGTATTTTTGTTTCAATATTATTGCTTCCTCTATAACTGACGTTTAAAAATCATATTTGTTTGTTCAAAACAAAATCAAATAAGTTCAAAATGTTCTTAACACAAATTAAATTAATCAACTAGAAATATATACAGAAAAAATTTATTTATAGAGAATAAAACAAATTTAGTTATCCGAGATGTTGACACAAATTTTCGAACTGCTGCAGTCGAATCCACTAAAATACTTTTTCGATAAATTGATTTTATTTGTATATCTTTCTAGTTGATTCATTTAATTTGTATTAAATACCAATGAAGCATGTTTTAATAAAACTGCAACTTCACAATAAAAATGTGTTCTCTTAAAAAATGAAATAAAAGGTTCTTCTCTAAAAGGTGCTACCAGACTTGAAAGAAAGTGGAATAGGAATTCTATTGTCATTTTGTACATTTAGCTGACACATAAACCACTTTATTTAGCGAGACCCTATAATCTGTCTGGAGCTGCGCGTGTGCCGCGTTTAGATCCCTTTTTTTGTTGATAAATTATAATTTCAACATTGAAACACAGGTATTACAAAAACATTGGCCATTAAACTGCCACTAGCAATATTAGATTGATTTCTACTAGTTGCAAAATAATTATTAAAAATCGGTAAACTTTGCTCACCTAACCGTCTACACCACAATATATAAATAATTTTCAATGATTAATTTTGTACATAATATACATTATATTTTAATTACATAGTTCGTCGTCTCAGGGGACTAAAGGTCTCTTATAGAAGCTAATAAGTGCGTGTATGTGTAAGTATATACATAAGCATGATACGTGACCCCATACCATAGGCATCAAATACCGATCTATGTATGTAATTGCTTGGTAAATTCACGAAATATCTATGTTTATCCCACAACGTCGTATATCAAGTTACAAAGTACCCAGGTGTTATATTTCGTAGATCCATCATGTTCCTTCGATACTTGGGTACATAATATATTATATTAGAGTACCCGACGCAAAATTAACCATTTTGACGTTAAAGGTTATTATTATTAAATAACATCAAGCTATTATATTTACCTAAAATTACAAAAACCTCACAGCTATGGAAACATTAATATTAGAGTTTTATGATACCTTTTGTATGAAACATTATATAAAGGTGTTTACATATTTTGTATGACGCATAGCAGTCGAGTACGAAATAAAAAATGTAATATGCAATACCCGACTATCTTTGAGATGTATTAACAAATTATTCATATTATTACCGGTGTATGAACTCGGAACTTTTTCTATCCGGGGCAACGCGTTTCGGCCATCAAGGAGTTTATAAATCTATTAGTATCCTCAAACCCATCAAATCCAGTAAATAAGTAAATATAATAAATAATTATAAGGATTATTTATGTAATCGAAATTATTTCATTACACCGTTGATACAAATTAAAATATACGTCAGGTAAAGTGATAAATAAATATCGCGCAGGTAGGTAGAATCTATTGTTTGCATTTGCTCACTATGAGTCAACGGAACAAACGAGTTTTTGCTTTCACTAAATAGATAATGGTTCTGTTAGTCTTTTGATAACTGTTTTGTGTGGTGCATGTTACATTAAAGTGTTGTTTATAACCATCAAAATGAAGAGTCAAAAGTGTATATTCATCGTGTAATGTTTTGGGAATTCAAACAAAGCAATAGTGCTATGGCGACAGCTGAAAAGATATGCAGTGTATACGATGAAGGACTAATAACTTATAGGGCACCCTACCAGATTCGAAAGCAAACGATCATGGAAAGATTTTCTTGTGTATATGGTAGGGTCGTCGAAGTATAATCTATCATGAGTTGTTGAATTAAAATTTAATGATTACTGCTAATACATACGTTTAGCAGCTGCAAAAAGTTCAAGACTCCACGAAAAGCGTCCTATACTCGTTAATCGCAAAAACATCATTCTTTTACACGACAACGGGTTATACAATGAGAAATTCTTAAGCTTGAATGGTCTATTTTACCAAATCCATCTTACTCACGTTTTTTGTTCCTTACAGAATTTTTTGAATGAAAAATCTTCAATGCTGAAGAGCAAGTCAATCAGGCTATCGAAAATACTTACAGTCCAAACCTATCAAATTTTATGAGGAAGGATTTGATAAGCTGCCAGTAAGATGGGAAAAGGTCGTACATAATAGTGGTGAATGCATAATAAATTGATATAATTTTGTCTAAGCAAAAGCATTATCAGATTACTTTAAATCAGACATTATAAGCAAAATAAAAGTCTGATAAAAAAATGGAAATAATAATATTTACTCGACCCAAGTGTTTTTAAAACAGTATGTCTATCGTCATATATATGCAATATTAATATTTAACTTTACTTAACAAATTATTAAAATAATATATAACGTTGTTTACTTCAAATTAGCATTTAATTAAAAATTTAAACGTTTTTGACGCCAATGCGTCATCTTCAGTAATAAACTAATTCTTAAAACTAGAAGATGGACTATCGACTACATGAATAGGGGGGGGGGGTGAAAAGTAAAAGTGGTTATGGGCGGGGCTAATATGGATAGGAGAGGGAATGTAATAGGGGGTTGGTTGTATGCTAAGTACATTTTTATTGTTAACATTGATCACTATAATTTCTAGAATGTACAATTTTCTCCCATTTTGCATATATGTAGTACTTCTACGTCGTCATGGGCGAAACGATGACCCTCTGATCTTGCAAGATTGATTTAAAAAAAAAACTAAGTATAGTGTAAAGTAAACAACGTTGTCTTTAATTTTAATAGTAACTAATTTTTTTAAAAGTTAAAAAAAAAATGTTAAAGTCAATTACAATGGACTTCCACGAAGTTAATCACGAAAATTTTGAAAAATTACTAATTATTTATTCTCTTTTTGTATTTAAAAATAAATACAACATATTATCACTTTATACATATAGATATGTATACGGATAAGTAATATCTATCTAATGGTCTGACTTATTATTCCCTCAAATTAATGTTCATTAAGTCTGGCATGAGACTGGTGTTCACTTAGTAGGACGAACTGTGTGGCTTATCTAGGTAATTGATTGCGTAAATTATATACTGACATGTACTATTTATATTTCTGTAATTATCCATCTGTACACCACACGCTCGTTATTATATTTTTATTAAAAAAATAAAGAAATATTTAAATTAAGTCACACAAGTCGCAATCGCTCCTGCGCAGGAGGGGCACGCGGGAGACACCGCACGTCCTGTTTTACAAAAACAACGATTCTTATGTGATTTTTCGGCATGAGCGGGGCCCATAAGCTTTTACACTTTTAAAAATGAAATAAAAGTAAAATTACAGGTCGTATTATAATGAATGTTAATTTCACTGAAAGAGTACAATTGTAAAAATCATGTCGTCTGAATGTCTACCGTTCTGCCGCTCGCATTCCCCGAATCTGGCACCCAGGTTTTGAAACACTCTATGACACATAGCGCGTGGGTGTTGGCTATCTCTTGACGAATATTCATCTTGAGTTGGGTTATTGTGGCTGGTTTATTATTTATTATTATTAAAGTTGATATTGGTATTGTCGTAGCAGCAGAACGCTTGCGAGTCGACAAGCCCGGATCTTCTCATACAAACTCGTCAACTTGCGCGATATTCTGTTCGCTTCTCCTGCTCCGTGGCCGCCCGGTTTTCATCTTTTTAGCGTTAACTTTCTGAGCTATGAATTAATTAAACTAACACTCGGACATTGATTTACAATGTATAATCGGTAGTGAGCGCTAAACAGGCGTTGAACAATCGCGTGAGAATCGAAGAGACCAAACTCTCGCACGCTGTCACCTACGTGCCCCTCCCGCAGAAGCGATTTAAAAAGTTCAAAAGTCCACCGTGTATTCGCAATGGTGGATTCTAAAAATGTTCGAATCGAATTATTTCGTAGCACTGCAATTGCAAACGTAGTAAATAATTAAAATGCATGTCACGTAGCACATTGCCCAGCCGGCAAAACTGGCCAATGTTGAATATGGACGATGTTAAAACGAAATTGAGTCAAATATTTACGTCAATGGCAAACTCTAAAGTGATGAAAAATTCTTCACATTAAAAATAATAGGTTATTTTCTAGGAATTATATGTATATTTCATTTGTATGTCCTTAATTAAACCGCCGATGCTAGTATTGGAAAATTACACCGGAAAATTAATATAAAAAAAATCATAATGAGATAAATATATAGGAATTCAACGATCGTTCACTTTTAAAAATAAATATTTTTTTTTTTATGATGGGCCTTTACACACGAAGACTTATTATGTTATCATTTTATAACTTTAATATATTTAACAATAATATTTTTTATAAAGCGAAAACTTTGTTAACACAGAATAATGCTCGCATCTTAAAGTGAAATTAACTTTTTTTAATATAATTTTTATTTATAAATAATATATAAATTGGTAATTAAATAGTTGTATATAATACCTGAAGGTAGTAAATACTCGGTTCTAAATATATACACACTTCTAAAAAAATACCAAATTTATACAATATTATTAATACGTAAATACTAACCTTCGATTTCACAAAGTTAGTAACTCTATTCTTTTGTATTATTATCGTATGATGTGTACTGTTGTCTTACTTTATGAGGAATAGATGTATTATGTCAAAATGCTGATGAAATAGAAGAATATGTTTTGGCGTGAGTAAATTAATGCCCCATTATATTTCACCCATCCGCTAATATGTTCGTTTGAATTATAACGTGAAGTGTGTGTGCGGGTGTGCGCGTGTGTGTATGTTTAGAGCAAGTAGAACAAGAAAATACTATTAACAGTAGATCGATGTTTATTGATGCTTAAAGTACAGTTACAGATATAAATATAAGCAGTAAAAGGTCTACAACGAGAATCGTTGGTTAATGAACTCTCCTGGAAAGCTGCTGCTCAGGAGCTGAGTTCCCTATTGGTGCGGCATATTATATTGTCACTTATTAATCGATTTGTACAGACGTGTTTTTGAGGTTAATGAGAGTCCTGTTTTGCATCCAGGGTGCGCAGGGTGCGTGCAGACTGTGGAGGCGTAGACCTCAGTTAGGGTTAAAGGTTAAAGAATTCTCAATATCAAGGAATAATTTATTTCTTGTAATTATTTATAATATTGATAAACAGGTCCGAGAAAAAAATGTATATTCTTTTAAATATAATTAAAAACAATTTACATTGTTTAAACAAAACATTATTTTTACTTACACCAATCGATTTTTGAACTACCGTTCCTTCTTCAGAGTGTATAAGATATCAAATTAGTGTTACAGAATATCTCGATATATTGATCTAATCATACATAATGTTTTCTGAGTGGTTACCTTGTGTTACGGAAAAGCGTTTTATATAATTTCAGATTTACAAAAAAATGCGTTTGAAAAATGGGATCTCAATCTGTTAATTTGTTTTCCATTCAATCATCATTTAATATTGCTCCTATCGATTTCAGTTAATAAGTTCAAATTAAACATGCGAAGCTATTCTGTATATGTATAATGAAGGTACCGACGAACATCTCCAGGTGAATACATAATTGCCAGAGTTTATGTCATAATTATATTTACTTTACTAATTCCAAGACGTCTTACATCAAAGCAATTTAAAGATTGCGTGTCATGACATAATTCGTCCAGAGAATTAGCGCGTATAAATTTGTAGATTAAGTTGTACAATATTTGTTAGACCCTGGGTAAATAATCATTAATGTATTTTTGGAAAAAAAATATGTGCGTTAAGTAAATCTTATCTTTTTGGATTGATTTAGGTACTTTTGCGGATAAATTCCTGGAAATTGTTTCGTTTTATCATGATCCGGTGCCGTAATATATCAAAATGGGTTTTGTATTTACCTATGTAAATACGAAAACTTGATATTTTTATTTTTTTATTCACACGAATAAATTATTTAAAAATATGGTAAATAAATTAAGATGATTTTTTGAAAATGTACAAAACGTGTACATTTATATTATTTTCGCCATATATTAATATGTTAAATATAATATTAGCACCAACCAAATTTTATTTAAATAAATCAATAATAGTTTTAAGCAAATTAAATTAATCAACTAGAAAAATATACTGAAAAAATCAATTTATTGAAAACGATGTTCTGAAAAAACTGCAATTTCACAATAATAATGTGTTTTTCCTAAAAATAATAGTTTGACGTTTTAAATTTAGATGGTGTTGGTATTGTGTGATCAGTAGTAACTTTTTACTTTACTAAAAAAAGTTATTAAAGTATTTTTTTTCGAAAACGGGTTGTTTGATTGTTAGTAAAAAAATATTTACATCTCGAAAGTACATCCCGTAGTAAACTCATTTTACTCTGCGATATCCGATAGTAACAACGAAAATCGACTGTTAAATATGGCGGACTTCAGCTATTCCAAAAGTAATCTGACACATTGGTACTTTGAACGTAGCAGTATACGACAATTAATCATTTAATATTCCGCTATTTTAGTGATGAGAGTTCGTCCGACGATAATTTAGTTGTTTATTATACATTATTACACATAATACGAAAAAAATTCACCACCAAAGTGACAGATATCCGCGAATATAGGCGAAAACATGCATAGACAATGCATAAAATAAAGCATATTTCATGATTATTTGTCACGCCTACAGACATCTCCATCTATGCAGTAGTAAATTTGATGTATAAACAACCCGCAATTTTTTTTTACTACGGGCGTTAGTAAAAAGTTACTACTGATTACATAACCGGCCCTAAATAAATAAATAATAATGTCGTGAGTGTCGGATGCTATATTTTTTTCCTACTGTAATGAAATATAATACACATCAATTTATAATGAATTTACTTATTTTAATCTCAGAATATTGACTTTTCATATTGACCATCAGCTACTTCTGACAGTACACACTTGCCTGATGCACTAACTCATTCAGATATGGTAATTAATTGTAAGGAATATTTTAAACTTCGTGAATTTAATTTAAATTTAATGTTTATATTATAAATAGTTATTTGAATACGGTGTTTGTGATTCAATTATATATTTGTAATGTTTTATTTATTATTTGAGTACAAGTGTGTGTCAGAGGTATGCACTGCATAATATAATATGTTTATTAATTATATATAATACGCGTAAAATACTTGTAGATAATGAATATTTGGAACAAGTAGATGAGTTTGTGTATTTGGGAAGTATGTTTGATAGAAACGGAAAGACTGAGAAAGATATTGAAAGGAGTGTGACTGCAGGAAACAAAGTGAAGGGCGCTTTCAATGGAATTATAGCTAATGGGAACCTTTCAACCTAGGTAAAACTAGCGGTACACAATAAAGTTCTGGTACCGACACTGATGCATGGAAGTGAGGCTTGGTACTGGTAGAAGAGGAACGAAAGTAGACTGAATGCAGTGAAAATGAGATCGCTTAGGCGTATGTGTGTCAGATCCATTTATGGCAAAGTAAAGAATGAAGAAATAAGGAAATAATGTAAATCTGATCTTAGTATAGTGAGTAAGATTAAGAAAGGATCACTAAGGTAGTTTGGTAATATGGAATGGACGAATGAAGAGAGAATGGGATGGAAGATATATGACGCAAGTGTTGATGGCATGAGAAATAGAGGATGTCCGCGAAAGATTTGGCATGACCAGGTAAACCATGTACTGGAGGATGGTCCTGTTAGAAGCCTTAATGATGTGTGAATTTGAATAAGGCGAGAACTGTGTGTTAGGACAGAAGACTGTGGCGCTCTATCCTCTCTGCCTACATCCGTGGAGACACGGCGTGACGTTAGTTAAGTTATATAATATTATTTATTTGACACAATATTATTCTGAATATCCCGCAGTAAGTCCCTGAAGAAGTAAAGTGCTAGTGAAGTGAAGGTAAACAGTTTGAGAGCAGTTTAAAATCATATTTAAGAACATATTGTAATACAGTATAGAATCGTGAATGTATTGTAGTTATTGTTTTTTTTTAATATAATTTTTCCTTTATTACCGACGGCACAAATATGTTAAGTTTTACGTGTTACGTGGGTATAACAGAAATGCGCAGAGCAATACCGGACATCCGGCAGAAGTAGGACTCTAACGTAAGCGATGTTTAATTCGCGTCCCCCTTTAGTTATCGCCGGCTTCACATTATTAAAACCAGACTACGCTTTTCCTACAAAATTTGCCTTTATAATCAACTTTTCAATTTTCAAAACAAGTTTTAATAGCGCAATACATTCCTCCGGCAGTCAGCGATATATGAAAAGTTAGTTTAAGTTAGTTATACTGGAGATTAGATTGCTTTAAATTAAAGCGTATATTCTGTGAATGGTTTTGAAATGTTTTATAATAAAATGTGAAATCTGACAATCAACATAACTAATATTCTTCCGTATCAGAATTTATGCATAGTTACAGAAAATTTATTTGAACCTTCTTAATTTTTGTTCGTATAAAATATTTTATTTAATCAAAATTTTTTATTTTATTTTCCTCGATCAATAAACAAGTATTACATAAATGTACAATTAAAATATTTTTTCCGTATTTATTTGTAATATATAATTTTTTTTTTATAATTGA
This sequence comes from Eubasilissa splendida, assembly GCA_031772225.1. Taxonomy (NCBI): domain Eukaryota; kingdom Metazoa; phylum Arthropoda; class Insecta; order Trichoptera; family Phryganeidae; genus Eubasilissa; species Eubasilissa splendida. Next base: position 23,369,904 of record CM062850.1, on the reverse strand, counting down.
CTACTACTAAACCGGAAACAATGAACGGGGAGCATTCCTTAAGAAGAAAACATACAAAAAAAAACTTTTAAAAAAAAGTGAAGATTCAAGACTGTTTGTGTTTTATTTTTACAATAATTCTGTGTGCTAAACGAAAAAGGAAATGAGTCAGAAATCACAACTTAAAATGTAAACTAAAACAAAATGGAAGCGTCTTTTAAGGTCGGAAGATTCATGAAAAACTGACACATCTCTTTTTTCTATGTAATGTTTCGGTCATCTAACGCAATTGTATCGATTTATTTCTTTTTTTCTTAACAGATAGATACGTCTTTTATAATAATTATAACATATTCAATTCATTTTTATATTTTTTCGACATATATTATTTTTCTTTTAGCACATCGTGTTATTTTTCAGTCAAGGCTTACCTTTTCAAAAATATTTTTTAACGAAAATATTGGTTTTTATTTTTCGTTTATATCAGAAGTTATACACTATATTAGATTTTTTTTATAACTATTACATATATATAACTTTATTACTAGTGTAAAATGAAAAAAATGAATTTTATTTGCCATAATAAAGAAAGCTCAACCATTATAAAAAGGGTTTTTTTTATTTCAAATCGCCGATTAAAAACAATAAAGAATACATATTAATAGGATTGATATAAATATATTATTTAGTAAGAATTTATTATGTTTTTGATATAAAACTTGATATTAAATAGTAGCTGAAGCCTCAAAACATATAATTAAATATAATAAAGTATTTAAAATAATTTGTATTCACTAACACAAAGTGTTTTAAAAACATCGAAAAATGATCATATGTACTGTAAATTGAATGGTTTACAACTCTATTAATTTTTAACATTTTGCTGATATGGTTCAATGCAGATTTGTTTTTGTAATCTTGGCTTCAAAATTGTAAGAATATTTGTTTCGTATATGCAAGAATTTTTTATATTAAGGCAATTTTGTGTGGGGCGCGGAAAATAAATTTAACGGCCGTGGTCTTTCTTATAATGCTTGTATTTTCTTAATTATGGCAAATAACATTCACTTTATTAGTTTTACATTAGTGTAAAAGTTCTGTATAAGTAATAGTTTTAAAAAAAGTCCAATATTGTGTATAACTTCTGATATTAATGAATAATAAAAACCCACATTTTCGTAAAAAACTTGAAAATATGAATGTATTTGAAAGTGCGCCCTTTACCTTAATGAGACTATTATTCTATTTATGTTTTCTAATCAAATTATTAAAATATTGTGTCTTAATCAGGAGTAAAATGGAATATTTAAAACAAATTATATAATACAGAAATAAAACAATCTATCAACAAAAATATTTGGTTTACTGGGATACTAAACCAGAACTTTCTTTTGCCTGAAAAATGCGTTATATTTTTATAATCGATTCACTTACTTTATTTTAAACATCAATTTTGTTAATAAAATATGTATAAAGTCTAGAGAGTAATATGTTTTCATATACTGTCAATTGACAATGTGTTAACAATTATATAATAAATTTGTTTTAATGTGCGCGCATATTGCTTACGCTCGCAAGCCATTATTAAATTAATAAACGGCAAGAATCATATTTATGTTGATTAATGGCTCAAATCTCACATGGTTTGTTGTTGTTTAATGTATTTACTTTCGTAAGTGAAAAATATATTGTTAATCTATAAGTTATTGACAACTACCAGAAAAATAATACAATAATACTCGTGGTAGATATTTAATACGACGCACACGACCTTACGTGATAAACGTATTTTCTCGCCAGCCTTTGACTATGCATCATAAAGAACATACTTCGCTCTCAGGTCACGTGATCGCATTGCATCGCATTCTGCCTTTGTCGTTCGGAAATCTGACTTCTTGTTCATCTGACTAGACATGACTATATAATAGAGATTGCCCGGTATACAGGGAAGGTTCATCACACACACTCCGGGCCTGCCAGGAATCCCTCTACGGAACGTGGTACTCTTTGTTATACTGCCGGGAGAATTACTTTGCGGGAAACTTGAGGAATTCCATGGACGCGATTGGATCGGATGTCAATGCTTTATGAGAGGCTCCGGGAAAATTTGCATGGATCGCGTAGCTTTATTATTATAAAATATTTTCTTCATATTGAATACGCGAATAGAATTTGATTGGATGTTTATTTTGAATTGAATTTTAGAAGCTAAACCAGTTTTGATATTTTGGTATTGTCCGGAAAGGAATATTTTTCCTATTCGGAATAGACATTCAAAACTTTTAAGAACTCCAATGATGTTTGAATATAATAAAATTATGTTTGTTTTACTCTGGACATGTAAGGCTTTTTTTACATTTGACATAAATTATAATTAAGTCATGAGATTATTTGTTTCACATGAATTCATGTATTTTAATAAAAACACATTTTATTGTAAATTTACAATTTCAGGACATAGTTATATGATTTTTTCAATAAAAATTAAATGAATCGATTAAAAAGTTGCAAAAAAATGTGTAATTCAATAAATATTTGGTTTAACTTTGGTTGCTACCAACTAAATATTTTTTCGATATATAGATTATTTATGTATATTTTCTAATTGATTAATATAATTTGAATTAATTCATATATTCCATATTCAATTTTCAGAGTTCAGAAATCTATGTGGCTTGAAATTCTGTATCAGGATGCTATTAATTAATTAAATTAATATTTTTATCAACAGTAGTACCATTAATATAATTTTTATTTTCTATTATTTATTATTCACCCTGGTTAAGAAAATTATTGGTTTCTTTTTAAATGTGATGAAATAAAACGAAGATCATCATAACCTAAAGTGAAAAAAAAAATTAAAAAAATTGACGCATTTATGTAGGCTTACATGTGCAGAAGAAATGTGTTAATAAGATGTGCTAGATGGTTTGGTGTTAAAACATTAGCCCAGTGCACGTGGTTCGAGACTTGTCTCGAAAATCCAACAAGATAATCTGATTTTTAACGGGTTAGAAATTTATTTGTTTGAAAACAGTACATATATTGACATGTATTCCGTGTTCGCATCTCTATTTAAAAAAATCCTAAAGTAGACTCTCACATATAATGCAGAAGCTTATATAATTTTGCGTTTTGTAAAATTACCTTCATAAAACAAAATAATGTGTTTAATATCACAATTTGGTCCAAAATTATTAATTATTTAAATTTTGTTTTATTAACTACTTATTGAGTAAAAATACATCTATCGGTTTCGAAAAATATCATTTTCTTCTTCAAGATGTCAATAACTAATGAAAAACATATGTTATTGTTCCTTTAACAGAATCTATTTTTAAAAAACAAATATTAAAAAAATAAATTTAGTACTCAAATTACTTGATACAAAATTACTAGAATAATTTTTGGGAAAAAATTTTAGAATGGGACTTGTAGTTAAATTTAGTTGGTTGTTTATAATTTTTTTGATTAGTTTTACACGCTTTATTTACATATCTCCAACGATTCCAAATTATTTAATTTATGACCAACACCGTTTACATGCTAAATTGGTAATCCCAATTTTTTATCGAATCTATTACCATTTTGTATTGTTTAAACATCTCAAATGTTCCTTTACTCTTATATTAAAATTTCGACCCGCTTTACTAATATTAAATACAGCACAATCCTTGCAACCAAGTTTATAGACACCGGAATTATTAAATTTATCATCTTTGTCTTTAGAATGTAAATTTTTTCCGTTTTAAATATTTCCACCTTCCACGATACTTTTTTAATACTTATAAATATAGTGATGTATAGTTAAAATAAAAAAATAGATTTAGCAGTTCATTTATATTTATCATTCTAAATTTAAACCAAGCACTCAGAAAAGTTATTAAAATGTATAATTATTTAACACAACGCCAGGCTTTAATGATATTATAGAACCGCGTATTTCGATTGATTAATTAATTTTCATGTATCGAAAGTTTACTACATGAGAAGCATTTAAATTATGGATAAAATAAGGTTCACAGTATTTTTCGGTCGATTTCGAATAATACCTATTGCAGAGGGTCTCGTGACTAAACTTTCGGAAAATTTGCAGAATAAACATTCTCCGATTATGACCAGGAGATCCTAAAATCACACTCCATTAAAAATTTTTGAATTTACAATTATTTATTTTTATTTTAAATTTCGGATTTCTGCGAGCATAATTATGAAACTGATGTCTTTTCTAGATTAGATCGCGTTTGTAGATGGTCCGGCTTTTTGCAAATTTAAAACTCGCGACTGTGTTAATAATGGTTTTAGGCAAAGGCCACCAAATATATGGACATGAACAAACGCAAATTTCTTGTCCCAATATTTTAATTTTGGTGTCACACACATGATTTTAGTACCACTTACGCAATCAAATAGTTCCGCGACTTTTTTTAAAAATATGACTCGATTGGAATAAAAATTTAAACGCTGACAATATAATATGCGTCAATGTAAAAAATAAGTCTTGTTTGCAAGAATATTTAATTTTCGACTAGTAAACTTTACTGTACTTTTATTGTTGCTTAAATGTGTCATAAACTATCGGATCTATATTTCCACCAAAAATATGTGTAGAATGCCCCTCGTCCCGCTACTAATGTTTCAAACCCCTCTCCTATATGTATACTTTATTTCATGTCTATTCATTTACTGGTCTGTGGGTCTAGGGAAAAAAGTAAATATTCTTTCATTTCACATCATTCACCATGGTCTCTCATGACAGGATCGTGATTCCCATGAACTCCCGCCTTCTTGACCATACTTCTCCACTTTTATCGACACCCTGCAGATGTTAGGGTTGCCATTTGATAGATGCCTGTTACCTTTCTCACTTGTTCGGTTCAACCGGTGGGAGATGCTCATCTTTCTCTACGTCCTTTAACAGGGCCTATCATACAAGATCCTCCAAGCAATATTTTCTCTTCGCAAAATGTCCATAAAGTGGATTCGTCTCAGGCAAATGGTTGAGGGTCTGTTTTTGATGTTCAGATTCTTCAGAAGGAAGACATTCACGCGTCTCGCCGTCTACGGTTGCGTGACATGTGCAACATTGCTTATTTCACGTACAAACGGAAAATATTTGATTCTTGCTGACAGTACTGGAAGAGATTTTGTAATATATTATGTATGTAGATGAAAAGTATTTTAAATATTATATTCATGTGTAAATGATAAAATAATGTATGAAAAAACTAAAAATATGGTAGATTACCTATAGGGTATCAGAACGAGAAATTTATTTATTTATTTGACATAATTTTTTTATACATCAAAAGTGAACATACAATGATATAATATTATTAAGGATAACACATTCTTATTGTGAAGTTGTAATTATTCAGAACACAGGTCTATGATATTTTAAGTACAGAATACATGGCTTTCAAATAATAGAACGATAGATGTATTAATTTGAAAGTGTAACATATGGGTTTGAAAATTTGTCGTCAAAAGTACTGTTGCTATAGTATAGTTGGATAATGCACCTTTCTCGGATTGGAAAGAGATCTAGGTTCGAATCCCGGTAGCGTAACAACAATATATTTCGATAAAATTGATTGTATGTGTATATATTTAGAATTAATACATTTAATTAGTATTTAGTGATATAATAAGTTAATTTACTGTGTGAGATGCAGTAGGTATCCACTTCTGATGTTTTAATCATTGTTCTGATTACTTTACTAGTCTACCATCTGTGTAAAAGTAGACAGTTTTTCCCTTGTTGTTGCGGTGTTATTTAATGAAAATTATAAAGGAAAGAGTAACAGAGATATATAATTTAAAAAATAGGGACAATAAAAAAGTGTAGTGAATGTGTTATAAATGTAGAGTGAGTCATTAGTGTATTGTATTGTGATTAAGCTGGAATATTGATCAGCGATGCTTCTGACTGATCTCTACACAATCTTTTCATATTTGCGTAATTTTTTTGTAAGCGAACGATTTCCAGTCAATGTTAAGTGAGTTGTACAGTTTAGGAGCTAAAACATATAGAAAGGTTGAAAGAATATCCTTTAATATCTTTTTTTTCATGTACAAACGAGATCATTTCACATATTATGTGTGTAGATAGTGTATTGATAATATACGATTCAAATGTAAATGTCAAAATAAAGTCCGATTTATAGAGTAACCTTGATCACACGCCAGCGGAATGATCAACGATGTTAAACAATTTGCGGTCCCTCCGCGGTATACACAACATTCGACACGGTTATCACCTGCGCAGTGTCGGAAGGGTTAAGCGTGGAGCTCCCTGTTAATATGCTGGCAATACTTGCAAAAGTTTCAGCGAAGGGAAGGGAAGGGAAGGGAAGCTGACCTTTGTGCTTCGTGCCTGGTTGGACAATAGGATAATTTATATAATACTTTCGGTCTAATACTAATGAGCGGCTGGTTCTGGCAGGTGCTTTAAGTCTTCGGGCGACATTTAACGATTTTCTTGTTTAAATAAGGCTTTTGACTTCATTTTAGATAATGATTTTTTTTTTGCTTATTTCAATACATTTATTATTAACGAAACATGTGCGCGATCGCTATAAAGGTTCAAAAGATATTATATTATAGAATATTCAAAAGATATTTAAAACACATATACATATAAGTAAATATTATTATATATGGTCGAACACATATAACGTATATTCGACGTGTATGAAGAAAGAATATTATCGAAACCTACGCAAAACTTTTGAAAAGATAAATGGAAAATGTGTATGTATTCAAATCTTATGTTTACACTTTATATTATACTAATATATAATAAATAAATTTTGAATCAAAATATGTATCTCATAATTTTGGTTTTTACGTTACTTTGTTTAAAATTATTTGTAAATATAATATATTCATTCTTTAACTTTTTTTTTAATAGAGATGCGTACACGTAATACGTGTAACATCAATATTGCTACTAATTATTATTAGGAAAAATACATTTTTGTTATGAAGTTGCATTTTCAAAACATAGTTCTGTGGTATTTAATACAAATTAAATGAATCGACTAGAAGATCTAAAAAACTAATAATTGAAAAATATTTAGTTGCTACCTGGATATGAACCTGGATCTCTTCCTATTCCGGTGGCGTCTAAATATTTTTTCGATTAATAGATTTTTTTTTAACCACTAGACCAACAAGTGCATATTGATCATTGTCAATATTGGTTCTACAATACATGGTAGATCGTGGCTTACTCAAGAATTTTCCTCTATTATTATGAGCCATTTCTCTTCAGTTTTGGATTTCTAAGATAGATACGTCTTTGACATTGTTATGTAATTGTCATGACAATGTCAGACATTGTCAAGACATGTGTTCAGTAATGACTTCGATTATTACTGTTCGGTTTTCCTCTCTACATAGTCTAACCACCGAAATCGTTTTATTTTAATAAATCTTGAGACGCTTATCTGCCACAAAGTATAGAGCTCACTGTTGTAGCTCCTATGCTAAAATTAATTTTCTAAAACTGCTCCAAAATGATACATCTCTAAATTTTCCTATTAAAACCATCCAGTACACGTTAGTTCTTCATAGTCAGTATCAATCTTTCAGAACCATGTGCAAGCACTGGTCTAATTAGCGTTGTAATATATTTTTATTATATTACTAGCAATATGTCAAATACTGTTTTTTGCGCGATTTTTCGGCCACAGCCAGTATGAAAGCTTCGGCCATAGCCAGGATTTAAAAAAATATTATAAAGAATAAATATGTAATATCCTGTAACCCCAAATAATACCACAAAATGATTGCAGGCAATTAATACATTTCCTATCAGCCGAATACTCTGGGACATTCAATTAATCACAATGTTAACGTATGCTCTCGATATTTATCAGTACTAATCTTGAACAGGGTATTTTAATTGCTATCAAATAAGTAATAACTTCACTTTCACAACCGTATTTTTTAATATTATTTTCACTGTCTGAAAGATAAATCTGATACGTATTTTAGTTTAAGGGTTGTACAGTGATAAAGTGCTTTCTCTCTTTTTAATATAGTAATTTCATACCTACAATATTTTCAGGTTCAAACCATTATTATATACACGTTATACAGTTGTTAAATCAATCGTAGAGAAAACTTTATAACTGATGCGTTTAAAAATGTTTAACATACTCTTTTTATAGAATGGTTACGATCGAATGTGAGATCAATAATTAACTGAATTGAAATCATTTAATATTTAAGATATACATGTGAGATTTGTGGATTTGAGAAAAGACATCTTAGTCAGAATATATTACAGACGTATGCTATTGAATTGTAATCCGTAGGCATCTGTATTCTTCAATATAAAATGCTCCGAACAAATTTTACGGCGGCGATAAAAGCGTATAACCGAGGAGTTTCATCAGACGTCTACGTGAAATGTTTTCTGATCAGGCTTAACTGTTTCCGGTTTGCCATCTCCTGTGTTCTCTTCAAATATTTCCGCTAGTTTATTTTCTCCTTTTTACCGGCGTACTACGGGTTAATTCTGCTTAAGCTGGGTTTTATCTCCTTTGTGTGCAATTTGAGAATTCTGGAAGTTGAGTAAAACTCGAAGCATAAATACAACTTATATAGTGTATTGAAAATAAAAATATTTCACGTTTTATGTTGATGCTCTCGGATAGGTTAGGTTTGGTAAAGTTAGCCAAGATCTGTCTATACAGAAGTGGCCAATTAAAATGTTTATGAAATTAGGTAAAATCTGTCGAAATATATTTTTACACTGTGAATATATTAGGCGTGGATTAAAGAAGATATGATTGGTGGTCTCAAAAGGTGGTCTCACCATCTGACATATTATATCCACTGCAAGAATGTTTTTTCCGTTAGCATTCGTCTGAGTTATGGAAGTGCATCGCGTCCTCAGTCATCATCACCATCGACGACCACTGAACGGGTCTTGCTTTTACCGGTGTGGAAAACCAGAGTTCATAACAGTCGTAAAAACAAGGCAGGTACCGACGCTACAATAACAGTGCGACAATAACCATGCGACCTGCAGCCGTCCGGGAGACCAACTTTCAAGCGTTATTCTTCTCGCAGCCGCCTTTCAGATAACATCTCCAAGAAACACTCGTCTGTGTAGTCATTTCATTGCATATCTTTAATCTGTAACTATGTTTAACAAATAAATCAAAACATAAGTAGTTTGTGTTCTTCAACTTGCTGCTAATACACTCCGCAATGTTCTAACAAACATGTGAGTGATAGGTGATTGATAGGGCATCCACTACTCAGAAAACCCTTCTGATCTTAGTAATTCACACAGGCATATATCTCAAACACATATCTCATAATCTTTTTCCTTACTAGCAAAAATCAATTATCTGTCACCAATTACTGTTGCTAAGCCCTACGATGGACTGTTTGTGGCTACTTCGCAGTCATATGACATCAGCTACGAGGTACGACGATTGTATTTGGAATTTATAAAACATATTATTATATTCAATTGTATTAATAATGTCACACACTGAGTTTTGCCTGTGCTGAGGGAAACATTTAATATTTTACTATATAAATTTGAAGTATTTTAAATGTGGATCTATAGAAGAATACTTAAAATAAGCTGGATGGATAGAGTTACGAATGCAGATGTTATGGTTCGGACGGTTATTCGTTTTCGGGGCCGCAGTAAATAAAATGATGATAGCCAACATTATAGCCAACGTCCGTTGAACGGATAGTGTATAAGAAAAAGATTAAGTAATATATATGATAAATTAAACAAATATAATTTATAGCATATTGTAAAACTGAGGATTCAGGCAGTATCAATATTACAAAGATACAAAATATAAAAATATTTCTATTGTACGTAAATATTTATAAATTATAAATATAGTGTAGAAGAAAAAAAACAAACAAACAGTTGAACAATATGATCTATCGCCAAGCAAAATTGTTCTGTTTTACTCTATTTTAAAATAAATGTTAGTGGAACTTCATTTATTAATGTGTTCCAGCTACAAATAATAGCTATAATTAGTAACGCCCCAGCCCAATATTACATCGCCGTACTAATCTCTAAATAAATGTTCTTTGAAAAGAATTCTATCCTCTAAATAAATATGTACAGCGGTAGTCATTAAACACTATTTTATTTCAACACAAGAAAAACTATTGTTTGGTCGGATCGTTTGATCAGCTTGTTTGCCAAGTATAGCGTAAATATGTGTATAGATTGAGGAATCGATCCCCGCAGCAGCTGTAAATAGTCAGAAAACATAAAATAAATAATCCTTTTAAAAAAAAGGAGATGAATTTATCGCAGTAAAAATATTATTTGCAGATGCAACAAGAGAAGCGATATTTAGTGTTATAAGGGAAAGCAATGGAATATAGTAAGTAAATTATAGTTTGGATAATATCTAATGAGTGCTCCCTTTTCGAAGATTCCTGATAATTGAGGATTGTTTTGGTGTAAAGAGAGATGAGTATTGCTACCAAAAATTAAACAAAACTATAGCATTTGTTTCAAATTAACAAAAATTAATGACGGTTATGCAAAAAATTATACAAATTTTTTTAATGATATACAAAATTAAAAATCGATTATTGCCATCATAGATGAATAAAAATATGAAATATAATTTTAAGATTCACACTTATCCTAAAAGAAGTCGGTGGAATTTTAGACTTCCAGAAACAAATCTGGTAGGAACATAAAATAGTTTATACTAAAGGTGTCCAGTGGAAAATTTTCAAGTTTATTATTAAATAAATAAAAAAATCACAATGTTATTCTCATATTTTATTTATACAAATTGGAGTTTAACGATGCTAATTTAACGTTTTATAAACAATATTTTCTAAATGCCGTCCATTTCTCTCAAGACACTTTTGCAATCGGACTCTTAAATTTGCAAACACGTGAGAGCGTTGGTTCAATGGCAGCAATTTCACGGTGGATATTTTCTTGTAGAGCCTGAATTGTTCGAGGATTGTTGCTGTAAACTTTTGACTTAAGGTGTTTCCATAATAAAAAGTTGCACGGTGTAAGGTCCAGTAACCGAGGTGCCCTGAGTATTTCTCCGTACTTGATGATTAATTTATTGGGAAAAATTCCCCTCAACTTCTCCATTGAAACTCTAACTGTGTGTGGAGTGGCCCCGTTTTACTGAAATTGTGTTCTGTTATTAAACTCGGGAAACAGCTGTAGTTATGGTACCAAAAACTTGTTGATCACTTGGCAATACACGTCAGTAGTGACTGTTTCTCACTGGTTAAAAAAATAAGGGCCAATTATCCCTCGGGCAGAAATTGCACACCACACTGTCGTTTTTGGATAATGCAAACGTTTTTGATGGCGCTTCCTAGGGTTTTTGGGGCACCAGTATCTCATGTTCTGTTTATTAACAAAGCTATCGATATGAAAATGTGCTTCGTCAGTAAACAATATATTTTCAAGCATTCGTGCTGTTCCAAAACGTTCCAGCATCGTTCTTGCTAAGGTTTCACGTAAAGAATAGTCATTTTTGTTGAGAAACTGCACGATTTGCAGTTTATATGGGTGAAACTGTAGTTTTTTTTTTCAAAATAACGTGCACTGTTGATTTTTTTTATTCCAGTACAGGCTGCAATCTTCCTTATCGATTTACGCGGATTGTGCATAATTTCACGTCGAACTTGAGCCACACGTTTTGGTGTCGCTACTGACGTTGATGGTCCCAGAGGAGTTTGGTTAACCATTGTCTAAACTTTTGAACCCAACACCAGATAAGTTGCGTGCTCGGCCCATCACTTACTCGTCAAATATTAAAGTGAGTATAAAAAGTGGGACGCGCACGAACTAATGAATTACCGCACTTTAAATATTGCTCAACCGCGAACGCGCGGTGCGCTCCCGACCAGTGACTTATTGCGACTGGCAATCCCGCAAATCACGCGCGTCGAACAATAACCCTCACATTTACCTCAGCCTGTTAGTTTATGAGCAATTACAATTTAATCTTAAAAAATTTCCGCTGAACACCTATATAAAGGTTTCAAAATGTTCAACGAACTACCAGCAAATGTGAAGGAAGCAACTAGCATTGCTATTTTTTGTAGATTAAGTGCAGAAAATATAGCATCTAAATTTGTCTACTGATCATTTGATTTATTTATTTTCTTGTGTATTTATAATTCTTTAATGCTAAGTGATAAACGATGTAATTAAATTTTTTTTTATGTGTAATAAAGTGTTGTATACTAGATAAATATAATTTTTGGACAATTAAATATAAATATACATACATACAAATAATTTATTCAATTACTATTGAAAGTTACTGGATACAAGTATTATATAATAATATACGATATAACTCTGATTAGACCGGCGATTACCAACGTGTGTCAAACCTGAACTTTGAAAGATGAAGCTAGAAGAAGACTAGAAGTATTTAAAAGTAACGAGAGAATTTTTTGAGTTGTCAAAGAAAATGGAGTGTGGCGTAGGCGTTATAACCGGGAATTATACGATCTGGAGGGCAACATATTTGTGCGTCTCGTGGTCCACGAAATACACTGCATTACTACTTCCCAAAGACATCGAAAATGTTACTTTTATTTTTCATTAATGTCCATGTTTTTATTTCATGCAGTGCTATACAAAATATCAGATAATTCACTAGACGGATTTTGGTTCTCTAGAATATACTGATTTATCCATATCTACGCCAAACTGGTCATAGTTGATTTTGTCATTCCAATTCAAACCCTTCATGTTTTGAAATGAGTGTATCTAAGTGTGTAGTATCGTCAACCTCTTCATAATAAAATGGTTTATTAAAGCCTTTCACACGTGAAGAATTATTGTTCTAGAATGTTTTACGCGCACCTGATTAACTACTTACTGAATATTAATAATAACTGAATTATTCTCAGTTAAAATGTACAAAAAAATATATAGGAATGATCATGCTAACACACCGACAAGTAAGCAAACCGAATTTCACATTTACGAATTAAGGTAATATAATTAAGTTTCATTCGAAGTATGAAAATAATGATGTGTGGCAAACTCTCCAATACCAAGGAACCCTTTCACGAATTAAACTTACTGCGGCTGTAATATGTATTCCCGGTTAAGTATTATACCAACGAATGAAAATGAACAATATTCAATTTAATCATGTAACCGTATTCATTTGAGAGGAATGTTGGTGTACTGTGAAATAAATAGCCTTTGTTCAGATATTTCATAATAATTTCGTTCGAGTTGTTTCCAATACAATTTATTTTCCCTGAAATATGGCGTATTCATTGGGCGGTTTCGGATAACTTAATACACTTTTCTATACCGTGAAAGGGAAATAAGGTACCAAAGGAATCACCATAAACAAAATAATATTTTTTCTACCTTTTATTTTATAAGATAAAATAAGCTTTCACTGACATATTTATGCATTTTTTTTACATCAGAGGTGAACATACAATAATAAATAGTAATACTTATAAACTACTACTAATAGTTATATACTAATAAAATAGTGTGCTATTTTTTTTGTTTGTTTCAAAGTAGTCGTTTTTCGTGCTTTTGGGATGATACCATTTTATTATAATAAATAAATGTATAAATACGAGTACACAATGAGATATAATGATTGTATTAGAAATCTAAAAATGGTTTATTTATTTACGGTAATATTTGTATTGAATTTTACTGGGAATATCAGACAACGTTGTTTCCGACTGATCTTTTACTAATTAAGTACATTAAATAAATACATTATATGGTCTAATATAAATAAAGACAATTTTTTTTAACCTAACTTACCTGTTATATTTTACAGAAAATTAATAAAAATGATTCATATTTTGTATAATTATTTTCTCTAATTTTAATTGATAGTTCGTCATTGCTCTGTACATTATTGAGTCATAAATTTGTGCATCTAGACTAGTGGAGTATTTTTTATTTTCGCTTCTTCTTCATTGGCCAAGAATATTAATAACGATATGATAATGGATACGTTTTCACTATTTTACATGATTTTGTAGTGATAGAACTTGCTTTGTGTTTTGAGATAGGGATAGTCAAGAATTAATTATTACTCTCAAATATTTTATTTTAAGTCAGTTCCTTTAATATTTCACCATATATTAGTATTGCTGGTGCAACTGGTATTTTTTTAACCTACAATATTAACGAATTTATGTTTACTCTAATTTAGTCATATTACTGTATTATTTGGGGAACAGTTCTGTAGATTCATTATAGATTCATAATTGTCTTTCGCGTCTGCAAACAATCTAACGCTCTAACTAACTAACTATAAAGCATACGCAAGTTCTCTTATTATTTTAAACAGGCAATCCACCCTTCAAGAGTGATTTGTGCCATTAATCAAGTTAAAACATTATTTCATGGAAAGAAGTACAACAATATTATGGAATAGGGAATATTACAAGTTAATATCATTGTTGTTCAAGAAATTTGCTATTATATAGATTAAATGTGGCGAGTTAAGGGAAAGAAGATGACACAAGTTAACTGGGAGCTGAAAATTACTATTGACGAAACCACTGTAAAAAATACCTATTATCCGCAATGGACAGGCAAAAAAGATATGGTCAAGGGTTTCCTCCTCGGCACCACACTCACACATTGGGGAATCTATTAAGTTCAATCTGAACAAATGAGAGGCCACCTGGTAATGACCAATTCTCATTCTAGAGATATATGATACTGTTCTTTTGGAGACTTTCCTTTTTGAGAACCAGGGGGTGCGGGGAATAAATATTTGTATATATATATCTTTAAGACGATTACCATTCGCAAGTCAAGCCAACGACGTCACAACTAGAAGATATTGACAGAATGACTTCAGAGAACTATGTAAATGTGCTATGGTGCAGCTTTATACCTATATATTTCTAGGAAAGCTATATGTTCTGTAAGATGATGCATTATTATGTTAGATTCCGTAAGATAATAATACGTTATTAAAATTAATAAAACATAAAATAAGGTGAAATTAATTAGTAGTAGAAGTATTGTGCTACGGTAGGCAAGGACTTAGGTTATGTTGCTAATAACGGTACTGTGGAGCTACTACGCTTTGTATTGCCACTACATTAATTTGAACACTACATCTTGATAATATTTAAAAAGCATTTTATCGTAAAAATTAAATCAATTTGACAATATAACTGAGAGAAATTTTCTGTTCATAAAGTAATAAATATTATAATTATTTTATAGAAATTCTTCCAATAGAAGGGTTAAAACATTGTATAATATAGAATAACACCATGTGTATAATGTAATGGATGCATAAATTCATGTTCACTTCAAGTACAGATTTGCGCTGTATAGTTGAAAACATTTTGCACGCGTCAGTTCAAGCGAAGACAGAGGTGTAATCAAAACGTGACGCGACGCGAGCAGCACGCGCACAACTTTGTATGTGATTTATAAATTCTTCCGCCAGATGGTTTTAGTTTACTCATTAATTCGAATTATTTGCGCGTAGACTTAATACACAATAATTGTTGAACACAGAACGGTGACTGACTTTTTTATGTAATTCCTTGGGCTGGCTCTGTCAATTTTCATATGACTTATACGGTGCGATGGTTTATAGAGGAAACAATATTGAAATAGATGAAACAATGTTGAGAAGATGGGTGTGGCTATAATATTTCAATATTAATAAGGTCAATGATTGAAAATAAAACTTAGGTTTTTAATAGATTTGGCATTGTTAGTATTCCGTATCCGTGAAACATACTATTAGCCCGCGTGAATATCGGCCGCGAATTATTTTATTGATATATATTCCGCGTTCAAAATTTCCATCCTCCATACATTATTTCATGCTTGTTTTTTGTGTGTTCGTCTATGTGAAATGTGACCTTGACGCCAACTGACGTCAATCGTGATCGATATTGTGTTTGATTTCGACATCGCGAAACCATTCGCGGTATGAACCAGTCCAACTCCAGTGCACTGTTTTGTGTGATATGTGATTTATGAGCGCAGTGATTATTGTATGTGTGAGCCGTAGATGCACAGTGATATCGCCGTCTTTAGTCTGGAGCAGGGTTGATCGTTCGGGTGCCAACTACTGTGTGATTTCGTGGCGACGGCAGGGATTTGCGGAGGCGTCCTACTCTGTACTTTTGAATCCCGGTTCCCGAGATCACTGGTCCGTCGACTGAATTCCTTATCCCTCACTAACCTCTTCCCATATCTGTCTCCCGATAATCCTCTTCTACCCTGCGGTGATTTCCATTTACGACCGAAATTGTCGTAAACCATTCCGCGGGACGCGCGATCCGGAGATTGCGCATTCAGTCAGTGTATTGAAGAATACTAGATTTAAAAATGTACCGGACATCCTTTTATAGATAATGTGTATTGTGTCGTATACGGAAAAATTGCTAAAAAGCGGCTCGTATGCCATTTATTTGTATCTTGTATTTTTTAAGAAATCCGGGTGTTCTATTTTTTTCTTCGGAGTTTATTGGTAGTAGAACATTTTACATTTATAGTTAAACAAATTCTAACAATAATACACAATATATCAAATAAATTTGTAATTTAGATTTGTTTCGCATAAATTATAGTTCTACTCCAATTTTCTGGTTGCACGGAATGTGCGCTATTGGTATTATTGAGGTAAGATAGAGATTGTGAAAGGAGCATAAAAAGAATAAAAGAAGGAGATATAATATGCATGTGGTAAAACAAACATCATACGTGTGTGTACGTTGTTCGTTGTAGTCGTGAAGATCAAGGAAAATACAAATATTCCCAGAGGAACAACATCTGAATAATGGATATTTCTATTCAACCGTTGCGCGACTATCGCATGTTGCAGCGACAAAGGTTTTAAGGCGAAGTACGTGAAAGTTCCGACACAGTTATTTCACCGGAACCGGAACAGTGACGACCGCTTTTTGTGCTCTGATAATTATTTTATTTAGTTAGATGGTTGCAATGTATTGTAGAAATTAAACAACTAAATATCTGTAGGTCAATATTAAAAGTTGAATTATCGTTCAAAAGATCCCGGATTTTAAATTTATCGTAACGTAGAAAAAAACTATTTAAAATAATGTGTTAGAAGATATTATTGAAAAAAATTAGCAAAATATTTTTTTAATGATGCACTTAATTTGATACTTAATATTATGACTTTTTTCGTGTGAGTGATCGCCGGCAGAATATGTTATATGAAGCGTGCGTATGGAGAATGTGCTTCCCCGGATAGGAAAATGTTCAGGTTCGAATCTCGGTAGCAACTAAATATATTTTCTACAGGTAGATTTCTTCCGTAAGTATATCTTTCTTGTTGATTTATTTAATTTGTATTAAAATACCACAGAACCATGTTCTGAAAATGCAACTTCACAACAAAGATGTGTTCTCCTTAAAAAAAATTATGACTAAACACCGAAATTCTTCTTTTAATACCGTATTGTTAAGCATTTCTTTGATATAATTAGTAAAATAAAATTGTGATTTGTAAGATTCCTTAGGTGAAAAATCTTCTCCAAAGTTACGACTTTAAAAACAAGTTTAAATTTAGTTTTGATCATTCAAAAGAAGTTAGATTTTCTAGAGAACAGATGGACATACCTACATTATATTTTTTACTCTGTATAAGTATGTATTTTTTATTTAAACTTTATTACATAAATATAAAATATAATTTTTATTATTTGGCAAATTGCATAACAATTTTACGGCAAATTAAACTAAATTCCGCTATTAAATATTTAGGCAAAATAAATTTTAGAAATAAATAAAAACACTACAGAAAAGTGAAAAAAAACCTTGTATTTCTTTTAAAGAAGTCATACATTCGAAGGTGTGAGCCGAGTGCTAAAACATGGCAAACCTTTGGGAATCGCTGTTTGTCTAGAGCCAAGATTAATGATCTTTTTGTCTCCATGGAAATAACCCTTTTCTACACACCTGAAAAGGCTTAGAAATACGACGGGAAACATACGTCGATTTAAACAAAAACATTCCTATACGTTTTTGAAGACGTACGAAAAATATTTTATTATCATAAAAAACTATAGATATTTCGTTACATATCGATAATATTTTGTGATATTTCGTTTCGATAACGTTTTATTAACGTATTGTGACATCTTGTGGTGCATCATCAGTCGTAGTGAAGATTATTCTGTAACCTACAAAGCATTGAGCTTGACTGCGATAGATAATCATGAAAAGGTTAGGGAATGGTTAGACATTTAGTAAACCTTACGATAGTGATAATTTCTTGACTTCAACCATTTATAATCATTAACATTTTAGATACTACAAAATTATTGCGGTCGATCAATGGAAAAATTGAAGAATGCTTATTATTAACAGCTCCGCCTAACAATGTACTAAAATAAAGATATATAAATTATTTTTTTATAAGAAATAAAGGACAAATTGATTCCTGCTATAGGACTTAAAATATGATTATTTTGGGGTGGATACAAAACATCCAATGAGATGATAAGTTAAACATTCCTTGAGTTAGTCAATTCTCACGTTAACAGAATAAAAATAAAATGAAGTGCAGCAATATAATAAATAATCTCTTCGTATTTCGTATTAAAAAAGGTTTTTGACATTTTTTTTTAGTAGTACATATTATCTCAAATTAATTATAATTTTTTTGAATAAGTTTTGTAATTTATTTTATAATATGTAGATCATTGCAGTGCACTAGAGTGAAAATATTTTCGAATACTTCAATGAATTTCAAAAATGGCGGGTGTGAAAAATACATATGCTTCGGTTGCGAATAAAGAGTTAATATTACGTTTTACGGATCGAAAGTTTAGGTCAGAGGTCAAAATATGGCGATTTTTATGTATTATCGTAAATTTTACGGTCAAGGTTAAATGAAAATTTACACACTATTACTCAAATAAAGTTGTCTAGAATAAAGTTATTCGCAATATTTTGTTATTTTTACGACATTATTTGAAAAAAATTATGAAAAATGTTTTTCGTTTCTTTACATTTAATCAACGCAGAAGGGATTTTTAAATAAGTATTTCGCAGGATGCATTACATAGAATTTAGAAGTATTCTTATTATAATTTTCAATTAACATAAATGTAGTTTATTTTGTCATTAATAAAATTA
Source organism: Eubasilissa splendida (assembly GCA_031772225.1). NCBI lineage: Eukaryota > Metazoa > Arthropoda > Insecta > Trichoptera > Phryganeidae > Eubasilissa > Eubasilissa splendida. The sequence continues at coordinate 23,350,790 of CM062850.1, read as the reverse complement.
TAGTGGAGTGTTTTATTAATTATATCAATATTTCAATATGTCCAAGAACACACAATGATAATTGTTGAATAAAATAATTTTTTTTTTTATTAAAACCTATTACGAAAGTTTATTTATGAATTGTTTATTGTAAAATTGTCCTTTGCTCAACTTTCTCAGTATTAAGTGCTATATTATACATAAAATACCAAAAAGTTGAAATTAGATCCTGTTACAATATACAATAATTGTAATATCTAATTTTACTTTATATTTCTTCATTATAATTTATTTTATTCATGTTATTTCTATAGATTACAGAGTAATTAAAACTTCTATAATTTAAATTAGTTCCAGTAATGTTAATATTATGAACTGATATAATTACTTTCTTTCCGTTTTTTATAATTTTTCCAAAATCCAATATTCCGGTGTGTTTTCTTCATTATTTAATGTTCACAGAAATATACTTTCGGGACGTTCACAGTATGAATTGTGTGAATAACTTTCAAAGAAGGTACAAATTAACAAGAAATATCATATTTCATCATGATCAATCAAATACTCAATAATTTCATTGTTTTACATTCACTTTGAGCGCGGTTTCATTACGTCTATAATTAATAGATTTAGTATTAAATAACATCCACGCTTTTATTCTCATAATAAAAGTTACAGTAGTAATTAATTTTGATGTATATATATATTGTTAAAATTATCAGTGAGACGTGCGATGACCGACCTTATATTTCTACACAGGATCATCAATGGTATGATAGACTGTTCCCAGATTGTTGGTCTGCTTGACTTTCACGCACCATTGAAGTCATCGAGAGGCAATTCATTGTTTTATTACAGTGGTAATGTCAGAACTCATGCAGTAGCTGACTACGCAGTCCCCAGAATACATTCTTTGGGGAATGAATATGCGGAGGTAGTCGACATTTTTACTGTAAATTTAATTCTTTATAGGTATAAATTATTACATTTTTTGAGTCTCAACTCAATGGTGACGGATAAATTGCTTTACTTCATATTTTATATTTATTTTTTATTTTGATTATGAAAAAACATGCTGACATTATGTACTTTTTTCTTTGCGTATTGCATTTCTGATGAAATTTTCTGTTATTTTACAAATTATGTTAATGCCTGAATGGAGAGTATAAAATAAAAATAAAAAAATATATATAGTATAAAGGTGAAGCTATATATTTTCATATAATCGTAATGTAAACAGATCGATGTACCTAGTCACAATATCTCCTTTGCAAAGATCTATTAATAATGAACAAATATTTTTGAATAAATTATTTTAGGGCTATTATACACCCCGGCAACTGCCAAATGACTCTTCTATTAAGGGAGAGAAGATAAATAATATGTTGTGTTTATATCTACATGTAGCCTCAAATGCCAGGGAATAAATTACTGGACAATTAACAAGTATATTGAAATGATTTTGGAATTCAAAATTTCCCTTGTTTATTTCGGTGCTAACATGTCTTAAGAATAAAATTAATATATTATATATTTATTATCCTGTGGTGAAATATGTAGCAACTGTGATTCATATAAATATATAAGGAGTCAATATACTTCTCGCACTACCATTATTTATATATAATATTTTATTTACTTAGGACATTCATTACTATGTGTTCTTTTATTTGTTGGATCAAGGTCCGTATCGAGGTGAGCGATGTTTTTCTCTTGTATCATTAGCAATAGGTTAGATACTAACTCAGTCTGTAAGGACATAGACACATGATAGTAAACATGATTTTAATTATTTAGGAGAACACATTCTTATTGTGAAGTTGTAATTATTCAGAACAGACGGTCTGTGATATTTTAAATATGAATTAAATATATTAATTATAAAGATATACATATAAAATCAATTTTATCGAAAAATATTGTTGTTGCGCCACCGGGATTCGAACTTGGATCTCTTTCCTAACCGGGGAAGGTGCTTTATCCAACTAAGCTATCAGTTTACTCAAAGGTATTTGAGATTCTGTAAAAAAAAGGTAGATGGCTCTATCGAATGATGGAACGATTAAATGTATTAATATCAAAAAAGGTAACATATAGGGTCGAAAATTGTCGCTAAAAATAATGTCGCTGTAGCTTAGTTGGATAAAGCACCTTCCCCGGTTAGGAAAGAGATCCAGGTTCGAATCCCGGTGGCGCAACAACAATATTTTTCGATAAAATTGATTTTATATGTATATCTTTATAATTAATATATTTAATTCATATTTATGATTTTAATTATCTATATATCTAAGTAAGTCGATACAGTACATATATAAAATATGCGTGAATACTCCCTAAATACACTAATCAAAACATCACCTCATAACTTAGGTCAAGAGTAGCTCCGACCTCTCTCTATCCACCTCTATTATCTATAAAGCTCACTCATGTTTAGTTGTATTGCAGAGCATGGGAGACAGAAACACATGAAAATGTTTGGTGAATCTTTCTGAATCTTTTGAGTGATGTCTGCAGTGTGTTGATTATGTATGTTCCACAAGGTTTATGAAGTGTGATTCGTAAAATATTTTAATAATAGGTTCATATATACTGGTCTTACATTCAATAAAGGACAATCTCTAAAGAGTTGCTCTGAATAGTGCCAATGTGGTTTTTTGTACATTTCTCTTTTCTAAATTCTCTGAAGAAGTAAATCAGCTTGTGAATTCAATTTGATAACTTAACGCAAGACATCATCACTTTACACATCATAAATTATCACTCCCAGATCTTTCGCAGTTGAAATTATTTCCATGTAGTTACACGAACAATGTGAAATTATTGAGCTATGAATATTTTATAATGAGTTATGAAGCCTTATTTTAAATTGGGAAACTAGTTTATCCATTGAATTTATACCATTGTTGTGTTTTAACGGTGTAAATTTTTTTTTTTAAAATTGAATTTTACATTCTCCACTTTTTTATAAAATTTCAATTTTGTTCTCACAATAAATAAAAAAATCATATAAAAACGATTTAGCTTATTGCATTTATTTTGATTAAAATATTATTGCTATTACCAGAAAAAAATAGTATTAATGATGCTTTGATGGCTAGGCCGTATATAACGTATGAAATGGCTGCTAAATAACAAACCCGAAAAAAAGTGAAAAATAGGTAGACCCAAAATGAGGCGACACTAAAATATAAATACCTAAAACCTATCTGAACTTGACGTCAACAATTGGCAAGAAGTAGCTCAGTGCAAAGACCGGTGGAGGCGTTTTTATGCTGAGATGTAAAGTCAGGGGTGATCATGATATTATATAAAATTACATAAAGGTATGAAAATAATAAATTTAAGAAAGGGTTATTTAAAAATATAAGGTTATAAATTAGAAAAAAATTAACTTCATAAAATATATCACATAAAATAAAAGCGAAAATTATAAATTCATATAGGCATGTACATATCTATGGTATATATTAAAATGAAAGTATCGTAATATAGAATAAATTTTAATATGATTATACAGATAACAGACCTAGTCCACAATATTTTATGGGCATGATACTGCATGGGTGTGTGCTAATTTTACACTGTTGCGAAAAATATTGAACTTTTTATAAAACAGTATTATGCTTGAAGTCTACGTATTATTAATCTATTTCTTTGATTCAGGCCCTAAATCATCTGACAAAAAATAGTCAAGCCGCTCGAAAATCCATGACCTTTAATTTTTTGTACTCAATATATAATTTGGAATCAATAAAATATTTTAATTAATCGAAATGATCGATTTATTACAATTTTTTGAAATGCTTATATCTCTGATATGATAAGCTGGATTTTTTAAACTATAATTTTTAATTTATCCATCATAATCTTGACTGAATACTATACATGATATGTCTATGTGTGTTCTGTAGATCTTCTAAAATTGTCAATGAGTATGTTTTCCAGCAATGTAACAAATAATCTAAACTATAGTGGTAATGGGAAGAATAATAATAATTATGTATTTTTGTTAATAAATGTAATAATTGTAATATTTATAGATTATGTTAATAATTTTATTATATAATTTTTAAACTATTTTATTTATATATAAAGAAAATACAGTCAAGAAACCTTTTAAACCATCTAATTGGCTTCATTCATACATCAAAATACGCCATATTCAAGAAAACTTGCAATCAAAGGCATATACAAAAAATGAGGATATTTCTCATGGCTGAGTTGGTACTTGCCATATAAATACTAAAAAATAAGAACAGAAATAATTTTTGTAGTTGCGACGTAAAGGAAAATACCGTAATAGTTGTGATATAAATCGTTCGTCGGGTTTGAGCGAGTTCATGCCAGGGTTGAGATGAAAAACAGTCTAATGACCGTTCGCCAACAACTTGCCAGACATCACCAACGACATTTTACTTTTTTCGTTTCTTCAAGTAAAACGTTTAACGGCATCGTTACGATGATTAATTATTTTTATTGAAATATATAAGAACCACAGGAGAAAATATATAAAAATCATTAATATAATTTTAATTTAGTACATAGTGCTCTTAGGTTTTCACGGCCGTTCAGAATCTTCCGTGTATATCTAACTTTTTTGTCGACGTTTCGGATCCCCTTGCATGATATATCAATCCTGATGATGGATCCTGCAATGAGATTCAAAACGTCGGCCAGAAAGGTTATATATTCATTGAAGATTTTATTTTATTTATTTATTTGTAGCATAATTGGTACATATAAAAAAATAAAGATAATTGCTTTACTAGACTTAGTCTGTTCTAAAGCGATTACCTGTACAGTTTTTATGAAAAGTTAAGTGAAAAAGTATAATCAGAAGTTATAAAAAGATATTGAAAAAAAAGTTATAAAAATATTATTGTCAGTAATATGCAATAGTGGGAGACAAAAATGTGTGGGTAGTTAGGTTAGCACAAATGACAAATTAGTTTCATTTTACTCTCTACCCACATCAAGTAACCGCTTTGTTATTTTTGGTTTGAAGTAGTTAATCACTTTAGACCCTTTAAGGTCTAGTGGGAATTTATTCAATATTCTCAGAGCACAAAATAAAAAAGTTCGTCGTGCGAATTTGGTATTAAATTTTGGCACTGAATAGTATTATAAGGCTTTGCTCCTAATTTCCTTAGAATTGTAAGTAAAGTAAATTAAAAAAAAAAATTGTTTTAAGATTGGTAAACAGTCGTTTTATATCCAAAATTTAAAGAGTTCTTCAGAGTTATGTCTAAATGGCACTGATGACCCATTTCTAAGCAGATTAACCCAGAAAACTGCACACGTAAGTTATTACATACTGTATTACAATTTATTTAATCAATGCGCGTCTTAGTATGTTTGTCTCTAATTATTTTCAAAGATTTGACTTTATTTATTGAAGGAAATGTTAAAAATTTAAAATGTTCAAAAGACATTAACAGCTGTTTACATTTTTAGTCTTTGAACATAAAACACACTTTATATGTACGTAATTTGGTATATTGTCCTTATCATTATAACACAATATTCCAGTTTTATGACAATTAGAATTAAAAAAACTAAAAGTTATTATACGTCTCGTCGAATTAACAAGACAATCTGTCATACACGAAGATGTAAATTGTCGAAACTAATAATTATTAATCATAAATGGTAGGAATCATAATGTCTCATTAGAGAAATTTAAATATATCTGTTTATTTAAATACACTCCCAAGAGTTCTGTTTTTCAATTATCTTATCTATTAGGGTAAATTGTTGTAATTACGTATTATAATTTTAGTTATAGCTTTAGAAATTGATTTTTTTTTCTCATTTTTTCCTCTCGCCGAATGTGGTGGTTGTGAAATTTTCTTGGATTAGTGTATTTGTTGTTGTTAGGTGATTTCTTCTTTCTGCCTCGGCTTCATGTTCAGGGGGGAGGCATCTAGCCTAACTGGTTCTTTTTTTAAATATTGACATGTCAAATGGTTATGAAATGAAATAATATTTTTATATAAAAAAAATTATAATTTATATTTTAAAGTAAGCATGTGTTAAAAGTGGAAAATGAGCAATTTACTTTAATACTTATAAATAAGGCTATTCAAAAATAATTACAATAAAATTAACATTAAATATTTGTGTTCATCATGTCAGCATAAAGTTCTCTACCAAATTGCCTATGTTGACGCTTGTCTGATCCTGTTAGATCCTGGACTTGAAGTGTGGTCAGCCCCTTGTGGTGCCAGCGTAGGGTGACGGAGTTCAGGCTTGTAATTGATGACAAGACGATGCCCAATTATCCAGGCAAACCGGGACTCTGGACGCGATATTCTTATGCAATAGCGACAGTCTGTTCTCGCTACACCAATTATATTTATCAACTTTTTATAGATTCAGCGGGACCCTTTTTGATACTTTCACATTAACGATTAAACGCAGAGTACATCACAGTCTAAGCTTAAACTCGAGGCGCACAGTTTAAATTTTCCCCGGAATTACAATCTATGAAGCGCTTGCTTGATATTTCAGAGACGATATAGATTTCATTTTCTAATTGAAAATAAAATCTCGTCTTTTGTGGAGCCACTTTTCCCGGCGGAGAATATGAGAAAACTGCTCGCCTATGGTGATGCATCCCTTAAGGTGCATTTGCCTACGTGACTTTAGTTACGTTCACCGCATTTATTTATTGCTGTACCCACGCTGCGTCGGTACACCTGCGTCTAACAATACCGAGTTTTTATTACCGTCCATCCCTTTCTTCGACTAAGTGCTTTTGTATCCTTAAACAAAATATTGTTTTGGGTAATTTCGCATTTTAACATTGTGTTTTGCATAATTCAATGTACTGATTTTTTATTCTTGACATAAGTATTCGTAAATACGAGGCGCGTTTTTTAAAGTAAGATCTTGATATTTTTTTTAATAAACAATTTCATTTTTACAACCATTTACTTTCTTCGGACGCTACTAAACTACTTCTCAATGTAGTCGCCACCATTATTAAGGTATTAGTCACCATAGAACGACGCCGCTTAGGATGAAAATCACGTCTGTACTCCGTCTTTGAGTTCATCATCGTCATCAAAACGCTTGCCACCGAGGAACCGCTTCAGATGAAGGAAAAATTGGAAATCACTTGTCGCCAAATCAGGACAAAACAGGACACACTTGGTGATGAATGTCAGCTGATTTCATATTTCGTGCATTCAAGAAATGAATCACGGACCGTATCTCACAGACGGCGGGCTGATATATTGTCTTGAACATTTCAACCACTCACTACAAGATGACCACACTGTGTGAATGTCTTTAACGTTACATGTGGTGAGTCAACAGATGAAGGGAATCATTGCGCATGCGCAACATCGCAACTGCAGCACTGCACTGGAAATATCCGGCAACGGCATTTACTTAAAAAACGCGCCTCGTATACAGGTCAAACTTTTAATGTTTCTAATTTTGTATATTATCAGGGATTGTGCTTTTATTCTTAATCATTTTCGAGGATTTATTTTGTCGGTTTAGATTGGTTGGTATTTAGATATCGAAACGAACGGATTATAACAAAAATTTTTAGAGAAATGGATGGCAATGTAGGGTAATAATAGTATTTTTTTCAACAGACCTTTTTTTCAACAACCTTGCAAAGATAACAAAAAATTATTTCACAATTTTATAATTTTATTACGGTTTAATTCTACAAAATTTATAAATGAGTTCGTTTTTATTTTTTACCATTAGAATTCTGGAAAAAAATACTGTCGTAAGATAAACGAATGAGATCATAATAATAAAAAGCTTTTAGACTTATTTTTATGAATTCATGTGGTTGAAACTTTACTGCCCTGCTTTTTTTTATTAGTTTTGTCTCTGTTTCTCTTGACCGGTTATTTTTCTGTACACTGCGAGTTTTTATACAAAAATATTTTATTTTTATTGGGTTAAATAATCATACAGAGCGATAGATAAAGTTTAAACTATTTAATTATGTTTTGAGATATAATAGTACAATACAATAAACCTTAATTTTATCGTACGAGTATATCAAATTTATTAAGTTAAGTTCATATCATTTACATAAGCAAAGAGGGCAAGTATAATATATTTAACCGATAATTTTGAGATATAACTTTAATTCACAATTATCCATAGAAGGGGCGAGAACATATTATAAAAGGAGTTCACTAACATTTTTCGAAACATTATAATCGTTCATGGCCAAAATTTTACTGTAGTGTATGAAAAAAAAATCCAAAATAATTTTTGTATTCACATTAAATTCAAGCCTCGAAATTGATATACACTGTAAAAATGTTTTAAGAATCCAAAGTACACCATTTATTTGTTTCACTCCTGGTTAACTTGCATTGTTCTGGAAACAACTCGGGTCATAAAAAGGAAAACTGTGAGATAATGGCGAGGGGTATCCGAGTGCTGCGTTTGCAGGAAATCTGCTGTGTTTTAAGCCAGAAATGAAACGAGCCTTATTTTTATCTCATTCGTTTAATTGAAATCAACGGAGCGCCTCGGTATGGCTACTGAGGTCTGTTCGTTGTTGATGCTAGACGTAGGTACAATAACTTTTTGAATTAAAATGCTAACTATTCATTTGAAAAGAAAACGCAAATAATACATGTTTTAAATACGCTTTTATTAGCTTAAGACTCTACAGGTGAAGAAATGAGTTCTAAAAGAAAATCTTTATTTTATATTATAATTTTTTAACATTTGCCAAACTGTCTGTAGTTTTTTTTGGCTAGGTTTGCCCTTCATTATAAGACGCATGTTTTTCCTATTTTGGTGTCTCTGAATTCGGTGTGCGTCATATAATCGCTATAAAATTCGGTGTGCGTCATATAATCGCTCTAAAATTCGGTGTGCGTCATATAATCGCTGTAAAATTCGGTGTGCGTCATATAATCGCTCTAAAATTCGGTGTGCGTCATATAATCGCTGTAAAATTCGGTGTGCGTCATATAATCGATGGCATCTTATAATCGCTGTAAAATTCCGCATTCGTGATGAATCATCACTGATTACTAGTAGAACTGAGTCGAATAGTGATTCAGAAGAATCGGACACTGAATCTGAAGAAATTTTAGACTCTGATGATACATAAATAATATGCCAATTTTTAAATCCTTTTTATTGTGATTGTATGACTTTGTCTATTATAATAAAGTGTACATATTGTTTTAATATTTTATTATTGGTATATACAAATAAGGGCGCGTTTTTTAATCGATGGCGTCTTATCGAGGAAATACGGTATATTATACAATATATATAAAACTAAACAAATAATTACATGATAAGGTCTTCCTCATTTCACATTTTAACGAGTTTACTGGAGTATTTAGATATGTTTAGCTTATTAAATATTTGTAGCACAACACATTCTCTCATTCTCTCAGTGTATACATAGTTCACGATCGGCTCTCTCGTAGTTCGACCCAACGACCTGGTAGAATAACTATAGTGTTTATCAGATTAGTCATATTTGCATTATTTATCATCTCTTCTAGAATTACACTATATGTTACTTTTTGTCAACTGGTAAGATTTTGCATATTGTAAATAATTTAATAACTTTTAAAAGGTCTTTCCGATAAACAAACCAATTTTAATGTTTTTAAAGAAAACACATTCTTGTTGTGAAGTTGCAATTTTTCAGAGCATAGGTCTGTGATATTTTTAATACAAATTAAATGTATTAATTAGAAAGACATACTTATAAAATCAATTTAATTCAATCAAGGGATTTGAACCGGAATCTCTTTCTATCCGGGTATGTAGCATAATCGGTTAATGCATTTCCTCGGATAGGTAGAGATCTATGTTCGAATCTCGGTAGCAACAACAATATTTTTTCTATAAATTGATTTTATATGCATATCTTTTTAATTAATACATATTATTTTAATTTGTATTAGATTTTTAATGTGTACACAAATGAGTCTCATTAATATGATTTCTGGTAAAGCTATAGAGGATGCAGAATATTCATTAAGATCTGTGGAGTGTCGATAGAAATTACTTTGCAATATTACGTAGATCATATATAGGATAAGTTATATTATAAACAAGTTATGTTTGCGCGACTAACTTACTGCAAAAGAAGATAGGGTTGATCGAGGAAAAAGTTCAGACACCCTGAAGGAGAATCTGAGCATATGTGACAAAGATCCTGAACACTGGGAATCTGCAGCCCATTACCGAGCACAATGGCGTTAAAAAGCATATTGTACAGGAGAATCTTGCGAACGGAAGACGGCTGACATAATTACCGAAAAAAGGAAAGAAAAGGAGAAAGATTCGTTACTCAGAACCCCCCTGACCAGCGGATGCATGTATACAACATGTGGAAGTGTGTGCGGTTCGAGAAAAGGATTCATCAGCCGCACCGGACTCGGACAATCGATAACCACGGCAGACCGCCGAAGAAGATAATTGACATCAGTTGCGTGAGAACAACCGGGATATTTTTAAGATTTGAATTTCTAATTTTTTCGGGCTCTTTTTGAATTTCTTCCAATCTGTCCTCTATCTCAATCCCACAAAACGTCTATTCTATGTGTGACATGGACACCGCCCTAACTCAAGGCAGGTCTCAATTGTCAATCATACGAAAGGGATGAATTTTTAAAGTGGACAGGTCAAGTAATTTGAACATAAAAAATATACATGTATCGTTTATTTTTCAATTTAAATAAATATCTTATTCCAAAAAAATACTAATAGGTACATGAAATACAAATAAAAGTCACGTAAGCCAGAAAAAATAAAAGGCTGCACTTAATTTGTAGAATTGTTTTGTACATAAGATATGGAATTTTTTTCCACATATTATAATTTTTTTATACTTCACTCACACTCGCTTTATTTATCTGTTTAACTTTTTTTTTAAACCGTCGTCTACTATAAAAAAAATATGGTTTTCTACGCTGATAAGATTATTAAAAATGATTTTTACATTGGTTTGTGTGAGAACCGTCACTTTGTACATATATGTGTGTGGATGTGTGTCAAGAAAGTGAGTAGATGAGTGGTGGGGAACGAACCTTATAAAAGGCCGTCTCTGGGGGAACAGCTCTCTTCCATCACAGCTTCCCGTGAATATCTCTGAAGTGTGTAATTATTATTTACTGTAAATATGCTGTTGTAATAAACTTAATATCGTTACCTGTATATACTTAGTTTCACTTACAAGGAATCGAGACCCAAGAAATTAGTAATTAATCAGAGGATAGAACTCCAAGGGAATCTGGTGGAAAATCAAGAGTTATCACAGTTTGGTTTGGACATACAGAATCAGTGGAAGAAGTGGGTGGTAATATATATTAGAGAATCACATTAAAAACAAAACCTACTAATTAAAAGTTGCAATGACAATATTCGACAACTTTGTTATTTTTATGTTATATTAAGGTTTTGAGCAAGATTTGTTCCTTTTTGTGATTTTTTTTTAATCACTTGTGTATTTTAGACTATACGATTTAAATATACTCTGAATAACATTAAAACATTGTTTAATTCAAACACATTGTCGTTAGTCATATTAATAAATTATACATTAACATTGTAATTTACCACCGTGGGTTTAATATGTACACCAATTGTTTTTTTACACGCTCGTTCAGTATCAGTGTTCACCTCACGCCTCTGGTCTGATAAGTATTTAATAATAATTGAAAATTTCTTTAAAATGTAAAATTCTAAATATATAAATCTCTATAATGTAAAAAGACTACTATGCCTAATAATCAATAAGCACAACAAACTATAATATAATTATAACGTGCATATAAAATATATTACATACAAATTTAATATATGTGTTTGTTAATAAACTACATACGTGCATAAGTATTAGTAAAATATAATATAAAACAGTAAATACTACATATATGAATATAAGTAATTGCATGCATATATTATGTTACACGAATCGCACCTTAGTAAATTCTTATGGGGTAATTTTTTTTTTACATTTTCTCTTTTTATTCACACTCTGGAGAGTAAAAATTCTTTATTTCATCGGAACATTTTGTTATATCTTATTGATTACTGCTATCAATACTGTTTTCTAGATCTTTTTTAATATAGTTTCCTAAGTTTATCCTATGTTTCATTCTTAGAGTCCTCTAGATCGCTATTTTCCACGTCTCCAATATTCAGAACACAGGATTTAACATTATTATAGAGCAATCACAAGATCAAAACGGATATTACTTTAAAAAGATCTCTTTCTTAAATGTTTAAAATATGAAATATAACCTTATTGTATTTGTTTTGTAAATATCGAAATCATCGCTTAAAAGAGAAAAAAAAACATATATCTTTAATATTTTATCTAGGTAACTCATGTAATATGCGTTCATGGTGATTTTTATTTACTAAGGTGATAAAAAACTAAAACAATATGTCAAATAATTCATGTTTTAAATTTTTTTTTTAAATATTAGGAAATTAATTAAAAATAATTCTAACACGTGTCTAAAATTGTTGTAATCTTGAAATATGTGAAAATTTACCTAATGATCTGAAATTATTGGAAACAAATTTAGGATAGGACTTCTGGTTAAATTTATTTAGTTATTTATGATATTTTGGTTAATTTTACACGCTTTCCTTAATTTTGCCAGTTAGTGTATATATTTAACTTACAGTGGTTAAATACAAAGGTTATAAATAATTTATTATACGTTTGTTGCTAAAAACGTGAAAACGCAATAAGTGAAAGTCTTTATTTATTTTTGGCAAAAGACTCGTAATTTGACTTGGTACTCATCAGGTAGGTACGTGTTATCTATTAAAGAATTTGTTTATGATAATATTTTAGGTTGGTAAATAAATTATGTAAATATTATGTATATTTAAATATATTTTGATTCCAGAATAACAATAACAATATATTACATTACCTAAAAGCAACAATCTACGTTCATAATATAAATATTTTCGTTATACTATTTCCATTGTACACAAAAACTAATAATATTTTATAAAGTAGGTAATTTAAAGAAAAAATATCCACGAATAAATTTTCTCATAAATCTTCGCATATCTTACTCAATCAATCAACGTTCCCCTATTACAGTGTTCCTGAAAATATCAGAAAAATTAATAAATGTCAAAGGAACAAATCTTTTTTCGTTCGGCCTCCGTAATAATTTAGCAACCTTGGTACCTTTAAAGCTGGATTAACAGTCATATCACATAATGTTATGTTGTTTCAGATTGTCTTATCCGTGGGATAAAGTAATTCATGGGATCAGAAGTATTTCAGTGCGAGGTGAACACACAACAATATAGCATACTGTGCCCGGTGGTGCTCGGGATTTAACTTAATCGATTGAATTCCAAGCAGTGAAAGAGAGAGTTAGGGTATGGAGAGAGGTTATCATTATTTTACGCATGTCCTAAAGAGTAAGAATGTACTAAAAAAATTGGTTCAGACAGAGGAGTGGTGAGATTTCCGGGAGGGTAGGGTGGAGTGACTTTTTTGGATCCTAGAGTACAAATGAGGAAAATTTGGTATGGATGGCATTCAATATAATACACATTTATTTCGTTGGATAGGAGTGGAATAGCCAGGGGGATAAAATAAATATTTTGCTCAGGGTTCCAAAAAGTACTAAAGCAAAGTTTGGTTAAAACCGGTCAAAGGGTATAAGATTGTACAGGTTGTGCATTGATATATTTGGTCTTATAAGAAAAAAATTGTTACTTACATTTTTTGTAGAGAATACAGTATACTTACTGCATATTAAGAGATCCACTGTCTTGGATTTCGTTAGCGATAAAGTAGTACTAATATTTGTGTTTGTTGAGTTTCACTAATTATGACGTTATCAGAGGTGGGTGGTGTAATAGCTTTTTCTAAGCATTCAACTAATTATTCTATATATATATTAAAATCAATAATAAATATAACTATTTATTTCACATTCATTGATATTATTTTTTAGCTATATAGACCTTAAGGGAAAAATACTATTATAAATTTATGTTCAGTTTGTTATCGGTAATAAAATTGACATTTTCATGTCATTTTCACATGGTCTTTGTCAAGTGATAAATGAAATAATTGAACAATTACTTGCTTGTAGTGTGTTATTTTTATTTCATGTCATAATAAAATCATATAAATAATTATAATTACTCTTTTAAAATTAGCAATATTAACTTTGTGGTTGAAATTCATATTTTTATTTATTATCTTTGTTTTATTAACCACTTATTTGAGTTTAAATACATCTACCGGTTTAGAAAAATACCGTTTTCTTCTTCAGGATGTCATAACTAACTAAAACATATATTATTGTTTATTTGCCAGAATCTGTTTTTAAAAAAAAAATTTTTAGTACCTACTCAAAGCTTAATAACTTAATACAAATTTACTCGAATAATTTCGAATTAAACTACGAGTCCCATTCTAAAATTTTTTCCTAAGTAATGATTTGAGTTAGGTACTAAAAAAATTTTTTTTTTTTTAAAATAGATTTTTTAAAAATAGATTCTGGCATAGAAACAATAATATATGTTTTAGTTAGTTATGACATCCTGAAGAAGAAAATTGCATTTTTCGAAACCGGTAGATGTAATTAAACTCAATTTAGTGGTTAATAAAACAAAGATAATAAATAAAAATATAATCATAATTACATTAGGGCTAGACCAGCTAGCTAAGAAAGCAAGGTGGTCGATTTAAATATTTTTTAACGCCTAGTACATGTTTAATGGGGACTTATAGATTGTGATCTTATTTTATGAGATGATTTGTATTATGCGATACTCGTAATATACTTGTAATATTTAGTTCACATATCATTATAATATTTTAAAATACCTGTTACAAAACGAAAAGAGTAAACAGAGGATTGGCAATCCTAATTGTCCAGTTGTCAAGGCGCTGGCTTCTCATACCGGGGGTTTCGAGTTCGATTCCCGGTGAGATCACAATGCATCTATGTGATTATCTCAAGCTTGTGTATTTTTTTGATGTATTTCGCTACAGCTGTTGTGGCGTTAATTAATTAAAAATTATAAATATAAATTACTATGAATTTGTGTAAATCTATACCACGAACTAAGTGATACCAAAATTACGGTTACATTTAAAAAAACTATTATTTATCCAGCAGTCCTCACTTGAAAAGCAATATTTAATATTACTCTAATATCATATTGTTATAATACGATGAATCACCGTCAAAACTTGCATCTGTCAACGGTTGCCTGCTTTACACATTTTACACATGTTGAAGTGTCAAGCTGATCCATTATCCGACGACCGGGCAATCAATACCAGTCCTAGATCCCAGCAGCCTGTCTATCGTTTCGATAAAGGCGAATACGATCACTGGTGAACATCTGTGTAGTACTACATAACCATTATTGTACCATTTCGTACCTAGCCCATATCTTGTAAATAAATTTGTTTTTAATACGGGTACCGTAACGGAGCACTCTCCTCGCTAGCATGTTGGATTTTACACTTGACACTCGCTTCTGGCGTTTTATATCTTTTATGTCATTCAGGTCGTCGCAGATGAGATTTTAGAGATTCTTAACTTTTTGCTGACGGAACACTCAGTTAAACGAGCGGAATAGCAAAATATCCGGCATGAAACGCGAGCAAGTTGTGTTTGCTTATGAAATTTTCGCATACTCTTAGAAGCTTGTGCATATCCTTAATGGCTGGAGTGAGTATAGGCGATGTCTTTAAATGAATTCTTCAAATAACCAAGTCAATGCTAGAATGATTCAATATTTATTTATCAACAGCACATAGATATGTAAGATTTATATGCAAACTTGTATACCTCTACTAATTAGATACTATTTACAGATTATTTTACAAAAACTGAGTTTCTTTGTAGATTTTTTATAAATATATATTTAGTAGGTGTAAACTGAGTGACTAATAGTATTTATGACGGTAATTAATTTATTTAAATATCTACGAAAATATAGATACTCACTTTTTCGTCAGCAAGTATTTACTATTTTATATATATTGCACATTTAATTAACAATTTAACAGATTCTAAGTCTGCTTACATTTAATAATTTCAATGCAATGTCACACGCATGGATGGAAGTGCACGGAAAGTCGGGGAGTAAAGTATGGATTTTATTACATACACACGAAGGATTGAGACGGAGAAAAGAATTATCATAGTATATGAAGGTGTTGTACCAGAATACGTTTTATCTTGAAACAGATTCAAATATATCACCTTTAGAACATTTAATGTTTAATGGTGATTTGCAGAGTTAACACTAGATAGCGCTACAATTAGGTTTGTTTCTGGCTAAATGTTTTACATTTGCAAAAGTTGTGAATTTTATTTTTCTCAATAAAAATGTCGTATTTTTTGCTCACACAGCATTATCAAATACCACAAGTAATATTTCATTACATTTTTATATTTACTTAAACATTCAAGCATGCACCTTACTTTGTTTGCGAGTTGTGTTTTATTTTTAAACCTGACCTTAAATTTAGGATAAAATATTTTTTACAATGTGACAGGTTGTTGTACCGTGAAACAGTCCATAGCGTCGTACATACACGCAATTTGTTTCAAGAACAACTAAATTTAAATTGTACCACGAAGTAAATGTGGAAATAAAACGTACAGCTATTGATAGAAGTATGTTAACTCTTGTCATCCAGGTAGTAAAAGATGGAATGTTATGGAAAAGCTGGCGCAGATTATTCTGTGTATGAATAGTGTAAAGTAAATAACGTTGTATTTAATTTAATTTATTCATTATACTAAAAGTTATTTTTTTTAAAGTTAATTACAATGGACTTCCACAAAGTTAATCACGAAAATTTTGAAATATTTTACTTCTTTAGTCACAATATACACCTAAAAATCTACTACTTGTGTCTTTTATCATTTTTAATAATATATTAAAGTAGGTTAATAATTACTTACATGTTTGATTTTTTTTTTTATAAATGTTGGCTTAGCACAAAATATATACTTTTATTGAATCAAAACCTATCCTTATGTTTAAAATAATTAAACGTATTTTAAGGTACAAGTTGATGTGTTTCGAGGCATAACACCGTGGTGTACCTTGAAACTGTTAGCCGACCATTACAAACTACGTCCAGTATAGGTAAATGTTTCATCTTAAGCAGGTTTCTTTATCTACTATCTGAGTAAAAAGATTAATCAATATTTGTGTGTATTCAATTTTTTGTTTACCCGTTTACAACACCTTCCTCTATATTTTATTTATTATTGTTAATTTGTAACGACTCGTACTATCATTAAACTAATCATAGAATTTATTACTGTTATTTGGCGCTCTGGAAAGAAGTAGTTGGCGTATGAATTTGTGTAATTGTGCGATATATAAAATTGGACATTTTTATTAGTATAAAGGGGGTCAAAAGTCATGTAACTGGTTCTAAGGAGCCATCATTCTGTTATTTATTTAATCCAAGACGTGCGATTAGATAGACTCGCAATTTCGTACTGAATATCAAGTCGCTTCTGGACGAATTTTGAGCTATGAGAACTGTATAATTTATGTATGATGTATTTACAAATTTTTTATACAATGTAAATTCGGAATAACCAGCATTATATTATTAAAATGCATATATATATATATATATGCACAATACTTCAATGGATTTTATGAAACAGTATAATTGCTTCATCACTGAAAGTATATTTGTAGGAGTTCACTTTTATTATATAGTTATTTGTTTACATACATGTTACTTGTAAAATTTTTAGTTTACATGTAAGTTAATTAAGTTAAACTTAAAAATATCGTGTATCCAGATCATCATGAACTGTTTAATCCATTTTATTATTTTATTTTACTTTGTATAATTTTTGTATAACGTTTGTGTAATGTTCTCAATTGTGTATAGTAGATAGTCCCTCATATTTGTTTATTGGCCGATATCTCTGAATGGAAAATAGAAGGTTGATGTTTTTAATGAAATTTACTTACTTACCATCAGCCCGTTTCTCCGCGGGGGTAGGCAGAGAGGATAGAGTGCGGCACTCTTCTGTCCTGACGCACAATTCTCGCCTTATCCACATTTATACATCTTCTCATACAACCTCGACGATTATTGAGGATTTTAACAGGACCATCCTCCGGTATCTGGTTTAGTCAAGTACAAGTCTTCCGCGGACGTCCTCTACTTCTGGTGCCATCAACACTTGCATTATATATCTTTCTTACCATTCTCACCTCATTCATCCGTTCCATATGACCAAACCATCTAAGTGATCCTTTCTTAAACTTACTCACTATACTAAGATCAGCTTTATATGCTTTCTTTATTTCTTCATTTTATACTGTCATAAATGGATCTGCCACATATATGCCAAAGTGATCTCATTTCCACTTCATTCAGTTTATGTTATTTTGTTTACCTAAAAGTCTCAGTAGAAAAATTGGCTTATTTTCAAATACTGTTGCCAGGACAAGTAAAAATATCATATGAATAGAGTAGTGTTTTGTCGAAAATATAGTTATATTTTAGGGTTTTTGAATGGATGGAAAAAGTCGTATGACGTCACGACCAAAAATGAATAAATACAATTGTATATTTTTTGAAATGATGATGTGGGTATCTTGGTGAAGTGGGATAATTCCGTAGTTTCTGACATTTTTGTTGTTTTGTTAAGTTCCAAAAATAGCTATGTCATTTTGGGAGGAGGTATGAGTTAAAATTATTGCGTACAGTAAACCCTCAATTTAACAAACCAATTAGAAGAAGGCAATGATTGTCCATTTTAAAGTTCGTTAAATCAAATAAAATCTAGAAGTGTTCAACTTTTACCATTTTAATTAACTTTAATATTTAACTATTAAATTATGATATTTTAAAAAAGAATGTAGTATTTTAACAAATATAATGTAGATATAGGATGTTAGGGCCATTTAAAATTAATTAAATTCTATTACGTTTTTTGGCGTTTAACTTGTTGTCTCATGCAGTTTACCAAATTTTAACCTGCGTATCTCCTTCCCTTTCTTTCCTCATCTATCCTTAAGTACAAGGAAGAAAGAAGACGTCGCAATGATAAAAGTCTTCCAACTGCAGTAAGTTCAGTGCGCTTGGAACTTTTGTATGGATAATTACCGTCGCTTCACTCCGTTTTACTCCGCTAACACTTATTAATTAATCTTACCTTAATTCCGCTTATACATAATAATCCTTTTCGCGAGTGTTAGTATATACGCCGCAACGCTTGTATTTATGGTGGAGAGGAATCTATCAATGAACCAGTATCCGGTAGACGAAAAGTAAGTGCCTTCTTTTCTTCTTTATATTTCCACCAGAGATAAAGAAGATCTTCAGCTTCTTTAAAGCTGTAAATTTCACAAACATGTGCGCTACTGAGACACCGTGTTATAATTTTAGCCTTGTACCACTTAGAAAAGCTGATCCAACGTTTTATTTCAAGTCATGGGTTTTTGAATATACCAAGTTAAGGAAGACATTTACATATTGTAAAATTTAATAGATATACCGCCATAAGATAAACTATAATATAACTATACAATTGCCATTTAATTAATCGAACGATTTTCAAATAACGGTTACATTATTTTTCACCCATCTATCGTAACTTGAGTGTGTGATGTATATAAATCTATAATTTTATTTATATATTTTTTCTTGCTCTGTAAATGAAGTGAGCAGCTACTTTTAAAACAACCGCTTCGGCATTAAACAAAACTTAACCACGGCTAAGTTTCCCATACACTCTAATGAAAAATCTCGTCTATTTGTAGACGTTTCTGGAAGGAAACCTTAGAAAGCCGAACGTCTCAACAAATGGATGCCCCTACGGGAAACTTCAAACAAAGGCGGAGGGTGTGATAAATAAATTGATTTAGGTATCAATACCCTCCGGATAAAAAAGGATTTTTGAATTCTTTTGTAGATTCTGTTAGATATTATAGAAGGAGTAATATATCAAACTTGTAATAAAGAATCACAGGAATATGTATCTACGTACGTAAATAATACAGCATTGGAGAAAAAAATCTTATGAAATGTTTTTTTTTTAAGTTCAAAATTATTGAGCAAAGATTACATGAAATTGATGTTTTATGGTAGACAAATCACAGTTCTGAGCAGTTATGAGGAATCGTGTTACCCAGGTACACAATGAGTGATGACCGTATAAAAGTTTTCCAATTTACCAATAAAAACTGTACTTTAGTCATGCACAAATACGTGACCTATAGGCCATAGTCGCAGACGCAGATACAATTCTGTCAATGCTTTTTGCAGTGTTAAGTTATTTAAATATCCTATTGCACTAGAATATTTAATAACACTATGGAGTATTTTTGTTGTTCAACAAAGATTACAATGTCGAGTTTCTCAGATGAAATCTAATTATCCCAGAACAATAAATATTATAGGAAATAACTATATAATTCTGAAAAAAATGGTCAAAAAAACTGAATTAAAAAAATATATCAATTATATCTCATAAAGAACGAAAGTATACTGGCTATTATGAAAA
Organism: Eubasilissa splendida; assembly: GCA_031772225.1. Taxonomy (NCBI): domain Eukaryota; kingdom Metazoa; phylum Arthropoda; class Insecta; order Trichoptera; family Phryganeidae; genus Eubasilissa; species Eubasilissa splendida. The sequence continues at coordinate 23,330,289 of CM062850.1, read as the reverse complement.
TGTTAACGATAGGTCTTCTTATATTCTTATGTATGGAAATACTGTGAATGATCGATATGTGCACAAAGTTGACAATATAAGACCGGGAATATACAGAATTTCAACTTAATTTATAATTTACTAAAAATATTAAAATTTGTCGTCAACTTACTATGATGGTGTAGCATAATCGGTTAATGCATTTCTCCGAATACGAAAAGATCCAGGTTCGAATTCCGGTAGTAACACAAATGTTTTTTCGATAAATTGATTTTATATGTATATCTTTCTAATTTATACATTTAATTTGTATTAAACATACTTTTTAATTGTCATTTTCAATTTTAAAATCATGATTAAAGTTCATTATCAAAAACGAAATGCCATTGGGCCAAAAACAAATTCACTATTCTGTCAAATAACAATCAACAAATCAAAGAAGTCAAGGTGAGATTACAAAGAGGAGTTTGTCGCCATGGAAATAAAAAACCGTTTCTGTAACGATTTTAAAAATATGTATTTCTAAATCTATACATATATAAATACAGTTTTTTTGACAAAACACTCATGTACTTTTTTTTAACAAATACATGCGTTATTTTAAATGAGATTTTCTAAATTGAATAAAATAAATACACCTTTCGCCTTAAAAATTATAAGACGCATATTGCACCCTTTTTTATTTAATTATAGGAATACTGGTAGTTAAGCTCGCAGAAAAAAAATTACATTTATATAGCATACTTATATGTTTTCTGGTACAAAAACGCTTTCAAAATAGTTTCCCTCTGAAGCAATGCACGTGGACCAACGTTATTAAAGAAATATAAAAAGTTTTGCTGTGTGTGCAGGGGCATTGTCCTGATGATTCAGTTTTCGTTCACTGATATTTCAGGCCGGACACGCTTCATTCGCTCTCGCAATCTTTTCACAACCTCTAGATAAAATGCTGCGTCAACGATTTGTCTTTCGTAAACAAATTCTCGATGCTCAATTTTCCTCTTAGAAAAATACGATTAGCATACTCTTGACGAACATAATTTATTGTCAGTGCTCGTGTGTGGTGGACGTCCTTCGAAAGTATGGTATATATTGGGACATTTAATAATTGTGCGTCAGACTGAGCGGCTACATTACCGATCCGAGTGAGGGTGTGCGGAAAGAGAGAGAAGGCGGAAAGAGAAAGACTTGGGCTCGAGCCGGTGAGGTGGGTGGAGCGGGCCGAACGGCGCTCCGCCGACAGTATGGAGAGATTTGGAAGAAGGATTTCTGAGATGCGGTGGATACGGGAGGTTTGAGGTTCCCGATACATCCGAATCATGGAACCATCCCCTGATTGGAGGCAGGAGGAGAATCTCGGCTGGTAACTGTGCGGACCAGCACGGGAGAAATGGATCATGTAACAATCTGGAAGTTTCTAGATGGCGAGAGATAACTTTGGCACGGCTGCCACATCATTCATTCAATATTCAAGAAACCTCTCAACCTTGCAGTAAATATGTCGTCGGGTATTTGTTGTGATCGTTAATAAATTGTATTATATGTTTCATGTGTAAACTAAGTGCTTAATTTGTTTAAGACCTTTCTCATCCATCCGAGACAGCAACACTGATACATTACACTAGAGACACCCACAGACTGAGCCTAGCCAGTGGTGTGATGCACTGGTGTTCGATCGATCCACCGGGGCCAACGCATTACGTAACAATATATTTAAAAAAAATAAAACTGCTACTAAGTGAATTTAGATTAGTGTACGTTAAGAATACATCTATAAATAATGAAGAAAAAAGAGAACACATAAGATACGCGGAAAACATTACGTCTCATCGCTCTCTGTCTGAGACGTGCGCTAGTGTAATCTGAAATAAGGTTTTTATACAATCTTTTGATTCCTTTCTTGCCGTAAAGATTTATGCTCGGTGCATTTCCAAGATCGGAATAAATCAGGCGCAGAGAAACTTCAGAGTGCGGTTCTTTACAATGTAACTCGTAAATGGTGACGTATAATTTAAATCATATCCGATTAATGCATACTAACGTTGAAGTAATAAATTTGCTCGGTTGAAATAAAATATCGTCCAGGAAACAGATTTGTTATATGAATAATGTTAGAATTAATCATAATAGTATTTGAAGAGTCGCGTTTTTTTAATTTTTCGAACACAAAACAAAACCATTAAGTACGTGAAAGCCCGTCAATAATAACAAGAAAAATAAATATTATATTTTCAAATTAACAAAATATTTCGTAGATATCTAGCGGGTAATATCTAATTACATTGTTATTAAGGAGAACACATTCTTATTGTGAAGTTGTAAATATTCAGAACATAGGTCTGTGATGTTTTAAATACTAATTTAATGTATTAATTATAAATATATACGTATAAAATCAATTTTGTCGAAAAATATTGTTTTTGCGCTACCGGGATTTGAACCTGGATCTCTATTTCCAATCCGGGGAAGTACACTACCAATTGTGTTATAGCGCCAGTATTTTTCATCACAAATTTTCGAACCTATATGTTACACTTTTTCAAATTAATACATCTGTCGTTCCATTATTTGAAAGCCATCTACATTGTTTTTACGGAATCTCAAATACCTTTGAGTAAACTGACTGCAGACGCCAGAATTATCAATTAATTTTTATTAAATTTTGGACACATTGATACAACTTATATTATTAAGGAGAACACATTCTTATTGTGAAGTTGTAATTATTCAGAACATTGTTATTGAAGACATGGAAAGTACGTATCTAACATGGTTAGATACGCAAAGCTCAGTTTGATTTATTTATAAAAATAGAACGTCCAGAAAGTAATATTTTTCATATCCGGTCAAGTGACAAAGAATTATAGAACGATTGTAGAATTACTTATTAAAATTTCAAATGGCGCATACTCGCGGGCCATTGTTAAAACTGTAACCGGTACATGAAACAAATAACCAACATGGTTACACGTACGAAAATCATTCACTCCATCAATCAATATTAATATAATTTGCGCTGTTTGTACGTTGGTCACACTTTTAATAATGACCCGCGAGTGTACGCCATTTGAAATTCTAATAAGTAATCCAATTTCGATAACTCGATATTGAAAATACAACTGAAAAGGTTTTTATGTCGGCGGAAATTCCGCATAATTGTCTACTGTTCATCCATCAGATAGATATTTAAATTGGATTTATTTTCCAATAATTTTAATTATGTTTACATGTCTTTGGTATGAAAGTCAAAAACTGTACATCCTTGTCATCTTGGCGCACATGTTTAGCATCTTTCATATCCATATCATTCTTGACATTTGCCAGTCACTTCTTAAAGCATCTGACACTGTATTTTTCTAAAAGTGTCATCTACACTCGATTTACATATTTCTCTATCTTCTGTCATTTATTATTTTATTTATACATTTAACCTTTTTGAGATAATAATATTAGTACATAATATAAGATATGTTTTCTGTCTCCTTAACTAGACCGTAGTCTGGGCTTAAGGATACAGGTTAATCTGTTATTAGAAATCTAAATAATGTATTAAACTTCTTCAATAATTACAAAATTACTTTGTGGCAATTTATGTATTGTATTATTAATAATAAGAAAACAATTATAAATAACCAAATTATTTTTGTATTTAAATTTGTTTTCACGTTAGCTTCTAATTAGTTACCCACCACTCATATGTATAGTTTTATTTTTATCACGCTTGTATTTTTAATTTTAGTATACATTGTATCCTGAAGAAGGGACCATTGGTCATGAAATATGTTGATTTATCAATAAACAGTGGTAAAAACAAAATTTTATTCTTATTATTATTAATATATTAAACAATTAATCTCGAATAAAATAGCAGTTACAAAATTGAATAAACTGTTATGTTATTATTTGCCGCTGTTAAAATGCAAAATAACCTAAAAATATATTTTGTTCATGGCTACAAAAGCAATTAGCCAAAGTAAGGGACGGACAGTCATAAAAGCTCCGTATTGTTAGATGCAGGTGGACCACCGACACAGCTTGGGTACAGCGGCGGTAATACAAAAAATATGACTAGAGTCACGTCCGCAAAATGCACTCTTGAGGTATGCATCGCCATAGGCGAGCAGTCCCCAGAGATTCTCCACCGTAGGAAGTGGCTCCGGCCGAGTCCTCTGATATTATCCACCGAGGCTCCGTCTAGGGCGAGATTTCATTTTCAATTCGAAAATAAAATTAATATAGTATAAAAATATCAAGTAAGCGCTTGCTATAGCTATAGATTGTAATTCAGGGGAAAGTTAAACTGCGCGCCTCGAGTTTAAGCTTAGACTGTGATGTTCTCCGCGTTTAATCGTAAATGAGCAAGTATCAAAAAGTTGATGAATATAATCGGTGTAGCGAGAAGAGACTGTCGCTATAGCATCACAATATCGTGTCCAGAGTCCCGGTTTGCCTGGATAATTGGACATCATCTCGTCATCGTCTTACAAGCCTGAACTCCGTCACCCTATGCTGGCACCACAAGGAGCTGACCACACTTCACGTCCAGGATCCAAGATCATCCTACAAGGTAATCCCTTACGTGAGGTACCTGAATAATCAACATCAGAAAAGCGTCAATATAGACAATTTGGCAAAGAAATCAATGCTGGCATGATGAACACAAATATTTTATCTTCATTTAATTGTAATCATTTTTTGAATTGCCTTATTTATAAGTTTTAATGTAAATTGCTCATTTTCCACTATTACACATGCAAGTAATTAAAATATAGTTTATAAATTTTCTTAAATAAAAATATTCTTTCATTTGATAACCTTTTGACTTGTTAATATTTAAAACGAACCAATTAGGCTAGATGCCTCCCCCCTGAACATGAAGTCGAGGCAGAAGGAAGATGTTACCTAACACCGCCTAGCTGAATCTGTTGTCAATTCAGCTAGGGTTGTTCTTTATATCTGGGTGGCCCGCCTGTTGCGGAATGGGTGTAATAGCTATGATGTACTTACAGATGACATGATAGGTGAAGTGAGAAAGAAAAATAAGTAGAATTGGTTTCAGAACATTATCATTTATTGAGATTAAGCGCGGAAGATTGGACATAAAAAGGTGAACACGGATGCACAGAAATCGATGACATTGGACAGAATGATGGCAGTGATGATAGTTAGACATGGCCCGCAATTCGGCATGCAAATACGACATTGCTTAGGCGAATGCAATTATGATTTTCAATGTGAAAGAACATTGTTCAGAAACGTATTCCTCCTTATTAGATAGGTCCGATCATTCCGCACGAGAATCGCGTATAGGATCGATATCATTTTGAACAATGTAATTATAGCATAAAATAACATGGTTAAAAAACAACGACCCTCCTCATTAAGTAGGCTCGATCAATTTCGTATGAAAATTGAATCCGGAGACCTCGTGAATTTAATTATGTACGATTACTACGAAGGGCCTTCGATGGACAATTAAGTTTTTTGTTTATGTTAAGTTCTATGTACCAAACCGAGGTTTTTATATATTAATAATAAATAATTTAAATAAAAATAAAAATTCTCGTTTGCCTATGTTTAAAACACAATACAGATAAGGAAGTAGATAAGAAAAAAAAAACATTTTTTTTTTTATATATTTTTATTTCTCAATTCTCTATTTAATTACTCCATGATTTCTTTATATTTTTGTTTTATTTCATACATTATGTCTTCCCACATGCAATAATATAAAATAACTGAACATTAACACATATATTTCGTTGGTCGAATTGTCTACGGGATACTTTAACATCATTCTGTAAACTGGAATAAGAACATGTACTAGAACATGGAATTAGTAAAAAACTTTACACCCAATTTTACATGGTAATATTACAAAATCCGTTCCAAGCAGCTAGGCAGAACATTAATTATTATTTATTTAGTACGAAACACTCGACTGTGCGCGTTTAATTTGAAATTACCTTAGGCCTAAAATTATTTCATGTTCCGGGCCAGCTTGTTTGCAATTTCCATAGGGATATTCAGGTACCTTCCTATGTAGATAATGTTTCAGTTTAAAAAATCTCAATTAATATTTTATAATATTTATGAAGTATTTAAACAAAATAAAGATTTTTTTTCATATAAAAATACAAAGTTAAGTCGTACCTTTCAATAATTATTGTGGGTTTTTATTATTATTTTATATCATAATTTATACACTAGATTTGACTTTTTTTAAAACAATGATTAAAATCTTTATACTAATATAAAACTAATAAACTGAATATTATTTGCCATAATTAAGAAAATACAAGCATTACAAGAAAGACGGCGACAGTTAAATTCATTTTCCGTGTGCCACAAAATTGCCTTAATATAGAAAATTCTCGCATATCGGCAACCTTCGATAGAAGACGACATGTAGAAAAGAGGAATAAAATAAATACAGTACTAAAACATCTGAGGTATCATAAAGTATGAGTATTTTATGTCATTAAAGTTGAAGTGTGATGTTATGATATCATTAAATTTATCTAAAAATAAAAAAATGTCGAGAAACTCTAAATTATTAACGAATCTATTGGGTGTGATTGATGGCAAAGCAGATAGTGTAAAAGCACACCGGAACAGAAATACTAAAAGAATTGGGGTTGGGCGGAGTGCTGGCATTTATTCATGAGAAAAATGTTCCACGAAACGAAGAAATACGATCTCTGTAGACGCTGGCTGAATCACGAAATCTGTTCGTTCTTCAGTCTAGTAAATAAATAATGTATCTTAAATTAAATCTCGGATACTTCTTTGGTTAACAATTTAAAGGAATGCATTTTTATATTCATTATTTTATACATATATGTTGTATAATATATAGAAATTATTTTAAATAATATTATGGAATTATTTAAAATAATGACAGATTTTTCATTTTAGTCTTAAATGAGACAAATATTATCCAGAATATTATAAGATTTTTTAGCTTCTTTTATATTTGTGGAGGTCTGTCACAATCAGCAACACCGCTGACGGACTCTAAACGCACCTTGCAGATATCTGAGTGTAAAATTAGGCTCTCATCAGCAGCAAAAATACGCCCGGTACATTGCATTACCGGTACAGACAAATTTTCGAACCTATATGTTACATTTTTCAAATGAATACATCTATCGTTCCATTATTTGAAAGCCACCTATTACGATACAATTGATTTTATATGTATATCTTTCTAATTAATACATTTAATTAGTATTTAAAATATCACAGATCTATATATAAGTTGTATCAATATGTCCAAAATGTAATTAAAATGAATTGTTAATTCTGGCGTCTCCTATCGGACTACTAAAAGGTATTTGAGATTCCATAAAAATAAAGTAGATGGCTTTCAAATAATGGAATGATAGATGTATTAATTTGAAAAGTGTACCATATAGGTTCGAATATTTGTCATCAAAGTACTGTGTGCTGTAGCATAATCGGTTAGTGCATGTTTCCTGGATTGGAAGAGATAGCGGTAGCAACAAGAATATTTTTCAACAAAATTTATTTTTTATGTATGTATTTCTAATTAATACATTTAATAAGTATTTAAAATATCACAGACCTATGTTCTTAATAATTACAACTTCAAAATAAAAATGTGTTCTCTTAATCAATATTCTTACTAATTTTAAACGTTTACACTATGAAAATGGAAATAACTTGATAGTCTTCTGGAACGAGACTTGAATCCACGACCACTAGTTTACTAGACGAGTGTCTTAACCATTAGACTAACAAGCACAACAATTTGAAGATTTATTATAATTTTGCTTTAATTCTTGAATAAATAAATAAAAATACTCATACTATATATACTCAAAAGACAACTCGAGCAACAAAGGAGCAGGTTCTGATGACATACCACCTTACTCTATTTTAAATTTTCCAAAAGCCTATCTACCCTTATCCATACTATTTAGTTGGTCAGTAAACGAAGGGAAAATGTCAATCCTCTGGAAGAAGGAATTTGTTTCCCGAAATTTTAAAAAGGGTATCAAAACGTACGTCAAAAATTACAGACCCATCTCTAAGCTCTGTATATTCAGCCAAATTCTCGAATAAATTATTTATGAATGGCAATTTTATCAAAAAATATTGTTGTTGCGCTACCGGGATTCGAACATGGATCTCTTTCCAAACCGGGGAAGGTGCATTATCCAACTATACTACAGCGACAGTACTTTTGACGACAAATATATTACGCTTTTTAAAATTGATACCTATCGTTCTATTATTTGAAAGCTATTTACTTTGTTTTTACGAAATCTCAAAAATTCTCTCAAAGGTTCGAAAAATTTGTCATTTTTGATGACTTTTGGTACTGATTAGGCAATGCCAGTCTTTCGGCCAGTGCTAAATGCGAGTCAACATGGATTCATCTCCAACATCCAATATCGAATCCAAAACGAATCTAGGTTGATGTCATTTATACGGACTACAACAAAACCTACGATAAAGTTATATATTCTAAACACCTCAACAAACTTCTCCTTATTGGTATTAGTAGTCAGTGGCTACAACTGGGTATAGGTCACATCAGGTGTACCTCAGGGTTCATTTCTAGGGCCATCTTCTTTAACATTATATCAATTTCATTTCTAACTGTTACCTATATATTCACACATTTTTATTTGTGGATGATATGACAATTTTTACTCCAATTCTTAATATCGATGATTGCCATAAACTTCAAAGCGATTTAAACCGCCTCTATGTATATTACAATCAATTTAACCTACAAATAAATACCAACAAATGCTCCATGATTCAGTTTACCAGAAACAAGAAATTGTTTAATTTCCCTTACTCTCTTAATAATCAACTCTTGATCAAGAAATCTGAAACTAAAGATCTTGAGATTGTTTTGGATTTCAAATTACTCTTCGACATTCACATTGACCATATTACCTCCAGAGCAACTAAAATGTTAAATTTCATCCTTCGAGTATGCAAAAAATTTAATTACATAAACAACATGAAAACACTGTACTTTTCATAATGTTCGAAGTATCGTCGAGAAGATATAGCACATACATCGATGGAATCGAAAAAATACAGAATAGTTTCTTGAAACATTTTAACTTTCATAGTTATCGAACCTTAACCAGCACTGCTGATTCATCTATTATTTTCAATATTCCATAACTACAAATTCAAAAAGACACGGCCGATATCATTTTCCAACACTAAATAGCTAACTCTACGGTATACTGTACTGATTTACTCAGACGCATATTCATTCGAGTGCTATCTAGGTCAACTAGAACTAATGTCACATTCAACCTTCCACATTGTAACACCAAAGCCAATCAAAACTCATTATTCTATCGAAGCTCTCTTTATTTCAACTCACACTTAAACGAATAGACTTTTTAATACTTCAGTTACTGCAATTAAATCAAAATTCAATATACGATTATAAACATTAATGACCCTCATTTTGTATGCAGCGTATAATTCATTTCTTATTACTAAAGTATTAATAACCTACTGTATCAATATAATCATATTACTCTTATTCAAAATATTGTATTACACTGTATCCAGTATATTGTTAATTCAGAGAAAACATCTAATTGGTTCAATTTTTGTTACACATTTATTGTTTTTATTTACATCGGTTAACTGTTTGTTTTCTAAATAAAATAAAGATGTATTTTTGGTCGTTGCATAAATAAAATAAATTGAGTTGTGTTCTAAATTATATCAACAAAGCAATAATTTGCAAATGTCCGCCTAAAACTGTTTACTAAACGTAAGGTCACGTCACGTCTTTTGGTAGTATGTTTACGTGTTATTTCAATTTGATTGATTTTTCATACGCGCCACGTTATTTTCTCTCGAGTGGAAATGGCTGCTATTTATTATCTTTGTAGAAAATTCAATTATAAAAATAAAAGCTTTATAGTGAGCTTTGTGTAGAATTGTTCCACTTCTCTAAAAGGGAATCGGGTTCCTTTTAAGGACAGCAAAGTTGGGTTGCAGAGGTACTGCGACTGTAAAGCTTTCGTGTCGCGTATCAAAGGCAAAGTTTCGCTTTACGGATGTTTTTTGTTCGCCGATTTTGAATGCACTCGCAGTTGGTTACGGTGTAGGTGACATTAATAGTTTACGAAGCTTTATCTTCCCGGGCGTCAGGTATAAGTCTGAAAATATTTTGAATGAAACATTATTTTACAGCGAATGAATAAGTTGATAACAGTTGACATTGATTCTGTTAAATTTAAAAACAATTTTTTAAACTTATTTCGAAACATTTGTAAAAATTTATAAAAAAAATAATTATTCTTCATTAATTTCTTATTATGCAGGGTGGCTACCAAAATACTGAAAGATATAAAATAAAAATAACTATTTAAACACACGATTTAAAAAAATGTATTATTATATTTGGAAATATAATTAAAAACTAATTAAATGTATTTATTATAAAAACATACATATGAAATCATTTTTTCGAAAAATATTGTTGTGCTACCGGAATTCGAACCTGGATCTCTTGCCAAACCGGGGAAGGTGCAATATCCAACTATGCAACAACAATATTTAGCGATAAAATTGATTTTATATGTATATCTTTTTAATTAATACATTTAATTAGTATTTAAAATATCACACACCTATATTCTGAATAATTACATCTTCACAATAATATAATAGAATGTGTTCTCTCTAAGGAAATATAATTAATGTTTTTTTTTTCAATATTATGTGTGAAATACAACATCCCTTAAATGACTACCATTTTCCTGCTCATAAATACAAGGTTCTTCCACTGCACTTCCCACGACCGTATGCAAGGCTTAATTTATTTTTAACTGTAATAGAAAAAAATAATTAGTTTTACTTGTTGCTGGACATCATACATGGCCATTTTAATTTCCAAGGGATGCTCTATAACCTACAAAAAAAGAACACAAAAAAGATTACAAAGGAACAAGATAACTTTTTCAAACCCTTCAGTATTTAAGTGGGTACCATTATATAATATTCAAATATTTTTCCGCATGTTATACGTAGAGAGATTTGAAAGGAAATTGAAACATTACATTGGAATGATGTGTCAAAAATTTTTTATTTCGAAGTAATTATTTAAATTATGTCTTATGAATATTTTTCGCGCCCATCTCAGAATGTGTTTAAGCTATAGTATTAAAATAATCAGTAATCACAGTAGATATCAGAATATCACATGACGTCATATTTTATCTCTCATTTTCAAAGAAACATTCTCCTAAATGTTGTGATTAAGATAATGTCAAGAACTACGAGAAATTTATAACACTGATTAAGGTTAAAATAAATCCCTAGAGGGAAATCGGAGACCTTCTGATACATAATGTGTTTCCATCAGAAATAAGTTTATCTAATACTTTTATGGAAATGGTTGATTTACATATAATATTTTTATATATTTCAAAATCCGTGGTTTTATCAAAATAAAGTAAAATGCTTATGCATGTGAATTGCACTCGCTAGCGAAGATTTCCCAAGGCACTTGAGGCTTAAGCGGTACAGAATAAGCAACAATAAATCTTTTTCTGAGATTAACTTAGCTTGAGATACATTTAAACCATTTTCATGTTTTTAAAAATGTTGTTTTATCCAAATTGCATAAAAAATTCCCAATGTTTATTTCTAATAATCCTCGGTATAAAAAAAATGTTTTTTTAAAATAATTTAAAAGAAATGATCATTGTTTATAAATCACTTGTAACTAATTTAACGTCAACCGGTTACAATTCCATAGTACTTCATCAAGATGGATGCATACAAAATTTGTTAGTTTATAAAATTAATAATTATATCCAAGCACAATGTTAACGCTATAAACATCAAAAATATCAAAACAAATTAGATAAATCACTTAGAAATACCTATCTAAAAATATAAAGTTACCACCGGGCCTCGAACCCGGAACATTATCTTGCCGCAATAATAAGTTACCAATTACACCATGTAATTTTAATTTTATTTGTATTTTATAAGTGTTTATTTTATTTTAGTTTCTGATCTATAATTGACATTAACCATCTAATTTGTTTAAATTATCATAGAACTACGTAAAAAAATATAATTTCATTAAAAATGTATCAAAAATATCGTTTTTTCTGTATTCAGAAATTCGTTTAATTATTCGTTAATACGTTTTCAGAAATTCTCATTGAATAGGTAAGTTATATTATAATATAGATTTTTAAAAAACCCTAGTGTTTCATTGTAGTCATATAGGATTATATAGTTTTTAATGCATGTGAAATCTTTAAATGACAAATATTTATCACAAATATAAGAAAGCATTTTTAAAGATAATAAAAATATAAAGTTATGACAATAATATTACTCTTCTTGCGATTAAATTAAAAAGCTTAAATTGTATCATATATCAATACGTAACACAATAAATAAAACCAACGTTTCTAAACCCAGAGCGCGGAGATTGTTTCCCGTATCAGTGTGGGATTTGTGTAGGAACCTTGAAATTGAATCTAAGGAATAGTTATAAATGTTTAGTTTTATGTCTCTAAAATTACACCTAATTTTAAGAACCGAATAACCACATGCCATAGTCAAAATCGATTTTAACTTTGTTAAAAAGCCGACATTGTTTTATCACGCCATTTTCAGGATTCAAAGAAAAAAATATATTTAAATTTTGTAAGAAAATTCGTCTCACATTTGTTCTGGGTAATTCAATTAGTATCCTGAGGGTAGTTTAGTAATTATATCCCAGTTGAGGAGTACTGTTGAATGTCAGTTGAAATTGTCTAAATGTATATATAAATTGTCGACCAACAAAGACTCTTAATTCATTAAACACGTAATGCAATGAGATAAAGAACAGACGGTGCGAATTACAAAACACGTATACAAAACGATCTACTTACGTTTTACACAATGGTAAATATAACTACAATACAATATATACAGAGTGTAACAGACCTAGTCCACAATAATTTATGTGTGAATACCTGACTAAATTACGAGTCAAAAATGTTAAAGGAATAGTTACAGAAAATATTATTTTTAGAAATATTTTCAAAACCATGTTAACCTTTAAGTCTACGTAATTCGAAATAAATATTTGCAAAATGTATCATATATTAATCTATATCTTTACATCAGGTCCTAAATTATTTAAAAAAAAATAGTCTAGCCGCTCAAAATTCTATGACCTTTATTTTTTTGAATTCAATTTATAATATTAATTAATCGAAATAATTGCATAAATACGATTTTTTTTAATGCTTGTATCTCTGATATGGTTAAGATTAGGCACATATTCCATGAATATTTTAGACTCGTAATTTAGTAAGGTATCCACCCATAATATTGTGGACTAGATCTGTTACACCCTGTATATATATTTAAAAAAATGAAATCCTAGTGAACACATTTAGTATACTCTAATGATTATGTATATGTAATGACTCGTGTCCACCGAATAGATTTTCGACTCAAAATAATCTCTGAGATCCGAACTTTGCTACTATGAGTTTCTTTGGAGACATCTCTTGGCTTTCGTATTCCTCGTGTACATACTGTGTCTCAAAGATTCGTCATAACGCGCTTTTCTTGACGCTCATACGTCAAATGTCATTGTCGTCATGTTCGAAGGATATGTGATTTTGAATCTCCCCAGCATTTGTTGAAACGGAAAAAATCCTTGTAGTTGAACGTTTTATGTTAATGCTAAATGACTTATGTCTAACGTCCAGAAGAGATTGTTATATAGCTCTACGGTAGTTAGTTACGGGTGACGTTTATGTACACATGTCAAATCTCGCTGTAGTGTACACTGTTATGAATTTTTGTCTCTTTCTAACAATCCAATCCGATTTCCAGATTAAAATCTCATCACGTGTATACGGTATTTAGATGTATCTCAACTAAATTTCTGAGAATATCTCATCGTGTCTCATTCCGTAGACATGGGGCTTTACGGTCATAGTAATAAATCCGATTATTATAACAATACTTTACAATACGCGAGTCACGTTATACTAGAGCATTTCTTCGCACACTAATGGGTGCCCAACACAATATAAATTATATTTTACCTACGTAATAAAAGTAAATGAAAAATAAAAATGAAATTTGTTACAGATATATATCGAATCGCTAAATTTATTGTTCAAAGATGGAATAAGTTACCCGAATTGTTCATCCGACGTAAATAGTGGATATCCTAAACAATTATTATGTACCTACCACCTACTTATTATGAGAGAGTATAATTAGCTGATACCGTTAATAGGTAATAATGTCGACAATAAATAAAAATGAGCATCACATACTTAACAATATATTATTTATTAGGAGAACACATTCTAATTGTGAAGTTGTAATTATTCAGAACAGACGGTCTGTGATATTTTAAATATGAATTAAATATATATCTTTCAAATAATGGAACAATTAAATGTATTAATATCATAAAAGTAACATATAGATTCGAAAATTTGTCGCTAAAAATATTGTCGCTGTAGCATAGTTGGATAATTCACCTTCCCCGGCTTGGAAAGAGATCCAGGTTCGAATCCCGGCGGCGCAACAATAATATTTTTCGATGAAATTGATTTTATATGTATATCTTTCTAATTAATATATTTAATATATAATTTAACTTGCAGTCCGTTGCCGGCTGCACGTAAACTCTGTATTTATCATTAAATACATACATACAGAGCGAATATACATACGTTAAATGCATACATACATTATGTTCCAGGCCGATTTTGTTTGACTGCTAATTTGATTTGGCTGATATTTGTCAGTTAGCATTTGATAGTCGCAGAAAGTAGTTGATTACAAGTTATTAAAACATTTTATTTAAATATTAATAGTAATGCTGTGATCATCGCTATTGTCACATGTTGGAAAACTTATTAGTGGCCGAATTGGATCGATTTGGGAATGCAATGCATGTGGTTTCAACAGGACGGTTTCACCCTTTTTGCGTGAAATCTTTCCTGGCCGCGTAATGTCAAAAAGTGATGATATCGACTGGCCTCCTCGATCATCTATCACATGATTTGATGGCTCTGGACTATTTTCTGTGAAGGTACTTGAAATAAAAGGTCTACGCCAATAAGCTAACAATATTTCCGACACTATAGGACAATATTCGACGTGAA
Organism: Eubasilissa splendida; assembly: GCA_031772225.1. NCBI lineage: Eukaryota > Metazoa > Arthropoda > Insecta > Trichoptera > Phryganeidae > Eubasilissa > Eubasilissa splendida. The sequence goes on along the minus strand of CM062850.1, from coordinate 23,315,146 downwards.
ATTGAAGTGTGCGAGAATGATGTGAAAAATATAGTTAAAATAATACGCAGAGGCGATCACCCAATGTCATATTCTAAACGTAATTGTAATAAATCAAGTAATCGATAAATAAAAATTAAATTAGAAAATTGTGTTTTATTTTCTAGTTATTCAAAAACATCATCGGCCAGGAACATAATATTCAGCCTGTAGCTTGTGATAAAAAGAGTATTATTTATCACTTTAACCTAATTATTATTGACGTGCTTCTAGTCGAGTGGTTACGATACTTCCCTAGTGAGCTAGTGGTCGGGGGTTCCACTAGGCCATCAAGTTAGTTCTTTTTTCAAATCACAAACGTTCAGCTTAGTTTAAAAATAGTAAGAATATTGATGTGACACGTATTCCGTGTACGCATCTCTATTTAAAAAAATATTTACCAATTATTACTAATACTAATATTTGACATATAAATATTATGTAAGAGTATATTATTTAGTCGAATTTTCGGTACTCAGTTCACTGTGTAGACACTAAATTCACAAATAAAGAACCTACCTACCGGGAGGTGACAGGACATATTTTAATTTATGAACATGTGAATGTTTTAATTTTGAAAATGTGAATTACTAAATTTTGTCAAAAAATAAGTTTGACGTTTATGGGTATTAAATAATAATTTATAGTCTTCATGGTGACGAGTGTGATCATTTTTCCGTTACTGATATTTTTTAAATGTTTCAAATGTGACATTTGATGGGATGGCGCGAACTAGGATTACACATCAACAAATGACTCACGAGGTTAATAATTAAAAAACGTTAAATGAAAATAAAGTCCCTGTTTAAATGTTTGTAATGCTTTTTGCATTTTTGCATAATTGTTATGCATATTTAATTTATGTGTCGGAAAGAAAAGTTGAACATCATTCATCAATATTAAATAGCTGAAATTCGATAATATCATGAGTGTGCAAAAAATTGACTACAAAACCATTAAGATCAGATAAAAGTTACACCGAAAAGTATTATAGATAAGGTTTAGCTTGAGCGCTTTAAACCACCGCAAGTATAAGTAATTAATAGTCTACGAAAATTGTGGGATAGTACAATTACTTTCTATAAAAAAAACCCCACTAATTAATCAAGGTCAGTATTTACTACTTAATACAAAGTTAATTATATAAATTAATTGAAACAGCTAACCACAATGTTTTGATATTAAATAATAATATTATAAAAAATAACGCATTTCTCTACAGTCAAATTTTTTTATTCTCATAAAAGATTCCAATTTGTTTCGCTGCAAAATACATATTATTAATTTCTGTTTTAGATTAATTTTAGTGGTCGACAATTTGTCGGGTCGTGTGAGGTTGAATTACATATAAAATTTACTGTATCAGGTGAAAGGACATCTTGGTATTTAAATACGCAACCATTGTCAGTATGTTAACCACATGTCACAATATTAAATACGTTTCACAATACACAAGTACTGCCCGGTGGTGTTATATCGTTCATGTGAAAAGAGTTATTTTTCGTATTTTATTATATGATAATATTAAGTGTTTCTTTTTTTAATCTAAAAGTATTTTCACCACCACGTAATACGTTGTAATTTTTGTTATCAGAAAAACTTATCAGTTGTATAAAAGTTAGAATATTTTGAAATGTTATATTAAACCTGAATACTGAAATTTTACACAATATGTTTTCGATATGTGTGTATCTTCTATTATAATAATTTTATCTACCTATGCCAATTCTATTACGAGTATAATGATCCGAAATTATTGACAAATTTTTATGATACGATCGTAATTAATTTTATTTTTACATGCTTTACTAATTTAAAAAGTATAATCATTTTTTATTTATTTTTTATTTTATTTTATTTTTATTATTTTTTTTTAAATTTTTTTTATTTTTTATTTTTTTTTATTTTACGAAAATTCTGAGAAACCATATAAAACTTATGTGGTTAAATACAAAATAAATCAAATAAATTTATGAAAATGTTGAGCCTCGATGTCTTTACATTAAATATTAAAATAGAATAAAAGTAATATATTTCTCAACAGTCAAAATGTTTCATTCTCGTAGAATATTCTAATTTTGTAAGTTGCAGAATGTCTATTATTAATTTATATCCAATAGTTATTTGTCGGGTCAAGTGAGGTTGAATTACATAAATTATTTACTGTTTCAGATGAAAGGACATCTTGGTATTTGAATACGGTGTACTTAATCGGGCATGTATCGATTATACATTAAAGTACATATGTATTAATATAATATTTGACCCGAATATAACACATGAACGGTCGTAGAATGTCTGTGTTTGTCAAGATATTGTATGTACATTATACATATTACGTATATACATTACAATGAACATTTAGTTTATATTTCGTATTCTGTTTGGTTTTTTATTACCAACTTATTATAGTATTATTATAAATATATTTTTTAATAGGTATCAAATACAGACCAGTAAATGAATAGACATGAAATAAAGTGTACCCATAAGAGAGGGGTTTGGAACATTCGTTGCGGGACGAGAGACATTCTATTATACAAACAATCTTTGCGAAAACATAAATCCGATAATTTTTGAAACATTAATTTTCAAAATGAAAAATCAATTAAATTTTAGAAGCGAATTCCGATCTACAAGATTTAGAGACTAAATTGATATTCCAAAACTAAAATATACGGCAACCAAAAATCACTATATTTATCAAGACACCAATTTTTTTCCCAAAACAATCTCCCCATCACAATTAGAAAAATTGCAGACTACTATAAATTTTTATCTGAAGTAAAAAAATATGTACACAGATTAACTGAAACATAAATTCTCATATATACTCCTTCTCTATACACGAGTCTTACTCTCATAGAGAATAAATAAATGTTAAAAGAAATATATATATATATAAATATCCTATTGATTATTATAAAAATGTATTATATTGTCTAATATTAAAAAATAATAATGATTAAAAATTAAATTTTTGTGTAAACATGACGAATTTTTTATATTAATGCATATTATATTGTCAGCGCTTAAATTTTCGTTCGAATCGAGTCCTATATTTTAAAAAAAGTCTCGGAGCTATTTGATTGCTTAAGTGGTGTCAAAATTATCTCGTGGGTGACACCAAAATGTAAATATTGAAACAAGGAATTTGCGTTAGTTCATGTCTACATATTTATTAGCTTGTAGTATCAAAGATGTTCTTTATTATTTAGAAAACAAAGGCACTTAAGATAATTTTTATAGAGAACATGTAGTTCGGGATATAATGTTTAGGTAATAAAATATCTGCCCTTTCAATTACGATATTTACAATAGTATCTTGAGATGATTGAATGGTTTATACTTCTTGTTACTTAAGACATTTTATATATTGAGTGCTGTGCATTGGTAAAACAAACCGACTCTAAACCGCCCAAGAAATTTTGACAAGACTATTGTAAAAGTTTCATTCGTGGTGTACACGGATGAAAGTTTTGTCTCGAAACTATGATGATACACAATAGAGCGCGGAGCGAGACGTCATTCATTTTCAATTGTATTTTGAACAAAACACAAAGTGACCAACTGGCTTATCAGATCTTTACAGTCAAAACTACGAAACGCGAAAGCAAAGTTTTATCATTGTACACGTAGTCAAATAATATTTTGTCGCCGTCTAAACCATGAAGGAAATAATATATTTTGGATTATCACAGTAGTGTTTTGATCAAAGATTTTCAGATTAATTTAAATAAGAAGCAAAAAACATACGATTACTTAATACCATTATTCTGAAATAAAAATTTAGTACGTATAAAAACGTAATATTAATAGTGGAGTCACGTGGCCTATAACGTGCCGTAAAACTGCTATGCAATTTAGCAAAAAATAAAATTATAATGTATAGGTATATAAAATATGAATTAAATATATTAATTAGAAATATATACATATAAAATCAATTTTATCGAAAAATATTGTTGTTGCGCCACCGGGATTCGAACCTGGATCTCTTTCCTAACCGGGGAAGGTGCATTATCCAACTATGCTACAGCGACAATATTTTTAGCGACAATTTTCAAACCCATATGTTACCTTTTTGATATTAATACATTTAGTCGTTCCATTATCTGAAAGTAAAAATAAGGTAGATGGCTCTTTCAAATAATGGAACGATTAAATGTATTAATATCAAAAAGGTAACATATGGGTATATTTACAAACTTCACAATAAGAATGTGTTCTCCTAATAATAAAGTTGTATGAATAAAATGAAATGTAATAAAAATGAATTAATAATTCTGGCGTCTGCTATCAGATTACTCAAAGGTATTTCAGATTCCGTAAAAATAAGGTAGATGGCTCTTTCAAATAATGGAACGATTAAATGTATTAATATCAAAAAGGTAACATATAGGTTCGAAAATTTGTCGCTAAAATATCGTCGCTGTAGCATAGTTGGATAATGCACCTTCCCCGGTTTGGAAAGAGATCCAGGTTCTAGTCTTGGTGGCGCAACAACAATATTTTTCGATAAAATTGATTTTATATGTATATCTTTCTAATTAATATATTTAATTCATATTTAAAATATCACAGACCTATGTTCTGAATAATTACAACTTCACAATAATGAATGTGTTCTCCTAATAATATAGGTATATATGTAATAAAGTTGAAATAAAGAAAATAAAAAACATGTACAAATTGTGATAAGTAAAGTCATCAAAAACCAATTTACCGCCTGAGATTTATTGTATAAAGTCTGTACACACTCAAAACATTCGTTATGAATGATTCATTTTCAAACTCATAGGTAGTAAATTAATCATAATTTCGAATAAAACGGTACATCGTCGGTTCTGACGAATATGCTGACTCTTCACGAATATGCACAGACAGTTAGTCATTCGTGTATTTACCAATGAGCGCTTGTCCGTTATTAGTGAAACTAGTAACAGGAGTATGGTGTAAGCGTAGTGTTATCTCACATTTCTTAATTTAACTTAATTTAATTAAAAGTTTTGTAAACTATTACGTGACTCAGCAATAAAGCAAGCAAACGCGACACTCAATTAATTTGTGGTTCACGTTTGTTAATGTATTGAAAATGTAACAACATTTAAATAGAATTCGCTAATCTATTCGAAATATTTATTTATTCTTGATATAGTGCAAACATACGATATCTAAGATTTAACTTTCTTCCTGATTGGCAGTCTAAGTCCTTTAATTTTTCTCTAGTATGATGTTGATTTACATAAATTTTTCTTATAAATTCTGTCAATATTATTATTATTTTATTTATTATCTTTGTTTTATTAACCACTTAATTGAGTTTAAATACATCTACTGGTTTCGAAAAATACAATTTTCTTCTTCAGAATGTCATAACTAACTAAGACATATATTATTGTTTCTTTACCAAAATCTATTTTAAAAAAAAAAAAATTTTAGTACCTAACTCAAATTGTTACTTAACACAAATTTACTCGAACTTAGAAAAAAATTTTAAGAATGGGACTTGTAGTTAAATTTAGTTGATAATAAAACAAATATAATAAATAAAAATATGAATTTTAACCACAAAGTAATTGTAATTTTAAAAGTATCTGTCGATATTTTTTAGTGAGGATTTAAAAAAAATGTTAATACCATAACACTGAAATATATATTCTGCTGAAAGGTAAAAATCGTTCAGCGTTGCACTGATCTGAGTATATATATATTTTTTCTGAGTATTATTTTCGAAGCTTTATTTTGCAGTATCTACTGATAATTGTTTCATTTCTTCTTCGTGAAGAATAAAAAGTCAAAAATAAAATGCGGCTGCAGTAGTTTATGTGAGTAATAATAACAGAATTGTGTACTATTTTACAAGACTTAGTACTAATGAATCTTCTGATCCTTCAGAGACAGATTTTCTTTAGCTATCTTTTTAGTCACGTGTCTTGTATTTTTCGAAAGGTTAAATTTTGAATCTATTATGACTCCCAAATATTTTATTTCAGTCACTTCCTTCAGACTTTCATCATCTATGATAATTGTTGATGTAATTGGTATTCTTTTATTTTCAATGTTTATGATTTCAGTTTTGTTTATATTTAGTTAATTTTTCTTCAGCCATATTGCTATATTATTTAAATAATTCATTCAGTATAGTTGCATAATTGTCTTCCGCAAAAGTGCATCGTCTGAAAATAATCTTATTTTTCAATGTTTTAGCATTTTTATATGCAGAAGTATTCTTGTAAACAAAATAACGAGTAGTGGATTGGTTATACTGGAAGGAATCTGGCATTATTAGATGAATTTTAGTTCTGTCTTCTAGATTATATCTTGATCTTCAAGAGAAGTTATGAGTATCGTATTTTACGTCAATCCGAGTTTTTTAACAACTAGTTATTTGATAAACACATACTTACCTTCAGATCTATAAAAGATTAATTTTTAGAGTGAATTGAGATCTAATACATTATATAAGTTATAAAAGAGTATATGGATCTTCTCTGATTAACTATTTGCCGGATTCTGATCGATATATAAAATGACATTTCGTCGTCCATCTTTTAAATGGGCGTATCTCGTTTTTTGTTAAAATTGAGTTACAACTGGTATGAATAGCCCAAACACATGGCCATTATCTATTCAAATAGGCATATCTGAATTTTATTACAATGATTAGATAAAAATATTTTGGCGTAACTAATCTTATTTCCATGTGTCATTCCACACATTGCATGTGTTCCCTTAACTCTGAATAAAATTGATTAATTAATTTAATTGTATTTGAGATTCACTGTAATATAAAGTTGATTGCTTTTAAAAACGGAATAATAGATGTATTAATTGGAAAGATTGCGGATATAAGTTTAAAATTTATCGAAAATTAATATGTTGCAGAGAAAAAGGGTAAACGCGCTTCACTAAATATTTACGATATATCTTTTTTTCTGTATATCCTTCAAGCTGATTTATTTAATTTGTATTGTTAATATATCATATGCTGTAAAATCAACAAATTCTAGAAGCCTCTTTGAAAGATGGACGACGATTTTTTACTATCTTAATCTACTCTAATCTAATCAGATGGAATTCTAAATTCATATGAGTGCATAAACAAATAGATCATCAGTATTATGAGAATATATAATAGTGAATAATAACAGTGAATATATATCAGTGAAAACAGAGTCAGTAGACGATGGCTACGAGCTAATAATAAAGCTGCCGGCAGATAACAGGGAAGGTCCGAGTATATAAATCACATCACATAAATCATGTGATAGGAGCATGATAGATACATAGATTACGTAAAAAGCAATATTTTACACATATGTTACACATTTATATGCAATATTTTACATATATATATATATATATACTGTCTGTTTACTTTTAGGAGTGTGAAGCAAAACATCACACAGAGATTACATATTATACAGAGGGTTACAAATGTTTTTTTTAATAAGGTAATCTAACGGATATTTTTATCATTACCTGTATTTTGTTTTTAATTTTTTACACAATTTATTTTTACGTTTTTTTTTCGACTAAACTGAACTGTTTTATTATTAAGTGCATAAATTATAATTAAGAACTTGATTTACATATATAATTATTTATTCAAAACAAACTGAATAAGGATATTTCGTTAGGAATTCCAAATCATATTATTAAATAAAAAATGTTTGAAATGTTTAGACTTTTTTTGTCTGTCAATTATTTAAGTTTCTCACATGATATGAGGTATGTATAACAGAAGAATTGTGTGCGAAAAAAAAATTTAATTAATTAATTATAAAGTGCTTTGTTCATATAATTTAATAACTAAAGTCATAAATCTCGTGCTTTGTTAAAATAATTAGACCCAGTTTAAGACCCTCTTTAAGATCTCTCAGATATGGTATGAAATCATGACACTATTTAGACTAGAAACACTTTTAAAACTTTGATTATTTAATTCCGTTTTTATTTCGTATAATTACCTCAGGTAAAACAGATGGTGAAAGGCCTTCAAAACCACTCGACTATGTGCCACAACGCTACTAAAGATTTTTACGATGTAAGGGAGGTTGTGGCGGACGAGCAAAAGTATTACCGCATAATGGTAAATTTTTCGCTAGGACTATTCTGTAATTTGCTAGAGTTCACCCTCAGTGTAGGCTGCGTGTCGGGGGTGTAAGAGGGGGTAACATGACAGCCCTGTCGCGAATCCCTAACGGAACATTGACAACTTGGCGTGAGAGGGGACAGTTTACACGTGACAGAGAATTATATGCCCGAATTAAAATAAAAAAAAGGAAAATGAATTCGGAAGAAAATATGATTTTAATCCTCGTACGCACTATGTACAAAAACAAGTATTTTTGTTTTGTGAAATATGTTTATTATTAGGGGTATTCGGAAAAAGTGGCAGACTCAAAAACTTATTTTAATAAATATTTTTAAATTAGACAAATTCTTCACCATATTAAATATGATTTTTTTTAAATATATTATACTAACTTATGATATTTATTTCCCCGCAGGATATGGTAGAGAGGGTAGAACGCCACACTCTTGTATCCTGAAATACCACATATTCTTATTCACGCTTATGTCGATTGTTAAAAGCATCTAACAGAGTTGTCTTCCAACATATGATTTATTCAAATTAATTTTACAGATTCTGTTTTTGGATTTTTGATTAGTTTTTTTCATGTTGCATTCAACACTCGGTTCATACATTTTCATTACTATTCTTTCTTCATTCACACGTAGAACTTGTATAAACCATCTTAACGACCCTTTCTTAATACTTTCGACTATGCTATATTGTTTCATATTCTTACATTCATTCGTAATTTATCGTATGTTAAAATGTTTTACATTGTTCTATATTGTTACTATAGGAGAATCCATCAGGGTATAAATAAAAATAAAATAGTGTAATAGCACAGAATATAATATATATTAGATGAGTAAATAAAATTCTAAATAATTTTTACCTTCGTTACTCATTGAAAACAAAGGTTTTATGCAGATGCTGTGTTTAAATAATTAAAAAAATATTTTCAATCACTACTAAATCTAATTAATATCTATTGTAGTACATTCAAAATGCATTGTCCATCATGGAAGTAAAAAAAATATTCATCAACTGATGAGACACGCCTTCATATTACAGATTCATTAATCCATTGTGTTATTTATTGAATCGTATTCAAAATTTACAAGAAAATGTATCTTTACTGAATATTCATTTATCAAGTCTTTAAAAAATATTCAATTTATACGAATTTAAAACATAATTTTTTTTCTACAAATTTACGTTAAATGAACCGCATTTTATAATTCAGTGAATTTTTATTTTTTTACAGAGGTAAGACTGGATATCCCATGTATTACTAATTGGATTACAAACAACGCTGTAAATGTATGTATATAATTCATTAATTTAAATTTAAATATCTGTTTTAATATTTCAAACTACATACTTCGATTAGTCTATAAAAAAAGGATTTACCAAATTAAACATTTTGTATCAAAATTCTTACAATAATTTTCTCTTTAACGGCCTATGTCCATGAATGAGATTTTTATGAAATTTTCGATTCAAAACAATAATTCTTTAGAGACAACTCTATGTACTCGTACACAAAGACTCCGAGATTCGCTGCCTCGCACCATACTCACGCATGCTGTACTTCAAAGTTAAATGTCAGTTCATTAACATTGATGTTTTGTCCGTCGGTTGGGTGAATTTGAATCTCCTCAGTAACAGTTAAAACGGAAAAAATGTTTGTAATTTAAACACCTCTGTTTGTATAATTTTTTCAGAATCAATGGTTTTATGTATCTATGGTTCTATACATATGACGTTTGAATCAAGTCTCGCTGTCAAATCAATTTATATTATATTAGCACTTTTAAAAGATTCATTGTTGATTTACATACTATTATCCGAAATCAGGAATAGATTTATGTCATTATTGAAAATTATATAGCGATATTTTCAGTAAAATTTAACCTCATAAGTACGCCGAAGAAATATAATATAATAATATTCAAAATTTTGAAGCTCAGTATTTCGGTTTGATGTAAATGTCCCATGATAACTTGTTATTTTAAGGGTACGATATATTATGGTTTCAGGGTGTGGGTTCAAAATGAGTTTATTTAACGGAACAGCGTGTTTCAAAAATATCTTAGTTTAACATTGTTTTGAAGAAAAAACTTATAAATTATAATTAAAATGTTTCCTTTCGGATAAACGAGTTCTTTCTATATGAAGTGTATTTGTGGAATTTTTACATGCATGTAAGTAGTGGTTTCTAAAAATCTTTCAATTATTTTAAGTGATGAACTAAACCGTTATTAAGACAGTGATTGGTATCCGATATTAATTAATTAATTGATAATAGGTAACTGGAATTTAGCTGCTGGAGGTTTAGTTTCTAGTGTACCAATGATTGCTAGCTGAATTCCGAATAATCACTTACTGTAATCATTTTCACAATCAAATTTTGGTTTAATTTAATTTTATTGGTAGGTAGATGAGGTAGTTAATTATTTTTTTAGTTATTTAGAAAAGTGTACCTATATCCAATCCAAAGTAAAATAAATCTACCATATTATATATTATAATAATTACTCAATAACTTAATCTCAATATACCTATAATTCACCATGTAAATCAAATACCTCTGTTTATTTGTGCGATATAAAAAAAAGGTCAAATTAATAGATGCGTCGGTTTATATGAATATAAAGTCTCTTAACCCTTAACTACTGACGTACATTTTTTGTTTCATAACTACTGATTTTCGGTAAAAATGTCTTCAATAATGAAATGTTATTTGTATTATAAATCAATTTTTATCGTTTTATTTAAAAAAAAATTAACAGAAGTATGGTAAAAAATTTGATTTAATTACTGTTTTGGGTTTTTTTATACTTTTACGCAATGACAAACAAAATAGGATAATAATCACTTCTCGTTTTAATATTAATTTTAATTTAAAAAAAAAAAAGTGAATATTTTTATTTTAACTTACATATCAACAAATGATATTGACCACTTAATATAATTTATATGTAGATATATAAGAAAAGTGTCAGATAAAAAATTGTGTAATATTCCAACAAAGCGAATTTATTTTTAAAATTTTCGTAGCATTCACAGAATTTTTTTTCGTGAAGTCTATTAGGGATTTTTACACAAATTATGTTATCTTCTTATTTTTTATAGGACAAAGGTAGCAAGGCTTTTATTTTTCAAATTTTTCTTTATTTTAATCCACATTATCATCAGAAATTGTTTCTATTGTTCCTCGGTAGTTCCTTTATGTCGTCTTGCAGTTTCTTTAGAATATTCATATTAATAGAAATGTTTTTGAATTTGAGGAATTGTTAAATTTTTTGCTATATCCTTTAGAAAGGTTTTACCCTCAATATTTGGAGAATTAGAATAAAATTGGTTGATGTCCAGGTAATTTAATAATTAATATGTTATGCTGTAAATTTCATACCACATTATCGGGTTCTTTTATAGCTCTTTTGAATCTATTTTTGATACAGAAAGTTCTTTTTTAATATAATAGAAGATAAAAAAATGTTGACATAGAAATAAATAAAATCTGATTCCTGAGAGTAATTCTCAATCTTCTTGACCGACGCAAGTCGTCGATCACAAGTGGTGGAGATGAAAGGAGATAATATGGAGATAATTTAATACGTTCATTTTATTCTTATAACGCATTTGTCATAAGACCCATCTAACATGATCTCCATCTTTATCTCTCAACATTTAAATTAATATGTGATCTTTTTAACGTGGTACAAATGGTATTTTTAACGCAGATAAGTATGTAACTTATCAATTTTATATAGCATTGAATTCAAAAATGATTATTTTTATTGCGATTCGCTTTGCATACGTGGTTTTCCACTAATCATTTTTAAGCGCAAATGATTTTTTTAGGACTAGATAAAATGTAAGTTTTACAATGTGCATATTTATAGAAATACGATTTAATTGGCTCGGTAGATCTGTGTTACTGCATGGCTAGAGAAGGGTTAAATTCTGTATATTCGGTGGTTTCCGCAACAATCCAGATTCTCTCTTGTATTTTAAAAATACTCGGTAATAATAAAGATATGTAAACATAAATTTCACTAAAATATAAAAAAATGTTCAGTAGTTACCGACGTGCAGTCAAATTGATCGCGATGTAATGAAAAAAGTTTATGACTCACATGCGTATCTCACAAGGTCATGAATCGTACTGATGACGCACGGAAATAACTACAGGTACTGAAATAGGGGGCAGCCATAAGCTAGGCGTATACACTCAATTATTGCCGGGACTAAACTATTGAGTCAACTTTCATGTGCGTGCTCCATACAACTGAACGGTTGCGGATCGACTGTTTAGTCAAGATTATGCGCACACCAATACACGGCAATGTAGATAAATAGCGACGAATAGTTCAACTGTTTTGTCAAAAGACGATCGATGAAGTTATTTGATTTTTTTATCGAGCAACTATCGTGTCGTTAATATGCGTACTCCCATATGATACAATAGCCTTTTGACATACAACTAAATAGACAAGCGATTAAAAATTGTATGTTTGCGCCTAGCCATCAGTTGCAACCATAGCAAATATGCAAATTTATTTTTTCACAGAAGAACAAATTGACCATACCTCATTAGTTAAGGATTAATTTGTCGTCATTGAGAACACGAAAGATCGCGAGAGAGAGAGAGAGAGAGAGAGAGAGAGAGAGAGAGAGAGAGGGGAATATTACGTATTACAATAACTTAAAGAGGTATAACAGGATTAATTAATATTTTAATAAAGTAATATTATATATTGTACATTCAACAATTTGACATAATTATTAATTTATGAGATTTTGCGTACGCAGTATTGAAATGTAACACACTTTGAAATTTGTCTCGGAATACTTTTGACTAGGGAATTAAAGCATCTTATTTAATATTATAATTCATGTTTGACGAAAATAAAGTTTTTAATTAAAATAATATTATGTAAAATAAGATGTTTTAATGTTAAATTGCAATGGGAATATAACTTTTAAGTACTGACGTGGAATAATAAACCGTGAATGTAATGAATTTAGCGCAGGCATTTTCTGAAATTACTTATTTCTAATTAAAATATAATTATCTTATTATCTATTGATATTATATTAAATAACTTGTGTATTAATTTAACATCATATACTACATTCAGTACTTTGACGTCGACCGGTATCGATAACTCTGTATCTTCATCAAGGCAAACGTGCACTAACTGTTGTAAGTATGTATAGTTAGTTAACATATATATATTTTTATTAGGAGAACGCATTCTTATTGTGAAGTTGTAATTATTCAGTCTGTGATATTTAATTCATATTTTTTTTAAATAATCCTAAAATGATCCGTATTAAATTGTAAGTTTTATATTAACTTGGAATACATGTTCAATCGTGTTAGTTTGTAATTAACGTAAGTACACACGTTGCCTTTTGAATATGTAGAGATTTACGCATACATACGAGTAAACAAACATTTAACGATATTAAACAATTTTTTAACACATTTTTCGGAGTGATTTAATTCTGGCGTCTCCTAGCGTGTTGAGATTCGTTGCAAAATAAAGTTGATTACTTTTAAAAATGGAATAAATTTTAAAGAGCTACAGAATTTGTCATTAACGTACTTTTATGATTTAGCGGAATTGGTAATAATATTTGCGGCCTATATTAAAATTGACATGCTTACTACTACTTAATTACTTACTTACCATCACGCCGTTTCCCCGCGGGGGTAGGCAGAGAAGATAGAGTGCCACACTCTTCTGTCCTGACACACAATTCTCGCCTCATTCACATTCATACATCTTCTCATACAAGCTCGCCGATTGTTGAGGCTTCTAACAGAACCATCCTCCATTATCTGGTTTACCTGGTCGTGCCAAGTCTTCCGCGGACGTCCTCTATTTCTGGTGCCATCAACACTTGCGTCATATATCATTCTTACGATTCTCTCTTCATTCATCCGTTCCATATGATCAAACCACCTAAATGATCCTTTCTTAATCTTACTCACTATACTAACATCAGATTTACATTATTTCCTTATTTCTTCATTCTTTGCTCTATTATAAATAGATTTGCCACATACACGTCTTAGTGATCTCATTTCCACTGCATTCAGTCTACTTTCGTTCCTCTTCTGCCCGCTCCAGTCCTCACTTCCATACATAAGTGTCGGTACCAGGACTCCATTGTGCACCGCTAGTCTTGCGTCAGTTGATAAATTCCCGTTAGATACAATTCCATTCAAAGCGCCGTTCACTTTATTTTCTGTAGTCACCCTTCTTTCAATATCATTCTCAGCCTTTCCGTTTCTATCAAACATACTTCCCAAATACACAAACTCATCTACTTGTTCCAAATATTCATTACCTATAAGTATTTAGCACGTTGTCTTGTTTTCCTTCTTCTCGAATACCATCACTTTCGATTTGTTAACATTCATCATGAGGTCGCTTTCCTTGCATACATCGTATATTCTACTCACTAGACTGTAGTTCTTGTAGTACTGCATCATCGGCATACAACAAACAGCATAAAATCAAATCGCCCATTTTTGCTCCTACAATGTAGTTTTTTCACACATTTATCCATATACAAGTTGAACAGCCATGGAAATATTACACAACCCTACTTGACACCCTTTGTAATGCTCACTACCTCATTATTATATAGTAGAAACAATTTATTCCGAAAAGTTATCGTCGACAAGCAAATGCTATTAATCCCTATTGTATGTGTGTTATTATTATTTACTGAAATATAATTATCTTGGATTGTCATTATATTATAATCACATCGTCTTTAACGTCTAAAAGTGTAAGCGGTTACGGGTATATAGGTAGGTACATTTAATATGATTAAATATAATTACTGTGTCTAATATTTCAGCAACGAGGTACTTAATAGTAGTTTCCACTCAGATTTCAGCACGTATTCGTAGTTGATAATACTAGTTAGTGTATTTGACATTAAATATTGTTCGGGACGTTGTACTGTGATACTATATTATATTCATACATTTAATTAAGAGTTATATAATAATACTCGTATTCAACATTTGAATATGTAGCAGTAAAATAAATAATTGAAACTAAACATATTACTGATTTGATGGTACAGAAAAAAATTAAACAAAATGTCGACATTAAATATATCAAGAGAACACATTATTATTGTGAAGTTGTGTTCTCTTAATAATAATGTTGTATCAATTTAATAAAAATGAATTGATAACTCTGGCATCTGCTATCAGATTACTCAAAGGTATTTGAGATTCTGTAAGAATAAGGTAGATGGCTCTTTCAAATAATGGAACGATTAAATGTATTAATATCAAAAAATATAGGTTCGAAAATTTGTCGCTAAAAATATTGTCGCTGTAGCATAGTTGGATAATGCACCTTCCCTGGTTGGGAAAGAGACCCAGGTTCGATTCTCTGTAGTGCGACAACAATGTTTTTTGATAAAGTTGATTTTATATGTATATCTTTCATATATATATATTCATATATGTATATCATATTTTTGTTAAACCTTTCTCTTATTGGGTCTGAATCGATAATGAATCGCTATCACTTTTACCTGAATTTGAATCCTTGGATCTGATGTCGATATTTTAACTAATTCGAATATGTATTGAACATCTGTCCAGAAGTCTTTTAAAAATGATATTACTACTACTACTGAAATCCATAGTCACATTTCTTTATCTAAACATTCTCGGGATATTAGTAGTATTCGTAGGTACTATGGGTTGAAATAAAATACATTACTTGGATATAACTTTATTTTTCTCTGATTAACGTTTCTTCTTCTGTTCCTCTCAGGGGTCTCGTTACAGTCACTAGGATTCTTGGCTTGGTTTGGAGGTTAAAATATTATTATTAGATTACGTGTTTAAAACGGGAAGCGGAGTATTCTCAGAGTACTGACTAACACCAATAATCTATTCATGTGGTTTATCATCAGTCATCAGTGATCTGAATATTCTCACTGAAATATCTTATTTACTTTTATTTCAAAATGAATTACTCCTTACATATGTATTATCATTATCATCAACTTCAGCCATTATCGACGAATTACTCATGATTCTGCATCTATTTTCGGTACTCTATCAATAATAATAATAATAATAATATTGGTTAATTTTGATAGCGCCATTTTCGTAAAAAAAATCACAAGGACGCTTCACACATAATCTTTTTGACTTACAATATCTTTGTATTTAAAATAAAAAAACTATCATATGGACTATAATAATTTTAGTTTCTTCTGAAATAAAGTCTGTGATGTATTGGTTTTTATGACGGATGGCAAACAGTTCCATGCTTATGGGTCTCCACCGCAAATGCCCGTTCACTTCTTGCAATGGCTGGTCGGTTCTATAACCCTTCCTGCGGCTGACCTGAGAGTTTGACATCTATTATTCAAATTATTTGGGATACAAACCTCTTGAAGTTACAGAGGCGGCGTGTTATGTGTCGCCTTGTACATCAGTCTGCACAATTTAAATTCAACTCTTTCAGGTAACTCGAGCCAATGTAGCTCGTGCAAAAAAGATGTTATATAAGAGAAATTATAAACTCCATATATTGTTCATGCTGCCGCGTTTAGAATGAATTGAAGTAAGTCTATCCAACTGAAACATCAGCAGGCCAGCATAAATTCTGTTACAATAGTCTACACGTGACACCACAAATCCATTTATAAGTAGTCGAGCTGTCTCAGGAGGAAGATGTCTACGAATATTTTTAATCTGTTTCAGTTGATGTCAATATGCACTGACAGTTTTGCTGATTTGTGTATTCATTGAAAGATCTGAATCAACGTGCACGCCTAACAATTAAACTGCAGATTTAGCATTCGCAGACATTGATTTTTGTATTAAGTGTTGCCTTCTAGGTGTTGTTGTCCATAATAGCTCTGTTGTGGATGGATTCAATGTAAGTCTATTTTATGCCATCCACTCGTCTATATTTTCGGCACATCTTCATTTTTTCCTTTTACTACTTCTGTCTTATCCGGCTTACAGAAAAAAAAAATCTTTGCCATGTCACTTTGCCATGAAACTTTAGGCGTTCTATAGATCGTTTTTATTTCATAGACATCATTCAAGAATATTTTTGTCCAACGGTTATCTCGACGTCTCGAAATATGGCTACCATTGCCATTTACGCATTTTAGTTGTAATATTCACTTTGGTTAGCTCTTTAACTTTCACAAAATATATTCAACGTAAAAATGGGCATTGCTTTAAGCATAATTTTAAGGTTTCTTTTTAACATTTAATTTTTAAGAAATATATATTTATTAAATGTCTTAAAACTTTAATTTATAAAGAAACCTTAAAATTATGCTTAAAGCAATGCACACTTTTTATAAAAATGAGTAAGTCGTATTGTAGATTATAAATAAACAAAAGACTGTTCAGGTTTTATGATTTTGGAATAATTAGAATTGTCGGTGCTTCTTTTGTTATATTTCAAACATTTTTAATCAGTACTCTCCGACGGTGATTGAAAAAATGTTTTTCTATAAATGCGGTTCATTAAATTTGAAAATATAAAGAAAATATTGAAACGCATATGATTGTAGAGCTTTTCAGTCCGGTTCAGAATAGTTGTTGCGTGAAGATGATTGGCTAGTAGGGGTTGGCTGAATTTCGCATCAGAGTCCCGTTGGCTATATTTGGAGCGGAAATGGCTGGTAACTACTATTCCAGCCTAGGTGCGAGTATTTGAAATGGCTGTCATATTGGCAAATCGTTATGAATATTTTAGACACCATGAGAGCTATTTTGATTAGGTTAGTTAATGTTTTTATATGTGTCATTATGAGGGTCAGTGCAAATAACGGATTATTTATATAAATACATAATAGATATCTCATAAAGACGCAGCTATTCTTATACTTAATGGAAAATATATAGAAGTATGGGTAATTACAAGGTTAACGACATGTATTTGGCTGCCTGAAGTGATCACTTTGTATAAATATAACGTTCACCATTCTCAACCATCAATTTCCATAACTATCTAATTTTTGAAAGTTGTATATATGTTAATATATGGATTCGCATCGCAATATGTGGACCACTATACTATCACCATTTATGGACTAAATTTGATCATTCAGCATATATGTTACAATGAGTATCAAATTATTTTTTTTAAAATTATTAAAGTTATATTCTTTATCTGTAAAATGATTTTATCACATTATACCAGAATACGCCTGAAAAATCAATATTTTGACCATTATATTATTAGCAATATTTGAATAATAATCGTGCGCCCTGTACCATACTTTCGTATATTTTTCATTAAATATAAAAAAAAATAGCTTCGTCTCTATGAGATATCTATTATTTCTTTAATAACAGTGCCTTTGTATGTGAAAATCCAGTGATTGTGTGTTCTGAATATTTTTATATTTATCATAGTAAAAATCTTTTAAGGGTTGTTTAATTCTTTGTTTGATTGTCCGACTCTACTAAGCTATGGTTATTTAGGCATTCCAAGCGTGGCATGTTTTATTTATTATCATCAAAATACTGTAGATATTTTTCCCTGTTTGAACTATAGCACCCCTCTTTATTATATTGTCATTCCTGTAAATTGTAACTTCACAACAAAAAATGTATTTTCGTTAAAACTGAGTATAATGGGATTTGTTAGATTTCATAACAACTGCATAGCAAGAAGACAAGTGCACACATGACAACTGCATATAATACAATTGAATATAGTCGGCTTGTAACTCTCTTGTCGTGACTTTCTATTAAATAACTTAACTTATCCTGATTTAACGTAAAATATCTTCAAGGTATTGTAAAGTAACGTGCATTTATTTACCTAATACACCTATACTACATATATTTTACAATTACTCTGTGTACAGTTGTTCATATTAGTATGTGTAGGTTTGAGTTCAAATAATTGATTGATAAACATTTTTATTCTCACTGTTTTGAACTCGAGTGAAACACTGTAGTTATGTTTTCAGCGTCAAATAATTTATTTACTGAATATATTCTATTTCTTAATGGAACCTAGCAACTATGGAAACCGTCAATTTACGTGCAGCGGAGCGAAATAATTCAATGGAACTTCACCCGAACCAGTCGTAAAATTTTTCAGCCAGCTATTCGCCTTCTGCTCCGAGTTCTTCCATAATGTTTGCTATATGATCATTTGCAGTTTACTATACTTATTTTTCCTCAAGACATGGCTAAAATATTCCAGTTTTTTTCTCTTTATTGTGAGCATGACTTCTCAATTTTTATTCATTTGCTGTATAATATCTTTACTATTCAATTCATCCGGCATCCACCTATACACCCACTCAGTATTTTTCAGAAGCAACTGATTCAAGGTTAAAGTTTTCACGCCATACAATAAATAGTGAAAATATAATAATAAAACGTCTCGTCTCCAATATTAGTTTAAATTAAATTTCAATTTGTGATCTAATTTCTTGCGATTGGTCCCATTTTCTTTCAGCTAAATCTACCAAATTCAAGATTTTAAATACAAATTAAATGTATTAATTAGAAATATATTATATATACAATCAATTTTATCTAAAAATATACTGTTGTTACCGGAATTCGAACCTGGATCTCTTTCCAATCCGGGGAAGGTGCATTATCCAACTATGTTACAGCAGATAGTACCTTTGTCGACAAATTTTCGAACCCATATGTTACATTTTTCAAATTAATACATCTACCGTTCCATTATTTGAAAGCCATCTACTTTGATTTTACGGAATCTCAAATACCTTTGAATAAACCGATAGCAGATGTTATAATTAACAATTAATTTTAATTAAATTTTGAACACATTGATACAATTTATATATTATTAACCTTTCCCAAACCGTGCAGTAACACAAGTCTACCATCATAATTAAACCTGTAATATTTCGGTAAATACATGCAACATAAAATTCATATTTTAGATAATCCTAAAGAAAATATTAGCGCTTAGAAATGACTAGTAAAAAACCAATTATGAAAAGGTAATTGTACAAAAGCAAAATTTTTTTCCATTCAATCCGTTGTAAAATGAATATGTTGGTAAATATACAATTTGTGATATGAAAGACAGAGATCACACATTATTTTCACAGTGAAAAGAACAACAAACATACAAATGTAATTATCTCTTTCTCACTAATTAAACGAAGAGAGATAATAAGAAATGACACTTTGTATAAGACTTAATAAATGCTCTAAATTATGTTATTAATCATTTTTTCAAAATTGAATGCTCAATATTTAGAGTAAATATGTGCCATTAAAGCCATTTAAGCTAATAAAAACATTTTTTCTAACTATTATTAACGGTAACACGAGTTGACAGTATGGCTGCGTTCGAATAGTTTATATCGTGGTATGGTAAAGGTTAAGAAAAACACATTCGTATTGTGATATTTTATTATTCAGAATAATTCGAAAAATATCGTTGTTGCGCTACCGGGATTCGAACCTGGATTTCTTTCCAAACCGGGGAAGGTGCATTATCCAACTATGCAACAACAATATTTAGCGATAAAATTGATTTTATACGTATATCTTTCTAATTAATACATTTAATTAGTATTTAAAATATCACACACCTATATTCTGAATAATTACAACTCGACAATGTGAACGTGTTCCCTTAATAAGGAAATATAATAAATGTTTTATGCGTGAAATACAACATCCCTCAAATGACCACCATTAACCAATTAACTAACTTACCATCACAACGTTTCCTATCCGCAGAGAGGATCGAACGTCACACTCTTCTATCCTGACACACAATCCTCACCTCATCCACATTCATACATTTTATCATATAAGCTCGTCGATTGTTGACACTTCTAACATGACTGTCTTCCAGTACCTGGTTTACCTGGTCGTGCCAAGTCTTCCGCGGAAATCTTCTATTTCCGGTGTCATATATCTTTTTTACTCTTTTCTCCTCATTCAACCGTGAATGTGACTTTTTTAATCTTATTCATTATGCTAAGATCAGTTATTCTTTACTTTGTCATTAGTCTACCTCTTTCCTCTTCTGCCTGCTCCAGGGCTCACACCCATACATCAGTGTCGGTACTAGGACTCCATTATATACCGCTATTCTTGCCTCAGTTGACAAGTTCCCATTAAATATTATTCAAATAATAAAAAAAATACTTTGCTTAAACCACTATTTATTGATTGTTTAACATATTTCGATATGTACGGTATCTTCTTCAGGAAATAATATATACTTAAATTAAAAATACAAGCAGAGATAAAAACAAAACTATAAAGTATAAGTGGTGGGTAACTAAGTAAAAACTACCATGAAACTACTATTAAAAGGTGACTATTTGCAAAACATTGGAAGATTCTGAGAAACCATTACTGTTTCCCGTGATGTTTTATTTAACTATATATGTATTCTGTCTCTCCTTTTCACATGTAATTTTATATTCTATCTTCCCCTTTATGTATATAATATAAGTGCACTTTTTTGTATTTATGATTAGTTTCAAATACGTCCTGATGAAGCTTGAGATAAGCCAAACCGATTGACGTATAATAAATTTCATGGTTGTTATCATTTTATTTAATATTGTAATTATTGTTCTCTTTTCTCTGTGCATTATCGGTATTCATACTTTTGTAATAATAAAGTAACATGGTTATATTTTTTTTTTTTATCTATTATAAACAGGTATACATTATTTAGACGATTTTAATAAATAACTTGTAAATTACATGGTGGCAGTTTAAAAAGATGAAATAAGTTTTTATATTATTTGTTTATGTTACGTCCGTGCACGTCTTAGTATGTTTGTCACTTATTTTTTAAATCTTCCAATGTTCAATTGCCTTCTCTGTCGCGTTAAATCGATATATAATTTTAATCAGCTGCAAATGAGTCACGATTGCTCTATTTTTGTTCTAGCTGAATTTTTGAGATGTTATTATAATGTGTTGATATTTTTCACGTGTTTTGTGTATTCAACGTCTTATATTATAAATAATATGACCTTTCAACATTACGCTATCCAATTGTTCCTATAATGCTTTTTTAAAATTGGCTTTTAGGTAAAATAAATTAATTAAATTCTCGTTCAAAATAAAAATAAATCTTTAATTACGTATTCTCTTTCGAAACACCGTACTTAAGCAAAATTTAACAGTGATTTAATGTCAGAATTTAAGCCTCGGTAATTTTAAAATAACCCACACGTTAAATATAATTTAGACTACTATATTTTCTACCGGCATATAATCACATTAAACATGTGAAAATATAACATATTTTTGCATATTTCATGAATATGCAAAAAAGTTTAAATATATGTTTTACAGCAAATAAAACTGTTTTTGCAAACTTCATAATTACAGTATGTTTGTTTTGAGAACATGAGAATTAATCCAGCACCAATGACAGCCCGGGGCGGGCCTAGGTCGCCTCAAAGAAATCCCTCTATTCGACCCCGAGAACATCCTGGTTCCTCCGCATCCCGTCCAGTCTACAGTCGCAGTCTTCCAATGCTCTGTATCTCCTTTAGTTTATGGAATATCAGGTGCGCACATGGTGAGGACTCTTCCATTCGGGCCAGGTGCCGATCAGATTATAATATTGATGTCGTTGGACCTTGATAAACTTGATAATGTCTGGCTCACCATAGAGCTCATAAACTAGAAGTTATTGCGATGACGCCAAATATTATCATCGCAAATTCATAGCGTTATGGGGCGTTTAGGTTAGAATAATATGGAAATTTTGATTAAGATATGTGTATGTGTGAGTTACTGTAGATCAGAAAGATCTAGATGATTGTGTGTGTGGTGGGTGGTGGGTGTCCCAATCATCCATCATTCGCTGTGTCTTATTATGAAACGAAAACTACTTATGTTTGTTAATTTATTTATTGTTGAACACAGTTTATATATTTCAAGAAATGATTAAGCTATGCAATTAAGAGTCTATACGCGAAGAGTTTCAGAGGCGCTTTAAGTCAGCCTTTTAGATAATTGCGTGCCCATTAGTATTGGAACCTGACGTCGGTTCTGAGTGCGCTTGTATGACTGTCGGGAGCTCTATTTCACGCAATGGAATGATAATAATAATAACAATAATAATAATAATAATAATAATAAGAATGTTTATTCCAGCGTGATCAGGTTTTTTTTAAACCGATTCGCCAAAAAGATAATATATATTAAAGTTACGAAATAAATATAATGTTATGAAAAAGAAAAAGAAACCCAAGGAAAATATTGACAAATAAAAAGTAAAAAGTTCACACATGTATAAATATTATATATTATATGTAACTATTCTGTAGGCGTTGCCATTCTCTGGTCAGGGAGCCAGCTTTCCACGAGAGCGCCGCTTCCACCAGAGAGTTGGTGCTGAGCTCCAGCCGCAGCTTTACGCCCGCAACTCGATGTCTCAAAAGCGGAACGAATCCATGTATAAACGAGGTGCGTTTAGGTTCATCGGCGATGAGGATGATATCAATACATATTTTTTAATAATTAAATATCTGACTTTGCAGAAAATTTTAAAATTTCATTTTATCCGTTATTTTGAGCTATAACAGTATCAATATGTTGGTATCGTAAATATATCGACAGAAATATGTTAACACGTTCGCCTGTGACCAATGTTATTTGTCGACCGACTAGTTTGGCACAATAATGAGTCCCACAACGCTCGTAGTATTCGTAAATGATCAGAAACGCGAAGTTCCTACATAAAATGTAATATGTTTTAATTGTGAATGTATGTACATTGAATATCTATTAATTTATTCGTTTTAATTTTTTGTTCTATGTACTAGATGGGTAGGTACTTGAAGAAGTCAGTATTATTTGGGTATAACATTTTATTTACACACTAGTGTTTAGAATCTGTATAGAATAGTTCCGTAACAACTAAAAAAATTCAACAATGTTATTTACATAAATAAATTATTTGTTAATATATGAATTGGTCTACATATTGTCTTCCATGACAATGTGTCAACCATTACGTTGATATGAACATGAACAGAATTTTTTTTTGTTTGAAAAACACTTGTCCCTCAACTTATCATTTTGCCTGTGATTTCAGCGATAGTCTTGAAACGTTAAAAAAATATTTTGACGTTTTAACTTTGAAAAACGACCGTTTTATCACACAGAGTTACTCGCCGAGGAGGCGCCATATAATCGATACGATAAGACACGTGTTAATAATTTAAAGGTGTAATCATCGGCGTGGCGCCAAAAAACCCGTGGGATAGATTTTAGGAGAACAAAGACGTCTTAGTGAAACGTCACAAGCGGCGACCTGTCGCCGTATAGGTACTTGCAAATATGACTATATGTATTGTTATGAATTTAAATAAAAACAGAGTATTCTGCTGGCGGAAGCCATTCTCGATTTTGCCGCCATAGTTTGCCTATATTTAATATATTTAGTGTTTCATTTTTTTCGACCTCATAATCATCATCATCATCGCCGGTTGAGATAAGCCGAGATCGGCGAACCACCCTTGTCTACATTCTTGTTTCCTATACGGAACAACCGTCATAAACAAAAATTCACTTCCTTAGTCTAAGGATGGTTCCGTAATAAATGAAAAAAATATAACGAAGTTGTTTACAATTAAATTCTTTGTTGATGAATCGATGATGAATGCGTTTATCATTTTGTTGATATAAGAATCGTAGACACGAGATGAGCAAAAATTTTTCTGTTTGAAAAACGCCTTTCCTTCCATGGATTGTCTTCAGCCATCGTCTTGAAACATTAAGAAAAATAGTGTAACGTTTTAACTTTGAAAAATGATCGTTATAAATGGAAAAAAGAAGCTTAAAATCATGAAAGTAGGTAATTATTGAATACAATTACCTACCTACCTGCATAATATTTGTATCAGAAATATGAATATTACTATTTTCAATTCTAATTTAAAATATTCTGTATACTATAGAATTTGACAAAATTGCTAGATGTAAAATATATCTTAAAATATGTATAAAAAATTTACATGACAGTATATGTATGTAGAAAAGGTCTACCTTTTAGATGTAATATTATATATCTTCCAGAAAATACCGTTTTTCTATCTCACATTTGTATCATTTCTTGCTCGTAAATAATATATAAATGTTTTATTGTAATATTGTTGGAAGGTACAACAAAATTCTTCTAAACTCAAATATAACATGTAACGGATAATTTAATATAATCCGTAAAGTGAAATAAATTGCATATATTTCGTAAAATGAAATAAATTACTTTTATTATATAAATAAATTACTTTTATTTGTCATGTAATGACTATTTGATTATGTTTATTAATTAAACATAGATTTTGACTTATTATTTAATGAAAAAATAATGCGATACGCTTAGGAAGACAGGTGGAGTGATACTAAATAATAATAAATTCTACTATTTACGTAGGTAACAGTTTTTGGCATACGTATATATAGGTAATTTAATTTTCCATGTTGATTTGAGAATCAAAAAGGTGACTTAAAACATCAATTTTTCTACATAAATTGATGAGTTTGATGTGATAATGCCCGGAAAATGTATATTTTCTATGTATCTCCAATAACTAGTGACAATAACCCAATGTATGTGTAGTACAGAGTTTAGTTGTGAAGATTAAAATAAACATGTTACACCACAAAGTAACTGCCATGTCAAATAATGATGTCTTATTACAATATATCGAACATACATTAGATGTTAAAAATAATACGTTTTAACACGAAAAAACACTAATTTTGCCGGATATTTGTCGCAGATGCTGCGGTCATTATGAAGTAAGCATTTATAATATTAAATTTCATCAACTATATCAAAACCAGCATTTTTGTTGACATAAATATACTCAAAATAAATAATAACTTAAAATAATCATAATATTCACTTCATCTGAAAAAACTTAAGAAAAATGATATTTCTAAAATAAATAAGAAATTTTTAATAACATATTCAAAATATTATATATATATATATATTATAATACGTGCTAGTTATTTTCATGTAAGACATTAATCCCGCGCATGATAAAAATACAAACGTCTCAATTTAGTTCAGTTCGGGACAAATCTTACCAGTGCACGGTCCCACCCCCCACCCTTCACCGGAAACTATTTTGGAAGCTGGCGTTCTCGTGTCAGTTTGTAGTGTTAACTTTTTGGACATTATTATTAATTTTAAAACTAACATACTTTGTATAAATCACTTTAATCAATCGAAAGAAATACAAGAGAAATTTAAAAAGTAAATCTCTAAATCAATGTGTATCACAAAAGCGTGAACGTAACAGAAGGTTGACACCAATCCAATCAAATTAATCATGAAATGTTGTATATTAATGATCAAGAAACGTGTAGAGTTTTAATAAAAAATATGTTGTTTTGTCAAAAGAAAATCCGAAGGGATCGGGGATTTATAAGGGTAGAAGATTCATTCGCCCCCTTGAGGAGGAAAAAAGACGCAAGAGACATTTCGTTTCGCGTCTTGACGCAGCATATCAGGGATATACAACCGGTCAGTCAGGTAGCTCTTCCAGTCAGGCTGTCGTACCAGCATCTCCCAGCGAGATACCCACACCCTAACAAACAAACTAAAGTATGAGGTTCCTCTCACACCATAGTACGTCATGGTTTTAAAGAAAATGATGACTCATTCCTAAATCATCCGTAACAAAATAATTGAGCCTCAATGCAAAATGGAAGGGCGTATTGTGTAATATATAAAAATATCTCTACTACGCGGGTTGTATATTAAATAGCAAAAATAAAATTGATCTCTTGTCCTTGTACGAAAAAAAGCTCCTCGCTTTTCTTTATGGCGTACTTCATTTTACGACAGTCTGGTCTGGAGAAATGATTTTTTAAATTTTATAATTCTATTTCTTGTCGAGATGGATTTAAAAAAGTATTAGTTCATATTAGCGCTAAGAAAAGTATCAATACCTAACGTATAGTACGTCTGACATCTCCAATAGTACCAGTATACTGAAATACACTGTTTGCGTATTTTAAGAAGCACGTCCGCAAAACAAATAACATTTTTATTGATCTTATAAATTCGACCGCCATGGAAATAATGTCCGCTATTGAGATGTCAATTTATGTCATATTACGTGAGCAGAAATAATGCATAATAAAGCTTCGTATCAAATTTTAATGGTCGTCTCTAGTTTCCCGTTTCGAACTTCACAGACTCTCCGATGTATTTTTGTACAATATCTATGAAATACATAAATATATTATTTTTCTTCGTAAGTTGGTACTAGGGGTTCTGTATTCTCGATTTTTTTCAATTCCCGGGACTCGAGAGTCAAAATTTTCAAGTCCCGGGAATTTCCGGGAATCAAGACACTGAATTTTATTTGATTAAAAAGAAAATAAATATTCATATGTATGATGTACATTGTACAGTAGGTATTAAAAATATTATGTGTAAAAAAACATACGTTAATATTATTTTTATGAACCCGAAATAAATACTGTTTGATGAAATATTTATTATTTCGTAATGTTATAGTAATTTTTTTTTAATGAAATTAAGTTTACGTATATATTGAATACAAAAACATTTATAAAAAGTACAAAACACAAACAATTTAAAATAAAAAAAAACAATTAATTAAGAAACATATCGAAGACAATAATATGTATGTATATATTATATTTGGCCAAAGTCAACTGAAATCCCCTTATAAAGTTTTTCAAATAATTTCATCCGATACAAATTGTGTTCCATAAATAACAAGACTTTATCCTAAAGATAAAAGATTACATTTTATAATGAAACATAATCCCTTCTTTGAACAAACTGACAAAAGGATTGACTTCAGATTTTTTTTTATAGCAGTAAATATCATTGGACTAATTTCTCCGTAATGCAAATCTTTATGGCTATATATTTAATACGTACCGTTCGTCACAGAGTCACTACCTGTTGTATATCAATAAACAATGTTTAAAATGAATAATATCAAGAAAATTAAGGATTTCGAGTCTTGGGTTATTTTTTTCAAAAGTCTCGAGACTCGAGACAGCAAAAAAAAAACATATAATACCCGGGAATTTATTTTCAGGTTGTCTCGACACAATCTAATTGGTACTTCCAAATTCAAATTATTATAAATTTGACTTCGTTGACCATTTTAAATATTGTTAGTATTGTTGTATTCTAGCCTATTCTAATGATTATTTTAATATTTATATTTTTTATTGCCTCCGGTCGTGCCTAAATAAAATAACATTGCTATTTGATTTCCATTTACTTTTTCTATTTGATAATTAGACAGCTTTTGTTTACATTGTTTTTGTAGTGGTATTATTTTAACTCTTTAACCTATACAGTTTTCTTTCTTGAAAACTATTTTTTTTTGTTTAATTTGAATAAGAACATTGCTTCGTAACTTGTTTTCTATATTAATAAAATAAATTATCTAAGTGGGTACGTATCTAGTATTTTATTTTGTTTTTAATTTATTACTTATTTTAAAATATTACTGTTGAATTAAATGGCTAATATCTTTTAAGATTTTTATAAAATGCATGTACACCGTGAAAATACTATGATACATAAAAATGTTTTCCGTGATCATTTTGTTCCAACTATTCAAAAATAAAAATATGAAACAAAGTTAATCATGTATACTAATATAATAGACACGTACCATCTTTTTACTAGATCGCATCACATCGAATTCGATTTGAATTACACAACAATGGGATGTTGTACCAGGGTAGAGAAAATGCTAAATCATTAAAATCCCTTTGAGATGTCAAGGATAAGCAGGAGTTATAGTTTCAAAGAGATATCATATTTCTAATAAGGACTAAGGATTTTATTTTATTTTAATGAAAAAGATTACCATCTAGGTGCTTAATGATCATTATAATAAATAATCTTCTATAAATATATTATAGTAGAATGTATAGGTAGAAGAAACAAAAAACTAGTATAAAGGAAATACTTTAGTAAAAAACAACTAAAAAAATATTCTCAAATAGTCCATAAAATGAAGTTTACACATCGATGGCTTGATGCACAGATATTGTGTCTGTTTTGTATGTTTTGAGAAGATCGAAGTTTTTAGTTTTGGGATACTAGGATAACTAAGGTTCTTTCTTTTAAGAAAATTCAGATAAACCAGGTCAATGAATGTTAAAATGTGATCTTTTAAAGTCAATGTATTGTAGAAGTGATTTAACGTACAATATATTATAATTACATAAATGAAAAACATTTAGACATTTTAACATAAATAAATCTTATGTAGAATATAAAAAAGGTAACATATAGATGTGAAAATTTGTCGCTAAAAATATCGCCGCTGTAGTATAGTTCGTTAATGCACCTTCCCCGGTTTGGAAAGAGATCCAGGTTCGAATCGCGAGGGCGCAACAACAATATTTTTCGATAAAATTGATTTTATATGTATATCTTTCTAATTAATATATTTAATTCATATTTAAAATAAACAATAATAATCCCGTTAATCTATCATAGAACATAATGCGTCAAATAATAAGACAGATTGATGTTTTTAAGATTATAGGGAAGTTGGATGAGATTTTGCATATAGGTTCTAAAAATAATCTATATTAAAAAAAATTAAAGTTCTTTTTCATTACTGCTCTTATTGGTAGCCTGTTGTAGTGTATTTGTGGAAATGATTACTTCGAAATTCGATTTTTACTGTTACCACGACTACTACAAATAATATTCATATTGGATAGTGTCCGGCATAGTATTGTCGAATCGCAACCATTTAATATTTAATCACCTAGGGTTGATTGATTAGTAGTAACTTTTTATTTTTAGTAACGTTTTACTAACGCCTGTAGTTAAAATCGTTTGTGGGTTGTTCGAACGTCAAATTTGCTATTGTCAATGACAAATAATCATGAAATATGCTTTATTTTATGCATTATCTATGAATTTTTTCGCTTAACGTTCGTAATCTGTCACTTTGGCGGTGGAATTTTTTCGTATTACGTGCTAATGTATATTAAATAACGAGATCATTATCGGACGAACTCTCATCGCTAAAATAGCGGGATAACGAATAATAAATTGTCGTATACTGTAACTTTCAAAGTATTAATGTGTCAGATGACTTTTAGAATAGCTGTGAAATGTCCGCCATATTTAACTATTGATTCTCTTTTTTACTGTCGGATATCGGAGAGTAAAATGATTTTATTACAGGATGTACATTCTAGAAATAAATATTTTTTTACCAATGATAAAACAATCCATTTACGGCAAATTTTTTTACTTTAGTAACTTTTATAATCTTTAAAGTCTAGCCATTGGTGTCATTAAGCTCCATTACTTAATGTTAGGTTGTTTGTATTTTGGTATTCATTAGCACATTCGATTGTAATATATGGCGTCGGTATTCAAATACGAGTGACCCGATTCCACAAACTATAAATCAATCCTTTAAATCAATTATTTTAATGTTGACTAATGTAAGTGAGTAAGCGTGTAGCATCTCAACAGGAACACATTGCGTAATAAATACTGGAAACATGACCAACACACGATAGGAAAGATAAAAAATATCTATCTCCGAAGACCTTTTGCTGGGTTTCGTAGCAAAAACCATCTGAAAAATGGGCATCAAAACAGTAAAGTTGTACATTGAAAACATTCTTCTACAGTTCTCGTATATTTGACTGTCTCTAGCAAATGTCAGTACAAAGAAAACTTGAATATCTCTTGGTTTGTTTACCCTTTGTCCTGAATGGGCCTGACTTGTAACAGAGCATAGTTTTTTACCCTTTTTATGAATAGCGTAATCTTCTTTTCGCACAGATTTATCAGATGCAACTTTGTTACAAATTTCATTTTGAATATTTTTTCCTGGTCCCTTTTTGTAACACAAAAGATCTACGAAAAATCTGTCTGTGTTTGGACGCTTTTGCTGCTGCTAAATTAATAGACTGACTATATTAATTTCTGTATAACTGAAGAATTATTGAGATATTCAAATCAGACTGTAAATTGAGTTTAGTAGAATCCAGGCAAAAATAAAGGGACATACAATATTTTTACAGTATAATGCAGATTTTGTGTATATTAACTCAATTTTGATAAAAATTGGACATACACTATGTTTACACAAGGGGGTGGGGAAATAAAAGATGCTGGAACGGTGGAAAGAATTTAAGAGATAGACAGAAATAGGGAGCAGGGGCTGGCTGAAGGACCACCCAGAACCAGAAAACACGACCCACCTGTGAAATGCTCCTTTCGGTATCTTCTTCCACTGGATCCACAGGTCTTCCGGCTCCAGAACACGTACAAAACTGTTCAGCATGAAGTATTCTTGAATACACACTTTCAAATAACACCATGCATTATCGCATAATGTACAGGTTTTGGCATGCATGGTAGCGAGGAACCAAAACACACACATTAAACTATCAGCAAGAAGAGAATTCAAGCCAACAATTCGTTTCCACCCAATAATAATCGCTTACTTTATAGTTCGAAGGTACAACTTCAAGTACAGAACCATAGAGAACACAACCACAGATTAGATCGTGTTCTGGTATATGGAGAGAGGATAGTGGATAGGTAGTAGATAGGAACCATTAAATATTGTGCGCACACAGCGACCGGCGAACGTTCGATAGTCATAAAGATCGAACACAATATATGTGCATCAAACTACACATAAAATGTTAATATACATTCAACACTGCCACTTGAGACGTCATTCAAGTGATATTTTAAAATTTGTTAATCTTGTTCAAAATTAAATTAATTTAAAATTAATCCCTTGCGCAGGATGCAACGTGATTAGTCACGACGCTGTTATCAAAATTCAAACAAACATAAAAAACGATATAAAACGAATATAAAAAACAACACAACTATTAATGACGAACTTGCTTACAGGGGCGAAGTGACGTCAATGAGAAAAGTAGACGCAACGAATTCTTATATAAAAGCGCTGTAATATAACTCGGTATAATAGGTAGAGAATAATTGTTAGTATTGTTGAAGTATTTTCGGTAGGTAATTGCAGAGTAAAATAAAAGCGTGTCAGGCACAAACAATGTGTAAGTAAACATTATATTTAATGAAATTAAATACACCACGTCGTTATGAAAACGATGTATGACGTCACAACTAGTGATGAGCTCAAAATCATGAACCGTGAGTCAATCAATGATATATTTGAGTCACACTCACCATCAGTGATTGAAGATCTGGGAATATCGTGATTCGTGATTCATTTAAAAAAAAAACTATATATATTTGATTGTGTACCGTGATTCAGCGCATGTGCACATGATACAAAAATATTCATGAAAGAATGACATTTTAATTTATGATAAGCGCCATCTAGTAGATTCTTCCAAAACGTTTTACGCATATGACCTGAAAAAAAATCTCACATTTTTTCAAGGTTCTCTTTGTGGTGATATTGAGTTAGATATACATGCTAGAATTTGTTTTTTACGCATATAAAGTTTGAATAATACGTGTAAAAACTCTCAAAACTATATTTTAAAAATATATTTCCTGTATCAATGAAACTGCGATCACAGTCACAGTTTTCAATCACTGTTGTTATCGGATATCAATCACAATCACACCAGTGAATCAAGAGTAGCATTTTTTCTCATCACTAGTCGCGACAGCACTCCTCGGAGTGGAAGTTCGCGATCTTTAGTGACCCATTCGGCTCCACTACTCTTCCGTGCCCCGCTTGTGCAACATCTTTCGCTATAACCTAGATCCTTTATTTTACACCCCGTGTCTAGTTTATAATAACACAATCCATTGTGATCCTTTATTTGAACGACTCAAGTAAGTACTATTTATTTGTTCACTAGAGGTATGGACTGTACACGTTGTTCGTAATATAAAGAATGATATCAAAATGATGAGATGAAGAATGGTAATCCGCTTCCAAGTCGGTTCACCATTCCGTGTTTGTATGACTGTCTCTTGGTACTGTGTGATTATTTCAGGCAGTAAAGACAATGGAATAGAAACGATTACTTACGACTTTGTATTTATTTGAAATCAGATTACAAAGGTTAGAATCTACAGATTAATAATATGCGGTGAAATGGAGGGAGAAATAACAGCTGCTGACAAGTCAGCTGCCGAAGAGGTAGTGGTGAGTCTGAGAAGCTCGCGGCAGCCTTCGGCATGCCTAGTGCCTCGTCTTTTGGTGTGACCACAGCCTGCGGCCAGGCACTGCTGGTTTATATTTATATATATATATATTCGTATATATATATATTATTGTCATTACTAAAGAGTTCGGAAAGGGTCTACAATTCTCAAGTATATTTCAGCTGTACGACTAGATTATGTTAGTCTATGATAACACGGAATAAAAATATTTTTAAGATTTAGATTTACTCAAATTACAGTGACGACAGGACATGTATCGTTTTCGTAATATATATCTGTACATACAAATTTAATTTCTTGAACAAAAATTTGTTTAACGCCCATACCCATAAACTGCCCAAAAAATAAAATTTCGAACATGCATTATTCATATAGAAATATATTTTACCATACGAATATAACATAACGGTGCGTGTGCACGGAGGATATTTATCTCCAAAGTGCTTAAATGACAATCCAGAGATGAGCGCAATGCGAGCTATGATTCATTGACGCATATATTTTGCACGCAGAGTATAATTGCATATCTGATAGATACTGATAAATGTCTGAAACGAGAGACTGATATACTCATAGTACTGATATACTCATAGACTGGTATACTCACACATAAAAGTTAATTTCGTAAAAAATAACTGAACAGGTAGGTATTTGTATATGTGTAAATAAGTGCGTTAAAAAGAAATGTAGCTAAGGTAAAAAAATATTATCTGTTTATTTTAACTTTGTTAATTTTTTTTTTAAATAGCGATGCGTTCACGGAATACATGTAACATCAACATTTTTACTATTTTCAAACTAGGCTAATCGTTTGTACTATGAACATAGAGATAACTTGCTGGTCTCATATAACGAGGCGCGAACCCCCGACCACATCACTAGGCCGGCGTCTTAACCACTAGACCAACATATGTTGTAAATTAAATTAATCAATTAGAAAGATGACCTTTTCTTATACGGAAAAACGTGTTCACTACATCAAACGATTATGTTTACGACAAATTTGGAAGTATATTTTTTAAATATGAATTAAATATATTAATTATAAAGATATACATATAAAATCAATTTTATCGAAAAATATTGTTGTTGCGCCACCGGGATTCGAACCTGGATCTCTATTTCCAGTCCGGGGAAGTACACTATCAATTGTGTTATAACGCCAGTATTTTTCATGACAATTTTCGAACCTAAATGATACACTTTTTTTTCAAATTAATACATCTGTTGTTCCATTATTTTTGAAAGCCATCAACATTATTTTTACGAAATCACAAATACCTTTGAGTAAACCGACTGCAGATGCCAGAATTATCAATTCATTTTTATTACATTTTTGGACACATTGATACAACTTATATTATTAAGGAGAACACCTTTATATATTTTTTTTCCTTAATATATTTTTTAAATAATTGATACATTTATTATTAAATTTTTAAAAGTAATTAACTTTATATTGCGATGAATCTCAAATATTTTTGAGTAATACCCGGATAGGAAAAGGTTCAGGTTCGAATCTCGGTAGCAACAAAATATTTTTTAAATAAATAGATATTTTCCAATTGACTAATTTAATTTGTATTAAAAATACTACAGAACTGTGCATGCATTATTGCAACTAATGCATTAAAAATACTAATAATGTGAGATAGGTATACCGATCATAAATTTGTTGTATCGTTAATATTTTTGTATAATACAAATTTTAGAGAGGTATCTATAATATAAGTAAAAATATATTGGTGAATCTAAGTGAACAAGCGATCGTTGTACCGACATTTGTGGATGTTCATTAAAAATACATTTCGAGAATGGTTACATTATTCATATTTATTGTAACACTGGTTATTTTACCTTTCTACCATCGACGGCATCGGGTTAACCTGAATATAAGCCAAAAGTAATAACGTGTTTCTATTCCGGCCCTGGTAATGAATCTAAATTTACAACACGGTCGTGACTTTTACGTAAGGTGAACGTTTTTCCATTAGCCCGGCGGGGGATGAAGTTGGGGACCCCCCCCCTCCACCCCACCGGCGGGGACCGTAGCCGGGGCCCCCCTTCAACCCTCTAGCATTCGCGGACGGGGGCGCGGTGGGAGAAGCGGTGTTCCTGAAAGGTGTAACCTAATAAGAACGAGAACCTTCATTCTATAAACACCTGTAACTTTTCCTCCTAAGTGGTAATAACGAGTTAGTGGAGAGGATAGCATAGTTTTATAACCAGGTGTTCTTTTTCGTACATAGATAAAACTTTATTATCTTATTTAGGTAGTATCCAGATTGCTTTTTTATTATTTGATTTTGTTGTAAAAATTTTCGACAGAATAAGGATATTATACAATATTTACAGTGGTCAATTTTTTAAAAACTAGAGTACGTTAATATTTAACTATTTGTGTCGGATTGGATTCAATGCGACCATTCGTTTGTTCAGGACAGAATAAAACTAATCAGAAATATACAATTTTATCATTAATTTAATTTTCTTGTTGGTTGTGTTTTTGTTCATCTGATTAATCTTATGACACTTTAAACAAAAGGTGTTATATATTTTGCTTGGTCTGCAGTGATAGAATTATTATGGAATTTAATTTTGTATGTATTTATTGCACTAATATTGCAATGTTAAAATATATTTTTATTATATTTAATATATAATATTTGCCAACATATATATATCGGCCGACTATTACAATTTATATTCCTAGTACCCAGTAGACCTAACTTTAATATTTAATATTTAATACTTTAAAATATAACAGATTTATAATGTACGACTATATTTAGTACGACATAAATGCCTCCCTGCATCTATTCGGACATAATATTTGATTATTTTACCTGATATACAATGCTTGTAAATTATGCAACACCCATACATTATAATCTTATGGCCCGTGTTCATGAAATGAGACACAATGAGATAAGTCTCAAAATTTAGTTAAAACAAATCTCAGTACCGTGTACACGTGTTGAGATTTTATCACCTCTAGAGATTGGTAGGTTCAATCTGTGTACATAGCATTTTATTTGATAGCGAGACTCAACATATATACATAAACGACATCTAGAATCATAAATATCTGCAATTTATTATAGCAAACAGAAAGCTTACTATTTATTATAGCAAATAGAAAGCATAACATTTCCTTCATTTATTGTGTTTTAAGTGTGTATTAAAGAGATTTAAAATTATTTAACTAATGAACGGAACATTAGTGATCAGTGCACTGACATTTAAAAAGCATGAAGTAGTGATCCACAAATCTTTAAGTTGGTTTATACACAGTGGACTACAAAAGTTGAGAGCTATCTCCCAAGAATCTCAAAGGAGCATAATTCCTGTCTCTGAGATTATTACGGGATAAAAATTTCATAAAAATCTCAACCGTGGACACGGGCCATCAGTACATTCATTTTTTAAAATACTATTTATTTTATAGTCACGATTAATCATCCGTACAACTTACATTTTTAATTTCTGAAGGTAATTCCATATATTTGTTATTTTATAACTCCATGTTCACAACATGTCAATCAAAACTTTACCCATGCGGGCGATTCGCACAATTTTTTTCATGAGTTGTTTTTTATATTGATGAAGCTGACATATCAATGAATAAATTATTTATACATCCGTGTTTCATGTATCTGCGAGTGTCTGAATAATATATTGTAATAACATTACCTGAGTAATGTGAGGTATGTACGTGCACGTATGAATAATTATGTGAGATCCGGCCTTCTCTTCAACTGTATTGACTTTGATTTAGGTCTTGTATCAAATATAACTCGAGAGTTTAATTAAAATATTTGAGGCTATGCTTACATCGGAGAATATTGAGACATTTATACTAATGGATATCAAATATTGTAATTTAAATTATTCTCTTTGAGAACCTGCATAAGCATATAAGTACGTATGTTCAGTTCAAAGATGATTAATCTTATATCCTTTGACAGGATTTAAGTGTTATATAGCACACGTCATAATTACGGTAGAACATGGATATCTCGAACCTCGAGGGACAAACAGAATAATTCGAATTATCCAAAAATTCCGATTAAGTAAAAAGTAATATTTATAATATAATGGCTAAATTAAACAAATTTTGAGATATGATTATACAAAAAAAAAATCATTGTAAACGTAAACTATGCAGTAGAATTTGAACGTATTACTCTTTTGTTTCTTAAATGTACTTCTTTTTTTTTATGGAGACAGATTTTCAACAGGTTATTGATGACCCTAATATATAATTAATCATTATTATTATTATTATTATTAGGAGAACACATTCTTATTGTGAAGTTGTAATTATTCAGAACAGGCGGTCTGTGATATTTTAAATATGAATTAAATATATTAATTATAAAGATATACATATAAAATCAATTTTATCGAAAAATATTGTTGTTGCGCCACCGGGATTCGAACCTGCATCTCTTTCTTAACCGGGGAAGGTGCATTATTGATTTTATATGTATATCTTTCTAATTAATATATTTAATTCATATTTATTATTATTATTAGATAAAAACATATTAAAACTTAGAAACAGGTACAGTTAAAAAAAATAATTTATAAATTAACAATTTAAGAATTTTCTTCATGTTAAATCTACCCTACAGGTATGACGTTAGATCCCAAGGTCGATAATATTGGTGTACGTACGGTACGGGTTACAGTGCTCGACGTCCAAAAGCGGAATAGGGTTCTTCTTCTTCTTCTTTCAAATAGGCAATCCACCCTTCAAGAGTGACTTGTGCCATTAAACAAGTCTAAACATTATTTTATAGAAAGCAGTACAACAATACTATAGAACAGGGAACATTGCATCACAAGTCAATACCATTGATATTCAGGAAATTTGCTATTATATAGCTTAAATGAGGCGAGTTGAGGGAAAGAAGATGACACAAGTTAACCGGAAGTTGAAAATCACCATTGACAAGATCATTATAAAAAAAACCAGTGATCCGCAATGGACAGGCAAAAAAGACATGGTCAAGGGTTTCCTCCTCGGCACCACACTCACACATTGGGGAGTCCACCATGTTCATCCTGAACAAATGTGAGGCCACCCGGCAATGCCCAATTCTCATTCTAGCGATATTTGCTACTGTTCTTTTAGACACTTTCCTGTTGGAGAACCAAGGGGTGCGGGCAATATATCTTTGGATTATTTTAAGACGATTACCCTTGTGATTGTTTGGATCCATCCATTGTGCAGACCAGATAGAATACGTATGTTTTTTTACAATATTAAGTTTGTCATACATCGGGATATGGAATTGATGGGGAAAAACTCCGGAAAGAGTAGCCTTCTTGGCCAGTTTATCAGCACATTCATTTCCCTGAATTCCCTTATGTGCAGGGATCCAAACGAATGACACCCGTTTATTGTTGCTGTACAAATCAAATAGGCATCTTCTGATGGAACAGATTATCTCATTGTCTAGCCAAACTTTCATATTAGCAGAGAGGGATTCAAGAGCTGCTTGAGAGTCGGAGAATATAACAGCCTTATCGACGTTCCGGAGAACGCAGATGTCCAAGGCCTCTTTAATTGCCCAACATTCTGCTGAGAAAACCGATGAATCCGCAGGAAGTCGAACCTTCACATTTATTCCTAATTGAGGTATGGAAACTGCAGCACCGCAATAGCCCTCAGGGCAAAGTTTAGAACCGTCGGTGAAGATGTGGAGATAGTTAAGCCACTTCGAATCAAGTACACTATTAAACAACTTGTTTACATGATTTTCATTTAGCTGGGTTGATTTATCTAGTCCAGAGATTACATCCATGTTAGGAGAGAAAAATATAGCACGAAAAGGGGTAGAATAGACTGGAAGAGTAGAATAGCGAGGTGAATCGGGATATTTTGTTTTTAAACAGGATAAGCTATTGCATAAGTTTGGGCGAGATTTATTTAATAAGTATCTCCGTGAGTCTATCAAAGAGGAAAGGGCGGAAACCTTTTCTAATAGTGGGTGGGAAATAAAATTGCACCTTTTTAGAAAGAATTTATCCGACAAATATTGTCGCCTAATAAGGAGAGGCATTTCTGCACATTCCACTTGTAGAGAATTGATTGGAGATGAATTCATAGCTCCCAAAATAAGTCTCAAACATTTGGACTGGATTCTGTCAAGCTTGGATTGAAGGTAAGCTGGTAAAGGATCAAACAAAAAACTAGCGTAATCCAAATGGCTTCGTACTAGGGCTTGATATATGAGTTTCATGGTAGATGGATGAGATCCCCACCATACTCCACAAACCGATCTTAAAATATTAATATTTTTTTCACATTTAGCTAGAACCATATCTATGTGGGATTTCCAGGAAAGTTTTCTGTCCAAAATCATGCCTAAAAATTTAACTTGGTTTTTGACTGGGATACTCACGTTATCAATGGTCATTGACACGGGAGGGACTTTGTGTTTCCTCGAAAAGACAACAATATGAGATTTCGAAGGCGATAGGTCTAAACCATTACACTTTAACCAATTGTTTAGAAAGTTAATACCAGCAGATAGTTTGCTGATCGCAGAATCGATATTGTTGTCTGAAGCATAAATAACAAAGTCATCCGCAAAGTTCAACACGTTACATATTTTTGTTATCTTACTTATGAGGTCCGCAATGTACAAATTAAATAGTAAAGGACTCAATACCGAGCCCTGGGAGAGGCCTCTTGAAATCACTCTCTTAATAATCCCTTCCGGGCCGTCCACAACAATGGATCGCTCAGCAAAAATATTGTGTATTAGTTGTGCGAGATGGCTTGGGATATCAAGGTTTTTCATTTTTTCCAGAAGCAGAGGTAGAAGTACATTGTCATAGGCTGCATTAATATCTATAAATGCTGCCACTATAAGTTGTTTTTTTGCAAAAGATGCATGGATGTCCGTAATAAGAATACTTAGATTGTCCAGGCAGGAAAGGGATTTGCGAAAACCAAACTGAAACGGAGATAGAAGAGAATTGTGTTCTATATGCCATTCTAATCTATTTTTAAGCATTCGTTCCAGAATTTTCAGAAAACACGATGACAGGGCGATTGGGCGGTACGATTGTCCTTGGTTGGGGTTTTTATAAGGTTTTAAAATGGGTACGATTTTTTGGGTTTTCCACTCCTGGGGAACTGTTCCTGAATTTAAGCATGAATTAAATATGCCCAATAAGTATTTATGAAACTCCGGTGGGGTTTTTTTGAGGAAAGAGTAAGATAGTTCATCAACACCAGGAGCGGAGTCAGATACAGTTTTAAAGGTTATCAATAATTCCTCCATGGAGAAGGGAGCATCCAGCCATGAAGAAGGAGAGTGATTTAAAGCTGACTTTGGAAATAGTATTTCACTGTGATTAGGGACATAGGCTGGAGCTATTTTATTGACAAATTCTTCAATCCACAAGGAGTTCAATGGAGACTGTTTAGGAGCACATGAGGAAGCGCGAAATCTTTTAATCATGCACCATGTGTAGGAGGGGGGAGAATCAGGAGAGAGAGACGAGCAAAATTTATACCATCCATCTCGTTTTTTCTTTTTCAATAATTTCTTGACCTTGGCTTGAATATTTTTGGCATTAAGAAAATTGTCTAGACTCATATCATTTCTATACTTACGCATCGCTTCCTTTCTCAATTCAATAGCCTGTGAACACTCCTCATCCCACCATGGATTTTTATGAGACTTTTTGGAACATGGTTTAACTTTCGGGACAGCTGCATCCGCTGCTGAATACATTATGACCGATATTTCTGAAAAGAGCGTTTGAGGATCGAGCGAAGTTCCTATGGCTGGGATGTTTTCAATGTTACTATTTATAATTTCACTATATTTTAACCAGTTAGCCTTTTTTAGATTATATTTATTGGATTTTTTAACTATAGATTTCATTGGATATAGAGGCACCGATATAATAATTGGAAAATGATCACTCGAGTGGGGATCATGTAATATTGACCAATTACATGAACTGGAAATGTTTGCAGTACATATTGATACATCAACCGCACTAGGATTCTGCGAGGGGGCATTAAATCTTGTAGGAGAACCGTCGTTTAGAATGCAGAGGTTACAGTCGTCGATAAAAGATAAAATTTGGTTTCCTGATCTATCAGAAAAGCTACTTCCCCATGTAGGGGAATGAGCATTGAAGTCTCCCAGTATAAAGAAAGTACTTGGCATTAAAGCAATGATCGAGGACCAGAACTCAGGAATAAAAGGGGTATGAGGAGGCATATAAACAGAGACAAAACCAATTCCGTTAATATCTGCGGCAACTATTTGAGTATTTGTTTGAGCTGGTAAGGGAATATTGGAAAAGGGGAGAGACGAATGAATTAGTAGCGCGGCGCCCGCTCTACCATCGTCTCTGTCGTCTCGGAGAATGGAAAAACCAGCCATTGAATAATCAATACCCGGTCTCAGCCATGTCTCAGATATCGCAGCGATTTTTATAGAAAATGAATTTAGGATATGTACAATCTCATGTTTATTGGAGACAGCACTTCTGCTGTTCCATTGCAGAATGTTTAGAGAGAGGGCACTAGAGTTGGTTTGATGCTGGTGAGTCATGGTTAATATTTATTAATGAATTAAGTAGAGGAAGAAAATTGGCAACGTGGGACGGTATATTTTCGGAGCTAGATATTATAGAAAGCAAGATTTGAGCGACTAAGGTGATTAAGTTAGTAATATTATTGGGTTGGTTTTCTTTATGAACTGGGGGTGAAGTTGAAGATCCTGATGGCGGGATGGCACATCCCACCGACGGGTTTGAAGGCTGGCCATTGAAGTAAGATAGTAAGTCATCGTGAGCTTTTTTTTCATAATAAGAAGTTGACTTTTTTTCAACTTCGTTGATAGCCTTGTATTTGTAAAGCATATTATGAGGCTTGAATGCTGGGGTTATCGGGATTGGCGTCGGGATGGCAATACGGGTTTTATTAGCTGTAACGTCTGCAAAGCTTTTTGAAGATGTTGGATACAGTTTGGAAGCTTGAATATAAGACAGGTTTTGTGAAGCCATGGCTTGCTTAATTTTCCTCTGTCTTGGTAATTCGGGACAAACGTT
The DNA here is from genome assembly GCA_031772225.1 of Eubasilissa splendida. Taxonomy (NCBI): domain Eukaryota; kingdom Metazoa; phylum Arthropoda; class Insecta; order Trichoptera; family Phryganeidae; genus Eubasilissa; species Eubasilissa splendida. The sequence continues at coordinate 23,272,765 of CM062850.1, read as the reverse complement.
GCTTACCGCCGAATGGTTTCCTGAGCAATGAATACAAGTATTATTAGCCTCTACTGAGCAGTTTTCACCTAGATGGGCTTCTGAGCATTTATAGCATCTTGGGGTCGAGCGACATTGCAGTTTCGTATGACCGTACCGACAACATCTGTAGCAAATAATTGTAGGGTAAAAATAGAGCTCGACAGGTAAGGAGTTGTAAAAAAGGTATACATATTCGGGGAGGGATTGACCTTCGAATGTTAGGACTACAGTTTGAGAGGGTTTCCATGATGGAGTGTCAGAGGATTTATCCTTATAGTTAAGTCTCCTTGCTTTCAGGACCTTGCCAAACTGAGCAGGAACTGATACGTGTTCAATTATTTCCTCCTCACTTAATTCGGTGGAAATACCGCGTACCAGACCCATTTTGGTAACTTTATATCGTGGAATATAGGCTTTTAAGTTGTTAATTACCAGAAATGAGGACTTGATAAATGTGTTGGCCGCGGTCGGGTTAGTGAAGGTTATCGATATTTTGTTTCGACCCTCGGATTTAACACCTCCGGGAGCAATATTAAAAATTCTACTCTTGAGCAGGAGACTTCCCATTTTCATGGGATGAAGGGATTTAGTGGGATCTTTATCCTGGACCAGAACCAGGAAAGGGCCAAGGGAATGTATTGGATAATCAATCGTAGGAATAATTATTGGGTCGTCAATCTGAATATTTGTCGTTGTTGGGTCCGGAGGTAACATATCTGGAGTGCAGGGTTCTTCTTCTTCCCGACGTCTTTTATTAATACTAATATCCGGAGGGTCCGGGGGCTTGGCTATATTAACCATAATAACTACTATCTAATTCTATAAGATGAGCCTAGATCTAAGATAATATAACAATAATAGACACAAATGAAAGAGCAAGCCGTATACCCCGATACGAGCTTGCTTCTTATGCTAGTACAATAAAAAATAAAAATAATAATTGGAAACAAAAATATTATAAAATTGGAACGAAAACAGTCTTATCTGAGCGTTTTGCAGGTAGATCCGTGAAATGTCACCCCGCTTGGAATTGTAACAAACAGCGCGCGAATATTATTACAGAAACCGACACTACCGCCCGCTTCGAATGCAACGATCGAACTGCGGAATAGGGTTAACTCGGCTATATTATGGAAAACATTGATTTATTTCATGCCTTTGAAACACTTTCGAAGAATCTCTTTTGACTATATTTGGCATACTTCACTCATCTATCTTAGATCACTAAAAAAATTCTCCAAATCCTAATACATCTGACCAAAACACTATTAAAAACATACAAAATCTTTTTAACTCTTAATATATATATTTGAGATTCCGTAAAAACAATGTAGATGGCTTTCAAATAATGAAATGATAGATGTATTAATTTCAAAAAGTATAAAATATAGGTTTGAAATATTGTCGTCAAAAATACTGTCGCTATAGTATAGTTGGTAATGCACCTTCCCCAGATTGGAAAAAAGATTTAGGTTGGAATTCCGGTAGCAAAACAACAATATTTTTCAATAAAATTGATTTTATATGTATCTTTATAGTTAATACATTTAATTAGAATTTTAAATAATAACATACTCACAGAAACGTAATTTATTACCAAGAAAAGGGGAGTGGTTACTTTCTGCTAGGTCCCACGGATGACTGGCTGGAATTGTGGCCACCACGCGACCGCAGCTCATTTTCCTAAAAAAAAACAATCTTGTAACTTGGAAATCATAATTTATTATCAAAAAAGGAAGGCAGTCCACCACAAAACAACATTTCCAATTATTACAAACTAACACTCAATCAGAAAAAAATGATTTAAATGCAAAATGAATCATTTTCGCGGTAAAACATTTCAAACACGTCCAAAATTTATAATATGGATTTTTAAGTTTGTAAGTGGATAACGTCAAAAATGGTTCGGCACGTATCCTTATATAATACTCAAGATTATGTGAAGTGGCTGTAATTACACGGGTATCATAAAATTACAAAACCTATTATTATACGATACGTTTTCCAGTAGGAGTTTTCACTGCAGTTATATCTGTATGTATAAAATACAAATTATTGTCGCATCTATTTAAGCAGTTTAATATAAATTATTTAAAGCTTTGCTTTTAATCACTTTTATGAGTTAAGGGGTTACGCGCATTTGCTTGGGTCAAAAAAATCAATTTTATATATTCAAAGCTTCATATCTGGAAAATATCTGCACAGAATTTCAGAACAATTGGAGTATTTTTCACGAAGTTACGTGAGTATACAGGTAGTAAGCGTTAAGGTAGGCATCTACACGCACCCCCTCTAGCTCTTTTACTCTCGTATTTGTCTCATTGTATACAATATAATACCGTTAGGACACGGTTATACATTCGTTTTAGCATGTTGGATGATTTGAAATAACTGAAATAACATATTTTTTTTTACGTACATAGATGCATTGATTTACAACAACATTAACAACTTAAACGCGGTTTTCTCGAAAAAAAGCCGATACAATGTACATGATATTTCAAAAACTATTTCACAGATCAACTTCAAATTTTGAAAGATTATTCTACTGAATGATTTAAGAAAAAAGAATCGATGAAAATATTTTATTAAGAAAAACAAGAATTTTTAAAGTAAAAAAGTGACTTTTTAATAAAACCACTGCCATTTTAGTAAAAAAAAATGTTTGCAAATTTTTTCAATAATCCAGCAAATTATTGAAATCCAGCAGATGTTGACATCTTCTAACATATTTAATTTTTTGTATGTTTCAGATAAGGCGTTCTTAATTGTGTACAATGTTAAAAAATGTTTCCGGAGATTTGCTGTATCTCGCCCATTTTTAAACATATATTAAAATAATTTATATATTTAGTTCAATACTGGCTTGTATTATATTTGTTTTGGATTAAAATAGGCATTTACGTTATAAAAAAAAATTCTCGTATTTTGCTTATGACAACTGCACGTAACCCCTTAAATAATTTAGAATAATTAAAAATGAGTAAAGCGTATAAAACTAACCAAAATATTATAAATAATCAACTAAATTAAACCTATTCTAAATATTTTTCCTAAAAAATTTAATAAGTCTTAAGTCATTAAGTCAATTTCCACCTCTTTCATCTTCGTAAGAAATTAAGTCTGGTATTAGATTTATTTTTTAAATAATATATATTTTTTTAAAAACACAAGACCAATTTGACATATAGTTTTAATTGGTTTATTTGACGTTCTGATGAAGGAAATGGTATTTTCAGAAATTTGATGTATTAAATTTAACTCGTAAAATTAGTTAAAAACAAAATGATTAATATTTAAAGTTGGCAAGGAATATTTAAAATATAATCAGTTTACGCTATAGGCAGTGTTACACATACCTAAGGTAAGTATTATATTAGTAAATGAAGTATAAAGATTTAAAATAATATGTTAAAAATCATTGATTTTGATCAATAAGCGAAGTAACTTTGTATTTTTTTCGTTTTTATCTGATATTTCAGGAATATTCGGCAAATAATTATGTACAGTACACCGATAAGTATATATAAGCTCGTGACCCGAGTTTATATACTTCGGTGTCGATAACAGTGTTCAGAAAACACAGCGGTTTCATGAATTAATTTAATACCTACTTATTTTGAATTATTAAATCACGTTCAATTTGGTCAAACAAAATTTGAAAAATATCGTTTAATTTTTTCAGATTGATTAAAAATTAAACACAGTCAAACAGAGGTTGTACATTATTCCTTTTTTTTCCCTTTTTAAATTTATTTAAATCATTAAATCACGTTCGGTTTGATCAAGTTAGATTTGAACAAATCGTTTCGTATCAATTTTTACAAATAGTATTTTTTTAAATATGTTTTGTAACTATTCGGTCGCAGGTGTTAAAAACGAAATAAATCTCCGACAATTATATAAATTCCAATTAATAATCACTTTAAAAAACGACGTCAGATTGTGACTCAATAAGATACCCATATTAGTCAATCACCGTCCTGTATATTGGTATTTAAGAACGAAACATATCTTAGTAGCGAATTCCAATCGAACATTTTGCACACCTAAACTAAGACAATTAAAAAAAACAAGAATTTTGAGTTATTATTGTATTCAGACACTCATATACGCAACTAGCTTAGCCCCAGTTGTCGAATAGTGTCATTTAAGGATACGTGTATAACGTAAAATATTATTTAGTTTCTCGAGCTATCTTAGTTTTGATCTAGATGTACGATATTATAATATTATGTAATCATAACAAACAATAAATAATATTAGATGGCGTGATGTTTTATTTAAAAGCATAAGAAGGTATTTGTTAAACTAATCAAATCATACAAAGTTAGAGTATTAATATTATAGACTACAGAAGAAAATTAAATAGAAAAAAATAATGAGTAAAAAACGTGACTTAGGGTCAGCTGCGATAAGCAATGGATAGAAAATGCTACAGCGACAAAAACATTGTTCTTAAATACAACTAGAGAGCGATACAAGCTAATGTACTCATATAAATCAGAATTAATTTAAGACATTAAAAATATCTATATCATCTAGTTTAATTACACAATTATTTAGTACAAAAAATTTTCCAAGAAAATTTCCCGCAAATTATTGCCAACCTTGTTTTGGGTATCCTACGTACGTAGGTACCTACGTTAAAAGCTTTTTCGTATTTTTACAAACCCACTATAATATTAAAATTTTACTTGGTCGCGTGAATTTACTCTGGGAATTTCAAATAACACTATTTTTCGTTTAGCCGAGATTATATTATCTTCTAGCGTGTAAAAATATTGTCAATTATAAAGTTCACTTTAACCTTTATTTATTTAATGTGTCACAAGTTCAAAATGAAAAATTTCGGGTGTAAATTGGCGCTCAAGGGTCAAATGCTTGTTTGAAAACATAAGTTAAAATATTTATGAAGTGAATATCACGGTTAAAATATGTTTCGTCGGGAAATCTGGTCCGATATATTTTACGGTGAAGTTATGAAATACACATTTAAAATAAATATCTCCTTCTCTTCTCGTACACTATTATATCCTCCTTTTCTGCGCGTCTCTCCTTTTATTCTTACAGCACTTAACATGTGAAGCGGATAGCGCTCTGACCTTACAGTAACGTAGTCCTTTACGAGAAGAATAATAAAAATAAAATAAACATACAAAAACCTTTCAGATTGTCCGTATATTTTTCCTAGATAGAGATATGTGATATAATATTAAGCAAATAATAAGAAATGCTTTATGTAGATTGAAAAATCTTTCAAATATTTGAACATACAACACGAAGTTTACTTATTCTGGTATTATCACTGACTTTCTTAACGCTCATTTAATACATGAATTCTTAGAATAAGAGGTATTGCCTGTCACGAAAACTCAACTTCATCATTTATTCAGGGTCGAGGACCCATCGGCTTCAATAAGGCATCTCCAGTAACCATGCTTTTTAGGTGATTGCAGCCCTGTAGGCTAAGCCTTTCTTCATATAAGTTATCCGTCTATTTTCCTCAGGTTTATCTGGGGCGACCGACTGGGCGCCTTCCTTCTAGAAGCCAAAAATGCAGTTGCGGTAATCTTTCCACTCGCATTCTGATTACATAACATAACAAAGTCAGCTCATTTGAAATCTACAAAAAAGCAGGGATTTTACTATGAGTTAATTCTTTTTTCAATAATTTCACTAATTACGGAACTTCTTGTCCAGTCCCTTATTGTCATGCCAACCAATCCTCTAAGGAACGTCAACTCAGCCGCTTGAATCCTCAAGAAGTCACGTTAGATATACATAAGTTAGGGAAGGCCTGTAGACTGACAGATAGTATATCTCTGATATATTTTATTATCTAGCCGACCGTCACTTTCAAACTTTACAACACGACATAGGGTTTTAAAAACTTTATACGTACTTACATCTGTTCACTGTCGATAATCTCTTCACAAATCTTCACATCCTTCTAGCTGTAAGACCTTAATATATTATTTCTTATATCATTGTATAAGTGGTTAAATTAATGTCCGGTCACAGTTGTCGGTCCACAATTGTTAAAATAAGATATCTATTAATTTAACAATGTTCAAAATAATATATAATATATAATAATACAAATACATTTTTGCAGAATACTTTTTTTTAGGCGAGAAATTGTGGCGTACAAAGTGAACAATTGTACACAGTGGACAATTGTACACAGTAGACAATTGTACACAGTAGACAATTGTACACAGTGAACAATTGTACACAGTGAACAATTGTACACAGTAGACAATTGTACACAGTGAACAATTGTACACAGTAGACAATTGTACACAGTGAACAATTGTACACAGTGGATAATTGTACACAGTAGGCAATTGTACACAGTAGACAATTGTACACAGTGAACAATTGTACACAGTGAACAATTGTACACAGTGAACAATTGTACACAGTGAACAATTGTACACAGTGAACAATTGTACACAGTGAACAATTGTACACAGTGGATAATTGTACACAGTAGGCAATTGTACACAGTAGACAATTGTACACAGTGAACAATTGTACACAGTAGACAATTGTACACAGTGAACAATTGTACACAGTGGACAATTGTACACAGTGAACAATTGTACACAGTGAACAATTGTATACAGTGGACAATTGTACACAGTGGACAATTGTACACAGTGGACAATTGTACACAGTGGACAATTGTACACAGTGGACAATTGTAGCCGGGAACAATTATTGTTGATGATCAATGTTCCTAGACTCGGTTAAATTATTGTTTAATTCACAATTCGCATTTTTGAATTCAATAATTTTAAAACGTGCTTCCTATACTCGCCTAGTGATATAGTTTGTTGTATTTTCATAGCACAAGCGTTTAGCTAAGTTTAAAAATAGTAAGAATACTGATGTGATACGTATTCCGTGTACGCATCTCTATTTAAAAATAATAGTTTAAAAGCTAAAAGTATTACGTACCTATTACATACATTTAATTACAATTAACTATAAACTTCTATGATTGGTGTACTTAACACTCTGCTACTTTTTAATTAATTATGTTATTTTAGTTTGGGGAGGAGCAGCAAAAACAATATTAGAGTCGGCAAAAATATAATAAAAGTCAATTCCTAAGGTAATAAATGGTCGTCCCTTTAGATAACCATCAAATCTTATATTTTAAAAGTACAATGCCCTAAACATAAGACAAATCTTTATGTTGAGTCTGATCCAATTTTTCCATGCTAACAACAACTCACCCCATGCAATAAATCATTGACACAACACAAGACAAGCAACGAACATCTACCCGCCAGTTCCGAGAATAACAACGATATTTTATCAAATATTCTACATGTTCTTAGCTCCGAAACTGTACAACACACTCAGTACCAACTGGAAATTGTTCAACTCCAATAAGATAACACAAATATGAACCAATTGGGTAGAGAGCAATCAAAAGCATGCCTATTCAACATTCTAATAAAATCATTATACAGTGCCTATACTAATAATTCACTAGTTCTACAATACTCCCACTACATTTTTATTTTAAAATTTAGTTTTTTTTTCTTTTATTTTTATCTCTTTTTTTATTTATGTCGAATATCTTAAATAACACCAAAACAGCACGAAAAAACTGCTACTTTAACACAGACTTCAGTTTAGCAATGAAGCCAGGACAACGCTATATATATATATCAGAGGTGGAGTCTACTCCATCCCACACGAGTATTTAATTGCAATATATTTGTATCTTATGTTTATCATGTTTTATTATAATATATTTACCTCTGTTACAACAAAAATATGTATGTCAATATAGTCTAAATAAATAAAAATTATAATAAGAAGGCGGTCGCAAATGTACAGATGAATTTTGTTAACTTTTAAAATATTTATGAGTTATCTGCTATCTTTTTTTATTTGATAAATAAAATTCTTAACTGTCTAATAATGGATGGTAAACGACAGGTGCTAAATAATAATATTAAATAACAAATGATTACTTTATTAATACAAAATTTATGAATCCACAAAAATAATATCACATACAATTATATAATAAAAATGTGGAGATGTTGTACTGTGTGGGCTTGTGTCTTGTAATTCTTGGATAATACTTTACGACCCCCAAAGGAGCCGACACATATATGAGTGAGGCGGTCATAATGCTTCCCCAGGGATGACACTTTTAGATTTTTATATCCGCAGAGATGATTTCAAGTTCACGGTTTTATATAGATATTACATTTTTGTGTAAGACGATACGTGACACAAATACTTTTGATTTTAAGAATTAATTAATTAACAGAATTTAATTTGAATGCTAGAAACATAAGAAAAATGCCAAAATAGAAGATGAATTGACAACGGACATCGATGTTTGTCGTGCTGTCCAGCAAGAATCGATACTTTTTAATTTCCTCTTTAATACGAGTCAAAAACCATTTTTAGAGAAGCACTAGATGATATAAATGAAAGAATAAAAATAAATTGTAAAAATATCTATTGTCAGCTACGCTGATGACATTATACTTCTAGCTGACGGTATAAAAGACCTGCAAAAATTATTTGGCAGAGTATATTCAGCTAGTATGAATAATGGGATGAAATTAACATATTATCAACGATATGATTTATGATCGTTGGAAAAAAAAAATCACGAGAATCAACGGTTTTACTAACAATAAGAAAATAAAATATTGAAAGTCCAGCAATATAAATATTTGGGATACTGGCTGAATAATAAATGGGATCACTCACAAGAAACCAAAGTCGGAATAGAAATTGCGCGATATATTTTCTGTAATAAAGACTATATAATGTTTTAGGATTTTATTTGTGTGCACTTTTGATTCTTACATTTGACTTACACGTACTTCTAATATTTTGTGTACTTTTGAATGGGATCGAAATATGGACACTAAAAAAACAAAAAAAAACGGATAAAGATAAAGACTTTTGAAATGTCGTACTTTAGGAGGATATAGAAAATATTCTGAGTAGACAAAGTGTGATTAAAGATGTCTTAAAAAACATTGATATCAAGAAGAGCGGGATCATCTTCGGGTACACGGTCAGAAATATAAAGCCATACAAGTCATTATACAGCGGAAAATTCAAAGGAGATGCAGTGCACAAAGAAGACAGTGAATGGGTGAAGTTACTGATTCCATCGCAGCTCAAAGTCATTGTTCAGAGTCTTTATATTATCTAGCTGCCAAATAATCATGATTTCAACCTTTACAGAAGAGTAAAACGCTCAAAAAATTTTTTTTTGAGAAAACCGTTTTTAAACTACATTCTATTCGCTATTAATTACAAGTCCCATTTATTATATTAACAAGAATACATCAATATGGATAAGTTTCAACGAATCAAGGTAACGTATTAGGCTCTATTACTCAGTAAGAAGTATTTTTTACATCTTCGCAGTGTTTTATAAAGGTGACACTGAGAATATAGTCATTGAACTATTTGTAGGTTTACCATATACATAAATAATAATTTAACTAAAAGGCAATCGTCGAGATTACTAACAAACTGTTCGATATAAACAGTTTATACATTAAGTAGATAATGTTAAAGTAAACATCTGAGAAATACAAATTGGTCGTATGTTAGTTTTAAGTCAATATTATTTTGTGGTGTGTCGGTCCACTTTCGTTTGCAAAAGACGACGATAAAGCACTACCTACGTTACGAAGGTAATAAACGTAAAAAGCATTCCTTCGTTTGTGAGGATTAAATGTAGTTAAATATCTTCACGAGCCTCTGAGTTATAGAGATTCAGATTTGCCCGGCTTCCGAGCCATTATCTAGACTAGGCGTCGGCAACCTTTTTTGACTGCGGGTCAAAATCAACTAAAATGTGACTATTAAGAAGACGGCTCCGGTTTTAAAACAGTTTATTAGTGAATTATAAGACACATTTTATTGAGAAAACTAATACGTTAAAAACAAAATTTTAATTCTAATTTTTATAAAAACAAATATAATAACAATTTATGAACTTTATTTATAAGCTCTTTCTCATTGGTCCACGACTGACGGATGCACGTGTGCCTTTTAAATCTTTTCTATCGACCACGCTATATATGTTTAAGTTGCATAATTTATTTTTATATATTATACTTTATTTGAGGAACTCAAGGGCGTCACTTAAAATTATCAAATGGGTCACTTGATTACCCGCGGGTCATAGGTTGCTGATGCCTGCTCTAGACCTCGCTCACGACTCCCAGCGGAACAGGAACAGCTACGTTTAGGATGAGGTTAGATGTTGAAGTTGCCAGAAAGTTAAAACTAAAATGAAAATACCAGGATTATTATCGATGATTTTAGATTGGTTTCAGAACTTTCTGTGTACAGTTTACTGGGTTAACCTGCCATGTGTATCTGACCTATCTATCTGACGTTTCGGATCCCATCGCAGGGTCCATAATCAGGACTTATCAGGTGAGATATACATGGCAGATTAGCCTTGAAAACTGTATACAGAAGATACAAATATGTATTTTAACCTTTCCCATACCGTGATATAAAATACCCATATGCGGCCATGTTGTCAACTCGTGTTACCGTAAGAAATTTTTAACATTCTAATTATGAAGAAAGCTTTTATTAGTTCAAATGGCTTTATAATTAAAATTATTAATCCTTTAAACTTACTCTAAATATTGAGTATTAATTACGAAAATGGTATCAATATCCTAATATAATTCGAAGCATTCATCGAGTCCTATACAATACTACCTTATTTCTTATCTCTTTTCATTAAATTAGTGAGAAAGAGAGATCATAATTATATTCGTGTGTTTGTTATCATTTTTATTGTGAAATTAGTATACCATATTTATTTATTTGTCTTACCACAAATGGTATTTTTACTAGCACATTAATTTTACAACTGACTGAATTAAAAAATGTTTATTTTTGTAGGATTAGCTTTACACAACTAGTTTTTTACTAGTCAGTTCTAAGCATACACATTTTTCTTAGAATTAACTGAAATATGAATTTTATGTTGCGTATGTTGACCGAAATATTACAGTTTTAATTGGGGCTGTAGACCTATGTTACTGCATGGTTTTGGAAGGGTTAACGAACGTTGATGCTGCACTAAATAGCCTCTTTAAAAACTATTGACGTACGGGCGAAACCAATCCGTCATCAAAAATAAAAAATATTTTTTTTAGATTCGACCCAGCTTCTCGTGAGTGGAAAACCAATTAATAATTTGAATAAACCAAAATTGAAAGCCGACCAAATTGAATAAGCGTCAGAAAAGGTTTACTCGGACACAGTTGCGTTATTTATAAAGTGGTTATGTGTATTTGTAGTAAACAGCGGTATTACAATCAACCAGATGCAATGTCTCGGTGCATCAACAACTTATTGTGGCGCCGGATGCATTTTCCGTTACGGAAGTAGTTAATTCAAGCCTTACGATTGGTGGGGACATTTCGCTCGTTGAGTATTTGGTTTTGATATAATTGCTTATAGTTGTCGCCATGAAATAACAAATTCGGACTAGAATAATTATTTAGTAAGCAAAAATGATTGTTTATAGAGGACATCAAATTTAATATGACATAATTTATAAGAATTATAACATTAACAACTAAGTTCGTCAAAAGCAAAAAGAAACTCGTCAACGATGACGGCAAAAAATCATGTTTATAAATTTACGTAGTTGGTACGTACCTTCTGGTATCGAATTAAGTTATTATTTAATATAGTATTATGTCGGTATCTAACCGAAGTTAGGTTAGGATAGGTTCGCAAAATCGGTATAATGAAAGTATTTTATTTACGTAATAAAATTGTGCAAACTCAAACAGAATCATAATTCAAAATTTTAATAAACGTAATAAACCTTAAAAAAAATATCTTCCGAGATTCATAAATTATTTCCACACCCTTCGATGCTTTCTTATTCATTTCAAAATTTCGTCTTAAAATCCAATTCCAACCATAAAAATTCATTTATTTTGCCCACAGACCACCAAATATAGCCTTTAATTACAAATAATAATACATTTTCTATTTTAACCTTAAAAATCACCAACATTTCAGATTTGATCAGTCGGGATATATCTTCCCATCGGTCACTTCACTCTTTACCGCTCCTATTACCATTTTTATATCAATAGTGATGTATCCGTGCTGGTGTTTGCTTTACTTTATTTTGAGAGAATCGTAAAGTTCTGCAATATTTATAAACGTATTTTTTATAGTCCACAAATCCAAGGTGAAGTCTACGTAATGCTAAAACATCACAATAAGGAGATGACAATATAAATAACTATGGCAGCGATTTTAGCAGTGCCGACACAGACTCTTATCACGCATCTGAGAGAGGATCAAAAATCTAGTGAAGATTATGAATTTAATGGTGATGAGTCCAATAATATCTACTCCATCTCTGTCAAAGTCACCACAACTACCTCCGAGAAATCCTGTTAAATTATTTGGTCTGATAAAAAAATAGTCTAGATCTCACAGGGTTAAAGAAATATGAGAACATTCTGGAGCAATTTATTAAAATTGAACTAAAAATATATTTTTTAAATCAAGCATACTAAAAACCTATAACATTTCAGTACGATCGGTAAAAAGGTGTTGAGCGACGCTTTCGGGCGTACGACCTTTTTTGTGTCATTCATTAGGTATAAAAACCATAGCTTTGCGAATCCACGAGATTTGTGCCTGGTAATGGTTCCTAATTACACATATAAAGCCCACTTAAGTATTTTTATAGGTTTTTAGGTAGTTTCTGTTATATTATTATTCGTACAAATGTAACATTAACATTGAATCTAATGTAATACAATTTTGAATCAAATCTCGCGATTTTATTGCAAAAATGTTTAATAATTCAAATTACTTAATTTTATGTTTATAAACACCAGAATTGTTAAATTTATCATCTTTGTATTTTGAATTTATGAGTAAATTTCCTATATTATTATTTTTATAAAATGCCTGTCTAATGTTTCGTGGTAGGTGTTTAGATATTTGATTCAAAAATTTATAAATGATCAACTAAATTTAACTACAAATCCCATTCTAAAATTTTTTCTAAAACTAAATAAATTTTTTAAATAATTATTGTTTTTGTTCTAATAGATTCTGTTAAAGAAACAATAACATATGTTTTTGATTATTTATTGACATCCTGAAGAATAAAATGTTATTTTTCGAAACCGGTAGATGTATTTAATTTAATAAGTGGTTAATAAAACAATGTTAATAAATAAAAATAATGAATTTTAACCACAAAGTTAATTTTGCCAATTTTAAAAATAGAAAAAAATTGTTTTATCGGTCATATTCTTTGGACATAATTAAAAAACTTGTAATTTATAATGTTGTTGAACGTACCTATTGTTGTTAGATAGTTAATTTATCAGGTAAAATAAATATGGAGTTTTTTTTCAATATCATATATTACATTTTATAGAAAACTTGTATAGTATTTAGATATATTTTTAAGAATCCTTCAACTTCTTTGAGATGTTTAAGATAAAAAAAAATATTCAGACTATTGCTTAAATAATTATATGAATTGGTGCAAGTGTAGAATATTTTCTAATAATTATAAAATTAGGCCGAAAAAGAGCTCACCTCAAGATATAAATATAAAATTAGAAGATTCGTACAATAAATAATATCCCCCCCTGTAGCTGTTTCATCATCCAGAGATGATGAAAGATGCAGGAGGATTGTAATACGTGCACCTCATTTAGGAAAAAATAATGTTAACGCGGATGTATATTTTTCTTCAGTTACTCGACAAATTAAAAATAATAATTTTGGAGCAATAATTAATTTTCTGCTGTTCTTCAACATTAATGGCCCGTGTCCATGGAAGAGATACAAATTTTGCTCCCATGAGATGCTTTGGAGACATACTGTGTCTGAGAGATTCGCTGTCTCGCGCCTTACTTCACGCTCGGATATTAAACGTCAAAAGTCATTGTCATCATGTTCGTCAATTGGGTGATTTTGAGTTTGATTTGATTTTCCAAATAGAGTTCTCTGGTATTTTTGATACAAATTAAATTAATCAACTAGAAAGGTGTACAGAATAAAAATAGTTGCGACCGGGATTTCAGTAGCAACTATATATATTTTCTATAAATAGATTTTTATTAATTTTTATTACGATTAATTTAACTTGTATTAATGTTAATGTTTAACGACTTTCAGAATAGATAATTGTAGGGATCTATGGTACACTTATGCGTACCCATCAAATCTCGCTGTCAGAATGTACGCTGTATACAATGGTTAGATTTTTTGTCTCTTTCTAATAATCTTAAGTTGAAATCTCAAGTCTTCAGAACAAAATTTCATCACGTATACACGGTATTAAGAGGTATCTCAACTAAATCTCTGAGATTGTCTCCTTCCGTGGATAAGGACCTTAACTAGTCACGAGAGAAATATTGCACAAAATATTGCATAATATTTCAATTATTCAGTGTCAAAATTTAATAAAAAGGATGGTAAAAAAACATATTTCATCCACGAAAGACACATTTAATTAAACTTGAGAATCCCCTTTTGTGAAGAAAAGTCTGAAAAGTCTGATGCTCTGAAAAAATTAAGATTTCCCCATTATTCTGCGAATGTTTTCTTTCTTTTTTTCCCAACAGCGTTTTCCTTTTAAACCTGTTTCACCAAAGTTTACTTCATTCTCGGCGCAAAGCTCAACTCGTGTTTTTTCGTGATGTTTTACATTTATGTGCAAAGCTTTAAATTGAATCAACACTGGCGCCGATTTTCGTCGCCGGAAAATAACGTGTCGAAAACAACGAATTTTCATTACGACCATAAGCGAACGTATGTTTCGGAGTGATTATTTTTATTGAAATATTTTTTTGTTAACATGTATGTAATACATTTTTATTGCCAATATATTACTATTATGTATTTATTATTGTATTTATTCTGTAAGAAAAAAATCATAAAAATAATATTATCCGAACTACAATGCTTGGAAATTGTTTAGATAATTTATGATCTTTTAAAATTAAACGAGGTATCCATTTATTTGTTACTTTCTGAAATTTATGTATAACAGTTTCGTCTTATTTGTTTGTGTTTGAAAATGTGTTTTGACACATAATTTTTTATATAAAATATATACATCTTGGAAAAATTTATATAATGATTTGAAGTATTCATATTTGAACACATTTATTGAAAACATTTTTTTTATTAAAGCACACTTTTATAATTCCTTACAAACTAGGTTCATATGTGTCGAAGGATACGGCTACATTTTAGAAATAAAGGAATCAGGCAGTGTGAATTTTTTTATTGTGGACAAGACGCCTTTAGTCATGGGTCATTAACTAATAGTATGACTTGTCAGTTAATAAATACATATTTAAAATAAATTTTGAATGTATTCATGATACTTAAGTGTATCTACGCTGTTACTGAAGAAATAAATACAATGCAAAGTTATTAATTTAATTTAATAATAAATATTAAAAATTTGCGATAAGAGTTGACTTCCAAGAACAAAGATATCTGATCTTATATATAAAATCTCAATATGTTTTTGATTTTTCTGCGAGTCACGCGTAAGGAAATTTCAAAGGAAATTGACGTATTACATTGATTTGATGTGTCAATTTCCTCTGAAATAGACGAATTATGTGAAAGTGTCTTTATAGGATTTTGAGGATAGCTTTTTCAATAGAATGCAAATAGTTCTATTTCAATACTGTAGTAAAGTAATTATTTAAATTATGTCCTGATAAATCCCAAGTACGTCTTTTTCCACTAGTTTCAAAATTAATTTTCTTATAAATTTACATAGAATACAATATATTATTACGAATATCACAATTATAAAATGTATTTGTAGCAAATATTAAAACATTTCAATGAATAAGTCTGTAAAAATGTACCTACATATCTCGACACTACTAAAAAATGTATCTTTTAATATTATGTATTATGTTGATTCAAAACCTCCGAGTGCTTTTAATTTTTTTTAACTGTGTTTGCATTGGTTCATCAAAGCATTTTCTTAAAGTAAATATTTGTTGTGTTGATCAAAGATAGGGAAGTTCTTTCTATTTAATGACTTCAAGCGATATAATATCTAGTATTTATTATTGCAATCCGTACATGTAAATACATGTATCTATTTTTATCATGCCTATGAGAAATGTGCCAAAAAACTTTATTGGATTTTATATTCAATATGCTTACAAATTTAATCTCGGGCATGTCCTGTCGTGTCGTACATTGAATTTGATGTGTTCTATTTCTCATATTTCACCTAATTCGCATTTATGATTTCCATTTTTTTAACGTTAATAATGAAACAAGCGATAAATTTCATGCAAATTTTTATTTATACTATTAAAATATACCAATAATTTTTAAGATTATTTTGATATCATTTTAAAAAAAAGTTATTTGTAGACACTATATAAACAAACATAATTGGTTACTTTTGTTACTAGTTAAATTTAATTAATAATTAGACATATTTATTTTACTTATTTTATAAGGAATAAATAAGGTTCAATTATTCTTTGGTTTATAAGACATTCGTGAACAACCTTTCTACTATTTTTGTACTTATTCAACAATACTATTCTCCCCTACGCGTTATGGTATGTTTTCAAAAAGTGAAAATAATTTTATTAATTTTTATTTCAAATTTGAACAAATTCGTTCAAAGGATTAAGTTTAATTATGAAATAAAATCTAGTGGCTGTGGACCATTGCACCCTCGAGAGCAAAGATATTCTTATCCATTAGGCCAATTCTATTGCCCAAATAGTGCTCCGTAGGATAGAACTATTAAGAATTTAATTGGAGGCCTTTCAAGTTAATTTCGCTATTCTAACGGTAATTTACACTCGCTAGTTTCTTGATAGAGATTATTCAGAAAAAAGGCCCTTCTAATACATTTTTTAAATTTAATAAATTTCGACTATGCTGAATCAGTTTGCGGCCTCAAATATTGTAGGCTTTAAAGATCACGCGGAATATACAGGGCAACATGCAGTATTTTGTTTGTACAATATATAATAACATTTGAAATATTTTTTCATAATATGTAATATATTTTGAATAACAATTGTTGATTTAAATTTTTTTTTAAATATGCGATTTATTTGTAAAAACCGAACTCCGCCGAAGAAATCGAAGAATAGATGATATTCCGAAATCTTAGAAAGACGGTTTAATTTAGCAAAATAATAGTGTCCAAGATTTTAACAGTCAACTGCCAGTTTGCTTGTGAAATATGACATCTATTTCGCATTTAACGAGGTTTTGTGTCCTTTTTTATACCCTGAAGACCAAGACAAAAAGTTTTCCATTCCATTTTCATTTGATTCACTCTTGGTATTTTTATGTTAAACCTGATTAAATCATAATTTGACAGCTGAGTGCTGATGGCCAGTCTCATGTCAACGCCAGCTGTTTTATTAAGTTAAATAACAATCATTACACAAAAAAGCCATGTTGCTGAAAAAAATAATGTTTTTTTATATTCATTCACTTCATATTTCAATCATTTAATTTAATTAAAATAATATTTTATTGTAAAACATTTAAATTTGTATTAATTTATACATTATTATTCAATTGTATTCATTATGCCGACCTAACCGTTGCTCGTACTGAGGTAAATATTTAACATATTTTACAATACACATTTAAAATATATAAAAAAATTATAACACTAATTAAATTTTTGTTTGTAATTCGTGATAATTTAAATAAAAATAATAACATAAAAGAAAATATGAACAAAAGTTTTTTTTTAAACAGTACAAATACGTTGAATGTGATATACAACTTTAGGAAGTGAGAAGTGTAACATTATATAATATCTTCTATACATACTGTTTTAATTTGTGTTTAATATAGTCGACAATTTGCAACTGAAGAATCTTAGACATTAATTATTTATTTAATTTGTTGAACCATATTTGTTTTAAGGAATGTTACGTAATTTTGTATGTTTTCACATTGGCGCGAATCTACGATTAACAATAAGCTGCAAATATTAGTGAATTGTCTGCATCATAAAATCGTATATACATTTTAATTAAATCATCAGTTATCCTCGATCGCGAAAGAAAAAAATTGTAACCAACTTGTAAATTGTATACAACTCATACAGAATACTGTTCGATTTGGCGCGTTATTATAGCACATCTACAATGTTTGCCGAAGGTCGTGTGCACGGATTCGTTCCGCTTCTGAGACATCAAATTGCTGGCGTAAAACTGCGGCTAGAACTCGGCTCCAACTTTTTAGTGCAAGAGGCGCTCTCATGGAAGCCTGGCTCCCTGACCAGAGAATGGCATCGACTGCAGAATGGCTACGGACACAATTATAGTCATAACTAAAATTTAGTATTTATATTTTGTTCTGTGAACTTCTTCATCTTTTTTTGCTTTTCTTTTCATAACAAATATAATTTTGTTACTTGAATGTATTATTTTTATGTGGAATCGTATTTTGCATAAACAACCCGATCACGCTGGAATAAACACATTATTATTATTATATTGTACAATTTGAATAGTTAAAAGTAAATGCAGCAATAGAAAAAAATTACTCTTTGCTGTTGACAGTATTATTTGCACATTTATCGTTCACTTAAAGTATATATTTTTTGTAAATTATTATTATCATAATATCCGAGAATTTATTATTAGACTGGCGAGACGTGTATTTTTTACCGCGAAAATAATAAACCAACGCTTGTTTTAAATATTGTGGGAATAGTGTTTGTGTCAGGGAAGCGTGGTTTTCATGGCAAGCAGGTTAGAAAATGCATGTTCCGGAAAACTAATTAAAACTTTCTTTAAAACCATTTTTCGAAGTTATGGTGGTTGTACAGGTTCCTGAATTATCGATTTTGTTTAGATAGTTTCGAAGCTTAATACAAAATAAATATGTTTACTAGTGTATGAATTTTATAAATGATTTATTTTAGGTTATCAAATTTTAATTTTCTTTACCAAATTCTAAATATTATGAATAAGAGTATATAGATTACATACGATTAGAACTTTATATCAACAATTTTTTGAAAATAAATTATGTTATTTTTTTATGAGAAATTTCACTCAGTTCTGTGGTTTTCTCGTAATATACGTGAATTTTTAATAAAATTTCTTGCGATATGTAATAATAATGATTTGAAAACGTGCTACATAGATGTTTTTTTATAATAAGATCAACAATTTATACGTATTTTCAATTATATATATCAAAAAGGCAATATATAAGTTCGAAAATTTGTTGCTAAAAATATTGTCGTTGTAGCATAGTTGATAATGCACCTTCCCCGGTTTGGAAAGAGATCCAGGTTCGAATGTCCATGACGAACCACCGGCCTCCTTCCCTCCGGAGTTGCAAGGATATACATCGTAGTCGTTCCTCTTGGCATTCTCAAAACGTGTCCAAATAGAGGGTCTCATGTCACGGGTCTCCATGTCAATGATCTCCCTTATATCGGCACTTATCACTCGATTCAATAATAATACTTTTGCTATTTCCCGAAGATAAGTCATATTTGCTACATAGATTTTTGATCTTACCCTCTTCGTATGGATCCATATTTGGTGACCATATATTAAAGTGGGTCTATATACAGTGTACCGATCGATGGCAAGCGCCACATAGTAATCCAAGATTCTCGGATGGTGGGTTATGGGACGAACTCGTGGCGAGATAAGCACGAGTAGGCATCAGACAACAACCGCTAATTAATATAATTAAAAATAAAACGACGTAACAGGCGCCCGAATGTAATACAATGGAAGCCGCTCGTGAGCAATGATTGACATTGTCTACGAGGGACGCCTTCCCGGCGTCTATCAAAGCACCTCGTTGGAACATTAGGAATAACATCATTAAAAATGATAATTGTTATAAGAAATACATAATAATGTCTTATTGTCAATGATTAAATAAAAGGAGGTACACTACGGCTGGGAACCCATTCTGTGAACATCTTTATGTGTTTTATATCATTTTCTGACTTCGATCTCGTCATGATCATCGTCAGTATCGAGAGAAATGGAGATTGGCGAAACATCCTTGTTTGGTCATATTCCTGTACGCAACAAACATCTTTAAAATAAGTCAGTTTGGGATATATTATATTACGTATTATATAAAATATATTTATCTTGGATTTACTAGTGTAATTAGCATAATAGTCGTGTTGCAGGCTTAGTTTTCTCCTAATGAAACTCTGGTGGTGTGGCATTTAGATGACACCTCCACCTCCTCACCTAGTAATTAACCGGAAAACATGAATGTAAGTGGAAAGATCCAGCGCGGACCCTTGGATTATTGGCTTTGTAATATAATGGTAGTGTTGTTTCTCATTCCACACAAATGACAAAGGTCAATTCATGTTTTAGAGTTTTTGCATGTATTTTTTTATTCAATTTTCGATTCATGTAATTTTACCAAAACCCATCACAGATACATTAATTGAGTAAAGAATCAACTAATTAGGAAGAATGTAAATCTGTTAGAAGCATGGTCGATAGTATTAAGAAATGATCGATGAGATATTTGGGGCATTTGAGAGGATGGTAAAATAAAATATGAAGTGTGTTGAAGGCAGGGGAAGAACATTTATGAGAGGAAGTGAAGTCTGAAATTGTAAAAATTATAAAAATGATTAAGAAACGGTTGCTGAGACGGTTTGAGCAATTGGAACGTATGAGTGAATGAAAATAGGATAAAGAATATAGAAAAAGAAAATATATGAGCTGAGAATTTGTTGATGACCGCAGAAGATCTGGCACGATCAGTTAGACTAGATAAAAGACGGCCCAGTTAAAAAATTTAACAATCGACGAACGTGTATGAGATAAATATATGAAAATGTGGCGTTCTATCCTCTCTGCCAACCCCTGCGGTGAAACGGCTCGATGTTAAATAACTTAGCTAGTTTCCCATTCAACACCATATATATACAACACAATAAGAATTGATAATTCACAGTTTTTACGTATGCATTTGAGTGCGATTTTAAATAATTTTTGATTCGTGTAATTTCCCTAAAATAGATAACATGACAGTTACATTACATATGTATATAAATTATATTTTAAATTAATCCCGTAAATCACAAATTGAATTTCTTAGAAAAATAATACGCCAGTCTTCTTAGAAGGTAATCTACCCTAAAATTAGGTTAGTGTTATACTTAGATACATTTAATAATGCTGTCAACAATATCTAATTAGGTAAATATCATAATAAAATATTTTTTGTAAGTATTACAACAAGTATACAAGTAAGTATGTAAGTATACAAGTTCACTGTTTATAATAGACACACTTGCGGTCAGTACTACAAACAGTTTATTTATCAAATATATACCTTAAAAATAAGAATTAATAGAATTCGCCACCTCATTCAAATATTGTATTTATTTCAAAGTTCAAAATTAAGATTTAATTCTTATCTCTCTCTCTTCCTCTCTCTCTCCCTCTCGTGTGTGTGTTTGCATACATTTCAGGAATAGTGGTGTCGCTGTGCCGGTTCTTTTTACGACGTTTTTTCAAGAAAGCTTAAATTCTAAGCTAAACCTGAATACACTTTTTACGGCAATAAATAACAAGAGGTATATTTCATTCGAAATATACTTTCACATTCTATTGTGTGGAACCTATTCGCTAAAATTGAAAATTTTAAATATTAGTTGAATTTGGGGTGTTGATTTGTTTGACCTACATAGTTTTTTCAGTCTTGTGCGTTTTTTATGTTTTTAACATCAAATGTTAACTACGTTTTTATATTACTACTACTAAGAAGTGAGAACTTTTTCGCTCTTGTTTATGAGCTGATTTTTGTGTGAGAGATACTGGTATGTAAATTAATATATGGAAAAATACCTATGTTCGAGGAAAGAAAACAAACCTTATTTTTATTTAGTAACGGAAGTAGCGGAACACTCCCCATTTAGGTGAGTAGCGTTCCGGTAGGTGCTTCTTTTTTCAGAACTACACCGCTGAAGGCAGATATTGTTATCTTTACGTATGCGTATTAAAAAGGAACGGGAATAAGTTGGTACCTATACAAAGTTCATTAATTTTTATATTTGTTTAACTCGAATCTCTCATCGTTATTAATGAGTGATAACTTTTTAGAAATATAAGATATATAATGAACTATATTTATAAAATAAAACGTTCAACGTCCAAGCACAAGAGCTGGTCTCTTTTTTGGAGAGGTAAGCGAAAGAAAAACCATGTAATTTATAAAAAATGTAAAATACTTTATTCACGCTATAAAAAAGTTGTAAAAAATTTCAAATAAATAAAATTAAAAAAATATATATATATATGTTATTAAGGAGAACACATTCTTATTGTGCAGTTGTAATTATGTTATATATATAATAATAATAATAATAATAATTATAAATAAATTGTTTTAAAATAATTAACTTAATACATCAACTATTAAATTAAGATACATTATAAAAAAAATATCTCTTTATATACAATAGCGTGGCTTTATCAAAACAGAACTAGTCCCAAAACTATTCTAAAATATATTACAAAGTATGTTTAATAAATTTCAATTATTTTAAAAGAAAAGATAATATTTTTCATCATTTAAAACCAATTACAAAATTCCGGACCTTTAAATCTGACATTCTCGTTAAAAGTTAAAATGTATTTTATCTGAATAAAATTTAATTTAAAGTAATACATTCATTCAAAAGTTCGTCTGGAGTCTTTAATTGGTTCATCTTATAAAGTAGTTCAATTTTGAAGGGATCGCGGATATATTTTATCAACGTTTGTCTATTTATTCGAAATATTTTTTTTATTATTTTGAGTTAAAAAGAAGATACTTCATGAAAATATAAAATAACACAAATATGTACTATTTTATTTATTTTCATATATACCTATGTAATTTACATATTGGTAACTACCAAGAAATTCATTTTCATGAACGTTTATATTTTATTGAATAAAGAACCGTCAGTAGTAATGTTATTTAATACGTATCAATTAGAAAGTTAAACAAAAAAATCTATTTATCAAAAAAATATTTTCGTTGCTAATATATCTATCTAATTGACTAATTTAATTTGTGTTAAAAAATAACAAATAAATATATTATGAAATTGCAACTTCACAACACAAGTGTGTTTCCATTAAAAAAAGTAATATTATTGTTAAACCCAAAATTATTAACATTTTTCTTTATATTATTCATTATTTTCCATAATTTTATTTTTACACACAATTACTAAGAAAAATAAAAATTTATAAAAGTGTTTGTGTTTCAAATGAGGATAATTTAGACGGCCGCTAAAAGAAATTATTTTTGTCATCAAAGCCAGGCATTCTGACCACTTAATTGTGAATACGTCTAAGTCAGAGAGATTATAAAGGTGTCCAGTGGAAAATTTTCAAGTTTAATATTAAATAAATTTAAAAAAACTACAATGTTATTCTCATATTTTATTTATATAAAATTAAGTTTAATGATGCGGATTTTACGTTTTATAAACAATATCGTCTAAATCCGTATATTTCTCTCAAGTCACTCTTGCAATCGGACTCTTAAATTTGCGACCATGCTAAAGCAAAGCGTTAGTTCAATGACAGCAACTTCACGGCGGATATTTTCTTGTAAGGCCTGAATTGTTCGAGAATTGTGCTTTTCCAAAACGTTCCAGCATCATTCTCGGTAAGATTGCATGTAAATAATATTATTTTTCGTTGAGAAACTGCACGATTTGCAGATTGTATGGGTAAAACTGTTGTTTCTTTTTCAAAATAACGTGCACTGTTGATTTTTTTATTCCAGTACAGGCTGCAATCTTCCTTACTGATTTACGCGGAATACGCATAATTTCATGTCAAACTTGAGCCACATATTCTGGCATCGCTGCTGACGTTGACGGTCCCGGAGTTTTGTTAACCATTGTCCCTTCTTGTCTGAACTTTTGAACCCCACATCAGATAAGTTGCGTGCTCGGTCCATCACTTACTCGTCGAATATTAAAGTGAATACAAAAAGCGTGACGCTCACGAACCAATGAATCACCGCACTTTAATTTTGCTCAACCGCAAACGCGCGGTGCGCTCCCAACCAGTGACTCATAGCGACTGGCAAATCCGTAAATCACACGCATCGAACAATACCCCTCCCACTTAACTCACCCTGATGGTTTACGAGCAACTACAATTTAATCTTGAAATTTTTCCGCTGGACACCCTATACAACTAATTATAAATCACGACATTTGCTGTTGTTTTATTGTGTCGCACCCGACATTACAATGCTGAACGCCCTGGTTTCAAAGTCATTTCACATTACATGTGCTCTGCTCTTCCATTTGCTCGCCTGCCTTTTAAATTTTTCTTTGGGTGCGTGAAAGGCTTTGTAATTTTTAAGACAGTTTGAAAAAATAACAAATCTTTCAACTTCTAGAACCTTCTAGCGACTTCTATCCAAGGATGATATTCTAACGAAGACAAGCCTTGACACCACTACATTATTCTGAGAGGGATTGTAACAACACCATGAAATAAAGAACATTATTTTTGGTATATTTTACAAAATTATTTGTTAGTTCGTTCCAGAATACCCACATAAAAATATACGAAAATAATTTTGTATAGATAATTAAACGTAGTTATACAGAATGAAGTCAGCCACAGAAAATTCTAACTGAGATAAAAGTATTTTTATGAAAAGAGGGAATATGTTTAATCCATATTAAATGTAAAATTAGAAACATAAACAGATAAATTAATTTATAGAAAATATTTATGTTGCCATTTGGAAAATATTTTTGTTGCCCCCCGGAAAATATTTTTTCGATAAATTGATTTTATCTGTTTATCTTTCTGATTTATACATATAATTTGTATGAAAAATATCACAGAACTATATTCTGAAAAACTACAACATCACAATAATAATTATTGTGATGTTGTAGTTGTAGTGTTCTAAAACACATTTTGTAAGACCTGTAAGAAGATTTAAGAAAATATTTGAGATTTTAAGTGTTTATATATTATGAAGCTTTTTTCGATTTTAAAATGGTGTTTTTGCGCCCAACAATTTTTTTAGAATATGATTACTATGAGTTTTTATATAATTCGATCCGGCTGTTGTAAGCACAATATAGAATTGACGTTACTGCATCAGATAAAACCAATATCCCATTATTTTTCAAAATTGTGTACTGGCTGCTTTCTGCATAACTTCGTTCAATTTATGTAATATTTTGGATTAATAAAACAATTTCTATAAAAATATTAATTAAATTTACATAAATTACAGTTACAATGGAGATAAATAAACTAAAATATCCAGATAGAATTGGGGATCAGAAAATAAAAATACTGGTTCAGAAACACACGATAGGTAAAGTCACAACAAAGTAGTTACAGGAAATTTAATACATAGACTTGAGTTTAGAACTTCTCCTAAGAGCTGAGCTGAACGCTTTGGTATTTAGTATAGTGGTGAGAGCAGGTTCCCGCACATCTGTGCTGACCTTTTAACAGCTTTGTGGGGAGACGTAGCTTCAGCATTTGCAGTACAAATTTGCGACTCAGCGGTGGGTTCTCTATGTACCTACTTCAGTTCCAAACATCGACTTAATGAATTAATTTTGCGAAATACGAACACACTTGTGATTATTTCCATTGGATATTATTAGGGCGCACGTGAGAGGTTTAAATTAAATCCATTTAATGAATTTTGCGTATAATTTGACAAAATAATTAATTTTATCTTTTAATGCTAACCGCTTTAAGAACAATTGTTTCATCATTGAAAAAAAATAAAAAAATAAAACATCTCTATAATTTGAGAGTTCGTAAATGAGCACCATTGGTTTTTAAATTCGGCGCGATTCTGTCAAAATTAAGAAACCAAAGATCGGTTACCATAATAATTCATTTGTATATAGCCAATTCAATTAATTAAATTCTTATTTCTCTAACGGTAATTTTATTTACTGACAAATCAGTATTACTGACAATGCAGGTCATTCAGTAACAATTTTCAAATACATAAATGAAACCTTCATCATCATCATCATCCCTGTCTCTATAATTGAGTAACTTATTGGTTTTATGATCAAGACACTTACCTAGTGATCTAGTGGTCGGGGTTTCAAATCTCGTTCTAGAAAACCACCAAGATAGTTCTGTTTTCCTAGCACAAGAGTTTAGCTTATTTTGTAAATAATAAGAATATTGGTGTGACATGTTTATCCAAGAATAGATAGGTCTTAATTTTATTGCATTTCCACCACATTTAGCCTCTGACTATTCTTCGTCTTTATTCAAATGTATTATTCAGCGGCCTTTTCTGGAGTCGCATATCATTCATACGCTCAAGTCTCCCTAATCATATACATTTTGTGACTTTCAGCTCATTATATAGGTCTAAAATTTCTGGTTGTAATGCTTGCGCCACACTCCATTTTGTGACGGAAAATTCTTTTGAGTAGGTATCGTTCTATCATTACATTTAGGGTTGCTTTATTTTGGTGAAAATTCAGTTTTCTGACTCGTAGTCAAGCACTGGTCTTATCAAAGTTTTATATGGCATTTTATTTGTTTTTCTGAATATCACGTTTGATTTCAACTATTTTTGTAAGCCAAATAGCAATGATATGAGTTTTATCTATTCGTTAATCTTGTCTATGTCTATTATAGAGATTCTAGATATGTTAATTTATTAACTATCTCAAAGGAATCATTTCCGACAGTACGAGTAAGTAAGGGCATTTGTACAGGCTGTAAACCATTGGAATATTCTTCTCTTGGTTCATTACAAAACCATTTTTTTCCTGCTATTTCTGGTGCTGAGAATACATCACGAAGAGCTTTTTGGAATTTTTCGATGATATCGACATTCTCAGCGAAGTTCAATAACTATCATATTGCTTTTACAAATGCTATTAAACAGGCCGGTCTAACTCCTTGTCCTATACCATTGCTCGTGTTTCAAGCGATTTAGAAAGGTCCGAGTCGATTCTAATTTTGCATTTTATTTGACACATGAGGAATTTGGAACCTTCAACCTTATCTTAAATCTAAATAAACAAGTCATGATAGAAAGCTAAGCATCTAAATTACTTAACCTGCAAGTATTCCAAGTACCTATGCTTGAAGTAACCTAAGTATATCTGATTTTCAGGGGCGCGCAGTGCATACAAGCAGAAAAGCTGTGCATAACTATAAATTCTGGGAAACAAATATAAATTAAAACATTGGATTAACATAAGCGAAAAAAATATTTTGCAATTAGCGCCATCTGTGTACCAGTAGAGACTTTAGTTGCTTAGTTCTAAAAACTAGCACGAACTCTCATCGCTGTACTCGTGGTGCTCTTTTTTATTCGCCGCATCGTTCTATTTACATTACTTAGTTCTGTCTTTAAGCTAGTGAATTACTCAAGTTATAAAAATGGCTATTTACAGAATTGAAAATTCCTTCGGTTAATTCGTTTTGTATGAAGTCGTTACCTATGCTATTTTTTAACAGAATAACATTAGAAAGGGTTACAACTGCGTGCAAAGCATTGAAGTGTCTACTTCCTCTTTTACTAATTCGCGAATTTTACCATCTTACTGTTTTTAACCTGTTGATTTCATGATTGTTCTTTAAATTTGGTGCATGGATTGGTTTTTGATTTGAGAAAAACAAAAAGCAATTGGCAGAACTATTTCCTACGTTAACCTTTAATAAAAATAAATATTTTTTTTAGTTATTACGTTAAGGATTTTCAAACAATAAATTAATCATGTTTAGTCATAGAAAGTATTCTTAAAAACGTCCATACATTTTTTATATGGGTAAGAGAGTACTATTTTACGATAAAACTTAAACATAAAAACACTATTAATAGAAGTCTAAAATTATAAATAAATACATGGCAATGACATTTATTTTGTCCAAAGATGTTGGTTAAACGAAAGTACATATATTATATATAATTGTATAATATCATTGGTAACAGCATAACCTAAATCCTATACCTACTGCATGCCACTGCTGATTTTCATTTCTTATTTAGGAATTTAGCTGGTGAATATCAGCTGGTGAAACAACCGCCTTTTTTTATTACACGATAATATATGTTGTCATTCTGAATATCAATAATCAATCATCTATATAAATCATTAATCGTCAATTTATATATATAATAATTCATCAATCGTTAATATATATCGTTTTAAATCTCATTACAACGTGTGAGCAACTATTAAATTAAAAAATTTAATCCGCTATATTGCGTTTTAATTCGTGATAATAATATTATTTTATATTAATTAATATAATAACATTAAAAAAATGTGCAACTATGTTATATATAGAATGTAACAGACCTAGTGCATACTATTTTGTGGATGGATATCTGAATAAATTACAAGTAAGAAAATGTTCAAAGAGTATGTTTAAATTCTGTACCATTCAAGGAATTATTATTATTGTTGGATATTACAAAATCATTGTACCGATTTAAGTTTACGTACTATTATAATTAACTCAATATGACTTTGCTTCAGGACTAAATTCGTGTAACAAAAAAGAGTCTCTCCACTCAAAGTTTGATTTAATTTTTTGTATTCAATTTTGAATCAATAATATATTTCAATTAATCGAAATAATTGCATAAATTCGACTTTTTTAAATGCTTAAATCTCTACCATACTGTGCACGAGGTATATTTTACCTGTATATTTCTACTAAATACAGTATGTTTTTAGTACATAAAAGATTTTTCTATAACAGCGAATTTTTTATATTAAATGATGTTTTCCTGAAATACTCTTCGAAAAATTTGCAAAAATTGTGATTGATGGCCCAGCAAAAACCCATAAAATAACTTTTGATGAAATTTACCAAGTATAAAGTATTACGCTATATGAATGTTTGCTCATATTTATTTATTTTCTGCCGATAATGTAATATTGACGTGAGTCTTATATAAAATAATGTAATAAAATTTCTTGAAATACAATACAATTGAACAGAAGTCAGCGTTAACTTTTGGGGAGGTTCGATCATTTATGTGATTGTAATAACTACATCTATATTAAATAATAAATAATGGAGCCGCATCCCAGAAAACCACAACTTTAGTCCTTGCATAATACGACTGTTTGGCTCAGTTTGAAAATAGTGGGAGTATTGATGGAAAACACATGTCTCTCAGATATACTAATAATTGATTTATTTGTATTAATAGCAAGTTATTTCAGTAAAAAATTGTATTTATAAACTTTTTCTTCAGCCGATTGAAAGTATTTTTTGTACTTATTTATAATAAGAGGCACTCGGCGCTCTTGTTATTTTGTTTTAAAAATATGATGTTTTTAAATGAGCCAGAAATCATTTCCTGGAATTCGACTATAATTTCCGAATCAGCACGCTCCTCCGGGCACGTCTGTAGAATGAGAGGCCCTATAAGTATCGCGCTGGAATCCTCGTTGTATATTCATCGCGCGATAAAAACTACGACGATTTGCCTTTGTGATTTGACAGACTCCGTAACAATACACACACGACATGTTTCGCTTTATACCACGTGACGTTGCATCATGAATTGACAATTTGTTCAGTCATATCGCGGAGAAGGGACGCGAACGCACGCCGCCTTACCAGTAATCGCACCGGATTATCCGCTGCACAAAAGGATAGCCGACCGTATTTTCCGCTGAAGTTTTTCCGGTGAGCGTGCAACCGTCAAACGTGGTCGTTGTAGACTTCGTTGGCGTGGACCTATTTCGTCGGTATTTAAACATTTAAAAAAGAAGTGATTGTGAACAACAGAAAGGAACTTCACGTGGGCTGTGAATTTTATGCCTACGTTGAACCGCGTACTTTTACAAATTATAGGATCTCTATGATTTATATTTGTGGACGAATCGCGTTAAATATTTTTTCGTTATTTAAAATATAATTTGAACATATGAAATAGCACGCGCTAATAACAATTTTTAAACAAAACGAAACATTTGAAAAAAAAATGTAAGCGTATTTACATAATATTTATAAAATATATATAAATAGTAATATTAGTCACACCTGTGTACATATTAAAATATTTTTCGGAAATGTGCCCTTACCTGTCGAAATCTCCATTACCGAACTGTACATATTATTTTGTGGCGTTTTCCTAACCGTCGCGGCGCAGCTCATACGAGTCTGCCGTCCCGGTGCGAGAGTTTGATTGGCCGTACATGCAGGGCCCGACAATTGAGAGGAAGTGACGAGCGGAGTGTCTTGTATCTGTGAACGGGCCGAAGGATCACCAATGAAGGAGACGGCTGTTGAATCTGATTTGATTAGTCGTTTATTCAACCCTACTTTATGGTATGTCGTTTAGCATTCTGACTGATTGGTTCGGTTTAAAAATGAGACGAAATATTCCCAAGGTCAGCGAGAAAAAAGCTCGCCCGAAGAGATTAATATTTTTTGGTGGACAATGATAACACTTTTGTAGAGGCGAGAAAGTGAATTGAAGAATGACCTTTCAAAAATTTTCAGAATGTTCCATTCTACGTAAGAATTCTTGAAAACATAATGAATATTCAGTAAATAACGTATATTTTTTTTATAATTCGTTTACGTATTAAATAGATCAACAAGTGTAAAAATATATTTTTACAAATGTTGTTTCATTCAAAATTTACCATAATTAGTCGTGACTAAGGTAAAAAGTAAATTAAAATATCGATTAATTATAAATATTACTGGAACTGATTAGAGAGCAAAAATTCAGAGCCTCGGAGTACATTAACGTTAACAGTTTTTTAGTAACGTATCGATATTTTAAAAATACGAATCGTACATTAATAGTTTTATATCTAGACAAATTGAAAATTCAATTATGGAACAAAAAGAAAATTTATTGAATGAAATATGACAAAACTGAACTCCAATGAGTTGAATAATCATATTTGCAATTGGCAAGCCTATCATTTGCCACTATTAGTAACTCCATTACACTTATTACAGAGCTTTTGTCAATACCAACGATCGATCTAGTATTTTAACTATGTTTCCATCACACCATTTCCCAAGGGTTGGCAGAAAACGCAGTTCGCTAGTCTACTATAACTCGTTCGCTTTTGTATATCCCTTCCTTTCCTTTCCTGGTTCCTATCCTACCCCTAGATTTATTTCTTTTCCTTTAATGGTGTGTCAAGATTGCGGTAACCAGCCCCTTTGTTAGTCTGTCCCATTCAAACCATGGTACCCATCATACAGCTGTATACTGGTTTTCTCATCTCGGTGAGCTATCGGATGCAGTGCAGTGTTATAGTCGGCGAGTTCTCTGGCGTATAATAACTTTATTTAAACTGATTTCACTGCATAATTTCATTCTCAGACGGTCCATAACTAAGATATGTATGACGACGACGAACTCGGTTACACCAAGTCTTTTACAGACGTCCTCTATTCGTGTTTTCTCCAATTTCCTTTTATTTAACCTATTTCGCTGAACACGACCGGCTGTGTATTCGGTGTCTAAAACCAATATGTATGTGTATGTATGTCTTAACATCGATTTATCGCACATTTCAAATAATTCCATAGAAACATAAATTTATTTTTAATGTTTGCATATTGAACTTTGCGGTTAATCTTATTATTAAACTTTGTTTTTATATCCAATTCTAATAAAATTTCTTAATAATAATTTTGTAACATTATTTCAATTTCCACATCTTTCATTATCGTAACAATTAATGTTAGATTACTTTATAATTTTTTTAAATATATTAGAATAACGTGACATGTTTTTAGTTAGTTTATTTGACATCCTGATGAAGGAAATGGTTTTATCCAAAACCGATTGGTGTACTAAAATAACTCATTAAGTGGTTTAAAAACAAAGTTAAATAATCTATATAGAAAGATAATTTAATAATAATTCTAACAGTAATGGTCATAAATAACTGCGGTAATGTAAAAAAACATCGAATTGAAATCAATAATTTTAATATTCAAAAATCACACGCTTCTTGAAATTCTTTCCGTAGGGGGTTTTCTCAAGGCGTGATTTATTTTAAAGTTTCCATTTCGATGCGAATTTTCCGCGGTTTGCAATCTCGCAGTCCTTTTAAAGTTCCCGCAGAGACGGTATCGCTTTCTCGCAACTCGCAATCACTTGAAATAGCCGAGGCGCAACTAAGTTCGGCGCACAATGTAATCTCAGGGACACTCTTATTCCTATTCATTCCTTTTCTGTGTTCAATTCATGGATCTTCCGGGAGCGATGGCAGGGGCGTGATCAAATATACTTCAATTTCATTCATTCTTTGCCTTTCAATAAAAGTTTAAAATCCTGTTTCAGTTCGTACCAACTCTCCGGATCATGTAAATTACATCGCTTAATATTCAGCGGGCGTAGATATTATATTCTCGACATCTTAATTACTTAGTTAATTTTATTAATGAAGAGTAGAGAGAGAAGTACATAAATCCGTAAATTATAAGAGTTGTAGGTCATCAAGAAACTAGAGAACAACTTCATTATCTTTATTCTTATCTATATTGACACATAGGACCTCAAATCAGATGAGTCACAGCTATTTATTTACTTATTCTTAATCTAGTGCACACACATGCTCTAATAATATAAACAATACTAATATTTTCCTTTTTACTATAGCTTATTTTGCAATATTTGCTTTGTTTAATTTTAAATTTATGCAATTTCTCCTCCTTTCTTACACCATCTGGCATTTCATTGAAAATCTTCATCGCACTGTACATCATTGATTTCTCAGGTTTAGCCTTTTTCCAGAATAGCAGTCTCATTCTATATCTTCCTCGTGTATTTGAGAGATAGAATAGTCGCCACAAAGGAAAATTCAAATAGAATTCATATTGTAGTGTCCGCAGATCTTTAACATTTGAAACATTACAAATCTTTTCGTCAAATCAGCGTTATTTTATTTTAAACAAAGGATTTGATTGAAATGTGGTATTATATTTATGAATACTGGGTAAATATTATGTTCCAGGCCGAATGAAATGCATTTTTTAATTTGGTTTTTATTTATCGAATATTTGGTTTATTACAACTATGTATGACATGTGATATCGGCCATGTAACCGCCCACGAATGCTCAATTTTTCTCAACATTCTTGCACACTTGGCGTGTTATTTCAGCAATTTCATTTAGAATATTGTCCTGTAGCATCGAAATTGTTGTTGGCTTATTGGCGTAGATCTTTACTTTCAAGTAACCCCACAAAAAATAGTCGGGAACCGTCAAATCACCGTCGATATCACCACTTTTTGAAATTATGCGGCCGGGAAAAATTTCTCGCAAAATTTCAAGCCGTAGGTCGGCCTGTGTGTGAGGTGGTACCGTCCTGTTGAAACCACATGTGTTGCAGGTCCAATCAACTCAACTCGGTCACCAAGAAGTTTTACAACATGTGACGATAGCGATCACCATCAATGGTTACAGCATTGCCATTATTTAATATTCAGCCTGTATTAGTAACGCACCTTCATGTCTCGGTCTTGGACCACCCTCACGGCTGACGCTATCTCATCCAACATTATGGTACTCTTCCAGCTTCTAAAGTTACACAGGAGCTGGAAGATAATAGAATATCATATTGAAGCATGATGTGGCCGGAAAATTGGAAGAATCTTTTGTTACTTTGCTTTGGTTAGATTTATTGTAGGAATGAGATATTTGTACGTCGTACTATTCACGGGATACGTAACACCCATCTTCCGAGGTATATTTCAAAGGCGACATTTTACGTTTGTTTGCTATTTCGGGTTATCGAGTAGAAAAAAACAAATGCGATTAAAAAATATAATATTTAATTTACGCAGTCTAAGTGCCAACATTTTTTTTAAATGTGTTAAATAATTACTTCCGCAGTCAGCTTTTACGAAATTGGGCAAATTGTATTCTGAATTTACATACGTTGGCTGCACAAGGGCGGATAGGGGTGACTCAATGATAATATATATTTTTTGATATAATTGAAGGGCGATGTCGAAGACTAACGACCGACAATCACGTAATCCAGCACTTTTTACTTTTGATACAAAAACTACCCTACAGAGTGAAACGAGACCTCCATTTTTAATTCCATTATGAAAATACAAATCTGTGAAATTCATGTCAAACTCAACAATGTAAGTTTTTTAAACACTTGCCACGATGTGAGTTTATTTTATCAACAAAATGTTATTTCCAATTTGATGTGTGAATTTAAAAACAATGAAAATAAATATTCAGTAGCTTAAAATATAGAGCTCAACTGTATACTCCGACGCTAAATTTGATCTTCTAATGACCTGAACTACAGGGATGACAACATTGGTTCTGCCAGAACAAAAAAATAAAGCCAGTAAGGTAATTACGAGGTTAAGGGTACCGGAAGCATTTGTTAAAATTTTGCCGATTCTAGTTATTATATTTAAATTTCATTAGTACTTACCGATGAAAAGAAGTGCCGTTTTTAATTTATTTTGTATTCAACAATAAAATAATCGCACAATCTTGGATAAATATGTATAATTTCAGATAACCTGACTCCAATTCCACCAATCTAAGTATAATTTAGGAAATTATCGGTTTCGTTGATATCTTCGGAACGATATATTTGTTTTTGCCTTGTGTCTCGAATCCTATTATAAACACATGAAAGAAATGCATTATTTTAGTTTATAAAATTTAGTAATAAAAATAATTAGGATTTTTTTAAATTACTTAGTATAAATGCAATAACAAATTTTGAATATGTAAATCAAACCGTATAAATTATTCATAAATTCAACGTTCGTATTAATTCGAATGAATATGAAATTTTGCATTATAAAAATAAAAACATAACTTTTGTAAATGTTCGTTTAATAAAAATGTTTCACAGTATGCACGATTCCTATATATTATCTACTAATATTCAAACGTCACAATATATGTTTTATAATATTTCAGATATGATTATTTTTTAAGGGTAAATAGATATAATTATTAACAAAACATGTTAAAAATACTAATTTAATCTATTAATTATAAATATATACATATAAAATCAATTTTGTTGAAAAATATTGTTTTTGCGCTACCGGGATTCGAACCTGGATCTCTATTTCCAATCCGGGGAAGTACATTTTTCATGACAAATTTTCGAATCTATATGTTACACTTTTTCAAATTAATACATCTGTCGTTCCATTATTTGAAAGCCATCTACATTGTTTTACATCGGATTGGAAATAGAGATCCAGGTTCGAATCACGGTAGCGCAAAAACAATATTTTTCGACAAATTGATTTTATGTGTATATATTTATAATTAATACATTAAATTAGTATTTAAAATATCACAGATCTATGTTCTGAATAATTACAACTTCACAATAAGAATGTGTTCTCTTAATAATGAAACATGTTACGAACGTTCAATTTGCTTAAAAATTAAATTAAATTATATAAATAAACATTTTTGAAAATTAAACCATGTATGTATCTTGTCTCAAAAACAAAAATTCTTTATATCGTGTAAAATTATTACTTTGTCCATATTGAGGGCAATTTCATCGGCTAGGTACCTTAAAAATCTATTTTCTATTTAATTTAATATATTATCAATGAAATTATATACAACCAATATAATTGTTGCTTCTTTGTCCAAAAATTTTTGGAGAGGTTGATCCTTATTTTTAAGGATGATTTTGTGAGATATTTTATAAGGGCAGTTACAAGTTACACGATTTGTTTTCTGTTTACCAGTCATATTTTGTTGTCAATGAAAAAGTAAATAAATTTTAAAAAACTACTTCTTCTTCTTCTTCTTCAGCCGACGTTCATCGACTGTTGAACAAACGATGACCCTTAATTAATATTATTCCTCCCTGTCTCCGCATCCAACTGTTTCCTGCAACCTTTCTTATGTCATCAATCCAGCGAGCTAGGGAGTGATTACATTTCGGCTTCCAGTACGGGGCTTCTATTCGTAATGTTTTATTACTTCAACGGTTCTCATTCTTTCGGTTGAGATGCCCGGGCGATTACCTTTTCGACTTTATTATTCAGCGAATTACATCTTCTATTTTTATTTATTTTTCTATCTCGCAGAGGCACTTCGATCATAATCCGTTCCATTGCTTGCTAAGCTACCTTAAACACGTTGAAGCATCGTAAGTATTTATTATATATACTATATTTTCTCTAAAATATTATACAAATAATCTATCTATTGCCAGTAAGTACTATATAATTTCTTTTAAATGACTAATATTTAAAAAAATCTAATGAAGTTACAATTTATTACACGAACTATGTATTAGCCCTCACAGATAAAACTTCGGATATAGAAATCAGAATCAGATCTGTCCTCGGGTGGCACCCGAATGCGTACATCATCAGAAAAGTCTGGTTGGTTATTTGTTTGGGTTAATTAATTAATTAATTAAAGTTATAAACCACTTACTTTTTTTGATAATATTAAATTATATTTTCAATATTGAAAATTGTACGAATACACATCTACCTGATGCATGACTACGCATATATTTTGAGGTTATATATATATATTCAATTTATTAGTTTAAAACAAGAACCGATTGTCATCTTACTCCCCTCGAATCATTCATAGAGTTGAATAATTTAATTCCGCTCGTTTGGAATCATATAGTGAGGAAGTTATTTATATGCAACATTCATCATTTATGTTATTATTATAAAATGTACAAAGTTTAACAATATCTCTCAGAATTCTTGTAGATTTGTAATCTTCAGTTGATATTCATCTAAACGAACGGAACGACGATAATTTTCAATTTATTTTTTACAATATCAGATTCTGACATTTCTGAAAAGGATTCAGATGATACACGGTCTGCAAGTTGTAGGAATCTTATTTGTAAATTATAATTTTTGAACTTGAATAATTTGAATCCCTCGTGACGTATGCGAAATATGTCAGTACATCCACTGAGTACTATCTAAAGAATTGGCTATTCGATCTCCCACATGTCTTGAACGGTCACTTTTAAGGGAAAAATAAATAAAAAAGACAGAAATTAGTTGACAGCATTATAATTGAACAAAAATATTAACTGAAATAAAATAAATAAGAAGTTTACACTGGTGTCATGAATAATTTTACAAATGATCGTTTAGTTTTAACTATAATTAAAATACAGAATAGTTTAATGTGCATGCATAAATATAATAAAATCATTCCTTTCGACGCGAATCAAATTCATATGAGATTGATCAATATAATCGGTAGGTGCAAAATCATCTAATCCACAATTAAATAGTTTTTGTATGACGTTGGGGACGATTTCCATGTTCCACTTGATGACTCGGCCACACGATGAGTAAGATATTATAAAAAAAATCGGCTACTTGTGTCCCAGTCGACTTCGTCCCCGGCAAATGCCAGAATAATTTTTGTTGTCCCATACGGAGATAATGTTTGAGCGGGTGAGATCCAAATCGTGATCTGGCGTCCCACAATAGTCCTTAATCAATCTCACAGGAACCTTCCTTTAAAACATCATGTTGTATACCTCAATACTTCCGCGCTCTGGAGTTGTGATAAACGAAAAAAAAATGAAGTCTCCCCAGGTCAGAAGCCCATTTGTCAGGAAGGGACTATGTCGTAGAAAAATAATTCAAAATAACACACACACACTTTACAATATAAGGACAATACGTGACCCAGAGGCACGATATAATAAATAATTGTAATTAACCTTCCTGATAAATACGAAATCACATTTTGAAGTAACATTACGCGAGGCGTAAATCACGCTTCTTTCCCACGTCAGAAAACGGAAATTCATAGAAATGTTTTTTCTGCGTGCGGTTAGTGTTACTAGTTCTATGACCGCGTCAAGCATAGAGATTAATGTCGGTGAGTAAGTACCATAACCTTTATATTTATTTTTAAATATTTATTCAAGCACTTCTTAACCCTTTTGAAATAACCAATCACGTAATGTACGAGTAAGATTGAATGAAATGTTTAATTTTGATTCAACAGTGCAGAGTGAAACATGAGCTTGATAGCCTTGAATGTAAAACGATTCGCCATTGTCCAACTGTATGTTTCAGGACGTAAAAAGTACAATGTTATTAATTTGACTATTTAATTATTATTATAGATTATTTAATTAAAGAAAATCTTGTATCTGGTCACGAGGTTAATTATGGTTATTAACTAAATATACTAAATAGCTGGAGGCCTTTTAAGATACACCAGAAAGAATAAAATTTTCAGAAATTCTACAAACAGATTTTTATACTTGTGTACTCGTACATATATTATATTATTCTTTTGATGTCTGAGATTTGAAAAAAATGGTATAAATTAAAATTGGAGGATTCTGTAAAAAATGTATGTATTTTTGGGATATGCTTGATTTTAAATGTATTTAGTTCACAGGTTTTTTCTTTTCTTTTTCACGTAAACAAAATTAAATTGATGTACAATGTAAACAATTTCGCCTCGTGAATTTTCGCAGTAAACGTAATAAATTTTATATCTCGGCAGATTGAAAGAGGTTTTTTCTGTTTCACAATGAATATATTTACATAGATAATTATTATTCATTGTTATAAAAAAATGTCTCGAAATTATTTAATTTTAATACTCAGATATCTACTTTAATCTCCCGCAAGGTTGAGTCGTAATTCTTGATGAAAATTTTAAGAGCGTGGAGAGAGATTGCCAAAAATATCTACTTGGAAATCGTTCACCGACATTGTTGAAATGAAGCGCGAAGCAAACAGATGGAAAGGGAAATCCGGTTTCAATTTGAAATCAATCAACCCGGTATGGAATAAATACTAAACTTATATTTTCGTGAATTTATTGAGAAACCGAATAAATAATGTTATTTTGTCCATACCTTGGTGTTTTAATTTATCACCTTATTTTTTTTTACTTCAGAAAATAGTTTTTGCATGTAAAATGTATCTACATAGACATCTAGCCAACTACTACTATTTTATATATTTTCCTATTTTAACCACATATTAACGTATATACAACTTTCAAAAATTTGATAGATATGGAGATTGATGTGTGAGAATGGTGAACGTTATATTTATATGAAATGATCACTTAAGCCGACCGAAGATAGGTCGTGAGCCCTGTAATTACCCATACTTTCATATATTTTCCATTAAATATAATAAAAAACAGCTTCGTCTCTATGAGCTATCTATTATTTATTAGAAATAATATAATGCCTGTATTTTAATAAAATATACAAAAAATGCTGTAAAAATTCTGTTCAATTATAACTTTTTATTTTTTGCGTGGTTTATTAATTTAAATATTATGTAATTTTACGGGTGATTTTTGAGCCATACCTATTTTATTATTGGGTAAAATTATCACCAAACTACTCTTTTATGTTCTACCTTGATAGGAGGAAGTGCAATACGAAAAAATACATATTTATTTTGTACGTGTCATTCACGAGGTCTAATTGGTAGTCAGTTTATTTACATTAGAAGGTAGATCATTGTTTGTAAAAGTTTATGTATTAATTGAAAAAAATAAAATTACAAATTGGTTGATAATAAATAATTTTTTTTAAATATAAGAAATATAGAAATGAATACAAAAATAAATATTTCCCGACAAATCTTATAAGTTTTCCCTTAAATTAATCTCAAATGATATATTTAACTAGCTGAAGTACCCAGCGTTGCCCAGTCTTGATGTAGAGTGAAGAGGCTTCATTTTGAAAGGATGGACGTAGTTTGTTTTCGAAATCAGATGTAGACAGTAATTTTCCTCTTATTTTGAACGATAAGTGTGCAGAATTTCATCAAGTGCCAAAATTCTGCTTTTAAGTGTAGGAAAAGGGGGTAGTGGTGGTTTTTTGAAATCTTATGTAGACAGTAATCATCCTCTTGTTTCAAAGGTCAAGCGTGCAAAATTTCATTAAGCTCGGTATAAAACTGTAGATTTGTATAAAAAACAAATAAACCAAACAGACACTCTTCTGTATATATATATATATAGTTCTTACAATATTTATGCCAGCACTGATGACAGACAATTGAATGTGTATTAATACAAAATTTTATCTGTGTCTGTCATCGGCCGCGGCAGTGAAAAGCTGTTATAAAATTTTATTATTTTTGAGATAAGTGAGTCAAATGTTTTTCAATTTAAAATACTTGATTTCCAGATGTTTATTTTATTTTTAAATGTAATAATAATAAAAAATACAAATTTATACGCCTTCTCTAAAATATATAAGTTACGGTTTAAAGGATTAAGAAACACCTGATTTTTTTTTAGCGTAGCTGAACAAACTGAGATCTTGGATCCTTAAGGAGAAATAATAGTCTGGGTGGAATTGACCCCAGGAATTCATTAAGATATTTTATTTGTGCAACAAAGCGCTGAATGTGTTGTTGATGTTGTGAATAATCTGATGCTACGTGGTATCCATTCTTCTATATTGCACGCGGAACTTGGATATTGAAAACAAGATCAATGAATATAATCGAAGCCTTTGAAAGTGAGTCTGCAAGAGAATATAGCGACAGCTCGGATTATAAATAAACAGGTTCTCAGAAAACAAAACAAGAAGATACAGCTTCTCATCATTATCCAATCATAAACTGAAGATCGTGATTTTTATGAACTCCTATTCTTTGGACTATACTCTTTATCAGATAAATTACTGTTGCTTCTTACTTGGTCGGCCCAACGGATGGAGATTCCTCTTCTTCTCCGTCCTTCACCGCAACAAGCTACTCCAAGCTATTTTCTCTTTTTGCAAGATGTCTAAAAAAAATTAAAGGTTCATTTCAGGCAAATGCTTCTACAGGAACTACACATCTCCTTAATGTGTAGTTCTTGTTGAATGGAGACATTTGTATGCCTCGCTATCCATGGTATACGCAGCGTGTGTCTCCTATTCGGTTACATCTCCAAAGCACTAATCTGCTCTCTCACTTGCCTTCCGAGTCCACAATTCCACACCATAAAAAAATATTGAGTGTATCGGAGACCTCTTAAGCCCATCCTTAGTTGTTTTAAAAACATGGCCTTGATGATTTTAGAAACAGAAAATAGAGGAAAACGACGTATTTCTAATGTCAGTGCTACTTTTCAAAGTTGATATTGGTGGAAGGAGTGTAAACCGGAGAAGGATTTCTTACCTGAGAAATATTCGCCAGCAGACAGGTGTCGTAGTTGTGGAGGAACTCTTCCAGATGACAGAGGACCGAGAGAAGTTTAGCAGATTGGTCGTTAACATTCTACAAGAATACTTCATACTTTTTGGATGGCCTAAAACAATTGGAATATCTGAATAGCTGAAAGGACTATGTTAAAAAATAAATAATAATAATAATTTAAAAAATTAAATGCGTTTCCTTTCCTAACACGGGTACTTATCATACAGCCCTCGTATTGTATAATATTTTTAAATATTCTAATTTGGCCCAAATTTATAAATTTATTTATAACAAAATATATTAATAAAAAGTAATATTGTTATATTATATACCCACCTACATATAGATTGAGCTTATTATACATGTAGCCTCAGAACCTTAAGGCTCCTTTCTATATTCGAACGTTGTATTTAAGGTTTCCCCGAAGCATTGATGTGTAAACTTTTCGTGCTATCGGTATCATTTACGGTTACAATATGTCTTCATATTCACAGAATCACGATAAGTCTTCTCAATATTCATCCAAGTTTTTGAATGGCTTTTAATAATATTACCGCAGTTTATCCTGGGCTCAATCAGCCTTGAGTTGCTCGAGACGGATCGATTAACGTGTGGTTGATGTGGAAAATTCCCTGTTCGTTCCTCGTCGGGCTCGGTCTGATGTTTAAGATCTCTCAATAATATTATTTTGATGGTTACTTAAGAAAATTTATCAGAATTCAGTTAAACCTCAAACTTTCTTTGCTGATAACGAATGAAATAACTAGAAACTGTGCATAATAATGATATATTATAATTTTCTCTACGAAAGTTTTTGGCGAAAAACCAAAAACTTTTTTGTGCCTTCGTAGATCTACAGAAAGCATATGATAGAGTTATATGAGAAAGGTTATGGAATGTACTCTCTGATTACGGGGTGAATAGTAAACTTATACACGCAATCGCATCCCTATACGAAGGAAGTTCTGCGTGTGTAAGAATCAATGGAGCACTCACACCATGGTTTGACATTACAAAGGGTGTCAAGCGGGATTTTGTAATGTCTCCATGGCTGTTCAACTTGTATATGGATAAATGTGTGAAAGAACTGGAATGTATGAATTTAGGAGCAAAAATGGGCGATTTGATTGTATGCTGTTTATTATACGCAGATGATGCAGTACTAATGGCGAATAATGAACAAGAACTACAGAATCTGGTGAGTAAAATGTACGATGTATGCAAGGAAAGCGACCTCATGATGAATGTTAACAAGTCGAAAGTGATGGTATTCGAGAAGGAGGAAATCAAGACACCGTGCAAAATAAGTATTTTGTAGTGTATAAATGTAGGTAATGAATGTTTGGAACAAGTAGATGAGTTTGTATATTTGGGAAGTATGTTTAATAGAAACGGAAAGGGTGAGAATGATATCGAAAGGAGGGTGACTGCAGGAAATAAAGTGAACGGCGCTTTGAATGGAATTATATCTAACGGGAATTTGTCAACCGAGGCAAGACTAGCGGTGCATAATGGAATACTGGTACCGACACTGATGTATGGAAGTGAGGCCTAGAGTTGGCAGAAAAGGAACGAAAGTAGACTGAATGCAGTGGAAATGAGATCACTTAGGCGTATTTGTAGCAAATCTATTTATGACAGAGTAAAGAATGAAGAAATAAAGAAATAATGTAAATCTGATGTTAGTATAGTGAGTAAGATTAAGAAAGGATCACTTAGGTGGTTTGGACATATAGAACGGATGAATGAGGAGAGAATGGTAAGAAAGATATATGACGCAAGTGTTGATGGCACCAGAAATAGAGGACGTTCACGGAAGACTTGGCACGACCAGGTAAACCAGATAATGGAGGATGGTTCTGTTAGAATCCTCAACAAACGGCGATCTTGTATGAGAAGATGTATAAATGTGGATGATGCGAGAATTGTGTGTCAGTACAGGAGAGTGTGGCGCTCTATCCTCTCTGCCTACCCCCGCGGAAAACGGCGTGATGGTAAGTAAGTAAGTAGTAGTAGTAATAATTAAAAAAATAAATCTAGTACCTAATTTAATTTGTTACGATGATAAAAGATGT
This sequence comes from Eubasilissa splendida, assembly GCA_031772225.1. Lineage (NCBI taxonomy): Eukaryota > Metazoa > Arthropoda > Insecta > Trichoptera > Phryganeidae > Eubasilissa > Eubasilissa splendida. The sequence continues at coordinate 23,229,455 of CM062850.1, read as the reverse complement.
GGAAATTTACTTAATGATCTAAAATGATTGTAAATATTTTTTTGGAATTTCTTTTAGGGGTAGGCCTTTGTGGTTAAATTTAGTTAGAATTATTTAATTACTCTCCATTTTGCAGAATTAATAAGTATTTTATCGTGGAATTGAATAATTTTACATTATTATTCATGGTATTGACAGAAATCAACGTTGAATAACAAGTAACTGTTTTCTTAGGCACTTACGTCTTTGTTTTATTCGAGAGAGATATTTATAATATCTGAAGTACAACGTTCAGAGGCAGAAAATTAACAGAGTCAAAATTGTATGTCTGAATCGCGAGACCTAATGAAATATGTTTGCTCCAATTTTCACCAGAACGTTGTCTGAAGCTCTATTTTTGTACATTTGACTGCATTTATTATACATAAATCATAGAGAGAATCCAAAATAACTTTTTTATTGTAGTCCTAGATTAATAAATGGAATACAGTTTATCATAAAACAAGTATACATTTGGAATGTGCTCTACAATTGACTCTATTTATTTCAAGTATTGCTTGAAATAAAAAGATTATAACAGATGACACATAAATATAACATGATTAGATTATAATATTTTCGTAAAAATATTCACTTCAAGCGTGCTTTATACATAATTTATTTAGTCTTGTACTAGTATTTAAAAAAAAATGTTGTGTAAATTTACGGATATGATTTTGTAATATTTTTAGTCCCTGATGCAGTGTCCTTTATTAAGAAAGGCAGACAGTTTCTATTTTGACACGATTTTGGGCCTGCCACAGTAAAACGTTAACTATGCTTAATTCTACAATTCTACCTGCGGCTAAAGTAGAAGCTGACTGATAGTTCAAGTTTTCTGGGATGCAAAACTCTTGAAAATAAAGAAAAACATGGATATTCCAGCATAAATAGTATTACAATAATCCACACGTGATACCACAAATTCATTTATGAGAAGACGGGTTGCTTTAGGGGGAAGACACTCTCATCTACGAACATTTTCACTCTATATTAAGTTAATTTTAAAGCACAAGAATTTTTTTAAGGATGTAGACAAAGTGTTAAATGAATCATGATGAAAACAGTTTGTGTGAAAATGTTTTACGCAAATCTGTTTGTTATAAAGCCCGAGGGACTTGCATGTTATCATTACTCAGCTGTGAGGCCTAAGTGAACTTATTGATCTGTTCGACATTTTTTTTCTTAAGGCAGTGTAAAACTGAAGCAGTCATAAAATCAAGCGACACCATTAGTCACACAGGTCGTAAATGTTTTTTTCTACTATTTAAAATGAAGGTAGTATAGTAATTTGTGTATTCTTATATAAAAATTATATAGTATATTATTGTACCTAACTGTAAATATATTATTGGAATAAACGAAGTATTGTTACACGTATCATACCGAGTTTCACGTCAAGCAACTAGAGTGTACAGCAAGAGGAAATAACCCAAGGGAATCTGTGATAGTAATTCTGGTGCAGTCAATTTGAAAAGTCACTACACACTGGTTTGAAATATGTGTTTCAGTATGATTAAAAAAACATGCCAGTTTTAAAAGTCATTTCGCGTCACACTCTAACATTATACCTAATATTGCTAGCTAACAACACGTATTTTTAGAAAGAAATGAATATTTAAAAAATAAAAAATATTCCGAATCCAATGATATATACATAATATAACTCAAAATTGTTAAAAAAAATATTATTGCGGATTTTGAAATTCAGTGACACAGATAAGATGACTGACTTATACGTGTACATGTAAAAACACGCGTACGAATGATAACACACGCCATATTTTTCACGTGTATTTTATCATCAACATCATTATCATCTATTATATCTACTGTTGAATGAGAGCATCCCCAAGTCTCTCCCACTTTTCAGTCCATTATTATTATTTTTGCAGAGATTGATGATTTAATTGATTCCCTTGATTCCCTTCGGATACCACTGGTTGACTGGATTCGTTCTCCGAACGATGTGGCCCATTTTGTCACATATCATAAATCAGCGTGAACTTTTATATTCTTCAGTTTGTAACTCATAAATTGTATGTAATATTTTTAATAGACTCCATTACATCGGTAATGTATAGCATGCGTACTAACTAATGATGATAATTGGAAAAAATGTCACTTAGGATACTTTCAGTAGCGCACCGGGGTTATGTTGTAATAAATCCCGGAAATATAAGTAGGTATATTATAAATTATATGATTTTGTTTTTAAATATATAATATAATATATTTTTAAATACAAATTAAATGTATTAATTAGAAAGATATACATATGTAATCAATTTTATCGAAAAATATTTTTGTTGCTACCTGGATTCGAATCTGGATCTCTTCTTATCCGGGGTAAATGCATTAACCGATTATGCTACACCAAGACAGTACATTGACGATAAATTTTTAAAAATATGTGTTACACTTATCTATAACTTATTACCTAAAAGCTATCTTCTTTATTTTTACGGAATCTCTCGTCAATTCACTTTGTTGGTGTAGCATAATCGGTTAATGCATTTTCCCCGGATAGGAATAGATTCAGGTTCGAATTCTGGTAGCAACAACAATATTTTTCGATAAAATTGATTTTATATGTATATCTTTCTAATTAATACATTTAATATGTATTTAAAAAAATATCACAGATCTGTGTTCTGAATAATTACAATCAGAATGTGTTCTCCTTAATAATATAAATAAAATATTATATCTGGCTTAGCAGACAATAAATGTAATAATGTGCAGCTGAACTTTTTACTGACCAAATATTAAACTTTTCAAAATTATTCTCAATTTTCGTTTATTGCTAAAAAAATGTTTATGTTTATGTTGAATCGTAAAAGTATAATTTTTTCTATAAATTGTGTCAAAATGCATCAAAATAGAATAACCTAAAACAAAAGGTGTGTCCAAATAAATGGTATCAATCTTGAGTTGATGTGTTTTAAAGTAAGTTGGGTGTTGTAGTGCAAGTAGTCAAATTATTTAATGCCTAAAATATAATATAAACCCAGTTTGATATTATTTATGTGAAATTAAATAAATCTATACTAAACTAATTTAATATGCTCTAGTTTGTCCTTCTTAAAACTTTTTTAGTAATAAAAGATAAAAACAACTAAGTATTCTTAAACTGGAAAGGAAAATTACCGTCATTTTTAAATGTACCCATTATTATGAAAGTCATGTTTCTTTCGTATCGAGATATTTAAAGGTTTGCGTTTGAATTGATTAAAAAAATATTTTTATACCACACAACACAATGTTTCAAAATTTATTTAGTCCACTAGATTTATAATTTATTTTGACATATAAATGTTACATGTAGCTTACAAGAAAATAAAAAATTTAAGGTTGAAATAACTTATTCTATTATCAAAATAAACACTATCGGAATACCGTTGAACGTCGTAACAATACACTGAATATAATGCTTCAAATTTTTCACAAATATTATAATTTATATCACATTATATTAATTTAAAAAATGTGACGCGAAATAATTTATTTATTTTATTTTATTTGTAACTATATAATACAATGTAAAAATCTGTTTGGACTGTGCCCATCTCACTAGAGAAATTCTGTGTCGATAAACTATTATTTTAAACTTAGACCACTTTCATAATAATTGGCACAAATATGAACGTAGATATATGAAATTTATAGCTAAGTTTTATTGCATGTACAAAAATTAAATAAAAATAATATCTTAATATTTCAACATGGTGTTCAAAGCTGTTCAGTATGGTGTATCGATATTATTATTGTGAATCAGTGTGATTATATGTAAATTCAATTGTACACACGTGTGCATATAAAAAATAATAAATAAAATGAAAAGTATTTTCATGGTGCCAGCCATTCGTGATAAAAATCATAACTATTACATAAACCAAAACTTCTGAACAAACTTTTTACATATAATATATAATTTTGGCCTACGAATAGTGCCAAGTCAGATCAAGTGAGATTTTGCTACGATATCGTAGGAAACGACCGTCATGCTAGGCGACTAGTCGTTGATTACAGAGGTATCGCGTTCATTCAAAGGTCGACTCGTTCACTCGCCAGGCAATGTAATAATGCGGTCTCGCTTTGTTAACATTGCCGGTATGGTTTGATGTAATTAATAATTGTGTAAACACAAGCTATAAATATATTATATTCGAGTTAGCTGAATGTGTGAACCGAAATGGAGCCAAAAAGTACTGGACCAATGATAATTCGACTGTTGTATATTTTTTGTCAATTGTTTGTTTTCACGTAGAATTTATTTTTAAAATGTGTCATTAAACTACATTAAAAATTACGCAAGATTTCATAAATGATTGTATTAAATGTACCTATATGGTTTTTAATTTACACAAAACAAAAAATAAACATCTGAACTTGAAATAAAATTCAGATAATGATTGAAGAGACCGCACAAAATACAATAAACCATAAATAACTATTCTATGTGTAGGGACGGCTATTTAAATTCACCGCCAGCATTGCCGCTCCTATCCGATAAACGACGCGAACGACAACTGGATTGAGGACGCAGGCTGCAGCAAATAGCAACTACCTCAGTCTCGCTCGATCACTCGCCGACGACAAATAATATTTATGAATATTGTAGTTTGTTTAGCCCTTCAATATTTTCATGTTATATATCACAAGGTGCTATATTGCCCACACTACTGTATGAATATGAATCATGGATGTTATATAGCCGTAACCTAATATCCCTCGAGAAATATCATAACAGATGCTTTAGGAAAACCTTAGGTACAAAATGGGAAGAACGTAGAACAAACTTAACTTGAGTGTGCTGGAAAAGGCAAACATCTAGTGTCAAAATTACGATCGAATCACGATCACAAATACGATGGGCAGGTCATTATGTGCAGATGATAATGATTATGATCATGGATGATGAACAGCTTTCCAAACACGTTATGTTTACGCAGCTATCTCAGGGCAAAATAAGACAGGCTGAGGAAAAGATTCAAAGACATCCTGAAGTCGAATCAGAGCAGATATGACGTAAATGCAAACACTGGGAAACCGCACCCCATAGTCGAGGACAATAGCATCAAAAAATACATTGCGCCAGAGAAACATGAGAAAGGAAGAGGGGTGATAACCGGTGAAGAGGGATGATACCGAGAAAAGGAGAAAGAGGAAAGAAAGGAGGAAGATTCATCCTTCAGAACTCCCCTGAAACGCCGGCGGATACATGAGCACATGTAGAAGTTTGCGTGTATAGTTCGAGAATAGCGCTCCTCAGTCAAAATCGGACTCACAATCGATAAACCATAGTGGACGTCATCCTCGTAACGAGGAACCGCTGAAGAAGAAGATATTGAAAGAAATTTATATTTTCTATTTGATGAAAATTTTACATCATTTAAAAAATTTCACGTGAGTCTGAACTAAAGGCAGTTTTTAATTACGCGTTATTTTGTCAAAAAATATTTTTTCACAAATGGTAAAAAAAAATATTTGTTCACAAATGATAAAAAAAAATATTTGTTCACAAATGATAAAAAAAAATGTTTTTTCACAAATGATAATTTATTTTATTTTTAATGAACACGTGTAATGTTTACGAATGGATGTACGTAAACAAATTATCGAACGTAATATTTTATGTGTTTGAGTATATAGATTATATGACATATTCGTGTTAATTCGTTAGAATAAATGTTTATGTCGTTACTAAAAATTAATCTTTTCAAAACATTACACAAAATTTCCTTCACGAACATTTTTGAATCCATTTTACAGCACATTAAATGTTATAGTACTCCAGCGACCCAAGCATTTCACCAACATTACTGAAATTAGTTCACATCCCAGGCAACCTATTTTGTGGTCTAACGTTAACTACTATGTATTTTAAATACATTACATGTGAAAACGTATGTTTTTTCAAATGTTTTAAATCTGTTGAATTCAAAGGTTTGTACATTATATTTTATTGAAAGGGACCGGCTGTTTATAAAACGTGTTCATACCGTAATATAAAGTAAACTAAAGATTTAGGATTGATGGAGTAAATTTGCATACACTTCCCGCATTTCTCTGCCGCGCCCTTCACCCTAATTCAAATCGCAAATTTTCAACCAAATGTTTCACTAAATTATTTTGCAGCACTTTTAATATAACAAAAAATAAATCTAGTCAAAGAAGGCAAACTGCGTGTTACGAGAGCAGCGGCCGGATATCCGGGTTGACTGTGCGAAGTAAAAATGTATATTTTATATTACTGGAAGCATTACTGTAGCAATTTCAGATTTCACGGTTACAAGTTACGAAAAGTCTTTACGATAGAAAGTTAGTAATGAAGTTATTTTTCTTATCAAGTTAAGGCCAAGAAGGAATTGAGAATAATACTCCCAGAAGTAGAGTCCCAGAGGGAAGAATATTTGGCCCAATAATATTTCATATTTATTTATTAGTGAGTATTGTATGCGATAAGACCTACGAAAGCGTAGGTGATAAATAATTTATCTAAAATCATAGATTTCTATCTATAGGGTAGCTCAAATGAGACTGAAAGATTAAAAATATCTATTACATTTTTGGTTGTACGTCTTTTTCTTTTTGCTAAATATAAAACATTTTTGGAGATGTGTGATGGCTATATATGATCCACAGCAACGTGTCAACAATTATTTATTAAATATGAATTAAATATATTAATTATAAAGATATACATATAAAATCAATTTCATCGAAAAATAAAAACATTGTTGTTGCGCTACCGGGATTCGAACCTGGATCTCTTCCCTAACCGGGGGAGGTGCTTTATCCAACTAAGCTACAGCGGCACTATTTTTAACGACAATTTTTCGGCCTTATATGTTACCTTTTTGATATCAATACATTTAATCTTTCCATCATTTGACAGAGCCATCTACCTTATTTTTACAGAAAAAAAAAAAAAAAAATTATTTATTCTTCTGAAAGATTTATTTTCTTAACTCAGCATTATAATTCAGAACAGCTCCCAGTGGAAACATGATTAGGAATTTAGTCCCCCATTTTGAGGTACAGAGCTCAGTGACAGGTTTTCCAGGAAGAGGTACTTTTCGTTCATTGCACACTGAAGCATTTGTGGAGGTTGTACGGCAGAGTATTAATGAACATCCATCTGTCTCTACTCGTCGTTGTTCCATTCAATTGGGCATCTCCAGGACATCCCTACAACGAATTTTGAAACTAAATCTTAAAATTTTTCCATAAATGGGGCAACAGCTATGATCTCAAGATCCTCGGGCGCGCTTGCAATAATAACTCTTCAAAATAATACAATTGTTTATTTTACGTATCACTGATAAAATACCGCGAAAGTTTCATTAAATCGGAAATGTTCTCTATATATAATATGTAAGTCTTAGGAATATTTACGAGACTGTTTTGTATTTATTTTTAGAATTGCGAGGGCCTTTAACGATACCCCAAATCTATATTATTTTATATTCAACTCATTGATTAGAAGTGGGCTCGATTTGTAGAACAGGTGAAGCATTCTCTCAAGCTGAAGATATATAATTTAGGTTTATCTACCTGAGGGAATCGGCAACTACCCTTGTCTTTATCTCACTGATTTTCTCTTGGGTGTATTTTAAACAAACTTCGTATATACCAGGACGAATGGGTATATCATTACTAACTTCTTCAGATTGGTTAGAGGACTCTTTAAATTTATATTATTTGGAAAGGATTTTAGATTTCTACGATTCGAACGGTTCTTTCAAAATTTGATGGTGGTGCCTTCTTATCCGCAAGACTAGCAGCCGATGTTGTTAAAAAATATGATTTGAAGGGTTTGAAAAATTATAAAAAAAATTTTTTTATAGAGAACACAATTTATAAATTATGTATAAATCTACAAAAATAAAATCCCATCACTCATACATTCTGCGATAATTAACTTTGATCTCTGAAGTCTCAAATCTATTTTTGTAATACTTCGAATAATCAGATTTTAATTTTCGACTGTGAGTGTGTGCTTTTTATATTTTTAGCAGAAAAAATTATTCACAAAAGTTGATTTTAAAATATCTCAAGTCTTCTAGTGTTGTCTTGGTTGTAATAAAAAAAATTATTGGACTATTTATATAGAGATATGATAGGTAGGTATATGAAACTATTGTATCATCGAGTACCCCAGTGTCTCAGTTCGATTATGGATTCGCATATTCTAAGTCAGATATACACGGCAGACTAGCCCAGTAAACTGTACACGGAAGATTCTGAATGGCGGTGAAAACCTAAGAATATTTTCATTTATATTTGTGGACAGAAAATATTTTTTCTATATTCAAATGAAAACCTTGGAAACAAATTGAAATCAATATCACGTAATAAATTTGAAGAGATCCAAAAATTCTACTTACAATTTATTTACCAATGGACAAACAATGAATACAAATTATTCTTAAGGGAACACATTCTTATTGTAAAATTGTAATTATTCAGATCATAGGTCTGTGATGTTTTAAATACTAATTTAATGTATTAATTATAAATATATACATATAAAATCAATTTTGTCGAAAAATATTATTTTTGCGCTACCGGGATTACTTCCCCGGATTGGAAATAGAGATCCAGGTTCGAATCCCGGTAGCGCAAAAACAAATTATTCATTGTTTTGTGTTTGATAACGGTTAGATCTGGTCTGAATCCGGTTGCTAAAGGAGGACTCTCTTCTTTTTATTGTCATATCTTTGCACTAATGTATTTCATGCGATTACATAATTTTGCTCCGAAACCTGGAGAGATTGAATGATACGCGCCGCTTCTCCCACCAATGAGCCCTTTAAATATTTAAGCTTTTGTACATGATGGTAATGTGCCTTTTATATATATCAGCGAGTGAAATGATCTTGAAATTCTTGCCTGCGATCGTACTGTCCATCGAATGTAGGCAATGTTATCGCCGGCAACCTCACTCTCACCTCTACCGCCCTATCCCTAGGAGCACTACACTCGAATGGAAGTCCCGAAATTATCTTGCTAGAGGCCGCGACAGTACTGAAATATAATGACTCGAATATCTCTCTCTCTCTACCGATTTCGCATCAATGTTTATCACCGCATTCCACGCCTTCGAAACTATCCCATAGCACTTCAGCCTTTATCAACCGCTGCTTCACTTGAGCACAATCGGGAGAGTTCCTTAACCACGTATCGAAACGGGTCAAACTTCCCTTTATTTGCCAGCGCATTCGCTTTCATGTCTATTATACTGAAGTTTGTGTAAATGAATAATAAAAAAATGAGATTGAAAATGAACGATAAACGAAAGATGGAGAATCACATTCCGTCGCGCATTATGTGGGAAGTTGGAGGTATGATTGTCTTTTGCAACAGTCTAACTGGTCGCCTTCGTCCTTCCTTCTTTCAGGTTAATTGTAGTTGATTATCTCCATTATTTACGATTATCCGGACGAGCCCCCGATTTCGAGACTTTTAATCGTATATTTTGTTTATAAATTAATTTTTTAATAAGTCATAATTATATTTTTATATGATAATCAGGTCAGTTATCTTCTTTCATATGCATTCAATTAAATTGACGCCTGCACTTTTCATTAGTTATATTTTATTATTAACTGATATCGAGTATGCTCTGCTGAGAGAACAAACAATTATTTTGGAATTCTTATTCGCAGCACACGAAATCTCCCAGTCAGCAGAAATATTTACACGGCTTTTCTTAAGAGAAACTTTACCTTTTTATTTTTCTTTCTGTTTTCATCCCATTCTGTTTGGCTATGAAAATAGAATTAATTTGCAGCAGGTGCGAGGATTGACCCTACGGCCTTTTGGGTGTGTGGAAAGTTTTTTCTCATTTACCAAACAAACATAATAACAAAATAAAAATTATTAAAAAAAAGATATTAAAAATACATTTTTCATTTTTAACGAAAACACGTTTTTGAATACAGTATTTTTAGAATATTGCTCATTATGTTGATATAAATTAAATGAATCATTTATAAAAATATACAGAATAAATCTACTTTACGATAAATAGATTTTTTTCTGTATATTAAATTATATAAGCAAGTTAGCGCGCTAATTTTGCATAACCCCACCCCAAGTCATTAGTGTGATCACACGTGGTTTTCGACATAACAGAGACGGGTTTAAATACAATATACAAAATTCATTCGGCCGTTTGTGGATGAATTTTTCTAGCTTTTAACGGACATACTTATAAGTCAATACACTTTAACGGTATTTGATTTGAGAATCATCACAAAGAGTATAGATTGACTACTTTATATGGTAACCCCCTTGTCAGATATTGTAGTAAGAAACCTTACATATGCATACATAATGAAGGTAGACATAATTAAAAATAATACAAATTATAAAAAATTACACGAGCATAAGATTAAATCATTTAGCCTAATAACATAACCAAACATTGCGTGTTATTTATGTTTTTTTTAAATAGAGATGCATACACGAAATACGTGTCACATCAAACTAAGCAAAACGCTTGTGCTATAAACGTGCTATGGAACGAGGTTCGAACCCCCGACCACTAGATCACTACGTGAGTATCGTAACCATTACCATCGTAAGCTGTAAAATAAAATAGTATTCTGCTTTAATTGATTGTATATTTTCAAATTTGATCGTATTACTCTCACCGTAGAAGTTTATAAAGATATATTAAAGCAAATAAGGATATAAATATATTAAGGAGTTAAAAGGACGCGAGTTAAAATAACTCGACATATGGCAGTACTGATCGATGATCGTCTTAACTGGAAATAACGTATTTCGAACCGAGCTAAACGCATTATAAAACTAATTAATTTTTTTAAAAGAATACGTTGTATAATTAGCTACAAACTTTTAAGATCGGTGTATTTTGCACTTCGCACTCTGCTACTCCTTAATTAGTTATGCTATTTTAGTTTGGTGAGGAGCAGCAAAAACAATATCAGAGTCGGCTAAAAGAGCACAAAAGACAATTCTTAGAGTAATAAATGGTCGTCCCTTTAGATATTCATCAATCAGATCTTATATTTAAAGAGTGCAATGCCCTAGACATAATACAAATCTATATGTTGAGACTCGTCCAATATTTTCATGCTAACAACAACTCACCTCAAGAAATAAGTCATGGACACAAGACAAACAAAGAACATCTACAAGCCAGTTCTGAGAGCAACAACGACATTTTATCAAAGATAGCTCCGAAACTGTACAACACTCCCAACACCAACTGGAAATTGTTCACTTCCAACAAGATTACACAAATATGGACCAATATATGATCCAATTGGGTAGAGATCAATCAGAAGCATCGCTATCCAATATTCTAACACAATCATTATTCAGAGTCTACACTAATAATTCACTAGTTCTACAACAATCTCACTACAATTTATTTCTCTATTTTTATTTTTATTCCTATCGAATACACCAAAAAAACTAGCTACTTTAACACAGACGGTAGTCTAGCAAAGTAACCAGGACAATGCTGTATACATCAGAGGTTGGAGTCTACTCCATCCCACACAATAAACTACGAGTACTTAATTGCAATATAATTGTATCTTATGTTTATCGTGCTATATTATAATATATTCACCTCAGTTACAACGAAAACATGTATGTCAATAAAGTATAATTAATAAATAAAGTCTAATAAGGAGAACACATTTTTGCTGTGAAGTTGCATTTTCAGAAAGTAGTTGTGGTATTTTAATACAAATTTACAAATTAATTGAATCACCTATATATAGAAAAAATCTATTTTTCGAAAAATATTTAATTGACCCCGGTAGCAATTAAACATTTTTTCGATTGATATATTTTTTTGTATATCTTTTTAGTAGATTAATTTAATCTGTATATATAAATATATTTACCGAAATTATTTGGAATGTCTAACCGAGCTTGCATTTTGCAGACGGTTTAAGCTTTCGCTAACAAATTACTTAACCAAAATACAAACGGAAAATTGTGGTAAATGTTAATCTGCCAAAGGAACAGAATAATTCCGATGCGGATGTTTGTTTAATTCACAGAGAGCGGTGAATCCTCGAGGAGAGTTATGTTTTAAGCGAAATAAACCTTTTATGTGACTGTGTATTTAACTTGTGTGTGAAATGGTATTTAATGTTTTAGCGGATGTATTTGTCGAGGGGTAGAGAGGGTGCTAGACCACTTGAGAGAAGGAGCGGCGTTGGGAGATGCCGTGCTCATTAATGCTTGTATCATGCTGCCTGCGGTCTTCTGCCAAATTGCAGAGTTCCGGACTCGCCCTTCAGCCTGAGAACATGTTCAGTGAAGCGCGGATTAAACGCGCCCGGCTAACGCTGTTGTCATGGTGAATAATTGCACGAACTTTTCAAGGGTTGTTAAATGTTTCGTTAAACTCAGACTCTCGAGCACTACAATATCTTTTCTTTAACTTCTTATATTAAATCTTGGATCTGTCATTTGCAGGGGCGTGCACTGCATACAAGCAAAAAAGCTGTGCATTACTAAAGATTCTGGACAGTAAAAATAATTTTTTATCTTATGAAAAGACCCTATAAAATTGTAGCCGTTATTACCCAGATTAGCGTAACCCATGAATATATTTTTATCTAGCCGTCAACAGTATGAAAAATTGCGACTCATTTGTATTCAACTTCATTGCCATTCGTTTTCGTATTTTGCTAGAACGCACTCGTCGGTCGCGTCTAACTTGTTTGTTCAATCTCTATGAGAAATATACTAATCTATATATTTTCTTACTCAACCTATAGGGCGTCTTTAAGGCTGATTCAAACAATTTGTGCATAATTCAAAAGGGATTAATTTATACTAAAAACTCCGAGTAAAGACACTTTTACATATTTGTTTCACTAACTAAACTCTTTTCCACAATGTATTTCAACGGACAATTTGTTATCTGTCAATCTGCAAAGTGTGAGAAAAGTGTAATATATATTCAAGTTGATTATTAGTTTTAGTTAATACATTAGTACGTATAGACATATTTTAATTAATAGTATCAATTCAATCTGTTTCTGGTTTTATGAATTAGATTTTAGTTAGCGCTTTTATTGGCGAAACAGCCTAAAAGAAAAAGAAATGTTGCTGATATTAAAATACATTTCAATCGCATTTTCAGAGAAATGGTAGATAATATTTTAAGCGAATTTAGAGAACGGTATGGAGCAATAAAATAAATTTTGAATTAATGAATACTAAATTATTTTCTACATTTAAGAATTATTAATTTCCAATACAATTGTTTTCAAAATTAGAATAATTTTATTCACATTTTTTCGATTTTGATCGCCTTAGGAATGAATTAAAATATTTATATAGTTCACTAAAACGAATTCATACTTATTTACGGAATACTCAAAATCAGACACGAATTTCTGATCTTCCAATGATTGCTATTGAAAAAAAATTGCTTTAGAATTAAAAAGATCGGGAACTTTTTATAACGATGCTATCGGTGAATTTACGAAAAAACAGAGACGGATTGAATTGGAATACTAAAAGATCTCTTTAGTATTTAATATTACACTCACACGTTGCGGCTGATGATTAGCTCCAGATATTCATTTATATAGATACCATTTATATTATTCACTTTTGAGATATCTGGGGCGGCTAAGAGAGTTCTCTTCTGCTCTAAAAACCCATGCGCATACTATATATATGCAACCTCGATAATCGCATCCGGTTTCCGTATAGTTACGAAAACGTCATCGGTAACAGCATAACTTATGTTTAAGCCTACTGCACGCCACTGGTCATTTGTTATTATAGAAGATCATCGTTTACTTCGCTTTACTGTGTAGTAAAATCACTAGGCGGAGGTTACCTGTCAGCCAGATATCTTTTCACTTTTTAGGTGGTCTATCTAATGGTACCCTACCCGCCGTTCTCTCGTGTACCACGTTGTGAGTCATCCTGTCACATATCACATAAAAAATAATATTATTGTTAAAAATTAGATATACAAAAATGATCTCGTTTTTCCAAGGTTACGATATGTCATATTGTATGTCGTTTACTTCTTATGCTTTTCCATGCAATACCTTAAAATGAGCTGTACCTAACCAGAATTTCTGTGAATTTTTAAAAAATAAAATGCAGAGTGGACCCTCTAGCGCCACACAGACATGGCCGCGTAAGTGTTTATCTGACAGCCATACAGTCTAACTGGTATCCGAAGAAAACCAGACAACAATACGCCGCACCGCAACCAGCCCGAGGAAACCAAGAACCGACCATTCTTCTCCTGGTCAGCTCTTCGGACACATCTACTCGCACGCACCTCGGTACTGCCTTCAGTAGACTACGTTAATCTTATACTTTTATAATGTAACAAACAAGTTTAAATTTAATCTGTAAATAAACTCAACTATCGTAAGTACTATTCCATATTCACAATATACCCGCTCTAGCTGTACACACAAACATTAACCGCTAAAAATGTATATCTCGTAATATTCTGTCAATATCAATATATAATTTCGTTTTATTTTTCAAAATATTATATATATTTACGTACAGTTTATTTCAATGTACTGACTGCACTCATTTCCCTCCATGTTGCACGTTAGCAGTGTTGCGAATTTCCTGGGGTTTTTTTCTGAGCGAGGCATTCTCATATATCGAGCTTCGAATTTTTCTGAGCGAAGAATTCTCAATGCAGATTTAATTCACGTGATATCGGCTCAAATATCGATTCCATACATCATGATTGGCCAGATGCACAGGCCAGTAGAGTTGGTTGATGGAATGCCGTGTCAATGAATCAATATCGTGTCAATGAAGTCGTTTATTTGGAAGTATAAAGAGTGAGAGGAGTGAGTCGTCGGCACTCAGTCTCGTCTCGTGACTCGCCGTAGCGGAGCGGCGTGGGACTTGTCGGTGCGAGCGATCGGGTCAGACTGCATGGGGTTTTCTTCACTAAAGCCCGAACTCTGTATACAGATGTCGCTCGCGTCGGTGCCGACTGGGGACGGCGACGGTAGTGGTGAATTTAAATCGCCGTTCCTACAATTATTTTTTTTTTTTTTCCGTAGTTTTTTTGCCGTTTTCAATGTCTCAATTTATGATTTTACTTCCTCGCATAAATAACTTATCCCAGAGAATGTATTTAAATTGAGATATTTATTCTACTGGCACGTACGTACTTAACAACCAGTTTGCCACTTATCGTATTTATTTTCACTTTACAAAAATAAAAGTGTGTTAATATTATTCAGAAAGGGAGAGTGCTGCCCACAAACTATATTTAGTGAAACTATTTTAATACTAAATATTAATTATTAATTCAATAGAATTTTAGAGCTGTGGTTAATTAAAGATAATTAATTTAACAGTGTTATAATATTTATCATTTTCATTTTATTTTTATTTCACACTTTATTTTTCTTGCGAGATATGTGTGACGTATGTGACTGCATGGGGGGGAGCTAAGGTATGGGGTACTAAAAACCACAATAAATGACCTTTGTATTAGGCCCCAAGGACTGACAACACTGGAACTAGTGAAGCGAGGAAGGTCGAAAGTCTTGTCATATATTTAAATTATACAAACTTTGTAATAATTTATTAAAAAGTGGGTAATACCTAAGGGTATTATTTATTCCATAAAATTCGATAAAACAGCCGAGAATCTAATATAATTAGGTGAAACCCTGCCAAATAGAATAAATAGTATCAAATTATTATTGAACACATGGGAAGTAGATATTTATCTAGGTTGGATACGCAAAACTCGCTTCTTCGATTCGATTTTTTTTTTAAAATGGTCCAGAGAAAATTTTACATAATCAGTCATGTGAGAAGGTATTAGAGGATTCTATCATTATTTTATTTGAAATGTTATGTTGTTAAAGTGTGCCCGATGTAGTTCTTACTTTAGAGTACACAATTACTTAAATAACTCCGACTATTATAACGCTGATGATCGTCGAATAGTTATCTTATAAAATTAATTAAATCTCATGAAACACACACTTATTATTGTAAATACAAATTAAATATATTAATTAGAAAGATATACATATAAAATCAATTTTATCAAAAAATATTGTTCGGGATTCAAACCTGGATCTCTTCCAAATCGGGGGACGTGCATTAACCGCTTATGCTACAGCACATAATGTATTGACGACAGTTTTTTGAACGTATATGTTATACTTTTCAAATTGATACATCTATCGTTCCATTTATTAAACGTCATCTATTTAATAATTAATTAATTATTATTACTTTACTATCTAATCACCAATCGATAACAATTTTAATTTAATTATTTTATTAAATTAATGCTTATTTTTTATCAATTCCGTAAGCGTATCCATTTTTTTATCTGTCTATTTTACTGAATATTTCTGAATTACCTACTTTTTAAAATATCTCAGAAATTTTATTCACAAAAGCCACAATAAATCTGTCCATTTTTTTGCTATATTTAATTATTATAAAATCTCCGAATAATGTTTTTTTTTTATTGAACGTGTTCTTTTATACATTTTCCATGTGAAAAATAGACTGCCAAGTCTCGGCGGCGTAATTCTGCGGTAGGAGGAATGAAAAACATATATTAATTGATTTTGTATTGTGTGTTTGGGTCTCGACGCCCAAGAATTCTTTGCTTCAGGCCAGTCACGTTTTGGACAAATCAAATAAGTAGGAAGCAAAACAACAAAATACGTGACCAAAGTGCCCCTTTAGTTCCCAGCGATGCAGTAGAGAGAATAACTTGCTTATAATACGATACAGAAATATCCAGGGTTAAAATAGATTATTATTTAATCTGTAATTATGTAAATTCGTATTCACTTTCGTAATTGTCATTTTATAATATACATTAGTAATATATTTTTATTTTATTTTGCGCTAAAACAACAGATTTTTCGTCATTATCAGTGATATCTTCATCAAACTGTTATATTTTATATTAGAAGTATTTTGTCACCATATAATAAAAACTAATATATCCCTACAAACTTGTACTCTCGCCTACACGGCTTGACTGATTTGACTTTGGCTTTTTATATTATTAGTAATAATTAATGTTATTTAAACACCGCAAAATAATGTATTTATTTATTCTTAATATAATATGTATTATTGCTCTAATATAAACCAGATCAAAATGTTCCTTTTTTACTAAAACTTATCTTGCACATATTTGCTAACTTTCATTTTGAATCTATGTTGTTTCTCTTCCTTTCTTATATTATCTGGCATTTCTTCATAAATCTTCATCGCACTGCTCATCACCGATTTCTGAGATTTAGCCTTCTTCCTGAATGGCAGTTCCAGTCTATCTTTTCCTCTTGTATAATGTTCATGCTCATATTGATTTGCATACATTTTTTTTATAATTTCTGCAGATATTTTAAGTGATGATTTTAAAAATAAATACCATAACATTCAAATTAATTTTCTGATTAAAGGTCTTGATATTAAGATTTTTCAGCATTGCGCTGATCGGATGTGTTATTCTCAAAGCTTTATTTCGCAGTACTTTCTTCTTCATTAAGCAAAAATAAAATGCTGCTGCAGTAATTGATGTGAGGAATAATAACAGAACTGTACTATTTTACTAGAATCAGTACTAATTAATCTTTTGATCCTTCCCAGAAATGAGATTATTTTAGAAATCTTTTAAGTCACGTGTCTTAAATTTTGCGAAATATTCCATTTTGAATCTATTATAACTGCCAAATATTTTATTTCAGTCACTTCCTTCGGGCTTCTACCATCTATGATAATTACTGGTGTACATTTATTTTCAATATTCATGAATTTAGTTTTGTTTACATTTAATTTTAGTTTATTTTTCTTTAGCCATATTACTATATTGTTTTAGTCATAGTTTAATTCATTCAGTATAGTTGCATAATTATTTCCCGCGATGTATAATCTTATTTTGCAATGTTTTAACATTTTTAGGATGTCGTTTATATAGATAATGAAAGAGATAGGTCTAAGAACTGGCCCTTTTGGTACTCCTAATGAAATAAGGAGGGGGTCAGGTATTAAGTCACCTACTTTAGTGGTTTGATATTTACTACCTAAACCATTTCAAAGGCGTTCCACTAATTACAAGTTTCCAAAGTTTTTTATTATTATATATCTCTGTTGATGGTTTTGATACTCTTTTATTTATACTGATTTATAAAACAACATTGTTTTTCACGTAGTATTTTCTATTTTTCTAAAAAGTCTACAATTTGTTTTTTATGATACATTTACTGGTCTAAATTCTTCACATTTATTTGTAATTTTAATTTTTGGCATTAGAATAACTCCGGATACATTACTGGAAGAAGATACATTTGTCTTTACTCCCCACCAGTACTTTCATTGTTATTTTAGGTAAGTAAGTCTATACTTATATGGTTTTATATTATATAATTGATTTGCTGAGATTTTTAAAACATTATTCATTTAATTTGTATTAAAAATATCACAGAACTATGTTCTGAAATTGCAACTTCACAACAAAAATATATAAGTTGCATCAAAGTTTATTCAAATTTCACCTAGCGTGTATTAACTCAAAGGTATATGTGATTCATTTCAATATAAAGTTAAAAGCTTTTTAAAAAAAAAAATAAGTTCAAAATTTGTCGAAAACTTAAATCGGTTGATATAGCGAAACGAAATGGTAACGCGTTTCCTCGAATAGGAAAAGTTCCGTGTTCGTATTTCGGTGGCAATAAAATAATTTTATCGATAGATTTTTTCATTTTGTTTGTATTATAATTAAAAGCGTTTTTGGTCGAGTTTGTCCGCAATTGAACATCAAAATTAATCTTTGCTAGAAAATTTGGAAGAAAATATTAAACTTACAATGATAACAGATCCACAGATCAAAATATTATGATTTCGATTTGACATATTATTTATATTTTTTGTTTTATTTTATAATATATTATTAATATTAAATTTTAATTATACTTCTCTTGTAATAAGTAGTGTACATAATTTTGATCACTTTTTAATTATAAGTTCGTTATTATAATGTTTGTTATTAAGAAGAACACATTCTTATTGTGAAGTTGTAATAATTCAGAACAAAGGTCTGTGATATTTTAAAAAATAGTATTTATAACATATGTAATACATATAAATATTTCACAAATTATTAATTCAAGCACTCTCACATCATTTTGTTTACATGTTAACCATAATTCATAAGCAACAAGTTTCTAAAACAATATATTACGAAAGTGGTGGAAAGAAACTAAACGCCTTTTAAAGATGGCGAGTTTGTTTATCTATCAGTATTAAAAAAATTATGGCCCAACCCTCGTTTATATTAATGTTGAACATGATTTATACTAACCCTTAGAATAATCGCGGACGAACCGTGAAATTTCGGATGGGAAAACACTCACCATATCCGGTCGCAACGAAATATGTTTCTTAATATCTAATTTTAGACTTGATGCCTCGAAGGTTGTGCGGAGTACGATAATTTAATAACAGGGTTGGAGAAGAATCTCCCTTCATATTTCCCTTTGTATCTCTACAAATCTCTGGTACATTTAGAATACAATTAATTTTCTTCATAAATTTAAATAAACAATTTGTTTTTTCACAAAAGTTTAGAAGGAATAAAATAAACTCATAATTTAATTAAGTAGTATATAAAGGCTTTTTTAGCCTCGTGTAATAGTATTATTATGAATGGTAGTAGATGCATTGTCAGTATTAATTAAAATATTGAAAATGCATCTGTTGAGTAAATGACAAAAGGGTAAATAAATAATCTATATACACATGAAGATACATAGACGCATCAACAATTTTTAAGTTGACAAGCGTGCATGTCAAGTAAAGTCTCATGCTGCATGTCATGTGTCAGTTGAAGCGGTCGAAATTCCCTAATTTTATCTTGTTCCGGTTTCTTTCGAGATTAATGTATCGTCTATATATAGTATCAAAGCGTAGCAAAAATTTCATCATTTTATTTTTATATTCATAAAATTATTGTTTCTCACCTATTTTTATTCAAAATAAATATAATACTCGTGAGATGTACAAGCCGCAAATGGGAGAGGATCCGTTTTCCAAAGGTCCCCCGAATCACTAAGAAAAGAGAAGTAAAACTAGAAGCAACAGAGAAAACAAAAATAAGGCGAAAAATACTGACAGTTCCGACTGTGCTCGGCTCAGCTCCCGTAGAGTATTCATGTCTTCGTAGACCCCGAATACTCGGTCGGACCTGAAGCTATTATTATTGATAATTAACCAAAAACATTCTCTGTATATGTTGCTTCATAGTTTATGATATTATCATTACCCCTTTTCTTGAGACGAGGAGCCCCAAAATGTTCAGTAAGAACCTACCCTTCATCGTAAATTCACCCTCGAGTACCTATTTTACAACTAAAATATTAACATTTTGTTTGTTAAATATTTTCAATGAGAATGGATTGACTTTTGTTTTATTTTAAAAGTAATAAAAAAACTCATTTCAAAAGTATTAAAAAATATATTTCAAAAGTTAAAATGAAGCATCTTTTAAAAGTGTCGAAGAGATATACTTCAAAAGTAACAATGAAACATTATTCAAAAGGGACGACGAAGCATATTTCAAAAGTAACGATAAAGCATATTTCAAAAGTAACGATAAAGCATATTTCAAAAGTAATGATGAGGCATATTTTAAAAATATCGAAGAAGCTTATTTCAAAACTACCATAAAAGTTATGAAACAATCCTCGCACTTTGACAATTTTCATTAATATCCGCGCTAGTACGTCAAATACAATTTATTTTACTTAGTTAATCAATGTTGATTAGGGTTCAAAACTGGAACGGAAACGCAAAGTGATTGAGGGAGATTCAGCCACTCGGCTTGACAATCGGCAGACAGGCTAGACAAAAGGGATGTAAAATCAAACGTTCATTAATGCAGGACAGGTATTACCAGATTGATGGGAAGTAGATTCCTGATTACTTAATTAGATCGGAAATGAAGTTACCTTGTTTGACTCGATCTTTAAAGAAAAACAAAAGTCAAAAACGTAATTATGATTATTTCGATCGATTCGTAATTGTACAAGGCGTATTCTTTAACACCGTTTATTTTTTACACTCATGACATCCATTTTTCGGAGGAGTTAAATACAATAATTAGTTTTAAATTAAATTATTATTGAAGTTAAGAAATATTTCATAATAGTGTTTCAAATATATCCTAGGATGTGCAAAGGATGGTTTTTGGGAAAAAAAAATAGCGTTACAGTGTTCCAATACACAAATTCTGAAATGGTCACAAGTCCATCTAATTTATATATTTAAAAAAATACAATTTTTTCCATCACGCAAACTGATGTATATTTAATGCATCATTTTACTTTCAAATTTACTTACGTGTGATACACGTTTATTAGTCATTTTTAATTAAGTGATGAGCCAAACCGTTATTTTAACCGTGATTGTGAGGTTTGTGTTTGTGTGTAATGATGACTGTAACTGATTATTCATAATTCGACAAACAATCACTGGTACATTAGAAACTAAATTTTCAACAGTTAAATCAGTTTAATAAAAAGTGAGTAAGATTAAGAAAGGACCACTTAGGTGGTTTGATCATATGGAACGGATGAATGAGGAGAGAATGGTAAGAAAGATATATGACACAAGTGTTGATAGAACCAGAAGTAGAGGACGTTCTCGAAAGACTTAGCACGACCAGGTAAACCAGATACTGAAGGATAGTCTTGTTAGAAGCCTCAATAATCGTTGAGCTTGTATGAGAAGATGCATGAATGTGAATGAGGTGAGAATTGTGCTAGTACAGAAGAATGTAGCACTCTATCCTCTCTGCCTACTCCCTTAGGGAAATGACGTGATGGTAAGTAAGAAAATAAGTAAATCTCAATTACCAATCATTATTACAATCGAATACCAATAATTTTTAAGATAAAACACTTTTTTGTTGTGAAGTTGCATTTTCAGAACATAGAGAATAGAAATTAAATTAATTAACTAGAAAGATATACAAAAAAAATCTATTTCTCGAATTTTTTTTAAATATTAACGCTTTAGCTCATCATTCTTTTAGTATTATTATACAACTTATTATACTTTTTTTTTTCTAAACGTGTAGTATAAATTCAGATTTTTTTACTGTTTCCGAGGTAAGTTTGTAAAACTCCATAATTACATATGTAAAAATAAAACACTCGGTTTTTGTTCTACTCATTTAATTTACTGGAAACTAAAATAATAAAAAAACAAGTGTTTTATTTTCACATTTGTCAGATTTTTTTCTTCAATCATCAATTATAATATTAATAATAATGGAAGTTAACATTCTATTGGAAATAGTGAGGAATCAAATTGGTTTACATGTGAATGCATTTATTATTTACTGACGATAACAATAATGTTTTACAAGCATTAAATATCACTCAATCATCGAAATGATTAAAAAAAAAATTTAATACTTAGTACAATAATAGAACTTTGTCATTATTTCGTTGAAATTTAAGAAAAAAATAAATAAGTATATATTTGTGAGCTGTGTTTTAATCGAGGTGGGACAAGTATTATACTATCATTTTGTTTTAACGTCATTTTGGCATTTTTATGTCAATTTGGATTTGAGGATTGTGTGAAGCAGACGCGTAAATTTGGTTGTAGACAAATACATTAATTACTGTCATTGTTTTAATGTTTAGTGAAAATAAAAGGTCGATTATTGAAACTCAATGTGCATTTTAACGAAAATGCCAGAGATAACGACGCAAAGAATGCCTGAAACAGGTCAATAATTTAAAGACAAAATGATGAATAATGAACTCGAAGGAATATTCTAACCAAAGTTATGAAAATTGTGGTAATAAGACCTGTAATTCGTATTGCTGTTCGTGACTCGAATTTGTCCAACATTATTTTCAGATCACAATAAAAATTTTACTTAAAAAAACATGATTAAGCAAATAATTAATCTATTTTATGTACAACAAAATATATTACAAACCGAATATTACTATAATATTTGCCGCATCGTTAGATATATCCGCAGTCAAAATGCTTCAAAGTTTATTTTCGAAGAATTTCACACAGTTCCTGGAAAAGAAAAAAACATTTTTATTTTTAAAGAAATATCATTACTTATTACGTCCGTAAAGAATCAACAACTATGATTGTTTTTGTACTATGAAAGTTAACTCAAATATGAAAAAAAAAAAGTTATTTTGTACTTGTCATACATACGAAAATAAACTGAGTTTACATCAATTAATATGCTGTATTATCTAGATTTTATTAATTATTTCACATGTGAGGCATTTACCCTATCATGTCGTTAATCTTGTCTTTGGTTCGATAAAGAATTGCCAATTATTGGAATAAAGGAAGTAATCCCACACTCTGCCACCTTTACAAGGTTAGCAATTTGCTGGCCGTACCTAATGTTTATTTTGAATATTTAAAAACAAACCTTTATCGCTCCATGTCAAATATGAAAATTTATATCGTGAAGGCAGATATACCGTGTTAAGATCGGTTACTACATTATCAAATCTAAGTACGATTGAATTTGAAATAGACGAAATGTTAAATGTTATATAATAGCCATCAAACAAGGCTTAATCATAAACGGTTAGCACTATTTTAAAATAGACCAAAGCAAATGTAAAATAATTGTGACATTTCAAACATTTCCACAAGGGAAGAACGGCGCTGGGAATTGTCAATATGTGTGTCCATGGTATCATCGTATATTTGCTTTGTAATCTCTGCATGCTTTAGGGCTTAATTCGAGAGATGATCTCGGATCTCGGCACGGGCAGCATGGAGATTTCAATCACCATTCTTGATTGCTGTCTGTTTGTGTGTATAAAGCGAAATGCCTATAGATTTAAGTGATTAGTACCTAGAGGATAGTTACCATGTGTTCAAATACATAATGGTTTCATATCATATAGTCCTTAAATGCCAATAACTCCAATTATTTAATTATTGGCTAAAATCTGTAGAATTACCGATATTATTCATATCGGTTTACTCTGAATATTTCGACGAATTTTTTTTTTTAATTTTCAAAATTTTATCTTTTGTTTCATAATACTAGAGCGATCAAATAATAATATAAAAAAATTGTACATTTGTAAAAATATATCATGAATAATTTACAACCTACACAAGATATTACAGAAAAATCTTTAAGCTTTTGTAATCGTGAATTGTTATAAATAGAGAATGGTCTTTCAATGGTTTTTTAAAAGTCATAGATATGATTGAATTATAGAAATATTCTTTGTAAATGCAGAGATATTTGATTATATAAGTATAATTATTCTCGAAGAATCTCTATACAGTATTTCTTAATAGATTCATTCATGATTTAATCCTGTTTCTCTTAGATAAGACTTCTGCAAAATTATTTCATCTAGTTCAGGAGGTAGACAATTTTTAAATACGATTATATTTATTTGGTTACTACATATTTTATATAGCAAAATACCGTAAATAGCAATTTTTTTTTTATCAAAATGTCCTTGTTATTACGTACACCTTCAGCTATAGATACTCTAAATATAATATAGAAATGCACATAAAGTTAAAATTTTTATTATGTACGGATCAGTAAAGTGGCACTTTATTTACTGATATTTCAGTACTGGTTCAAAATCATCAACAATTTGGTTGATTTTGTTCTGTCTAGTGCTAATCTGAAAAGAGCTCTCTATACATTATTCTTATGATTTTTTATCTTCTCTTCTTTCGCATAATATTTTGAAACTTACTTCTACTGGATCTAAATACCAAAACCAGGACCATGGCCGACCGCAAAATCTCTCTCTAGAAGGGGATTGAATCTTCGCGTACGTTATCCGCACAGTCTTTGTATATCCCAGAGGAGTTGTGTTCCGCTGTTTTCGCATCTCAGTTTTTTCTTCAGAGTTGCTGTAATATTCGGCTGCTTGAAGATCTATAAGAGATGGCGTTGTTACGAATGCATGATCGATAAAATTTTGTGTGAATGTTCCAAGTATATAATTGTATTATATATTTGAATATTTTAATGGTCTTTACTTATTTATCTATCTGGAAAAATAAAATAAATCGCATCTTGACAAATGGTGAAAATTCGTCCGAATCAACGTGAATAAAAATATAAATAGTATCACTAATATTAGCGTGGCAGTCAAATGTCACGTCACGTACGTGATGCATAATTGGCCAGCGCGCTCGGACTGCTCACGTTAACGACCTGCCTCGCTAATGCGGAACGCGAAGTAAGCCTGCTGGTACATACTCGTACTATCTACATTATATTCCGGAAGGTAAAAGCAAAAATGTAAATACACATGGTACTTACCGAGATATTTTCTTCACGCCTTGTCTCGTGTACCTTACTACTACTACTACTGTACTATTAGAAAGATATACATATAAAAACAATGTTATCGAAACGTATTGTTGGCGTCTACTAACAGATATTAGCATATTAACCACACGCAGTATACGATGTAAAATATTTTTTAATAAATTGATATTTTAATCCATATTTGACGTGGAGCACTATTCATTTGTAAAATAATATTTCAAATTCAAACACTAAAAATTAACAAACTTGATGAATTTTCTTCCAAAGTTAAGCATAATTTTCATTGGAATATTGCAAATAAAACCTACATGTTAGCTATAATCGATTAAACGTGCTTTGTTATGACATTCCTTCATCCTTGGATGAATTGAAATATTCAGAAAAACTTCGACATGTATAAAAGATGAACACGGATGAAACAAAAGTAAAGTACATCACATAAGATCTCATAATGTTAGTATGTGATACTGTAAGAAAATGTATGTTTAGATCTGAAAGAAATGAATACAGATTTTTTGAGAATGAATCAATGCATGGAATTTAGATAATCTGAGAAGACAAAAGAACTGAATCTCACTAATGCGAAGTTCTTGAAAGGATATTCTAAGTCTGGAGGTAACGGGACAGGACACATAAGCACTTGACTTGCCTAAACTCCGGATCGGGATCTATTGGGATCGACCATGTCTCCAAAATCGACGTCTTGATTGAACTAAATCCAATGAACCGTTGGTGCATAGGTTACGAATTATGATGATATGGCCGATACGGTAAAAAATGCTAGTGAAATTGAATGAATGAATGAATGAACTATCAAGTAGGAGTGTACGTGTAGGTATATGTTGTATCAGAAGAATTTTGCAGGTGGAGGTTGAAGTGATTAATATGAGCGTAGTCGATGACCAATTTTTCCATATGATCATGTTGTTGCATGACGTCGCTACTAGGTATTTTTACGGCTACTGAGAGTTTTGTTTCATGTACCGGTATTTGAAGGGTGCGTTCAGTATCGCCGGGCGGTGATGATAAAAGTGGAGGCAATAAACCTCCACAAACCTGAAAACATAATTGGAATAGTAATGATGGATTTGAGTTTGTACAGAAACCAGTAAATGAATAGACATGAAATAAAGTATACATATAGGAGAGGGGTTTGGAACATTAGTTGCGGGACGAGGGGCATTCTATACACATTATTTATGGAAACATAAATCCGATAGTTTATGACACATGTTTGCAACAATAAAAATATGTACACTTCGAAAATTAAATCTTTGTGTAAACAAGACGTATTTTTTACATTAATGCATTTTATATTGTCAGAGTTTAACTTTTCGTTCCAATCGAGTCATGTGTTTAAAAAAAAGTCGCGGAGCTATTTGATTGCGTAAGTGGTACCAAAGTGATCACATGGGTGACATCAAATGAAAATATTGAAACAAGGAATTTACGTTAGTTCATGTCTATATATTTGGTAGTTTGTGAGAGGTACCATTTAGAATCTCAAATGGAACGGGAAAAGAGCTGACTTGTCTAACCAATGCGTATGAGTTAAACAGGATAGATACGTCATTATAATATAATATAATTAACTACAATTCCAGTACGCCGTTTCACCGCAAGAGTAGATAGAGAAAATATGACGCCACACTATTTTGTTTGACATACTATTCCTGTTTTATTTACTTTTTATACATAATATCATGCACGCACTTTTATTTATTGATTTTATACCAGCAATTTAGCATCTCCAATATCAGGTTTACATTATTGCACCTCGTATTTTGCGAACCACAATCTAAAGTACCAATTTATACTTATCCATATTGAATAGTACGTATCTGGCTATTATATTTCACTGTGTCTATCACAGTCTTATTTATCAATTTATATTTGATTAAATAAAATATATTCACTTTGTATGAAACCATGAAATTTATTATACGTCAACCGGTTTCGCTTATCTTAAGCTTCGTCAGGATGTATTAACAACTAACCATAAATACAAAAAGAGTGCACTTATATATACATAAAGAGGGGTATAGAATATAAAATTGCACGTGAAAGAGAGCGACAGAATACATATACAGTTAGACGGAACATTAAGGGAGGGGAAAATACAGTGTTAATAGATATTAAATTGATTTCAAAGGAAACATACCTAATATAACATAATAAACATACCTAAAAAAATATATTTGTCTCTATATACAGGAGTAATACATTTTGAAAGCGTGATGTGGCGATGTAAAAAAGAAAAAAACAGTACCAATCAGTTCCGAGTGTCACACAAATTAAATTCTGGCATTTCCAGTGATAAAAGCGACAGACTAGTCGGTGTAGAATGCTAAATGTATTTTTTCGTATTTAGGATGCCCTTTGACACTGATGGAAAATATTCCCTAAAGGCTCTCCGAACATTTTGCGAATGAACATAAAACCCTGCTACTTTGAAACAAGAAAATCTGTAGCTACCTGGGAAAGCTTTTTGTTGTAGCAATTTGCAAGAAATACCCGGACTTTATATTCCGAGCTTTAACGCGTTTAATAGGATAATTAATCTTAAATGACAAATTACCTTACTTAAGATGTCTACATTAATAACATAAAAACCCTGTTTGATGTATGTTTACGTTCCTAAAATGAGTCTAGGTGGTGGTAAGCGTCGGGAAAACTTTAATGTTTCTTTTTCATTCCGCGATAAAACCGTTCACCTTACTCGAGGTTTGACTTAGTAGAGAAATCATTAGACGGAGAGACCTCTATTCTTTTATATGTCCATATATTTTATTTATATAATTATACATACATACACATAATTAATTTAAGATTTCCGCGAACACTAGTTTATGAAGCTAGTATCTTTCTAAGATAGATCGCATTTTTTGTCAAATGTAGGAGATTTATATCTCTCGCGAACTAGGATTTCAAACCGGAACTAGTCCGAAAACAGGAAAATACGTTGTTTTTGTCGGAACGAAAACCGGAGTTGAACCGGAAAAAAAAGGTTTATTTCGGTTCGGTAGATGTTCAAACACGCGCGTTAATACAATCTCCACATTAATTATTCTATTATTCTAGTTATTCTACAAGACAAAATAAATAATTTAAATGAAAATACGTTGGAAGATTTTTTAATAATTGGAGTAAACTTTAACCTTTTTAAATTATAAATAAATACCCAAGAATCCTGTATACTTCAACCGTGAATAAACGAAATTTTTTCATTTTTATATTTTGTTTAATAAATTATATTATTGTCATATATTTCTAGCAGATATGCAATCGGCTGTCAGATATTATGGCCACTTCGCGGCCAGTAGTGCTGCACGATCAGGATCTTATCGGCTATCGTTGATTGCTTGCTGCTAGACCCTGCGGGTGGCTATTATGGCCGCTGCACGGCCACTGTGACCGCGGCGCGGTCAAGGTCTCATCGGCTGTCGCCGATTACTTGCATGCTACTAGGCTATGCAGACGACTTTATCCCAACTCAAACATTGCACTTATTTATATTTTTTTATTATTTATTTAAATTAAATTAATTTTTTTAAATTTAATAAAAAATACGAGATAGTTTTGAAACTTTGGAGATAAAGGACAATATTTAATCTGTCAGTAATATCTGTATATCTTCACATTTGCTTAATAGAGATTTCAAAATTAATTGAATAATATTTTTTCATGTAGAGATCACTCGCCTGGAGATCTAATAATCGGGGATTTGCGCCTCGTCTCAGCAGACTATAGAGTAATCTAATTTTCATAGTGTTCACAAGTGTTTAGCTTAGTTTGAAAAGAATTTTGATGTAACACGTATTCCGTATACGCATCTCTATTTAAACATTTTCTTTGCCAGTTATTACTAATAGAACAGCAGTAAGAACATTGATGTGACATGCATTTTTTTGAAAATTATAATAATATACTATATTAAATAATTTTTTATTTTATGTAATTTACGCTATCAAATAAACATGGAAAATTTTGTCCGTTTAAAGTAATTTTTAAAGTTTTGCTATTTATGACATCTCATCCGAATAAGTATTTATATCCTTTTTCAGCTTGTACAGATAGTTTTCACGCTGTGTAATATAAATTTTATGCATAAACTCTTTAACTTTATATTTTCCAACACTGTTAGCCATCCAATAGTTAACTGTGGATAACATGCGATAAGTCTCGTTCATAAATTTATGATACAAAGTTCCGCCACTGATTGCGAGAGGTAAATCTTCTGGGTTACGATTCCAAAGAACTTTTGATTAAAATCCAATATCTTGGCTCCTGCACTCGGCTAGCTGGCTAGCGTCTCTGCACTAAAAATAAACAATGTCAAATGAAACTTTTCCGCCGATATCGGAAAAGCCATTGCATTTAAAATGTAATTTTATTACTTACGTGTTCCACCGCTACTGATTTAATTGAACAATTTAATTTAAATCTTTTCCGAGCGATATTAGTTTTGTAGAAATTCAGTACCTAAGAAATTTTTGATTTGGGTGTTTATATTTCAGGTCTTTTCGACTTTAAATTTCACTAATAAATTACATAACTTGAAAGCGTGAATTCCTTTTTATATTTGTCAATTCTATTTTGTTTATCGTATCATTACAGTAAAAAAGATTATTTTGTCTTCACCAAATTAAAGTACTTTTATCTTATGTAAATATTAAAGGTCAATAGATTAGACTTAAAGTAAGTAAATTGATAAAAAAAAATTAAGATAAGAAAATTATTTTATTTACTAAATAATTAGTAATCTTTGAATTGTATACCTTAACGCATTTAATTATAACCGTTTGCTCATTAATAAAATTATATTTCTATCAATTTCTATTCCTATCATATTTCTTAATATGATGTAATAATGATGTCAGTCATATTGTTCATAATTAAAATCGTTTGTCGTTAATTTTAATATTGCGCTAAAATTAAGATTAAAACAGTTGCGATGTACCAAGTTCATCAAAGAAAATCATATAACACATCAAAGAAATCATCAAAGGTTCTCAACAGCTATTAGTTTTTTTTTTAATTTTCATCACTACAACATGCCATAATGCCCAATTACTTTAGTTTCGTAAAACTGTTCAAAAATCAAGTTGTTCGTAAACCGAAACAATTATTCTCATAAGAATCAATATTAAATGTATTAATCTATTTAAGACCCCAAGAAAATGGCTCCTTATCATCTTTTTTTCTACTTCTTGCTTGAAATCCTATAAAAACAATAAAAAAAATCAAGGTTTTAACTTAAAAAGAATTGCAAATAATAAACGTAAAAACAAACTTTATTTACAAAATATGTAGCAAAGTGTTAATGTTTGGAAGGGGACTCTCCTTCTAAGAAAACATCGGACGCTTGAAGTTCATCAGATTTCTTCTCACGAAAAACCTACGATTCTCGTTTCTTCTCGCTTTTTATAATGTTGCGAAAATGATGACATTATCAATAAACAGATTTATTATCAGGGTGATATTTTTCTACAAAACTTTGCACCTAACTCCGCTTTGCAGATATTTCGAAGATCGAGGACCTAGAAACATCTTCCGTTCGTTCATCAGTCTTTGAAAATAATATTTCCTCTAACCATCTTTTGCTGTTCATTATGAAGTTATTCCAGTTTTTCCATAGTGAGTTCTGAGACTACCTGCCTATTCGTAAATCGAAATTCTGTTCACAAACTGAAGCATTTTTGTTCATAAACCTAAATTTCGTAAATAGAGTCGTTCGTAAACCGAGGTTCCCTGTATAATATTTATACGTAATGTATGGAGATATAGTTTTATTTTTTCTTCTTCTTCTTCTTTTTCATGGTATTACATAAAAGCCATTCTTAACCGGCTGTCCAACCAATATAAACGCTCCAAAAAAAAAACATCTCGGAGAAAAAATCCCGAAAATTCTTGAAAAATTAATGTTTGTATGTAACAGGCTTTATAACATATTTTATGAAGGTATATTTACATATATAGATAATCAAACGGTTATCATCTATCTTACGCCCCACAGTTTGAGAACAACGCTTTAGTATTTAACAAGATAAATAATAAACAGTTTTGTTTTGTCTCGAGCGAGATCATGTATCAAACACGATCCAGTGCAGTACTATCGCACAAGTCGAAAGACGCGGTAATCATTTTCAATAATTATTAATTTATTCTATTTAAACCTTCACAGATTCAATAGTGTATACATCACTTAAATAATTACTAAAAATTTGTTGAGTTCATCACAATAACATGTAACAAGTCAATATATAATAATACATTTAATATTTAATTATACGAAAGAAAAACAAAACAATGACTTAACTTTAATGTTCCAGTAAGTTACCGTTCAGTTTAATACATAGTTAGTATTAACATTATTTTAAATTATTAATGCTATTTACTTCGGTTGTGAGTAGCACTAATAATTTAGTGTGATTCTTGCACTTTCTTTAATTATTAGCTTATCACAAAGTGCAAGTTAATGCTGTTAGCATTTTATTACGTTAGTAATATTAACAGTTTTGTGAAGTTGAATTATGCAGGAAGCATTTTTTTTCAGCGTTTAGTAATAATATCAAAATTTCAGAAGTGTCATATACCTATATTATAATACAAGCATGTTTACGTTATAATTTATGTATATTTATAAATTCTCTTTTTTTTACCAATGAATTATTTTTAATTATTTTTTCTTTCTTTTTACTATTTTCTTGATCGCATTTTTTAAATTTTTTACTGTGTAATTCATTCATTATATTTTATAATGTGTATATTGTGTACGTTATTCCCAATATTGTGTTCTAATATATGTTTATGTGAATAAATATAGTGGAATCTCTCCTCAGAATACAAGCATCTGCCTAATCGACCAGCAACCGGTTACTTAATCTACAACATTAAATATAAATATGTACTCTTAGTTTTGTTTAAATTAAACGGTACAATGAGAAATTTATTTATTATAAATTTTTAGCTCATTATAAATCATCGAAATTCCACTGCTTAGTGTTGTGCAAGATAATACAAGATTATGTGCAATTATACATTTAAAATTTCAGTATAGCGTACAAGTTATTAAGGACAGGTAATACAAAACTATATTGTACTACTACTATTGTTTCCCTACAATAAAAATTAGAATGCCTGGGTCTTTACAAAAGAGCACGCTTTCTCTTAATTTAGAATAAATTATTAAAAAATGGCTTATAGAAAATAACCCCTCTTACCTGTAATAATGATATGTATTGTATAAACAGTGACTGATTAATTGTTATTCTTTTGAATTAATTAAATGTAACAAATGAATATGAAATTTTCCTGCAGACAAACGTCTATCAAGACGTTTGCGGATCTAATATTAATTTTAAATATATATATATATGCTGTGATGGCTTGCCGGTGTCCGCTTCCAATTATGATGGTCATAATTGGGTCAACGAGGTCCAGGGTCCAGTATTCGTAGTAGTAACCGGTTTGTGTAATGAAGAAAAATATGTTTGCGCAGGTCGAGATTTGTGTATCGTCAGATGAAAAATCGCCTCATATTCATTGCGTCTTAAAGCGAGGAATTGCGCGCAGCGCGCCAAGGTGGCCAATCGTAGAAGTCTTTATCGCGGCCCAATAGCGTGCTTCTTCATAAACACGCACAGGCATGCTATCTGGGCAGCACTTTGCAGAAAGTTACTGTAAAGGAGTTATTATATTATTTAATTAATTAAATTTAATTTTACCAAAACGCGTAATTTTCTCCCATAGCATAAAATTTTTAGGCACGTCGCTCACGGTACTCACATCTTCTTCAGGACAGGAATGAATGGTGCATTCGACTTAACTTGACTTTGTGAGACTTAAATGAAAGGGATGAAGACCCTTTATCTTCGTACACTGAGGTATGGTGGGTTGGAAGGTTTTGTCCCCGATGAATGCATGAAGCACTATAAGTTTCAATTTTTTAAAGTTTATTTTTAAATGGGCTGATGTCTTTTTTATCGATTATTCAAGAAAAAGGAGAAATATTGTAGAGCAAACAGATTGGTAGGATATTGTCAGGATTTGTGGATGGGTCGTTTTGGCTTAAGAATATGATGGAAGGATTTGTGTTGTTGTAAAGGTTAATTTATCTACAATCAAAATAAAATTGAATAGCTAACTCGAGAACGTTTCTGTTTGGTTTCCGGTGGAAAGGTAATTGTGTTTCTTCCAATCCACGGGGTTTGAAGGATATATTTTTTTTTAGGATGATTAATTTTTTAATGTGACCATTTACTAAACGTGTGAATATTGTTTTCCAGTTCAAGCAGCGGCAGTCACCCGCAGCGAACATGTCCCGCAGTGGGCAGTAGCGCGGCCAGTAGCGCGGCCAGTGGGGCGGCCAGCGGCGCGGCCAGTAGCGCGGCCAGTAGCGCGACCAGTGGTTCGGCCATGCGCCGGCCGACCGGCAGCGGGCGCGCGGCGTGCGGCTGGGCGTGCTGGCTGGCGCTGGGCGCGCTGGCGGCGCTGTGCCCGCGCGCGGCCCCGCAGGCAGCGCAGCAGTGCCCCCCGCACGCCGACATCACGCCCTGCTCGTGCAGCGTGAAGAAAAATGGCCTGGACCTGCTGTGCGAGTTCACGGATCCGATTCATATCAACAAGTAAATATTTGACCGCTTCTATTCATTCTAGAAAAAGTTAAGATTTTAATATCATTTAAAGTACTGCCATATGATAATGGATCTCTTAGTTGTGCATACCTGTGCATTATTGTGCGATACATCATATTTATTTGATTATATATATTTTATATAACTAATAACTATATAATATGTTACATAAAATAAACCAAGGGAAAAACATTCTTCAGGCGTCCTTGCCTCGAGGCGAATCCCTCCAGTCTGAAATCTGCAATCCATTTACTTTTTTCTTCATTGTATCTATCCTATCTCTCTTAGAGACTTCTCTCTATCTTCTTATGTGGTAAAGTTAATCGACAGTTAGAACTTTGGTTAAAAAATTGAAGCATAATGCATTTCAACTCGTGACCTTTCTATTGCTCGTAGACCACTCTAACCGCATGGCATAAAAAATAATAAAATGGCCCTTAACTGGAGTTTCTAAAAATGTACGTTAATTGAAAATCGCTAAATGCTGTGAAGTTGTAATTTCAGAACATAGGTGTGTGATATTTTTAATACAAACTATATTTATCAATTAGGAAGATGTACAGAAAAAATCTATTTATCGAAAAAATATTTTAGTTGCTATTGGGATACGACCATTTTCATTCCAAAACATTTTCTATCCAGGGCAACGAAAAATTGAAATAATAGATGTATCAATTATAAAAAAAATATTAAATATATTATAAGATATTCAGAACATAGGTCTGTGATATTTTAAATACTAATTAAATGTATTAATTAGAAAGATATACATATAAAATCAATTTTTTATTGTTGCGCTACCGGAATGCGAATCTGCAACAATGTAGATAGTTTTCAAAGAATGGAACGATAGATGTATTAATTTAAAAATGTAACATATAGGTTCGAAAATTTGTCGTCAAAAGTACGGTCGTTGTAGCATAGTTGGTAACGCATCTTCCCTGGATTCGAAAAGAGATCCAGGTTTGAATCCCGGTAGAATAATTTTCGATTAAATTGATTCTATGTGTATATTTTTCTAATTAATACATTTTAATAGTATTTAATAATAAAAAAGACTATAGAATATAAATTCAAAATTTGTCGAAAACGTCGATATGGCAAAATGTTAATGCGTTTCTCCGAGTATGAAAGTTCAGGGTTCGTACCCCGGGGAGCAACCAAAATAGCTTTACGTAAAATAGATTTTTTTGTATACCTTTCTAATTGATTAATTTAATTAGTTTTTACTTATTCTAACCGGTCACTGCAATGTGGTACAGTAACACTTCTTTATTTAAATTGACTCACTACTTGAAAAATGTTAGCTTTTTGATTTATGACAGCTCTGCGTTAAAAGACATTCTTTGTTCGCTCGGTAACGTATAGCTACATAAATACCCATCGCTCCACCACATTACGAGAACAAGAGTGAATTGGTTCACCAGTAAGCTTAAACTGAATTCGGGCATTGGTCAATTCATTCACGTGAAATATTTCTCGAGATTCATAAATAAATTATTCGTAATTTGAGACTTTAAAACAAAGTTTTATTTCAAAAGCATAATGTCATATTAAATAAATAAAATTATATAAACTATTTATGAGAGTTTTTTACCGTTTCTTTTGCGGCGTTTTTCCGACTCGAGTCGGCAAATAAAACTGTAAAAATATACATTAATAGGACCGATAAAAATATTATTCAATAAGAAATTATTGTTTTCGATACAAAACGAATATTTAAATAGTAACTGAGGCTCTAAACCGTGTATATAAATACAATATATTTATTAAAATTGCTTTTTATATGAATACGAAGCATTTGAAAATCGTAAAAAATTAAATGAATTCATACGAATTTAACAATTTATTAGACTGTTAGTTTTAACATTTTGATAATTTCATATTTCCAGATTAATTTTCATAACCAAGAAAAATATATATTATGTAAATGTATACATTTTCCGTACTTAGAAATGTTTCTGGTACACTGAAAACAAATGGTCGCGGTCTTTCAATTAATGCCTATATTTTTTTAATTAAGGCAAATTATATTTAGTTTTTAGTATAACATTAGTTTTTTTACAAAATGCTATCGATTGATTCCGATTTGATTTGTGTAGTCTATTTATGTAATAATTCCTCACGTTCGTAGTTTATACCCGTGTATTATTAACCAAATATAGGAGAACAACTATGTTAAATGCTTCAATAACCTAAAATCGTGCACGAGAAAATGCATGAAAGAGAACAATGCTAGAGTGGTATGGCTAGAGGACAGAAGAGCGAGGCATTCTGCCTACCCCTGCAAAGAAACGGCAAACGGTGGGTGGTAAGTTAGTTTATCATTACAAAATTGAATTGTTTAGTAAACAACTTCCACTGTGAATTTGACAACGTATGCATCAAGTATTATTAAATAAGTAAATTCACAATGGAAGTTATTTACTAAACAATTCAATTATGTAATGATATATCATATTACAAATTTTTAAATTATAAAATTTATTAACAGATTCAATAATTCTGCAATAAGGCAAACCAATGATGTTTTTTAATGCTGTGGAATTATTTTACCGTTACCAGATGTGTTATTATTCAATAACTAATTTATTAATAATACAAATTAAATGTATTAATTAGAAAGATATACAGATAAAATCAATTTATCGTTACAAAATTTTTGTTACTACCGGGATTTGAACCAAGGTCCTTTCCCATCCGGAGAAATGCCTTAACCGATTACACTACACCAACATAGTAAGTTGATGACAAATTTTCGAACTTATATGTTGCATTTTCAAATTGATGCATCTGTCGTTCCATTACTTCCTAAGCAATCTTCTTTGTATTTTACGGAATCTCAAACACTTTTGAGTAAAGTTCGATAGGAGACGCCAGAATTTTTATTATTATTTTTATTAAATTTTGGAATCAATAATACAACTTATATATTTTTAAGGAGAACACATTCTTATTGTGAAGTTACAATTTTTCATGACATGGTCTGTGATATAAAAGATTCATGTTCAAATCCCGTTATCAACAATTTTTTTTTTGGATAAATTAATTTTATTTGTATATTTTTTTAATTGATAAATTTAATTTGTATTAAAAATATCACAGAACTATGTTCTGAAAAATTGCAACTTCGCAATAAGAATGTGTTCTCCTTAAAAATTTATTAATAGTTCACAGTGCATCAATAAACATTTGATAAATCGTTATAGGAGACAATTGATACAAATCTTTAGTTAGAAAACTCCACCATACAATCGATACAAATCTTTAGTTAGATGGTTCTACTCTGCTTTACATACGATATTGTTGTATAATGGACAATAAATTTCAAAAAATGTTTTTATGTGGCTTTTAATATCCTTCACTTGACTTCTATTCTGCGCCATTTCATTAAAAAAAAATGTCAGTTATTTCTCATAAAATGCAAATGTAAAAAATACAGTAGCTCGGCGTATGATGCAGATACATAAAACGAAAATTTGTTTGCCTTGATTAAATCCATTTTACAGCAAAATGTGAATTGCTGCAATTTGAAAAGGAATATATAATTTTTTAATGTTTTTAACTAGGGGTTTAAAATATGCTAAGGCGGTATAAAGTGGGTAATTTAAAAGGTACTGTAAAAATATTTTCTCCATTTTGTCAATATCTGTAAATAAGACTGCACGCCAACCGCCCACATATTGTAAATGGTGTTCCAAAGTCAATCGTTATTTTAAATATTGCTCAATTTATTTTATCTTTTAGGGTTAGAAATATCGTATGTGGCATCCTATCAAATGAAATACTGTATCATTATCGAAAATATGTCGATAAGGGGTGGATTGAAATTGTGAAAATTTACTTACAAATTATGAAAATTTCGCAAATATAGTTCATAAACTTCGAAATACTTTCTCGTTTAGCTGTTGTTGATTTAATTCAAAAATTTGTACGTTCTGACATTATTACTAATGCGAAAAAAGAGTAAATATTGCTCGCCCATCCAGGTCAACTGAATACATTTCTGTTGTAGCTGAAAGTGTTACTAGAAGTTCAGACATATCATTAAATAAGACGTGCGCAGCGATTGGGAACTTTATATGATACTTTACACCGTATTTTGCATTAAGATCTTAGTTTGAAGGCATATAAAGTTTAATTGATACAATAATTAAAAGTCGCGAACCATAGGAACCGTTGAGTTCAGATTACTTTTTAAAATATCTTATTGTGTAGAAGAATTACTTTAATTGGAAAACAGACGCATACTACCATATAAGAAACGCACAACATTACTTGTATAATAAGATCGACTCTTGCGAATAAGTTTCCCGTACGACCTACCCAAAGACGCAAATATTCACGTGCAGTCAAATAAAACAAACTAAATGCTTGTGACGTGCTTGTATTCTAGTGATTACGATACTTGCCTAGTGATCTAGTGGTCGGGGGATCATGTTAGTCCTATCTTCATA
Organism: Eubasilissa splendida; assembly: GCA_031772225.1. Taxonomy (NCBI): domain Eukaryota; kingdom Metazoa; phylum Arthropoda; class Insecta; order Trichoptera; family Phryganeidae; genus Eubasilissa; species Eubasilissa splendida. The sequence goes on along the minus strand of CM062850.1, from coordinate 23,190,987 downwards.
GCACAAACTTTTATCTTAGTTTGAAAATTGTAAGAATATTGATTTGACACGTATTCCGTGTACGCATCTCTATTTAAAAATAAAAAGTAATAAATTTAACGACTAACCTATACTTTATTTCAATATACTGAATTTGTTATAAAATATAATAATATATAAGGATGTTAATAGTAATATAGGGATAGTATAACACTCCTCAACGCCTCGGATATTCACACGCAACCATTAAACACATGCGTATACACCGTATATTATTTTGTTTCACTTTTTTTTACCTTGTTCTTACTGGAAATACTATTACAACACGTATTAGCTAATGTTTAGGTAAATCCTGCGCATTTTTAATAACACAAAATAAATATTTAATAAATTTATATCATACGCTTTATATTTAACCACGTGAGTTTGATATGAAAAATCAACCGGCTTCGGAAAAATCTTTTTTTTTATTTGAGATGTTTAAATAATCAGTTGGTTCGAATTTTCGAATCATTTATTGGAGAACGAACTTTTTGGTAAAAATTGGGATTATCTATTATTATGAAAGCATTGTTTAAAATAAATCATTGTTGTTAAAAATAAATAATTACAAATGAATTAAAAATGTTTTAAATTGGTTAATATAAAATCGTTAAAAATAAGTAAAGCATGAAAAGTAACCAAAACATTATTAACGCCAACTAAATTTTAAATAATTAAAAAATATATAAATGCAAAGTTTATTGTACAATTTCATTAAAAATGACAATTGTGTTACAGTGAATTTATTTATGAAGTTTATGTCTTTAATAAACAAATATAATGTTTTTTCTTAATATTAATATGAATCATAAAAGCAGCGGTAATCGGAACTCTCTGCCCAGACAAAGAAAAATAGTTTGGTATACCATTATCTGTACATAAAACGAGTCGGCCGGTTGTTTTCGTAAATTTGTCTTATGATTAATTCAAGTGTTGCTTGTTTATATATGTTTTATCGTGAGAAAAAATTTCGTAAAAATAATTTCACAATTATTAATAGACATCTTCTCTCTGATAAAGCTCCCGACTCTTTATCTCTGATAAATAAATAACTATACTACAAAAAATCTGATTTTATCATGGGGATTTATAAAGCTCTAATTTTATTTTAACCCATGTAACTTTTTATGTAATTTATATACTGTGACCGTCCCAACATTTCGAGACCACCGTTAGACTGTCACAATCTTGTTGAAAAACAAAGAGATCTTACGCAATAAGATAGTCACTTCTTTTTTATATAAAAATACACAAAAGCTTAAATTCAGTATAAAATAACCTGAAAACCTTGAACCAAACATATTTTATCTCAGATATCAAATTCTGGCTTCAGGAAAAATAAAATCAAGCACCATGAAATCATCGTCAATTAAATTTTTTATAAACTTATTCACGTTAATGCTATTAATTATTATTTTTTTACTCTTTTTTAATTCTCCATACTCTAATTTATAAATAATTTTAATCACATTACATATATTTATTATTGAATGCGTGTGAAAATATACGCGAATGAAGAATATAAAAAATATCGCCTAAATTAGTTTTGAGAAAGAAAAAATATTGTCTAAATTTTGTTTGTATATTATTTGTGTACATTTTGTTTTAGTTTAATTAATCATTTAGTTTTGTATATTTTATTTCACCTAAGTGTCGATCATAATAATTTGGTACTGTTTATGATAATCATTTGAAAAACTATTTTTCAAATTAATCTCTTTTTTAATTGTCACATTAGGAGAGTATTTAATAATATATAGTTTCCTGTTTCCGAGGTAAGTTTGTAGAAAACCATAATCACATATTGATTGATAATGCCCTTACATGGCGAAACGCGTCTCAAGTAAATTAAACAAGTAGAATAAAAAAACAAGTATTTTATTTTCACTTATGTCATTATATATAGGATACAGTATACGTACATAATCAATGGAAGAATATTCTCGAAGAGTTTAAGACCCACCAGCGGTAGTAGAGCCAGTTGTGATGATAATGACAGTACAAAATTTGTATTTTAGAATGGGAAATGAAAGAAGTATGATATTTGCTTATTTAAGTACACATAATATTATTGTGTTAACAAAACCTGTACAAATATGTTTTTATTATTCGCATAAAAAACGGTTGGAATTATTAACATGTTTTTAAGCGAATTTAACATTAAGAATTAAATACTTGTTTTATCACCACGATAATTACGCAGTTCGCATGGGTAAGCTGAAAAATATTCCATATAAATTTTCATCAAACACATATCAGATGTATTAAAACGTACGTATTTCTATGTGAATTTCAGAATTGTAAAATCAAACGGCAAATCTCATTTGCATTTGGATCTGAATTTTCTCTTGAAAATATTATTATTTTAATAAAGCACATAATATAAGCCACAAGTTCTTTATAAAAAAAAGTTACATACACGCGATCTTCTTTAGCATAACAAATTTTATATTACCTTTTCTCGGGTGTTAGATGATTATTTATTGAAATGGATTTTATTTCAAAATTGTACGACTAAAAATTTTGATAATAAGAATATAAATTTTCGCTTTCGAGGAATCCGTAATCGCGGTATTCTAATCTTCTTCTTATCCATTCGAATCTAACTAGCAAAAGTTACTACGAACGAAGTTACGAGTATATGAAAATACAGAGAATTCCAACAAGCATTTTAAATTATGTTAGTTGACTCTGTCTTTCCAATCTTCATCTTTTCACCAGAGAGTTGAACGTAAAATAGACATCTTCGAATTATGCAGTTGGAATATAACGTTACGTATTCTGTGGACAGCACAACGCACGAATACCTCAGTTCTATTGTACAAACACATCCAACCGCGTCAAATATGGTAGTAAACAAAATATTTTTACAAGTTTTCGGCAACATTATGAGTCAATATGACAGTTTAGAAACATAAATTATTCTAGGCACATCTATAGAACGTAAAAGACCTGTAAAGACTGGAAAAATATCACAGCACGAAGCAGGAAAGACCCACCCTAACCCAGAGCCGTTACAGAAGTTTGCACTCCCTTATCGGCGCCACGCATTAATATCGCGTCTTTAAGGTTTACTATAAATTAGTTTACTGAAGTTCAATTCAATATTCGTGGTAAGTTTAGTAATTTTGAAAGTATGATTTTAGTAATAACTTCCTGTGTCCTTAAGATTTTTTTTATTATTATAATATGTATATATATATATATATATATATATATATATATATAAGCATACATATTAATGTAAAAAGCAGTTGTATGACATTGTGTCCAGATTCAATAATAAAAATATTCATAATTATTTAAGTAAACAAACAATAAGTTATCACTACGAGTATCACAGCTGTATCAGAGATGGATGACCCAGGATTGAGATTTGTGGAGATGCATTACGAGCCGTGTTTTGTTTGACTGAGGTCACTGTATGTCAATAATGACGGGAATAAAGAACAAAATAATAACCTTCTTCTAAATGCCCACACCTGTAACAATTTCAATTTAAGAATAAATATTATTTTCAAAATCACTTGTCTCTCTCGGTCAATGTGCTCATTCGTGACTGAGCATCGCGATTCTCTATTCTAGTTCCTACCTCTACTTTTTGCGATCTTGTGCATCGTTTAGTGGATGTGCAGCTCCGATCGTTTAACTGTCCATCTTATTGGAAATCAAACTCTCACCCACCGTTCTTGTTCGTTCCTCGTTATGTTTTCTCCAGGCTATGGAGAAAAGGATGCGGTTAAGATTGAGATTGTGTGGGTGTATATTGTGTGTCAATCAGAAGGCTTCGATGATATGTGAGTTGTGGATGCCCCATGTATCACCCATCACTCGCATGTTCGTTTGATGATCGCGGTGTATTGTATATATGCGTGTGTGGCTAGAGAACATAGGCTGGAGAAAAAAAAAAGTGTTAATATTTGTCGATACAAATTGTTAAGCGCAGTTTACAAATTAGGAAAAATGGTAAAAGCGTACAAAAAATGACTATACGCGCAGTTATTATATGGACGGTGGTGGCGAAAAGAATGAGGCCCGAGACACCGCTTAGATGGTTGCGGACGAATGTTAGTTAGGAGTTTTTTTTACCCAACGGTATAGACAAGGTGCGTTCAGGTTCGTCGGTGGCGATGATGACAGTGGTTGCGATAGACCTCCACAAATAGTATATCCCTTTCTTTAGAAATACACCTAACCCAAATAATATATTTACTGAAAATAAATGTTCAAAAACTTGCACGATATCAAAGCGTTATAATTCAAGATAGTCATGTTAGTAAAATTAATCCGGTAATGCTTTAATTTAAAACATTTCGTAACATAAAAATTTGTGGTTTAATTGATTGTGCAAAATCTAAGTGTACTACGCCCTTGAAATATATGTATATTATTATAAACTCTATATATTATCAGTATTATCAAAAATTAAAATGGCCAAAATTTTTTGTTACACACAATATATTAGAAACAAAATATCTTTGTTCAGTATTATTTTTATATCAAATACCTATCATATAAGTTAAGACAACTCTATGAACTATAAAAATATATGGATCAAATATTGTCGACAAATTGTACCGAAACGTTTATAATTAATTTTAGCACAAATTAAATTAATCAATTAGAAATATATTCGTGTAAAGAAAAAAATCTATATTTCGGAAAAATATTTGGTTGTTAGCGGGATTCGAATCTGTTACATCTCTCCGGACAGGTAAAATAAATCCGTTTCTTATTCTGCGAAACGGTCCAGGTTCGAATCCCGGTAGTAATCAAATATTTTTCGATAATTTTCATCTGTGTATGTTGTAAAATTTTATCTTCACAATAAAAATGTATTTTTATTCAAAAAATATATTTTGTGGGCAGATTACAAAACATAAAAGAAGGCAGTAAATAAAATGGTAATATGATTCATTATTTATGGATTCCTTCCTGTCAGGACGAAACTCGTTTCCGGGATCATTATAAATGAAGATCGTTAAATAATGTTGACAGCCACAAGAACGTACATTTATTATAATGATTCTTTATATATATATCATTATTATTCACAATTTTTTAATTACTGTTTCTTTTCTTTGAAAATAAACATTAATCGTAATACATAAAAATATGTGCGTTTTTTGTGAAATACTACAAATTTAGTTAAATTTATTATTATATACATAATAAATTGTATTTAATCCTTTGAATTCAATCAAACAGGTTTATAATGCCATATGTTATATAACAAATTGTATATAACATAAACGAACCATCTAGCTTAGCATCGCGACAGTTCTATGTATAGACAGAGATTGTAGCATCGGAGTTGTGAAAATAGTCGGGAGCCGTCTAATCCGGTGATCGAGGCCAGTCGATATCACCACTTTTTGACATTATGCGGCCGGGAAAAATTTCTCACCAAATTTCATGTGTATCTCGGGCTGTGTGTGGAGTGGCACCGTCCTGTTAAAACCACATATGTTGCCGGTCCAATCGACCCAATTCAGCCACCAATAAGTTTTCCAATATCATTAATGGTTATAGCATTGCCATTATTATTTAGATAAAATGTTTTAATAATTTCAATACGCCTTTGAGGCGCTAAATACTCCATTATAAATTGTAATTAACTATTCTCTATGACTATTAAATACAAACTAATAAATTTTTGCTAAATTAAAATGGCGGCTAAACAAAATCGGCCTGGAACATAATAATCACCCTGTAAAACGATTTTATTTCATTATGGTATGTACACGGATGAAATTTATTTTATAGATTTATCTCGAAAGGGTGTAAGGTATAAAATGAACTATGATGAATATATTATGAACTATAATGATACAATTTTAGATAAGTTTACTTCATATTTGTATGTTATTTACTTATTTTACACACTCTTACTTACTATTTGTATATTACTTACTCTTACTATACTGATTTATTTAAATTTTTGATACATTGAACATTGCATTTACTTTCAGTTTTACGTTGTATTTATGTTATCTAATTGTATTTTGTTTTACTCTACATATATATTTTTTGTACATTGAACATTACTACTATACCTATTAGTGTAGCAGGCAGTGTACTGAAATATATGTCTTACTTTGCTGTAATGTTATCCGATTATAACAATACAACGCTGTACTATGAATCAAAAAAAAAAAATACTCTGAAGAAGCCGTCAAGTTTTAAGAGCAGTCTCGTTATTAAGGAGAGTTCTCTAAAATAAAAAGCGAAAAAGATAAAATTCTAATCAAGAGAATAGAATGTGAAATAACTTTCCGATAGAGCCTTGAGTAGCCGCTTTTATAATGTTGTAAGTATACGGACGAGCATTATCATGCTGAAAAATCACTTGAATTATTTTTGTTTTGCTGGCATTAAGCTTTAGCGGTAATGATTATATTTCTCAGAAGCAATTTATAGTAAATGGCGACTTCTTTATCCTATGAGATGTAAAACATTTCTTTATGTAGATGGATACCAGCTTTTGCACGGGGAGTTTTTCTTAAATATTATTCTTGACATTCACCTTTATTTCATTATCATCCAGGTCAGTCTCTCGTGATCTCCATGAACTCCCGCCTTCTTCACTATGCTCCTCCACTTTTCTTGGCATCCTGCAGATCTTAAGGCTGTCACCAGAGAAGTGCCCGTTGCCTTTTACACTCGGTCGGTCCAACGGGTGGAGGATCTTCCTCACTTCCTCTTAGTCCTTCGATGTGGTCCACCACAAAAAACTTCTCCAAGCTATCTTCCCTTCTCGCAGGATGCGCAAAAAATTGAAAGATTCACCTGAGGCAATTTGAGAGTCTGTCCTTGATATTCGGTTCCTGCAGAATGGAGACATTTGTGCGACTCGCCGTTCGTTGTATGCTCAACGTGTATCTCAAGCACCACATCTCAAAAGCATCAATCTACACTATATAAAAGTATAGAAAACAACTTTATTTAGGCAACAGCAAACACAAACGTTTTATAAATTGAAAAAATCAATACGTAATCAATTAAATAATATTGTCGTATTTAAATGATTGATCGGAGCAACTAGGTATCGTCCGATAATTACATCAAACTGATGTGTAGCGAAGTAAATTTTTTACAAAAAAATTGCTATATACTATAGAATAATAAAGTAAATTGGTTCATGATTACGGGTTCGTTATATGATATAACTCATCAATTTTAGTTGTATTAAAATCAACAATTGTTCAAAAATCATTACAAATATAAGAATTTAAAGTGTACGAAAATAAAACTTCGTTTTCTTGTTATGTCATAAGCCTAGGTACTAGGAAATTTAATATGTATGTACACAGTTTTAGAGAAAATGTTTTGTTAGACTTTTGATACAAAAAAATAATTTTGATCGTAATGACAACTTGTTATTCCGAGGTCACGAGACGTCAAAAAAAATCTTTTCAAAGCACTTGGAAAGCAAAAATACTACGAACTTATGCATTAACTCATATATATGGATGTCAAAAAGGAGCTTTTCTTCAAAATTGGTAGAGTGCGATGCGGCACGCGTGTCTCGCCTGCGAGGAATAATCTAACATGGAGAATGGGAATGACACGTGACGTCGGAAGAATCTGACGCTTCCAAGCTTTCCGTAGAGCTTCACATTGTAGCTTGAACAATCCGATAACTTTCACTTTTTTGCGTTTGCAGGGGTATTTCTCTAGCTTGCAATCCACACAGCGTACAAGTAATCACATAATTAAGATTGAACCCGATCTGAATATATTCAAATTGTATATATATATATATTTGTACATCCATTAATTTATTTAGATATATAATATAATTTCTTTCGCTTTAAATGAGAACAATCACAACTTATTTTATATAAATGATTATACAAAATACTTTGTTATAACCACTATTTATTAATTATTTTACATGTTTCGATACCTATGGTATCTTACTCAAGAAACAATGTGTACTGAAATTAAAAATACAAGCATAGATAAAAACAAAACTATATAGTGGTGAATAAGTAAGAACTAATATGAAAACAAATTTAAAAGGTGACTATTTACAAAGATAATTTGGTTATTTATAATATTTAGCTTACTATTTGCACTTTTTCTTATTTCTAAAATTTCAATTTATCTAACTAATTCTTGTTAATATCGAAAGAATGGTTTGTTTCTAAAATATGATTAGAAAATTCTGAATAATTGTTGTTATTTAGGCATCTCAAGTGCTCCTTAATTGTAATATCAAAATTTCTACAAAATAAATAATAATAATTTAAAAGTGGTGGTTTAAACTAATTATTTTGTCTAATTATTTATATGAAATGAGGCCACAAGGTAATTTTGTAAATATTGAAGAAACGATTAATTTTTATCGAAATCAGGGCACAGGTAAGACCGTAATACTACATTTGGTTAACGGCAAAATATATACATACATATAAATGAAACTGGCGTCTCTTCTGGGTTAAGTAGCGCTTATTGTACATGCTTTTCTTGGAAAAACCTAGGTCTAAGTTTCAGTACGGATCAGCCATAATTAAGGCATTTCCCCAAGGAAACCATATACAAAAAAACGTGATCTAACCTAGAAGAGACACTACTTTTATATATATTTTAATATTGAATGTCATAATTTAAGCTGTAATTTAATATAAATATGGACTACTTGAATAAAAAAAATATTTATGATTTACAGTACAATAAAATATAAAATAATGTTTTATTTAGGCAATATTGATTGTCTTATTTTCCTTGTCATTTTGAGTTTTCTATAGACTGGTTGAGTTTTAGAGATATGCCTGGCATAATCGTCTGAAAACTAATTTTACAATCTGTTATTAAGGGTGTCCAGCGAAAAAAATTCAAGATCAAATTGTAATTGCTCGTAAACCATCAGAGAAAGGTAAGTGAGAGGGGTATTATTCGACGCGCGTGATTTGCGGATTTGCCAGTCGCAATGAGTCACTGGTCGGGAGCGCACCGCGCGTTTGCGTTTAAGCAATATTTAAAGCGCGGTGATTCATTGGTTCGTTCGCGTCGCGCTTTTTGTACTCACTTTAATATTCGATGAGTAAGTGATGGGCCGAGCACGCAAATTATCTGGTGTTGGGTTCAAAAGTTCAAACAAGAAGGGACAATAGTTAAACAAACTCCTCTGGGACCATCAACGTCAGCAGCGACGCCAGAACATGTAGCTCAAGTTCGACGTGAAATTATCCGCAATCCGCGTAATTCGATAAGGAAGATTACAGCCTGTACTGGAATAAAAAAATCAACAATGCACGATATTTTGATAAAAAAAACTACAATTTTACCCATACAAACTGCAAATCGTGCAGTTTCTCAACGAAAATGATTATTCTTTACGAGAAACCCTATCGAGAATGATGCTGGAACGTTTTGAAACAGCACGAACGCTTGGAAACATATTTTTTACTGACGAAGCACATTTTTATATCGATGGCTATGTTAATAAACAGAACATAAGATAGTGGTGCCTCCACAACTCAAGGGAACGCCATCAAAAATGTTTGCATTGTCCAAAAACGATAGTGTGGTGTGCAATTTCTGCCCGAGGGATAATTGGCTCTTATTTTTTTAACCATCGAGACACTGCTAACGTGTATTGCCAAACGATCGACGAGTTTTTGGTACCACAACTGCAGATATTTCCCAAGTTCAACAACAGAACACAATTTTAGTAAGACGGGGCCACCCACACACAGTTAGACTTTCAATGGAGAAGCTGAGTAATCAGCAAGTACGGAGATATACTCTGGTCATCTCGGTCACCGGACCTTATACCGTGCGACTTTTTTGTGAAGATACTTTAAGTCAAGAGTTTACAGCGACAATCCTCGAACAATTCAGGCTCTATAAGAAAATAACCGCCGTGAAGTTGCTGCCATTCCATTGAACCAACGCTTTGCTCTCGCGCGTTCGCGAATTTAAGAGTCCGATTGCAAGAGTGTCTTGAGAGAAATGGACGACATTTAGACAATATTATTTATAAAACGTAAAATCCTCATCGTTAAACTCCATTTTGTATAAACAAAATATGAAAATAACATTGTAGTTTTTTATTTTATTTAATATTAAACTTGAAAAATTTCCGCTGGACACCCTTTATAAATGGTCTATTATGACAAGTCCATCCCTAAGTCCTCTCAACTTTACAGCAAACACGAACATAAATATTAATATATTGCGTAAAGGTGTCCCGTAGTACCTACATTGTATAATTTGATACCCGGAGGGCAATTTGGTGTAACCTCCCAAGAAGAGAATAATACTCAACCGGAAATATCTAGCATTAACACTAAGAAAATATGCTACATCTATTGTAACCATAATAAATTATCTTCAAATCTCATACACTTTTGTTAAATTTACACTTTAAGAATAGCAATGATTTTTAAAATAATTTTGTGCTACTCTCCGTTAGTGTACAGAAAGATTAATATACAGGGAGGCCAACTTACAAATACACATCTTATTTGTGCCACCATTTTGGTTTGCCGCCTTTTTTGACAATCAAATAAATCAGCTCGGCCTGGATAACATGCGGTTCTAACAAGACGAGGCCACGTGTCATACGGCACGAGACACTGTCGAAATGTTAAAAGAGGATGTTTCCAGGTCAATTAATTTCAAGAAATGGTGACACTGATTGACCGCCAAAACTTCTGGATATAGCAGCTCGTGACTTTTTTTTGTGGGGCTATCTAAAGGGACTAACAAGCCAATGAATATAGAATACCTAATGAAAAATATCCGAGACGTTGTAAATGGTATATCGCCGGATAAGAGATTGAATTTTTGCGGCAGCAAGATGTAAATATTGGCAAATGTTTTATTCTACACATAATTGTAAAGGTTAAAAAAAAGCATTTATGACATAATATCTGTCATTTTTCATTTAACCTTGTGGTAACCCTGTACGCGCCCCACAGACATGGCTGTGTAGGGACTCACTATATCGTTTATTATATGTAAAAATGAGAACATAAAAACGAGATATGTATATTTTTGGGAAATGTCTTCAGTAGCGGTACCCAATTCTTTAAACACCTAAATCCTCGACAATATCTGAGACAGAGATTAGGTTCCCACAAAGGCAGCCGTGCATACGAAAATTCTCTGAGATTCACCGTATTGTCTATGGATCTAAGTGACGTTTGTGCGCACGTGTCGAGTTCGCTATCAAATCCAACTAGTTTGACTTTTTATTTGAGTTTATCTTCTCCAGATCAGAATATGAACACGTATTCATGACACTGAGATTTGCCTCAACAAAATCTGAGAGATTTATCTAATTTCGTGAATATGGACCATTAGATGCAACAGAATTGAAATTCAGTTACATAAACGACCACCGTTTTTCTACCTTCTTAATTATAAGAGTAAGTGCGCAACGTGTCGTTCACTGCTAACCCAGCCGGGCTCCAGTTGCCATGTTATTGAATTACGTGAAAAACTGTATTGTAATATCGCTCAGCTGCTTCATATTGCCTGTCGGTCATTTCGAGTATTGTGAACTAGTACAACATGAAATTATTTTATATTTATTATGTATATTAACTTCCTAAATATTGCATCATGTTATTTCTTTCATATTTTCTGTTTAGATATATTGAACATGTTATTTTTGTGAATTGTATACCTACATAAATACACGATACAAGACTTCTGATACATACTTCATTACCGATACACCTGTCATTTTATTTTAAATTTTGTCAATAGAGCGATGGCTGCACTGAAGGGTCGCTCCGCCATAATCTTCTACCTGAAGTTGCGACACAACAATCTGCCGAAGCTGCAAGGATTTATATTCCTCGGTCTGGATATCCGTCATCTCACCATACACAACAGCAGCCTGGCGGTCGTCGAGGAGTCTTCTCTAAGTTCGATAGGTGAGCCGTCCATCTTGAAAGTTCACTCGTATGTTTCAATATGTATAATACTGCTTGTTTTTTTGCTTGATTTTTTATGTCACGATTAACGCTAACGATGAATTGATTTGCTCGAGTTCGTGTATTAAAGCCACTTCGAAGAATGGTACGATTTAAAACACGCCTCACAGGTCACCATACATTATCTGTTTTGTTTGCGTGTTTGCGTGTGTGACTAGAACTATTGTCGTCAGGAACGAAAGTTTGATGGCGAATAATCACTGAGTTAATAAAAAAATCGATCACCGACTCGTTTATAATTTTTTTTACGCTATTCTACATTGAACAACGCATGGACTTAAGTTTCAGAGCGATTTAAAATGATCAAATTATTTTACTTGGTAATGAGGTGTCTAAGTTGTTGGTGCTTTATAAACGGTAATATTAATATGGAGCGTTAGATTTATTTTATCATACATAATATTTATTATTTAGTTATATGTGTGAATGGTCAATATGTATAATAATCGTATTTTAATTAAAACACACTTCATTGTGGAAATGTAAATTTAGTACATAATTCTCTGATTAAAAAAGGATCACTTAGGTATTTTAGTCATATGGAACGGATGAATGAGGAGAGAATAGTAAAGAAGATATATGACGCAAGCGTTGATGGCACCAGAAATAGAGGACGTCCGCGGAAGACTTGACACGACCAGAAAAACCAGATACTGGAGGATGGTCCTGTTAGAAGCCTCAATAATCGGCGAGCTTGTGTGAGAAGATGTATGAATGTAGATGAGGCGAGAACTATGTCAAGACAGAATAGTGTGGCGCTCCATCTTTTCTGCCTTCCCCTGCGGGGAAACACCGTGATGGTAAGTTAGTTAGTTAGTTCTCTGATAAAAATGTGATACCGTTTATTAGTACATAATAGATGTCTCACTAAAATAGAAGGAACAAATATAAAATAGAATATTCTTCGTGATATTAATTAATAAACATAGTAAAATTGGTAACTCATTCTCCCGGCAAAATAAAGTTTCGGGTTCGAGTCTCGGTGTTAACCAGGGGCGTGCAGCGTTGTATTACTAAAAATTCTGGGAAATAAAAATAAATGAAATAATCTTCTATACTTTTAAAATCAGCAATGTTATCTCTGTGGTTAAGATTCATATTTTTATTTATGTATGTAGTAGATGTATTTAAACTCATTTTAGTGGTTAATAAAACAAAGATAAAAAATAGAAATAATCTTCTTCTAATTCTTAATTCTAGCCGTTATTACCCGGATTAGCGTATACTTATTTATGATGTTACCTACGACTTATGTCTAGCCGTGGATTATTTAAAAAAATTGCGATTCATTTGTAACATAAAATAAACTCCACTCGGTTAATTAATTAATGATTAATTATGAACAATTTAGAAACCGTTGAAATACAAAATAATTTTGATTCGAAGAAAACACTAATTAACAACATAACACTCCCCAACACTTCACCTTTACTGTCCGGTAACGACCGAATCCTCCCCTCTCTTCTCAAGCCTCGCCCCATTACCCAAATAGACTACAATATTGTATTTGGTTTAGTTATCACCTGATGATAAGAGAGTCTGCACCTCTAGAAACTATAATAGTAACTAACTCAACGTATGTGTGGTACAAAGTTTAGTTGTCTAAATTGTTTTTATGATAATCCTTCAAAAATTTGAATAAATACTTCAAGAATTTAGAATCTTGCACGATATTCTGCAACAAACCTTTGTTTACCTTATAGGTCACAAATAGTTCCAAGAATTTTGATATCAGAGTGATTATAGGAACTTTTAAAAATATTCCGAGTGGTTATGAGGTTGCATAATTTTCAATTTATTTCATGTGTAAGAATAATTTATAAATTGAATTTTTCTTTTCCGCTTCTTCTTCTTCTTTAGCTCGTGTCAATCTTTTAAACGCGAGCCTTCCATTTCTCCCTATTTTATAATGTCAGTTGCCAGTTTGACTCATAATTTGTCCATGACCACTCGGATATAGCCTTTAAATGAAATACTCAACGTAGTAGTGTAGCTGCCACGTGGGCAGCATTGATCACCGCCCGGGGGTTCGGGCCAAAAATTTCATCAAAATGAAAGTAGTTGAATGGCTGAGAAACCACGAGGAAGAGTTGCTCCGGTGCTTATATACCAGAGGGATTTGAAAAGAAGGGATACTTTGTTTGTACTACTACTACATGTGTGTGTTAGCGTTTAGTGTTTTTATTTATTTAATTGTTTTGCAGTCAATGATACGATGTTTAATGCTCTATTTAAATTTGTTTTTTTTTTATATCAATAAGAAATATACCTATAAATATATATTTTTTAATGTGAGGCAGATTTTCTAGACCAGGCATAGTCTAAATGGGAAATTGCTATTACAAGATCAGTGAACTAAAATAAAAATAACAATTTTAACATCATTTTTATTGATGAGGTACAAAGAAGTGACATATAGATATCTTACTGATATCAGGACAACTATTAAAATTTATTTTTGGTCTTTAAGAAAAAAAAACAACAACTTTTAATAGGGATATGGAAGGAATTTCGATTAGTTTGTTGGTGTAATAGTCAAGATGCTGCCCTAGTGATCTAGTAGTCGGGGGTTCGCGCTTTGTTCCAGGACACCAGCAAGTTAGTCCTAGTACAAGCGTTTAGCATAATTTGAAAATAGTAAGAATATTGATGTGACATGTACATTTTTTGTGTGTGTAACATATGTTATTTTTGCCAAAAATATAAAACGAAAGATTAAACATACTTGGCAGTTTTGTTTGTGCGAAAATATTAAAATCACTCTATAGAATAAATGATAATATTTAATACGGAGACTTTGCCCGAGAGCCCAGCAATTGATACCTACGCCAGTGACTCAACATTATGTAAAATACTTTCATTTTGATTTACTGAAATATTATCATTTATACTTTTTATTAATTTTGTCGATTTATAAACAAAATGAAATAAATATGAAAATGGTCCAGTGGTCCAGATATTTATAACTTTAATTTAAAAAATAAAACAATCAATATTTAAAAAGATTTCAGCTCATACATTTATATAATTATCGTAATTATTTTAGTAACCACCTACGAATTAACTTTTATTTATATTTAAATATGTTATTATTATAATAATATAATTTGATTAATAAATATGGATATAGGTAAATATACCCGGAATCCGTGATTTAATAATATACTAATACCAGCGGCGTGCAGTCAGTACATCGAAATAAGCTGTACTTGATTAGAATTTCTGCGAAATAAATCTATATAAAATGTGCATCTCGTAATATTCTTATAACAATTATTTTTATATTATTCATGTTTTAATATATGGTAGTATTCTATCAGAAAAATATTTAATTTCGCTTTATTTCTCAAAATATATCATTGAGGACAGCTTATTTCAATGTACTGACTGCACGCGCCTGACTAATAATTGTATCTGTACACCACCACTATATACTACAATATACGTAATCTATAAAATATATTTTTTCATTTCTTGTAAAGAGATATCTGTTATATAACAACTGCTGGCCTTGGCACTTGGCACATACTATCCGATGCCATAAATAACTCAATTTCAGAAACTTTGACGTACACGCTCTCCTATCAATTCTACCCGTCAGTTATTAATAATTAAAATCACAAGAAACATTTCCATTTCAGGTAAAGGTCTGACCCAGTTGGACGTGTCACAGAATTCCCTCGGGGTGGTGCCTTCGGCTGCCCTGCGCAACCTCCACCATCTCCTAATCCTCAATGTAAATCACAATAAGGTGTCGGTGCTGCACGGCCGCGCTTTTGAGGGGTTGGACACTCTGGAGATACTCACCCTGTACGAGAATAAGATATCGAACATTGAAGCTGATGCCTTCAAAGGATTGGAGAAGTAAGTTTTCACCTAATTTTAGAAGTGTAATTTTATTCTGAAAACAGAAAACCACCCGCCTGTGAGAGCGAGAGATTATAATTGGTAATCCTTTTCTAAAATCAGTCTACCGTTCATCCGGACCCATTATCTTGCCGGAAACACCTTCCACAAATCCATTCTTTTTCCGTTTACTGAGATAATCCGCCCGAAAAATATACAAAATGTACAAAATATATAAAATGTACACTTTGCTCAACAACTTTTCCTAACATCTCATATCTGTTTCAATGTTTTACTTAACGGAAAAGACTATTTTTAATAACAAGATGCAAAACACTTAACATAAGATTCAATTTTGTAACGGAATATTTCTGCACAAAATATCTGTGGAGATCTATCATCTCTACAGCCGATGACCACTGAACGCACCTTGCATTTACCGGTGCATAAGACCAGAACTCTCAACAGCCGTAAAAATACGCCCGGTACCAACGTCACGATAACCATGCGACCAATAGCCGTCCGGTGACCGGCTCCCGAGCGCCTTTCTTCTCGCCGCCGTCATCGAGACACTCGCCTGTGGGAGTTCTATATATTCTGTGAAAAAATACGGTTGTACCGTAATTTTTTGAGGCAACACCTTGGCAATGGCACGTATTACCATGCCGAAATGTCGGTCTAGGTTTCTCCAAGAAAACCATCTACGAATAACGCGTTCTAACTTAGACGAGATGCCAGTTACACACACTAGTGCTCGCGGAAACCTTAAATTAAATAAATATTACCACATTTTGGAAAAAATAGATTTATGCCAAGGACGATGACAAATACGGAAAATGTTTGGTTAAACCTTCTGCTACAGCAAATTCGTAACCATAGTGATAGAAAGACATATAAAAAGAAGAATAAGACGGTGACGACCGTGGAAAACATTAATGAGTCAATGTCTAGAGTAGAGTAGATATAGAAACTACAGAGAAGTAAAAAACCTGATAGAATAGGAATTAAAGAAAAGAGCAAGCATTAAGGGAATGTCCCTTAAATGAAATAGAAGTTGAATAAAATACAGGTTAAAAGATGAGTAGTATATTATTTCCACTGTTGTATAGTTTACATGCTAGATGAATTATTATACCAAGAATCAATTAAATAAATAATTAAAATAATAATAAATAAAAAAGAAAACCATAAGAAAAATAAATGTAATGTGGTAAAAAAAATTACTTTTGATCGTAGTAAACATGCGTAGGGGAAAGGTGCTTTGCAAGGGATGAGTTTTGAAAAGGGCAAAACAAATTAGAACATTTTTAAAGGCTTCACATGTGCGATGTGCTTTTTATTTTGTGGCAACACTGGCACCTAAACATTTGACGCGAACGTCATGGCGCTATCATTCATAACAAAATGGCGGACTGAATTTTTTCGTAACTCAAAGCATAATTTTTATCTATATTCAGGAGTTGTATTGTAAAATATTAGTGTATAATAGAATTTTCGCCTACAGACATATGTTAGTAATTCAGCACGAATAAGATAAGACTTATTAGTTGGCAATAGGGTAATAATTTATTTCTAGTTTTTTTTTTATTACCGTATTTTTGCAAGGGATCGAAAAAGTTTTGAGAGGGGCGTATCTTTTTTGAGAAATAATTAATTAAATTAGTTAAACAAATATTTTAAGTAATCTTGTAAAATCTATCCAACTTTGCCAAATGAAAGATATTTTACTCACATGTTTTGTAGTTGTTAGTTGAAAAAAATCAATCATTAAATTTTAAATTATTTATATAAAACACTTTTAAGCCGATAATATTGATAATAATAAAAAACGATTTGTTGTCTTTTAATCTAGAGGGGTTAACATGTAAATACATATTATGGTGTTTTTATTGACGTGTCTCATTCATGATATATTGCTTCCCAAACAAAATCTCGAAAAAACCATGTTTTATTTAAATTAATAAGGTGAAATAATATTTGTATTGTTGCTATTAAGCATATATACTTTTTTTTGTTAATTATTTTCATGGAATATAACTATCAGAAATGGATAGCAAATAAAAATGTCCTTTTCATAGCACCTCTTCCCTACATACATATAGATACATATATACCTAATATTAGTATTAACTGTAGTGAAATATTTATGTGAGCCAGTAGAAAGGAAAAATAGTTTAAACTTGTACATCACATTTGAATTTCAACCACAAGTTTGTCTCTAGACTCAACCAAACCCCGACTAATAGTTGAATCAAACTTGTTATTACTAACTAAATACATGGTTAGCTCTTTCACGTCACCCCTTGGCGGAAATAGGGTAAAAGGTGAGGGAGTTAGTTTGAATTAAAAGTTCTTTAATTTACGAGATATGATAGTTTAAAATTGGGCCTCATTTTAGACAAAATTAAAGCAGAATAATTTCATAACCTCTTAATTCGGGTTATTTTCTCTTTTCCCAGAACGTAGCGTAATAATAGAATTGTTTTTAAATATATTATTGATTAACAAATAATTATTTTTCTTAATTGGCCATGTAGGTATATCTTTTTACATTCAAAGATCAAGAATACAACTTCCACCTCTCAGTATAAATAAATTAATCCATTTTTTGTGGTAAGATAATTAAATTTATGAACATTTCTCTTTATTAAAATAATATAAATACCTTCAATAATAAAGACGTAAACATAAATATTATTATTGTATAATACTCATTAAGGCTGGGTTTAACCACTAAATGAATTACAAAAATTAAATACTATTTGAGAAAATTTGTCTTTTTTATAATGGAATTTGTATTATATATTTATATATTTACCTTGAAATTTTATTTGTTGTAGCCACCAAACTTTTTAAATTTATTCTGCTTTGACGGAACAACGTGTGGCTTTGATGTCTTTTACAACAATTTTTAAGTTACTTAGTGCAAATTGACGGTACAGATTTTTTCAACATGGCTGTTAACCGAAACTTTCAAACTTGTTGCCGGTACATATAGAGTTAAGCTGAAAAAAGAAAAAAAGGCACTTTTGTCAAAAGTGATGTTTACAAATAAACAATTTAACTTTCACACCACGATATTAAGCACATATTATTTTAGGAGAATACATTATTATTGTGAAATTGTAATTATTTATAACATAGATCTGTGATATTTTAAATATGAATTAAAATATTTAAATGTATTAATATCAAAAAGGTAACATGTAGATTCGAATATTTGTCGCTAAAAATATTGTCGCTGTAGCATAGTTAGATAATGCACCTTCCCTGGTTAGGAAAGAGATCCAGGTTCGATTCTCAGTGGCGCAACAACAATATTTTTCGATAAAATTGATTTTATATGTATATCTTTATAATTAATATATTTAACTCATATTTAACATATTATTTTAGCGCAAAAATATAGTACCTGCGGTTATCAACTGACCAAACCGGTTATTTTCTGTATTAATTAATTTCCTTAATTTGAATTTTTCTTAGCAATTTAGCTATTTCAATCGGCGTTGAAGCCCATGCACTTTTGAATTCTATTCACTTCTATCCTAGTGGCCAACTTCATCTTCATTCCAATCGTTTTAGTACCTTTGATTGAATGTTTCTTGGACGTCCAATAGATATTCTTGAATCAGAAAGATTAGAATAGAATATGTTTTTTGGAGACACCTTGTTTAAAATTATTGAATATAAAATGTTAATTTATTGTATTTATTAAGATCGTTGTTGCGAGTATAAAATATTTTTGTAAAACTAACACGGACGAAATAAGTAAAAAAAAAAATATACAGGGCTTAATACATGTAAAGCGTATTTTACTTAAAATTGTAATCAAAATCAAACACAATATATGGTATATTAATAATTTTTTTGTGAAGTTGCATTTTCAAACATATATTAGTTCTGTGGTATTTAATACAAATTAAAATAATCGACTAGAGAGATATATAGAAAAAATCTAAATATCGAATAAATATTAGTTGATCCCGGTAGCATCTATATCTTTTTGATAGATTTTTTCTGTATATCTTTCTAATTGATTTATTTTATTTATACAAAATATATTAATACAATTTAAATTAATCAACTGGAAAGATATACAGAGAAAATCTGTTAACCGAAAAAAATGCTACCGGGATGTGAATGGACCCCTTTCTATGTTCTGAAAATCTGAAAATGCAACTTAACAACAAAAATGTGTTCTCCTTAAAAAAATATATAATTTTAATTTACTTTAAATTAATAAAATATTCATACTTAGAAATTGTATGTAATTTAACTAATTTAACATAAAACCAAGAACTCGGTCAATTTTGATTTTCAAGATTTTCAGTTAAATAAGGATAAACTTTTTAAATAATTATATATATAAACACTAGGTGTTTAGTGAACTTTCATCATTGGTTTGTCTGGGAATCAGAGATGGCGATCTATGCATATAATTGACTACTCGCTTGGCTTTCATTATCACGATTATATTAGTTATTTAATCCTTTTAGTGGGTATATTGATTATAAAACCGATAGTCCGGCTTATACTGGATGAACCCACTAACGTGTAGATGTGAGAAATAGATTAAGGTCGTTTTGAAGTCATAATTCATTGCGAGCAAAGTTTTAAGAAGATTTCCAACCCTTGTCAAACCTTTATCGATAAGTTTCATTCTTCAAACGATACCCAAAAGTCGACCTGAACAAGTGGGTTTCAAAGAAAATGTGCGGACCCGGTCGGAACTCCTATTGAAAGCAAGTCGGAAAAGTTTCATTCGTTTGCGAAAACTCTTGGACCAATTTTATGTCTTGGTCTGGAGACCTGCCATTAATTTTCTCTGTCGGAGAGTGGTACTTATTTTCACGTCATAACTGCTTAAAGTTGTTATTTAAAAGTTTGCGTTTGACGTTTGCGAATGGGATCGGTAAGTTCATTTATTTTTTAAATGTTGTTGAGCTGGTCAGCATTTTTCATGCTCAAGTTTTAAAGAAGAAAAAAATCAATTAAAGACTCTATTTTACAATTAAACAAATGTCTTTGTTTTTAGACGGCAGATTTATGGCTTGTGTCTACAGATGAGATTTCTCTTGGTAATTCGAGTAAAATATAGTACGGAGTCCAGTATGAAGCGATCAATGAATCATTGCATCGTGTACTCGCGCGTTAGAATGACGCGTCCAGTAAACACGTATTTTTACGTACGAGATCAAAGTTTCATCGAAAGTTCATTGTGCATATAGGCCATTAAATAAAAAATACTAATAAAAAAAAATGTGCGTCTCAATAAAACACGTGAATTGCGAAGTCGGCAACTACGATTATTTTATTTTTTCTAACTTTTAGTTGTATGCATTGTGTTTATTATACAGGCTGTAAGAGACCTAGTCCACAATATTATATGGGCGGATACCTGACTTAACTTTGAGTCGAAAATATTCAACGAATATAGCTCTTTTTGATGTAAATTGATCATTCAAAATAGGTTTTAGTCGTAAAATTAGTTGTTTTTGCCCGCCACCATATACTAAGATTCGACCAATAACAGTCTTCGCCACTCTGAACTTGTTTGTTTTTTTTATGGATTATCATTCATAATGATAAGTGCATTAATAAATATATCATACTTCAAATTCCTTTCAATATTTCGGGTTTTACTCAAACTAAAAAAATATGAATGTTGATGAGTTTACAACTAGTGCCTACACTCATATTATGCATAATTATTATAAAATTGGCGAGAATGGTGCAAGTTGTTAAAGCATAATTGGTTATGGGTACTGTCCCGTTAGCAATTACATTATTTCTAAAAATTTGTAACCTTTCTAACAGGTATATCTAAAATACATTATTTTATATGCATTTAATTTTTTTTGTATTTAATTTTATTATTCAATATGATTTAATATTCGTTGGCAGAAAAATAATTCACACTAGGAACCTACTTATACACTCTAAGAATTCATGTTGTTGATTCATTCCTTTTAAATTCAACATACGAACATTTGAAGAGATCCAGGTTCGAATCCCGGTAGCAACAACAATATTTTTCGAATAAATTAATTTTATATGTTTATCTTTCTAATTAATACATTTAATTTGTATTCAAAATATCACAGACCTATGTTCTGAACAATTACAAATTCATAATAAGAATGTGTTTTCCTTAATAATTATTGTACAATAATAGAAAATAAGCATTTCTACTAGTCAATTTCATAGAGAACCTTTCAAATCTTTAATTAAACGTGAATTTCTTTACGTTATTCATTTTCCATTTCGTGGTCACAATCGTAGTCCAAAAATAAATTATAACAGAAATCGCATTTCGTGTCCAATTCAATCACAAGATGGTTGTCGAGTAAACGATACACGCTGCACATATCTGGATCAAACCGCAATGTGGTTATATATTTCCCGCCTTTCAAATTTTCCTCAAGGAAAACCGAGTTCTTAAAATAACCCCCGAGGCTATAAACCACCCAAGATTTTATCCCCTACGTATCCAACGTTTTCCTTGGAAAGTGCCTGCTCGTCACGCCTTTCTTATGAGTGATATTAAGTATATACATATTATATCATATTTCATCTGTTATATTTCTATCTCAGTCTTTGAACTCTCGATTAAGAAATTATCCGTTAAATAAAGCAACACATTTTAAATTATTATTTCTGAAAGCTATAACGATTGCATGGGTTGGTGCTAATTTAATTTAAAACAGTGAGAAATTCGTCACATACATTTAAAAATCAATGTATAAAATTCATATATCAATTAGTCACCTTTCCTATTCCGAGATCACTTTATAATACTTCATTCTTTATTTAAAGCTTCACAATAAACATTAAAATGTGAAAGGTTCTATACTACGTCATTCCCAGTGCCTGTTTTATTTAAATGGCAACGATAGCCACCCCAAATATATTGCTTTGCGACATATAATGCTTATAAAAAATGTTTAAAACGTTAGGAATAACAAAGTAATAATCTAGGATACCTATTGTTTATACTAGGGTAGGATAAAAAATTTAATACAGTCTCGAAAAAAACATACTGGAAACATTTTGAATTATCAATAATTGTTTCTTGAATCGTAATGTTTCGTTTAATGAATTCGTTAAGGTTTTCAAAATATTGCTCCACCAGTCTCGTTCGAATAAAGTCTTTTTTCACAGGATTTTTTTTAAAGAAGATATTTTTAGAGAGTCTGACGGTCATTTAAAATAAATAAACTGGATGGCTCATCAAGTATGCCAGTTTAATACAGCGCGGCTGTGGCGTATAGTCCCAGTGAAGGCTTTTTTTTCTTATCTTACTTGGGTTACAACGCTAGCGTAGTATAACCCGTTTATTGTTTTGCCATCATCCATGTAGTCTATTACAATTATACCCTGAAAATGCAAGTAAACTGAAGACGTTATCTTGAAAACTGACTTAGCTTTCTTCAGATGCCAGCGGATATTAAAAATAAACTGAGACCGGTTAATGTAGTTTTTTCAAGGCCGCAAATTTTTTAGCCTACCCTCGTAAATACTTTTTAGACTATTTTATAGACTGTTTTGTATATACATTAATATATTGAACATAAATAAAATGAACGTTATATGTCAATATATTAGCTTATCTACATACTGTAAATCTCAACTATTATGTAACTTTTAAAAACTTGTACCGCGTATTGTGGCGTATTGTCTACACAACAAAATATTTAACATGTTTAAATAAGCCGTAACTTTTCCAAATAAACAAAACAAAAAAGGTTCATGTTTTGAGAGAAGGCAAGATTTACAGAACAAACGGTGGTTTGTGGAAATTGAACAAGCATTAAATCCAATTCTGTCGACTGTCGACGAAATTCGGCATGTAAATATTCGTCAGAAAATAGAGTTAAATATTATTATGTTTTATCATTCCCCATAGACTAAATTTTAAAACATTTTAAATACAAACAATTTGATTGATTAACATTTTAATTTGTGCAAGGTTTAAGCAAGCAATTCAGATTTTTAACCGAATCCTAACAATGTAAAAAACTTCATCGCCATATGTTGCAGAGTGGGTATGGGGTAACTGAGTTATCTCAAAATATTATCGTACTGTTTTATTTAAAAACAATCATATTTTCTCGCGAACGCGCTGCTCGCTCATTCACGCAATGAAGTAGTGAAGCATGTCAGAAATGAGCTTTTGTGGTATGTTAAAAAAAAATTAAGAGAAAAATCCAAATTATCTTGCTTTTTGAATTTTTTTCAAAATGTACAATATTTTCAGAGATATTGGCATTCGGTTGGGCTTGTTGAAAAATGTTCGGATTGTCATACCCACCGTATGACGTCACATCTCTCGTACGTACCGGCCAATACTAACAATATTAGTACGAAGTTGATCATTCATCTGAGATCTGAGAGACGTGTTTGATTGCCGATTATTTGATACGTGGAAATAATTTTTTAGTGATAATGGAGAAAGGATTTGTAAGAAGACAATATGATAATCTCCCAAAAATGGGAAACTTGCAAATTAAGTAGAATATCGCAAAGTAATCGTCCTCAAATTCCAAGAATTTTTTTTTCACTAGATTTTTTATTAACCTGCATCTTCCTCAACTTTTAGTCAGTGTTATCAAATACCTACTTTTCGACACGAAAGATGTGACATTACACAATAAAATGCTATAAACTAAACGTTTTTAAAACACTTAACTTTGAATATCTGTAACTCTGCCATATTTCAAGATATCAAAAAAATTCTTTCAGTTTTGTAAATGAGATTTTTCAAAGAATTAAAAAATATATATGACTTCTCTACTTCATTGATGAACGGTGTTATATTTTATATTAAAAAATACATTTTTTTTAATTGACAATATTCCTTTAAATAAGGTTCGCTTAAATTATATTTAATCACAAAGATAAAATTTACAAAGTAAGCTTCTTGGAAAAATTGTATAAGTTCCTATATATTTACTAACTATGCATACCATATTACTTACTTATTCATATCATATTTATAATATTCCTCCTCAGGACTGTCCAAACTCCAAAGGTTTTAGGAGTATTGTAAAATTGTACTGGTTTATCAATTTTGAATATTTAATTTTTGATCATTGCCTCGGTGTACTACAGGGGTTTAAGTAATGGATATTGTAAAATGATTTATGCCTGAAGACAAAAAGATATTGATATTTCAAGTAAAATAATAATTTAAAACTCACGCGAACGAGTACGGTTGTACCGTAACTTTTTGGGGCAAAGCCTTGACGTGTTATTGAGCCGAAACGTTGGCCTAGGATTTCTTAAGAAACTATCTATAAAAAACGTGAACTAACATAAAATAGACTCCAGTTCCATTTACTCCACTACTTTATTGAACAGGTTAATAATAAAGATGTGTGTATGTATCACGAAAATGAAATAAATGATTTCAAAGCTTTGAGTATTTAAAAATACTGAATTAATTTAGAGTTTGTATTCACTATAGTCTTGTTTACAAGTGACAAACATGTATAGGATATCCTATTCCGATTATTAAGCATTAATTAAGTGAAACCGCACCGTAATATAAAGGTAAGCCGAAACGTTTAACGTTATTAATTACTTAAAACTGTTTAAAATATTATGTATTAGATAATTCATAATTAGCTAAAATATGACATTAAATATATATTTATTACATACATACAGTATAATTTAACTTCTTTATTCCATAATTTTATAAACTAAAATGCCTATATAGAATTGTGATGTCCGTGAGATCGAATATATGTGTGTGTGTGTGTCAGAGCGCCCGCACCGCCAGGGCGAGATATATATGTGTGTGATCGGGGATAAAAGGATGACGCGCGTGAGGCGCGGTCTCTTTTGCGTTACCGTTTGGCTCCAAGACTAGTTATATACCTTGTACCTTAACTATATTATTCGTGTAATAAAGATTATAATTGTCAATAATTGTACTAATTACGCAAGTACGTAATAAGAACATAACCTATCTCACCATTTTTATATTTTAAACTAATCCAGACACTTGTATTTTGAAAAATATATCTAGCTTGGTAGTCTCTCGGCTCAAGGATTGAACTCCCGACCACTAGACGAATCACTAAAAATAATAAATAAAAAATATAGAAATAGATATACTCGTATATATTTATTATTTGCCTGACACGCCCAAACCACCCAGAAACCCCCAAAAACTATTATCTATCTCGCCGGAATCTACCCTTTTTGCTTCTGTACCGTACATAGTTTTAAAATTGTTTTCCGTTCACTGGGTCATGAATAACAATAATTTCCCGAGCAAAACAATACTTGAACGTTGTACAAAATAAATCAAAGTTTACCAGAAATTGTCATGAATAATAATAAGAGTATAATATAATATTAACCTATATCGAACAATAGCAGAATTTACTTAATATCTCAGAAACATTTGTGGTATTTAGGAGGTGAACCTCTTTGATTAACTATACCAATTATTTAACAAAGGGGATGCTTGTGGAAATTGCGATAATGATTTATGTTTATGATAGAGAATAAATTATTCACGAAGAACATTGATGAAAATACCACAAAACAATTCCTAGAAGGTGAATAATTTAGAATTTATTGAAAAAAGCCTTTGAAATTCAGCGGGTAGTTTTAATGGAACCCAACTTAAAATGCTTTAAAAATTGATAGGTATGGTATATCAGTGTAATAACTAATGATTTCAGAGGTAGTATGGCAAAAAATTGTTATTTTTCTATAAATCCTTTTGTCATATTTTTTCATAAAACTTATATTTTACATGCATATAAATCACTTTTATCATTACAGCAGCGTGACACTCTTTTGCTATATTATGAATCTGATTAATTACGAAATCTTGAGTTAAAAAAATATATTTTCAATTAATGTCTACCATAATACTGCCGAATTTATTCTGTCAGAAACTTGGAAGTAGTGATGAGCTAAGCCTTTATTTTAACCGTGATTGTTACTGTGATTTTGAGATTTGTGTTTATTTGTAATGATAATTGGTAACTGATTATTCACAATTTGGCGAGCAATCACCGGTACACTAGAAACTAATCCTTTAACAGTTAAATCTCAGTTACCAATCATCGTTACAATCGAATAGCATTTACATAATCACAGTCACATTTAGCTCATCACTACTTGGAAGCCTTGCACATGCACCTTACATTGCAATAAATACAATAAGGATATTTTATATTTGTTCTCCTTAATCGTAAAACATTTTTAATGTTTTGTTGAGGTTTTTTAATGTTTTATCTCATCTTGACTCTTCTATACCAAGACATCAACTTTAATATTATCTTTTTATTTATTCCACCCTTTCATTATACTATGTGGGACCATCTAAATATGTATGTGGGTTATTAAAGGACATGTTGATAACTTATGTTATTAGAATAAAATAAAATAACGAAAGTAGAACAATGAAAAAATAATATTATAAAACAAAAGTATATATTATTTAATACGTGCTTAATAAAGATATAATCATTTGTATTAAATCAATATCGTTGACAAATGGAGTAGTTGAAATTTTAATAAACTAGCACTTATTTTGTCTTTACCGTTTGTTTATGTAAATGCCTTCGATAGCTAGTTGCCAGGTTTCTAATTGACAATAAAGACACATATAATATATGAATACTGCACTAACCTTTTAATTGTATTTGCTGTCTTTCTGATCCGACATGTTGTTATTTTATGTGGGTAGATTTTGACCGACCGAAGTGCGCGCTGGAGGTTTGTTTGGACCTCAGGACTGGTCAAAGCACGGGATGTAATTGAACCGTCTATCGTTTACCGTCTTCTTAACTCTCCGAAAAAAATGTGGCAATTCTCACATACACGCATGTACATTAATATTAATCAGGAAACTCAGTGATGCCAATCGAACTAACAAGGCGCGTAAACACCGTGCATCTATTCATTAAATGTATCTAGATCGAGTATATCAAATGATTTTGAGGTTAACCTACTAAGTTCCTTCGATGCTCATTTGTTCGATTCGAGAAAATAGTTACAAACTAGTAATTTTTTTCGAATTTCTTCGAATTCACAAATTTTATTATACAACAGAGCAAGAATATAAAAAATGTTTTAATTATGCCACCGATTATAATATGCGTACACGAATGAGATGTTGATCTCTCTCTATTTCTACTCTGCATATAATTTATAGTGAGACTTAACTATACATTGTATGCAGTCTTGCAGAGTCTTAACTATACATTGTATTCAACTCTGTACTGTAATTTACGCGCTTTAGACATCTGTCTCCGAGATAAATCTCATCCGTATGCACTTTCCATTATACTTAAAAACTAATAGTTAAAAAAAACAATAAATTAATGATAGCAGTAAATTAAACTGTCAGAGAAGATCTCTAAAATATTTATAAATTTCAACATTTTAATAATTTTGTTTCAGGAAATTGAAAAGGTTAAATCTGGGAGGCAACGACTTGAATGCTGTTCCACAGAAATCCCTCGCCATCTTGGATAATCTCAAGAAACTAGAAATGCAGGAAAACAAGATAACTTCCATCACTGAAGGTGATTTCGCAGGTGAGAAAATTAATAATGATAATTTGTTGTACTTCTAAGAAACACTTGAGACGGAAAGGTTAAGCAAGTAGGGCAATTCTAAGAAATAAATTAACTGGCGCTCTAGTTATCATCAATATGAATTTTGCGTCCAAAGTAGAACTAATGCGGTATACAACGGATTCTAGTGTCATCACTAGTGTATTGAATAAACACTATAATTGAATATTGCGTATTGTGACCGTAGTTTAGCTCTATTTAATTAAAAAATAATATAATACATTCTTATACAAAAAGTAATTGATTATTATTTAATGAACACACATTTTCATTGCAAAGTTACAATTTCTGAACACAGTTTTGTAATATTTTTAATATAAATTAAATTAATCAATTAAAAAGATATACAGAAAAAATCTCTTATTTGAAAAAATATTTTCGGAAAAATACCTGAATTCAAACCTGGTCCTCTTCCCATCCGGGAAAACGTGTTACCAATTTCTAATTTAATCATTTAATTTGTATTGAATTGAAACTAAAAACAAATATTTTCTTTAAGCTTTGCCATTCCCGAAAGCGCGTGTTTTATCACACAATGGAAATAAATATCTTGAACTTGCGTAGCGCTAAACATTTTTGCTGAGCAAGATTTTTTTTGTATCATAAAATTGTAAAAAAAAAACTTTTCTGAAAGTCCCGGAGGCACTGGCCAAAGAAAAATAGCATTCATCAATTTGTGTTTTTCAACAGCACTTTTTACTAACATAAGTTCGCGTTGTAAACTTGTATCACCGAGGGCTGAAAATACTGAAACTTTACACCGAGTGAGTCGATGTGTTCATCCCCGTAAAAGTTATTGTACTTTCGTGCCTGTTTGTGCCTCATAAATAATATATGTAAATATATTCAGAGAGTTAACAAGCATTTTAATATGAAATTTATACAAAATATATGCGATTACCTACATGCCGGCATGGAATTCAACACTGTATAGTTTTATTGTTATTTGAAATTTTAATAGGATTTTTGAAAATTACGTATTATATTTTAATAACTAATATTTTATTTTATTTACACGTAAAAAATCTACAAATAACTAATTATTTGATCTAAACATTTAACAATTTTTTTAATAATTCGCAATTCGCTATAATTATCAGATACGTAAGCTTGTTTTGTAGCTATAAATATATATTAAGGAGAACACATTCTTATTGTGAAGTTGTAATTATTCAGAACATAGGTCTTTGATATTTGTAAATACTAATTATATGTTAAGGAGAACACATTCTTATTGTGAAGTTGTAACTATTCAGAACATAGGTCTGTGATGTTTTAAACCTAGGTTTGTGATCTTTATAATTAATACATATAATTAGTAAATACTCATTGAATGTATTAATTATAAATATATACATATAAAATCAATTTTATCGAAAATATTGTTATTGCGCTACCGGGATTCAAACCTGGATCTCTTTTCCAATCCGGGGAAGGTGCATTACCAACTATGCTACAGCGACAGTATTTTTATCTACAAATTTTCGAACCCATATGTTACACTTTTCCAAATTTAACATAATTTATAAATTAACATTTTGCTTAAATTTATCTTTCAACAATACAATAAATCTTAAACAAAACAGTACTTTTATTTTGTCTCGATAATTTTTGATTCAGTTTGTTCATAGTATCTAATACTACAAATTCGTAGTAATATAATATATGTGTAGGTACACAAAAAAGTAAATGCCTACTTCATATAATCCTTAAGGTTCCATAATAATTATTTATAGAAATTTATTTTATCTTTTTTGCCGGCTTTTAAACATTGAAAGTCAAACGATTATGTAAATATTTCGAAGCTCGTTGGTTGAAATCTACCAATGTCATCTGAATTGTGAAAAACAAAATGCTGTGTAAGTACAAAGCTATTTTCAGTGAAAGTATTTGATAACAGGCAATTCTACAGTTTAACTTACAATCTAATCTAATTTTTCTCATATATTACGGCCCGTGACCACGGAATAAGATAAATTTAAGTTAAGATAAATCCCTGAACAGTAAAGTTTTAAAATTATTTTCTATAAATTAACTCCAACATCACTTCTTGAGATTGGTAAGACCGACCCGTGTACACGGCGTTCGATTTGACTCAACACGTGCGCACAAATGTCACCATACATTAGAAGGCATAAAATTACAAACATTTAATTTGTTTTAACTGCTGCAGGTCAGATTCAAATTCACCCAATTGATGAATAGAATATCAACGGTCAATGGACTGACATTTGACGTTCGACATATAACAAGCGTGAAGTGAGACACGAGGCAAGTGGCGGTGCTCGAATTTGAAGGAATGAATCTCCAAGGAATGTCGTTGGAGCATAATCTCTATCTCAAAGATTGTGTTGAAACAAAAATCTCGTAAAAATCGAATCCGTGTTCACTGGCTAATATCTAACATTTGTTAAGTATTTATATTTCTGTTCAAATAAAAATATTTTCTAGTATCAAAGTAAACATATCATTAAATTAAATAGTAATTAATTTTTAATATTTAAAGTAAACACGTTGATGAAGGAAAAAAAAAGTATTTTGTTTAGTAATAATTAGTAGTAATAATAAGTAATTAAGTACCGATTGAATATAAATAACTCACAATGGTTTACGCAACAAAGTTAATAAATTATTTATTATTACAAAGTTATTATGTGACCATACTATCGCTACTAATGGCAATTACTACTAGTATAATAATATGATCACAGAAAAACTTTGTGGACTATATAAATTATTTAAATGGAAGAAACCATATAAAATATTTAAGCGTCATGGTGCAATGTATCAGTTTGCAATATGATTTAAAATGTTATTGAATAAAGTCTTGTAATACATTCTTCCAAAATATTGTTCTCAAGATGGCCGACTACTGCGTTGTATGACATACAGTGCTGAGTTACTTTTAAAAACAGTGATATAATAACTAATTTACGTTAGTACACCCACATTGACACAACCACAGAACTATATCTAATTACGTGCACGTATGTCAATAATGCTTGATGACTAAATTCAAAGTTCATATATTTATCTTATCAGGCAATTCATACGGCCCAACACGCCAAGAATACATTTATCATATTAGTACCAAGAAATTTTGATATTAGACAACAATCAAGTTAAAATGATTTATTTATTCATACAAAAGACATGAACATGATAATAACCTTATTAATTAATATTAATGTGTACCACTAGTAGGTAACCAATCGGCTCCGCCGATTCTTACGTTAATACGTTAATAAGGTTAATACTTTGATATATATATATATATATATATCCACTTACAAACATTCTTGAAAAATATGAATAAAACATTAATATTTTATAATTTGACAGTTCTACCATATATATAAGAAACTGTGATCATAGAGTGCAATGTGATATGACCATGAAACATAATGAGAGACAGGGTGACAGATGCTCAATATATTTGCCAGCCGTAATACGATTTCGCGGATGTATATTTATGTACTATTATTGAATATATAAAAGAGAAAACATTTATATAATACCAACCTTACTTAAAAAACTGCTGGCGTCTCACACACCTGGCGGTTTAATCAAAAAGTATACAGCAATAATGACACTATATCTTATAAGTCCAGAAAGTCATAGAAATAGACGGGGAATATTATTATTGATGTGAAAAAATAAAAACAATAAGAAAAAAAGTGTGTTAAATATTTGATAGAATGCTGCTGGTAGCGTTTCACTGTCTCGTAGGTATTTGGCTAAATTATTCTAGAATCGAGTAGCGTTCATGTGTAAAGATCGATTAACTGGTGAGAAGAATGTTATGAAATGGCGAATAACATGTTTGTGTGCATAGATTACATTATAGATAGCAAATCGGCAAATTAGAAAAAATATCTAAAGAATAATATGAAAACATTAATTACACACCATGCAGATTCCTGTGTTGGTAGAACTTTAATGACAATTTTTCGTAGTTATGAAACAATTTTTAAGATTGGCAATGTAGTGTATTCAACTAATCAGTGCATTCTCAATATTTACGAGGTGTGACAGTTTAATTTCCGAAATGGTCGTGTGGTCACCTGTGTCGCTCGTGGCGTAATTGTATCAAAGTCACGCAAATATTTGTATTTGAACATGTTTGAACTAATTAGTGCCTAAATATTAACTTAAAAAAGCCAGTTATTAGTAAACTATTGAAAATATAACAGATACGTTCCTGCGCACTTTGGCATAAAAGTGGACGATCGAAATTTAGAGGAGTCACAGTTCGCTCACTTTGAGAGACTTTCTGGCTAATAAAGCGATTACCCAATTATTATTCTTATGACTTAGCTCCCTATGATGTTTGTCTATTTTTAAAATGAAAAACTACGCTAAAGGGACCAAAATTTTCTAATATAACTGATGTACAGCTAACTTTGAGAACTAACAGACTGAGAGGCAATAGAAACAGAGGGAATACTTTGAAGGTGACAGTAGATACTAAGACATAGTTATATTTTTAATAGCCATTTAAACAATATATATTTTAGATACTAATTAAATGTATTAATTAGAAAGATATATACATAAAATCAATTTTATCTAATCATATTATTTTTGCTATCGGGATTCGAATCTGGATCCCTTTACAATCAATTAACCAACTATGTTATAGCAGACAGTACTTTTGACGACAAATTTTCGAACCCATATGTTACACTTTTCAAATGAATACATCTATCGTTCCATTATTTGAAAGCCTTTGTTTTTACGGAATCTCAAATACCTTTAAGTAAACCGATAGCAGTCACCAGAATTATCAATTCATTTTTATTAAATTTTGGACACATTGATACAACTTATATATTATTAAAGAGAACACATTATTATTATGAAGTTGTAATTATTCATAACATAGGTCTGTGATATTTTAAATACTAATTAAATGTATTAATTGGAAATATATATATGCATATAAAATCAATTTTATCGAAAAATATTGTTGTTGCTATCGGGATTCGAATCTATGTTCTGAATAATTACAACTTCACAATAATAATGTGTTCTCCTTAATAATATACATTTCATAGCCATTTAAACATGTGTATTTTTTAATTCTAGGTATTAAATTGTCACATTCATACGTGTAGTTGACCGTGAAATAATTACATTGTAATCAAAATGTAATTATTTCACGGAACAAGAATTGAAAAGAAGGTGAAATGTGACAACATTAGAAAAATCAAAACGCTAAATTTGTGATGTTTTTCTTAAATAAAACCTATTAATAAAATGTGAAGTAAAATAAAACTTGTCTTGTCCAACTTACTCGAAGTGTCTACACCCGTCGCAACAGGAGTGCGGTGTCACGGCGTTTTGTATATTTTTTAAATAATTACATTCTCGTTAACATTCTGAAATTTCAATACAAAATTGCCCGTACGCAAATACTCGAATGTTTGAGTAATTTTTTTTTCTGTAGTATTTCGCAAAAAAAAACTAGCCGAGAAACACGCAGACCAAATGATATCATTATCTAGAGTGGGGTTATAAATTGGAATCCCCAAAGCATTGTTAAATATTTTTTGTTCGTATTCTTGTACAAGTATGAATGAAAATACGAAAAAGTATCGCTACCTTATTATATCTAAGACCGTAAAAATAAAAATATCCTAAATTTTAAAATCAAATAAATACCGTCATGATTTTTTTTATGGATAGACACGATTTAACATTTTTACATCTGTTCAAAATGCATCTTGAAACAAGATATTAATTTAATTTATGAGAAAAATATATACATTTCGAGTAACATTCCTTAATTATTGTAACTATATATTTTTGAACACCTCTTAAAAATACTAAATTATTTAATATCTAAGATAGTAGGTAAGATAGTATTTGTATAATAAAATCATTTTAAATATCAGTTATAATAAAATATATTAATTAGAAAGATATACATATAAAATCAATTTTATCGAAAAATATTGTTGTTGCACCACCGGGATTCGAACCTGGATCTCTTTCCAAACCGGGGGAGGTATGCTACAGCGACAATATTTTTAGCGACAAATTTTTGAACCTATATGTTACCTTTAAGTGTTCCATTATTTGAAAAAGATATCTACCTTATTTTTATCTTTCCATCTCTTTCCAATCTCTTTCCAAACCGGGGAAGGTGCTTTATCCAACTATGCTGCAGCGACGATATTTTTGGTGACAAATTTTCGAACCTATATGTTACCTTGTTGATTTTATATGTATATCTTTCTAATTAATATATTTAATTCATATTTAAAATATCACAGACCGTCTGTTCTGAATAATTACAACTTCACAATAAGAATGTGTTCTCCTAATAATCAGTTATAATAGTATTAACTAGATTTATTTTAACGTAATAGAGTGAATAAGTGAGCCTACAATAATATCTTAGAATTTAAGGATGTTTTATGATAAGTTTTTCAATGTATTAAAATTAGATTACTTAAACCTCGTGTTTTCATATTAGTTCACTTAAGCCATTTTGAAATATTTACTACAATATTAATAATTTGGAATCCACGGTATGTTGTATAGGATATACCAACTAACTGAATTGTGATAGACAAATTAACTGAATTATATGATATCATATCCGCATTTAATGTATACGTATAAAAAATTGATTTAATGTAATAAAGATAATAAATAAATAAATATTTTAAATTATGAAAAGTCTTGAATTATATTTTTTTAATCTACTTACATTAAAGATTCAAAAAAATATTTTAAACTGAATGTCGCACGGAAATACAAGCAAGCGAGAAATTCCTCAGTAGAGAATAATATTCCGTGTAGTTTTTGGGCTATTCTGCCATGCATATCCAACCTCTCTAACCGATGTTTCGGATTCCATTGCATTGCCAATCATCATTTCTATTGTTTCTGATGTTGGGATCCGAAATCCTGATGGGAATTAATATATTTAGCAGAGTAATTCCAACTTCATTAAAATCTATTTTCAAAGCACGATAAAAATAATCAATTTCATTTTTAGCATTAAACTATCCAACAACACGACGACGGAACAGGCAAAAGATTTTACGATAGCGTAAAGGAAAGGTTAAGATTTTGTTTCGGCATTTAATTGATAATTTTATCCAAAATATTTAATGAAACTATTGATTAGTTCTATTATTATGCGAAGTAGTTTATCCATTCTTTAAAGTAGGTTTTTTTAACTCTATCTTTCGTGTTATCTCAATTAGAAATATATTTTGTATCAATTCGAACGAATATTTTCAAATACTAATTTAATGTATTAATTATAAATATATACATATAAAATAAATTTTGTCGAAAAATATTGTTTTGTTTGCGCTACCGGAATTCGAACCTGGATCTCCTTAAGAATATTTTCACATCAAACAAGTGCTTTGTGAGAATTTTACACGTTTATATAATTATTTTCAATATCGATACATAATCGTATCCATGTATAGTTTGAGTATGTATGTAGATATAATAATATTTTTAGATTAGAATTGCTATATAATATGTATGTTATTGTTATCACAAGAACTAGTGTCGAATAGAATCGGTAGGTAGTGACTAAAGGGGTTGAAATTAATTGTGAAAACCTTCACGTTTCCTCTTGTTGTTATTGTGTTCTATCCTCTGATGCTCGTCTGAACATCTTGTACACGGATTATTGGAAATAATAACTCGGTCTTCCAGGTAACAATTATCAATTTATTAAACACGTAAATACAGAGAATAAATATATGTATACTAATTGTAATTGGAAGGAGCTACAATAAGAGAGCGGAGCGCTTCCGCTCTTGCGGCGCCTTATAAAGCTCGCCTACCCCCACTCTTGCTCACACCCTCCTGGCGGACACACACACACATAACAAGTGACAGTTCTCACATTAATCATCGAGGCTCACGATAATATACAATGAACTGAGATGAATGAGCTCTAGAGAAAAGTTTATTTCATTTATTTTGATACACATATCTACAGTACATATATGTACCCATAATTTGATAACGTTGACAGACTAACGCCAGGTTTGGTTTTTGATATTTTTTAATACTTTAGTAACCACACATATATCAAATTTCTAATAACAAAGAACTCATTTGTACTTCTTTTACATATTTAATGTATTTCAAATTAAGGGTGTCCATTAGCGGTATTCAATATCCCACCCGTCTCTTCACGGGCTGGTGGGCGGCGTTTTTACAATTAATAATTCAAGGCCATTTTCCGAAATGGGCGATCAAGCCTACTACCTACTGCCTCTACCAAATACAGGATATGGAAACTTGGCCTGATTAATTGGATTGCGTGTTAAACTAAAAGTACTCGAATTTTCTCGAGAAAGAAGTGTCCATAATGACCCAACAAAAACGAAGTATTTCAACGTATTTGAGTACGATTTACCCCGCTGGTAACAGTTTATCGTTACTTTTGAAGAAAGCTCGTTATCATTAATTCGTTTTCAGCAACTTTTAAATTAGTTGTGATTTTTTATGAATTAGTAATTTTACATCAATTAGTAATGTGTGACCTCTATCAATGCCCGGTGGCCAGGATGATCGCATTTTTTGCTCCCAGTAGCCTGTTTTCTACTACAACTAATACTAGAACTAGTTATTTACTCATAAATTAAACAGTTTATTATGAATATGAATTAAATATATTAATTAAAAAGATATACATATAAAATCAATTTAATCGAAAAATATTGTTGTTACGCCACCGAGATTCGAACCTGGATCTCTTTCCTAACCGGGGAAAGTGTGCATTATCCAACTATGCTACAGCGACAATATTTTTAGCGAAAAATTTGCGAACCTATATGTTACATTTTTGATATTAATACATTTAATTGTTCCATTATTTGAAAGAGCCATCTACCTTATTTTTACAGAATATCAAATACTTTGAGTAAACCGACTGCAGACGCCAGAATTATCAATTCATTTTTATTAAATTTTGGACACATTGATACAACTTTATTATTAGGAGAACACATTCTTATTGTGAAGTTGTAATTATTCAGAACATATTTAATTCATATTTAAAATATCACAGACCTATGTTCTGAATAATAACAACTTTTAATAAGAATGTGCTCTCCTTAATAATATATTAGTTGTATCAATGTGTCCAAAATTTAATAAAAATAAATTGATAATTCTGGTGTCTATATTACTCAAAGGTATTTGAGATTCCGTAAAAACAATGTGGATGGCTTTTAAATAATTGAACGACAGATATGTTAATTTGAAAAAAGTGTAACATATAGGTTCGAAAATTGCTGGCGCTGTAGCATATTTGGTAATGCACCTTCCCCGGATTGAAAAAACAGATCCAGGTCCGATTTCCGGTAGCACAAAAACAATATTTTTCAATAAAATTGATTTTATATGGATGTCTTTATAATTAATACATTTTATTAGTATTTATTATGGTGTTAGCCTTAATGATTCGAACCTGACTGAAGTGTCAGGTATATTAGAAAAATACCTAAGATTCTATTCTATTTAAGGTGATGATATAGTACAAATTCGCTTGGTGTGTTATATTATTATGTACCCTTAAACTATATATCTATTTTTATTTCTTATTCTTGGCATGTTTATTTATTTTAAGTCATTTTTTAAATATATTTTATAAGATTGTTCATATTAGAGTATTTGATACAAAATAATTAAAATAAATAATTCAATACATCTGGTAATCAAGTAGTCTGGGATTCCAGCATTATTCCAGGAGACCACCATGCAAATTAGATACAATAAATAAGCTAACTTTAAAAATAGTTATAATACTGATGTAACATGTGACACGTCTTCCATATTTCTCTTTCTATTACTTTAATAACTACGCATAAAATAATTCTTGCCGAAGTAACACTTTCAAGATGAATAATTCTAAATAATTATTACATATAAATCAAAAATTATCTGAGGAATATGCTCTTTGTTTGCAACGAAACTCGTCATATCGTTGTTGAACATGTCAGTTTATGGAATATTGGCGGGATTCAAAATATGAACTTCATGTATGTATTTTAACATCATAATTTTAAAAAAAATCTGTGTTTCCTATATCAATGATCAATGATTAATATAACGTTTATTATTTTGTTAATACTACGTGTACTGTGTCGACGTTTTCTTCTACAACAAAATAATATTTTTCTTTAAATTTACTGATAAATCGAAATGGTCAATAATTTGTTGTCTAAGAAAACTCAAGTATATATAAGTCTAATATAAAAAAAATATGTAGAAATCTTATAAAATTAATGAAAACATTAAAATGAAACATGCGCGTCTAGTTATAAAAGGTCAATGGTCTAACTTTATGAATTTTTAAAGACTATCAAATGATTAGTTGCGACACTTTAAGAGGAGAAAGAAAAAAATGAAAGTTTCCTACTTCAAATGATTCACTTATCTCACATTCGGAGCGCGAAGTATTGAAAGTTATAATTGATTAAATTAAAACTTTCGCAACAACTCCCCGTACAACAAATAATGCTTCGTATTTTACATTACAAAATGATGTGCTTGAGTGAGTTTTTAAATGTGTCTGAGTCACTAATAAATTTATTGGATATAATGTTATTAATTGGATTGAAATTTAAAAAAAAGGTTATTTAATCCAAACTGAAAAAACAACACACCAATGATAGACTGACTGAACCATTTGACAGGGGCGTATCCTACAATTTATTAGACATCTTGCTTTGTGACTAGTTGTATCGGATCACGCAGAAGGACGGAGAGGAAAAGGAAGATCTCCTACCTGTTGGACCAACTAAGTGGAAACAGCTACAGATACTTCTCTGGTTACAACCAGAGACAGATTTATGGTGCTGGGCCTTGTCTCACTGGTCATTTTTGGGGTCCCTTGTCTTGAGAGATGTAGTATACACGATGGCAGCCGAGCATAATCTGATCTGCTAGTATTCTTTGACATAAACCAGTATCTCTTGTCCTTATTGAAAAAATATTGTTTACGCTTTCGCTGTTGCATCTGGTTTTACTTCCCTTTTCTCAGTGATACATCACAGATGATAGCTCCCAGAACTCCAAGTAGCCTCGAAAAATTCTAAAGTTCATTATAAAAAAATTATAAAGAATTATGTATACAGCAAAAGAGCTAGTCTCTTTTTTGGAGATGTATGCGAAAAAAAAACGTGTAATTTTAATAATGTAAAACACTTAATTCATGTTATAAAAAAATTGTAAATATGTCAAATAAATAAAAATAAAAAATGTATTTTTTTCTTGGTGGAGTCTGTATTTATACAAATGGGATGTGTCGCATGTGCGAATTAGAAGCAGATGGAATTAGATAAGACGAATCGAGCAAACCCAACATTACTCAACTAACTTAAAGATATACAACAGCAAATGTACAACAAATCAAAAACCTCCAGGCTGTAATAGTTATAAACTAACACAACTTTCAAATAAGGCATAATCTTATTGCGTTATATTCATCCATCAACGTGTTATTGTTATTAATCAAAGAGAATTGCATTAATGTTTTAAATGGCATGAATGTGTTAAAATTTGCATGTCACAACAAGCCATAATCGTGAATAAAAGTACTTTTCGACCATGTAAAGATGGTTTTTAATGTCGTATATGTGATATCATTCGGCAGTCCGTGGACAATAGTTATCAGTTTATATTTATTTTTTAGAAGAACACATTCTTATTGTGAAGTTGTAATTATTCAGAACATTTATTTAATTCACATTTAAAATATCACAGACCTATTTTCTGAACAACTTCACAATATGAATGTGTTCTCCTAATAATAAAGTTGTATTGTATCAGTGTCCAAAATTTAATAAAAATGAATTGATAATTCTGGTGTCTGCTATCAGATTACTCAAAGGTATTTGAGATTTCGTAAAAATAAGGTAGATAACTTTTTCAAATAATGGAACACTTAAAGGTAACATATAGGTTCAAAAATTTGTCGCTAAAAATATTGTCGCTGTAGCATACCTCCCCCGGTTTGGAAAGAGATCCAGGTTCGAACCCCGGTAGCGCAACAACAATATTTTTCGATAAAATTGATTTTATATGTATATCTTTCTAGCTAATATATTTAATTCTTATTTATATTTATTTTATTTATCAGCGCCTTCAAATGTTTTTACATTAATCCATTATGTATAAAACTACGATTACGCAGGCATGTACATACGAGTAAATAGTCTAAATAGAGTACAGTATATATTGTTAATAATACAAAATTTACAGTAAAACGAAGACGAAAAATGAAATAAAAATTTAAATTAAACACAGAAAGGCTTACATACCTTGTAATTATGGCATTGTCTCAATACAACATCAAAATCGTCATACTTATATTTAAGCAACGAACGTTGGAATATATCGACAGACCTGAAATCGTTACCAAGCCTGTGAAGTCTTTGTGTAAGTGCGTTACTACAATAACTCGTATTTGAAGCAATTACATGAAAAAGCAATCTAGTACTCCGAGTAAGAACATGGACCGAAATCAATTCAGTCAGATTAATGTTCCATTTTTCCATTTAATATTTTGAATCAAAATAATGATGAACGATGACCTATTAAGAAATGAAAGGAATCTCAAACTTTTTCGGAAATTTATTAGGTTGTGGGTCCGCCGCTGGGGGTTGCTGGGATTGACGATGTCGAGAAGCGCGGTGGCTAGAGAGACATAACGGAGCATTCCACTGACTCTCCCTCGCACCCTCTTGCGACCTGGACAGAGTGAATTTCTGCTGGACTGTGACCGAGTTCTGCGACTTCAATACATAAATGTGACGTTTATCCTCCCCTTTTAGGGGTGTATAACTTCTATAGCTTCTCTCTGGCTGTCTTCTGAAATTAATGCGATAACGAGTCTCACGTCAAATTATTACATATTTTACAGGTATAGCTCTGCTACGATGATACCGGAGCCAACCTATGATCACTGAATGTAATAAAAAAATATAATAATGACCAAATGTAAATGGGATGGAGTGGGACTCTTCAGGGTTTAAAAAAGAAGTTAAATCGCTAACAGTTGTTCTACACGACAAGTTAGTTAAAGTAAGAAATCTTATGCTTTTTAAAAATCATCTAATACTAACATTCTTAAAGCCTGCCCGTATTCTACGTGATGTTTTCCATGTCAATTATGGTTGACTGTTTCGTAAGTTGATTTCACATGAATGGAGCACTCGCCTCACTGCTAATTTGGGACATTGAATTCCTAAAATAAACAACATGTATGAAACGAGGACGCTAGAATTTATTATTCCCACATTGATCAATAAATTACCGACGTCTCCGTGTATTTGTGAAATTCAAATTTAAAAAAAAAAGATTAATAATGGACTTCTCTTGGCACATAATTTTTGTTTGTATATTTTAAAATAAATTTTATTATTAGTTTACATTGAAAGTTATATACTATATTTGATTGTTTTAAAAACAATTATAAATAATCAGATAAAACCATAAATATACAGCTACAAAACTAATAAACTACACATTATGTTTTACATTACATTAATTTGCCAAAAATTGCCTTAATTACGGAAAATTCGTATATGTTTTCTTATAACCATGATTGTGGAGATAAATTTGTACTCAAAAAATATCAAAATATCAAAAAATGTTGGAGTTTTTAATCATTAAATTTGTTCGGTATCAGTAGGTAAGTTTTAAAAATGATTCGTGTTCATATAATATTATAATATTACACAATATATTCAATTTACTCAAATGTGTATTTTTTTACTGTTTAATATTAAATTTTGATTAAATTGAAAACATAATTATTTGTCACTAAA
Source organism: Eubasilissa splendida (assembly GCA_031772225.1). Classification (NCBI taxonomy): domain Eukaryota; kingdom Metazoa; phylum Arthropoda; class Insecta; order Trichoptera; family Phryganeidae; genus Eubasilissa; species Eubasilissa splendida. Next base: position 23,148,741 of record CM062850.1, on the reverse strand, counting down.
AAATATTTTTCTCGGTCGTATTTTTCAATTTTTTGTAGAAAAATGCCAATAAAATATATTTTCACACATATTGACTACCTACATGCTATAATATTATTCTTAGTCGCAAAACAATTGGCATATTCTGGAAATTTTAAGTTTTTACATTAACCAAAATAGAAAAAAACTTTTCCAATTCAGAGTTCATATTATGTGCGTCATTTTGTTGTTGTCGTAGTTCAATAGTTATTCCATATTTTATATCAATGTCTTTTTTAAACAGCAAAACATTGTAAAGTTATGAAACAATCACAACAGAAAATGGCAACATTGTATATTATAATCACTCATTTTAAACAAAAGCAGAAAACTAATCTGTCATGAAAATCAGAATGTGAAGCATTGTCGATCGACATCACGACATACCTACAACACGTATACACATACGTACATCACGTATATCTTTGAATGTTTTTGAATGATCTCAAAACATATTCTTAGATGAAAAAAAAAGATATTAATAAAATTATATGATTTAAATAAATGTAACATAGCAACACGTGATTGATTTTTATAGCGACTTATATTTTTTACAATCACATTTCTGTTGTACCAAATTCTAAATCAATCCACTAAAATATGTACACAATACGCTAGCCATACGTAGGTACTTCGATTGATTAATTTGAATGGCAACACACGTATTGTAACGTCAACAAAATATTATTATGATAAAAGCCGTGATAATGCTCGAGTAATGAGTTTTTTATGACAGCTGTCTGGAATGTGAGAAAACTAACCATTTTAATTTCGTTGATTTCCATAAAAACCCTTTACAACTTTAATATTTAGTTAACAATATAAATAATACAACTATTAAAATATTGAAAGTACTGTATTTTTCAATTTGAAAAAATTACGAAATACTCTTGATCTATTCATTGAAGATGTAAAAAAGCAGTGCAAACTGAACGTAACTAAAAATCAATACATTTCAACCCCTTAAGGATAAAGATTTTGAAAAAGCCATGAACACATGGCTAATATATGTACGTACAACACTTTGCCAACAAATATATTATATTTTACACCTTAACTTGTAAATAACTAACTAACATAAATATTAATTTAGTAATTTTTTTGTATTTTTATTTATTTTCAAGGTCTCCGTAATCTGGACTCGCTCGGGCTGGCGCACAACCACCTGAAAGAGATTCCTGGCAAGGTCTTCTCCCACTTAGCCCTCCTCAACTCCTTGGAACTCGAGGGCAATGGGATCATTCACATTGACGAGGATGCGTTCTACGGGCTAGAAGGTAAAATATTAATATGTCACAAGGCGTAATACACCTAGGTAGCTGGGACACATGAACATGCGATAGTAATTAATCCTGTTATTTTCAGTACAAGGTTTTTCTTTACTTTCCTAGGGGAAAAATACAATCAAACATCAAAATGTTAGTCATAAGGGATTCACTATATTTATTTATACGTGGGTAATAAGATTTTATTATGTTATAGGGTTGTTCAATATGTTTCATATATGTTTACATTCCGATATGTATTAACCAGAATACTTTAGGATGTTGTCTTAATATATCTAGTATTTTTATATATAAATTAATATAATTTTTGTGAAACAAATCAAAATAAAATCATCATCATTATCATCACTATAGGTTGGGTATTGGCTCAAGATTTCTTCTCTATTGATCTCTGTTTCGCGCCGTTTGACTTCAGTATTGAATCTCTTACTCGAACAGATACTACAGATATATTTTTAAATAAATTTATATTACACTATAAATTAATCAATTATAAAAATATACAGAATAATCTATCTATCGAAAAATATTTGGTAACTACCGGAATACGAACCCGGAATTTTTCCTATCCGGGTAAACGTGTTACCACTTTTTGTTTTTGGAGCAGCTGGGGACGTATATCGGAAATAACGCGAAGATTGTTGGCTTTCAAGTCGTCTATTGTCTTTGGTTTAGCGGCGTTGATAAGCGACTTTACATATCCCCACAGAAAATTATCCAAAGGTGTTAAATCATACGATCTTGGTCCATTATGCGCTCATTGAATGTTTCCTTCAATAAATTGATTGTGGCGCGCGTTGTGTGGCATATTGCGCCATCTTGTTGAAACCACAGCTCTTTCACATTAATGCCATTCAATTGAGGAACAAAAAAATTAGTAATCATAGATCTATAGCGTTCTCCATTAAGTGTACCATTCTAGCCGGCATCATTTTTGAAGAAATATAGACCAATGGTTCCAACAACTTGACTTGTGTCCAACGTGACTTTTTGTTGATGTAACAGCGTCTCAATAATGGTTTGTGGATTTTCTTAACTCCAAATGCGGCAGTTTTGCTTGTTGACGTAGCCATTCAACAAAAGATGAGCCTCATCGCTGATCAAAATTTTATGTTGAAAATGAGGATGATTAAGAGCAATCTCATTTTCAGCCCATTCGCCGAACGTACGATGCACACAAAGGTTAAGCTCCAATTGCTGTGCACGATGGCGAATCGACTCATTCGGGTTCTCCTCAATACTATGCTCCACTACAGCAACAGTTTATTCGGTGCACACTGCACGACGTCTCTGCGGATGCGTATTATCAATTAGAGTATGTGTGGTGCGAAAACGATCCATGATTATTCGAATTACTTGCTCGGATGGACGATTATGTCGACCGTACAATGAACGTAGCGCACGGTAAGTTTCGCAAACTGAATCACGATTTTTAAAATAAATCTATTAAGAAGAACACATTCTTACTGTGAAGTTGTAATTATTCAGAACATAGGTCTGTGATATTTTAAATACTAATTAAATGTATTAATTACAAAGATATACATATAAAATCAATTGCTAAAATGACAAACCAAACTGAGCACAAATCAGTTGTCAGCTGTCAATTTGCCATTTACGTAATATGTGCTGAGAATTGCTGTTGTTTCAAAAGATTACAAATGTTATATATTTGCCTGACAGTCACAGACCCACTTCAAAGAAAATGATACGTCATATTATTGCGTCCAAAAAATCCTACGATATAATATAATACACGTACATATATATAATATGTACATACGTAAAATAAAAAAGTTGGGTGACAGATGGGTGAGTGGTGCTGCAGCACTACATTAAATTATGTTAAATTGTGTATGGAAACTCCAATCTGTTGTGTTGTTCGGAATATTATCGAATAATTTTATATTGATCATACAAATTAAATAAATCATCTTATACGAAAAAAATCTATATATCGGGAAAAATATTTTAGTTGTTACCGGGATTCAAACCTGGACCTTATCCTATCCTGGAATTTTTTTTACCAATTCCGCTATATTAACAAAGTACGTTTAGGCACGACAAATTTTGGAACTTATATCCTGTAGCTCTTTAAAATTGATACACCTGTTCATCATTCCATTTTAAAAGCAATCAACTTTGTATTGCGATGACTTCATAAGTCTAGATTCGAATTCTGGTCGATTAATTTAATTTGTATTAAAAATACCACAGAACTATGTTTTTCGTATGAATAATGTGTTCTCCGCAAAAAAATATTATTTTTCTTCTAATTTTTCTAGTCTACGAATCATGTTAAAGATTATTATATTATTTGCGGCATTGAACCAGACAAGATAATGTTGAATATGATTGTTTTTCTATGTGTCCCATTATATGGCTAAAATGTTTCAAATTGGGTTAACCTGTTTTGTTGTTTTAATATAAATTAAATGCATCAATTAGAAAGATATACGTACAGATATTTAAAATATTTTAGCCGCCATCGGGATTTGAATCAGGAACTCTTCCTATCTGGGGAGACGCGCTCATCATTTACATTATATCAGCCTAGTAAATTGAGGACAAACTTTCGAACTTACATGTTGTAAGCTATTTCAAATTGATATATTCTGTAAAAAATATGTTCTTAAATAAAATTACAACATCTCTTTAAAAAATGTTTTGTTATTTGAATAAATCCGCCAATCCGGAATTAAATCATCCGAGACTGAGAAATACCTGCCTAATTAATACTTGCTCAGAAGGCATCTCAGATGTCTACGAGGCAAGCTTAGAAATGTATAAGCTGCATAAAAAGTCTCTTCTTATGTATGTCATTTAAACAATCTACTTTATCACCACATTAAGCTCCTCAATTTCATTTATAACTCATAATAACAATCCACATTTTTCGAGTACAAATACCTCGCATCTGCCATTAATTTTTGTATTTATTATATCAATTAAAAAATTTGAAACTCACCCTTGAAACTCTATTTAGATTTGCACATATACCTTGAAAATTGTTAACCCAAATGTGAAAAGCTATCCATCCCTAAAATATGTATGTTTCAGCATGATTAATAATATACTTCAAATTATAAAAGGTTAATTTGTTTTTCCAAAATTATTTTTGACAAGTCGGTATTGTTAAAATTTTCGCATAAAAAGCACTCACAGTAAATCTGAGCAAATGATTACCCATAGGATTTGAGGCAGGGGAAGCAAATTCGTTTAAAATTGTGTGTTTTAATTGATATAAAAGTAATTAAGCTCACCGTTTTCCTCTTTGTTCAGAGCTTCGTCCAATTTCCTCTCAAAAGCCCAGCGCAGAAATCCTCAAATCCATTACCAAAATCCCAAAACGGCACTGAACAAAAACGTTAAAGCTGAATATTTATTATATAAAATGAATGCAGTAATGGTCGGGTCATTGCTGTATCAAGACGTAATTTTACTGGTATGTTTTTACAAAGGTTACAGACCGAGGCTTGGTTTAAGCGTTTGTTGACAAAGAACTCGTTGCACCTGTGTAAACTTGTCTCCAGGCTAGAGGTAAGCGGAGACCGTTTGTTCTGTTTCTACTTAAATTATCGACTTGTCCAAAGCTGACAATAGACTGTAGGGTGCTAGTTAGGAAACGGATTCCGCTTACAGATTAATTGGTTAGGTTAACCAAAGGAACTTAAACCGTAATGGTGCGTATACAGATGAGATTTTGATCTCTCATCTCAGAGATTTATCAGTAGAGAATGTATTCACCTGACTGACCAGTTTTTCTTTAAATATATTGTCTGATATATGAACTCATATGATTATATTCATTTTAGAGATATTTTTTGGTTTCATGCACGCCATATTTTTACTAGTATAAGTCGCACTTTTTTCCCAATTTTTTTTTAATAAAATAAACTGGCAAAAAATAAACAAGTCTAATTTGCAATATATATGAACGGGCGTATCGAGTGTGATGTTTGGGCATAAGTACTTCGCGTACTGCTGTCCAACTTCATACTTGTGAAAATTTGATCATTTTAAAATTCTTATTTCACGAAAAATATAATCGATCGGATAGCACTGCATTTGTTTAACTATAAATTCAAAATAAAATATTATTTTTAACACTGTTAATTAAAAATGTCTAAAAAACAAATCGACTTTCATATACTGCTAGGTTCAAGTTAAAAGTCGTCCACTATGCTATTATGCTTTTTTTTATCAGGTAATTTTAACTTTATTAAAGAGAACACATTCGTATTATGAAGTTGTAATTATTCAGAACATATGTAGGTCTGTGATATTTATATACTAATTAATACATTTAATTAGTATTTAATTTTAACTTTGTAAATAATTGTTTAAAGTAGTAGCAAAATAGGTAAAGTTTTTTATATAATACATTTTTTTATATTTTGTTAATACTTTTTTTGTTTGATTTTGTTTAAATTGTATAAATTGTTATATTTTTATATAAATTGTATTCAGTGGGGTCAAGAACAGGGTAAAGAAGTGAAATGAAACGAAGATAATGGGGATCAAACAAAGGATCATATAGGCCGAGGGAGTTTATGGAAGGGAAATTAATTTAGACGATAAATCGTGTATGTGTCGTTTGAGTGAGGATATGTTTGTGTCTCTGCGAATGAATGTGTTTCTGAAAAATCAAGGTGAGTTTGTGATTCTCCTAAGGATGTAATTTTGTTTGGATTCTAAAATGTTTGTGTTACTTGAACCCCAGATGGGTCTCGCGTATGTGAGTATAGGATGGATTATTGCTTTATACAAGAGTAATTTGTTTTGTAGGGATAGTGAACTATAGGAATTTATAGAGGGGGTATAGTCTGTTGGAGATTTGGGCTCTGTCGCGAATGTCGTTAATGTGTTGCGTCCAGCGAAGTTTTATGTGAAATGTAAGTCCAAGATATTTCACAATATCGACCCACGGAATAGGAACTCCGTGCATAAAAACTCTGGTAACGCGGTATGGAGTACTCTTTTTTTTTCCTTCTAGAAACCAAAAGTTACCTGCACTTTTGGTGGGGTTCACGTCCATGCGCCAACTGTCATAATAATCTTGGAATTTGTCAATGTTTTTCTGTAGGCGAATGCTTTGAGTTGAGAGCTAAAATTCAGGTTCGAACCATCTTCAAATACCCCACCGCTATTAGGCGCAGCGAACGTTGTAGTAAACGACGCAACATCCGCCCAACATTCCGTGTCCCATTCTTTCAGATTAAGCGGTTATGCAGTGGAAGCATCAGTGGTGTGCTTGTTTATTTTTCCAACCATGGGTCTGAAGAAAGAATGCAAATGATAGTGCTAAGAAGAATAAAGGGATGATGTGCATTGAAATAAAGAAATAAAACATGACCAAGGTGTGCGTGTAGTCAACTTGGGGAAGCAGTGTTAACCCTACCCAAACCATGCAGTAACACTGGTCTACCATCATAATTAAACCTGTAATATTTCGGTAAATACATGCAACATAAAAATTATATTTTAGATAATCCTTAAGTAAATATTAGCGCTTAGAAATGACTAGTGAAAAGCCAATTATGAAAAGGGAATCGTACAAAAACAATTATTTTTTCCATTCAATCCGTTTTAAAATTAATACGTTGATAAAAATACAATTTGTGATATGAAAGACAGAGATCACACACTATTTTCACAGTGAAAAGAACAACAAACATAAAAATATAATTGTCTCTTTCTCACTAATTAAATGAAGAGAGATAAGAAGGAAGGACACATTGTATAGGACTTAATAAATGCTCTAAATTATGTTATTAATCATTTCAATATTAATAGAGTAATTTTGTGCCATTTAAGCTAATAAAAACATTTTTTCTAACAGTTATTTATTGTAACACGAGTTGACAGCATGGCTGCGTTCGGGTATTTTATATCATGTATGGTAAAGGTTAACATAGCACCTCTACGATCTGCACCATACTGATGCAGAAGGAGTCGATAAAGGCTATAACGCCAGCCAAGAGCGTTTAAATAATTTATAAACAGCGGATATCTATTCATGAAAATTGTGGTTTATTTTTGGAGGCCCCGGAATGGATTAATGGCATTTCAATTCATTTCACTGGGGAAAATTGATTTGATATACGAGTAATTTATCGTATATCGTATTTAAGTATATCGAATAAACTCGTAAGACAAGGCACTATTGTACTTGGAGATTATATACTTTGATTATTTTTAACTTTTTATACTTATGGGAGTATTTATTCTAATAAATACATCCATATGTATCAACTTCGGCTTTATATGTACAAATTCTAATATGTGAGTGATATTTAGATTTTTTAAACATGATTTACATTTGTTTATAATAATCAGTGGTTATTGTAGTTTTAATGGTTTCATATTTCTTGGTTAACTTGATTTTACCCGAGAGCATCTTTAGTTAATTAGTTCATATTTTATTTCATAACATGTACCAAACTGTAACAAAATAAGACCTATAAAAACACGATCAAATGTTTATATGTAAATATATAAGTTAGTCAAAATGTGCTTGCCATGTATGTACTGAAAATTTTAGAAGATGTCGGAATATTGTTCGTGATATCACTTTTAATGTTACAAATTCTGAAACACGCAAAAACGTTTTCAGTTTTACACGACCGTTCAGATTTTTCGATGTAGAGTTTTCAGAGTTATTTTACCATGTATCGCCAACCTCTTCATGCCTGATATTTTGGATTTATTTATTTAAACTTTTATTGACATAATTTTTTTTGTAAATCAGAAGTGAACATACGATTATATAAAACACTTATTAGTTTACTGTGCGAGATGCCTCTGATACATATATTGGTGTTATTTAATTAAAATTAGAAAGAAAATATTTGATAGAGATATAAAAAAAATAGAGAAATTAAAAAATGTAGTGAATGTATTGTACAATTAATGTGAATTATTAGTGTAGGTATTGTATTGTAATTAAGTTGAAATGTTGGACAACGATGCTTTTGACTGATCTCTATACAATTAAATCCTATATTGTGTCCATATTTGCGTTATCTTATTGGAAGTGAACGATTTTTAGTTAGTGTTAAGTGTGTTGCACAGTTTCGGAGCTAAAAATATGTAGAAACGTTGATATAATGTCGTTGTTCCTCTCGGAACTGATGTATAAATGTTCATTCGTTGTCTTGTGTTGTGATCGTGATTTATTGCTAGGGGTGAGTTATTGTTAGAATGGAATGGGATTTCAGGGCTGATATTGCTGGTATTATGTGTTATCAGATATAAAACCTACACGTCGCATCAGCCCTGGTCTGTATATCTGATAACCAACATAACACGTAATACCAGCAATATCAGCCCTGCAATCCCATTCCATTCTAACAATAACTCACCCCTAGCAATAAATCACGATGCACGACTTCGCAGATGCATGGCAGTATAGCTCAAAAAAACTCTTTCTACACTTATGATTCTGAATAATGATTCAAGAAGAAGTACTCGTATGCTGCACAGGAAAGCATTCATCGTGGTCTCTGCATTAAATTTAAATTATTGCAAATTGGAAAACGACCAACTAGAAATTGGTAACAAATTATGATATATTCTTCGTCTCATGGCATTACTGTTCAACAGACGTTAGCTATTATTACTTCGTTTAAAAAGCTCTACAGTAGATTGACCAAGCCATTGCCTCAGTTTCTTCACCCATAATGTTCTCCTTCCGAGGCTCTGATTTCCAGCATTATTTTCTTACATTATAAGTTGTAATATAATACTTTAGAAGTTTTTGAATTTTTAATGTTATAATTTTCTTTATTCATTCAAACTATTACATTTTCATTTATTATTGTGTCATTCAACTGATTTTGACATTCTATTGAAGATCCACAACGTACATGCTTTAAGTCACTTTAATATTCGTCGGTAAGTGTTCACGCTTCCATTTAGTATCGTAGCTACTGTAGTAACACGTAGCATTTGTTCATTCATACTCATAATGACACGAAATTCATTTTTATCGGTGAAATTGCGATTCTTGAGAACATGTACAAATTGTTATTTGTGACAAGATTTAGTAATAAAAATAACGTAGTAAACTTGGTAACCTTTTTAATGATTAATCAAAACCAACATTACAAACTTGATTACCTACGTAATAAATAATAAAACATAAATCATAAATTAGTATTTTGTATCGTCAAGAATGGTTCGTTTGTTCGTTCCTTGCTATCGTAGTAATATGTAGGTTTTGATTTTACTCCTTAGATAAGCCAAATATGGTATTTTTTTAAACCATCTAATTATATTTATTGTTAACTAGTAAAATACTCTTACCTATTGTCATTTATTGTTCTGGATATATGGACTCACGAAATTTATTGTATCATTTTTCAAATAACTGTAAAAGCTAAATTTATATTCAATCTCGGCAATGAATTTCATTAATTGATAGATTGTGTATTTTTAAATAAAAGTGATCTAATTTATAAATTAGATCTACAAATTTATAGATATATTAATAGATTTATTATAAAATTTATAAATTAGATCACTTTTATTTAAAAATACACAATCTATCAATTAATGTAATTCATTGCCGAGATTGAATATAAATTTAGCTTTCAGTTACTTGAAAAATGGTACAAAAAATTTCGTGAGTCCATATATCCAGAACAATAAATGACAGCGGGTAAAAGTTTTTTTACTAGTTAACAATGTAATAGTAAACAATTACTAGTAAACAATAAATATTTTTTAGTCATCATAAATATAATTAGATGGTTTAAAAAAATACCATATTCGGCTTATATTTAAGAAGGAAAATCAAAACCTACATATTGCTACGATAGCAAGGAACAAACGATTCTTGACGATACAAAGCACGGTACTTATAAGCCCCGCGTTGTGACGGAACTAGAACCTTCCGTGTTTTATATGTTGACCGTGAATGAAATACTTTAGTCTGGCGATTCAGGGTTTGTCACTTTATTCTTCACACGGAATGTTGTATGGAGATATAATTGTCCAACTTATTGACATGTCGCGCCGGTAACGAGGGTGATCGTGATTTGCTTGTGTATTGTCATTAGTTTATGACTTTACATTGTGCGATGTAGTTAGATTGATCTTGAGAAATCTAATATTTTATCATCAGTTTTCTAGGCTATTCTGCCTGGAAAACTGATGATAAAATATTAGTTTTCTAGGCTATTCTGCCGTGTGTTTCCAACCTCACTGGCCGATATTTTCATCGCAAGACCCATTATTTAGAATTATGTTATTATGCAAGGTTAACTTTGGTATTATCTTATATATTGGCAATACCGTGTCACAAGTAGGGTGTGTCAATGTTTATATTATGTTATGAAAAGGTGCTGCATTATTAGTGCATTATATTGGTGAAAATCTTTAACTTGACTGATTTTGGAGAGCCGGATACTGAGAAGTTTTCAATTTCAGACCATCATCTTTATAGATTTTCACTAGGTATTTATTATTATTCTATTATTTTCCTCTGTCCAAATTAAAATTGTCTACGAGCGGCGAGGTGTACGAATATCTTCATTCTATAGAAGCTGAACATCAAGAACAGACTCTCTACCATTATCAAAGACGAATCCTTCAATTTTTAGACATCTTGCGAAGGGAAGATAGATTGGAGAAGCATATTGTGGTGGGCCACGTCAAAGGACGAAGAGGAAGAGTAAGATCTCCCACCCGTTGAACTGACCAAGTGGACAGCCCAAAAATCTGTAGAATGCCGAAAAAAGTGGAGGAGCGTAGTCAAGAGGGAGGGAATTCTTTATTGGGGATGACTTGTCAACTTCGATTGCTTTACAACTCGTCAACGCAAAGCGATAGCCACTAAGTGCTCAGCTAATGTAGATTTTCCCGAATGATCAAGTTTGCATTCTCATTTATGGTCAAATAATACTGGTACTCTTTCAATAAGTTACTAGTAATTATTCTTCTGTTCGCAGTTCATATGTACTAGTAGCTATCTACTTAGTACACGGTTAACGAATAAATGTGAATAGTAGCCATGTGTATTAATATTTTCGCAACTATCATTGTTATATTTATTCGGTGTAGTTTACCATTTTACCATGGAGTGTTTCACATTGCAACAACGTTTACAAGTTATTAAAACTTATTATCAAAAACTGAGACGATCGATTTATTGAAAATAATATTCAACGATTCAATCTTTTCCAGAAATGGACCTGTCAATTGACCGCCCAGATCACGTGATACATCCTGTTCAGACAAGTTTTTGTATTAATATATTTAAAGTCACTTGGTTATTCTGATAAACCAACACAATAGAACAATTAAAAAACATCATAATTTGTGTTATTGGTGAAATAGCACCAGATTTATGTGAAAGAGTGGCTGAAAATCGGATCCAAAGAATGGATTATATCAAACGTGGTCGTGATGCACATTCGAATGAAATTCAATTGCATAGAGCTTTTTTGGGCCACAGTAATCACGATAACATCAAACAACAGTTATGTTAAACAACATGATAACCAACGAATTGGGCACAAGAAGGGCAATTATCGGGTTTTACTCAAATCTATTTGAAGTTCACCGTAACATAAAGTGGATTGCTTTTAAAAATGTAATAGAAGATGTATCAATTGGAAAGATAACAGTTCAAAATTTGTCCAAAATGTATTCGATTGCTATAGTAAAAATGGAGAACGCGCTTCTCCGGATGGGAAGTGGTCCAGGTTCGAATCTCGGTAGCAACTAAATTTTTTTTCGATAGATAGATATTAATCTGTGCCTATATATTTCTAGTTAATTAATTTAATTTGTATTATTTTTATTTAACTTCATACTCGCGATACATAGTTGTAATTTATTTACGATACACGATTATTCCAGTTGTAGTTTTCGATCGTTTTAACATTTTTTTAAATATGACTACAGAGCTGAAATTAAGAATGGCTAAGAGTGAAGGTAAATAGTTTATTTTGTGGAAGCAGATCAAAGAACTACGATAGTCATATATGAGCACACCGACTGAGAAATATTTTATAATGAATGATGGTTGCAGGGTCATCCTTGATTAAATCGTTTTTGCTTGTCCATTGCGGATCACAGTTTTTTTTTTTACAGAGATCTCATTAATGGTAATTTTCAACTCTCGGTTAACCGGTTTCAAAAAATACCATTTTCTTCTTCATAATGTCAATACTAACCAAAAACATATGTTATTGTTTCTTTACCAGAATCTATTTTTTAAAAAACAAATTTTTAGGAAATTTTTTTAGAATGGGACTCGTAGTTAAATTTAGTTGGTTGTTTGTTTTTTAAAAATAGATTCTGGTAAAAAAAACAACAATATATGTTTTTAGTTAGTATTGACATCTTGAAGAACAAAATGGTAATTTTCGAAACCGGTAGACGTATTTAAACTCAATAAGTGGTTAATGAAACAATGTTAAAAAATAAAAATAATGATTATTGTATTAACTTACTTTTTAACATAAAATGAAGTTTTTGCTTGACGGCACAAATCACTCTTGAAGGGAGGATTGCCTATGTAAAAGAAGATGATAACAAGTAACTATTAGCGTATTAAATTTTTAACCTAAGTCATATAATTTTTAATAATACTTTTGTAGATTGTTTTTTTTTTGTAAAATTTTATATAAAAACGAAAAGGTCATTTATCATTTTAACGTTCCATTGGGAATAAATGGAAGATTAAATATTCATAAGGTGTAACCATTTTTTTCTTCATTTGGGACATAAAGGAACGGACTAAGGATTATTTAGTGAGCTTTGAACGTATTATTTATGTTATGAATTCCCTTTCAAAATTTTCCCAAACAAATCTTTTATAACTAATCCACTTTTAATGTATCGTGTCTATCTTCATTAAACAAATTAAATAACATTTGTGGGGTCCCAAATCAAAAGCAGACATGTCCATTTTACCCGTTTTAGAGTAAAATGCAAAAAACCATTGTACCACATCTGTCACATTTGGAATCATATTGAACATGATCAGAAACCACTGGTCACATGACCAAATACTGTCGTCTTATTGATTGAAAACATATTTCTCTGGGTTTGAATTAATTATCTATTGGGTATGTCTGCGATTGAAGTAATAAGTCTTTTATACATTAATTTGTTTTACATATGTACATACTTAACTCAAAAATCATAAAAATTGGACACATCTGATTTTGATTATATACCTCACATTTACGTATGCTTGTATAATACGTACAACGACTTATGCTGTTGAATATAATACATTAGCAATATTTGAATATGTCCAAGAACACACAATTACTAGATACAAAGGCATTGTTATTAAACAAATATCAGATATCTCATAGAGACAAAGCTCTATTAGATGGCGATGGTGTAGTGGTACTCGAAGCGAGTCCACATACTAACATTTATACAACTTTCAAAAATTTCTTAAATGTGGAGATTGAGCGGTGAGAATTGGTGAAGGTTATATATATAAAATGATCACTTAAGCCAGCCGAAGACAGGTCATAAGTCCTGTAATTACCTCATACTTCCATATATTTTCCATTAAATATAATAAAGGAATAGCCTTGTCTTTATGAGATATCTGATATTTGTTGAATATAATACAGCCTATTAAAAATGTGTTCACTCGCCAAATCAAATAATTGGTAGCTCTCCATATCGATTTATTTTCTCTATCACACAAACATGGCGCTTTATGCAGCGAACGAAAGTGCGTGAAATTATTCACATTAAATCCAATACGAGCTTTGTGCGTGACACCCTGGTATAAAGGCGGTCAAATAAGAATTTTATGATAGTGATATGCCTTTATGGGACTTTTGATTGGTTTTCCGAATGGTTGATATCGCGTTCCGCTTAATTCTGTCCCACGTGGACGATTAGAATCGCACTGTAAACACAATGGCTGTTCGTTTCGTTTTACCCTAGCTATGGTCAGACAGATATTTCGTGAAAGCAGGTTTTTGTGTCCGATCCAATCACGTATAAATAAAATTAGCGTACTGATATTTACGTATTTGCCTATTTTGCGTATCTTTCGCGTAGTAAGTCACGAGATTCTTTATTTTGAATTATAAATATTTCCCCTGAATCAACCCTAGTTGAATTATGTATCATTTAGATTCAAATCTAAGTTTGTAGGAATATCGTCTAATCCGCTATTGGAAAAACGTTTTCGAAACAGTGATTTTATCCTTGTTTCCATATTTTTTGGAGAATTTCCCTATTATTTATTAGGGATGATTAATTTTATTTGATAGTAAAATATATTTTTTTATTGCGGCCATAATATTTGAAACTAGACCATGAATAAGATTGTTCACTATCGTAAAGGCAGTATTTGAATGGTTAATGAAATAATATAAATTAGATGAATCAACTAGAAAGATATACAAAAAATATCTAATTATCATAAAAATATTTTAGTTGCTAATGGAATTCGAAACTGGACCTTGAATGTATTACCAATTTATCTATATTAACAAATTACGTGAATGACAAATTTTTGAACTTATATTCTGTACCTCTTTAACATCTGTTATTCTATTTTTAAAACCTATTTACTTTACATTGCGACAAATATATATGTCCAGGTAGCAACAAAAATATTTTTTCGATATATAGATTTTTTGTCCAACCTTTTTAGTTGATTCATTTAACTGCAACTTCAAAATAAAAATGTGTTTTCCTTAAGGGTAATTATATTACGAAAAATGTTAAATTTACATGACAAAAGGTATGATGAACATGCAAGATAAAATAATAATTGATTCTTAAAGGTGCAAATAGTAAGATAATATTTTGAAATCAGAGATCTCATAAATTAAAAACTTATAAACTTTACAATCTACAATTTCTTTAATGTCAAGGATTTAATCTTCTTACCGAGGCATAATCCACATATAATTGCCACCTGCACTCTCTTAAATCACAGTTAATGGCTTCTGTATAACAGAACGAATGCACAGAGTAGATTCTACACAAGAAATAGAGCTTTTTAAACGAGCAAACTATAAAGTTACGCAAACCAGAAGCTTTTTTACGACGCTGAGTAAGGTTTTAATGTACTATTTGTTAGTACATTTGATTATAATATAATATAATTCGTATTTTGAATGTATTTTTAACATGATTACAAAATATTATCCTGAAAAATCTTTTGATCCGTAACTTATTGTTGTGACTATATACGTTGTTAATTATCACCACATTTAGTGGTTTCAACCATTTACATATGCAGTATACTATATTATAAAATGTAAAATTATTCAAGTTACCCACAGATTCACGCCCGGAACCCAGCTCATTATTTCCTCGGTACCGATTACCACACTGCACTCTGCATTATAGAATTAATTAAATATATAATCAAACCTTGCCTTGAATAAATTCACTGTATTTCATACTCCACACGAACACCTAGACACATACACGGGATATACCTACATGTCAAACAAAAAATGGGTACCCGAGATTAGAGGTGGGTACCATTCACACGTTTACCTTTTGATATGCATCATCCTTACCATAGGACACAAAATATTGCATAATCTCCAAACTGATTTAGAGTTGGGGAAACAACATTCTCGCTCATTCTCAATATGTACTGGTTACCTACTCACTCCCTCCGAGCCTCCATATTTACATCAATAACGCTCTAAGCAAGTTTCTCAGACTTCTTTATACGGTTTCAATAGAATATCAAGCCTGGTAATCCAGATTAGAGTTTCAGGTGTTGCTTTGTGGAAACCACAACTGAATAAATACTGTTTATATATCACTATGTTGTATATCACGTATTATGAAATCTTTTTGGTATCACCTATTCATCATTATATAGACTACATTAATTCTGGGCGAATATCGTCATTAAATTTACCTTAAAAATATAATTTTTTTAGCCTGTTTGATGTTATATTTATTATATTTAATTTACAAAAACATAATTGATAGAAAATGCATTTTAAAGTTACAATTATCAGGGAATATAATGTGTATTTTTAATGTAATTTACGTGTTAGGGCGGGTCACCAGTTCATGAAAAAATGAAGATTATTAATATAATTTAAGCTTATAGTTAAGCTACAAGTTTAGTTTAAGTTTTTAATGTGTAGATATATACACATACTTTTATTTTATATGTATATATATATACATAAGCGCATCTGTGCGACCTTTACTTCCATCCGTCTACATTTGTGGTCGGCTTCAATTTCCATCCAAATCCATTTGTAATCGGCCTCTACATCTAGCCATCTCCATGTGTGATCGGCCTCTACTTCCATCCATCTCCATTTGTGATTGGCCTCTACTTCCATCCACCTACATTTATGGTCGGCCTCTACATCTGTATATCTCTATTAATGATCAGCCTCGAATACAAACGTGCTGGACTGGCAATATAAAAAACGCTTGGCAGACTAGACTACAACGGTGTCAAGAAATGGATATTGCTCTATAGTGACTACAACCATAAAATAAAAAATATATAGTAGGTATATATAAATACATAGGTATATTTTATATTGAGCACGTACATGCACAGAATAACGTGATTATAAATCTTTTATGTTATACAATACTTAATGTGTGTTGAAAAAGATATACCTGAGACTCATTTAATATACCAAAAACAATTGAATGGCATTTTATTTTTATTTAAAAATCAATCAGATTAGTCAAATGTAACTTTTAACCCCACCTGTGGGACTAAAAGTTCCAGGTATGGGGGCAACAAGTACCACCAGTACCAAAGTATTTTATTCGTTGTCCTGGAAAACCCGGCGTGCTGATCTATACCCGCCCCATGTGCTGCTGTCTCAAGATTTTCTGATAACAGATTTATGAATCTCTTCAGTGACATTCTACAAATATCGAATTGTTTAAAAACGGCACGCTAAGATTTATTTTCCCCATCACCAAATCGGCAGATTGTTTCATAACGCTGATGAAAGTCATTCCTCGCTCAGTTTTTCTCTTGTACATCCTTATTCTGTAAAATATAAGAAATAAATTTGAGTGAACACATTTTGTACATATAGTACCGGGAGTGGGGTAAAAAATGCCACCGCGGCACTTTTAACCACATACCGAAATATCAAATTATAAAACAAAGACAATCTATATGACTATAAATGCACTCTACATTTATAAATAAATGTATAAATGAATAGGATAACTTACTTGTCATACACAGTAGAAGAAAATGTAATCACAAAATCAAAAATTGTGCAATTTTAAAATTAAACTCGCCAACCATAAAGACAAAGTATAAATGCGGATATCTTCGACTAGCACAAATGTGCTGTCGAGTAAATACTCGACTGACAAAGTGCAAAGCGAGGCAGAGGGGATATCACCACATCACGCGGTGTTCACATACTTATTCACATGTAACGTTTATGAAATATTTTCAATGGAACTTTCTTTCTGCGGCACTTTCATCCCCATCCAACACTACAAATACATAGAGAAAATAGTAATTGTGAAAGGATACCCTCTGGATGTTTTTGAGAGGAAGATTCTTATTGCCTCTGTCCACATGACATGATGAATGAGGCAAGATGATATAGTTCTCAGAGATTTAGTTAAGATAAATCTCAGCACTATGTATACATGTTGATATTTTAATCAAAAGATATATTCAGAAATCACCTCTTAATATTGATAGAATCGACCCATATACACAACGTTAGAACTTTACATACTTCTACTACAAGTATTTGTTCTGAAAGTTTTTATAACTTATTCATGGATCGCTGGTCACCGTGTGCGCGCATATAAGTATTAAATACGTAGGCATAACGGTTCCTTTCTGTTACCTACCTGTTTCTCCCACCTATATCCAGAACGCGACCTTTTCTGCGGTTTTTGTTGCCTACGGTTTTGGACCAGTTGAAGTTAAAGTTTGACAGTAATCGTTTACCATTGGGTGCGTTGACTGCTGTTATTCCTGCCATGTGGGAACGAATTGTTGGCCTGTGTTAATTATCGTTCTGCTGCGTGGGGCTGATAGTGTACTGTTTGTTTATAATCGGTTTCTCGCTACCGTGCGTTCCGATTAGTGCATTAGTCTTGTATTTGTTATGTTATTTACTTCGTGAGGAACAACGGAATACGTTTCATGAAGCCAGAAGACCTATGGATCCAGTGGAAGAAGAAAATCTAGATTCCTAAAGGAGCATTTCTCAGGTGGGTCGTGTTTCTCCCTGATTCTGGTTAGTCTTTCAGCTCGCCTATTCCCTATTACGGTCCCTCACCCAAATTATTTCCTACTTCCCATTATTTCCTAACCCCTTGCTCAAACAGTATTAAATTAGAAACATTTATTATATTTTAACTACTGTATGGGGAGATTCAAATTCACCCATCGGATAATCGAAATATCAACGGTCAATGGACTGATATTTGACAATTGATATATGATAGAAGTAAAGTGAGGCACGAAATAAATAACAGAGCTCGAATCTCTCAGACTTGGTGTGTGTGCACGGTGGACTACGAAACCCGAGAATAATTCCAATCTCAGAGATTGTCTTCAAATTAAAATGTCATCCATAAACACCGACCATTAGACGAATCTTCTTAACAGTATGGGTAAAATAGTGTATTATGGAGAAGAGATCCATAAATTTGTACAAAGCCTCCGATTTTCGTACGGTACATTAATTAGAATGACTCTGCCTCTCTCTTACCACATAGCAAAAATGATTGACCATTGATGACGTAAAAAGTTCCTTTATAATAAGCCCGCAGAGTGGAGAAATATTGAAAGGAGTAATACGTTTCCTAGAGGCGGCGTAGATGCTTACCGATGATACAAAGGTAATGTAGAACCATTTCAAAGTACAAAAAGGAATAACTAGCTTTAAAATGAAGTGATAGGGGATTGATTAATATATATTAATGAAGCAGATGGGTCCATCGCACGAATCACCACAAAAATAAAAGACATCTAAACTTTAACAGATAAAAGTCACCCCTCTGCTCCCAGTGACGGTGACAAGAAAAAAAGAGTTCGGAAACTGGCTATTTAATTTTATTGGAAAAGTTGCGATGGCCGTAAAAACACCAATCACCATCATCTACAGTTTTTCCTTTATACAGCTTTTATTACTTATTTTACGTGAAGAGGTTTCTCTAGGTATTACAATTACGTAAATTAAATTAAACCATCTATTAGATTATACTAATTTATTATAATCATTTACACACATAAGTATGATTGATTAATATTGCTGGAATGCGAAAGTAAATAATCTTTTATGTAAAGGATGATTTATTAAGATTAATGGTGGTTAAAATACGAAACACAATTCAAAGAATTTTGAAATACGAAGCATAAATAATAATACATAGTATTTCTGATAATGGTACTTCAATGTAATAATTGTTGCGTAGTGGATAGTTCAAAAAAGTGTTTTACCTACTTGACATTCAATGCAGTAGATAATTAAACAAAATATAATAATTAAAATATTTAAACAAATGGCAAAAGTTTATTCAACTAGCTGTGTTATATTTTTCATACAATAGTATTTTTTACAGAAATTATTTATTACATTTTTTTTTACGGAGGACACACAGGAACGCAGTTTTATTCCGAGCTTGATAAAATTTTGCACAATGACCTTCAAAGTGAAAGGAAGGTCTACATGAGATTTCCTAAAACCACCAGCATCCCCCTTTCCCACCCATTAAAGCAGAATTTTGGTACTTCTTGATGAAATTTTGCATACTTGAAGTTCAAAATAAGAGGACAATTACTGTCTACATCTGATTTCGTTTAAAAACATCCCCATCTCCCTAAATGAAGCTTCTTCACAGTGCGCAAAGTCCTGGCAACGCCGGGTACTTTGGTTGATATGACAAAACTGGATTACGCATTTGCCTTGAATAGGAAATGGTCCAGGTTCCAATCTCGGTAGCAACTAAAATATTTTATTGACAATTGTTTTTTTTTCTGTATATCTTTATAGTTGATTCTTTTATTTTTATTATAAGTTTTTTTATTTCCTGTGTACTTAAATAAAAAAACAGAATAATTACATATTTTAAAATACATCACTATAATGAGAGTACGAGTAATTATAATAAGCATAAATTTAAAAAAAACTGTAACAAAAACACGGAAAGCCATCATAAATAGTTTCTAAATAATTTATCTTGGAAAATTGTTTAATTAGAATTAAATTTAAACAGCTTTATAAAGAATCTTACTGAATGGCTTACAGGCAGGTTTACAAAAAATGTATTCTAATAAGAGTCCTTCATAATTCTTGTACAACTGCTTTACAAATTGTTGTTCTAGCTTACCCGTTTAAAGATGATTAAATTGTATTTAAAAGTTTTTATGTTCCTGTCAAAGCCGACCTCATAAATCAACATCGTTAGAATTTAGGAGAAATATAAAGAGATTTATGTTTATCATAATATTATGTGAATAAAATAATATCATTTTTATTTTTTATATATCAATCGTGATTTTTGAAGAACAAAACGAAATCATTGTTTTTAAAGAAAACATATTTTCATTTTTTTAAGTTCAGAGATGTTCGGGTTAACACGTTTCTCCGGATAGAAAAAGGTTATATAAAACAATATTATTATATTGTTTGAATCCCGGTAGAAACCAAATATTTTACGGTAAATAGTTTTTTTTTGTATATCTTTCTAGTTGATTAATTTAATTTGTATTAGAAATCAATATTAGAATATCCCTATCACTTACCATTTCGGAGGGAATTAGGGTTTTCCTATACGAAGTAGCAAAATATAGTATACCCTCCCTGAAGACCTGTTGCTACAACTTTATTATTCCTAACATTCCTTCTTTTTGTATCTAATTGTATCTAGCAATGTGTATTTTTTTCCGCATATGTTTCTTTCTATATATATATGTGTGGATTGGTAAATTACATCATCAACTGAACTGAACTTCAACAAGTCAATTAAAAGTCTCTATTGTGCTACACTTACGTTAGCTGAAATGTTTCTAATAAATGTGATAGGTTCTTGCAAAAAACAAAATTATCGTGCATTGAAAATAAAGTCGCTCAGTTTTTGTTTTCGGGTCGTTTAAGCATAACAGCTGTGACTCTTCAGTTACACGCCAGGCGCGCTGACTATAATAGAGGGGGTAATTATATTGCTTAAAGGAACCGAATTTTAACAACATTCATTAAAAGCTTAAAGAGAAAATTATCGATAATTTAATGATAGTAAAATAAGTATTTAGAAATAAAATGGAATTAAAATATATTTCAATTAATGCTTAATATCATATTTTTTCTCAAAACAACCAGTTTCTTTCAAAAGTTTAAGAAAATTTTGTTGATCAGTTTAATTATTTATAGTCTAACGGAATTCAATAGTTTTACTTTAAATTCACAATAAATCTAGTACCATAAAGTGAATTGTTGTTATATATAATGTGAATAATTTTTTTATTTCCTGAAATTAGTCTGAATGAAGACTTTCAATTAGAGCTTAGTTTATAATATGTTTGAGAATAATAGTTGAAAAAATATGAACTTCGCTGTATTTTACACAAATAAATTATATATTCATGTATGGATGGAGAAAAAATCAGTTAAAAAATTAAGAATATTTATTTAAAAATATGTTAAACACATTACTAGAAAACTATTATTTATTGTACTTCAACTTGCTAGGCACAAAGCCCCAGAGAGGTATAATAGAAATGCCATCCAATATTGGCAAAAAAAACATTTTTAAACTCTAGATAATTTTACTGAAAACTTAAATAACTTTTTAAATTGTTAGTAGATTGAACCAAAAAGTTTTAATAATAATTATGGAACAGTAAATTACAAAAGTTTTAAAAGAGATTTTGCACAAGATTTACGAAAATAAATGGTTAATTTTAAAATAAAGCCGTGTTGATATAAATATTGTAGACTCAGTGTTGAAATTGCCATGTTGCTCCCGACCTAAAGAGAATTATAATGTCCCCGCTTAGAGAAAAGTGTTGAACAACTTAGATTTATCACGGACATATACGAACGAGCACAGCGACATTTGCAACGAAAGAGCGGGGAAAACTCATCAGGAAATCGGATACCCCTCGAGGGAGACTCAGACCCCGTGATATAAATCTCGTGCCGGAAACGGAACTACTCGCCGGACATAATATTTGTGCTATATATCACGTTAATGCTACAATTTGTTAAGTGCAAACATTCAGAGAAACTGAATGTTAAATGTTTCAGTGGAATTTTTGGGAATCTGCGGTTAATCTCGTTCATAGATTACTTGCAAACTAACTCATGAAGATTAAACGTTTTGTTAGCTATTCTGCCGTGTATATTGATTCCATGCATTGGGATCCAGTACTTTGGTACGCACGATAGAATAGCCCAGAAAATTCTAAACCGAACTGCCGTGAAAATCTGAGATACTTTTTAAGACTTAGAATCGTAGTTCATTTATATGTGACTAATAATATTACATTAATATTATAAAATCTATTATTAAATTTCCCTTTAAATACTGGTACTGCGTATGGTGGTGTGAACTCTGTATTACTAGGCTCCCTCGAAACTCGGCAGATTTAGCAACTCGGCAGGTGACAGTTTATCTATGACTGTAGAAGGAAGCGCACGTGCGTCGCGTCACCGCCGGAACGATACATTACGTATTTAATTACCTTTTTTAATAATTTTAAGAATATGTCTAATTGGATATTTCACTGTATTAATTGATGCAATTAGGTTGTGTTGTGACAGACGACTTACATTTTTGGGTTATAAAATTACGTTTCCAACATTAAACTTTCTGCTAGTTTGATTTTAATTTTCATATTTAAAATTGTATGTTCTGTTGCAGTACATTGAATTTGGTAAATGTTTATTAAATATGTTTTATTATAATTCCAATATTATAATTAACTAAATACACGCATACACGCAAGTTATTTCTCCATAGGGGAGACAGATAAGATAAAGAGTCACAATATATCTTGGTGAACTACTCTTTTCTTGTTAACTTTCATACAGCTTCCAACAGGGATTAATGTCATTTACCTATCATATTAAAAATGATTGCTCATGCACAGGTTATATCTTGGGTTCTTTACTTTTTTTAAAAAATACATGTATTCTTTAAAAACGGAAACATCAAAATTCTTTTGTATCCATCAGACGGTATTTTTTAATGTGTTTACTCGCAAAATGTTCTTTCCGTGATTCTTTTACGAGTATAAGAAAGCATTATGGGTTTTAGAAAAAAAAAACGGGTATATATGTATATATTTGTATTTTAAATATTAAAGTTGAAATGAAAATATTGAATACAAGTTGATAAGATGAAATGAAAATATTGAAATGCTAATACTCGTACATATATTATAATTATTCTTGATGTTTCGATTTTGCGCTATGTACAGGCATAATTTTGTATCAAAATAGGATTAACTTATAAGCAAATTTTCTACCCACCCACCCAATCAACAATTCAATCAAAAAAGGTTTTTCTGTCAAGCCAACTCTAATATATTCTAACGGATTTTTTTTTATCAGGAACACGCTTCCTTTTTAGTCTGAAAAAAATCAGTAAATATCGGGGATTAATGAGGTAATATATTTAGCGATCCCAACAAACTTTGTTCATAAATATATACGAATTCTTGGTATACCATGTATAATATATGTGAATGTTAGATTCTCGATAGCTACTCCAGGTATGCTTGCAGAGTTTACAAAGTTCACCTTTTTTACATGAATTAATAAATACCACATAATTATCAGTAGCGTGTGACCTGGTAAAATGATATATTTTATGTAATGTATTTGTGTTGCTGTGATTCAGGCTGTATTTAAAACTTTTAACTATACCTGCTAATTAAATTATATTAGAAAAAGTGGACACATAATAATTCATAATAAATTCACAATTTGTACATTTAATTTATTCCCTACATCTTGCCGAACTCGAATTAATTGCGGAATTAAATCAGAATTAATCCAGACTATACAGAACTAATAATTAATAAAAGAGTGGGCGGATGATAACCTACTGTCAATTAATACTGAAAAAACATATTTTTTACAATTTGTTATTCAACAGAAAGATAACACTGAAATTAATATTAAAATTCACACCAATGCCTGTACTCAAGAAGACTTTTGTGACTAATGTTCATCAATTGAAGAAAAATACTGTATCTAGGAATCATAATAGATAACAAACTAAAATGGAAAGAACATATTACTAATGTTACAAACAAAATAAGGCAAACTGCTTACATATTTTTAAGACTCTTATCACTTACAAATCTGAAAAGAATATATTATGCATTTGTACAGTTACATTTCGAATACGGTATTATTGAAACATATAAAACTTCAATTTAACAATTGGAAATCACTCAAAAAATGATAATAAAAATTATTCTAAAAAAAAGATTATCCAAGTATATAACTTTCACAGATTTTAAAGTACCAAAAATAATAGTTATATAGAAAAAAAAATCAATAATCCAAATTTTCAAAATTAAAAGTTAATTAAACTTTAGAAGCGAATTCCGATCTACAAAATTTAGAGACCAAATTGATATTCCTATACTAAAATATACCGCAACCCAAAATCACTATATTTATCAAGGCATCAAATTTTTTAACAATCTTCCCATAACAATTAGAAACAGACTACTATCAATTAGTATCTGAAGTAAAAAAATATATACACAAACTAACTGAAACATAAATTATCTCGTATATACTCCTTCTCTATACACGAGTCCTACTCTCATAGAGAAGAAATAAATGTTAAATGAAATATATATATATATATATCCTACTTATAATTCTAAAATGTATTATATTTTATAATATTAAAACAAAATAATTAAAAAAATGTACGTAAAGTGCCTACCTATGATATTATTTTTATTTGAAAATTTATAACGAAACTTTGTATTTTAATAAATTATAAAGCGTTTTTAAATTAGATTAGGATGACCTTAAACTTTTAAATTCTATACAGTATATATTGATGTAGTTTGGTCTAATCTATTAACTGTAAATTGTAGTAGATGGATTGAGATAATAATGAGATTTATTTTATCACGGTTTGAAGAATTTTTGAAAAGTCATTCCATGCCGTAGAACAGAAAGAAGAAACTTGAAAATAAAGTCTGCTTTTTCTTCGCAAAATATTATTAATAATAGATGTGAGTTTTTAGCATTGTTAGACTTGCGTACAGAGGGACATTATATATTTAATATTTTAATTTTGCCATAATCGCTAGGCTCCACAATATAATAATGATACTGTTTCAAATTCGTATAATCCAAAAGTATTTTATTTTAAACATGACTAAATTTCGGGTAACATTTCGATTGTTTTTGAAAGGGTAGATTTTTATTATCAATATTTAAAATAACATTATTATTATTAATTTTAATAAATAAAATTAATACAGTTATTTTTTTACTGACCTTAAATATGATCTTTTTTCCATTATTTCTTTGTCGAGGTAACTGATGATAATAAAAAAGATCAAATGTTTTACAATGATACTCGTAATTACGACGCCAAACAATGGCATTATTTGAAAACACAACCATTAAAACCAAATATCCATAAAACTAGGACGTGTGTTAACAATAATCCACCCACACGAACCAGATAACGAGCTTCGATTTGTAATTTGAAAATGTACATGTACACGTGTAGAATGGCACTCAATGTTATTCGTTCCACCCTTACCCGGGGGCGCCTGTTAATACATTTACTGCCCCTGGTGTCCCCTGCTCGCTTGGGCTTGATTTGCATAACTAATTTCCTCTGAATCCCACCTTAGTTACGGAGATGACAATAAAAAACATGTTTTGTTGAAACTCATTTATATTTTTTTAATTGATATATCCAAAGTTATATTTATAATACATTACTATTCTAAAAAAATTCAGTTATGATTTCATATTTTAGAGACTATCAATGTATTTACGTTTACGCGAAGAATAAATATTTTACCCAAATAAAAATATGAAGCAAACAATATTATAAAAAGAGAATCGTTGTCTATACACTGAATAAAGTTTTGATTATATTTGTCATAAAAAAATGTCGAAAAGAAATAATCAAGAAAAAATATGATATTAAAAGTAGTGGAAAGACAATTTGAATTTAACCCGTACATACAAGAATTTGGAAGAACCTGATTTACAAGTTAGATTTCGTGTCTTCAATGTTATTTTAATATTTAATGTAGTGTTTTGTGTATGTTATGATTAAGGGTAATATTTTATTCACGCGTAGGATGTCATGCTATGACTTTGTCAACTTAACTCGGCTTTTTTTTGTACTACTGCTATATAATATTGCTACGTTTTGTCTGAGATTTGTTTTGAAATTTTTGAATATTATTTATTAAATGTTCATGTGCTCACCATATTCATGAATTATAATTTGATACCCCATCATCATCTTCCTTCTCTCCTGAAAAAGGTTATTCTCGTCTACTGTAACTAATTATAATTTTACATTGATTATATGTAAATAATATAATAAATAACACCGTAAAGATCTTAAAAAATCTAAATACATAATTTGTTGACCTATATATTGTTCAAAAAGTGTTAACGTATGAATGCATTTAGTTCCAATTCTTCGGAATAATAAATATACATGGTTTATTAACAATTTATAAAGATCAATGAAATGTACATATGTATATGTATAGACATAGAACTATTTCTAAGATATTATAGATGTCTCATAGAGACGAAGCTATTAGTTATTTTACGTAGGAAGGTTAGTTTGGAAATCTTGGACATCTTGAAATCTCAGCTTAGAAATACTTCACAATATTTTAAGTAAGTCCAAATCTTTGTACGAACCAATTAATGGGATTTATCCCCTGAGGGATTGTCATGAAAATATGATAGATGTTTCACAGGTCGTAAGCCCTGTAATGCCCAAGACTTCCATACTTAACATCCCATGTAAAATAAATAATAGCTTTGTCTCTGTGAGATATCTATAATATCTTGACGACAAACCCTCAGGGGATAAATCCCAGTAATTGGTTCCTACAAAGATTTGGACATACTCAAAATATTGTGAAGTATTTCTAAGCTGAGATTTCAAGCAACATAATAAATTAATTTTGAAATACAGAATGTCTATATTTCAATAATGTAGGCTACGTTTGATATTCAGACATGGTTCTTCATTTAAACGGAGGCTTTATGATGTGTGTAATTCTGTAAAATAAACCCTTCAAGTGCTGGAATGAAATAGATATAGCGATGAAATAACAGATTGAAATCATTACATTTTCTAGATTTTATATTAATTCTCCCTGTGAAAGTTCAAATTTATCATATTGAATGGTATTTTTCAATTTACTGCGGTCAGGTGAGTTTTCACAATATATCAGATATATTTTTATTTATTATCTTTGTTTTATTAACCACTTAATTGAGTTTAAAAACATCTACCGGTTTCGAAAAATACCATTTTTTTCTTCAGGATGTCATAACTAACTAAAAACATATATTGTTGTTTCTTTACCAGAATCTATTTAAAAAAAAACCACAGTTATTTAAGAAATAAATTTAGTACCTAACTCAAATTTTAAAATGGGACTCGTAGTAAAAAAAAATATATGAATTTTAACCACAAAGTTAATATTGCTAATTTTAAAAGTAATATATATACACCACTGCTTTTCAAACATTTTCATATTATATATAGACCCCAAATCTGAACTGAAATTCAAAGCTATCCAACATTTTTAGTTATTTTGTGACCCACTTTATTTACCGTCGACTATTATTATAGGTACATTTTATTTAAAAATATTAAAAAACTTAATTTACTTGCTTATTATTGATTTCGGGGTGTCAAAAAACGTAACAAATTTTCTTTTTTTACTAGTTATATACTAAAACGAAAGAACCTACGCATTACGAAATACGTAACTATAAATATCATTACTGTAATATGTAATATTTTTGAAAAATAATATTTTCTAAAAATAATTTATGATTTTTAGTAGATTTTTTCTTTGACTTTTGTAGCTACGGCAGGAGCTTCAGCATTCCAAGGGAGCTGAAGCACATAGTTTAAGAAGCACTGATCCATACTATCGTAGCTTTTGTATCTGATTTATACTATCGTATCGAAATAAAGGGTAGTTTGCATTTCAGGTAACTTTACTGCTGTTCTTTTTATATAAATGAGCATCAAAATAATATTATTTTTTTAATACAGACTATTCATTTTATAGAACTCCATTGTTAATTAACACAATAAATCAAACACAATTTTTTGGTTCTATATTTAATTAATTAATTTAATTAAATATAGAACCAAATAATCGTGTTTGATTAACAAAATAATGTTTTTATAATATGATAAATATTTAAACATAATTAATGCTTCTACAATACCGCACGCTAAAATAGTCGACAAATAACAGAAATAAAAAATTTACATCAAGTTTATTTTTTACTGTTGTTTTTTTAATACTGTAATATATGTAAATTTAGATTGAGTTAACAATATATACGAAATAGCTCTGAATTTATGATAAAAAATCAGAAAATATGTCAATTTAAATAGTCTTATTTATCAAGAATATATTTTTTTCTAGGTAGAATTTTTCCAAGCGAAGAATTGTGGGCAAAAAATGATTCTAGACCCATTTTTCATGACACACGCGCTTAGTTTAATTTGACAAAGCTTATGAGCCAGTTCCCCCGCCAGACTATCCGAGCAAACTTCTGAACTAAATCGGTCCTATCTTCATGTTATCACGTATTTGGGTCAAATAACCTACATTACGTTTTGTTCTTGTGTAGTTGTATTAAACGGTTTATATTTATTAATGATACTGTGTAAGAAATAGGAAATTATTATTTTCACACAAGCATTAAGCTTAGTTTGAAAATCGTTAGAATATTGGTTGACATGTATTTTGTATTTAAAAAAATATATATGAGTTATTCCACTTAAAAATGTATGCCAAATTAATTAATGAACTTGTGGAGGTTTATCGCTTCCGCAGTCATCATCATCATCACGGCCGCTGAACGCACCTTGCATTTACCGGTGCGTAAAACCAGGACTCCTAACAGCCGTAAAAGTACACCCGGTACCGGCGCCATAATAATTATGCGACCAGCAACCGTCCGGAAACGTCTTTCCAGTAAACTCCTTTGTGTAGACTTTTCACTGTACGGATATTTTATATATTTTATTTGTAACTGTGCTTAACAACAAATCTAGTGACAAACGTAAGTTGTTGCATCTCTTGTTCTCCAACCTGCTCCGGACACGGACACACTTATTCAACATATTCCACTATCATCACTAATAAATCAACACCTTCATATATCTCACATATCTCATAATCCTCTTTCCCCATAAACTGTTGCCAAATAACAATGACAAAACTGATTTCAAATTAATCGCCATGTAATGATTGCGTCATAGTCGTTTTTGACTTTCAATCATTTATTATTTACAAATATTCCCATTACTATGAAAGTGCTCTAAGTCATGTTTCATTCATTTCGAGATATTTAAATATAAGCCTTTGAATTGATCAACAAATATTTTTATATTACACATCATAATGTTTTAAAATTTATTTAGTCTACTAGATTTATAATTTATTTCAACATATAAATGTCGCATGTAGCTTATAAATAAATAAAAACTTTAAGGTTGAAATTACTTACTCTATTATCAAAATAAACACAAGCGGAATACCGTTGAACGTCGTAAAAATACACTGAATATAACGCTTCAAATTTTTCACAATTGTTACAATTTGCATCATATTATATTCGTTTAAAACAATGTGACGCGATATACAAGGCGCGTTTTTTAAGCAAGTACCGTTTCCGGATATTCCCGGTGTAACGCTGCGGTTGCGATGTTGCGCATGCGCAATGGTCTCCTTCATCTGTTAACTCACCATTTGCAACAGTTGAAGGAAACCGACATTCACATAGTATGGCCATCTTGTAGTGAGTGGTTGAAATGTTCAAGACATCAGATCAGCCCGCCGACTGTGAAATACGGTCTGTGATTCGTTTCTTGAATGTACGAAACATGAAACCAGCTTACATTCATCGCCAAGTGTGTTCTGTTTTATCCTGATTTGGTGCCAAGTAATAACCAATTGTTCCTTCATCCTCAAAGCCGTTCCTTGGTGCCAAGCATTGTGATGATGATGATAAACTCAAAGACGGAGTGCAAACATCGTTTTCTTCCCAGACGACGTCGTTCTATGGCGAAGGTATATAAAAATTGGTGCCCCGTTATGACAAGTGGCTTAATAATGGTGACAACAACGTTGAGAAGGAGTTTAAGGTGTGTAGCGTCCGAAGAAAGTAAAGTGTTGTAAAAATGATGTTGTGTTTCTTTAAAAAAAAAATCCGGCTCAAAAAAGTTCAATATTAGGCTTATTCTCTTAAAAATTCACAATTTATTGTGTTTTGGCACAATATCAGCAGTCTTATCTCGAAATGATAAAAAAGTTGGTTTAAAATTTAAATCATAAAAAATATTATACTTCGTGTAAATTTATAAATACTCCAAATAAAGAGAAAAAATCAAAATCTACGGCGTGACACTAACTGCGGCTAACATTAAATCTAAGGGAGCAATATAACTTTACCAGTGTGAAAACTGTTTATGATTATCGACAGAATAATAAATGCGTGAGAAAAAATTTAATACTGTGAATTATTATAAAATACATCGATTGTTTCTGATAAATAGTGAGTTTATTATATCAAGGAGCTGTATTTATTGATGGATAAATAATAATACTTTTATGTTTTTTCAAGCATATTTTCAAATAATATTATTACGTTATTCTCGTATGCCAGATTTTTAATGGTCTTGCTAAATATACAGAGAGTATACCACAGTTATAATCGTGTAGCGTAACATAATAATAGATGTCTATGTAGAATAAATTTCAAATTGATTGTGTGAAAATAAATCATTTTAATGATCACCAATTTAATGATGAGATAATCAGATTTCTAGACAGATACCTTAACTGCTATGCCATGGCTGGTGATGCAAGATGTATCTAAGAATGTTAACAAAATACACAAATATAAATAAATATTAGCGCTTTATAACATGTACATATATATTTTACATATTATGTAAAATAATTAGTACATGAACATAGATTTGTTTGATTATTACTCATACAATTTTATTTCTCATTTTCAGTATCAAGCTGCATTTAATACAAGATAAATAATTCATCGGGTTTTTTTGATATTAATAAAAGTAATTCATGCAATTTAAATATGTAGGTAGATTTGGAAACAAATATAAAAAATAAAATCACTTAAATACATTGCTCATTCAATATTATTTATTATCATAGTTTTAAAGGATTCACTTTAAAATCAAACAGAATTATCGAACATATCACATTCTATTTATATTCATTTTTAATCATAAAAAGTTCATTTAGTCTAATCATAAAAAAGTAATTTTTTTTTTTAATATATTTACTATTTTTCAGATTAAACTAAGCGCTTATGCTACGAACACTACTAACTTAATACCAGCCAGCGATTCTGTGTCGAGACAACTCGAAAATAAAGGGACTCGAGACTCTCGAATTTATCTTGATGTTATTAATTTTAAACAAGTTATTTGAGTTAATCCCATCTGACCATTATCTTACAGCAGGTAGTGACCTTGCAACGATCGGTGCATGTGTAAGTAGGTATATAAATATGGAAAGTTTCCATTGTTTATATGGTAAGCCATAAAAATTTACATTAATGAGAAATTAGTCCTCAGATATTAACTACTAACAAAAAAAATCTGAAGCAAATGGTTTTGTTTTCAAACAAGGAATTATGTTTCTTTGTAAAATATGATATAAAAAAATTAATTCATGTCATATTTCAAAACAAAATTTGGGAGGGATGAAATTATTTACAAAACCTTATAAGGGGACTTCAGTTGACTTTGGCTAAATACGTACGATATTGTCTTCCGATGTGTTTCTTCATTATTTGTTCTTTTTTTCTACTTTTTTTATTTTGTTTTTTAATTTAATATAATTCTTTGTATTTACTAATTATTATAGATATATATGTAAATTTGATTTAATTTAAAAAAACTACGAACACATTATGAATCAATAAGTTTTTCATCAAACAGTTTTTAATTTTAATAATTTAATAATAGCGTGTATTTTATTATACAAAAAATAATATATTTTTATATATATTATACATCTGAATATTTACTAAAATATATATTTTTATTAAATAAAATTCATGATCCCGGAAATTCTCTAAACTTTAAATTTTTTACTTTTAACTTGAAAATCCTCGAGTGCCGGTAATTGAAAAAAGTCTTGAATCCCGACTACTTGGTCCCCAGACGAGTGCCCTACGCTAGTATAGCAAATAAATCATTAGATTTTATTTTTTATTTTTAACATCTCATAGGTATTCTTGTTCTTTGGGACTAAAAAATATCTCGATTATGAAATGATATTGAACAAATATTCAATTGAATGTTAAATATTTTTTATATCTATTCCAGAATTTTATGTTTTGCAATTAAATATGCACATTCCGGTAGACAAATCGTGTGTATATATACTATTATACTTCCACAGTTATTCATGAAATATCTAAAGTTGGCAAATGTATAAGTAAACATTAGCTATATTAAAATAAATAAAGCACCTAGAAAGCATTAATTAAATTAACCACATGAACAAACAAGAGAAAGAGCAATTAGTCTTAAGTGTATATCCTCGTACAAACCTCGGGTACTATAACAACATTAATCAATTATTCGCGCAATTTTGTTCTACCTACGTCTTCTTTGACCCTTCATTAGTCAGGGAATTTCGATAACTTAATAAGTTCCTAACTAGTGGTAAAAGCAAATTATTGTTGTCTGAGATTCCCTGTCTGTGCGGGTCTGGACTTCCTGGCTTTGCAAACATGGCGGTTAATCTTGGCCCGCGGACCTTCCAAACTTCTTATCGCAAATAACTGCCAGCTATGTATTTCGCCATAAGCGCTTAGCTTAGCTTG
The DNA here is from genome assembly GCA_031772225.1 of Eubasilissa splendida. NCBI lineage: Eukaryota > Metazoa > Arthropoda > Insecta > Trichoptera > Phryganeidae > Eubasilissa > Eubasilissa splendida. Next base: position 23,115,365 of record CM062850.1, on the reverse strand, counting down.
TCGAGGATTAGAACAAAACGCTCTCGGGGCTCGGTGTTCAGCACAAGTGGGATTTTCGTGTTAACAGAACATGGTTTTTATACCGCTTATCTGGATGTCCGTCGATAAAACCCTTGTCGTCATTCTGAATAACAATATAAATTAAAAACACCTCGTACCATAACAATGTTGCCAAATACGCACCAATGATTCAAAGTATATTCAAAAAACTTAATAAATACAGTTAACTATGTAAATAAAAAAACACAATCCAATTTAAAATGTTAATCATCCAAACTGAGTATTTAAACAAAGATAAATCTTCCACATGTATCTATGCACAAATTTATAGATTTTCAGAATTCTCTACATTTTAAATTCTGTTTACAATATTCACAACACTTTGTTATCAAATGCAAAACTATCATTCTTGAATTTATGAAGTTCAGGTGAAATTTCCTAATATAAGAAATAATATAAATAAATTGTCGATTAGTGTTATCATATCAAATTATTGTCTTGTACCACTACGTAATGTAAACCGTTGATAAAAATCTTAAAACACGCATTGTATATCTACATATATATTAGAACATCCGCTTTCGCGTCTGTGAATGTCACGTAGCAACAAAAATGTTCAACAACAACAATATTTCAATAAATAAACAACATTGATCAACTAGGTACTTCCATACTATTAAAATTCACAGACGGAAGAAAATATTTTTAATATATAGAGATATTGATCAACAATAATACGAGTATATCAGTATAAATATTACAATTATATAGCTATTATATTTATTAAAATTATTAGACTTTATTGACATACATGTTTTTGTTGTAACAGAGGTGAATATATTATAATATAACACGATAAACATAAGATATAATTATATTGCAATTAAGTATATTACTCGTACTTTATTGGGTGAGATGGAGTAGACTCCACCTCTGATATGTACAGCTTTGTCCTGCCTACTTTGCTAGACTGCCGTCTGTTTTAAAGTGGCCAGTTTTTTTCGTACTGTTGTGTTATTTAATTCAAGAAAGATAAAGATTAAAAAAAAAATATATATATATATGTAGTGAGAGTGTCGTAAAACTAGTGAATTATTAGTGTAGGTATATTATGATTATGTTGGAATGTTGGACAGCGATGCTTCTGATTGTTCTCTACCCCAATTGAATCATATATTGGGTCCATATTTATATTATCTTATTGAAAGTGATTATATTGTCAAGTTATGTTATATTTTCTAATCTATTTTATAGATTTCTACATTTGTCCGACTCACACAGACATATATTGTCACCTTAATTTATAATAGGTATCGATAAATTACTTCAAGAGGTCATTCGATTTCGTTCCATAAATCGACGTGAGCTTGGTGTTTATTTTTAGCAGGTTAAGTGATGACTGGTTTACATTGTTGCGTTTAGTGCTCGCGCGTGCCGGGTTAGGGGGTAGATCCTCTCTCCATCCCCCTCCAACCCCTCCCAGAGGCCGGCTGGGTAAAACAAACAGGAACGTACAATAATGTGAGCACACACGGAGATTATATTTCATAGCAATATTGACGTTCTGGGTTGGCTGTAAAAACAGACGAATAATTTTTCACGTTCTCGATGCTTTTAAAGGTAAAATGGGTTAGAAATTTGGCATCTCTGCGTTGAAATAAAATAATATTTACATACGAATATATATTTTATTTTATTCCATATAAATATTGGAAAAGTTATTTTTAAACATAAAAGAGTGTAATATAAATATTTAAATATTATACGTTGCAAATGGTTGTCCTGTATGTTTGCGGTTCAATATTAAGCTTTGAATAATATTCGGAATTTAGAAGTGCCTCATATGAAAATATTTAGAATTTTTTATAAAAATATTTCTCTACATAACTCGTTCTTCATAAAATTATATAAATCAACATATTAAATTAATTTAAATAATTTTTGTATTTCTCTAATCGTATGCGAGAAGAAATTACTTATTTATTTTGGTTTAGCGCACTTGATTGTAGTTGCTTGCACACAGGTTGAATTTATGTTCCAAGCCGATTTTGTTTGGCCGCCATTTTAGCAAACATTTGTCAGTTCTCATTTGATAGTCGTAGAGAGTAATTTAATTCAATCTATTATGGAGCATTTAACGCATCAACAACGTATTAAAGTCATCAAAACATTTTATCTAAATAATAATAGCAATGCAGTAAGCATTAAAGGAGATCGCTATCGTCATATGTTGGAAAACTCATTGGTAACCGAATTTGGCCTGCAACACATGTGGTTTCAATAGAACGGTGCCACCTCATACACAGCCCGAGCTACCCTTGATATTTTGCGAAAAAAAATTCCCGGCGTATAATGCCAAAAAGTGATAATATCGACTGGCCTCTTTGGTCACCTGATTTGACGGCTGCTGACTATTTACCGTGAATATGCTTGAAAGGAAAGGTGTACGCCAATATGGCAACAATAGTTCTGATGCTACAGAACAATATTCGAAATAAAATTACTGAAATAATACGCGAAGTGTACGAGAATGTTATAAAAATATGGTTAAAAGTGCACGCATTTGTGCCGCTGCCAGACTTGGCTAATTTCATATTTCATACATAATTGTAATAAATCAAATAATCTATAAATAAAAACAAAATAAAAAAGTTATGTTTCATTTCTTAGCTATTCAAAAACAACATCGGCCTAGAACATAATATTCACCCTGTATACTAGAAAACCTCGAAAATCACAGTATACGTAAAAATCGGAAAGTAATAAAGTTACAAAAGAAATGCTTCATTGTGTTCAGCAACCACGAAATTCTCAGGAAATTCAGAGCTAAATATTTTTGAAATATTATCGTGTATTTCCGATATACCAATAATATGATTTTACGCGATGTTTTTTTGTCGTACTATTCCAGATTCGTCTGCTATGTATGAAACTGTCCGGAAATTCGATCTATTCGCAATTTACCAGCGTTTCGTCGACAACATCAGTCTCTTTTTTATTTCGATCTATTCCGGACCACATCTTCAATACATTTCTGAACACTTTATGACTGTCCATCATATGATCCATGTTCACAAAAATTGTGTGTATCCGAGTAATTACGAACATGATTATTAGCAAAGCTAGTTTTTGCTGCCGTCGGCAGTACTGTGCTAATTGATGGATATGACTATTTAAAATATAATTTAATACATCCACCTATATAACCTAAAATTTTACTTATTGAGCAATTGACGAAATATGTTTAAAAAAAACCTAGTAGTTATTGTTAAAAAATAAAGATTTTGTAATAAACATGATTATTTAAAATATGTATTATTGAAAACGTGAAAAAAAAATATGACCAAACATTTATTTTATTTTTCAAATACGTATTCAGATATATGTTTATTTACCACATCTTTAAGGTACATTAAAATATTTGTATTCTGGTATATAAAGCTCCATTACGTAGTGTTTTGAAAATTTAAACCAGCACTAAAAAACTTCAGAACGGGAAATTACCATATAAATATCGTTGAAATTTTCTAAAAGCTCCGAGAACATCAAATTTAAGGATTCTGAGGGAAAACTGAAAGGGTAATTATTTCCAGAAAGAATATGAAGATTCCTTTCTAAAATTAAGTCTTATTAAATTTCGCCAATTTTCAACTCACCCTTAACACTATCTGTGCCATAAAAATAAACAATCTAACAGTAGTAGATAAGATAAAAGAGTAGTAATTTGAAATATCAATTATTAATGCTCAGGAATTTGAAATAAAATATAATATTAAATTGTATGTATTTATATTGTTTTAGAAAATCTTCAATATCTTCGTTTGGGAGATAATCGCCTACACATGATCCCTTCCGACGCCCTCCGCCCACTGCACAGACTCCGTCATCTTGATCTACGCTCCAATAACATCACCGTGATCTCCGAAGATGCCTTCACTGGCTATGGAGACTCGATCACTTTTCTCAATCTGCAGAAGAACAGGTCAGACTATTTTTCATTAATTTATGTATATGAGCAAACAATTTTAATTTTCCAAATTTCTTAGAGTCTACGGTACTCTGAGTACTCTACATATGGCTAAACTGCCTTATCTACTACTGCAAGTGCATCAGCGCTAATCGCTTTGACACTTTTACCAACTACCTTATTTTTATAAACATCATATGTGAGTGTGCAAATAATTTATCTCTTAGTTCGTTTTATATGCAATATCCCTATGACCTTCTGTAAGTCATTTGTAGGTAAATTTAAAAGGAAATTAATATATTATATTGTAAATATGAATCAATTTTGGTTAAAATGTATGAATGAAGTATTTGTATATGTAGACGTTACCTTTTTGTTTTGAAGTTTAATTTCTATTATCAGAAGTTTGAAAATTGTAACACTAATGCAAGTTGATAGGTAATTATTAAAATTATTACATTTTTTTAACAGAAACCGTACTATGTACGTCTCTGCACTTATCCTAAGATGGGTTTTAAATGCTAGTTTTTGGATAATAACGTAGAATAAGATATAAATATTTAACAAATCATTAGACTAAGTCAAATTAAATACTAATTTAATGTATTCATTATAAATATATACAAATAAAATCAATTTTGTTGAAAAATATTATTTTTGCGGTACACTACCAATTGTGTATTTTTCATGACAAATTTTCGAACCCATATGTTACACTTTTTCAAATGAATACATCTGTCGTTCCATTATTTGAACGCCATCTACATTGTTTTTACGGAATCTCAAATACCTTTGAGTAAACCGACTGCAGACACCAGAATTATCAATTCATTTTTATTAAATTTTGGACACATTGATACAACTTGTAAATAACACAATTGGTAGAGTACCTTCCCCGGATTGAAAATAGAGATCCGGGTTCGAATTCTGGTAGCGCAAAAACAATATTTTTCGATAAAATTGATTTTATATGTATATATTTATGATTAATACATTAAATTAGTATTGAAAAACATCACAGACCTATGTTCAGAATAATTACAACATCACAATAAAAATGTGTTTTCCTTAATAAGTAAAATTAATTTGAAGATAGTGAATTATTGTATATGTAAATTATAAGTAACTGTATTTTATAAGCTATTAATAAAATTATAATTATATGAGAGACTTTGCTCAGATAATGAATTGGAAGAAAAATATAATCGTTTTTATCAAAATATTCTTACCTATTCTTCATTAACGGTACCCTAACAAGGATTAATGACAAAACCATAAATAAATGTTATAGTTTTTAAAAGATAATATTTAATTTGATTCAGTTTTTATTTTCATATTTGTTTGACTATTTAAGGTACAGAGTTGAAAAAAATATAGTGAGAATAACTACAAATAATTATTGTGTTTTATATTTTTGTTGCGTGGATTTATTGATTTTACAAGTATAATAAAGTCAATTGGGCTCCAGACGTCCAATTTATATAGTAGGTACCACCCTTAACATGGATGTGAATGCGACCAGTAGAATCAAATGGTTCTTGCGTACTCAATATGTATGCGAGATTTAATAGTTATAATATATACTCAAGTCTAAATGCCTACTAAATAAAAAGCCGACAGAGAAAATAGCACCGCAATAGCTATGTTTTGGTCTGGATTTGTTTTGAAAATAGGATATTCATAAATTGGTACTAGGTGAATGTGTGGTCCCTAAGTGCACGTATACATAATGTGATCCTGGCGGATCGATCCGTGTGACTTTACTGAGAAGATAAATTAACTTTAAATTTAGTCGTCAAGCAAGTATAAGTTAATGTAATTGTGGGCGTACTAATTCAGACTCGTCATTGAAACTAGGGATTTGGTGTTCACGACATTTTATAATTTCCGGAACACTATTGCCAACAGGAATTCCCGAGAATCGAGATCATGAATTTAATTTAATCAAAAATAAAATATATTTTAATAAATATTTATATATGTACCATGCCTGATGCTATATTTTAGGATATATTTTTATATATGCAAAAAAAATCATACAAAAATATTGATTTATAATGTGGTAGTAGTTTTTTAAAAATTAAATTAAGTTTACATATATATTGAATACAAAAATACATCTATAAAAATTACAAAACGGAAATATTTTTATAAATTCAAAAAAAATATATAAAAAAATAACAATTAATAAATGAATACATCGGAAAACAATAACGTACGTATGTGGCTAAAATCCATAAAATCCAAAAAAAAATAAAAAATAAAATGAAGTACCCTAATAATTTTTATCAAATAATTTCATTGTAATCAAATTTTAGTTCAAAAGATAAGATGAATTTATTTTTTTATATCACATTTTACAAGGAAACATAATCCCCCGTTTGAACAAATCTACAAAATCATTTCCTTCAGATTTTTTTGTCAGTAGTAAATATCAGAGGACTAATTTCTCCTTAATGTAAATCTTTATGGTTGACTATATAAATTATGGAAACTATAATTTTTTTTTAATATACCTTCTTGCAGATGGATCGCTCGCCACTGGGTCACTATCTGCTTTATGAAAATAGTCAGATGGGATATACTCAACTTGTTTAAAAACCATGTAATTCCTGGGTTATCTCGACGCAGAATCCTTCATTGTAATGTCGTACGTTTATTAGATGTTGCTCAGCACTGTGTTTTGTACAACATAGCAGCCGGCCATCTTGTGACAGTAGCATTTCGGTATAACGTATGATGAGGGATTTAATAACATTTTAAATTATACTGCTATTTTGTGGATTGGTAAATTATACCGTGATACTTATATATATATATTATTTGGTTAAATTTTGGTTTCTTCTGATGAAATTATATAAAGAATCCAAAGTTTTTCCGAGACCGCACTATTACACTAGTACCCATTATTTTACACGTAAAAGTAAAGACATAAGACGTGCTTGAAGATCACTCTTCCAGTGATTCAGAGGTTAGAGGTTCAAGCCTCATTCCAGGAGCCCAAAAAGTTAGTCCTATTTTCATAACACAAGCGTTTTGCTTTGTTTAAAAATATTAAGGATATTGACACGTATTCCGTATACGCACCTTAATTTGAAAAAAAGATTAAAGAATTTAACAATAATAGTGTGAAATTTATAATTATACTCTATTACTTAAAAAAATATTATTTTAATGTCGTTTGCTGAATCGATACCCATGTTTCTAAAAGGATCAAAATAATACATATCGCGTTTCAGTAAAACTGAATAAAAATATTCAATTAATAAATAATGGACGATTTGTTTTTATTCAATACATTTTTTCGATTTACGGCCCTGATTTATAACTGTACCCATTTTTTTATTTTGCTGATCCCATGATAATCTTTTCATTTCGGTATATATACATATACTATGTATTTCATACTCGAGTATATATACATATACTATGTACTTCTAATATAATTTTTAGTACTTTTTTATTGCTACCCAGTCTACGGACTGAAGTAGTTTTCTTTTTACACACTTTCATGTAACTTCCGCGCGATGTAAATAACTATTGATTTTGTCTCAAATATTCAGACGCTTTTCACACGTTTCAGTTAAAATTAAAGGCGTGGAAATTTGTAAATATATTAAGATAAATTCACGCTTTATTTGTAAAATTACGATTTTTAAGAATAAATGTCAAATTAAATCAAAGTAAATGTATTATTGATCAAAATGCAATATCCACTGGTAGGTATATAAACCGATGACACATCTATTGATTCGAAAAAAGTTCGTTACATTTTTTTCAGTGGCAAATTTATTATTTAAGGAAAACACATTCTTATTGTGAAGTTGTAATTATTCAGAACATAGGTCTGTGATCTTTTAAATACGAATTAAATGTATTAATTAGAAAGATATACAAATAAAATCAACCGGGATTCGAACCTGGATCTCTTCCAATCCGGGGAACGTGCATTATCCGATTATGCTATACCAACACAGTGGATTGACGACAAATTTTCGAACCTATATGTTACACTTTTCAAGTTATTACATCTATCGTTCCATTATTTGAAAGCCATCTACTTTGTTTTTACGAAATCTTAAATACCTTTGAGTAAACAGATAAGAGGCGCCAGAATTAACAATTGATTTTTATTAAATTTTTGACATATTGATACAACTTATATATTATTTAAGGAGAATATATTCTTATTGTGAAGTTGTAATTATTCTGAACATAGGTCTGTGATATTTTAAATATAAATTTATTGCATTTATTTATTGATTTTACATTATAAGAGGTAACATTTCATACTGGTGACCTCATATTTATTGTGGATATTGAAAACTCGTTCTTAGCGAAAATTCTGGTCTCTTTTTATGTTTCCAACTATTTGTCCTTAATGTGATTGAACCAGGCTAACTTCACAAGTTTGGCAACATTTAAAAGGAATTTACAAGTTTTTTTTTTTCCATTCCTTACGATTCTCTACACGCTTACTAGATATTTAACCCGCCCAATCGACAATTGCGATAGTGCTATCCAATTTAACACTCTACTTTACTACTTTCTACCTGGAACATCTTAAATATTTAATATTAATACATAAATTGGAAGCGTAACATTCTAACAAAAATCCGTTAAACATTTTACTGCTATTTTAAAAGAGAAATTAATGCTTGCAAAAAATATTTTGTTGGCAATTTTCAGTTTCGCCTTATTCTAGAGTATGTTCTTGTAAGCAACTAAAATAGATATATACTTATATTATATTACTTATATTCATTAATTCATTTACAAAGTCAATTATAACTTTGTATACCCATATTAATGGGCTTTAGATTCCGTCGTCGCTATACACTAGCCTGCATATCAGTCCGGAGGATAGAGCGCATTGTTCTGCTTCACGAAGTAGGCATTGTGTTATACCATAAGATTGATATCTAAATTAATATGTTTTTTGATAGCGCGTTTATGTCTTAGATAAACGTTATTGTTGTGTAAAGAGCTTATTCGAGAGGATCAACAAAATTAAATAAATTATTTTATATACACTACTAAAAATTTGATAAGTTTTTGATAAGCAGTAGATATATTATTATTGTGAAAAGATATATTTTGTACCATTTCTCTAAAATCAGTCTGCATCTAAAAGTTAAATACTAATTTAATGTATTAATTATAAATATATACATATATAATCAATTTACCGACTTTTTACAAACCGACTGCAGACACCCTGGACTGGATCTGGATCTCTATTTCCAATCCGGGGAAATAAAGATCCAGATTCGAATCCCAGTAACGCAAAAACAATATTTTTCAACAAAATTGATTTTATATGTATATATTTATAACTTAATGTATTAGTATTTAAAACATCACAGATCTATGTTCTGAATAATTACAACTTCACATTAATAATATGTTCTTCTGAAGAAAAGTTAAACAATGAAAACAGAATATTTTCCTTAATTTATTAAATAATTTTATTTACAGATACTTATGTTACTTTTTTTTATTACTTATCAGTAGATCTGAAGGAACATTTGTTTGAGTTCCGCTTTGTCGTGTTCGCGATTTTTGCGAATTCTAATGTATAAAATAACTAATAATAATCTAATGTATAAATAATCAAATATTATTTCTGTAGAATGGATTGTTTCAAAATTTCTTAAAATCTGAAAAAAATACGTATCCATAATTGAAATACAAAAAAACTTAATTATAATAATGAAGTAGAGTATGATTATGTCCCAGATTTATATCCTTGAAAAAAAAAATTTTAAGCCACACGGAAAATATTATTTTTTAAATTTACATTTAAAATTACGAATATTTGAGGTCTCAGCTTTACTTCGCGAGAAGTTTTAGTTTACTTTGCCAAGTTTACTTTCGTCGACAGTAAAGTTTTTAAAGTATAAAATGAGTTTGAAGCTTGAGCATTATTAGAATTTTTGACAATCCAGATAATATTATGACGAGTCCGTTAAAAATCCAGTGCGTACTCAATATTATAATCAGTAAATAAATATGTACGCAAAAAAAAACAAAGGTCATGTTGGACAAGATAAATTTATGGCACAAGATTTACAAAATATTAATGATGATATATAATGAGGAAAAAGTTGCCTCGAAGCAAGATGGGTACCTTCTAAAAACTTTTCATATTAGGCTGTTGGATGGTAAAAAAGAAAATGCTCGCAGGGGGGTGGGCAGTCTGATTCATAACAGTAGCACGAAAGAGAAAAATCATAAAGAATAAAAAAAACAAAGGAAATACAGGGTGAATATTATGTTCCAGGCCGATACTATTTTTAAATAACTGAAAAATAAAACATATTTTTCAAATTTTATCTATATTTATCAATTATTTTGTTTATTACAATTATATATGAAATATAACATTGACGTAGTAGCCGCCTCTGGCAGTGGCACAAATGCGTGCTCTTTTAACCATATTTTTCATAATATTCAGGCACACTTCGCGTGTTATTTCACTTTCATTTCGAATATTGTCCTGTCGCATCGGAATTGCTGTTGGCGTAGACTTTATCTTTATATACTTTAAGTATCTTAACGTAAAATAGAAAACACGAGGAGGCCAGTCAATATATCACCACTTTTTGGCATTATTCGAAATTATGGAAAAATTACTGGCAACATTACAAGCGTAGCTCGGGTTGTGTATAAGGTAGCACCATCCTGTTGAAACCACATGTGTTGCAGGCTCAATTAACCCAATTCAGACACCAATAAGTTCTCCAACATGTGAGGATAGCGATGACTATAAATGGTTATAGTATTTCCTTTATTATTTAGATACAATGTTTTAATAACTTTAACACGCTGTTGAGACGTTAGATATTTCAGAATAAATTGTAATTGTAATTCTCTACGACTATTAAATGCGAATTGACAAATATCTGCTAAATTAAAATGGCGGCCAAATAAAATCGGCCTGCATCATAATATTTATCCTGTATGAATGAAAAAATATTTTATGAACGATAAATATATAAATTTGCTAACATTGATTCATTTAAAATGAAAAATTATGTTGTTTTATAAGGTGTAATAAATAAAACAAAATTCAATATAACAAAGTGTAAAATAATAATAATAATGTTGACTTCAATATTTCTTCAAATCAATTCCTCAACAAACGACAAGCATGCATGAGAAGGTATTTGATTGTAATGAGAATGTGTATAAGAGCAAAAAAGTGTTGCGTTCTAACCTCTGTGCCTATCCCTGCGGTGAAATGGCGTGATGATAAGATAGTCAAATCAATTAAATAAATTAATACATTATATACTATTAGTCTACATGTTTCCCGTTAGAAGTGACCACGTTTTTATTGCAAGTTTCTCAAATACCTTTAATTAAAACCTGCTAGATAAATAATAAAAAATGTACACCACTGGGTATATTAATTTTTTAATAGTAAATTTTTTTGTGTATCTTTCCATGTTAGTTATTTTAATAAATAAAACAAAATTGATGAATTGAAATTGTATTTGAATACAATCTCAATAAATTATAACTTTCCATCAAAGCGCGATGGAAATCATGATATTTGTTGATTTATCATATCGAGTGTCTACTCTATGTCTAAATCCTATGAATCAACAATTACCTCTGATTGTATGTATGTAAATTAGTTGCGGCGAGCGGTAGGCAGATCTATCGGGATTGGCCATTCTATATCTGTATACACGAAGTTTTATAAGATATAAATAATAAGTCTCTTTACTTACCGTGTTTTTCAAAAGTCATTATGTTATTTTTAGCAAGGAAAAATAATGAAACGCAGAATTATACAGATTGATATTGACAAAATCTTACCAAGATTTTTGCAAACTCCATTTTCATAAATAACGCAAATGAATCTTTGCACAAATGGTTATTAAGGTTATACAAGATGAACTTTCAGACCACGATATCTTAAATATCACGTATTTATAAACTCTATATAAACGTAGATATATATTATCCAAAGGTAACTATTTACTTGGGTTGTTATCTAGATTTGCTATCAAATCATTTTAGATTAGTTTTATAAAGAGTTAATCAAGAGGATAAGCTCGAATAATATCCGCCTCTATAAATCAAACCATTGATTATGTTCAGATAATTATATATTCAGCTTGGTTTTACAGTGAGGTAAGTAATCAGACAATATAGATGCGTGAGCAAAATAAGTATTTATCGTTTCACCACAGGCTTATTCACAAAGCTAGGCCATACTCTGCAAAAAAGCGGCTGTTTGGATAAGGGAAAGGATAAGGGAAGTAAGGAAGCGGCGCGCCAAACGGAACGGGATAACAGAACGCCCGGCCGGTTCAATTGGCCGTGCCAGCATGAGCCAGTGATTCGTGCTCAGACGTCCGCGATGAACGGCACGGTGTCGATTAAGCTTTGTATTACAAAGATGTCACCCTACGTTTATCTCCTCATAAATCTGCAAGCAATTGTAAATAATTTACCTAGTAGAAAAAAAAATCATAAATATAAGTTAACTTAATTCTACGTTTCGATAAAGAACATACACATCCATTTTTATGGTAATACGTATATTCCAGAGTTTCGAATATAACATTTGCCAAATTTATATAAAACCTCCAAAAAATTTGAAGACTCAAAAGTTAATACTCCGTTAGTTTATCATTCCCACATGGCAGTAAGATAAATTAATGCAGTTTTCACAGCCTAACGTACCCAATGGTAAACGTTAGCTCTCAACTCAAACATCAACTGGTCAAAAACCATAGAGAACACCGCAGAAAAGATCGTGCCCTGGATATATGGAAAGGGGTAATAGGTAGGTAATAGACCGGAACCATTATATCTAGGTATGTAGCGACCGGCGATCTATGAATATGTTATAAAGATTGGTTTATTCGTGTTGATTTTAATTTAAGACTGTAAAGTTGATAGGTAAATATAAATTGTAAGAGGTTTATGTGAAAAGTTCAATGAACTGATAAGCCAATAAGTGAATTTATGTATATGGTATTAGCAAAAGTAGCGTGCCAGAGCATGAAGATACTGGATATTTGCTTTTTTCATATTTTCGAGTGATCTAAAGAATTTTCAAACAGTCAATACTACGACCTAAACATTTTATTTTAAACAAAAAATAATAATAATAACAGCACTGCCGTAATTTTATCAACGAAACGTAGAACCCGGGTTTCACATTAGTACCTACTTTATAAAAATTCATAAAATAAGCTAATCCTAATATATTTAAGTTATTAAAAAAATTTTCAAAGTCAATTAATAAAATGAATGGCGGATTAAAACCGGTAATACAAATATACTCATTGCCATTAAATTATACATACGTGTATGTACTAATTATTATGAGAATGTTATTTATATGGGCAATACAGTTTCATATAAAATTCAAAAAAGATCCAAAAAAAGGTGTTGGGTTATTTTATTCTAAACCGCAATGACTTATTTTATTCATCAAAGAAATAAAATCGAAGAAATTGTGTTTTTAGTTATTCTAAGAAGTTGACATTTTTGCCGTTGATCGTTTGTTTTGATTGCCGTTGTAAGTTAGGTCCAACGCGTGGCCATAATGTGTTTACAATTGTGTAAATAAATCAGTAATGAAAGCAATTTGTGTCCTGTATCGCATGTGCGAGCTCCCATAAAGATGAATACAAATAATGCCAAAAATTGTTAGCAGTTAAGATTATTTTTAATACATTTTAAATCCGTCAATTCTATTAGCACCACCGTAAAAGGTAATTTTTGACTGTTTTTTTTTTAATAAATGTAAAGTATATTTTATTATTTCAGTACATATTTATTATGGTCATAATTTTTGGACAGGAAGCGGTTGCGTCACATTTTAAAGTTACTGTTAACTATGTTGCTTTTGCTTAATAAAATAATTTTGAAGTAGTAAGAAAAATAGCTTCAATCTTACATTATATCAACATAACATATAATTGTATCACAATCTAATTAAATATGTCTCTCATATCTTTTCAATTTTCTTAAGAAGAATACCGATCTGTACATATAAAAAGATGTAATTTAGAAACAACATTTTTCATTTTTGTTTATTAATGAAAAATTAGTAACTGAGAGATGTCGCCTGAACATGCATATATAAACTTATTTAATTATGTTTTTAATATTTAAGAACGAGTCACCATATTTTAAATACGCGTATTAGGTTTAAAATTGTAAAAAACAGTTATAGGTAACAGCAGAAAAGAAATGTTGTCGAGTATATCCCCATGTCCCGAGAGTTGCTATTTATGCAGATATTGTTAAATGCAAATATGAATTTACTAATACTGGTCATATGAAACGGTTTCATCGAAATTATTTTATATATACATATTATTTATATCAAAACAAAATGTGGATCTTTCATTACTGATCACGCTGAACTCTATCAGAATATTGAACCATAATATTTATTAAGCTATACAAACTTATATATTTGTAAAACCTATACCACATTTTTAGTACATGGACAATAATGGTACATATAAGTTCAATAATGTGTATGATTATAATGAAATATGTGAAAATCATTTATTTTTTAAATATCCTGAGATATTTAAAAAAACAAACGATTTATTTACTTTTGAAACACTGGTAACTAATCATGATCAATAATATTAAAAAAAAAAAAACAATATATTTAGAAAAATAATAAGTATCCATATAGTCCGTATAGCCTATGTATTTGATGCTCAGTACCATATAGCTTAAGTTTAATCAAGCAATATTGAAAGATAAAATTTGTTCTTACTTAACTTTACAGTATCAAAGTTCTGCCAGCCATGGGTTTCGAAAACCTCAACTCTTTGGAGACCCTCAATCTCCAGAACAACAAACTAACCCATATTCCTGAGGAAATCATGGAGCCAATTGTAGACACACTTCGCGTGGTCGATATTATGGGTAAGATAAATCTTAAATTATATTAAAAAATATTTCTGTGTTATCAATTTTTACCAGAAAAAAAAGAAATTGATATATTTTCTTAAACATAAAATAGGGGTCGTTAAAAAATTATATACAATAATATACATCGATTACATAACTTAATACAATGTAATAAGTGCTTATTTACTGTCAAAACCTTAGGCATTATTTATATTAAAACTCTTTCATATTATAATAAAAAGACAATATTAAAAATGTTTTATTATTAATACAAATTATATGAGTCATCTAGAAATATATATTTAACGAAAAAATATTTACTCGCTACTGGGATACGAACAAAATATTTTTTCGGTAAATAGATTTATTCCGTATATCATTCTAGTTGATTCATTAATTCGTATTAAAATACCACAGAACTAAAAAAAATCAACTTCACAACAAAGATGTGATCTCATTAAAAATAAGTATTATTATTTATTAAAGTACTAATTTAACGTATTAATTATAAATATATACATATAAAATCAATTTTGTCGAAAAGTATTATTTTTGCGCTACCGGGATTCGAATCTGGATCTCTATTTCCAATCCGGGGAAGTACACTACCAATTGTGTTATAGCGCCAGTATTTTTCATGACAAATTTAAAGTGTTATTTTTTTCCTAAAAATATTAATAAAAAATATAATTATCTACTAAATTTCAAAAAATTATACAGCATACCGTGTCCAATTGAACGCTATCTCTTTTATCTTCTTATTTAATCTTAATCTATATTTAAAACAACGGTTTTTAAAATACTTACCTGATAAAATACAGGTAAAACAGCCGAAACCTCGTGATAATGAGACATAAAAGCATGGAATATGTAATTATAAAAGAAATATAAAGAATGTCTCCAATATTCCGAACTCCCAGTGCATATTAACTACCCAATTAAAAAATGAGCGTGTCTGAAAATACCTGTAGTCGTTTAATTGTTAATTAGCCCAGATAACGTTTTTGAGAGTCAATCGATTTTCCTCACTGAGTTGAACACTAAACCTATTTCCGTTTAATTTTGCCATCATTCCAATTTGTAATCGGCTTCCTGCAAAATTCTACTCAGCTAATTATTAATTAACCACCCAAATATTCTAATTAATTTATAAATAAACACTGTTTTAAGCGTAGACTCTATATGGCTTTAAGTTTTAAATGAATTTTACTTGAATTTTTTTTTAAATAGTACAGATTGTCTCAATTAAATGTATACACATGCGACAGGAGTTCAAAAATCGAGCGTCCATTACATTTTAAAGTGAGCCTATTGAAGATGTTGTACTTATTAATGAGGAGTTTTATTTCCAGAACATCTCCATTACCATCCTGATATGAGAACCTATTTTAATGAATATCTAGTTCAACAAATGAATTGGTCGAATAGATAAAATTCAATGTGCTCAAATTCTCCGGATCTCGCGACATTGCATATTTTTAAAAGTACGTAAAAGATAGGGCTGATGGTGCAAAATTGATACACATTCAATAATTAAAGACAGCTGTTAAGGTGCAATACACCAAAATACAACATTTTTGCCATTTAGGTTGAGATGGGTTATCAAAAATGCCTAGTCCGGATTTAACACGTTCAAACGTTTGCGGTAATAAAAAAAAAACTACGTTTATCTTCGTTGAATTGAAATTAAAAAACATAAATTTAGTTAATCAATATTTAATTATTTATAACACTTCTAAGTATATATCTATATATATTTTTAAGACATTCTTTATTGTGTATATTTTTTACATTCAAGTTAAAACTTACTTAACAATACTTAAATACTCATTGAAGCAGTTTAAAACTTACCGGATAATAAACATCAGATTTGGTGGTTTGTTTCCCAGTGATGTCGTATTTTGCAGTAAGATATTTCATATATTATATTAGTTACAATATTAATCATCTACTTTTGTAATAAATTTTTAACCCAAAAATATTTCTAATTACTACAATAAAAGGTTTCATCAATTTATTTTTCCACAACTGCAGTTTGTGGGATAAAAAGATTGGAAACATAAAATATTACCATAAATTTTTACAACTTTATTTTTGTAAAGATATACATATAAAATCAATTTTATCGAAAAATATTGTTGTTGAGCCACCGGGATTCGAACCTGGATCTCTTTCCTAACCGGGGAAGGTGCTTTATCCAACTAAGCTACAGCGACATTATTTTTAGCGACAATTTTCGACCCTATATGTTACCTTTTTGATATTAATACATTTAATCGTTCCATCATTTGACGGAGCCATCTACCTTATTTTTACAGAATCTCAAATACCTTTGAGTAAACTGATAGCAGACGCCAGAATTATCAATTCATTTTTATTAAATTTTGGACATATTGATACAACATTGAAAATTGTCGCTAAAAATAATGTCGCTGTAGTGCTTGATTAAACAGCCAGGTCTATGAACTTAGGTTTGTTTAAGGGAAAGCTTTATCATTGAAGGGCCTAGCTGAAAGCAATCGACGATAGCCGATGAGACCTTGACCGTGTAATGATCACCAAAAGCCGCGTAGCGGCCACTATTTGTCGCGGAATATGATTTCCAATTTTTCATTGTTAAATTTATCTTACAGTGATTATATCTTCAAATAATCACTAAAAACTATACTACGTAATGGTTGATGACCCCTTACCCGGCCATGTCTATGGGCGCGACTAGGGTCACCACACTATATTTCGAATGTTCTGCCGCGCTATAAATAATATAATATTCCGGCCTGTTTTGAAAATTGTTTTTAGGTTAAGATAATTTTTAAGATATTATATGAAAATCGACCTTTGATACACGCCATGTGCATGTTATCCGCCCCTTTTCTTCGTTAGTACATATATATTTAACTCATACTATGTACATATGGTATATTCATACCGCAGAACATATAATTATATGTATATATTAGTAGCCCACTGGCAACATACATGCTCTTGTATTTTGTAGGTATAATTATATTTGGAATCACATTTTCAAGTAACATTGTTATATGCCGTTATGGAAATGATCTATTTTATTTTAAATTGTAAAATTAGTTTAACAGTCATCTGCAAAAATAATTAAATAGATGGGCATTATACATTAATAAAGTTACTGTAATATTTCATTCTGAATTACTTGACAATAGGAAAATGTACATAAATAATTTTTAGCGCTTTATAAAAAAAAATATGAATACTCTTTAATAACGACTCTTTTATGTTACGCTATTTTTATTTATATCCTCATTTCAGTCATATATTATTTATGTACTTTAGTTTTTAATAACCGATAAAAGAGTTTAGTTGTATTTTATGAGATTTATAAAATTATATGAAATATATTTAGGGGTGATTCTCAAAATTTTGCCACCCAGTTTTCGATTTAAAAAATAGTGTTATGAAAATTATGTTACTTTTCGTCCAGGGAGTAAAAATTTGGTTGAATAATACAACACTACTCCTGCTGACGTCATTAACCTACCCGCAGTGCTGTGAGTAGGTTTAACCATGAAACAACGTATTCTGTTACGTATTATTCCTTTAATTGTCTTAAAAAAATTACATTGTACGTCATACGTAATGTCATACTAGAACTATATGTCAGGGTCATTAACCACCTATCGACAATCTGTACGTTAAAAGTAAATATAAAAATAAAATGATATTTTACAACTCGTCGTGCAGGGGATGATATAAGATTGCAGAAGTGTAGGTGGTATAATATTTAAATATCAGTGATTTAAGATAAATCAACATACTGCAACTTATCCCTCGATAGAAAACGACACGCGAAAAAGAAGATTAATAAATGTTTATATTAAAGAGAATACTTTTTTACTTTGAAGTTGCATTTTTCAGAACATAGTTATGTGGTTTTTATTCGCTACCGGGAAAACTAAATATTTTTTCGATAGATAGATTTTTTTCTATATATCTTTCTAGTTGATTCATTTAACATGTATTAAATGTTTATATGCTTTTAAAAACGAAAACATTCAATAACGTTTTCACACATTTTCACGTTTTGATTTTTGCGATGCTTGCAACGTATTACATGATGAGTATTACGGGAGAAACTGGTACAACATTTTTTATAATGTTGGCAAATTATACTAAACGTCCCTTCACGTGCACTCATTTACTCATGGGTAGGCTCCAGGGAATATAAACGAATAACGAACGATAAAACATTGAAAAATTTTGAAAATGTCGTAGTTAGACCGATACACACAGAATTCTGTAACTTCACCCAATACGATGTGTCGCTATGATATTATTAATATTTTTCCGTTGATTAGAAAGGAACGTTATTTTAGGCTACGCATGTACGTCCGAACACTTAAATATTATCTTCTTCATTGTAATTTGAAACCTTTAAATTTTTAATAGAAATATGTAATTCGAAAGAAAAATAAAAATTCTCATAATTTATAAATAAAGCGTAGGTTTTATTACGTTAAGAATATTTATAAAATATTCTAATCAAAATGACGGAAACAGAAGACCTGGAGAGACGAAACAATAATTGTTTTACGTTCAAAATGTTCAGAATAATCTGTTTGTTTTGAATTTGACATCTTCCATTCCTGCGTAGGCTTTCCACCAATTCTTATTATTTCGAGAAAGATAATTCCGATTTCCTTGAAATATTTTTTAGACATTGAAAATAAAATTATGATCCCGCGGGTTGTTGTGATGTAATAAATATTCATCAAGGGTGTGTCTTACAAATGTTTCTTCTTCAAAACCTTTGGTAAAAATGATGTTTTCCAAAAATATATTTATTTAACAAACTCTTCACGACGTTAATGATAAAATAATTGTAAAGTTCCATCACTAAAATTGGTTGCCAGATGATTGAATATATAATATAAAACTTAGTCGATTGTAGCAATTAAACTTTTTCGCTAATTTGTAGTGAAGCTATAATGTCATTGAAGCGTGATTAAATTGTTATGAATTCTTTGCATATTTATTATTATTATTTTTTTATTATTATTTATTTTTTATTTATTTATTTTAGCGAAAATACAATGGCAAAATAAATTCAAATTTAAAATATATAGTTACATACATACATGGTTTTTCTTTCGCTTACCTCTCTATAAAAGAGACCAGCTCTTGTGCTTGGAGAGGGAGTTGCACTACAACAATTTTATATAATACCTTACATATTCTATTCATTGTCCATTTGTGTGCTTCTGAAGTATTCTGTAATATTGTTTATTGTCCAATTATGTGTTTTTGAAGTGTTCATTTAGTTTCTTTTTAAACTCTTTTATATCTTTTATTCCTTTAATTTGTGTAGGGAGGCTATTGAAATTTTTTATCCCAAAATATATAGAATTTTGCTGATAATGTTTGCTAATTATATTACGGTCTTTACGGAAATATGTGTGACCCTGTTTGTACCTGGGTAAAATTTTATTTCGCGATATTTGTAACATTTTTGTCACAACTTATGCTTTATATGCCAGATTAAGTACTTTTTAAACTTTTTAAAGTTCTGATAATTATAAAATTCTACTTCTTCTTCTGTCAATTTTGTTTATATGTAAAATCAAGCGCATTTTCTGTTTTTAAAAATATTGGTGTTTTTCTGTCATCAATTTTTTGTTTCGACAGTGGCGGAAGACATTTTTATAAATATAATATTATTAATATGTTTAAGTAGAAAAACTAAAGAACAACAACTTTATATATCCATACACATGTACATATTTTCAGCAAATATTTTTTTTCATAAAATAATCGTAAATTTTACAGATAACCCGCTGATTTGCGACTGCGAGCTCCGCTGGTACAGCGACTGGCTGAGCGGCCTCAGGGACCGGGACGACGAGATGATGCAGAAGAAGCGGACGCTGTGCACCATGGCCAGCGAGCACCGCGAGTACAGCGTTCAGAGCATGCCCACAGAGCGGATGGCTTGCGTGGGCAAGCGCATCGCCGGGCGGACATCGGCGGGCCCCGCGCTGCGGCCCCTGCCGCTCCGCGCGCTGGTGGCCGCGGCCTGCCTGGCCGTGCCGCTCGCCGGCCAGTTCTCGGCCGCGTGCCTCGCCGCGTGCTTGGCTTAATTCCGAAATTAGTCGAAATATTACGCGAAATGCACAAATTTGTAAGTGCTACCGTATGGCGAATGATATTGATGTAAACGCTAATGTATCATTATTGGATTTAAGTGCTATGTACCTTACAATTATTACGAGCTTGGCTGTAAAGCAAATCACAAGATGTTGTTGATTGTTGATAATATCAATATTAATCAGAAATTTCGTGATTTTTTTTAACACTTACAGCCCAGTGGGTCAAAACAATACACGTCCGGCGGTGGTGGGTCATTTTAGACCCACCTCAAGTTTTCGGTTTTTCAACCGTTTTGTGGGAGATTTTTTATAGATATCTCATTTTAAATATGATTTAAATAAATGGCACGATGTGCCGTAATGTTTCTGCTAAAAAATTAAAGTTCAAAATTAAAAAATATTACGAATAATGTACATATATATTCTCACGCATCAACAGACGCCCTACACAGCCAAAATACAAACATCTACTGAGTATGTGATCTACTCATCGGAACCCGAGCAGGTAGTGTCATAAAACTTACAGGTAGGCGCGACGCCCCTCCAATAATTATATTACTGGCATTGTCTAGAGGCCGCCAGACGAAAATTAGTCAAAACAAATACATGGATGCATACCTGGTATCCTTTGTCTACCCGCTCAAAATGTTGACAA
Organism: Eubasilissa splendida; assembly: GCA_031772225.1. NCBI lineage: Eukaryota > Metazoa > Arthropoda > Insecta > Trichoptera > Phryganeidae > Eubasilissa > Eubasilissa splendida. The sequence goes on along the minus strand of CM062850.1, from coordinate 23,093,722 downwards.
TATATGTTTCGGCGCAAGCGTTGAGATTCAATCCGACTGTCTTGGGTCAGTTTTTGAGCGTTTTTCCACATTTTTATCAATAACTCATTTAAATCTCGTCCGATAACATTTATTTGTGTGTCAAATTATTTGAAAATATTTAATAAAAGATTAGCTAGACGGAAAACAGCATTAAACGAATATTTGTACCGTAATTCATATTTTTACAAACACCCGGGTCAAATCTGACCCACCGCCGCAGAGTATGTGTTAAAATGATAAACTTTTTTCAACTCAAGCCAGTACTCAGATTTTCATGACGCATGAGAAGAAATTGTGGTAGGTTCATTGGATTATTATCTTGATGGTTAACGTTTTGGACATCTGTTGTGTCCAACCATCACCAACCAGTCAGTTAATCACATCGTATTCTACACCAGATGATAGGCCCCGCAATGAGATTCGACCCAGTAAACTGATTATGATAATTTCTTCAAACTATTTTGAGATATTTTGATTAGGCTCATCAGTTTCTGCCTTAGTAAAGTTAGCAAAAAACATCTGAAAGTCAGCCTTTCTTAAAGTTTGTATCATTCTACGCGGAGACTGAGAAACCTGGCCTCTACATTTTAATTGAATTACATAATCATACTATGTGCTCTTGTGTTTATAAAATAATACCTAAAAATATTTAATTGACTGTCGCCATAAGAAGTTCATTTGTTCATAAATATTATATCATATTTGATTATCATATAAAAATCATTACATATCTATTGAGTGGATTTTGGTATTTTGGATCTATTATTTTAATACTACGAAATATTTCATTTGATATGTATATTTTATCAATAATTATCTGCTTAATATTTGCGAAGTAATACGATCCACGGGGCTTATTAAAATGAAACGAAATACAAAAGTATTAAGCATAAAATATACTCACAATGCGGAATATCTGTACTTGGATTTCATAGAATAATATTATAATACAGCCACTGAAAGCTAATAAAGAATATGTTTTGAGGATCATGAATAATACATATTTGGAGTAAATTCTACATTAATTTATATAAGAATAATACGATCAAATATTACTGTATCATAGGATGTGAGATTAAAAAGACGAAGAATCAAACTGAAATTTGACAAAGCAACCTCGTTTACGAACCTTTTTTGATTTCAATTTTAAGTAATGAAATTAATTATCTATATTCTGGAATTGATTATGTATCTTCTTTAAAAATACCCAAGAAAGTATCTATTTTTATCGATTTTTGAGATCTTATATTTTATAAAATACTTTTTGAATTTCTTTTCAAAAATAAATAACTTTTTATATTCTATTACCTATTCTATTTTTTGGATTCTATTGAGAAATGGTCACGTCAATTTATTGTTCAAGTGTCAGGAACGAAAAATACACGTGACCAAATAATAATATAATTAATTTAATAATATCCCATGTTTGGTGAACGTCCTGTAGAATAACAACAGACACAGCTTTATAGTTGTATAGACGTTTTCTATTTTTATTTCTCAGAATTTATTCCAAATCAATGTATAGGTGGCGTTTTGTAGATTACCGTTTACTTATTTTAGCCTTTTCGCAATTATTATATGACGTCATTGGTAAAGAAATAAATTTCTTGAAATAGATCATGAAATATTGAGAACAATCATAAAAAAACAAACACAGGGTGTTTAATTTAAATATTAATATCCCTTGTAAATCAAAGGAAATGGAAAATATATACAGGGGGAGTCGATACATATCACGTGTATGTCTGAAACTAAATATTATTAACTAGCGTAATATTCGTATATCTACATATTTTATATAATCAAATGTAATTTTTTGAAAAACCTACATTACTTATATGTATTCTACGCATCAATTTGTTAAATCGTATACCAAATCCCTATTTTAGTATAATATGTATAGGATATCATGTTATCGTGTAATCATATCGCAGTCATATCATTAGCAGAATAATCTAAGAAACTTTAATATTAAGCCTGATGTTGAATGGTACATGAAGAATTTGTTCAGTAAAAAATATCATATGTCAACTATAATATTCAACAATTGTATGTATTCGCTTGTTGCAATAACTCAGCTTGATTGTTACATTTCTAAAATAAAAATATATTGCACCTTAAAAATTACATATCGCCACCAAATATTATAGCTCGTGCTCGTTTTTTCTTATTTGTATTATTCATATGAAAAAATATTTATATTATTTTATCTGTGTATCAACCGTACCAATTATATTATGAGAAGATATTTCATGATCAATCTTTATTATTAATAAAATTAAGTAATTCATTTTTTTCTCATATTGTTTTTCCTTTTAAATTTTAATTTATAAATCTCGCTTGCAAAATAGGTTTTTATATTTAAAATGCATGATACTAAGTGTAAGGCATTTCAAATGTTTATACATTTGAAAATATTTTTTTCTTGATAAATTTAACGTTATATGCATGCAATACATAATATTTCACATATTTAGATTAAAACGTGCTATTTTAAAATAATTCCCATGTCGTACGTAAGTATCTCTCGAAGTAGGACTTAACAAATAATGTCGATTGCGATCGATACATACGTTAATGGTTTTGTATTTTATCGTTGTTTGCATATTCCACCTTCAATGGCTTAATGGATAATATTGACATAATTACTACATTTCCAAACCGTAATACCAAATTTTGCTAAGAAATGTGTGATATATATGTGTTGATTTGAAAATCTGAATATTATTACAATATAATATACCTAATACAAACCAATGATCCAAACCAGTTACGAGCAGATTTGAGAAAACTTTGAAGTTAGTTGGGTACGAGTTTTAGTCCATGGCGCTCTAGCGGCAGTGGAATGAACCACATTATACATATCGACTCGGGCGCCTCGCCGCCGCAACATATCATGCGCAATATTTTCGTCAAAATATTGTGATTTTAGTAGCTATATTAATCAAGCATGTTATATTTAGCATTAAAAATTATTGAAAATAAGAGCCTTATAATATATATACAGCCATTTTTAATCAAAATACCGTATTTTTATTTAGATGTATTTTTTAATGATTTATTTTAATCGTTAATTTTTTAATAAATTTCGGTATGTTTTCAAATATTGGTAAAATTAAAATGTTCTTTATATTATTATATACTATGTTATTATTAAGTTTATTATCATTAATTTCACAGAAGAATGTATAGGTTTAGGAGATTGTGAAGTAAGGAAGGTACATACGTACACCGCTGTTAGATACAGTATAGTACCGTTGTGTTTCATAAAATTATTGATGTTTTAAAAAATAGTTACTTATAAGGTACATTAGTCTCATTATTGTAATTAACATAAGACATAAGCTTCAATGCGTGCTAATTTCCTTGATGTTAATAAAATGGCTGTCTTCAATACTTTAAAAATGATGCATCAGTGTTTACCCTCATGCGAGTGCATAAGTGTTGTTCAAAATAATATTCTAGTTGTTGTTATCACTTTACAATCTTGTCTCTTCATTAAACAAATATCTATGTGTAAATTTATAACTGTAAGTTAAATCAAATTAAAAAAAATCACAAAAGCCTTATATTTATATTTTATTTATTAACCCCTTAATCGTCCATCACGTATTTATAAACTTCCGGAATCCTCCAGTATCCTTTCAATTAGTATTTTAAATTACGCCTGAGAACTTTTAATGTGGCACCGGCTTCATCTCAAACGCATCCACCATAATTCTTTATTTTTATTTCAGAGTCTACGTCTTACACCGTATAGTGCTACGGGAAACACAAGGTGCCATTAATAATATACATCACTTATCTATGGTAATTTTTTTAGTGTCGTTGGATTTAAGGCGGACTTAGGGCGGTATCTGACGCCATACGGCAGAGTTACGGTAGCTGTAACACCCACCGTAATCTTCAGGGCGCACCCGGCATACGCGGTGTCGATAGCTTCGTAGGTCGGTCGACAGAGACGGGTGCAGTAGAAGCTCGAGAGACGAGCTCGATCCATTCTACTCTCGTGGATAGGCGTGATCAGCAGCATCTCCTAAAGTGTCTCTTTTTATACTATGATACTTCATATATTTAAATTTACGTACTACCTGTAACCTTATTTGTCTACAACCAGGAGACTTTAATAAACTTTAAGACAAGACCCAAGTAATGTATCTTGTAAGGTATGCGGGTGTGCGTGCGCAATTCGGTGTCACAGAGCACACTAAAAAATATAGCCCACGCACAATTTTTAACAAGACTTTTACTTCATATGCTATCTTGTATATAATCATTTTGGACATTGAACCACTTTCTGAGGTAATACAGCCAAGATATACTCTTTCTATCTAATCTTCCGCTGTAAAAAAATATATTTTTAAACAAATAATAGATAAATAAATATCAGATATCTCATAGAGACGAAGCTATTTTTATTATATTCAATGGAAGATATATAGAAATATGGGGAAATTACAGGGCTTATGACCTGTCTTTGGCTGGATTAAGTGATCACTTTACACAATGTAACGTTTAGCACTTTTTTTTATGGGCACACCGTGATCCAAAATTAGAGGGAACATTGGACCCAAGGTATACTTCACTATAAATTCATTCTGAATATAGAAGTCAAATAATTATATCTGTGCCTGGTCCACCTGAGCCAACTGAGTACACCGTTTAAATAATAACTACCCTGAGACTAGCCATAGATTTGCTAGTATTTCGCAAAATTGTGAACGTGTCACGATCGACGTCAACGTGAGATTATTTTACTGATAAGGCAATTTTATTATGAGAATACGTTAATACATGATACCTTTTAGGCAAATACTCGTACATATAAATACCAATAAACGTAGATATTTATTAGCATATGTACCAATCGTAAGGTAGAATGTGGCATTTTATATATCATATAACGATCCAATCAATCAGCCATGCTTCATATAGTCAGCTTACAACATTTTACGAGTGAATAATTTGTAATTAAAGCTCTTTAGGAGAAATATATTAAAGTAGCATTTTTAAAACACGAGTTCTGTGGTATTATAATACAATTTAAACTAATCAACTGTGAACTTAGTCTATTTTCCGGTGCTCTTTTTTTTTATGTCTGTAGAGAAAAATTACAAGAACGTGAGATCAAACAAACCAAACATTGACCAATCTGATGGCATTCATCCCCATGCACTATTAATATTAAATGACATAGAGAACCTGTTAGTAATTTACTGCTGTCATAGAAACAAATTTATAATTTGTTCGCTCTTTATCTGGACCGAGAAGGAGCTAATGGAGCCAATTGTGGAGATAAGCCCGGATGTAGTATTGTGACTACACTGCGTGATTATGTATTGATCCTCGGCAGATGGTAACATCGCAAATCCAATCAGTCACCTAGAAAATTTCGCATTCATATAATTTCCACACATTTTCCAACACTCTGTCCTCGACATTGAAACGTTTGACAATGTATTAAGTTAAGAGAAATTATTTAGCAAAGTTGTTGTAGGTGTGGATTGTATTGTAATTTTTAAATTTAAATTGCGTAATTCGGTGCAAATGAGGCTGCAAAAGGAATGCGGTCAAATCATCAAACCTTGAAGGTCAATAAGAAAGACAGGTAGGTACCTTGCCCATCTAAATATTACAATATGTTATTTATTACGATTAATCCTTAATTATTGACATTAGAAAATAAGGTATTTTTTGGTAGAATTTTATAAATCTTGAAATTTTTTCGTCGTTCGAAATATATTATGTTTCACATATTATTTTAAAATTGCTAGTTTGCATTATTATTAAAAATATATATAGATTAAGACTGTTTCAAAAAAAGTTTAATGGATATTTTTATATATTTTTTTTACATTTAAAAAAAATACGAAATACATGTATTTCTTCCGACTTTCGAAATCGTGTGTCTAATGGTGTCTTGCGATCATCTGTCTGGTTTTTCAAATCTTAAATGCTTAAGCGTAGCTAACTAAGAATCATGAAGGTCTTTGTTTATATTTTCTAATATTTATTTATAATCATATACCTGTACCCAGATATATATTTAATTAATCGTTTAAATGTGTCATGTGTTCCAAATAAGGAAAACTTTTTTTTAAAAAAGATTTATAATTTACGATATTTAATTTATTGAATTGAGACAAACAGTAATATACTATGTTAATAAAATATAAATAAGTGCTGTTTAATTTTTTTGTGCAAATTATTTAAAAAAAAATTATTTATTTGGGTCGAACACATTTTCGTTGTGAAGTTGCATTTTCAGAACATACTTCTGTAGTATTTTTAATACAAATTAATCAATTAGAAAAATATACAGAAAAAATCTATTTTATTGAAAATTATTTTAGTAACTTAATGGTGTGAAGAAAATTGCTCGCCAACATTTGCTCGCCCACAGTTGCTCACCCACAATTGCTCACCAGGAATGTTGCTCGCCATTTGTTGGTTAGGTTAGGTTAGGTTTATAGGTAAATAGTATTTTTGTATAATTATAATTATATTATATAATTTCAAACCCCAAAAACTTCAAAACCCAATTCTTAATATAAAATTTCAAATGAATATATGGTGGCGAGCAACATTCCTGACGAGTAATTGTGTGGCGAGCAACTTTCCTGGCGAGCAATTGTGGGTGATCAACTATGGGCGAGCAACTGTTGGTGAGCAGTTTTCCGGTAATCCAACATAATGTATATCCTAGTTAATTTCATTTTTTACTTCCCTTTGTTCCATCATTTGGAGTCAGCTCTCCTTATGTACATGCTCCAAATAAAAATATTAAATTTTATTTTATTGATGACGCTGTAAATATTTTATAATGTTAGTATAAAAACTTTAATATAATTGAATCGTTAGACAATATTACCCGTTTTGACAAAATATTTTTTTTCGTAGATTTTCATTTCTCAAGGCTTCGGCAGGACAATGGAATCAGATTTTATCAGGAGTCGTTTGCGTTCTGGGATTTACTTTCATTTTCACAGGAATGCTATTTTTCACACTAAATGAGATTTCTGGGAATGCCGAAAATACTACAGGACTGGAGGACTACTATCAACACCGAGCTGCACCCGTCACCAACCTTTGTAGCCTCATAAGGTGTACCATAACTTGTACTGGATTTGATCTTTCTAACGACTTATCTATTATTTTGGAAGGGATTTATCAAGTAAGTTAAAAATATTATTATTACAAATATTATTTTATGAGTGTTCAAATTTCGATGTCCAATTAAAAACATGGTAGGAAGCTAGATAAGCACTAATTAGGTATTTTTATTATTAAAATAAATGCATTTTGAGTACAAGCGCCTAAAGAAAAATTAACTGCACAAATATTTATATCGTCATTGAATCCCAAAGGTAAATACATCTTTGTATATCTATCTATTGAGCTCGTAAAATCTGTAGGATTTTAAGGCCTCTATTATTCAGTAGATATAACATTATAGTTCAGTTTCATAAACAAAAATGTATATTTTACAAAAAAAAACTGTGAAGAATTTATTTATTTTGAAATAAAAATAAATGGAACGTACTTATATATATTTTTGAATCATTTTAAGGATAGAATAGATTTTTTATAATGAAATAAAAGTCAATATTCTTTGAAGCAGGACTAGGCGGAGCATATACTGACGCAGTTAATTTGTTGGCTAGAAGAGATGACGTAATACTTAGTCACCCGATTTTCTGACGTACATACTAGTTTATTCCTTGTAGAAAATCAGAATGATACGCGTGAAATCATTTTACATGATGATTGTATTTCCTGCATTAAATTATTATAGAAGAATTAGAAAAAACGGATTTTTAATAAAGTATTAATGTATTTATATATATATTATAAGTATGAGAGAACTACCGCTTATGTTATATACATTTCGCTTCAGTATCCGGACCATTTTTTCTATCCATCACGAAAAAAATACATCTACTATAATACATTAAAAAACTAGTAGAGAGAGCTCTGAATGTAGTATTTACTTAGACGCCCGAACATTTATTTATTTATTTTCACTTATGAGTATGACACTTATCACTAAAAAGGTGATAAAATAATTTTATTAGAGATTAGTTTTAACTCCAAAACTGCAAAAAAATATGAAACCCATTAATGTCAATTAATTAATTGCTGTACGTATTTATAAACTCGAACGTTGTTGTAGGGTAGACGTCTAGTGGCGGGACACGTGTTCTTTGATAACTCTGATATTAGTGAACGCTGGCGTGTCACCCAAAACACTGAGGCGTGTCATATGTTCGCCATCACTGTTCTAGACTATAAATATGATATTTACGCCATTAGAATTATGCTGTGGTATATTGCGGTTTGACTCTCTAATAGATTAGGAAATAGGTCGTCAGTGACGTAATTTTACATTAGTACCTAGGAGAAAATTTTGTTTTTGATTATTCTCTATTCTCCATAAACAATACAGAAAATTTAAAATAATTTTATTCGAATTTCTAGAGAATTTGGAAAACTTTTTAAAAATCATTTTTTATTTGCTTGTTATTCAAAATGTATGAATGTTACTAGAGAAAATGTAGTAGACAGTTAATTTAGCATATAAATATGTTGAAAATATGCAGAATTATTAACATACTCGTATGTTTTAAAAATTAAACATTTTCTTAAAAATTAGTCAAATCAAAGCCGATAAAACTCAATGCTAAAGCATTTTTCTATTAGTGATACATATAAATTTGTAAAAATTATTCTGTTTTTACATACCAAACTAATAATATAATAAACTGCTTATATTATTTTATGAAAATTCTAAAAGTCATTTTCCCAATTGCACAGATATATTAAAAAATAATAATTTAGAAATTCATAAAAAGCAACAAAATTTTTTAAAAAAAAATTTAAGCTGGGTGGCCGCGAGTTTCTTAGATTTGACGGTAAAGGTCAGTATGCAACAGTTGGCCATTCTACTCTGAGTACAAAATAATGTAAACAACGAATGGCTTTACATGCTCCGCACTAATTTTGCTACATTTTTATTATGTGAGTTTCAAGAGAAAAGATTCAACCATGTTTTCGTTTCACGTCAGCCAGGACTAACTATAAAATTTCCTTGTTTTACATAGAATATACCCAATAATAATACTAGTATAATACTATCAACCATTATTTTTTGTGATTGAAATTTTTTAGCTTTGACTGTTCATAAATTAATAATTTTATAATATTACATGTGTCAAATACAACAGTTTCGTTTAATTTCAGGAATCTATTAAAGAAAACAATTGTAAAACAGAATCTACAGAACTCAATTTGAAGAACACGATATTTAAGAACAAAACCCTCTCTCATACCTGGATTCAAAATATATCATTTCGTTTTGGAATATTATCTATCAATGGAGGACTAGAACGCATTGCGCCAGGAGCCTTCATCGATGGAGCTTTCAGCGCACTGAAAACGCTGGAACTAGCAGACTTCTCCTTTAGTCACTTGCAGTCTGGGGTTTTCGACGGTTTGAGCAATATACAGAATTTAGTTATCAAGGGTGGTACTATTTCTAAAATTGATAACAATGTATTTGAACCCATTAAATACGCTGACAATTTAGATATACAAAGTTCATCTATTAACTTGACCCTTTTTACTGGAAGTGAATACTTGAACAGCATGCAATTGGTTAGTATTTCATATGCAAAAGGAATGGAAATTGTAACCAAAGAAACCTTCGCTGGGTTGAAATCTGTTCAATCGCTATATTTGCTTAATAATGGTATTGATGTAATAAAAGATTACGCGTTCGCAGGAATGGGTAAATTGAAATTATTACACATAAATAATAATAATTTAAAAACTTTATCCCAAAACATTTTTAACTTCATATGGATAAAACCACAAATTTTCATATCAGGTAATTATTGGAATTGTACGTGCGAGTTAAAATGGATTCAAGAATATATTCGTCAAAACATTATAACAGATATTCCGATTTGTTTTTATCCAAGTGAACATGAATTCAAATCTATTATAAATGTAGAGATTATTTGTCCAGAAGAAGAAACAACTACATTAAAACCACTTACTACTACCTCTAGTACCGATCCCGGAAGCGAAATAACAAATCCAACTACGTCAATGCCACCCACTACTCAGACAGAGTCCACGAGCTCTGGTACTAGTAGTGAAGTAACCACAAATCCAACTACGTCGAATCCACATACAACCCAGTCAGAATCCACGAGTACCCATATTGAAATCGAAACAACTACGGACACAACCACAGAAACAATCACAGAAACAACCACAGAAACAACCACGGTATCAACAACCCACACCACCAGAGATGAAGTCCGAATCAATTGCCAAGCACCTAAATCATATTCTGATACTGAAAACAAGTATAATCGTAAATTATTATCTACTGGAACAAATTACGTAGTGACGAAGCAAAACCTAAACTTTTCGTTGGATGACAATGAAAATGGAGAAGTGACTGTCGAAATACTTTCTCCTTTGACGTCGACGGATATTTTGGTATGGTTTATAGGCAATTTGGACTATTTCGGTATTTTGGAATCATCTGATGCAATAGGATGCCAAGTAATTGTCAATAGCAAGTTGACCGTCGATAATTTGGTTTCGGGGGAATCTTACACGTTTTGTTTGATGAATGGAGGGGACAGTAAAGTTTCTCCGTTGGATTGTCGAGCTGTGGCCATCCGAATGCCTTGGAATAGGCAGATATGGCTAGCGAACGATGACAAGATGGCAATTATTGGTATCGTGTCGGCATCACTTATAGTCTGTCTGTTAGCGGGGGCGATCGTAATTTATGTCCTCATCAGAAGAAATCCATCACTTCTGCGAGGAAGCAAGAGGATTGTGATGGTAAAGCATCGTGCGGCAGAAGTGATAGTAATGCCGCCCAATTTCAAAGACGTTTGCGAGTCTAAAGTAAAGGAAGAGAAGCGTTCACAAAAAAGGTGTCTCTCAAATAAAAGGAAAAATTTCAGGAGGAGCGTGTCGGAAACCAGTATTATGAGTACTCGGAGTGCTGCAGCAAGCTACGTATCCGCTGTGGAACCAACTGCCGTGCAACTACTGCACTGGAGATTGGAGAGACTGAGAGGATCCTCAGGAGGAAAAGACCCCGGATACGGGGGACCTCTGCTAATGCCCCCCATCATTTCTTCTTTGCCGCCTCTTCCCCCCAAGAGACCAACTACCACTGAACTCATTTTGGAAGGTGAGAGCCTCTCGGGAACATCAGAAGTTTAAGTAATAACTAAATAACATATCTGAAATGATAAAAACATTTTTCATTTCTGTGTATTGATCAGCAAATTCTAGATTATCCGGGGTCGCATTAATCGGGACAGAGTAAAATTCCGATTTTTAATATTTTGAAATGAAATATTATTCAAAATGTAAAAATAATTGTTTATTCGACTATTATTTTTATTTTTGAGAGAAACAAACAGAACAATAATAACTGATATAAATAAAACATGATATATAAAAATAATACCAGTAAAGTCTCTTCGAAATTAAACAAGCTAAAAAATGGTACACTAAAGAATAGTGCATTATATATTACGTACAAGAAAAATGAAATGACGAAATTTACCGGGGTTTCGGATCACTGATGTATTTGCAAATTATTATTTGGGTGCACTTTACGCATTAATAAAATACACTTTTTTGTTATGGTATTTTAGAAAAAAATTGTAGATATGTAAGAACAAGTTTTTGTTTACATTTTGTTCCGAATTTTTATCCTGGCATTTTTTCTCAGCTACCCTTAATAACCGAGAGTCTACTGTAAAAGATTCTTTCATTCTTCCATCTAAATCTGCTGCTATGCGGAATTGTGCAATTTATTGAATAGTATTAAAATCATGTGAAATGATATACCTATTATTATATTTATACTAGCCAGAGTTATACCAATCAATCACAAGCATAATAAGAAGACTCCCAAATAGTTTTAATACATTTCTACATTGATTCAACGGTAATTCCCCGATACTTTTACAAATTTACGGTTTTTGTCAAATTATTCTTAACTTAAAAATGTTAATGTTAATAAATAATCTATATAATAATACACAGAAAAATGTTTTGTTTATTATACACCGTGATCCTCTCCCATTAAAGAGTACAAGAAGTCTAATATTTATAAAATTATGAGAGTTTTTATTCAAAATAATAATAGGCGGGGATTAGTGGCCGAACAACTGGCTATGTGCGCCTAGTCATTTTTTCGATGACCAAACTATTTTTAAAAAAAAATTCTTGCTAACAGTCTTAATTGATATTTATGTACATAATATTTCTAATAAATAATACAATAAATATTTATTTTCTTTAGATTGTACTGGACGTATTTTTTTTTATCAAATTTCAAAAAATAAAATCGACTACAATTAGTAAGTACCCATGTCCTCGGATGTGATTTGTCTCGGAGATTCGTCATGAAAGAGGGGTAAAGGTCAGTACAGAATTCAGTGCGAAGCGTCCTATGAATCACGTATTCAATATGTACGTCCCTTTAAGTAAAGATCACCGTGAACAAGGACCATTATGATGCGTGTGGTTATGGTTATGTATGCAGCTCAATGAAAAGGAAGGAAAAAAAATTCTCACGTATTTTTAACATTTTGAAATATCATTTACCAAAAAACGTACGTAATCAGTAGCGTGACTACGCTAATGCGGTGCATTGGGGGCCACGATAGGTCGGGGCCCAAAAGGTCCCTATAATAATGTTTGTATTGATACTTTTGCGAGTATCGTTACTTTACCCAGCGCTAATATGGACTAATATTTTTTTTAAATCCACCAGCAAGAAATGCAGTTATAGAATTTTATAAATCATTTCTCACATGTATTACGAAAGTACTTGAAAATATTATCGATGTATACAGTAGTAACTCGCTAAAAGGAGCAAGGACTTTTTTTCAGTAGCGTTTTTTCTTTATAAATAAATGCTTAAAATTATTTACCGCTTTTATTTTTTTCATTGTATGAAGTGACCAATTTTATTCTCGCTTTTTACTGGATAAATTGATAAATAATAATATTTTTATATTTTATGTGATACAATTTGTATTAAGGGGCCCTTCCATTTTGCTTTAGGGTCCATTGCCTTTTTTGCATTGGGGCCCAATTTTTGCAGTAACGCTGCTGCTGCTACTAATTTTAATTTAAAAGTAGGCACTGAATTCACAAATAAGTTATTTATTAACCTACAGAGAACATGTAGGCAAATTTTGTAATTCGTTAATTTATCAAACATGTTAATGTTTCGTACTTTATAAAAAATGCCAAAACTACGCTTGACATTTATGGGTATTAAAATATGTAGTCACCAGTGGTAACAAGTATGACGTATTTAGTCACACTTTGATCATATATTTTCTGAGATTACTCTAGTACGAATATATATATGGGTGGGGGAGAGACCAAATATTTTCAAACCGATCTTTTAATCCGTAATAGCAAAATGTGTCTCCATACACAATGCAGAAAGTGTAAAGCATGCTATTTTGATGGAATTTTATCCGCTTGGTATCTGTTAAGGGCATGACGATGACGTCATGGTAATTTAATCAGCTTTAAGATACGTCAATCAGAGCTGTGTAAATAATGATTTAAATGCGCTAATGAATATATTTCGGTGGTCGGAATTTTCCTTCACTTTGATCATGACATGTTGACCGACATTAGAGTGAACAATGCCAAGGGTGAGTGGAACAGAAACAATTTGTTACCTCTGGCTATGAGGGTTACCAAATTAAAAAACAATCTATTAACATTTGTCGCTATATAAAGTAAAAAAACTTTTTGATTTTTGATACTGTGGTATAACAATGCATGAAAAATTTCAAACATACCTCTGATTGCCTTAAAATATAATAAATTGGAAAAATAAAATTAAGAGGAGAGGAGAGGAATAGTGGAATAGATATTTGTTATTAAACAATGTTGACAAAGCTACTATAACAATGTGTTGCGATTGGATTTTAGCCAACAAGTCACCTCCACGTTTACTATACGTTTATAGAATGTTCGTTTACCATCGTTTTCTTATTTATTTTATAAAAATTCATATTAAGTCTATTTTCTAGGACTAAAAAGTCATTAAGGAGAATACATTCTTATTGTGAAGTTATAATTATTCAGAACATGATAATGGAACGATAGATGTATTAATTTGAAAAAATTGTAACAGGTTCGAAAAATTGTCGTCAAAAGTACTGTCGCTGTAGCATAGTTGGATAAAACACCTTCCCCGGTTTGAAAAGAGATCCAGGTTCGAATCCCGGTATCGTGTGATAATTTGTCTACTAAAAATAAAAATTATATATATACATATATATATTAATGATACAATCGACGTTAACTTTGTAGTTTCATTATAATAGATGGATATAAACGAAACAATGGATTAAATTTAATACTTCACCTGTCGATGAGAGTTATTGTTTCTCTTGAAACTAGAGTAGTGCTAATAAACTCAAGTAGAGTTTAACATAGTTTCATTTATATCCATCCATTAAAATATATATATTTATTTATTTTACAGGCTTAAAAGAACCGTCATTTCCCACAACTATCAGAATGTGAGGTAACAACACTAGTTACAGTAGACAGGATAAGCGTAAAATAGATAAAATAAATATATTTTGTGCAAAATATTGTTATAAAACTGCCTATTTCATTTGAGTTAATCTGTAACCCAATATTTTATCGCAGACAAACTGAGAATATTCATAGAATTTAATAAAATTTAAAATGTTGTATTATTTTATAAAAATCACTGCAAATGTTTTCAATTAAAATAATTAAGTTTTTAAAATACACAACAGTATCGAAAATAATATTATTTACTATAATAATTTTTCAGCACACAAATAGATTCTACTGTACTTATCTTGATATGTAACACCAATAAAAATATATCTACTGATTAAATGTTTTAATTAGAAATATGTACATATAAAATCAATTTTATCGAAAAATATTGTTGTTGCGCCACCGGGATTCGAACCTGAATCTCTTTCCAAACCGGGGAAGGTGCATATAAGTTCGAAAATTTGTCGTCAAAAATAATGTCGCTGTAGCATAGTTGGATAATGGTTTGGAAAGAAATCCAGATTCGAATCCCGGTGGCGCAACAACAATACTTTTCGATAAAATTGATTTTATATGTATATCTTTCTAAGTAATAAATTTAATTAGTATTTATAATATCACAAACTTATGATCTAAATAATTACAACTTCACAATAATAATAATTTATCTTTTAAATATTGAAATTTATATATAAAGAAAAATATAACAATTTTAAAAATATTTTTGGGTTTGATAATAATACATAAATTTCAAATAAAAACAAATTACTGTCAACCCTACCAACCTTTCATGATTTAGAGAACTGATATAGCCAATTGAGCAGCTGTTTTATCTCGATTATAGTACGTTTAAGTGGCGAATCACTCGACGCTCTGGTATTCGTAGTTAGCAATCCTTTATGTTAATGGCATTATCATGGTGTCCGAATGTGTTTAGCTAGAGATGAACTCATAAATGAACTCATAAACCTAACCAATATATTAATAGTAAAAATTGCATAATATTGTTTGATTTTTTGGTGGCAATGTGTGTGAGATTTGTAACTCAATTAATTAAAGCAACTGAATATCAGACTGCTCAAAAAAATATTTTGGAACACGTGACATTATTTAACGAGAATTAATTTAATTTTTATTTCACATCATTTAAAATAAGTTGCATTCCCAAGCGATGATATCAATTTATTTTAATTATTTATTAAATAGCTGTATCTTGTAACATGTTAAATACATTTTCCATCTAATAATAGATATCTCAGTAAACAATTTTATATATAAATTAACCAATTGATTAAACAGAATGTTTCAGGTTTGAATCCCGCTGGTAACTATATATGATGTTCGATATCGTACCATAATTAACTGAATCTAATGTAATCTAATTAATGGTAATTAAAAGTGTTTAAGTATAGCACGATCACATAAACTCTCATCGAAATAAATACATAATAATGACATATAATATGAGCAGAGTACGACATTTTTTAATATGTACTAACCACCCTCGCATGTTGTGTCAAAAGTATATTTTAAAAATTTACGTAGAACAACAAAAATACCTGTTTTTTGGTTATGTACAGCGATTCACAAAAATATGTTACTTTAGTTTTGTAACAGATTCAAGTAACTCTCATATGTTATATAAAATTAATAATAAAAATATAAAATATTTGAGAAAATAATCCAGCAAATAAGTTTGAAAATTAAGCTCTGAATTCTAATATCTTCAAATTATCGTAAATTTATTGTCTTTAAGCTCATCCTACCGCTTAAGTAAATTGCATATTGTATGAGTGCCAAACTATAGTGGCTAGTACATCTGCTCTCGTATATTAGATGTTGCAAACGCATTTATGTACATATGTGTGTAGTTACGTATCTATTTTTGATAAATTCATATTTATATTTAGGTACATACAATACACGTACTTGGGACCACAATCAGAGCAGATATCCAACAGATAATGTGAAAAACTGAATTCTGGCTTTATCCAAGGCAAACATAACATCGTGCGATATGTTATCCAAACAATGTTTGATTACATATAATAAAATCAATAAACCAACATAACGCAATAATAATCCTGTTAAAATATAATTTGTCAAAACAAGAATGTTTAAAATTTTATACACGACACATACAAGGAATATTATAATACTTAATCGCGATTATTTGTCTCTTCGCGTACGTTTATTATTATATTTACTATTTCTTTAGACACTACCGGCAAGATTGTTTTATAATTTAGCAGTTTAATGTGTATTAAATTGCAGCTATTTATTTGGCATGGGTTTTAATATACAATATAATAAAAAGCGGACATTATAATACGAAGAATTCGAGGGTTTAGATGTTTTTTAAATAAAAGTAAAAATAATTAAAAAAAATAATAATTTACATTACATGCCAATAAAGATAAAATGTTAGTAAGATTTTAAATTAAATATAAAAAGGTTGTGTAAATTATTTTTAGAATATTAAAAATAAATCTATGTATCAATAATTAAAAATGTTTTCCATGCTTGTTGATTTTAAGGATACGCACATACTATGATGCTTTTAGCATCGGTGAAAAGCATTTAGAACATAAGTGCATCGTGCCAAATTAGTTGGCACTCAAAGTCGACACGCGTGTAGTTAGTTTGTAAAGGTCTGCTCTTGAAATAGCAATGAATACAGCTTCTCATCTCGAGTGCCATCGTACGTAATCAATTTAAAGTACATCGATCATTTTAATCTTATCTGAGATTTGTAAATTTCTATGTCATTACACTCCAGGAAATATTTGTTCTAGACTCGCAATGCACATGTTAAAAATATTATTGTACGCGTGAGACGATTCGCCGATGCCATTTAGCCGACGCCATTCCGCCGATAGACCATTTCACCGACGGTTCATTTCGCCATATAAAAGTGATTATTTAAATACATTGGCGATTAAAAGTATTGATGTTTCAATTTATTTATAAATTTAAGGAATAAAAATGTTAACATCATATTTACGTTATGTGTGTAACACAATGTAATATAAAATAATAAAACAATATAGTAAAACAAAAATAAATTTCACTAGATATTTTGAATATTATAAGTCAAACTACGTAAGTTTGCAACGTATTGACGTTTTCATCCTGCTCCAGCCTCGCATTATAATTTTTACAGGTTAGGTTAGTCCACGGAACAAACCATATAAAAGCTACTAAACTATTGTCGGTGAAATGGCCGTCGGCGAAATGAACCATGGGCAAAATGGTCCGTTAGTGGAAAGGCGTCAATTAAATGGAATTGGCGAAACGTCATAGACCCTTGCAAGATAACATTTTTACTCATTGTTTTCATTGACGAATTCATATTTATATAATAATATATGTGATGATTGAGATTGTGTGAACGTGTGTGTATCAGCGCGCCAGCACCGCTGGTTCTAGATGTATGTGGGTGTATGCGTGGCGGGCTTAAAAGGATGACGCGCGCCGAGCACGGCCTCTCTTCTCTACCGTTTACCTTCGTGAATATTTGTATACTCTGTACCATGACAGTATTCTAATTGTAATAAAGATTATAATTGGCACATAAAGAGTTTCCCATAGGACTGACATCGATTTTCGGTGAGGTATAAAATTTGGAATGTACTGATCACGAAATTACGTAACATTATATTTGCATAATATTACATAAATGAAGTGAATTAAACAATCACATTAAAAATATTAGTCGAATAATTTGAAGTGGAGAGTGCGATACTTCTATTTTTCATAAAAAATAAAGGAGCTTCATCAAAATTATTATTTTTATAAGAGATTTCTTTACAGGTTTCTAACATAAACTTACGTTAAACGCTTCGTGGCTTATAATTTGATGCTTATTATGACGAAGGTTAAATGATAATAAGTATTACGATACTTTTCTAAACTTTACCAACAAATAAGACACTTCTTTGACATATTTAACACATTAAAGATACTTATCGAAAACGCAGTACAAAGTCTAAAAGGTTTTTTGACAACATCAAATAAAATAGGTTTTAAAATAAATAAAAATATTATAGACATGGCATATTTTAAGCCATACACATTTTAACGCTAAAGAGAAATGAACCACATCTGCAGTTAACCACATCTGCAGTTAATATAAACCGTTATTATAACTATTATTGTGACTGTGATTGTGTTCGATTCTAACGATGATTGATAACTGATTAACGTAATTCTTCGAGCAATGACTGGTACACTAGAAAGTAAGCCTCCGATAATTAAATCTTAGTTATCAATTATCGTTAAATCTCAGTTACCAATCATCAGCACAATCACAGTCACGTAACGGTTTACCATCACTAGAAGATATAGCCCCAGTGCATGCAACGCTATGTAGTAAGTAATCTCACTTTTATTGGGCCACCTTGTACATATATATATAATATTTAATAATAGTTTCTTAAATCAAAATACACATGTATGCACTCACGTAAGTAGATCTTCTATTAATTGCATTTGGCATCAGATTCAACATTCAAACAACTATAAAATGTTCAGTGCATTTGATAATCTATTGTAAAATTAATTTCAGAATCTAAATAATACCAACGTTATTGATTGTTTGATACTTGTATGGACTGAGGTCAGATGTTGTGAACTATTTCTTTGATTTTTTGTATGTACAAAAAGTAAAAAAAATATTTATCAAATTGATATATAAGACATTATTCAATTAATTATGCACATATTATTAATTATGTAAGACGCCAGCTTGAAATGTTCGATCTTCATTCTAGGAAGCTGATAAATTGGATAAATTTCTAAGGCATGCGCCTAGTTGAAAAATGTGAGAATGTATGAAATATGTATTGATGTATGTTTATAATATAAATGTAGGTACAATTCAAGTATATACCTTACAAATATTTATTTTATTTGTATTGATCGAATTAATTAAAGGCAATTTTAAAAAAATAAATTAATAAGTTTAATATAACGTAAATAAAATAATGAATTTCAGCGTAGTTAATTAATAAACTAACATGTAAAGTTTTCTAGGCTATTACAGGGTTCAGAATCAGGGCTAATATTATTGAAAAGTTGACCAGATAGTTCGAGGACACAGGGCAATATGGCCCAGAAATCCTTACACTGGACAGAAGATTCTTAAAGGCCGTGAAAACTAAAATATTCTTAATTAATGTACTTATTTGGTTCAGTGGTGAGACACTAGATACACGCTTAAAAATTCAACGATCGTTCAAGCCTCATTCGTAAGACCACCAAATTAGTCATATTATAATCAAATAAACGTTTTTATTTTTTAATATACTCGTAGTAAATACACCACGATGGAACATGTATTTCGTGAACGCATTGCTATTTTTTAATTTATAAATTAAACATATTTTAAAAATAGTGTTAAAAACTCACCAATGCTTATTTGAATTGAAAAATAAGCTCAGAGTCACAGACTAGTAAATGAATAGATATGAAATAAAGTGTAAATATAGGAAAGGGGTTTGGAACATGAGTTGCGGGACGAGGGGCATTCTACACATATTCTTGATGGAAATATTAATCCGATAGTTTATGACACATTTATGCAACATTAAAAATATTTATTCTTCGAAAATTAATAAACAAGACGTATTTTTTACATTAATGCATATTATATTGTCAGCGTTTAAATTTTCGTTCCAATCGAATCGTATTTTGATTGCGTAAGTGATAGCAAAGTGATCGCATGGATGACACCAAAAATAAAATATTGGGATAAGGAATTTGCGTTAGTTCATGTCTATATATTCGGTGGTCAGCGCTCAGAGTACTTATTACCAGTTCTAAGTAATGTAATTAGAAGTTTAATTATCCAGACAGAGTGATGTTTGAGTACAGTTATCTTAAATTTAAGATGGATATTGGTCATTCTGGACAGCGCATATAATACATTATAATAAATATATAAACATATTTATTACCGAATTCAGGTTGATACTAAATTCGGTAGCTTATTTGAGGTAAAAATTAGTGAGATCTTTTTATCTTTCAACATGCAAGTATTAAAGCATCTGAAATATAGCATTGAAGATATTGATCTCAATGGAAAGTATAAACTATTTGGTTATGCAGATGATATTAACGTGATTGATGACTCTATGGATTCTATTAAGTCCACCTTTCTATCCATGAGACTGATGCAAACATGATGGGTCTACACATAAATGAATCCAACACTACTGATGAGCAAATACCATAAATCGTGTCGTCCAGTGGAAATTGACAAATATAATTTTAAAACCGTCAATAGTTTAATAATACGTCCTAAGGGTATAGAGAATACGTGTAACATCAATATTCTTTTACTATTTTCAAACTAAGCTATGAAAATAGGATTAACTTACTAGTCTTCTGGAATGGAGCTCAAACCCATGACTATTGAATTACAAAGCGAGTATGTTAACCACTGGACTATGGTATCTTACAAAAGCATCGGAAAAGAAATTAATCGATTTTGAAAGAAAAATTCTCCGATAAATATATGGGCCAGCGACAGACAATCAGTTAGATCAGTGGCGTATTCGAAACAATACAATTAAAAGATCTTTATCAAAATTCTCGTTTAGATGGTGTGGTGAAATAGCAAAGAATAAGATAGACAGGACACACATTCATGGAAGGATGGCGACCTCTTCGCAAACCCAGATTAGGATAATGTGCAGAGTAATCTGGTGGTCCTTCACATTCCTCTTTCTAAATGGAGTGTGTTGGTCTAGGATAGAGACGCCTTGTATCGAGTTATACAATAGATCAAGACTCTAGAGTGGAGTAATATGAAAATAAAACAAGATAATATATAATAGAATGCCTACTTTAAGATAATCGATAATAATAAAAACAATTTTATTTCGTGGTTACTGCAATACTTAAGTTATAGAAATAGATGCATACCATCTAAAAAAATACTAATAAAATTAACATAACCATTAAGACATTAATATATAGTAACCTCAACTGAAGTAGATATTGTAGACGATTGAGTCTAACTAGGACGCCTTGCCCGACTGTTCTCCCTAGGATATTCTAGTCCATTCCAGCAGCCTGTCTCTTCCTCTGGAAGTCTTACGCCACATTAGGGCGGTGAAGCCGTGGACTCTGCGTTCTGTGAAAATTTGCTTAGAATCGCAAAATCAGGATGGCCTGAACATTAAACAACATGTATCTATTGAATCATTGTGCCCGCATGCGATTCATGACATTCTGTGGGTAGAAGAACTGTTCTGCAACCTATAACCTACGTCGTAGGCATCCTTTCGCTAGCATATTTGTTATACTACTAAGTTATTTATACTCTTTCTCTTCTAACATTAATTCCTATAATAATAAGTTATTATAAAAATTATTGCATCGCACCTTAGATGCTAGAAAAATAGGAACAGGAACAGGGAATCACCGAACTCTGCCTCTCCTGGGTCTTCCAATTACCTCCGGATCTGGTTGAATGTATTGAATTATCACACTATTTCGCCAAAGGTTGTCGCCATTTTGGGTTGGCAAATATTGATTAGTTTGCATTTGGTAATTATAAAGATTGCAATTTATTATGAAGCATCTAAAGCTCTAATAATGTGTTAAAGTCATCAAAACATTGTATCCGAATAATAATGGTAATACTATAACCGTTAATGGTGATCGCTATCATCACATGTTGGAAAACTTATTGGTAACCGAATGGAGTCGATTGGGCTCATGTAGTTTCAATAGGACGGTGCCACCTCATGCACAGCCCGAACTACCCTTGATATTTTGCGAGAAATTTTTCCGGGCATTGATTTGACAGCTTCTGATTATTTTCCGTGAAAGCACGCGAAAAGAAAGGTCTACGCCAATAAGCCAACAATTTCAATGCTACAGAACAATATTCGAAATGAAATTACTGAAATAATACGCGAAGTGTGCGAGAATATTATGAAAAATATGGTATAATTTGTGCCGCTGCTAGAGGCGGCCACTTGGACAATTTCGTATTCCATACATAATTGTAGTAAATAAGTTAATTGAGAAACAAAAATCAAATTAAAAATTATGTTTTATTTTTTAGTTATTCAAAAACAACATCGGCGTGAAACATTATATTCACCCTGTAATGTACAACCCAAAATTTATTAAAATTATTTTTAAAATAAAATAAAATTATTTATTTGTATTTTGTATCGTTTTATGACTAATTATATTATTTTATATTGTTTATATAATGTACACAATTTTTAAAAATTTAACCAACTATGTTTTAGCGTAAATAATAAAAAGGTCATCTTCTTAAAAATGTCAAATCATTTTGCTTTCGGTCACTGCTAACCTCCACTTAATAAACAAATTGGCCTCCACAAAACAATGTCTCCTTACTTTCGATTGAAGAATGGCCCACTTGACCTACTCGCATACTACTATATCTACTGTAAGCAATTACTGTAATAATTATTAGAGTAATTACTGTATAAAATTTTAAAGATATACATAGGTATATTTAATGCAAGTTCAAATATGAAAAATAACTACTCAATTCTTGAAAAATTAATAATAGCGATACTAAGATAATATTTAGTCAATCTAGTTGAAGTTGCTAATAACTGACTAAAATATTAAGTATAAAATACTTTCTTAAAATATCATGATATTTTGATTTGCTTTTAACACTTCAAAATGCAAAATTTGTATATTGACAATTTTATTGATTACTTCAGAAACTAACATTTTGATGTTTCGATTCGTATTCAATAATGTTTAAAATTCAATATATTCGTCGCCTTGAATTTCCTAGCATTTCAGATCATCTATTATATAGAAACTACGCTTGAATATTTTATCAATTAATAATAATATTTTTTAGTTTTATCAAAGCAGTGTTTAAAAATGATTTTTCTTAGTGGGTATTTACAGTCTCACGGTGGATCGTGAGCAATGAGGCGTTTTTGGAATATTACCAACAGAGTATGTGTACAGTTTAGCTTTTACACATTCATGAGTAATTCAATGTTTATATGATCTTTATATCACACCAATTAATTTAATCAAAAGAGACGTTTTAATTGTCTCAATAGAATAGTGGACCGTTATTACAGGAAGTTTTCAATTAAAATTGAATCAATTTCATTTCATTTTTAATTAATCTACCAGTATTTGGCAGGTAAAATATATACTGACAATGCTTCTTTAGTTTAACACTAAGGCAGATCTAGTAACCAGGTGTTGGGGGGTTTGATTCTGGTCCCGGAAGTCGTTCAAGTTAGTCCTATTTTTTGTCACATATTTAGCCTAGAATAGTTTGAAAAATAGAATATTGATGACAGTTTCAGTGTACACATCTCTATTAAAATAAAATCATCATTTTTTCAAAATATATTTGAGTTTGAATACATACAACTTACTTAAGTAATTCCATTATTTATAACATCCTCAGGGGTCAATTAAAGGACGTGTGCTTAATAGATGTCATCCATTCAATTTAATTACTTTTAGTTTTATCAAGCTCTTTAGTATTTATATTAACATTCGTATAATTTAATATTTAGACACTTCAGATCAGATTAATTTATTGAGAATGCTGCAAAATATATTTTTTTAGCACGCTTCTACTTCAGTTTAAATCATTATATTTTGTTACAGTTCTATAGTTACAAGTCCTACCAAAATGGTTTTAGTCAAATTTATTTTTTATATCTGTTGTGTTTTTAATTAACGAATTTTTCCTGTAAGAACTTTTTTTACAACGAAAATGATTTTCTTCTTGTAACGGTGTGAGATTATTCAACACATAAAAGAAAATTTATTATGTATTTAAAAATTTAATTTTTCTTAAAATATTCACACGACAAAAATATATCAAAAGATAAACGTTCATTTTTAATAATGTAATTATTAGATCTAATCTTACAAATTAAGTTTAAAACTTTACATATAAAACTGAATGGCTAGATGTGGTAGATGTACCAACGCATTTGATTTTAAAAGTATTAGAATTTCAGAAAAACATATAAATTTTCATTTTAAATATCTACTGTATTTAGAGGTCCTAACGACAAGAATTAGGCATCTCACAGTCGAGATTTATATCTCCTGCAAAAAAGTACTGTTATACCGTAATATTTTGAGGTAACGCCTTGACAATGGCACGTATTATCGTGCCGAAACGTTGGCTTAGGTTTCTCCAAGGAAACCACCTACAAAAAATGCGATCTGACCTAGAAAAGACGTCAGTTCCATATACTAGTGCTTGCGGAAACCTTAAATCAAAAGTATATTTTTATTTATTTATTTAGCTATTTAACATTTATTTTAAAAATTAATTTCGTAGTAATCAGGTAACCAAGTCCCAGCAGCATCCCTCCTGGCACGGCAGACAGCAGAGTGTAGACAGTAGAGTGACCACGGCCTTGTCATCGATCTTGTCCCACAAAGCATGTAATGGCACAGGCCCAGGATACCGGCTTAGCTATTCGGTACGGAAATATACCTAACAAACAAATAAATACCCAGACATTATTCCCCCGCCCACGCACTTCATTATCACCATCAGGGTTCCATCCCGATATAAGACTTGGTACCGATCCGCAGTCGGCATCATATTCCCTGCAAGTGTCCCGAGAGCTGTATCCTGGCTGAAATATTAGAAAGAATTTGCCAAGCAAGGCATAATATCCACCCTAGCGTGCTTTTGTTTGTGTCGGTGTTTGCTGTGATCCTTTACCTATTTGGACAATTTGATTGGCTGTGTTAGAAGAAAAGTTCAAAGTTCGAAATGGTACGTGAACTCTTGCAACGGAATTTTTAATGTTAATTTACGTGGTTGAGTTTAATTAAAAAAACATGTACTGTGATATAATATTTTTATTAATAATTGCTATAAAATATTTCATACGTTAATTAAATTAATTGTTTGTTAACATTACTTTACAGGATGAGCTTAACAAGGATCAAATCGCCCGTACGTATTTACTCAATATTATCAATTAATCTAACAGTGTCTAATTTTAAAATTATTCTAGGAAATTGCTAATAGAAATCCATAATTGTATTTTAGTGCCGTCAATGATGTGAACTGTCAATGAAGTGTAAACAATTGAAAATTCAATGGTTTAGGTTTCGTTCGAAATTAATAAAATAACATTTAAATTAATCACAGTGAACACGTTTACCAAAAAAAACTTTCGAGAAGATCGCGAGTGAGTGAGCATACAACGAATGAAAATAATTTTTATGACATCGAAATGAGAGCATCTCATCACATTTAATCTATATAATAGCAATTTTTTTAAATGACAATGGTATTGACTTGTAATATAATATTTCCTATTCTATAATATTATTGTATACTTTTTTCTATAAAATAAAGTTTTAACTTGTTAAATGGCACAATTCACACTTAAAGGGTGGATTGCCTATTTAAAAGAAGAAGAAGAAGAAGAAATGAAAGCATGTAATAATATCTGTCGTATTGAGTAATGAAATAAAATGAAGTGAATTAATATAGTACACCTAGATCAAAACTAAAACAACTCAAAAAATCATTTTTTAATAGACAAAAAATTAAATACATTTTTCTCCATTTTTTGTTACTAAAGTTATGAAATTAAATAACATTTTAGTTCATAAATATATCCTAAAATTACATTATTCGAGAACTAGAGCTACATTATTAGCGTATATGACACAGTATCTGAATATAATAATAACTCAAAATTCTAATTTTTTTGAGTTGTCTTAGTTTTGATCTAGATGTGCGATATATTAACCACGTAAAACCTATAAACTGAAGAGAGCGATGTCTAGAGTCTTAAAACATACATATTTACATGTAATAAGGTATATAGATATGTGTAATAATATCTGTATATTAAGACTTATTATAGTACTAGTTTTTTGAACGCAGCATTTTTAATGCAGCATACATTTCATTTACAGTCCTGAAGAATGCTTTCGACGCCTTTGACCAGGAGAAGAAAGGATGCATTGGTACTGTGATGGTGGGAACGATCCTCGGGATGCTGGGAATTTCCCTCGATGATGAAATGTTGGCTAACATTATATCTGAAGTTGACAAAGATGGTTAGATATCAAATTTTATCTAAAACTTACTATTGTACATATTATTGTAGAGAGTGAATGAAGATAAATAATCAAAACTTCAGTAATATTTTTTATTGTATTAATCGTTTTATAAAATGCATGTGCAATGCAAAACAAATTAGCTTCATTCAACATATTATTAATATACTGACCGTCTGAAAAACATAACATTTTTAACAATATTTTTCCAAAATTATAATTATATAATATCATAGAATATTTTTACAACCTCTCAATAAAATCAATAATTTTAATAATTTACATTTTAATGAATTCTTTCCGAAAACACTTTTTGTTTGTTTTTTTCATATTCGTCAAAAAACTGTTAATTACGTTTATTAATTGAATGTCTAATTTAAATTAAATAAGAATACGATTATTTTCATCAAGTACTGTCATGAGCAGTCTGTACAAATGCTCTTAAAATAAATGTTCATTGTCATATAATAAACTTCTTATTATATTATAAAAAAATAAATTGTTATACAGAATTTATTAATATATTTATTATTATTCTGCAACAAATTTTATATGTATAATCTAAAACAATACGAATCCGCCTGATGTGGTTACTAAATGATGCATAGTGATATCAACCGAAATAAGTATTATAATTTTCACTTATGCCGCCCAACAGGATCAGGAGAACTGGAGTTTGAAGAATTCGTAACACTGGCTTCTAGATTCATGGTTGAAGAAGATGCAGAAGCTATGCAAGCAGAACTGAAAGAAGCTTTCAGATTATATGATAAAGAAGGTAATCTTAAATATAACTCAAACATAAATACGTTTACCCTTGCTCTAGCTTTCTGGGACGAGTCTACTTATTTGGTTTTGTGTGCCAAACTTGAGAGTGAGTGTTGTTGACTTAAGTCACAACAAACTAATCAAATCAAATAATGGAATTTGTTTGTAGTTACATACCAGTACAAAAACTATTTATGACTCTATTGATATTTTTTTCATTTGATTATTGGTATAATGTTGTATTTTTAGATGACCTTTAAGCATAATATATACTCGTAATTCTGAAAAAAAGTGGCTCTTCTACACAATTGTGTCTTCACGAAAATATCTATCGATAATTATTTTATTAAATTTACGCAAAATTGAATGTGTTTTACGTACCGTTTTCACCATTCCCTTTCGCTTTTTTTGCACAGGCTGTGAAAAGTAATATTAAAGCGAAGGAACATCCATCACGCCATAGACGTGATGGATGGTGGGCCGCAGCTGTGAAGAGTTAGGTGGTTGAATTATTTAATGGGATTAATTGATACTTTTGGACTTCCGTAGGAAATGGATACATCACGACTGCTGTGCTCAGGGAAATCTTAAAGGAACTTGACGACAAAATCACCGCAGAAGATTTAGACATGATGATTGAAGAGATTGACTCTGATGGATCAGGAACTGTTGACTTTGATGGTAAATATATATTTTTTTTTAATATTTTACAATATCATTATTACCTTGTTTCTACCATGAACAAACATTTTTTTTCTGTAAACAAAAAGATATTAATATTTTTATTAGAATAAACATTTACATAATATTTAAATGAATCAGTTATCCTATATAGAAATTATTAAAAAATATGACAGACATTATACCGACACAAATTACAATGCTATCAACTGTTTACTAACAAATAAAAAAAATTAATATCAAAAAAAAATCTAATAAAATTTCATTCATTCTTTCCTTTCAAGTAAAATATACATAATCAACAACATTATGTAGTTACTTGATTTTTATATTATTTTACAAATAGACCAATAAAGTTTAAAAATCTTACGGTATTAAAATGTACGGAAATTTTCCTAACACATTACCACTGTGTATTATCGCTATTTCGTAAGATTTATATTATAATACTTTGATTAATATCTAAACATAAACTTGAAGATTATTTTAAATTAAATAAAGTTTTACTAAAGTTTCTTGATATTCTTTCAGAATTCATGGAGGTGATGACAGGAGGGGATGATTAAAATAGGCTATATTTCGCAAAACATTTATTTTCCTTTTATTTTATTTATTGTATATACATTTATTTATTAATTTTTTTAAATTACTTACATTTTATGAAAGGTACAATATTTAAGAATATGAAATGTGATATTATTTTATTTTTACCATTTTAATATATTATATAATTCAATTTTTGGTTTATATAAATATGTGTCTATTTATAATATAAAGTGTTTATGCATGTGTATGCAAATATATTTTTTAATAAATAAGAGAAAAATAAACAATTATATACCATCTTTTATTATAATATTGAAGTAATATATTCATCATTATTTGTGATTTTAATACTTCGACACAAATGTATCTAAAATAAAATATGTCTGTAATAAATGGTAAACAAGCAAAAATCAATACTATGAAAACCAATAAAGACATTGTGAAGATTCTTTATATAATGATTTTAATATTTTATAATAAGCAGTGGCGTAACTACAAAAATTGGGCTCTAATGCAGAATGAAATAGAGCCCACTAAATAAGTAGTGTATATAGGATATACGAATATTAGTAGTGTGTAGTATATCCATTAAATAATAAGAATAAAATCAGTATATTTTCTCTTATAATATTGATAAAACGAACTTCACAATAAAAATATTAGTGTGTACCTACATGCACTTGTAATTTAACCCTTCCCAAACCATGCAGTAACACAGGTCTACCATCATAATTAAACCTGTAATATTTCGGTAAATACATGCAAAATTAAATTCATATTTTAGATAATCTTTAAGAAAATATTAGCACTTAGTTATGACTAGTAAAAATCCAATTATGAAAAGGGAATCGTATAAAAACAATTATTTTATCCATTCAATCTGTTGTAAAATTAATACATTGGTAAAAAATACCATTTGTGATATGAAAGACAGAGATTACACACTATTTTGACAGTAAAAAGAACAACAAACATACAAATATAATTGTCTCTTTCTCACTAATTAAATGAAGAGAGATAAGAAGAAAGGACAGATTGTATAGGACTTAAAGAATGCTCTAAATTATTTTATTAATCATTTTTTCAAAATTGAATGCTCAATATTTAGAGTAAATTCGTGACATTAAAGTCATTTAACCTAATAAAAACATTTATTCTAACAATTATTTACGGTAACACGAGTTAACAGCATAGCTGCATTCGGGTATTTTATATCATGGTATGGTAAAGGTTAAAATATACTTACTTCGCTTTACAACGATTGTCTGGTCTTTAACCATACACATTATCTGGAAACTGTTACTGTATATATTAATGATACACGTGGGTGAGGATTTTTAAAATTTTGTAATTCCATTTCTTGCTGTGGTGGATTTCAGACATTATGGTCCATATTGACACTAGGAATGGTAAAACAAATAGTAAGGTAAATACTCGCAAAAATATCGATGTCAAATGGATTGTACGGCGCGAACTTTTTGGGCCTATATCTAACGTGGGCCCCAGTGCGTCGCATTGGCATAATTACGCCACTGATTTTATGCAAGTATAAAGGTAAAAGTATCCAACTATATTATATTATATTATACAACTATTATAGCTATTATAACTATTATCCTGTGTAATAAATACATTTAAAAATTCTAGGTAAAATCCATTTATCACTATAATTATTACAAGATCTTTGTATTCACGCAATGTATTGAGAAAATTTTCAAAGAATCAAAGTGAATGGTTAAGCGCATTTAACAAATCGAATTTTTTTAGTGTACTGTACAACTCGGAGCACTCATATTTTAATGGGACCTTCATAAGATTTTTTTATTTCGTAATGCGTATCCATGGAGCATCGGTAATGGCGAGAGCGGCGGTAAATATCGGCGCAACAATAATTTTCTCTCCAGATAAAATACAATAGACCACGTTTAACCCTACAGTGCCCAATTTTTCTTTTCGAAATTAAATTATTTTTTCCATCACTGTTTTTTGGTGTAGATTGTGTGGAAGACTACATAAATTATTCAACTTTTAATATAATTACTTTTTTTAATGATGGAAATTGCAAAAACAATTATTATTTTTATTCAAACATAAATGAACAGCACATTTTGTATAATTTACAAACGTAAAGCCTTTACTTTGAGGCATTTTCAGCCTTTGGGCAGTAGTCGGTGCATTTATCGTATTTCCATTATTTATATCATTCCTGAATTATTGTTAATTTTCTGATAAGTCTTTAATAATATTTTATTCCTCTTCAATTGTATGTAATGAAGAATCTTTAATGATTTGAATACATTGAAAATCCTCAATGATTTGAAATGAACGAGAATCCTCTCCCAAAATATCTATAGATAAGTTTAAAATATCAAATTCTTCCTCGGTAAAATTGTTAAAGTCGATAAAATCTTTATTTTCTTCACCAGAATTATCTAATTCGTCTTCACTTTCATTCCAATCTGCTAGCAAATTGTATTTTTTTTGATCGATATATCCACAGTTTGTCATGTTTCAGTATATCACCAACGCCTACTGTAGCGGATCTGCTACATACCGAATTATCTAAAATAATACCGTATAATTAACTTTCACGTTCTATAAAGTTTATTAACACAAATAGTCAAATATGTCAAATATACCACACAATAATTAGTTTTGTTAATAATACTTAAAAAACTGCAAAAATTATTAATCAAACATCAGCTGAATTACATTCTGAGAGATGACATGTCAACTGACAATCGATTCAGATTTACTTTGTCAAATTTTTTTTGGTGACCATTTATGGAACTAAATGATTTAGGTTAGTATGTAGACGATATAATACACTGCATACCGAGTGACACCATTTTCTATAAAAAGATTTTATTCACTTTTTGTTTGTATATATCAGATCGTTTACAATGGTCAGTGTAGGGTTAAATTAATGATTCAATCTATATACTAGTGTATTTCGCTGTGTTGAGTGAGAACGACATGCAAAATATGTTGTATCCATATACCCTAGAATTGCTTATCTTCGTAGGAACTAATAATCAAGTTTATATATTATTTAAACAAAAAAAACTTATACATTACCTACTTATTATTGTTTGTATGCAGATACATTTATTGTATCCATTATTCAAGCTCTATTATGAATGTTGTCCAAAAATATAGTATTTCCTACTGGTTCTAATGATGAAGTAAGCTGTGATTGTCATTAGTGTTCGATTGTAAAGATGATTCTTATTAAACGGCTGAAGGATTAGTTTCTAGTACACCACTAATTACTTTCAAATTAAGAATAATCACAGTTAACATTCAGAATTACAATCAACTACCAATTACACAATCACAGTTACATCACAGTTTATCCCATCGCCAAGTTGTTTTACGAGAATTTGTGTCTACATTCACGAGTGATAAAGAATGAAAGATTAATGATATAATTATCAAGCAAATATTTTTAAACTTAACAGAATATAATTCTCAAGAAAAAAAATTTAAAATAATACACACGTAGGTACGTACATATATGGAGAAAAATATTGCCATTTTGAGATTTATGGTAAAGGATATTCAGAGATGCTTTTCAACTATGCTTAAAACCTGCCTGTTTTATTATCAAGTGCAACTAATCCAGGAATAAACGCGACCTCGTACAGTAAGACTTATGAAATCACCTATTAATACGTTTTTCATCGTCAAATAACAATTATGTACTGAACTTATCGACACTTCGTGTTACGGTTATACTTCAGATAATTTTACGTGCCTACCTATTTTCTAAGATATTGTTCGGGCATTTATGTTTAGAAAGTTTCTAAATAAAATATAATTTTGTAGGAATTCCTTAGACATTTAATTTTTTTATATCCACGTATTGATAACAAAATCGATGTTTAATTATAATAGGCGTATTGTTTTTAAGAAATTTTATATACAGGGTTTTGGGACCGACTAACTATGATTACAATATCCGATTGATAACATTATTCGTGATTATAATATTTGGATTTCGCTGTATCACTAATGGTTTCGGGAAGAGCAGCTCTTCCCATCTACAGGCAAGAAACAATAAATCCACTCCCACCCTTACGGATTCCATAGTCGACTGTATTTAATTTAGTTCAATTTACATCTGTAGATGGGAATGACTGCTCTTCTTGAAACTAGTAGTAACTCAAGAATTGTGTGTGTTGAAATGAAAAATGGAAATAGTGAGTATTTTAAAAAAAAAATTTATTAAGGGACTCACTTTAGCATTTTATGAGAGCCTCTTTAAAATAAAACAATGACACTTACAATTAAAATTCGAATGTTTTATTATCTTTGGACACGTTTAATTTTTAACTATCTACCATATGAAATATCACAATTATAGTACTTTCTTTATTTTCATATACTCGTTTTATAAAAACAACGTATACATATTAACTGCTGTCCGTGACGCATTATATCGCATGAATGTATGCAGTTATCAAGTAATATGAGACTGAGAGTCAGTAAAAGTACGTGTGTACTTTTAGTGTCTTTTTAATCCGTACCTAAAACTTACGGGGTGATGATTCATAAGTTCCTTCACACTGAACTCTCTACAGTCTCTAATGCGCTCTCGAGCCGAATCTCCGAGAGAAATCTCATTCATGAATAATATACAATATTTTACTTATTTTTTTAAATACTTATATATAGGTTATAAAAACTATTTCATTATTGTTGGGTAATTTATATTACATTAATTATATAAAATATTGTTTACACATAAATATTTCATTTTAAATTAGTTAATTTATTAATAATGTGTTACACGATGTTTCAATATTTAATGGATTCAGCAGTGGTTTACACCTCCAATTAGTAATTTCGCTTTGCCTTGAATACATCGCCAGACTTTCATACGACTTATTAAAATAGCCAGGGGATTTCAATGGTGTATTTATTTTCAGAGTGCTATAATATATTTCAAAATAACAAGTTTTACTATCCATGTATATCATATATGTACTTTATTAATAAAATATATATTTTTTTTAAATTTGAAGTTATATATGAGTATACAGGCAACCCCCGTTCATCACAATCCCGGTGAGTACGGATTCGTTATAACACGGTATTTAAATTTTTTTTTTTTTTCTCAACTCTTGTCCGTCTTTGACACATTCCAGGAATCGTCGTAATACGTGGTTGGACGTGCGACTTTATTTTTTGTTCACTCACATAATATACATGTACATATATGTAAATTCACGAGCGCGAGTGAGACAAAATATGTAACGCTGGTACGCCGGTTCCTGGTAAGTTTAGGTTTTTCTGTTAATCAGCTATCCTTCAACTTCAATACATCAGCGTAATCTTGGCTGAGTGTCGAGAGCACGCTCCATATTTTTATCTCTTTCTTAAAATCTCACGGCGAACCCTAACTAACGAAGAGCTGCAGGAAATGAACTGTCATACTATGTCACAAGAAAATGACGTCTCGGAACCTATTCCCGTGCGAAAATTAAGTATTAAAATATTAGTGCATACAGTTGTTGGAAGAAAATGACGAAGATTATGAGCGAGTGAGTGCTGTAAAGCGTGTTTGTAATGGATTATTTGACGGCTGTAAACAAATTTCACGCAATAAACGTAGAGAGGCCAAACAAAAAAATCTAGATTCTTTTTCCATGTCCAGAACGTATCTCACGCAATCAACGGAGGTTACCTGTACACATTTCAAATAATGGAACGATTAAATGTATTAATATCAAAAAGGTAACATATAGGTTCGAAAATTGTCGCTGTAGTATAGTTGGATAATGCACCTTCCCCGGTTAGGAAAGAGATTCAGATTCTAATCCCGGTGGCGCAACAACAATATTTTTCGATAAAATTGATTTTATATGTATATCTTTCTAATTAATATATTTAATTCATATTTAAAATTTCTTTTAACATTTTTTTCTTCTCTATGAGAGTCGAGACTCGTGTATAGAGAAGGAGTATTTAAGAGAGTATATAATTTATGTGTCTGCTAGTCTGTATACATATTTTTTCATTTCAGATACAAATTTATGATAGTCTGTAATTTTTCTAATTGCAAGGGGGAGATTATTAAAAAATTTGATGCCTTGATAAATATAGTGGTTTTGGGTTGCGGTATATTTAAGTTTTGGAATATCAATTTGGTCTCTAAATCTTATAGATCGGAAATGGCTTCTAATATTTAATATATTTTTAATTCAAAAAATTTTCTTAATGATTTTTTTTGCATATGTCTAATATTTTTGGTACTTTGTATAAGGAGTTGGACAATTGGATAGTCATTTTTTTTTAGAATTATTTTAATCATCATTTTTTGAGTAATTTCTAATTGTAATATTGAAGTTTTATATGCTATAAAATATAAAAAGCAACACAATCTTTACAAGTAAGTTTATAAACAGTGGAATTTTTGCATTTATCATCTTCGTCGTTTGAATTAATGAAAAGTTTTTCCATCCTATATTATTATTTGTATATGGACGTCGACAAAGGCAACCTGGTAGACGTTACCTCGTAAAGAGGAACCGCCGAAGATTTGTATATAAACTGCAGATCCAATATTTTTTAGTAGACGTTTGGTTTTTATACAATACTCACATGGTTAAATACAAAGTTGTATTAGGAGAACACATTCTTATTGTGAAGTTGTAATTATTCAAAACATAGGTCTGTGATATTTAATTCATATTTACAAATTTGTAGTTCATATATAATTTTATCAGAATAAATTCTAACTACATGTAAAACCTCTGTAATTAAGAGTTATCTAGTTACAACGTGGCTGTCCTGGCATGTTTCCTGATATTTCTGAAAACAATATAGGTGAAATTGCGTACCAATATTTAAACTATCTAGAGATATATATATATATAGATAGTCTGATACTTTAATTTTACACTGGGTTTCGCTCTGGCAGTTAAATTATTCATCGCGTAGATTCTGTACTCCTAGAAGTTTGTCGGTAGAGTTTGGCAATATCAACATAACAGTCCTATAATCTACATATCTACATTTCACATGCTCCCATGGTCAAACAATACAATTTATTAATTTATAAATGTTTTATTACTTAAAAATATTTATTTCCTCAAATTGGCGGGCCTTATGAGCTATTGATAAAGCATTGGTTTACTGACAAAGCGTCGTTACAAGTTCGATTTTCAAGAAATACAAATTAAAGAAAAAATTAATCGAATCCGACAAATTCAATGCGCTGTTACAAGTTCGATTCCCACGAAGTACACATTAATCAAATACATAAAGTTGGTCTAAAGTAAAAAGCACCTAAATTACCTCTATATCGCAGCAATGGCCTTAAATATTATATAACTAAAATCGTTTATTTGAATCGATATAAAGTAATATAATTAAGAATGATATGGAACCACGTTTTTCATTGTATAAAACTTATTATATAGGTACTTATAATTTTGATATTATTTTATATAAATTGGTGATGAACAACCTGGCAAGATATCTTGTAAGATGGCTATTTAGAAGCCTCAATAATCGTTTAACATACATGAGAACATGTATGAATGAAGCAAGAGTTATGGGAGAGGACTGAATCATGTTGCATCTTGCCTCTCTTCTCTCTGCATACCACCATGGATAAATGGCGGGGTGGTAAACGAGTAAGTAAGTAAATAAGTAAGATTCGTCAATTGCTCTGTAAATTGTAGTAGTTAGTAGTAGTGAGTAAGTTGATGTAATTTTTAACTCCAAAATGTTCCAATTTTCAAGAGATATATTATCAGCGTCCTACGCTACTTGGCATCCAGTTAATTGACTCTAAAACATCAAATAAACTTACCTCAAATATCTTCGAAAATTGACCTTATTAAACATGTAATGAATAAACTCTTTATACATTAAGATTTTCCAAAGCAGCTATAAAATTTATATAAGTTTTACAGTTGGTTTTCACAATTTTCCTTAGGGATTAGGAAAATCTTGAGAAATAAATGTTTGTGTAATACTATTTGATTTTAATTTAATTTTTTCATTTATTATAATATTTTTATAATTCAACTCGAGACTTTTCATGATGAACATACAGAAATATAAAACTTCTAGTTTTTCTTTGTTTGATTACCTAATTATTATTTTTCTTTATAACGAAGCCAAAATCAAAATCTGTGTTAAAAAGTCAAAATCAAAGTGTCACTTCAGTAAGTAATATATCAAAACAAGTAAGAAACTTATGAAATTTAATTATACATTTATAATAATTGCGGTTAATTTGCGACACAGCGTGGTCAAATTCTAAAAAAAATCTTAATATTAACATGTTTTGCTGACGGTTGATTGTCATGACGTTTTAACAATCAACTAGAATATATAGCGTCGTCGTCTATGAACTTTGTTCTTATCACTCTACAAAAAGCATCATCGTGCAAGGTGTGAGTTGTCAAACGTGACAGGAACAAAATGTCAATATTGATATTGCAATCCAAGTGAGCTACCCGTGACCAGTATCAACCAGAGATAAACTGCATCCTAATGAAATCTTTTGAAAACATTTGAGAATATATCTTTTTTTAATTGAACGTTTTAAAAAATTTATTCACATATAATTGAGATCACCCATTCAACAATATTGTATGTCGGTTTTGGGTAAATCTGAGTTATGAATAGATATCTTCTTGGGCATCGAATGGTTTATTAAAAACTATATAAAATAAATAAAAATACTATTACACACAATATCTAAATGATCTTACCTGTAACAACACTGTATATCATCGTCTATCAATATTTATAAAAATCGACATACGGTATTGTTGCACGGGTGGGTGGACCCGGGGAGGGGATGGTAGGTTGAATTTCGTACATCGCATTATAATTTTTTAAATTTACGACGTAATAATATATATCTTATTGTGATACGTTTCATTTGCGTAACAAATTTATTAACATAATTAATACGCAAGTAAAAGAGGCACAAAATATATGCACTAGATAAACTGTATGTAATTATGTTTATAATGATCAATATATATATATACGTACTTTTGAGCGAAAATCGAAATCAAATATAAAGCGATCGTCCATCGCTTTTGACATTGCAATCGTGGTCTAATCTCACTCATCTACCTCCTGCAGGTTCATCTGTGTTCTATTGACTTATATAGGACGGTTTTGTGTGTGTTATGAGGCTCATATTCTCTCGCTACCCTCCCATACATATATGTATATATATATATATCTCGCCCTATGTAACCCCCTTTCTTTCACCTTCATAAGAATATCGTCGTGCGTCTCCCAAAAATTCAAGTTCTGTCAAATCCAATTATTTTATAGAGCGAAATAATAAAATAATTACAAATATTATTGGTAGAAGAAACGATTATACTTATCTTATAGGCAATGAAATAGAGTAGCTTGTTAGTCTAGCGATTGAGATGCTGATCTAGTGATCTAGTAGTCAGGGGTTCGAGCCTCGTTCCAGGATACCAGCAAGTTAATTATATTTACATATCACAAATATTTAGCTTTATTTGAAACAGTAAGAATATTGTATACCATGTACACAAAACAAAATCATGTGCAAGGGTTTAAAGGTTTTAAGTACACCGTATAATCAATTAAAAATACTATTATTAAAATTATTAACATCTCTATGTTTCGTGGAACAGTGCATTATTTTTTGTATTGTTTTTTTCGTAGTACAACGTCAAAAATTAAGTATTCCAATCAAAATCTAAAAACAATTTGTATCGATGATTTTCTAATTCCGCTGGGGTCTTCTGCTATAAAATATCTATAACAAGAATATATATCATCTAAAACATAAATTTATAAAAATAATTATCGTTTGAATAACGTTTAGTTCTTATAGAGTAGTAATTAATGAAGATAAAATAACGGCGACGCTGGCGCCGTTCACAACCGACGCCGGCCCAGTTTTTTTCTCGCAACGCCGCGAATTCGACCGTGAAGCTTGAGGATTCCAGGCACGCGAGGTCTGACATTGGTCGTCGGTATAATAAGCCTTCTTCTTTAACGGGACACATCAGATCATCCAGAGCTTACAGTCAATCATCGTCAGTGCTTTCTGTGACAGTGAGTTTGGTGTTGTTTCAGTGCGAAGTAAAGTGAAATATTAAAAATGGTGCGTTTTCTGACTTGTTAAAAAAATAAGCGAAGAAAGCAGTATAGTTATAT
The DNA here is from genome assembly GCA_031772225.1 of Eubasilissa splendida. NCBI lineage: Eukaryota > Metazoa > Arthropoda > Insecta > Trichoptera > Phryganeidae > Eubasilissa > Eubasilissa splendida. The sequence continues at coordinate 23,054,836 of CM062850.1, read as the reverse complement.
ATCTATAAAGAATGCGAGTTTGTAAAATATTTTGTAAAAATGAAAAAAAGACCGGTTACTGGTGTTAATTTGTATCTAAAATTGAATTCATTTCAGTAATGATTTCAAGTTTTATAACTTTTATTATACCCTTTTCAATTGGCCGATTATTTACATAACAAAACACAAAGTAACGAGTTAAACTTTGGATGACGTCCTAAAATAAAATTGGCCAAATCTTAATCGATAGTTTTGCAATTGAATGCATAATACATGCGCACGTCCAAGTGTTTGTGACAAGATAGAAATGGGAGTAATTTTTATTTTACTGTTATTGAAATATCTATTTTTTCTTTCATATGATGCGGCTTACCAGGAGGGACTTGATAAAGAACAAATACAGCGTAAGTAAATGCAAATTTATTACTGTATATTAAAAAAAATATTGTGTATATTCACTGTAAAAGTACTATTTTTTTTAAACATTAAAATAAATTGATATTTGTGTAGTATACTTTCCTTAAAATATTACAATTAATTCATTCCGTATAACCATATTTTATAATAAAAATAACAAATTATTTTTATCTGTTAAATTTGATTAAATTTATTAATATTATTAACCAATTTAAAACTGATTCTATGAATTGTAATATATTCAAAATATGAAGCAGTCATTTCAAACGCATAATATTACTTTCCAGTTCTGAAAAATGCATTCGATGCTTTTGACCAGGAGAAAAAAGGTGTTATCAGTACGGACATGATCGGAACCATTCTTGATATGTTGGGACATCAGTTGGACGACGACACGCTAAAAGAAATTATCAATGAAGTCGATAAAGATGGTAAATAAATATAAATATCGTATCAGCATTTACATTTATAATATATTATACCACATATACAACTGAGTTATATGTTTGTCTTCCCTAGTCTCGAGAGGCGCAAACCCTATCATCAATAGGTGTAAATTAAATCTAAATACAATTATTATACTCAACTGTATTTAATTTAGTTGTCATTTACTCGTTGATGATAGGGACTGTTTAGTTTGTGTAGTAGAAAATTTTGTTGAATTTTTTTTAAATCATGTTGCACCATAGAGTAGGTAATTACCATGCCAATTAAACATACAAAACTATTATTTATTTATTTTTGCACTTTTTTTTTATATAATAATATTTTATACAGAACATGTTAAAATATAATTTGGCCAATAAAATAGCTGACAAAAGTTATCTTCCATCAATCATCATTGTAAAATATGAAATAAATAGTATTGGCTCGTATCATGTCACATGAACTTTATCAAATAATTTAGTTGTAGAAACATTATGATAAATGTTGATATGGTATAATATAGAGTAAAACAAAATAAATTTGTTTTTAATAATGTATAAAGGGCATTCGTGCGTTTTAGACGTAGAAAAGTCAAACCATTGTTCATTAGATCTAACGCAGTGCGCTTGTTTAAGTAAAATAAATATATGTTTATTATTCTATTTTAGGTTCTGGCGAGTTGCAATTTGAAGAGTTTTGTGAACTAGCCTCTAACTTCCTTACAGAAGAAGAGGAAGATCAGGAAGCCATTGTCCGAGAGTTACGAGAAGCCTTTAGATTATACGATAAAGAAGGTTAACCTAATTTTGCGCCCATCATAATTTTGTTTTGATCTTTTCTTGATAATTTAAGTAAAATATAATGAAAAAAAATTAAAAAATGCAAATAACAAATATCATTTCCAAAAAATGTTGTCCGTATATACATATAGTTTTTCCTGCATAAAATAACAATCTTTTTAAAAATGTAATGTTTCTCGGATTAAACATGAAACAGCACCTGCTATGTGGTGCCAGGAATTTCAGTCAATTTTTATAACCGGAGTGATTTGGTATGACTAAATTCTATATTCACATTTTATCGGTGACGTTGCAATTTTTAAGTACATGTCATTCCATGAAAATATAAACAAACCTGAAAGCTGTTTCTTTTGAGGAAAGATGTATCCCTTTGCATCAAAATTAAACTAAAATAATCTCATTTTTAAGAACACATTATTGTTGAACATTTTTTTAAGTAGAACACATTAAAGTATTTGAGATTCATCGCAATATAAAGATATTAATATAATAACATATGTATCAAATTTAAAGAGTATAAGTTCAAAAATTTGTCGTAAACGTACTTGTTAGTATAGCGAAACTGGATAACCCATTTTCCAGATAGGATAAGGTCTAGGTTCAAATTCCGGTAGCAAATAAAATATGTTTTTGAAAAATATAAGTTTTCTGTGTATCTTTCTATTTAATTCACATAATTTGTATTAAAATAATCTTTGTTTATTTATTTACCAACATCGTAAAGAATCAGTAACTTTAACATCTCAGTAACAGACCCAAACTATCTCATTTTTAAACAGAATTACTTACTGTGTGCATTGTATCTTGTCTCTTTTTTAGTTGTGTATGTTCAAAGTTAAATATTTTAGGTAATGGCTACATATCAACAGATGTTCTGAGAGAAATCTTCAAAGAATTAGATGACAAAATTACAGCGGGAGATCTGGACTTGATGATTGAAGAAATTGATTCTGACGGCTCCGGCACTGTTGACTGGGATGGTAAATGTTGATCAATTTTTTTAAAATTACGATTATACCTTTTTAAAGATTAATGACTTATAAAGAATGATTTTATTTTTTCTTTGCAAACTTCTATTTTATTTTTCTTTGAAATACTGAAACACAATTAAAATGCTGTAAGAACTTCGTGTCAATGGACACAAATATATCGAATGAAAAAAAATTGTATGCGAATGAAAATATATATATTGTTTATCACAGTACAGAATACAAAATCCACCATAATAATAATGAACACATACAGTCAAGACTTCAGACCCAACATCAGTGAGTGAGCAGCCTGCGCATGCGTGCGTGTGTTAAATTGAATTGCACTGTATTATTTAAACTTGTTAAAATGTGTATTATCTTTACAATTATCAGTATCCTTACAAATATTAGGTAGATTATATTGTTACTTAAGGCCGGTTGTGTGATCAGTAGTAAATTTTTACTAACCCCCGTAGTAAAAATCCTTTGCGGGTTGTTGACACATCAAATTTACTTCTGTATAGATGGAGATGTCTTTAGGCGTGACAAATAATCATGAAATATACTTTATTCTTTGCATTATCAATGGATTTTTTCGCCAAAGCATTCTAAATCTGTCACTCTGGTGGTGAAATTTTTTCGTAATATGTGCTAATGTATACTTTAATATATTAAACAACGAGATCACCATCGGATAAATTCTCATCACTAAAATAGCGGGATATTGAATGATTAATTGTCGTATACTGCAACTTTCAAAGTATCAATGTGTCATGACTTTTGGAACAGCTGTAAAAAGTCCGCCATATTTAACTATCGATTCTCGTTTTTACTATCGGATATCACAGAGTAAAATGATTTTTTATTTTTTACTAACGTTCGAACAACCCTTTAGATCAAAAAATTTTACTTTAGTAACTTTTTTAATATAGTAAAAAGTTACTACTGATTACACAACCGGCCCTTACACTTTTAATTTTTTTCTTCTTTCTTAATCTAAATTTATAGTTGATAAACTAATTATGTATAATATTATTGTTGATTAAAAATGAAAAATGTTTGCCTCAGCACGGGCAAAGCCCAGTGAGTCAGATATTAAATACGAAATGTACTTACAATATATGATATGAAATAATAAGAGGCTAATCCTTTGTAGAATCACAAAACCGTGGGAAAGTCGTTACTAAGGTAACGATTGATTTTTTATGATTATTAAATTGTTTGTATTTTTTCAGAGTTCCTTGAGGTCATGACAGGTGAATAAATCAGCCAAAGCCAAACCCAGATACCTCATCCACTTTTCTCATTAGCACTATGTATGAATATAATAATGTATGTATATATCAGTTTAATTACATGGCTGTTGACTAATTTTTCGTATGATTGAAAATATCAACATGTAAGAAGCTACAGGATTAAAATGTTATTTGAACAAATCATTTTTGATGATCGTTCAAATGACAACTTTTGCAAAAAAAATTTTTACGTTAAATTTAGTTTTATTATTTTTAAATACTCTATTACCATACTTAATTATTTATATATTCATTTGTGTCTCTCGTCTTAAATTTTTATTTAAACCCTCTAACCCTCACTAAAAACAATCCGAACTCACTTTTCATATATCTAAAAAATATTTTAAATTTTATTTATCTCAAATCTACACATTTCTACCTCAAATAACGATACCTTAAAATGTCAAACCCTCAGGTATCAATTATACCAAACCCATGCCCCGTGAAACTTCAACCCAATTTTTCTAATATCAAACCTTAATAATAGCTACGTTAGCCTTATATCTTTAATCCCACAGGCTGTATACTGTATACAAGAACATTCCTTATTTTTGCTAGAACAATTCTAGATTAAGTCTTACATACAAAAACACACAATTTTATTAAACACTGTCCTTTCAAATGACCCACCTTTTGAATTCCATTTCCACAGTTGTATTTTTACTCGTATGTATAAAATATATTTTTCATTCTATTTGATCATAGTTCCTACCTTTAGTTTCTATTAATTCAATAATACTTAATAAATTAAGAGTACAAATTTCTCCATTACTTCCAAATATTTTTTAATGACAATAATGTATAATTTATATATTTTATGTATCAAATCATGATAAACAATGTATATATTTATGTATCCATGTATCAATTTATATATTTATTATATTATATTCGATTTATTCTATTTATGAAAATAAATAATATATTTTTATAATATAATGTCATTTCAATTAAAAAATTAGTACTTCTTCATAAAGGTAAAACTTGCAGAAATTTTGATATTAGAATTATGGAGCACTTGAGATGTCTAAATAGCAACAACAGTTATGAATTCTCCAATCATCTTTTGGCATCTTTAGACATAAACAATGGTTTAGAAATTTTGCATACAAATACTATGGGTTTACAGGTAGATAAATTTGAAATTTTAGAAATAAGAAAAAGTTTTGATAGCAAATTAAATATTATAAATAATCAAATCCTTTTTGCAAATAGTTACCTTTTAAATTTATTTTCACAGTAGTTCTTAATTAGTAATCTACCACTTATACTTATATATTTCTGTTTTTATCTATGCTTACATTTTTAATTTTATTATACATTGTTTCCTGTAGAAGATACCATGGGAATTAAAACATGTTGATTTATCAATAAATAGTGGTTTAAATAAATAATTTAATAATAAGATAAAAAAAAAAATCTTATTATTTAAATAAATTAGTAACTCTTTTCGATAAGTGAAATAAATAAAGTACAATCGAGGCATTCATTTTGGGGGTTATTAATGGTATTCGTAGAACCCATTGCCAGTATCACATTTTCAGGATTCACATTGTCATAGAAAAAGATCAGAAAGATAAGGTATCTGACCAATCTTTTTTTGTTTTCCTAATATTGCCAAATCCTTTTGACATTGTACATTGCTGATACATACCTATAGAACTGCTTAAGAGTTACTCATTTACCGATTTATCGTTAATTCGAGTCTGTACTTATAAATTATATACTTATTGCGAGGTCCATTTCGTTACTTGATACCCTCATTATCGTCAACGTTGTTTGCTAGAAGGGTAGTATCTTCAGCGTAGCGCAGGTTAGAAAATAGTTTTAGCTCACAAATAGAAATATCTTTGATCCATTTCTTTTAATACTTTATAAATAATTAAATATAATTATATGAGTGAATTAAATTTAAATCCGACGAGAATATTAAATAATTACGTTTTTTTCATTTACATTACTTTATTAATTTTAAAAGAAGCAAGAATGTAAGTAAGATTAAAAAATTAAAGTAATTAGTAAAAGATCTATGATATAGTTATGGAATTCAGATTTATTAATTTTATTAAATTACTTTTATGAAGGAGGACACATTCTTATTGCGAAGTTGTAATTATTTAGAACATAGGTCTGTGATATTTTAAATACTAATTATTAATTAATTAATTAAAATCAATTCTGAATAATTATAACTTCACAATAAGAATGTGTTCTCCTTAATAATATAAGTTGTATCAATGTGTCCAAAATTTAATAAAAATGAATTGATAATTCTGGCGTCTGCAGTCGGTTTACTCAAAGGTATTTGAGATTCCGTAAAAATAATGTAGATGGTTTTCAAATAATGGAACGACAGATGTATTAATTTGAAAAAGTGTAACATATAGGTTCGAAAATTTGTCATGAAAAACACCATTGTTAGTGTACTTCCCCGGATTGGAAATAGAAATCTACGTTCGAATCCCGGTAGGTGGCGCAAAAACAATATTTTTCGACAAAATTGATTTTATATGTATATATTTATAGTTAATACGTTAAATTAGTATTTAAATTACATTTAACTATGCCATGGTCTTTTTATTTTCTATTTTATTTTTTCTCATTTAATTATCTATGCTTGATGTGTTAATATTATATATATATACACATCGTGGCGTTACGAATTTTCTTTGGGAGTGCATTGCTGAATAGGAATTGGTCTATTGCAAATGATGTTCGCAATTCTTCATGGAATCGCATTGCTCGATCTTTCATTCTACAATAGCTGAAATCACATACCTCTCCTCTGATGCGATCGATTATTTCGATTTGATTTTTAGTTTAAATATTAAGCATAAACAAACAAATCAACAATGGCGTTTTAAAAATTGTTGCTTCTTAAATATCACATTAATTGGTTAATGATTTTATTTAAATTGAGGAGAAAATAGATTATCATTAATTCGTGAATACATTATGTCCCCGTTCTCGTGACCCTGGAGATCTGTGCGGTAGGTAGCCAGCGCGAATCATCACCGGGATCTCGGACACACCGTCTCACACCTGCAAGCTTCGGAATGTGCCGCCATCTCAACAACGTGGCCAGGGACACCTGGCCTCGTACTCCCCATCTTCCGATTTTTCCCCCTTGGTGGCCGGCTCTCTTTTCATTCCATTTGTCATCACCTCCAGTCACGATCTTCTCTAAAAAATGTATTTTTCGCCATCTTTCTTGGCAAAGGTATTTGAGATTCCGTAAAAATTTAGAAGATGACTTTTAAATAATGGAACGATAGATGTATTATTTTGAAAAGTGTAACATATTGATTTGATTTGATTTATTTCTTAGTTATTCAAAAACATTATCGTAGTATCATATCATATTTACATATTTATACACATTTAAATACATTGCCCAACTAGGCAAGCCTGTTTTAGGGCAAATTGATAAACTAATATATATGAATATATAAAATATAAAAAAGTGAATAAAAAAGAGAAAAATTAAAATTAATATATATATATAAATAATAATAATAAAATAATAATTGTAATACCAATATAGATTCGAAAATTTGTCGTCAATGCACTCTTGCTATAGCATTATCGGTTAATGCACGTTCCCCGAATTGGAAGAGATCCATGTTCGAATCCCGGTAGCAACAATAATATTTTTCAATAAAATTGATTTTATATGTATCTTTCTATTTAATACATTTAATTTGAAACTTAAAATGAATAAACAGATAATAAAAAATAATAAAAATACTTGTACCTAAAATAATGTGCAAGTAAAAATTGTATATAAGATCTTTATTTAAAAAATATTTTAATTATGCAAGTTATTAGCAAATTAACAGAATTCGAGTAATTTTAAACGATGACAAATAGTTTTAATAAATAAAATGGGTTTCCAATCAGTTGAAATTTTAGCTGGGATATCGAAACTTTTTAAGCATTCAACTTCATTATGGAAACATATTTTGTTCAAAAATTGAAACTTATTTCATCAGAGGCATTAATGTATGTGTATGCGCATTTAAAATATGTCACGAAATTAACCCATAGATGGCGCCAGTATCGGTTCAGTTAATAGAGAAAATAATAATGAGTTTAATAAATCAACTCATAGATGGCGGTAAAGTCACTCTCCACGAACCTTTGAAAGTAGGTACAGAATTGGTTAGTAATGAGTTGACTTCGAACTAAAGTTAACTCGACTATGAGAGATTTATATCTCCCGCGAAAAAATACACTTGTACCGTAAGTTTTTAAGGTAACGCTTTGACAAAGGCATATGTTGCCAAAACGTCGGCCTGGTTTTACTCGCCTCATAAATATGCTTTATCGTCTTCCCTTCGTTCTATTTCGCCAAACCGTCTCAGCAACTCTTTCTCAATTCCAATTACTAGGCAATAAATAAGTTGTAATTATTCAAAACATAGTACTATCTGCTGTAGCATAGTTGTTAAATGCACCTTCCCCGGATTGGAAAGAGATCCAGGTTTGAATCCCGGTAGCAACAACAATATTTAGATAGATTAATTAATTATTTACTCTATCGTACATAAATTTTGCACACATGCGCCTAAGCGTCCGATTTTAATGTCAATTTAACATAAATATATTTAATTTTGAAAAATTGTAAATTAAATTGTTATTCTATTAAAATACATGACTCAACTGTGGGCTTAAAAACGCAACCGGTATGTGCGCCAAAAAGTCTTCCTTAAGAGGTAAAAATTCAGGTCAAATGACGAGATAAAAAATGCAGCCAGCCAAATTTGAACAGCCCTCGGAAATATACGAGAAGCTTATATCAGTTAATAGCATACTTGTTTCTATTAATTGCATTTGGCAGCGCAATGAACATTGAAACGGCTATAAAATTTTGCAACTCATTACATCACCTATAATTATAAAATAATTTAATTATATTTACCTGTCGACAAATATGTGATATCCACGTGATATGACGTGTATTGTTTTATTAAATCAATACTCAGCAATGTATATTATTTTGTTTAATTTATTATTTTAAAACTTGAGATGAAACCCCATCAACAATGGCAAGAAAAAAATTATTTTTAAATTTACACAAATAGTTAGCAGGTTCTTTTCTGCAGGTATCGAATTACAATATTGTTGAATGTAAGTATTATACATGGGAAGTGGGCACATACTTATCTAGATTGTATACATAAAACTCAGTTGATTCACTAATTTTTATTTTCCAGAAAGGAAGAACTATATAAGTATTATATAATTCGAAATATGCAGTCCGCTATCGAACATCTGATGAAAAATTGCGAGAATTAATTAATAAAATCTATATATAAGTTTGTTTAAGGTAAGGTGAAGAATAACTAATAGTTGAACATAAATAGTTACAATATTTAAAAACGGGGAAAGAAAAAGATAAATAATTATGAAGCTTTCGGAACAGTGTGCGGCAGAATGGCGATGACGGTAAATATCGGAATATTTGACGTAAACACGTTTTTTTTAAATCGTATCGTAAAAGCATTACACAATCACACGCGCATATCAACCAAATACTGTGTAATTTCACTTTTAAAATGAGTTACTTAAATAATATATCTCAATATGCGTTATTACTTGAAATTGTAATGTGTAATGTTGTTTTTGTTAGCACATGAATGCGCGTTCATTATATTATTATTATATATACGGAAAGTCAAAGCAAATAAGTAACTGTTAAATATGTTTAAATAACGCATGTTGTACTTTCAAACTCTTACACTTTTTTATATGCAATTTCTATGGCAAATATTAAGGTATGACTGAATAATAAATGCACTACTGTCTAGTCTGCTTATTTTTTTCACTACTTACAGGAGACTCAAAAAGTCAAGATATTATATATGGTAATGAATGTGCGGAGGTAGTCGACATTTTTTCTGTTAATTTAATTCTTTATAGGACTACACTATAACAATTTTTTGTGTCCGAACTCAATGGTGACGGATAAGTTGCTACTTCACATTTTATATTTATTTTTATTTTTTTATATTTTTATTTGTTAACTTTTATACCACTTCTTGAGTTTAAATACATCTGCCGGTTTCGAAAAATGACATTTTCTTCTTCAGGATGTCAATACTAACTAAAAACATATATTTTATTTCTTTATCGGAATCTATTTTAAAAAAAAAAACAACAATTATTTATAAAATAAATTTAGTACCTAGCTCAAATTGTTACTTAATGCAAATTTACTCGAATAATTTTTATGAAATTTTTTTAGAATGATAAATTTAGTTGGTTGTTTATAATTTTTTGATTAATTAGGTTAAGTTTGCTAATTTCAAAAGTATATTTATTTTTAATTTTGATTATGTAAAAACATGCTGACACTATGTAATTTATTTATTTGTGTATTGCACATCTGTTGTAATTTTCTGTTATTTTACAAATTATGTTAATGCCTGAATAGGCCGTGTATAATAATAAATAAATATATGTACGAGTATGTCTAAGAAGGAGTAAAAATGCTGACCTTGATCAGGTGTGGTCGGTGCGGAAAGCGGTGTGGGGGGGGTATTGATTTTTGATTGATCTGTCTGATTGATGTCTGAGCCGACAGAACAAGAGATTTTATTGCCAACTCATAAAACGAGAGTGCTCAATATTAACGTAATATAAACAGTAATTCAAAAAAATAAAAAAATTAATATCATCTTATTTTGTTCAGTGCTCTATTATTATTTTTTTAATTCTCTTCTTCTGTTATACCATACATTTTATATGTATAATTTTATATCTAATGTATACTATTGTAATTATATATTCGTATTTACATTAATATACACGTTTGAACTCAATCTCCATCTCCTAATCTTCCAAAATGTTCTTCGACAATGAAATTTGGATCTCTGAGAGTATGTACGTACTGGACGCGTCGTTCTAATTCGGACACAAAACATACGGGATGCCGATTCATAAATTACTTCATGCTGAACGCAGAACTGTTCTTTATGCGAATTAGATGAGATTTCTCTCGAATCTCTGAAAGAACGAACACTCATCTGTGACCACGGGCCTGTACACAAATTATTTAAAAACTATTACAACCGAATGCAGTTTATTTGTCACCCAGTCCCTATGCAATCTATTTAATTGTCAGATTTGTTAAGTCAAAGATTTTTTTTTTTAAATTAACAGAGACTCTTATAGATAGTCCCATAAAATAATATTAAAGTGCGTACATTATAAAGACAGAACAAAAAAAAAAGGCAAATGATAAAAAATAAGTTGAGATAAAGTATCTAAAAAATACACTAAAATATAATTATAGTAGTTAGTTCCCAGAGAATTGTGATGATGCTAATAGTATGATAAATGGGCTTAATTTTTAAATTATTTAAATAAATACTGAAGAATTCTTTTCAAATATGTAAATTCTCAAAAATATGCTTTTTGTCACTTTTTGGCAATTAGATACATTCATTTTTACTTTCACTGTTTTAAAGTAGTCTAAGATAATTTCGAAAATATTTTAAACAGAGATGCTTATGTAAATAATGAATTATACATCAAATATCAATTTTCCTACAATTTTTATAGTCTCGGTTAGTTAGTTTCAGTTTGAGTTGTGAAAATGGGTCTATCTTGTAGATATTTGATAACTTGAAATTCTATTCCGATATAGAAGTAAGTTCAGAAGTAACGTAATAATGCGAGAATTTATTTTATAAATAAATTCTCGCATTATTACGTTTCTCTTATTATATTATACGACTGACCGAGGGACTAATAAAGAATTTCTACGACGGATGAATAGAAGTGAAAAATAAAAGGGATATTGTGGTCATAAGAAAAATAAGAAAACTGGTCTCATATTCTCGGTCGTATTAAAAAAGAAAATAAGAACAGAAAACTAAGAGAAATCTGTGGAAAAATAAGTCAGGAGAGAAAATAAAATGAATGGCTGAAAAATGTATTATTGAATTATTTCGATAACTGAATATTTACTATTTTTAGCGGTCTCTTGGAACTAAATTTAAGTCCAACAATTCCACTCATGGAAGAACACGATCGCAGTCACTGAAAACCGCTATCCTTCCCCTGGCATTGCACATACTCGCCTACTTCTAGCAGCTCTGTCTTGAGATTATCCATCCAAGTCTTGATTTTCCCCTCGGTTTTGACCATGTTAGCTTGTACAGGGTGAGTATTATGTTCCAGGCCGATGTTGTTTTTAAATAACTAGAAAATAAAAATTAATATATTCATTTAATTTTTAGTTATCAATTTTATCGTTTATTATAATTAAATTAATAACAAGTGGTCGCTTTTGGCAGCGGCACAAATGCGTGCTCTTTTAACCATATTTTTCGTAACATTCTCGCACATTTCGAGTGTTATTTAAGCAATTTCATTTCTAATATTGTACTGCAGCACTAAAAAAATCATTGGCTTATTGGTGTAGACCTTTTATTTCAAGTATCTCCATAAGAAATAGTCGGAAGCCGTCAAATCGGGTGATCGAGGAGGCCACTCGATATCACCACTTTTTGACATTATGCGGTCAGGAATTTTTTTTCAAAAATTTCAAGCGTAGTTCGTGCTGTGTGTGAAGTGGCACCGTCCTGTTGAAACCAACACGTATTACAGACCCAACCGATCCAATTCAGCAACCAAGAAGTTTTCCAACAATCATTAATAGTTATTATTTAGATAAAATGTTTTAATGACTTCAAATCGTCGCTGAGGCGATAGATGCTCTATATTAAATTGCAATCAACTACTCTTTACGACTAACGAATTCAAATTGACAAATATCTGCTAAACCAAAATGAACATAACACCCTGTATAAGAGTTACATGTCCTGCCCAGTGCAGGCTCCCTGTTTTTACCTTCTTCAGATTATTGGAGGCGTCATACCGATCCCGAAGTTCCAGATTATTTACTTTTTCTGGTTAGGTTATCGTGTATTGAACAGCAAATCTTACGTAAGTCTTTATTTTAGAAGACCTGCAACCTGATTTCTTATGCTAAAATGAGACAACTTGTATTTATTATCCATATAGAGCAATCGATTACGTTTATCTTAAAATTGCCTCAAAAGAAGAGAAATATGTCACTCAAAAAGATTTCCGTACATCCTGTTAATGCGCAACACCAATGCGCCAACCTGCGTAACACATGATTTATTAATGTGTTGTACAGTTTATATACTTGAATCGCGTAAATCGAAGAACATGTTTTGGACTATGTTCTACCATTAATCGTCTTCAAGAAGCGTCGCTATGCAGGGAATGGATCGCCAATAAAAACTACATTCAATCAATACCGATCGTATCATATCAATCCCAGCGGTTTACCGTCCGTCCCACCAGGGATAAACTGTCGATTTAATTCAATTCAATTAAATCTTTAAGTATGTATAAAACCGTAAAAAATTAACAATGACTTATTAAACAAAAAATATTACTGCTGTTATCGATATTTAATAGTTATTATTCTATTTCAATGTTTCAGAGAAATATTTGGTTAGTAAAATAAGTTCAAATATTAGAGTGGATTTAATCAGGAATGGGTTCCAGCAAAATTATGCGGACGGTATGAGCCTGAATAATTTTATAAAATATTACTGATTTTATAACGTACAAGTTAACTTGATTTTATAACATAATTAATTTTGAATACTGATAATGCTCATTTGCAAAATAATGAAATTTTTCGACGGCGAATTCTCTATAAATATCCAAAAAAATATATTTAAAGTTTTCGTTAATTAATAATCCCACCATAACACATATATTGAGACTACGTTTTTATTTTATTTGGACCTGAAACAAGAAAACATCAATAGCATTGAATTTTGTATTAAAACATTTACGTGTCCTGTTTGGCGATTTATTATTTCCAATGTTATGGTGGGATTATAAATATTAGGTATAATTTAGTGAAACAAATAGTTAATTTTGAATACTGATAATGCTCATTTGCAAAATAATGAAATTTTTCGACGGCGAATTCTCTATAAATATCCAAAAAAATATATTTAAAGTTTTCGTTAATTAATAATCCCACCATAACACATATATTGAGACTACGTTTTTATTTTATTTGGACCTGAAACAAGAAAACATCAATAGCATTGAATTTTGTATTAAAACATTTACGTGTCCTGTTTGGCGATTTATTATTTCCAATGTTAGTATTAGGCATAATTTAGTGAAACAAATCTGTTAGTTGATTTACATCTGATGAAACGTATCGGAACCCTAATGTTGATGGCGTATGCTAATTTGGGGTCACCCAGGTGGATGTCTGAGAATATAAACTTAAATTACAGATGTGCCATTATTTATTCATATTCCTGATTAAATCCTGATACGGCGTCGTCGATACACTCTCCCAACACCGCTGCTGAAGTTTCTGACTACACCGGTATTCGTCTGCGAATTCCAGGCACGCGGTACCTGAAATTGGCTGTCAATATAACAGTGTCTCCTATAGCGGGGACACGTCAGATCAGACCAGACCATACCAACTTCGCGGGAGTTGCCGTCGGTGCTTTCTTTAATCAGTGAATCAGTGATTGCAATACTTTGAAAGTGAATATTTTACAATGGTACGTTTTTCTGCCTAGTTGACTAAAATCTATCTAAACATTTCATATAATATACATAATTTTTATTAAATTAATTACAAATAAAATTGTACAACATAATTACGACAAAATAAATATGAAACATTACAAAATAGGTTATACTACTCTTCTGAAAGATGAATTTCACGTTAATAAGAAGATAATTGTTTGTGAAAGTGTATAAGAATTCGTAAAATATATTTTTACATAAATACCCGTGTGTACAACAGGTTCTATATATATTTTTTTGTTCATCTATTACGATTGAATTTTTGAGATAATTTTTATAAAATTTTATTAAGTTAAGGTAATTTTAAGTGGTTTTGTGTTAATATCATATCACAGATGACTAGATTAACTATAGTAGTACAGTTTATATAACTAATACTAGAATTAATTAAACTAGCCAGAGCCCATAGACTTGAGAATAACAATTGAAAAATAATGTTCGTGGTTATCAATTAATCAGTAAGCAAAAGATGAGAATATCACTTGTCAATAGATGGCATTGATATTGAGTGAGTAGAATAAATTAAGTACCTTGGCGGCCGGCTATAGGAGGACTGACTTTGAAATTAAAATAAGAATCAAGATGGCAAGAAGCATGGAAAATGAAGAATCACTAATCAGCTGCAATCAAAACAAGACAGAAAGTTGAGACGTTAAATGGATCCTTAAATAAAAGGGTGAAGACATTTAGGATG
The DNA here is from genome assembly GCA_031772225.1 of Eubasilissa splendida. Taxonomy (NCBI): domain Eukaryota; kingdom Metazoa; phylum Arthropoda; class Insecta; order Trichoptera; family Phryganeidae; genus Eubasilissa; species Eubasilissa splendida. Next base: position 23,039,643 of record CM062850.1, on the reverse strand, counting down.
TGGCTAAATCAACGTATGCTAAAAATCCCTTGGATTTACCACATTACCTATGAATACGTACTAAGACGCATTAATAAGTCAAGAGAAACACTAATATCTGCAAACAAAAGATAGCTGCATACTTCAGACACTTTTTTCAACGAAAAATATGATATCTTTTAATTCACTATATGGGGGAAGATCAAAAGCAGTAAAGAAAGGCTGAAATAAGTTATCTTGGCTTCCTAATCTCAGAAAGTAGCTTAATATCCAAAATACTAGTGATCTAATATAATACAGAATACGTAAAATAAAAACAGCATACTACAATTACAAACCTTCGGTATATTAAACAAAAATTCAGAAGTTTTACAATTTACAATTTGTTATCCAACCCCGACAGATTGCATGCAGAGCAACATCAATTATTAATAATGATAAATAGTTAGTGGTTTTCACCAAAAGGTGAGAATTTTGAAAAATTTATTATAATACGTATATACCTGCAACAGATTACGTTAATTAATTAAATGGAAAACAAATGACAATCTTCAGTAAATAATATATTTGTGCTTCTTCTTCGGCGCCCCCTCCCCTCGTTACGAGTACGACGTCTACCGTGGTTATCGTATGTGAGTCCGAGAGTGGCTGAGGAACCCTATTCTCGAACCCACACCCTTCCACATGTTGTGCATCCGCTGGGCAGGAGTTATTTGAGTGATGGATACTTTCTTGTCCTCGGTCATGGGTCCTCGATTTCTCAGTGATCAGGATCTATGCCACATTTATTCAGATTCGCCTTCAGGGAGCATATGGATATCAAAACTTAATATTTTATAATTACAATAATAATGCGCTCCTGAGAGATAAAGTATTTAAAATATCAACAAATGTGTTTGATTGTGGGAGATAAATAATTACATTGAAATTTAAAAAAACAGCACCGTTCAAATAAAAAACATTCAATAAAAGAAAATATAAATTTATTGTGATACACTTACTGACGCATCAAATAATTTGTATGGCCGATTAAATACAGTGGAACCTCCATATTCGTCATTAATCCATTCCTGATGACCTAGCGAATAGAGAAACGGTTTTTTCCATAACAAATAACTGAAATTCCATTAATTCGTTCCCAGTCCCCAAAAATAGTACACAAATTAATCAATTTTATGTCAAAACCTTAATTGTACTGAGGAGACATGATGATAGAAGTGAAAGAGGAGGAAAGTTACTAATATTAGAATAAGACAATTTAAACATCAGATAACTCTAATTCTGGTGATGGTTTTCGTTTGCCGATGATTCATTCAGTAGCACTTGATTCAATTCAACAAAGAAATTGCCCAATGTCGCCTGTTTCCGTTTGTTTATTTAAAACCTTCGTGAAGTAGTCAATCACATTACCATTAAATCCATTTATGCTTTGGTTGACTATGGCAACATTTGGGTGCCACTTTTCGATCATATTCTGTGTTTAGGCCCACTTACACAGCATTGCCGGGCGATGGAAGAGACAGACATAGAAAATATTAACAAATATGGAAACATTTGTTTGTTATTAAAATTGAATTGATATTTATTATATATACAATTTCATTAATACATTTATTTTCACTTTTATGTAATTCTGCGCAATAGGAGGCACTAGACAAGGAACAACTCCACCGTAAGTAAATTTATTCATTCAAATCCATAAAGTAAAATAATGATATTTAAAACTACAACTATTTTGTATATTTACATTTCCGATACATGTAGTTTATAATTTTTTAATGAATATTTTAAATACTGTTTGTGACAAATGACATGTTTTTGATACATTTTTTTAGTTCTGAAAAATGCTTTCGACGCCTTTGACCAGGAAAAAAGAGGCGTCATCAGCACAGACATGGTGGGGACTATTCTAGAAATGTTGGGACATCAGTTGGATGATGATACACTTAAAGAAATCATCAAGGAAGTTGATCAAGATGGTAAAAATATTTTTCGCATGAAGCACGATTCTCAATGTAATGAAATTATTTTTCTAATATAACGTGATTCTCGAAACTGACATCATTTAAATATTGTATGCACATGTTGATAATAATCAAATGAAAATATATGTAATATAAATGAAGAGTAAAAATAACACTTTAACAATAATATCTTGAATTTAAATAAATACTACATACATATTTTTATTAGTAATTATATAATATTATGTAAAAATCTGTTTGGACTGTGCCCGTCTTACTAGAGAAATTCTGCATGAGTAGCTAGCATACTTATTTACTTACCATCACGCCGTTTCTCTGCGGGGGTAGGCAGAGAGGATAGAGCGCCACACTCTTATGTCCTGACACACAATTCTCACCTCATCCACATTCAAACATCTTATCATAACAGAACCATCTTCCAGTATCTGGTTTACCTGGTCGTGCCAAGTCTTTCACGTAAGTCTTCTATTTATGACGTGATGTTTTATACTTAATATATGATATGGGTATAAAATAAGTATCCCTTGCTTTATATTTTATCTCATATTTTTATTATGATTATAAATTATAGTATAAGCCCGATTATCCGGATAATCAAAAACTCTGATTAATACAGAAAGTTAATTTTGATGCGATTAAAAATACTTTAGTTTCAATAAGTATGCCGTTTAACATATTTGTATACATTAAGAAAAAAACGATAAAATTTTATTAGCAATATTTGAATATATCCAAGAACACACAATTACTGGATTTTTACCTACAAAGGCACTGTTATTAAACAAATATCAGATATCTCATAGAGACAAGGGTATTTTTTTTAAATATTTAATGGAAAATATATGGTAGTATGGGGTAATTACAGGGCTTACGACCTGTCTTTGGCTAGCTTAAGTGATTACTTTATATTATATATATGTATGTATATATAATATAAATCTATGGAAGTATAAGATTCCATAGATTTTACATTAAATATAATTTTAAAAAATAGTTTTATCTCTGTGAGATATCTGATATTTGTTTGATAAAATTTTATTTATTAAAAAGCACATATTTTGTTTCATAATTCATCGATTTGATATTTGAGACTCGGATAATTTGTTCTACTGTATGTTGAAAATCTTGGAGTAGAAATGACGTAAATAATAATTCAAAAAGTCAATTAATTATTGATATGAAGTATTCAAATATAAAATAATATATATATAATAATATTAATATTTATTATATTTTATCTAATCCCGGACTAACCCGGGCAACAATAAAATAGAAATATACCTGTGATACATATGTATTAGCGAAATTTAATTTCGATGGGTGATATGTCTTGCTTTCGTGATAACAATGGAGCTCTTCAGATTTTTTGATTTCGTATCCTTTATTCTCTCCTTTTCCGCCCACAAAACACCTCCCTATGCACTTACATACGTCATAATAATATCAGTAAAATACTAAATACATACGTTATATTGCACTATATACCTCTGATACAAGAATAATTCAGCTACTAAAGAACTAACAAATAATTAACATCAAATCCTTAAAATAAATAAAACACCAAAGCATCCTAACAATCCTACATAATTAGAAATATTATTTAATTTACTATTTGCCTTACAAAACATATTTAGGATAGATAGATAGGTAGCTGTCATTTAATTTTTATTTTACCGACAATATATCAACCAAACAAAATTAACATCATTTTCTTACTGACGTAAAATTGTCACTTAATAAGTTTAGATTCTTATATAAACGAATACTAAAATAAATTGAGAATGTGGATTTAAATGTGTAATTTTTAGGATTTTAAATAAAATGTATTAAATTAAGAGCGGCGGTGGTAAACGCAAACAGATTTTTTTTATGTAACGTGAAATAATTGTACAATACCTATAATAGTTTATAAATAAATACTTAATATAACTAAAACTATAAGTTAACAAAAAAAAAACACCACTTTAAAATATCTTATTTTAATTAAAAAATACGTTACACCCAATTTATTCTAGGGTCCGGCGAGTTGGAGTTTGAGGAGTTCTGTCAACTAGCCTCTAACTTCCTTACAGAAGAAGAGGAAGATCAGGAAGCCATAGTCCGAGAGTTACGAGAAGCCTTCAGATTATATGATAAAGAAGGTTAGTAATTAAAAAATACATACTTATTTATTGTGTTATGCATCCCATTTTTTAAATATGTCCGTAACTGTAAAAAACAAAGCTAACCTAAGATGATACACATCTTAATTAAAAAATAAAAACTGGATTGATTTTTTTTTACTAGGTCTATCTACCTACAATAATCATCTATGTGTCAATACAAAAATATATTTAATTTTGTTGGCATAAAAATAAAAGCGACATCTCTTGCGTGAATGTGAAAGCGCTTTGTTTAATATGAGTTTTAATATGAAATGTTTGTTAAAGGTAACGGCTACATTTCGACAGATGTCCTCAGGGAAATCTTTAAAGAATTAGACGACAAAATTACATCAAGTGATCTGGATATGATGATTGAAGAAATTGACTCTGACGGCTCTGGAACAGTTGATTGGGATGGTAAATAATCAAACTAATTTTGCTTCTTTAAAATAAAAACTATTTTAACGCTTAGATAGAGGCTGCAATATATTTCAAAATTACACAAAAGTTATATTATGACAGCCAGATCATAATATAAATGTTGCCACATATATATACGACTAGATTAAGCAAAATGGTAAATATGGATTATTTGCTTTGACCTTCATGGGTTCGACAAGCTCGCATCAAAAACTATTTTTAAAATTTTGCACTTCTTTTTTATCCAACAACTTTCACAAATATTTAGCACAATGAAATTTGCGAAAAATATTTAATTATATCCTATTAAAAATCCTATTAAAATCACATTATAATTAAGAAGCTCGATGAGCGAGATCGTAAATGATTTTTATAATCCTCTTCAGTAAATTAATTTAATTTTATGATCCACTTCATGTAATTTTGCGAATTGCCGATAGATGGCAGTACAAGTCAGCTAGAAAATTAATAATTTGTGTCACCCTTTTTAAAAAAGGTAACGGAAACAAAAATTTCAAAATTAATTTTAAAACAAAATTATTATTTTTACTTATCTTCGAAATACCTAATATAACTTATATTTAAAAGTTTTTATTATTTTATTAATTGTTATATTTATTTTGTGTACATCCGACTGGTTGATTTTACCTTTTGCAACAGAGAAGCAAAACAACAAATATATCAGAATAGTACTGAAAAATTATTTAGAACTAGCTATAAAGCCCGTCCAAAGACAATAGCAAGAACTATATACTTCTTCACTGTTTATGAATATTTTGAATACCTCAATGAAAACAAATCTATTTTCATTTGTTTTGCATATCTGTTTTGAAAAAATATATTATTTTAATAATGCTAGTAGGTATTTACTTACAAAGTAAGTACCAAACTAGCCTCCTATCGAGTTTTACTTTGATAGTATAAAGTATTTCAAAATTAGATACACTTACTTTATTTCGGGATAATTAACAAATTGTATACCTGTATGATGACTAAGGATCTTAAGTGAATAATGTATGGTAGTACCATTTAAAATGTCCGTGGCATTTATTTAATTTAATAATAATAAAATTTTACAATTTTTATAGCTCCATTTTGGTAAACTAATCACCTCGCAGACAGGTTACAAATTGCTGAATACTCATACAGATTGGGTATTCAGCAATTTGTAACCTTCACAGCAATTGCTGTATGAGTGTATAGAAACCGCTGTGAATGAACTGGATCTTAATTCGTTGGACATTTTAAATTGTGAATGACCTCACCTCTGACCACCTGTCTGTAACCTATAAACAGTCGCTAGAGTATTAAAATAACCGGAATAACCGTTTTTGCAGAATTCCTTGAGGTCATGACTGGTGAATAGGTCTACCGGAGATACCAAGGAACCTCATCAACTTCTTATTAAAAATAAGTTATTTTTATAAAATATAAATTAAAATACAATATATATATAATATAAGAAATTTTGACATCTTTTTTGTCAATAAAGGATATAAACATATATTCTACTGTCTTTTGTGCTACATTTCTAATCTGTGGCATAGTTCTTTTTAAAATCGAGTCACAGATAGTTTTTTTGGTAATCTACTGTATTGGTTCATTAATAAATTTGGTGTGTGATTGTGTGATCTAATACTTATGAAATGTGAAATAGTGAAATATCTCCAATTATAATATTTAGAACCAAGCCATATATATTACTTAAATATACTTATATATGTATATTATATTTTTTATATAATACTTTTCGTGATATCTTACGTTCTTTCTATTTTTTCATAGTGTACATATATATAATAAGTTATAATGAGAAATCGGCATATATTTGAACGCAATTCACTTTAATCATAGATTTTTTTTACATATCTTTCCTGTTATATTATTATAAACCTTCAATTTATATTATCATACATCGAATCCTTATTTTAAATCTAAATAAATCTTAAATAAAAAAATAAATTCAAATATATTACTATACTAATATCAAACCCTGTGGCATTACCAAAATACAAAGTACGTAATTAGATGCATACTAATTGCACCCCAACACCAAATTACAAATCCCACCAATAACCTTCCTTATATGATTTTTTTTAAATTTTTGTTTATAGTTTCTGAATATATTCTGATCTCCAAATCAACATACGTGAAATATCAATGAATAATTTTCTATGCCCCTCTGGGTATAATTTAACCAGTATATTTTTTCTCTCCATATGCTTATTTTTGTATTACTTATATTTTTAAATCTTATTTTATGTCAATGAATATTTATTATTTATATTGGTAAAAAAATAAATGCTCTTCTTAATGAAATGTTTCTAATTCAACAATATTATTTAATATTTAAACAAAATAAGGATAGTACATATTACTTGAGAAATAATATTTTATATTAAATTTAATGGCCTTAGTCCCAATCATTATTCCATGTACCAATTTGGATTTTTTTCTGAGTGCAAAATTGTGTAGTTTGAAATGTATAAGAATTGCTTATGTTATTTGTAGGCAATGTTTGTAAATTTAAAAAAATGGAGCAATATTGCAAAACCTTCATGCATAATCTTATGAACAAATGTATTTTTATATTAATCGGTAAAGCTGCAGTAGCGTGTTAATTAATTATTATCGTATACTTCTTGCAATGTTCCTGTAGCCCTGAGTATATGGTAAAATAATTCATTATTACGAGTTTTCTGCAATACTGTGGGATTGCACTAATTTCAGTTATAAATATTTTTCTAAACGACTTTTTGCACATTGAAGTTATATTATCATTCCAATCTTAAATGGCAAAAAACAATACTTCATTGAGGCAAAGTATTTTACCGTGAAGAAGTTTAAATAAATACCCAGAATTGTTTATAATATTACAATCGTCAACTTAAAATTCACATCTATATCTAATTAAAAACAGAAATATTTGATTAGTCAAAATCATTTATACTGTTGTATGTATTAGGTACGTACATGATGTTTTCGATGATCTAAAAAAATATTTTAAATAATTAAATTATTTGTATGTTATGTTATCCTACACATTAATGTACATCATTATATTGACATTTATTTTCATTGGTAATGCATTTATAAATATATATTATTAGCATTTGCCCACATTACGTGCTAAATGCATATATAATAATATTTATATTACGTGGACGTACGAACTGTAGGCTGTTTAAATCTAGCCAGTTTAGGCAAATATCTGACGTGAATAATAAATATTCCTTTTCACATATTAAACCCACTACACTCGAATATGGCTGACGGCCTTCACACGATAATAATATAATATTACTACAGTCTAGAAAAACAATGATATTAAGATAAACTGACATTTGAATTATTGAGCTGATTAAATATCACCTTGTCTCTTTAAGATAAAACCCACAATTAAAAAAATGTATCATTGTTGTACTGTTTAGGATGAGACCATTTAAATAATAAATTAAAGGATGGATACATAGAGATTTTAATGTAAAACGACACAATCAGTTATCTGTGATTTAATTATGTATGTATGTAATTTGTATTATTCAAGTATAAATAAATAAGAACAATCTGCGTTATGCAGATGATATGGTACTTCTGGCATGTAACATTGAGAATTTACAATTTCTACTGAACCAAGTGATGTACACATATGTGAGACTTTTTAATTTGAACTTAATACAACTAAAACAAAATATACGCTCAATAGCAAACAGAACAGAGCTGACAATGAAAGTCTTTATATTGAATTGAAACGAAATTGAAAAAGATACAAGTATTAAATACAGTGGTTGCAATATAAATGAAAGATGGGATCTTTCTGTTGAATTGTTGAAATGTTTATCAGCGTAAAAAAGCTATTTTGAGTACATGATCTCAACTTTAGATTACATATACGAATGGTCAGATACTATGTATTTCCGATATTATTTTATGGAATGTGTTTGGGACATATATTTATTTGGTATATAAATATTAATTATTAAACGTAAATAATGCATTGTGCCTCCCCCCCCCTACCCTTATCCACCCGGCCTCGATGCCAACCAGTCGATTGGCGACCTTGAGCCAGTACGGTTATACGTGTATGGTACAAATTATAATATTATACTGATTCGAGACTTCGCGTCTATACTGTGTCGGAACCTTTGACGAAATAGTGAGTTAAAATATACAGTCCACATTTTGGAGATGCTGCAAATTTTGGATTATTGTGAGTGTCCGGGAATTCTTGTACGCAATAGAATGGAAATATAGACACTTATTGAAGAAATTATGAAGCATTTGAGATGTGGATCTACATAAGAATGCTCAAAATAAGCTGGATGAATAGAGTAAAGTTATGGTTCGATTATGGTAGAGGGAAGATGTTATGGTTCGGATGAATAAAGAAAAATAAGTATTTAATCTCGGACATGTGATGAGACATCCGGAGAAGTATGAAATATTGCATAATGCAAATCATGCAGGGAAAAATTGTTAGAAGTCGGGGCCCTGGAAGAAGGAGAACATCATGGCTGAAGAACCTTAGGCAATGGTTTACTCAACCTAGAGCTTTTCCGGGTCGCAATAAACAAAGTGATGATAGCCAAGATAATATCCAACGTCCGTTAAACGGATAGGGAACAAAAATAAGAAGAAAGGAAATAATTGAGAAAATATTTCGCATATATATGTACTTTTATTTAACTTCATTCTCACAATACGTGACTTTTTCACTTATTTCAAATTGTTTTAAACATTTTTTTTATGAAAATAAATCGCTAATTAATGTTGTTTTATACTTGCAAACTCTCAATACTCTTGTCGCTAGACTCACCCATCAGCCGGTAAAACTTCACATCAACCAATTGTAACGCATGCCTAATGGACGACCAATGCAAAACACATTTTTATAATCCAAACATATTTTACGACTCATGTACACGGGTGAGACTTTGATCTCTCATCTAGCGAGAGCTGGCGGTAAAAATTCTACTCTGCGCACAAAATACAATGGACAACTCTCCATCATTAAGTGCCCTTTAGGTGGCACGGCGGCCAGCTAAAAATCTTCACTATCCGTACAGTGCGGAAAAATAAGTATAACAAATCTATATTTATTGTCAAACGACACAACATCAAAATAATCGTCATAACATAACACACAATATACAAACAACCAATCATGCACAAAACACAATTTTAAAGTGATACTAATATAATAAGGTATAGAAAAATTAGAAGAATCTAACACTGAACACTAAAGTGAGGGGCAATTATAGAGAGAATAATTTCTGCAAGGCATAGCATGGTTGCCGTTTAGAACTAAAAATAAACTTTTGCTCATAAAACGGTCATAGGTCATCAGAGGGTTGCCATTTGAGTAAATAAACGCTCCATTATTATGGCTCACGTTACACGTGACGATGGAGGAGATTTTTGAATTTCAAATGAAGACAAACTCTGAGACAGGAATAATACTTCAGAATTAAGTCTCATCAAGTCTCAGAGTTCACCTCTTCTTACGCGTGTTGTATGTCAACATCAAATGTCTATTTTTTATGAAATTTAAAAAATATAATTTAAATAAATATTATTATTGAATTCTGCTAGTTTGCGTAAAGCATTATTTAAATGCTATAGCTGTTACGATGGTTAAGGCCATTTTCAAACTGTGAATAAACCAGCTAAGCCTATAACATTTAAATAATGTTTTATGCAAACTACCAGAACTCAATAATAATATTTATTAAAATTAGATTTTTTAAATTTCATAAAAAATCAACATGGACACAAACTAAACACGATAACAATAAATTAAGTTGAATATACATTTGGGTCAGCCATTAAATTATACAAATTTTTTGTAATTTAACGTATTATTTTATCTAACTTTTCAGAATAAGAGTTGTAGGATTTACTATGGTTTTAGACGACGTTTGTGCGCATTTGTCGAATTTATTAGTCGGTTTGAGTTTTTGTCTCTTTCTACAAATCTCATGCTGATCTTTAAGTCTCCAGATCAAAATCTCAATATGTGTAAATATAATAGTTCTGAGAGTTATTTCAACTAAATCTTTGAGATTTATCTCATTCCGTGGACGAGCAGACATGTTTGAGTCTTCATCTCGGAAATTTTGCGATAAAGGTGTGTATCAGTGGGTATATATCAGTTACATTACTCTGCACATAAAACACAATGTAAAACGAATGACAGCTCAAGTCTCATCTGTACACACGTACGAGTAAACTTTTTCGACTTTACATTTTTGTGATTTTTAACGTATTGATCGGCTCGATTTGATTATACATCATTTAGTTTGCAATTCTTTGACGTGAAATAATAAAATATAAAATGGATCAAAGCACATTTTTAGTTCACTAAAAATATCATTATGTTTGTCTTCAATTTACTTTAATTCAATTTTTCAGGTTGTATGCAGGATAAAAATCGATCACATTAACTACTAATTTAAATCTAAGATTAAGCTAATTATGCTAAACTAGATGGTCAATTACGAGAGTCTCTTAAGACTTAACTATTCAAAATTGTTATTTATTTAATTCAAGAATCACAGAAATGTCGCTTTACTGAGGAATGTTGCAGTAGTGTTTATTAGGCATGGGAGTTTAGATTTTCACAACTCTCTTCGATACTTTTTCTATCCAGCAATGAAATATCGATCAATCAGTTCGTGACAATTGTCACGTAAGCTAAATACAATCGTCAAGATGGTGAAGTCAGTTTTTTTTATTTTTATATTAGAAAATCTTTTCTAACATTTTATAAATCACCGATTTCCAATTGATCAATTAATATTATTATGGTAAATTATTCACAATGAATTGAATTAACTATTCAAGACATGATTTATAACATTTTTAAGGTGCATGTCTACGGACCCATGAGCACGCCGAGAGATGCGATAAAGGTCGATCATATCGGTCGGTTCAATCTTCTCATCAAATAAAAAACAAAACAACTTTTAAATTAGTGGCTTACGTCACACGCACATGTACTGATCTTTGCCGATGTTACGCTGTCGGCTGGTTTCTTTTCAGACATTTTTCAAATGTAAGGATGCGGTAATATAGAAAATTTATATTCATTATATATATGCGGTGGTCCTGCTCACGCCCCACAGACATGGCCGCGTAAGAAATCACTCAATAGCCATACAGTACCGACTGATACCCACCAAACTAGACAACAATACGTCGCGCCGCAACCAGTCCGAGGAAACCTAGAACCGACCACTCTTCTTCTGGCCAACTCCTCGGATACATCTGGTCGCATCTCGACCCCGCCTCCGACATACTAAGTTTATCTTGTACTTTTTATAACATAACAAACAAGTGTAAACTCAATCTGTGAATAAACGTCAGCTATCGAGAGTACTATTTCATTGCAATAATCTACCAACTCTAGCTATATATTTAAACACCAAATTACTATAATTCTTAACATTTCATATAGATACGGGAGAAGCGAGGAGATATAGGGCCCTTGATTCTCACCGAACAAATCCTTCTGACACAAATAATCCCTATTGGTGACCTTTACATAACCTTTAACAATAAAATCTCTAAATATAGGTTGTTATAGACCTTTTCCACAATACATGGGTGGATATTTGATTTAATTACATTTCTAAAATGTTTTAGGAGTATGTACAAATTCTCTACCGTTACGACAAATATTATTGTATGAGATTTTTACTTAAAGTCTCTACGTACTTCGAAATAAATATTTGCAAAATTGATCCATTATTAATCTTGTATTTGTGTATCTTTGTTTGTATGTCTTTTCTTCAGGCCAATTATGCAATCAAATAGCTCCGCGACTTTTTTTTTAAATATGACTTAATTAGAATAAAATTTTAAACGTTGACAATATAATACGCATTAATATAAAAAATACGTCTTGTTTACACAAGGATGTAATTTTCGAAGAGTAAATAGTTTTACTGTTGCATAAATGTGTCATAAATTATCGGATTTGTGTTTCCATCGAGAATATTTGTAGAATCCACCTCGTCTCGCAACTAATGTTCCAAACCCTTCTATATATATACACTTTATTTCATGTCTATTCATTTACTGGTCTGTGATTGGTTTTAAAATTGCACAAAAGATTTTTTTATGCTCTCACCGTGATCTAAAATTAGATGGAACATTGCTCCTATCTACGTCATAATCTTCCTTCGGACTTGATCCTGTCGGTTTATGTATGAGAACTTTGTGCATGTTATGGGACTCAACTGATGTCGCAACATGTCCCGCTCACTGCATGTTCCTAGCTTTCACCTTCTTCACCATATCTACGCCATACTATTTCTGATCCAAATTTTTTAAACTCCTCCATTCATCAGTTAAATTATCACATATTGAATCTTAAATCTTTCGCACGACTCTTCACGCTCGTATAGAGCGATCGGTTATATCAATGCTGTATATGGTTTAATCTTTCAATTCTGCGACAACTACCTCGAAGACATCGATTTCTTAATGCAACAAGCGTTTTATAAATCATTATTCTTTGTCACATTTGTCCCTAGATATCTTAACTATGTAACGGATTCAAAAACTTATGATGAATGGCAATAATGATGATGAAGTCTGAATTCTGCTCATTTACATATATTTTATATATTCAGCGCATATTCTTACAAAATCCCACATATTCTTGCATTCTTTCTTAATTGTAAGTTGTGGGGATAAGATCACATGGACTGTATCGATTATAATAATGATTAGTTGACGCAACTCGAATTGGATTCAGGAAGGAAAATAATAACAAATGGATCTGGCCTACCTTGCTCTAAAGTCTTGGGTTGTACGTCAAGTTTTCACCTCCAGTTGACTAGCACGTTTTTTGTGAAGAACCAAGATATCACTGCACTTCCGGAACTGTTTAGAACACCGTCTCTTCATGGTCCTAGCGTTACGTACGGCGCTGCTTTTCGGACGGTAAAAAAACACAGATCTTGACAATCTGTCCTCCCGCCGGCGAAATCCCTAAGTAATTAGTTGGCCAGAGCGGAAGAGGTATATATTGGAAGGGCGAAATACACAGGGAGTAGGTACTCGACTTGCGTCAACAGTAAGTACTAATTAATTGATTTTGTAGACGTTGACAAACTAGTCTCACTTAAGTAAGTTGTGCAATAGGAATCTGATTAATGCGACCACGATCAGTGATGGAGTATTTAGCGGAACTGTTCGTGCTTGCTTAATGGTTGAGTTCGATCCTGGCCCACACTTCATTACGTGGTTTTATTACTTTTGTTTCCAGGTATGCTGAAATCTTATATTGCCGAGGTCTTAACAGAGAACAACACTGGCAGCGCGTCAATGTCAAGTGAAAATTAATCATTAAAAATGCAATTTACATTAGAATAATGCAGAAAATATGTTCCAATTGACTAGAGGGTCGTATAAAATCAATAAATTATGTATAATGATAATTTTCGATATATATTAATCCTATAAAAATATATTTTAGAATGTCCGATAACCATGTGTATGCACGTATTGCCTAGCGAAAAGAAATATTCTATGGGGTATCTTTTTACGGCAAGCAACACATGCCTGTCAAGGGTCTTGGTAGTTTTTCGGAAGAATACGGAATATAACGGGATGTATTGTGAAGGGGATGCCGAGATATTGCAAAGGTTACTACACGTGCAATGCTAGATGTATAACTGATTTATATGACTAAAACTAGCATAGAAATTGAGTAAATTTTTTTTTAAATTTAGATGGAAACTCATCAATAATTTAACAAAAAATGTAAGAAACAACCATTTTTGATTATTGTAAGCAAACATTATTGTTTCTTTTACTATATCTAGTTGTCACACAAACCGTAAAACCTGAAAAATGCATAATAATCCATTTAAATAAACCAGAAAACTTGTAGGCAATATTTTATGTTTAATAAATTAAACCAATAAATAAACCAATGAAATTGTTAAGAATCTTAGCATTATAAGCGTAACATTATTGAACCAACCCCATAATATATAATGTATTGATAATTTTGGCGTAAATTCGGTACCTAAACGTGCATGTTTTCGGACCCAGCTTACAGAAAATTATTTACTGTTAAAATTGAAGCTTAATACTATACACAACAGTATTTTTTTTAAATTAATAATCTGAGTCATGATTGATTTACAAGTTGAACATTATTTATGAATAAACTACGTATTTTTCCCTTTTTCCACTTAACATTATAACTTAATATTATATTAATATTTTTATCGTTATCAAAATTCTTTTACAACCTCTGGGAATCGTATTCAACATTCTAGCAGAAGCCTTACCACTATACCACCGAAATCTTACCATTATCTAATACGTTTTCGGCCAAAAAAAGGTATGTACATTTCCTGTTTATAAATTTAATAAATAATGTGTGAAAATGATGTTGAGAAATAGTTGTAACTTTTGTGATTTTCAGCAAAAAACTTATGTTAACTTTTCTTATTATCCAAAAACAACAATGTTAACTTATGTGGTAACTACATTATCAGAGCCTACGTGTGCCAAATTGTATGGCGATAAGTTGAGTATTTATAGTACAGAGCTCATTTTTCTAAAGACAGGTTGCGAATTTATTGAAAATCACAAAAGTTCGAATTGAATTTCGGAAAAAAAAGCGTGATATTAAGTAAGTGAATTAATTGGTTTTTTGTTGTACAGTTGTTGGTTTGCGTATTATTCAATTAGTACAATAGAATATTGTTCACCGTCCCACTCAATAAATTCGGTCAATACAAATAAACCAAATAAACAAATGATTATCGTAATTTCTTCAAATTGTTTAAGAGCTGTTGTTATTTGTTGTATTCTTGTTGCTTGTTTTTGGTTATTTTAAAATAAAACAATCGGATGCACCAGACGACAACGGAATTAAAAGTGAATTCTTATGTCGACCGAAAGTGTCACAACAGAGAATTGAAAAAGAGTCAGATTTGCGGATATTTCCGTGATTTCCAGACCGTTACAATGTTTTTGCAACAATCTTTATTATAAACAATTCATTTTAAGGTATTTGTGACGCCTCTGGTTGGCGCTGCTGGACGCGACACCAACACCACCACACTTTAACGATTCGACTCGGGTGAGAACGCTCAATCAGATTTGTAACTAATAATGTCAGCTGAAATCCGCTCACTTTTTGAGTACTTTTAATATTTTTTAATTACATTTAACTCTAATATTTTTCTTTTGGCGAGGCTTCGGCTTGATCATGCTGCTTTTTAAGTCTCTTCATTCATGTTTTGATTAGTAATTTATTGTTACACGCTTTCACGAATTTTATTAATCTAATCTAGTTTTCTCCGCCGATAGAAGTTAGGATTCTAAATGCTTGGTCCATATTTTTTCAGTGGTTCTCTGCATCTCATACTTTGAACATGTCATCTACATCTTCACTGCATCATGTTCCATCACACTTTGAACAAAGTAGCGAGCTGGACAACTCAAAAATCATATTATATTTGGCACAATTATATTAAATCGTGTCAAACTGTCTCTTTATAAAACATAGACCGATTTTTATATGTCTATTACGTATATCTGTATATATGTCTATCTGTAACATTTTAACATATTAATATTGACTATCTTTTGTATTTCATTATTCCTGCACTTTTCATATTATAATATTTTCATGTATATTATGTTTTTATTAATATTTCATTAAAATATGTGAAGTAAACAACATTGTATTTTATTTTAATAATAAATTAATTTTTTCAAAAAGTTAAAAACATTATTTTTAGTGTTTTAAAAGTTAATAATAATATTTACTTGATATATAATATATTTAACAGGTAACTACTAAGTATACACGAGAAAGCTCAGTTTGACATTATTATACAATGTTATATTTTTTGAGCAAAGGTAAAATTTTAAAAATATAATACATACAAGTATTATAAAACATTTATATGTTTTCATGAGTTCACAATAATCATTAAAAACATTTTTTTAAATGTGTGATATCAAACAATCTATTATCGACGAGATAACTTATAACCAAACAAATATCATGTAGAAAAAAAAAAGTATAATATAAACTGTCTATAATGGGAATAGAAAAGAGATATGCGTCCAACAGAGCTCCTATAATTTTTAAATTAGATTTTTTAAAATTTAAACCGTTTTAAGAAGGATATTGTATTCAAAATCTTCTTCATCTTCGCTCTATCCTGTTGAATTCATGGTCAGCTGCTCTTGATCTGAGCAGCATCCTTGGTCACGTTAAATTCTTCAAGATCGCGACCGACAGGAGCTGTCTATGTTGATTATTGTCTTCCTAGTCTTCTATGGATTCATGAATTATGTGATCTTCCTCTGTACATACCATCTGAGTCTGCTCATAGTGCATATTTGGCCTAACCGCTGTTCTATAAATTGTGCTCTGTCTTTATTGGAATTCTATTATCACACGCGGCTGTAGACAAATACCTTAAACAATTTTTATTCAAACATATTATATACACTAATTTATATATATTTAAGTTTATGTCAGAGCTGCCCCCAAAAAAAATTTAGATTGTATTTTCTTAACATGATGCTCTTGGCAGTAAGTCACAAATTTGTACATTTCGATCTCCAGTTCAACCCCGAGTACCAAGATATAACGGTGTACGTAGAATTCACAATGTCGTTGCATTCTCGTTGAGTGCCCCTGTACCGATTGTGGTGTCTGCAGCGTGGGAAATGCGAACGGGAGCTCCGTCAGACAACACTTCTTGGGACGATTCACACAGGGCGAGGAATTTCTTTCTTCGCTGCGCAGAAAAGAAATTAGATGTCAAAACATTAACATCGGTGACGCGATGACCCAGTATATACCATCGAGAGGCTGTGGGTTCAGACAGGCGCTCGCACGCGCATTATAGATTAAATCAGTAGGCAGTTCATTTGAGCTGATCGTGTGAGAAAGCTGAGATATTACCAGGTTGTAATTTGAACTCGATTAACTATCAACGTTTAAAAATATTGTTATTTATATGTGAGGAAAAAACTAAAATAGTGAAGAGAGCGTGGAACTCGTCCAGGTAAACGGTTGCGTTAAATTATAAGTAGGAATATATATATTTTTTTAAATTTATAACCAGCATAATTTATTTGAATAGTACACATTAAACGTACACCTATAAAAGTAGTATGGCTAAAAAATACAATAATTAAATTCGTCTCTTCCGATACGAAAGTATTCAAAAAATTAAATTCATTTTCTTAAAATAAGCGATTATTGTTTATAATATATTGATAAATTAATTGAATATAAATCTAAATAAAAAAACATGAGATTTAAAACAAAAATAATTAGAAATATTTGGTAAAGAAAAGAAAGAAGCGGGCATGGTAATTTAGGAGAAGTAGAAAATGTAGTAAAAGAGAAATTATTTATTTATATGTAATTTAATAATAATAATATTAATAATAATAATAATTGATAATTTGTATAGCGCCATTTTCGTAAAAACTTTCACCTTACGGGTGCTTTACACATAAACTGTTTATATTATAGTTCTACAATTATCTTTGTTTTTATGATTAAAAATTGTTATTTTCACTTATGGAAATGACTTTTTGAAAAGGTGCAATTTTAATATATTTTAAAATAAAGTTTCTGATGCACTGTTTCTTGTGATGGAAGGCAAAGAGTTCCACGCTTTTGTGCCTGCCACCGCAAATATCCGTTCGCTAAATTTAGACTTCTGGCAACGGTTGGTCGGTTCTACAACCCTTCCTGTGGTTGAAGTAGAGGCTGACCTGAGAGTTTGACATCTACCATTCAAATTATCTGGGATACAAAGTTCTTGAAGATACAGAGGCACCATGTTGTGTGTCGACTTGTACATCAACCAGCACAATTTAAATTCAACACTTTCAGGGAATCAGAGCCAATGTAACTGATATAAAAGTGATGTTATATGGGAGAATTTGGAAACTCCATATATTATCTATCCAGCTGAAACATTGACAGGCCAGCATAGATGCAGTTACAATAGTCCACACGTGACACCATAAATGCATAACACCACAATCATTATGTGAGGCCCGCTTGATCCATGTTTAGTAATAATGTAATTGAAGGCTTCTAAAATGCTTTACGAATGCAAATATCGTTATTTTATAATACACAAAGATTTTTTTTATTTATTAGAAATTTTGTGGAAGATCCAAATAATAATAAATAATGTACACACACAGTTTAGCCTAAACTTAAAGATAGTGACAAATTAATTAGTATAATTATATATAACTAATATTCTTTATACAGCGTATATTGACTTCGTACTTTCAATTAATTTAACTTTTTTTAAAGTTATTATTTGATACAGTATTGTGCATTATATGAGTATAATGAAATTCTAGATATATTAGATAATAAATAAATAAATATATTTAAAAAATATTATATTATAAAGAAGTGTTATAATGAAAATAGAAAATAAAACCAAGAGATGAACTAGAATGTCAATGATATTTAGTTCTGGTTGCTGACGCGGAAAATATAAATTTTTAAGGCTATTACGAAACGAAATTGTTCTTGCGAAAAACAAAACACAAATATTGGTTTTATGTTAAAAACAAAATATATTGGATACCTATTGCAATGTTTATCTTTTTTTAAAATTGAATGACATAGTTAACTTAGTCCATCCTTTCTAATTATAGTGCAAAACAATACAAGAAATTTAAACTCCAAAAATTGAGGTCATAGATGCTGCTAACTCGACTATTAAACACGACGTTATATATTTATTATATTTATTATTATATTTTATTTATCTTTGAATTTTATAATAATAAATGATAAACTAATTAAATATTAGTCATTTTACGATTTTATTTCATGACTAACAATTAAAAAACACACAAAAGTCAACTATTGCTGTGATTCCGCAACTTATGAAGTTTTTCGAGTATTTTGTCGGTTCGCTTAAATTATTTTTGTCACATCAAATTACATCGCTAATATTTCGTCAGATTCTGCATTTCTTTACTTGCAAACTGTCCTAATATCCCAAAAAAAGTATTCCAAAATACGTCGAGCCATTTACACAATACCAAATTTATGTGTTCGAGCGTTTACAATGCGGAACTTGTCTCCGTGCACACACTAATGGTGCGCAATCTGGTATTACCATAATGGAATATATCAAGAGTCCTCCGCGCACTTTGCAAGCGGTGCATTGCTCCAAAAAGCACAACGCAAGTCACAGGTCTACAATAACTGGAAAGTTCTGCCGTAAAACACGAAAAGGAGTAGCAATGGAGTACACAAAATCATTTTACTCATTTTTTCTTCTATTCGCTTGGATGCTTTTTACGAAGATCCTGTGCTGCTCACTTTTCTCAAAGCTTGCGAGGCTCGGTCCATTTGAGCTTTTACTAGGTACACTGTACAGATTTTCCTTCGACTAAGACCGTCACGAATTCTTAAGCAAGAGCGAAGTGGACACTGGCGACGCTCATGCTGCATGTAAAATACCGATACGGTGCCCTCGCCCGGAACAGAAGTTTGCGATTTTTCAGAAGTGCGAATGTAAAAGGTAGAATATCTAAATTAATTTACTTTAACGCATCCCAAAACAAATATACGAATGTTAAAATTGGAATGCCAAACGATCATTTCAATGCTGTGATACGATTATCCTATAAATGATTACTACATTCATAATGTATTACGTATGTTGTTTTTTGGTGTAATTAAGCAGCTTACTCAATAAAAAGGTTAAAGTTCATTCAATATCACACATTTTGAGAATTTTTCAAATACTTAAAATTTGATGGAATTTCAAATTCGTTTAGGAATAATTTATAATAGAGTAAAAACGAGTTTAAAATATTCATAAATGTTGATATATTGGACGTAACTTTATCATTTATATTCAGTAGTAAGATCATATGTGAGTACAACATGTGTAATTATCACAAAGATTTAAAAATACTAAAAATCTATTTATATATTTTAAACGTTGGTTAAATGTTTTATGTGATAAATCTGCACTGCCGCTGCTGAGATTATATTGTGAGGGTATTATGTTCATGAAATGAGTCTGATATCCTCGGTTGATATTGGGCGGTGGTAATAATACTCATTTGTCAGGTGACAATCCACACGAATTTATTTCAATATAGATTACAATTATACACATTTAAAGTAGTAAGTCATCTCAAAGGAGTTCGTATGGAAGATACAGCTCCCAGCAATCGCTCCGGTTTATGATCCTTCCTTGCTTCCCCCACTCAGGCTCCTTATGCGCTGGTACCGCGGCGCGGCACACGCACACATACGCACGCACGATTCTGAAATGACGATGATGAAGAAATGATTAATTCATTTTTTATCGTAAATGTAAAAAGTCACTTTAACGATACGATTAACTCAATTTTATGAATTGCATTAAACAGATTCTGGGATCTATTAAGAAGTATGTGGTGGATTCAAAACTAATATTCAGAAAACAGTATTTATAGTAATCAGTAAACCAAAGGTCACTTGTCAATCGATGGCATTGATATTAAGAGAGTAAAAAATATTAATTCACTTGACTGCTGGCCATCGTGAACCGGGACCCAGACTTATGAATTAAGATGGCAAGAAGCACTATTGGTAAATTAAAGAATCTCTTCTGCAATTGACACATAAGCTGTGTGCAGCGAGGTTGAGAATTTAAAATAAATCGCCCTTAAAAGGCTAGATGCATTTGAGATGTTCTGTATCGATGTATGCTAAAAAGCTACCAGGTTGACCAGGTTTCTTCTTTCAAATAGAAAATCCACCCTTCAAGATTGATTTGTGCCATTAAACAAGTTAAAGCTTTATTTTATAGAAAAAAGTACAATAATATTATAGAATAGGAAATATTATATTACAAGTCAATACCACTGTCGTTCAAAAAATTTATATTCTATAGATTAAATGTGTTATTAAAATTCTATAGATTATTAATATTCTATAGATTAAATGTGGCGAGTTAAGGGAAAGAAGATTACCATTGTAAAAAAAATTAGTGATCTGCAATGGACAGGCAAAAGAGATCTGGTCAAGGGTTTCCTCCTCGGCACCACACTCACACATTGGGGTATCTATTAAGTTCAATCTGAATAAATGTGAGGCTACCTGGCAATGCCCAATTCTCATTCAAAGAGATATTTGAAATTGTTATTTTGGAGACTTTCTTTTTGGAGAACCAAGGAGTGCGGAGAATAGATCTTTGAATTATTTTAGGCCGATTACCCTTATGATTATTTGGATCCATCCATTGTGCAGTCCAAATACAATTCGTTAGTTTTTTTACCATATTAAGTCTGTCATACATCGGGATATGGAGTTGAGGGAAAACTCCGGAAAGAGTGGCCTCCTTGGCCAGTTTATCAACACATTCATTTCCATCAATTTTCTTATGTACAGGAATCCAAACGAATGACACCTATTTA
Source organism: Eubasilissa splendida (assembly GCA_031772225.1). Classification (NCBI taxonomy): domain Eukaryota; kingdom Metazoa; phylum Arthropoda; class Insecta; order Trichoptera; family Phryganeidae; genus Eubasilissa; species Eubasilissa splendida. Next base: position 23,017,661 of record CM062850.1, on the reverse strand, counting down.
TTGTTGCTGTCCAAATTAAATAGACATCTTCTGATGGAACAGATTATCTCATTGTCTAGTCAAACTTTAATATTAGCAGAGAGGGATTCAAGAGCTGCTTGCGAGTCGGAGAATATAACAGCCTTATCGACGTTCCGGAGTACGCAGATGTCCAAGACCTCTTTAATTGTCCAGGGTTGACTACATTAAGAGGTACTACGAAGAAACGAAGGGCAGCTTTATATTTCGGACACGTTCTCCGCAATGAGAAATATGATATCTTACAACACATTTTGAAGAGATAATAAAACGACATATGAGCAACTTTATTTACATTAACAAAAGATAAAGGACAAAGAAAAGCACAACTACTTACTTACATATCATCACGCTGTTTCTCCGCGGTAATAGGCAGAGAGGATAGAGCGCCACACTCTTCTGTCCTCACACACAATTCTCGCCTCATCTACATTCATACATCTTCTCATACAAGCTCTACGCTTATTAAGGCTTCTAACAGGACCTCCAGTATCTCGTTTACCTGGTCGTGCCGAGTCTTCTGCGGACGTCCTCTACTTCTGGTGCCATCAACACTTGCGTCATATATCTATCTTACCATTCTCTCCTCATTCATCCGTTCCACATGACCAAATCGCCTAAGTAATCCTTTCTTAATCTTACTCACTATACTAAAAGCACAATTGGGCTATAATATAACTTCAGAAACTGGCACAATGTTCAAATTGCTGGTGATCTAATAAATATTGGGCAGAAAAATGATAATAATGGAACTTGATCAACAACTTTTTAAAAGTACATGAAGTAATAAGAAAATAAAAAGAATATTCTGATCTATGTCCCGAGAGGATGACCATTAAAGGTCCATTGTTGTGAAAAGAAACAAACAGAAATTGGCAATCTTGCAGACTGATTTCCAGATAGCAGTTTCTATTATATTATTCGAAAAAGTCACACAGCATATCTGCACCCGAGATTGCAAATAATATTTTGATAAATTTTTGTTATCAATATAAATCACCATTTTTTTTAAGCGAGTCAATATGTTCAAGCGTTTTTTAGACAATTTTTCTACATGTTCAGTAAATAAGCTGATAAAGTCATAAAATGCTAAATCGATTAATTATAATAAATGATCTATTTAGTTTTCGATCCCTGGCCTACATGCTATTGGATATCGCGCCAAATATGCACTACAAGTGAGTAAACCTCAACATTAATCAAGGCACTGCAATGTCAAAGGATAGCGGCCGCGGCACGAACAGTGTTTTCCTTCGCCATTCTATATAATACGATCTATGCCGAACTAATATATGCGAGTAGCAGCTAAAATTTTGCACGCAATTACTCGATTTGGAAATTCTTTGATTAATTGTATATATTTACGTACTACACTCGAGCATGTACATATACACCCATACATACGCCCACACACACACACACATACATATGCATGCGTATATTTAGCTTTTAGTAGGAAATAATATATGTCTAACTTAAATTACACGATTAACATAATGTCATTGGTAACTCATTCTCACAGCAAAAGAAAGTTTCGGGTTTAAGTAGATAAATTTTTTATATTATCTTTTTAAAAGATTCATTGATTTATTTTAATTGTATTTTTTCAAAAAAAAAAGTTTGTTATTATACAATACTTGTACTCTACTTGAAAAATATTAATAACATTAATGATTGATAATAGGATTCAGGACCTGCCCATGATTTTAAACGGTGACTACGGAATATATTATAGTAAAATATGTTAATGATATGAAAAAATGCAATATCTCACTAAGAGCAACATTTTAAAAATAAACAGTAATATTATTTAGCAGTATGTTCATGCAGTTACTAAAAAGTTTACAACTTTATGGCAGCTGTACGAGTATAATAATATGATTACATTTTAAGTGCGAACAGATGGCTAGAACAAGGACACACATTTCCCTTTATCAGGAAAATTTATGATTTTTGAATGAAAATCCTTGAAATCTAATTTAAATTTAATCTGAATGCTGTTTTGTTTTATTATTATGAAAAGCTTCAAGCAGTGTAAAGCAGCAAGTGTCAGTCAAAGTTCGCACCCACCTGCGTAATACCGATAAAATGGTTCATGAAGGGGATGATCGCATTCGCAATGAATAATTTTAAGAATAGAATATATATCTCGTGTGCATTAAATATCCCACCATTAGGAATTTTTCCTTCCCAGAAGTTTGTTATGATTTTTTGACAATTCAAGATTTATGAACTTTCAAGAGTGTTACCATATTAGTTAATCATGAAGTAGTGTATTGATTAATTTATAAATGAAATCGGCAAAATAGTCAGAATGTGACAGGTATTTTATATAGCACATCCAATCCAATTCAATCTCCTACTTTCATATCCATTTTTTTTAATGGATACGAAGGTTGAAGATTAAAACTAGGTACCTATTTTTATTAATTTTATTTTTTATTTTTTTTGAGTAATGTTATAAACATAAATATCTCTAAAATAAGTGACTCCTCTCCTACGTACCTTTCTAAGTTTTTTCTCATTGCTAAATTGTTCAAATCAAGTATAAATTTTATTGAAAATGATCACATTTTTGACCAAAAGTAAAATAAATCATATTATATCATGGCTTTATGTAATCCTTATTGTAATGTATATTCTGATATATAATATACTAAACGTCAGTACCCGGTATTGCCCAGGAATCAGTTATAATTTAAAATAGGGATTTAGAGGTTAGGGGGTGCCATTGTTTGGCGCAAGCCTTAAATATCTAATAACGATGTATGCAGTATGTATCCAAGCAGGCAGAGAGTCAGATATCTGGGGGAGTAGATGGGATGATAATATTTTTCTCAAGATTCTAGAGTGCATCTAATCAAAATTTGTATGATGTTCAATATAATATTCATTTTATAATATCGAGTAGGTGTTGAAGAGGTGGAGTGGCCAGAGGTAGTGATGAGGTTTCCCGTATTTTGCGCAGTTATTAAGCAATTATTTAAAAATTGTTTAAATCGATCAAAGGTTGTAGGATTGTATAAAAACAAACTTACATTCAGTTGTGTATATATAGGATACTAATAATAATCATTCCATATTATTTCTGGCGAAGCTGCAACCACTCAAACAGTAGGATCAATTTTCAATAATGTTACCCTGTCCAAAATGACTATCGATCATAAATCACAATCGATATTATCATTAAATAAAAAAGTTATTGGATATTTAAAGGTTTTTCGTAAGTACAATTATAAGATAAGAATGCATAGAATGCAATTTACTAAAATGATATAGGTATATTCAACACATTTTTTTTGTTGATAATACAACTTCATTTCAAAATAGAACGTAAGTATTTATATATTATATTATATAGTAATAATTTAGGTAGAATTTAAAAATATTTATTTCTTGATCTTTTTAATTTGCGCGATTTTATTCTTTGTACATAAAATAACTAGTAAATTATATATATTTCGAGCCATCATAATTTGTCAGCAGTCCATAAAATAAAAATCTTAAAATTAGCTAATAGTTTCACGAGGGCTTTAGCAAATAAGTGAATATATAGTATTATAATTTTAATATAAAATTACTTTTATTCCCGGGTGATAGCTTTTTAAACCTCCGTCAATGTTTAGATTGAAATTCATTTATAAGAAGTATTTGGCTAATGATATAATTAATGTCAATTAATCGATTCATTGGCTCAGTTCAATTTATTATGATCCAGTTGATCGGTGGCTTGCAATTGCACCTGCAAAAAGTACTTTATTACTACTATACGAATAGAAGTACGTATCAGAATTTCAAGGTCTGTTGTATATCGTAAAAAATTCGTAAGTAATTTATCATTTTAATTACTAAATCATACACAATTTCAGTCATTCCAATCCATTCGTTATTCTGGGTTTTTATTTGTTTATGATAAATTACTTTTTTAGATTTTAAAATGATTCAGATATGATAAAAAATAAATACGCTTTGATTGCAGGCATATTTCATAAGATCTCAAACCTTTATTTAGTAGAGTTTCGATTTCTTGCATTTTGTATCGTACGGTTATGTTTGAAGTTTGCAGCTCCGGGAATTTTTATTTAAATAGCACAAACATTTCAGAAATGCAAGATTTTGTAAAGCAAAGACAACAAAATATCATTTTGAAATTCAAATTCCATGTGCCGGGAAGTTCAAGACTCGTCCTAGATGTCAACCAAATTAGTCATATTTTTATAGCACAAACGATTTGCTTAATTTAAAAATATTTAAGATATTCATGTGACATGTATACTGTACACGCATCTCTATGTTATGCAATATACCATATTACACATATACGTTACACAATATGTATGTGGTACAAAATATTTTTTTAAAAAGTAAATCAAGTCAAATAGAAAAAAATAATGAAAGGACAATTTAAGATGAATATATTACATATTATAATAAAATAAATACATTTAAAATTGATGAACTAACTTTGATTACTACCGGAATGTACCTTTTCCTATTCGGGGAAACGTGTTAACCAATTTCGTCATATCAAGAAATTACGTTTTCGACAAATTGTTGACTTATATTCAGTATTTTTAATTTAGAAACTGTTAATTCATTATAGAATTCCAATATAACGATTTAACTAAAACACTTTTTAACTTTTTTCCACTATTTATTATTTTATGACCATTATCGATTTCAGCCTGTTACGGTCATCTTCAAACTGGTACATTTTTCTCTTAAGCTAGGATATTTATACAACTCAATACAGGGGTGTTTTACAGTGAGTAAATAATGATTATATAGTAGTGAGTGTTTAATGGTCCTATATAATTTTAAAGGTTGCTGATAATTTGAATCTAATGTTGGGATTTTCCCTTATATGTTGTTAAATATTATTACAGTTTTGGTAGTTACTGAACTTATTAGAGTGAATTTCCAATAATTTTATGACTGTACTTTTGGGAGTAACACTTACTACTGAATAAACATTATACAGACTCACTGTAACACCCTGTATTGAAATATACAAATATTCTAGTTTAAGAGAAAAATATACCAGTCTGAAGATAGCCGTGACAGGCTGAAACCGGTAATGGTCATACAATAATAAATAGTAATTAAATCATTATATTCAGTAGTTATTTATAATTGCTATATCTAATATTTCATATATTATTCCGGTAGCAACCAAATATTTTATCGATAAATCTAATATCTTTCTCGTATGTATTTAATTTGACTTAATATACCACAGATATATGTTCTGAAACTACCACTTCACAACAAAAATGTGTTTTTGTTATATATAAAAATACTCGCTATAAAAAATGTGCGCCAGCCATAAAAAAAAAAGACGGAATTTGAAAGAAATAACGACAATAATTAGTGACGCCTAAACCGAGCAAACGAACTTCGTAAATATTTCCGCAACAACTGCACTATTAATAATCAATTAAAATATAAAATGAACACGTGTACTTTATTTGAAAAGTGTCGGAATAGGTAGCAGCTCCTAAAACAAACGGCGAGATAGCAATTATTATTCACGACAGGAAGTTATTACGTAAGAATACATAAATATATTCAATAAAATACACCTTTGGTCCGACCACTTGAAAGTTCTAACTGTCATACCCAAGTACATATAATCTGGAGCAATGAAAGCACATTCTTTAGCAACCGAGTGTTGGACGTAGTGTAAATATCTGATCGCCCCTGCAAATCTTGCACGAGGCTTATCCGCGCTTTGCTCTATATTAAATTATGGCGTAACAGGTCTACTAAAAGCGTGACGGTCCTTTCGATACAGCGTAGTTGCAGATACACTAATGATTTATATCTCGAATTCCGAAACATAATTCTTAACAATCTGCTAAAACGCGATGACAATCTTAAGAGCCCTCGTGTAAATGTCTCAATCGTGAATACTATAAAATAATAATATTAAAGTTATGATTTTTATTTTTGTTTAGGTGTCTGAATGCTTCTCTTTATCCTCTTGTGGTGCATTTGAATATATATTAAAACAATCAAACAATGTGCTTGTTCGCCTCTGCGTGTGTTGTACCTACGGTAGATGCTGTTACGGTTTAGAGGAAAATTATATAATATTTTCACGCATAAATTTATGGTACTATTAAATTATGATTTTCTCAGGTAATTGAATACACATAGGTACTTTCAGATTCGAAATCATTGCAGGTACTCTGAATTATTACTAACATAGAAATGATCACAGCTTTGAGAAAACTATGCTGATTTTGTGTCATAAAAATAAATCGAACAGTTTTAAAGAAATTAATGGCAAAGTAAAATGCCTTAGTAGTGCTTACACAAATGTATTTAAATCACAGTTTTAAAAGAAAATTATAGGTTCGATTCTTCATTTAAATAATGTTAATGTTATTGGATTATATACTAACATCAAATATAAACCAACGTACTATAGAAGTATTAAATATTCTCTAAATTAGATTAGATTTAATAACAAGAAACCACTATTCACAATGAACAGATGATTGAGAAAGTTTAAAAAAGTCTATTGGACAATTACTTATTGGTACCGAGTGTTTAATACATTTTGAAACTATTTAAATTGATTTAAATAGATTTTTGTATATAATGTTAGTGACTATTTTTTATTATATTAAGCCACACTGTGTCAAGTGCCAATTTCCTTCGAAATACAAATAAAATTGATAGACCTAAACGTTTATGTTCTGAAAATATTATATAATTATATTATTTTTCAGTTTGATTTTCCTTCGTATTTTGAACCTCCGCTATTAATTACTGCCACAAACTTTTAATTTAATTTTTACAAATGTTTCAAAATTGAGTTAGGTACTCAATATTATATATATATATTTATTTTTTTAAACATTTTTTTAAATGTATTTTCCTAATATTTCAATATTGTTATATTTTTTTGTTTAATATAAATAGGGATACGTTTGTATATATTCTCAATATTTTCAAACTGAACGAAACGCTCGAGTCATGGAAATAGGACTACCGAGTCTCTTGGGATGAGCCTTAAACCTTGACCATTCAATCAGAATCGAGTGTCTAGACTAATATGCGCTTCAAAACGGACTACTAGGACAATAAGTACTTCAAAACGTTTATCGTGTATATAATACAGAGTATATAATAATATGTAGTTGTACGAGTATAATATTGTCTTTGCCTTGTCACACGATTGTGACATGAAAAATATTGACGGAAGACAGAAGTCATGGGTAGAACTTTACCAACAGTGGATAGACGGTGATGATGATGATGATGATGATATTACATTTACTCGCAACGTAATTTAAGAAGATTATAAAAGGTAGACACAACATCTTAGGATGGTCTGATTCTTACTAAAAAATATAATATACATAATATATGCATATGAAAATCATTTTAAATCAGAGTTTTTATACTGAATAAAAGTTTTCAACTTAGAATACTGTATATTCCGATAGATGACGCGTCGGTAAACAGCACTCATCCATCTAATGCTTTTGTTTTATCAAAGTTGAATTAAACCTATCGTTTCATTTTCTTTAACTTTTTGTTGTATACTGCCAATTCTTCAAATTTAATATTATATTTATTACTACCCGGCATTGCCCAGGATTCAGTGTACGTTATAAGTTCAATTGATGGATTAAGAAGAACTGGGAGCAAGGTAGCACTTTGCTTAGGTCCTACATAATAACGATGTAAGCAAAATTTGGTTTAGGCAAGGGAAGGGTGAGATGTATAAAAGATAGCATTCAATATAATTAATTTCAGATGACAGGGAGCAGAGCAAGTTCACATTATATTTTGCACAGGATTCTAAAGCGTACACACGCAAAATCTAAAACAACGGGTGGTGTTCAATTTAATATAATACACATTTATATCTGGAGGAGAGGATGGGTCGGCTGTGGAAGGGGCAGGGTATCTAAGTTTTATGCAGAGTACTAAAGAGAAACTTTGCAAAATTTGTATTGTGTGGATGGCATACATAATAAATTACATTAATAACATGAAGAGAGAGTGGAGTGGCAAGAAGGAAGGGGATAGTGCTTATATTTTCTTCAGGGTTCTAAAGGGTAACTTTGAATAATTTGGTTTTGATCGGTCAAACGGTGTAGGGTAGTATAGACAAAAGACAGATAAATAGACATTTAGTTTTATATATGTATATAGATTTGATCAATCTGCATTTTTAAATAGATTACCAAATTATTCGGCCGTATTAGGTCGTTATTATAAGTTCATGGTACACCTAAAAACATTTTCTCTGCACAAAAAAGTATATATAATATCTAAATTTACTTAGCCGTTATGCATGTGTGATGTTTGATGTAATATTATAATGTTAGTCGATAGTAGGTGTGTATTACGGTAAATTAAATTACAATTCACATTTACATATTTTTATTAAATTTTGGTTTTCTTATTTTATTAATCACCCTTTAGAAGCATCGTAAAATAGACAATAAATCATGTTTAATCTTAAATATGATGGTAGTAATCTTTAGTCGCAAGAATAAGTGCAAGTAATTTGTTTAGACAATTTGTTGATTTCCAATTTGCTGGAAGGTTTCAAAATATCGTGATGGCGTGTAAGTGTCGCGGGCAAACCTAAATATGGAGAACTGCCTACGTTTTCATTAGTTCACACAGCTGGAATTTATTGACCACTGTTGCCAACGTCATGACACGCGAGTTACATTACCTTTTCATATCTAGAGCAGTTAGGTGTACAGCCAAAACAGGTGTTGAGCAATCATTTTAGTCCAATTTCACGAAATTAATATAATGGCTGAACTGCACGTATTGCAAATAAATCTGTTATTATAATGAAAAAAAAATAATGTGACGATTATGTAATGCTTAAGCATTAGCGACACGTGCACCATGCAGTTCAGGAATTAGCAGGAAAAAAATAACGGAATATATATTAATAATTGATCCAACGAAATGTCTAATGTAATTATATTGAGTAAGTATTATTTTTAGATTTTTAAAGAGTATTTTTTATGGTATAATAAATACGTATTAGAATGTCCGTTTCATGAAAATTAGATGAAATTATGACTGTTGAATTTCATTCGGCTGACATCTGAATAAAAATATACAAAATCTTGAAATATGACATCTAAGAGAGATTATTTTTCTTAGATTTGAATCGGCATTTCGAATTTACTATTGTAATCTCATTAATACCAATAGCCTAGTTGGTAAGGCATTAAACATTATTTTTAAAGATATACTATGTACCGTTGCCGGATATTCCTGGTGTAGCGCTGCGGTTACAATGTTGCGCATACGCAATGGTTTTCTTAATATGTTGACTCACCACATGCAACATTAGAGACGTTAATATAGTGTGGTCATCTTGTAGTCAGCCCGCCGACTGTGAGATACAGTCCGCGATTCGTTTTTTGAATGCACTAAACATAAAACCAGCTGACATTCATCGCCAAGTGTGTCCTGTTTTGTCCTTATTTGGTGCCAAATGATTTCCATATTTTCCTTCATCCGAAGCGATTCCTTGGCAGTAAGCGTTTTGATGACGACGATAAATTTAAAAACGGAGTGCAAACATGGTTTTCATCCCAGACTGATGACTAATACCTTAATAATGATGGCAACTATATTGAGAAGTAGTTTAAGGTATGTAGCGTCCGAAGAAAGTAAAGTGTTGTGAAAATGATTGTGTTTCTTTAAAAAAAAAATCCGTACTTAGTAAAAAAAAGTGCCTCGTTAATTAGGTTAAGTCAGTCAATAGGTTTGAATTTTATACCATAAAATAATTGTGTGCACTAACATAGATATTTTTTAACCTTATTAAACACACCAACGTAATGGAGCACGCACACATATGTGTGTTGTCGGTGGAATGACGCAACTGATACCTTCTGACTTTTACCGAGACAAATCTACAAGACCGATCAATAATACCGACAAGAAATCAAAGTCTCATCCATGTACACGCATCGTAATCGTCGATTGGTTTAATAGCTAAACACTACCACGCTACTAATCAACAAAATTAACAACTTCTAAAATTAAGTATTATTACCGTAATACTCTTCAGGCTACAAAATAACTTCATTGTTTTACTGACGCTTCGTTTTTCAGCGTTTTTGATTTTCAGCCAATAATGCTTCCGAATGAACGAACAATAACAATGGATGCCAAGGACGGGTTTTGACATACCTCATGAATTCATAACTTTGGGGCTTCCATTAAATTACTTGGGAACACGAAAGTCAATAACAGTCACGTATTCAGGGTGAATATTATGTTCCAGGCCAATGTTATTTTTGAATAACTAGAAAATAAAAAATATTTTTTTTCATTTGGTTTTTATTCATCAATTATTTTGTTTATTACAATTATGTATAAAATATGACATTGGCCAAGTGGCCGTCTCTGGCAGCGGCACATATACGTGCTCTTTTAACCATATTTTTCATAACATTCTCGCACACTTCGCGTGTTATTTCAGTAATTTCATTTAGAATATTGTCCTATAGCATCGAAAATATTATTGCCTTATTGGCGTAGACGTTTCCTTTCAAGTACCTCTACAGAAAATAGTCGGGAGTCGTCGAATCAGGTGATCATTCAATATCACCACTTTTTGATGTGCGGCCGGGGAAAATTTCTCACATAATTGTAGTCATAAGTGTGTGTCATAAGTGTAGCTCGAGCTGTGTGTGAGGTGACACCATCCTATTGAATCCACATATGTTGCAAGCCCAATCGACTCAATTCGGTCACCAAGAAGTATTCCAATATGTGATGATAGCGATCACCATTAATGGTTACAGCATTGCCATTAATATTTAGATAACATATTATAATGACTTTAACACGCTGTTGAAGCGTTGAATACTTTATAATAAATTGTAATTAACTACTCTCTATAAAACTTACAAATATTTTCCAAACCAATATGGCGTCCAAACAAAATTGGCCTGAAACATAATATTCACCCTGTACTAGCATCTTGTTCAAGCAAGGCCACGATTTGCTAACTAAGCTTCTAACTATGCCTCAGCTTATTTATTGTTCTTATTGGTTTGTATATTTTCCATTAAAAACATTACTTCTATAACTGTATCAATCGTGAACCTAGCCTGTAAAACAATACACTGAATTGCCTGGTAAAATCTTCATAAAAAATAACTCCATATTTTGTTGTTTTATTTCAAAAATATTAATCATAATTTAGCCTTCTTCTCCTCGACTGCATATATTTTAATATTGACGGTAATAAAATTAATACGCAAAGCCAGCACAAAATAACATTGTACGTATACATAATATTTGAATTATACGAGCTCATGGTGATCTTTGAAAATGCTCACGGACAATTTTTATCGGAACAAAAGCCTGTCATTAAAAATATTTATGTACGAGTATGTTGTTTTTAATTTAATTTTATATCCTTGGAACACTGCGAGTATGTTTGTTTGTAATATACATATATATATAATACATACGCTTATTCATATTAGGTACATCTGAGATTTCCGCCTGTATTATTGTATAATAAATTAATCTTTTTGCACTTTTTTTTTAATGTTTACTCATATAAATATTCTAGATATTTCCGTTATAAAAAACGTGTAGCTACCTAATCATTCACCAAGATGAATTTAGGATGTTTTAAGTACGAAAAAAATATGTTTACATTAAACCATATAAATAGAAGGTCGAACAACTCGAATAAAAATTAAAATCTTCTAAGCGTTTTCTAGTTTAATATTTTTATACATGAATTAAATATATTCATTAAAAAAATATACATATAAAATCAATCTTATAGAAAAATATTGTTGTTACGCCACCGGGATTCGAACCTGGATCTCTTTCCTAAGCGGGGAAGGTGTATTATCCAACTATGCTACAGCGACAATATTTTTAGCGACAAATTTTCGAACCTATATGTTACCTTTTTGATATTAATACATTTAATCATTCCATTATTTGAAAGAGCCATCTACCTCATTTTTACATAATTTCAAATACCTTTGAGTAAACTGATAGCAGACGCCAGAATTATCAATTCATTTTTATTAAATTTAATAAATCGACTCGTTACATATTTGAGATACATCACTGGAATAGACAACGTGACATACTCTCTCATCTGCTATCTCCCGACACCATCGCCTAGTATACAAATGGAAACAATGCCATCAATAAATATTAATTGAGTAATTAAGACAATGAAAAAAATGATTTTGAAAATCAACATTACACGTAACTCACTGGAGATGATATTGTGACATGCACTCAATCTGCTAGAATGAAAATAAATTCATTTTAAAGAATATGAATTGCGTAAATATTTACATGTGTGATGCATATTAGGCTCAGAATTATTTTCCAGTGTGTTTCTTTCTTTTATAGACATTCGCTCATTTCACTGTCCGTAGTATACATGACATACGACATGTATCTTTCTTTCTATCTCAGAGTCCATGTTAGAGTAAATTAGAACTACTTAAGAGTATTCTAACGCTATTATAATACGCTCAAGGTTTAATATGCTTTAATCGTCAACATCATTATTTTATATCGCAACACAGCAGGCATCTGTCGTCGATGATAAATCAATTCTATCATAATTAACCCGCCCAAATTTCTCGACATTTATTCGTGAATGCTATAAGCGAGTCGTGATCGAGAAATGGAACACAACGCGCAATCAATCTAGGCACAATAATGTGTCGTACTAATGACCCGAAATGATTCGATCTTGACTCTAAAACATTACACCTAATATACGAACACGTCTGTGCAAACATTTTTTCCTCGAACCGTGTGGCACACAGGTGGTACAACAGATGTAAAAAATCGTGACTTTGAAAGCTTTCACGGCCAATGTTGTCCGTATTAACAAATTAGAGCCTTGAATAATAATTTTACGTGGATACGTGGGGCATTAAAATAAAATTATGCCGGGTTAATCCGTTTTGTAAAATAAATCCGCTTCGAGTGTAAAATAGTTTCAAGACTCCGAATCCAATCCAAACGAAATATAATATACGAGTACGAGCTAACGCATGACTGCAATTTTATTGTTTTGTATGATATATTTAGAAATAATTTTAATTTTATTATTCAACTGTTCGTCCACAATTCTCGCGGACCACAACTGTTAGCAATTTTTCGCCGGTTTCGTTTGTAAATAAAATATATTTTAGATTAGTGTGTTATTTAAAAATATATAATTATTATTTAATATTCACATTTGCATATGAATTTATAAAAATGGTATCACAGTAGTATGATTGTATCGCACGGGATTGTTCGATTTATACAATAACAGCAAAAGGGGTGGTTGCCGCTTTGCTCTGCGTAGAATATGAAGTTCCAAAATGGTTGTGGGTGAAGAAGAGAAAAATGAAACGGCCAGATACAGATGGTGACACAGCCTGGCCGTAGCGAAGCCACGTGGGGCGCCCAGTCCTTGTGGCGGCTCGGGGTTAGGCTCCTATCAAAACCTTCATGTTACAATCCTTACACCGATTGTTACAACTGCAAAGGATGATGTCTTATTGTACTTCTTGTGTGCGGAAATTCAGGTAGTCAAGATAACTCGATGTAACAACAAAACAGTTTATTTACTGATCTGACAATTATTAGTACAATATATGTGTTAGATGTATTCTGATCTATGTTTCCGGAGAGAGAGAGAACGCGCGCCCAAACGCGACGCTCTTTTATCCCTTCCACGCTTCCATTCTTGCCAACATGCGCGCAATTCATACATTCGCTACATCATGATACATTACATGTAATTATATTATTAAGATCTTGGTACAAAACATAACATATTACAAGTGTAGGCGATCGTCCATAATTTCACTATGCAAATCAATTACTTTCTATGGACGGTAGCCCGCATACAAACATTATCGGCGGTCCGAATCGAGGACCGCCTACGGCCCCACCATGGCCAGCTCCATGGTGAGCAAACCATTATATGTACGGCTCGCGAAGCACTCGGCGCTTGGCGAGCTGGTACCGGACATTTTACCACCTCCAGGATCAGCTACTCGAGCTTACTTTACGGGTGGCCCTAAAGTGGGCCTTTTTGTGCGTGGCTACCTACTAAGCCCGTCGCGAGGTGAAATCCTGCAGAAGGAACAATGATATATAAAATAAAGCACTTATTAATAAATAAAAAAAATCAAATTAATTAAAATAACCTAACCGTATCATTATAAATGTAAAAATTGAGAGTTTACATGAAATAAATTTGGACGAATATAAAATAATCCGTTCTAAATTAATATGGTCAGAAATAGTAAGAATGCAATTTTTAATAAAAAATGACACATTTATTAAAAAAAAAATCAATATATTCAACGTACAATTTTATGGGCAAACAATATTGTGGTTAAAAGATTGTGGTTAAAAAATTGTGGTTAAAAAATTGTAAGCGAACAATATTCCAGACATTAAACCAAACACGCTTATGTCTACTAGGTAGAATACATATGACAATTAGATTTTTTTAAATGTGAGCAATGATAATCAAGAAGGTAATTTAAAGTTCAATGGTTCTGGGATCTTAAACGCAAGTCTATACGGACATTATATATATATATATATACATATACCCGGTATATCGAATTAGGAAAATAAATACAACATACTAATATACATATGTTTCAGCACTTTATAAAAAGATATTTTGCCAATTTTTCAATCCGTTCAATCTGAAGTGACATAATTTAAAAAAATTATTTAATACTAATTAAATGTATTAATTAGAAAGATATACAAATAAAATCAATTTTACCGAAAAATGTTGTTGCGCTACCAGGATTCGAACCTGGATCTCTTTCCAAACAGGGGAAGCTACTTTATGCAAGTATGCTACAGCCACAGTACTTTTGACGACAAATTTTCAAACCTATATGTTACACTTTTTCAAATGAATACATCTATTGTTCCATTATTTGAAAGCCTTCAACTTTGTTTTTACGGAATCTTTGAATAAACCAATAGCAGACGCCAGAATTAACAATTATTTTTTATTAAATTTTGGACACATTGATACAACTTGTAAAGTACTATCGTCAAAAGTACTATCGCTGTAGCATAGTTGGATAAAGCACCTTCCTCAGTTTGGAAAGAAATCCAGGTTCGAATCCTGGTAGCTCAGCAACAATACTTTTTGATAAAATTGATTTTATATGTATATCTTTCTAATTATAACATTTAATTAGCATTTAAAATACCACAGACCGTCTGTTTTGAATAATTACAACTTCGCAATAGGAATGTGTTCTCCTTAATAAAAAATAATATATTTAGTTGTAGGTTTATCATAACAAAGAAGCAGTCGCTTTAAAATTGCTTATTCCCTTAGTATATACCTCTTTAATGTATTCATATCCCTCCACACTAGTCTTAAAACAGATAAATCTGGTATTAAATCTTGACACTTTAGATAAACTGATTAAATGCATTAGACTCGTTTCTGTTCTATACTGTCTATGTTGCTTATAAATAAACCAAAAACTCCTTCGACCTTCACTAATCAAAAGTTATCTGAACTTTAATATTAATTTTATGAACGATTTTAGTCCCTTCTAGTCGATTAAAATCAAAATTTATCGCCTTCAATTTTATGCCGTTTTTATATTAGCACTTACCTTTAAAGATAATATCTAATAAATATAATAATTATGTAATAATGAATTCAAAAATATCTTTATGACACCATTGTGAAATTGTTTTCTATGTAGGAGGGCAGGGACCCGGTATTCACGCATGCCCGGGGGCCTGGCAATTTGTTCCTACGCCACTGGTTTTTTTAAATATTTATATAAAAATAAAACATAATGGATCATGATTTTCGAAGACTTTCATATCAAGGTACAATCTATTCTAATAACGATGTATTTCACATTCATATATTTTTGTGAATAAAAATATTTTAATTAATATGAAAAACTTTCCCTGTATATGTGCATCGTGGGAATATTCAAATTTTAGTGAACTTTGTATGTATTTACGAGAAAATGAATTATTGCTTATGAATAAATAATAACATGTAATTTATTATTCATATCTCAACAATAAAAACGTTGTGTATACATTTCATTGTCATGACTGAAAAAACTAAAGTAATGAAACTAATTAATCATATTCTGGGAAAAATCAAACAAGACAACTTACATGGATATATATGATACGTGCAAAGCCATATTTACAAATAAGATTCAGTAGAAATCGGCGCGCTGGCCAAAAAAATAAACACATTGAACGTGTGTCATAAAAATGTAGTTCAAGCCTTGCGATCGATTTGAATGCGATAATGGCTTAATGATACAAATTGTCAACACTCTCGAAATACATGCACCGTAAATAACGATGACTAAGTCTGTTCTCTAAACAAAAAGATAAATACCTAACACCTCATTTAAATGCTGACAAGATAATCCACACTGCATACAAATACAAATGCCGGAATACCAAGGGCAAAAATTGCATTACGATGCACATTTCACCGCAATACGAGGTGATTGTGATGCACCAGTGCACGTTACATTTGAATTTTAACTGACAGTGAAAGTCATCAGAATTAGTATAGTTCACAACCATCCACGGCAGAATCTAGTGTACAAATTTTTTTTTTTTTTTTTCAACTTTATTTCGTATGTATACATTATAATTTTTATTATTTGCCAAACTGTATAACAGTTTTACGGCAAGGATTGCCATTCACATAGTAGTAAAATATTTTTTATCAACATATTCTTATAACAACATATTCTCTCGTTTTCACACCGTATACATTGTTCGCGATCGGTACACACTCGTGGTCCGACCCGATGATCAGGTAGAATAGCTATGGTGAGGTCAGTATTTATATTTACATTATTTATTAAGTTTTTCAATATTATACTATAATTAAAATGATAAATTAATATATATAATTAATATATATAATAAATATAATTAATATATTTTTTGATTAAATTATTATAAGAATTTTATTAATATTGATTTTTTATTGTAATTATTTGACGATTAAATAATTATCAAAATTGTATGAATATTCTGTATATAATACTATTATGGATTTGTGATGAATCAGAAGGATTTGATACGAATAATTCAATTAATTTTTATATTCATCATGGTTTGACAGTCAGAAATATGTGTTTGGATAGTGATAAGGCAAGAAATACAATGAATTTATTATACAATGGTTTGCAATAATTCAAGGTGAAAGGCAAGGTTTGAAGTTGAAGCGGAAGATGTTGACCGGCTCGGGTTCGGCAGAAGAGTGATTGCTTTACCGCGTCGGTCAGCCCGCACGACAGGCCTGGTGATTCTAGAGATTCTGTGTCGAGACAGCCCGGGAATTCCCTAGTTTTTTGATGTCTCGAGTCCCGGGACTTGAGACTCGAGACTCTGGAATTTTTCTTGATGTTATTCATTTATACAAGTTATATTAATATGTATTCAGCAAGTAGTGACCCAGGGACGAGCGGTGCATGTGTAAGTATATTTACTAACAAAAGTTTTCATATATTATATTGTCAGCCATAAAAAATGCATTAACGAGAAATTAGTCCTCAGATATTAACTACTAACAAAAAAATTTAAAGTTAATGGTTTTTTCGGTGTATTCAGACAGAGAATTATGTTTCCTTGTAAAATGTGATATAAAAAAAAAATTCATGTCATATTTCGAAACAAGATTTGGAAAGGATGGAATTATTTGAAAAAATTTATTAGGGGACTTCAGTTGACTTTGGCCAAATACGTACGTTATTGACTTAATTAATTAATTAATTCAGGTACCTAAGCACTTATAATGATATATGCCTTGCTTCTTGCTGGAAGATTGTAAATATTGTAATCGATATTTTCTACTCATCTAGAGAATGTACTTTCTTTTTCTGTTATTAGTTACAGCATAATTTCCTTATTCAGTCATTTTTACTAGTCTATAATAAAGTCATTATTGTATTTAAATTGCATCGCAATCGGCACTAAACTTTGAATGACGCTTGGTTGCTATTTTGTCATTTTTCTGCTAGTAGGAAGGCAACAAATTTAATTTGTCCACACAAAAAATTAATATTATCTACAATACAAACCTAACCTTTATATTTAATTATTTTGAAAAAATTGACAAATTAGATATTTTATCAATTCGTCTGATTTTATCTATATTGAAAAAAAAAATCATGTAGGTAATGCCCATTGTTAATGTAAAATATATAACGACAGCTGTATTAAATATGAATTAAATATATTAATTAGAAATATATACATATAAAATCAATTTTATCGAAAAATATTGTTGTTGCGCCACCGGGATTCAAACCTGGATCTCTTTCCCAACCGGGAAAGGTGCATTATCCAACTATGCTACAGTGACAATATTTTTAGCGACAATGTTTGAACCTATATGTTACCTTTTTTGATATTAATACATTTTAATCGTTCCATTATTTGATAGAGCCATCTACCTTATTTTTACAGAATCTCAAATACCTTTGAGTAATCTGATAGCAGGCACCAGAATTATCAATTCATTTTTGTTAAATTTATTATCTATTATTTATTTAATCTTCACAAAGCACATACATAATAATATCCCTATATACAATTAATATTAGGGTTCCGACCCATTACACCGAAAGCAACGATATGTTTCACTTAAGTAATATTAATACATTGTTTATTGATAATTTTGTACAATATTTTACATAAATACATACATACATACATACTTGAAATCAGTTAACATATCTATTAGAAATTTGAATACATTTTTTTGTGTGGGATGCAGCAAGTGTTATCTCTACTAGTTACCCTATTGCGGAGGATCTAAAAACCATACAACGGATTTGCCCGGTATTTTTATTAGATTTATATAACTTTTCTGAAAATTTAAAAAAGTTTATTAGCCAGGTTGGCTCAGCCATTTTATTTTGGAAAAAACTAAAATCACATTTTTACACAGACTAAATCTACTAAATTTTTGCGGTTAGTGTCAGAAGGGATTTTATAATATAATTTAGAATAATTGTTTGATTATCTAATAAGAGATTGATAATGACCTTAAAAGAGTTGAATAATAAAACAAGTGTTTTATTTTTACATATTTATTAAATATGTTTCGGGTACATGATAGGTATGTGTGGTATATTTTTCTATAGATAGATTTTTTTCTTGTATTTTTAGAAGTCACTAAATTTGTTATAATTATCACGGGATTATGTTTTGAAAAAACTTAACCTCACAAATAAAATATGACGTTATTAAAATTATTAAATAAATTAACCCTACACCTTTTAAAATTGTTATTTGAATTTTCATTTTTATTTTTAAATAAAGATGCGTACACGTAATACATGTCAATATTCTAACTATTATCAAACTAAGCTAAGCGCTAGTGCAATGAAAATAGGACAAACTTGATGGCCTCCTGGAACGACGCTCGAATAGCAGGTATGTTAAATAAATTAAACATGAATATCAAATCAGTATGTTTGATTACTAAATTAGATTGTCTATTGCCTGCAGGATAAGAACGAACAAAATAAGTTGCCTGATATTACATTCCTGATATCAATCAAAATTCCATTATTATATTTTCGCAAAATTTCATTGTGAAAACTTTTTATACCGTTACTAAATTGTGCAAATTAAATTGAAATTGTGTATTGCGTTCGACAAACGTAAGTACATGTTCCGCCCAACCTTTACAATATAATATTTTTAAATATATTACGTAGGTGTGAATGTTATTTTATGGTAAATGTTTCGGCAATGCTCTGGACTCGAGACAGTAAAAAACATGCACGATGTTGCACAATGATAGTCTGATTTGTAGACAAAACGTTATAATTATACCGAAATCACAAAGGTGCCGATCACGGCCATGATTTTTTTTACACGAGTCTCGGATTTCTTTTGTTTTACCTTAATCCGTGTCCTGCGATTTTTTGTTCAGAAAAACAAAAACATGAATTAGTGTATTTAATTTTGTTCAATTTGTTCGTTTACCTCACTTACAAATTTCCGGGGTAAGTCCCGGTGGCAGATTTTTTTTTTTTAAAATAAAAGTTTGTCCTTTGCATTTTTTCAGTAATATTTTTACTTTTATTTAATTATAAAACAATATGGTCTGAGAAATAGGAACCTCACCATATGTGAACAAAAATAAAATGGTAATTGTATCGTACTTTTTTCGAATCTCCCGTATAGAGGGATAGCTGATAGCAGCATGGATTGCAATAGTTAAGATTTAAATCAAATTGAATTCAAACATAAATACTTTTCAAGGACATTTTTATTATTATTTCAAGGACATTTCATTTATGAGGGAGGGGGATAGAGGAGATTTGTGCAGGATCCTAAAGAACAATCATGCAAAATTTGATTATAATTAGGCGTATGTGTGACAGATTCATTTATGATAGAGTAAAGAATGAATAAATAAGGAAAGAATGTAAAGCAGATCTTACTATAGTGAGTAAGATTAAGAAAGTATCATATGGAACGGATGAATGAGGATTGAATGGTAAGGAAGATATATGACGCAAGTATTGATGGCATTAGAAATAGAGGACGTCCGCGGAAGACTTGGCACGACTATATAAACCAGATACTAGAAAACGGTCCTGTTAGAAGCCTCAATAATCGGCGAGCTTGTATAAGAAGATGTATGAATGTGGATGAGGGGAACTGTGTGTCTGGACAGAAGAGTGTGGCGCTCTATCCTATGCCTACCCCCGCGGGGAAACGGCGTTATGGTAAGTTAGTTAAGTTAGATAGTTAGTTGGTGATACTGGACAAAGGAAGTAGCATTGTAGAACGTACAGATATTCAGTTTAATATATTTAATATATTAGTAAACGACAAAAAATCTATTGCGCGCGCACACGCGTACCACTACTTTCCATATCGTTGTATTACCATTATTAAATTCGCAGTGTATCTATCTATCTTTATAGATTTCATTGAATATGTATTCTGAGAAAATTGAGTCGTGATAGCGTTACCATTTCATTTATGTAAAGTTGTCTCGCTTTCCCCTCACAGACACGTGTCACTCGCTTCCGTCGTTTATGTTCTTTTTACGAAGGTATTGTATTTTAATTAAATCCGTTTGCTGATATCAGTTGTATCAAATTACCTGTATTTGGTCTATCTGCTCTTTTTTTATGCCTTCTATAGGAGCAAACGAGACCGATGGATGCTTAACAATGCATACACATGGAAATGAAAGGTGTTTTGTACGTTTGAAAACAAACATTTTGCTTTAAATGGTCTTTTGATATAAAATGAACATTAAATCTAATTGTATTAGATTGTTGTACGTGTTTTAAGAGTCCATTGTCTTTAACATTATCAACAGGGCATTCCAATTAGTCTATAATGATCTACAATCTCCTGTAAAATCTCTCAGAATAACAATTAATAAAATAAAGATATATTTATGGACATTGGAAAGATCCATCATATTATTGGAATATATGTTGGAGAACTTAATTAATTGAATTATTATTTTCTTTTTATTTTAAAGAAATAAATAATACATAATATACAATAACTTATATCTAATAAAAAATAAAAAATATGGCCAGCGAAGTCTCTTCGGAGTTTAACAACATTAAAATATCAAATTAAATTAATCAACTAGAAAAATATACATACAAAAAAATCTGTTTATCGAAATTATTTATAATTTTATCTCGGTAGCAACTAAAATATTATTAAATCAATTGATTTTTTCTGTACGTTCTATAATAGTTGATTTATTTAATTTGTATTAAAAATATCACAGAACTATGTTCTAAAAAACTGCAACTTCACAATACTAATGTCTTTGCCTTAAAATATCACACAAACTAAAAAATATAGGGTGTCCAGCGGGAAATTTTCTAGTTCAATATTAAATATTTAAAAAAACTACAATGTTATTTTCACATTTTATTTATACAAAATAGAGTTTAATGATGCGGATTTTATGTTTTATAAACAATATCGTTTAAATTCCATCCACATCTCTCAAGACACTCGTGCAATCAGACTCTTAAATTTGTGAACACGTGAGAGCAAAGCGTTGGTTCAATGGCAGCAACATCACAGCGGATATTTTCTTGTAGGGCCTGGATTGTTCGAGGATTGTTACTGTAAACTCTCGACTTAAAGTAT
This sequence comes from Eubasilissa splendida, assembly GCA_031772225.1. Lineage (NCBI taxonomy): Eukaryota > Metazoa > Arthropoda > Insecta > Trichoptera > Phryganeidae > Eubasilissa > Eubasilissa splendida. The sequence continues at coordinate 22,995,455 of CM062850.1, read as the reverse complement.
CCCCAATGTACTTCGTCAGTACACAATATGTTTCCAAGCGTTCATGCTGTTCCAAAACGTTCCAGCACCGTTTTCGCTAAGGTTTCACGTAAAGAATAGTCATTTTCGTTGAGAAACTGCACGATTTTTAGCTTGTATGAGTAAAACTGTAGTTTCTTTTTCAAAGTAACGTGCACTATTGATTTTTTTATTCCAGTACAGCCTGTATTCTTCCATATCGATTTAAGCGGATTATTTCACGTCGAACTTGAGCCACATGCTCAGGCATCGCTGCTGACGTTGACGGTCCCAGAGGAGTTTGGTTAACCATTGTCCCTTCTTGTTTGAACTTTTGAATCCAACACCAGATAAGTTGCGTGCTCGGCCCATCACTTACTCGTCGAATATTAAAGTGAGTACAAAAAGCACGAACCAATGAATCACCGCACTTTAAATATTGCTTAACCGCGAACGCGCAGTGCGCTCCCGATCAGTGACTCATTGCGACTGGCAATCCAGCAAATCACGCGCGTCGAACAATACACCTTCTACTTACCTCACCCTGATGGTTTACGAGCAATTACAATTTAATCTTGAAATTTTTCCGCTGAACACCCTATAGAACTAACAAACTGATAAATAAAAAATGTTTTACTACAACATAAAGCGGAAATGGTGGTGAGGGAGGGGATTGAGATGCAATTCAAAAATAATTTACTTGAAGAATATAAAAGTATGTATATATTCACGTGTGTACATAAAATTTATGTGAAAAATCATTAAAGAGTCGGCGTAATTTAATTCGGAAGGGAAATTAAAAATATATATGTTATTAAGAGGAATTTTGCCAAAAGTTGGGTAGGTATATGAGAATGTTTAAATATTTTACATAACATCCTTAAAATTAATTAAATCAACTGTTAACCCAGCGTAGCTCGTATCATTTGCCGAGTTGAGAAAATTACTAGAAGAATATTCGCTTAATTTTATTCCAATAACTGTTGAATAAGTTTTCCAAGATATGTATTATCACCTTTTGAAGCTACAAGCTATCCAGATCCATGGCTCACTGCATAAATATACTTCAGGCTGTATCGAGCCAAACCTATCCGAAATTTTCAATCTATACATCTCCTCACTATATTTGTCCATCTCATTCTTCGCCAATTCTAGATCGAGTTCCGGCCAAGGTTCACTTAAAAATCGGTATAAATGTGTAATACCGATTTTTGATAGAAATGTTGTTTGATTTAAAAATCAAATTTATAATAAAAAGGGATTATTTGTTTTCTTTACGCTATCTTTTCAAATGCGCTAGTGCTATGATGTGTAATAGAACTACAAAACTACATAATATTATGAATAGTATTATTTTTAATATATATATATTAAATAGTACTACAAGCGTGCCACGTTTGTGCAACTGACTGAAAATACAAAAGAAGTATTACTTAATGCGAGTATAACGTACTGTTACTCTGAGTGCAGAGTTAACATACTGCAAACTCTGGCACAAATTGTATTTTGTAAAGTGACATTTTGATCTACGTTGTATGCAGAAGATTGAGGTGCCCCGAGTCACACGCAATGCATTCATAATTCGGTGGCTAATAATATTAAACACTTCTGCACGTGACAATAATATCTTCAAACGAATTAACATTAATAAGTGTTTTATATTTAACTCGTGCTGATAACGATGCTCGCTCTTTGTGTGCGGGATTGTGTCGTCAGAATTATACCCGTTCGTGGTAATAATAGTATTTATTCTAAATGCTTCGATACAATGTAGTACAGATCAATGTAGGTTGTTTACAATTCAACGGTCCGGAGGCGAGACGCCGCGCTGACCGTGGCGCGGCGCGATACATTTTTCTCTTTCAAACACTCGTCACTGATACCAACATTCACACGCTCGCGCATTCATCCCATAGATACATCACAATAAGTATTTTCATTTCATAATATTAGAGATGGCTGGAGAAAGATGGCCGATAATAGAAGTCGGCGGAAAAAACTTGCGGAGTAAGCCAAATTCTATCCTGAGATATAATGCCGAAGGAGAAAAATGTGAGAAAATGAAAAAAAAAAATTTAAATGTTCTTTAGCCCAGATAAAGTATTTTTTGTTGTCATTTGTTTGCATTCTACACCGGAGGAGTGCTAGGTATTATTATAGGTTGAAATGATATGTCATTTTGCATTTTCAATTCTAATATACCGTATACTCTATCGGTTCATTGATGAGTATTTTTTCTATTTACGTTGACTTGATTTTAACACCATGCTAATTTTATTTGTAGGTATTTTGAATTGTTATTTTTTTACATATTTAATATTGTTTCAGATATCCTGTGATACTTTAGAATTTGTAAACAATGCGAAATAATATTATGTATTTTCAGTATACAGTATACTGGAGGATCGAACGCCAGAAAGCGTTGCCACCGACCAACTCAGTCTTGATGCGGCGCCGGATATTTTGTCGGACAAGAGGGAATGGATTATATATATATATATATATATATATTACAAACACAACAATTTTTTATATTAATTATATTTAAAGAAACTGCAATGCTTTATCATAAATTCAATACACTAAAATAGACAACTATAAAGAATGCATATAGAACAAAATATCGACCCTTTGTCAACTAAAATTTCTCTACAGGAAAGTTATCATCTTCATTATTCACGACTTGAAAACTATAGTTACGATCGCACTACACAGTGATATTATCCGATCTTCTTCGTTGAATGTAGTAAAGAAGGCCGTCCTCACAAACGGTCACATCAGAGAAGGAATTTCACATCAGAGTCCCACAATACGATCGGGCACACCATATTGAATACTCATTCGTGGAACCAAAACTGGTCTACATTGCAGCCAGCTGGGAATTTACAATGTCCAGTTACTGACGAGCGCTGACTTCAATATGCTGATGAATCAGGGTACATTTCAATCGCCTGAATCACCACGTGTCAATGAAATGTCATGTCGTCGTAAAGATGAACTTTCTCCCGCCGTGTGAGGCGAGGCACCGAGCGGCACACGTCCCTCGCTGCGCGGAAGTGTGTTCGCCACCAGCTTCCCAGCTTCTCCCATTTGCCGCCAGGGGACCGCTCTTCGCGTCCGATTGGTGTAGAGATTTTAGAGTTCTATAGTTTCGTATAGAACTACTCATGTAAAAAGCCACCAATTCCAAATCACTCACAATTTATCAGCTGAATAGATTACAATCCATTCTAAATAATATATGGAGTTACCAAATTCTCTCATATAAGATCCCTTTTACATCAGCTACATTGGTTCCGATTCCTTGAAAGAGTTAAATTTAAATTTTGTTAGTTGATGTACAAGGCGACACACAATATGGCGCCTCTGTATCTTCAATAACTTTGTATTCCAGACGTCAAACTCTCAGGTCAGTCTCTATTTCAGCTGCAGGAAAGATTGTAGAACTGATCAACCGTTGCCAGAAGTCTAAATTTAGTGAACGGGTATTTGCAGTGGCAATATACAAATTATGGCGTGGCAACGGATGGCGCTATACAAATTATCTATTATTATTATTAATAATAATAATGGTCTGTCTACACTCTTACAATGCCAGGTTTCTGTGTTCTACCAGGAATGTCCTTGATATATCCATAAAATGACAAAATGGTGTTGAAATATAATATTGCTATGAAATTTAAAAAGATTTAGAGATGGTATTACCGTCTATGTTATGGACCAAATTATACCGCATTATGTATAGTGCTAGAATGTTATTTATAATGCTCAGAGTGATTAATATTATAATTTTTCATTGATCACTCTGACCGGTCAGTATGCATAACGCTACATACTCTCCGGGCGATGTATTTTTTCGATTTAGCAACTTATTATTATTATTATTTAATTTTACTAGCTCAGTGCCCAATTTGTAAAGATTTTGTTCTTCAAATGTGTTAATGAATTATTTACATTGTCCAGAGAGTATGTAGCATTACAACGCATTAAGTGCGATTATGGCCGGCCGATTTCTCTGAGCATGTAATGAGCCACATATGTGTATACTCATAAGAACCGACTAAAAATAAGTTTTTCAATACAAAAGTTTACTTTGTTTTATTTTTTGTACGCCTCCGTGCAATGTATTTTATTTAAACTTACTATTGAAAAACATTCCATATTATAATTATTTTTCAATTTATTAACACATTTTAAACAAAAGTTCCAAAAATATCAATGTCTACTAAATATTTATACCTAATATGATCACTTTGAATAATAAATGATACTTTAGCATAAATTAAAATATGAGCCGGGTATAATACATTTAATTAATAATAAAATTTTAATAAATTAATAATCATGGCGAGTACACCCCTGGTGGAGCTTAAACATTCATAACATGATCGTCCGATGGTTTCGTTACGTTCAGATCTGAATAGTCAATCTCCTTTCCAAAGAGCATTTGTGATAGATGAAATAGAACGATGTCCGTTACCCATACGAAAATATGCAAAAAATATTATTGTATAAGATGTGCCAAACGACTCAGTTTATTGATCAAATGTCAAAGATTGGAGGAGTTTTGCTATAAATTATCCGCTGACAAGTGTATTGGATGGAACGTACCAACCACAATGTGATAAGAATTTCGCAAATTCCCATCGGACATAGACATTATTATGCCACGCTCCGCATAGGAAACACAATGGCCTGTCGTGAGATCAATTTAGCGACAATACCCAGCAAATTAAGCGGCCAACAGCGAAGTACTTCTGTTTTAATCGATCGCGGAAAATAATTCGGGACGGTTGGTCAACGCGCTCTCGGTGGGCATACTGGGACAATGGCTAATTTTACTTAATGTATTATTTGTAACGACAGTTGAACAAATTTAACAGTTATAAGGAAGCTAGTTGACTGCGTGGTGGCGTTTAGTGGGTTTGCTGAAAGAAAACGCTAAATAACTAAAATAAAAATTGTTTTACGTTATGAACCTACCGTGGGTTTGTTTACAAGAAATAATAAAAATAAAAATATTTGTTTTACATCGTGGACAAGTACGCATTAATTTTACTATTTTAATTATAAAAACTAATATATGATAATAAAAAAAAGATTAGGTACAACACTCTTTAGTAAATTGCGTTTAGGGAGTACTGATTGCAAGAAGATAATTTAAATTTTTTATTTATTATTATAATAAAAATATTTTAAAAATATATAATTTACCTATATGACTACCTAAATGTTTTTTTATCAAATTATATTATTTTACATTTTATCTGTATTTCTTACCTTAGTACAGGGTGTTCAGTGGAAAATTTTCAAGATTAAATTGTAATTGCTCGTAAAACCATCATGGTGAGGTAAGTGAGAGGGGTATTGTTCGATGCGCGTGATTTGCGAGATTTTCAGTCGCAATGAATCACTGGACATGGGGTAGAGCAATATTTAAAGTGCGATGATTTATTGGTTTGTGTGCGTCGCGCTTTTTGTACTCATTTTAATATTCGACGAGTAAGTGATGAGCCGAGCACGCAACTTATCTGGTGATGGGTTCAAAAGGAAAAAGTAGCGGCATAATCGAACTTCCGCCTCGTTCTGGTACTACAGAAAGTTAGGTTGGGCATGCGGTGTCGTTTTCGATTCTATTAAACCGTCAAAAGAAGTACTGCCCACCTTCAAAAAATCTTGAGTGATCCATCTCCATCGTCTCGTGCAGTTGGAAGAAGGCCAATATTAACATAAATACAACAGCATTACATATCTGTTATAGGTTTTGTTAGATCGTTTTATTTCCAATTCTATTTCTCCAAGTCTCTACATATAGCTAAAGAAATACATCATATTAACATCGATATCGTATTAATTCTTATTTCTAGCAACAAACATCTTAAGTATTTAATATATACCTACTGGCAGAAAAACAATCGGCTTTAGTCGACTGCTTGCTGCTAGGCAGTGCGGGCGGTTAGTGGCCTGCGGTTACCGTTGCGCGGCCAGGGCTTCTTTAAAATCTATATTTCATTGCGGAAATGTATTATTATATTGCTATAACAATGTACCACGTAGTGCACTTTGTCTCTATTTCCAGTAAGAAAAAACAAAATATTAGTAATATATACACCTAGAGCTATTATATATGATTATCGTCAGAATATTATTAAAAGCATGAAGAGGACATTGTGAACTTAAAGAAGTGAAATAATATGAACATGTAAAAAAATAACTTAAAATCTCAAATGAATATGATATTTTGTATAAAACCGTTTTAGAATCGCAATACAAAAATTATCGAGTAATTATGTCTAAGAATTATTCATAGTACTTACAAATATTAAATATGGGTGACATCTATTGAATAACGCACAAATATTGTAAATTAACATTAATATTAATTAACAGTATATATTTTTAGATACCTACATGAATTGGAAGGGTAAAAATATTTAAATAAAACCCTCTAAATATTTTACTGCTACTTTAATAAAGAAATTAATCAAACGCAGACACTTTATCTACAGTGCCGCTTTATTTTAGAGTGTGCTCGTATAAGTAACTAAAATAAAGGTAAGTTCACTGTAGGCACTCAAAGTAAAGTATTTATTTATCATTAATATATATGGAATTCAGGTCGATGCTGTCCGCTAGTCTGCATCGTAGTCCAGAATATCGAGCATTTTGTTCTGCTTCAGGAAGTAGTACCTACGCAATTGGTATTTGTAGATATAATAAATAAGGAAAATAAGGATATAATAAATAAGGAAAACCACCTACATATTTTTAAGACTCAGAAACATCTTATCACTCATCCACTTCCACACATTAATGAAATCCCCAATAAAACTATGAAATGTCTCTGATTTTGTATTAAGAACGGTGAAAGATATCAATTCACTTAAATCGCTTATACACGGCTGTTATTCGTAGCAATTTAGAATTCAACTCAACTATTTGGTCTCCATTCTATAAAGTGCAGGAATTAAAATTAGAAAGGGTTCAGCATAAATTTTAAAGGTTTATTAACTTCAAACTGTGTATACCCGCTGAACAATTGAATTATGATTTTCTAATGAGCACTTTTAATTTAACTAACTTGTCGTGTAGAAGAACTTTAAGTGATTTATTATTTTTATTTAAAATAGTAAATGGCATACTGGACGCCCCTAATTTAATTGAACTGATTGTATACCACGTTTCTGCGCGGAGTACCAGGTCGTCGGTGCTTTTCCATGTAAATTCATCATTTACTAATTTTTATAGGAATTCACCCACACAGAGACTTCACAGGCATGGAAACGATTTTATATACTATTACGATATATTCCAATATTCTATGTGTAAATATAAGAGTAATGTTTTTGATGCTGTTCTGAGTCAAAGATACAACTGATTTTGATACTCATGATATAATACTATATAAACATAAATTATCTCGTATATACTCCTTCTCTATACGCGAGTTCTACTCTCATAGAGAAGAAATAAATGTTAAATGAAATATATATATTTATATCCTACTAATAATTCTCAATTGTATTATATTTTCTAATATTAAAATAAAAAATATATATAAAGATTGAACAGGCTCGGAAGTTACGTCATCCGAATTAGACAAATTATTTCTACTTCCCTTCTAATTCAATATCTGACTATTTGATAATAACATATATAGATACAATAAATATTATCTCATACTTAAAAAATACTTCGTCAAGGTTATCTCAAATTTGCGGATGCAATTAATGCGCCAATGATTTATTTTTTGTACCCTTTATTCTTTGACACTTCTCAGCGTTGACCCCTGAGGCAAATATCTCTATACGAGGCTAACCATGAACGTCAATTTCATATGTGTTTTAAGACAATATTAAAATTCTGTAAAATTTGAACTACATCCCGTACCTTGGGATTCGAATTCTTCACGATACACACACGAAATAATGGCTTTGGAAATCCTTGATCCGTGAGGTCAGCAGTTAACTATTACAGCTCTTGCAGAAATGAGATTAAGCGTGAACTAGAATAGTTCGTGATTAATACCCAGCTTTATACCTCATTGCTAATTATTTTATGATTGTTGTACTAAAAATATTTATAATCGAAATATTAATTAACATAATTCCTTTCCTTTACCTCGCGATGGTTTTGATGTAACTATTTCGAGTACTGTCTAATGAGATTCATCAATCTTAATTTATTCGAGGTCCATATACTCCATTGGCTGCGGTCATTGTTGTACAAAACAAGTCGAATAATCAATTACCTGTTGAGGATTAAATATGGTCATGTTTCACAGAAAGGAAACATAGCTAGGACTATCTTGTTTTAAAAATATTACATAAATAAATAATGAAACGAAAAAACATTATGTCGACCGATAACAATATACATACTTGAAGTAAAACGTAAATATACGGAGATATTAAAACCTTTAAGCAAAATAACTCTAACGAGCAAGAACAGAATCAGGAAACCATTGTGAAATTGTGTTCACGGGTAAGGGTAGCGACCCGAGGACCTGGAAATTTGTTGCTACGCCACTGGTACCCACACAAATATCGGTTTGGCGTAGGTATTATTACTACAAATAAATGTACGAAACCTGACTGGAGACATGTGTTCACCTAGTAGGAGAGACAAGGGATTATATATTGTTTAATAACAGTGCCTTTGTAGGTAAAAATTCAATAATTGTGTGTTCTTGGACATATTGGTCAAAATAAAAAAATATATTAAAAAATTGAAAAATATTGACTTTTCAGGCGTATTCTAGTATAACATGTTAAAAAACCTTTTACAGATAAAAATATTGCTTTAAAATAATTTCAACAAAATTAGATTCTCATAGTAATGACATATATGCTGTTTAAAAAAGTAAAAAATGAATTATCAAATTTGGTCCATAGATGGCGATGGGGTAGTGGTACACTAAGCGATATATTACCATACGATATATTAACATATATACAACTTTCAAAAATTTGATAAATGTGTATATGGAAGGGTGAGAAATGGTGAACGTTATATTTATATAAAGTGATCACATAAGCCAGCCAAAGACAGGTCGTAAGCCCTGTAATTACCCCATACTTCCATATATTTTCCATTAAATATAATAAAATAAATAAAAAAATAGCTTTGTTTCTATGAGATATCTGATATTTGTTTAATAACAGTGCCTTTGTAGATAAATATCCAGTTATTGTGTGTTCTTGAACATATTCAAATATTGCTGATTATACATCTATTTATAAAAGAAAATACTAATTTGTAATTGTAATTAATTGTAAATTGTAATTATATATACAATTGACTCAGTGCTAACTCACACGAATGTCTTTCGATGACTTTCAGGGAGACTATTGATAGTTACGTGTCGACCACTACACATAATATATAATCTATCCTATCTTATGAAACAACTCATTCGAATGACTCTATCGCCGGTTTGGGCGACAGCTGTTAGCTTGACGATAACCCTGTCGACAAAACCATCGACCGCGACTCACACGACACAGCTCACATGAAGAGTGGTGGCAGCTTACACGGAGATATCTTTCCTCCGCTCACGGACGAGATTTATCTCGGAGATTCGACTCGAGTTTGTATCAAGGACAGTTCAGCGCTCAATGTGAAGCAAGTGAATTGAATTATCACTCCATATATTTTGCGCGCTGATTAGAATGACTCATCCAGTACGACTCTTAGAGATTAAAGTCTCATTGAGAGATCATCTTTGATACCGACCGCTCTTCGACTAATATATTTTAATATGGCCAATAAATTACCTAATGTGCCTTTAAGTAGGTCTTAAAATACATAATTGAAAAAAATATATGTGGTGATTTATTATTCTTTACAAAACACCCTTATGCCTACTTTCTGTAATAGAGTCAACCCAATTATTCCTATTCCTGTGTCGCCATTATCATCGCTGTAGCAACAGCAAAAGTAATACTTCCTCTTCAAAATAAATTCACCATCGTGCTGAGCCTCAAGCGCCGGCCCGCAGCCGCCAGAAGCGACGTCACGACGGCGACTTCGCGTCGTTCTTTCCAACGATAGACAATCGTCCCCTGTCATCGCTACCAACAACTAAGTACAGTCCAAATATGCCGCACAAGTATCACTTAAAAGAAATCCGTGTGAATGTAGGCTTATGTTCCTAGGTCATTTAAAATAAAAAATCTCACCATAAAGGTAAGACAAATAATAAACTTAGCCTGCATTGATATTGTAATAGACTTTTCGATTCGATACGATCTTTTTCATTTCGTTTTCGAACATGTTATAATTCTGAGCAAGAGATTATTTTTTATATAAATATACACATAAAAAAATACAAAGTCAATTTAACAAATTAAATAGAAAACTGTAATAAATAGAATATAACAAAAAATAAGATCAGATGTTTTTAATCAAAAATTACTACGTCGTTTAGAATTCTTAAGAAATCAATATCAAATAAAAATTAACGTTCTTAAAAATATATAATGATATACATTTTAAATTTAATTATTTAACTGTCACAACATTTATCAAAAATAAAAATAAAATTATTACATAATACAATATTTGAAAGGCATAAATTTAGTATATTCAATTTCATGTTGCATTGTTAAATTAAAAATTATTTTTGAACATAATAATTTATTTTTTGTACACAACGTTCGAATGAATAGGTGTGCTGTATGTAAATTATCATAACAAATGTGGGGAAGTTTCATATCGAACACACGTGTTGAACCTTGGAAACCGCCCACTGCAGTTTTTTTTTCGTAATAATTATCCCAAAGTGTTGTTAATATCAGTTTAATCACGACCTTATCATAAGCCTATTGTTAAACCATAATTCAAAGGGGAATTGCCTACAGTTCGTTCCACAGCCGACAGCGTAATCATGAACTTCGTGCCCGAGCACAGTCGCTTGTCAATTTGGTTCTGGCGAATGGCAAAAGGTTAAAAGATTAATATCGTATTCATTTCCCTACTAATTTAGTGCAAAAATGATGTGGAAACTGTGCTTTGAATTAACTGGGTTTCGTACGTTATCCAATATCAACAGTTATCCAGGGCCGGTCTTAGCGGGCACAGCTCTTTCGTTGCCCTTCCCAATAATCAGTTTAGTATCCTATCCTATCCTATCCCTAGAAGAAAACTTCACTCAAATGATTTTTTCTTCTTTTTACTGTTGAGAAAGTAAAACTAATTAAATTAATCTATTTACAGAAAAAATATTTTGTTGCTGCCGGTATTCGAGACTGGATCTCTTCTTATCCGGGGAAGCGCGTTTACCATTTTCGCTATAGCGATCGAATTCATTTTTGACAAATTTATAAATATATTAGATTGTTTCTGTTTCTTTTTAGTTTATATTTAATTTGTATTAAAAATACCACAGAACTATATTCTGAAAATGCAGCTTCACGAATAAAAATGTGTTCTTAAAAATAATATTATTTGATTCTTTAATTTTATTTTTAGAAATGCTTTCTTCTAATGAATTAATATTTTTTATATAACATTAATGTAACTATAATAATTATAGGGTCTACAAAGTATATGTACCTATTCAATTAAATTTTTAAGTGAGAACGAAGCGGAAGCGATATTTAATTACCTAATATGTTATTATCCTATATTCATACACTTGCCCCAGGCGACTACCAGTTCAGCCCTTAGTCTTGCACCGTCGGTAACAACCCCACAAGATTTGTACACGACCTTTAAATGTTATGTCACAATTCATATCGATTTGAACAGATTATAAATAATTTTCACAAAACGGATGTATACATATTTTTGCATACAAGTATACTTTTATAGAAGCAGCATATACGTACGAGAGCAACTATCCTATTTGCAGAAACAGCATGTTCATATAAATTCTTGCTGCTTCATTTGTATCGGTAGAAACAGCATATTCACACGAATGTTTATTTGTTCAATAATGCATCGATAGAAACAGTTTATTTTCTTTCACGAATATTTAGATAGCATCATATACTAATCATATCCAAAATCATATGAAAATATGGTGAAGGTATTCCATTTTTCTTTGAACATCGAGTCTTGTTATGTCCAGCGTACATGACGGATATTTTTCGGTCTTTTGCATATAACACATTGTTATTCTAGTATATACTTGCCCGCTTAACAAACGTTAACACTTATTATTTTAGATTGTTAACTTTGTTTTATTAACCATTTAATGAATTAAATACATCTACCGGTTTCGAAAAATATCATTTTCTTCTTCAGAATGTCATTAACTAATCAAAAACATATTGTTTCTTTAACAGAATCTATTATTAAAAAAACAATAAATTTAAAAAATTAATTTAGTACCTAACCTAAATTGTTACTCAATGATACAAAATTATTAGAATAATTTTAGAATGGGACTTGTGGTTACATTTAGTTGGTTGTTCATAATATTTTGGTTAGTTTTACATGTTTTAGATTAGTTAATGACGTCTTAAAGAAGAAAATTATATTTTTCGAAACCGGTAGATGTATTTAATTCATTAAGTGGTTAATAAAACAAAGTTAACAATCTAAAATAATGGATTTTAACCACAAAGTTGATTTTGCAAGGTTTTAAAAATGTTAGCTTATGTTGACAATCATTATTTTATTTATTACAGAAATAGTTGAACTGTGGACTTCCCTAACCGTTGTCTTAGGTTCTTCAATCAGGATGTTCTCCGTCTTTCAGGGCCACTTTTGCTACCAATTGATATTGATTGAGAGATACAGGATCTGATATTTTTCTGGATGTCTCACGATATGGTCATAAATATTTTATATGTCGCAACAAATTTTGATTTAAGCCACCAATGATCACCATTATCAAGATGTATTGTTGAATTTGTTGTAATGCAATTAAAATTGGTATTGTTACTGTATAAAAATTATTAATATTCTTCGATTTATCCTTGAAAAAAACATGTGTTGGTGATTTATAACATAATTAATCTACTCATTTCGTATCCTTCAACCAATCATACACATGATTTTCAACTAATTAATGAGTTCCACGTAGAAGGATATTAGTGTTTGTTGCAAAATTCGGATCATACAGAAATTTATTAACGCTTAATTAATATACTATATAACCATATTACCGAGTCAGAATTTTAAAATAGAATAAATTAACCGCTATGTGATTTAATAATCTATTTTACAAATTATAAAATCTATTTAAGTGTCATACAAACATTCCAGCCATACATAGTATTTAATAAAACATTAAAATTTATGAGTATTATGTATTACCCGACTGAATAAATATAAAAAGCATACAGATATCTCAATCGAATGGTAAAATATACAATCACCTCAAATATAGTTGACTTATACTGCCATTGTATATATCTTTAAATATATCGTAAATATCGCCTTGTTGCTGAAACTGGCAGAGCATGGAAACCAGACCATTCTCAAAACTAAATCAAAATAATCCATGAATAGTATCGTAACACATTTGAATCAATATCTTATTTTATTTACGTTAAACAAGCCGTATGAAAGCGATGTTTTAAACCACCGTGCCATGTTTAAATTCAAATTAATCAATCGAATAGGTCCAATGATCCTATTTGATTGATCTGAGAGATGACTTAGGTATAGTTTAATTTGAAAATATGTACCTACCTTTATAATAAAAACTAATTAAATATAATACAAGAGTTGACATTTTCACATTCAAAACTATCTTCAGGGTTTTAAGAATACGTCTATCTGCCTATCATTTGGATCCATATTAGTGTAGTACGCATTATTATTTATATTGTATAAAAGAAGCCTAGATTGGTGTGATTGCTTACCGAGAACTGGATATACTTTCGTAATGTTCAACTCTATTTTCATATTGACTGTCTTATGGAGAAAAACAAGGTGTTTGTCTTTTTCAAGATTTATTTAAAAGTTTTAAAAAAGTCTGTTGAGCATTTTTTTATACTGATTTTATACTAAATGTTTCTAAACATTTTTATAACAGACACTGTAATAAAAAGTTATGATGATTTTGTGTGGCTAAATTTAAATCAAATAAAATACCAATTAATTAAAAAATAACATGGGAGTTGGATGGGTTATTTTTATTACATCGTTAAATCCTTCTCTGAAATAATTACTCAGCAGTGACTGTCGACAATGAACATGTACTTTGTAGTCATTCTCAGCGCGAATTTGCGCCCTAAGAGTACGGGTACATGAAACATAAATAAAGAACGATGCATAATTAATGTGAAATGAGCAATCATTCGTTGTATATTGTATTTTGAATGAAGACAAACAGAATGACCAACTGATGCATATCGACAAAGGATGTGTGGAGGTCTATCGCCTGCACGATCTGCACACACCCTTCATATACCTAGGTGCAAAACGAGGCTCTCAACAACCTCAGAAACACATCTGGGACCGACCCCCAACAGACAACAGCCGATCCTAGCGCGTCATTTCTCCCGCAGCCATCTCCCCGACTAGTTCACTAACAAACGCTTCACGTTGTAGACTTCTTACTGCTTGTACGTATATCCGTAACTGTATTTTATACATCAATAAACATTGATAATAAGTAACTAGTATTTTATTTGTTCATCCTGTTCTAGCCACACTCTTATATACATACGCGCACACCCGCATGTACAATCCCTGTTATAATTCTAACGAACATGAGAGGGGATGGGTGAAACATAATGGGTTAACATAAATTAACGATTTTGATTATGTTGAAAAAATATATTTAGAAAGATAAAGAAACATTATAGCGTACTGAACACATCAACCATAGATTTTAAATACTTCGGGCATCTAAATGTTATGATGATTCGCTTACTCTTAAAACGATCGTTAATTGTATTTCAAGATATCTAACAAAATAAATATAGGTAATATTATATAATACTTCTCATCGGTGATACGTATAATATAATACAAGTTGAATTTGGAAAATTACTATTCATAAATCAGAATTCAACATGCAGTATGTTTTAAATTCAACATGCAGTATTTTGACCCAAACCCAATCAATACAGTGTCATTCATAGGTGTAAAGTGCTTGTTTAAATGGCCAGCTGTGTGTGAGACGCGAGCAGGGTAAAAATGAACGTGTTTTTAATATTTCTAAGTTAATATTACATAAATGTTTTCTCTTTTATATGTATTCAATAACAGAACGTAAATATATATTTAATTTGCAATGAAGTGTACATTGTCTTTATTACGAGTGAGAAAAAAAAAATTAATCTATTGACATCTGGCATATTTTCTTATTTATGCTGTCTGTGGTAAGGAAGAAATCTTACTTACCATAGATATTGTCTATCCGCGATTATTATGTCATTTTTGTTCATTTTGACAGTTAACTTACAAAAGTGGAATAATTGTAATTACAATTATTGCCACAATAGCCATAGCAGTAAGCAATGCTTATCTACTAGTCAGTAACAAATACACTCGACTTTTTTTCTTTTCTATTTAAACTTTTCAATTTTTATTATTTACCAAATTGCATAACAGTTATACGCCAATTATTATAATTGAACGCAATTATTATTACTATACACTAAGGTAATTGAAACATCGGAAGTTAACCAAAAAAAGGTTATTTTAAAATTATGATGCTCAGTTTAAAAAAAAAACATAGCTGTTACTTACTTAATGCTTCCGTGACACACGAAACGTTGACACACCTTGTCAAAAATAAAAATTCAATAACAAATCAGATATTTTACAACACTTGCTGATTTATTGTCTTTGAAGAGATGTTCCAAAATAATTATAATTATGTCCACGGATCTGCCTAATTTAGATACATTAAAGACCATTACGACAAGTAGAAAGTGTTCAAAAGCAGTATAATAAATGAAATTATTTCAGTACGTAAACATTGATTATTATAGTGATTGGTGTTGATTTCTATCATCCCACTATTCTCCGCCTACACATTATTCTGTAATCTATCACGCTGTTTTACCAAACCGTATGCAGATAGCACCACTGACACCGTTATTCAACCAATCTCACTTGACCAGAGAGCGGCCGTACCGTGAGGAACGATTTAGTGATAGTTGCAATATCAGGCAATGGAGCAAAAAACAAAAGAAAGCGACTTGGGTGAGCTAATCATTTCTGACAAATTCATATAAAAAATGCACATGTAATATGTTACACAACTGTCATTTATTTTGATTACCTATTTATTGATTCTGCATTAACTTCCGCTTCACAATTACTGGCCAGGGTCCGGTTTTTAAAAAAAGCTATTAACTATTTATAACAAATCATTTTAATCGAAAAATGCTGTAGATAAAAAATGATAATGTGATAAGGAATTTTACTTTCTCAAAAACAATTTTAATAAATTCGATTAAGAAAGTGCACTTTGAAAAGCCGAACCGATGAATAGGTATATTATTTAGAACGTGTAGTTATCGTCTGTACGTTAAATACATTATGTGTTTCTGCATAATTTATATTTTAAAACATAGATTGCAATGTCCAGCTTACAATTTATCTTTCTAAATCCCATTAATATGAATAATTTTAGTCATTTAAACTCAAGGAGCAGCACTGCTCCGCTCTCAATCTGTCAGCTGCGGATAAATTTGACTGATGTGTAATAATAATATATAATATGTAATAATATTACTACGTACGGTGTTGATTGAAGGGACAATAATATATGGCTGAAAGATACTTAAGATATTTTAAGGTAAATTCTAAGTATTTAGATAAAATCATGACTTATCAACGCTAAAATGGAAACACCATTATAAATAATATCATTTATGTACATAAATTTATCAGTACGTTTTAATAAATAATGTCAATTCTATAAAAGATTTCATTTCAAAGCAATATATCTTAATGAACCATTTTGTTTATACCTAAATAATAAAATGTATTAAGGAGAACACATTATTATCGTAAAGTTGCAGTTTTTCTGAACATAGTTTTGTGGTATTTTAATACAAATTAAATGTATCAATTAGAAAGGTATACAGTAAAATTGAATTCAAAGAAAAAATATTTTTGTTGCTACCGGGATTCAAACCTGGATCTTTCCTATCCGAGGAAATACGTTAACCGATTGCTTTTAAATTTAGAATAATAGATGGATGCATTATTTTTCGCATTTTATGCAAGGTGCATTATTTTTCGATAGAATTGATTTTCAAACTAATTAATACATTTAATTAGTATTTCAAATATCACAGACCTATGTTCTGAATAATTACAACTTCACAATGAGAATGTGTTCTGTGAATATTTATTTATTAATAAGTTTTAGTTAATATTTTCGATTTCTCTACTTTTGTTTCATTTTCGTGAATATTTCACATGTGAATAGTATGTATAGATCTACACTAAAAAATGTAACTTACTGACTAAAAATAAATCGCTCAATCAAGCAAGAAACAATCGTAAGATTCTGTAGGTTCGGAAGACTGCGATGAGCTGGCCATGTTGAAATAATACCAGATGACAAGTCACCAAAGATTAAAACCAAGTGGATACCCCAATGGAAGTGACCTAGAGATAGATCAAGGAAGAGGTGGGCTGAAGAGGACTGGATCAGGATGAGAGAGTCCGGGAACTGGAGAAGATTGGCCAGGGATAGGAATCAGTGAAGAACACTTATGGAAGTGGCCAAATCCCACAGGATATAGCGCAATGGAAGAACAAAAAAAAGAAATTTTAATAATAAACTTTTAAAAATTGTCAAAAATTATTTTATATATAACGATTCGTTTCTAATGTAAATATATTCCACAAGCTTAATAATATTATAATTAGCGGGCACAAGTCACATGTTGTCCTTATGAAGAATCATATACAACATAATGTATTGTTTGAAAAGTTTGAGAACTGTCACTTTATAAATGTGTGTTTGTGTATGTGTGTGTGTGTCATGAAAGTGAGTAGATGAGTTGTGGGGGGCGGATCTTATAAAGGATCATCTTTGGGGAAAGCTGTCTTTCATCACAGCTTCTTCTGAATAACCATTCTATCTCTGAAGTGTATAATTATATTTACTGTAATAATGTGTTGTAATAAACTTATAATTGTTACCCGCACATACTGAATTTTATATTACAAAGAATTGGGACGCAAATTAGACAGTAATCAGAGGATAGAACCCTAAGGTGGTAATTAAAGATTTATCACACAAAACATAAATAAATTTCAAAAATTAAGATGTTAAAAACAATCATAATATACATATAAGCACAGTTAAGTCAAATATTAATTAAGAATAAATAATTAACTGTGAGATGTCTCACGAAAAAGTAATTACACGTAGGTATATACATATATGTCTTTTCTACGTGATTTTCACACGTCAATCTCATTATTCGTGCAGTCTGCATTGTAGGATCGACACATACGTGATATTGGAGTGAAAAAAAAACATATTACTTTCATACGTATCCAATTTAAATTTTTTATGATTTCTTAACTTTCTTGTGCATAGTTCGATGGAAGGATTGATGTTTCAATTAACTTGTTTACAATTTTGTAAAGGCACGCAATATCTAATATTTTAGGCCTGGTAAAGCTCTGGATTTAAAAATTATTCAGTCTTTAACCGTAAGTACTCATAATTGTATTTCTAACTGATTTATACGATAAAATTCTTCTGTCAATTCCGTTAAGCTTTAGTACTATAATTCTCGTCATAATTAATATAATATAACTTGCATAATACGGATATAGATTAGTGAACTGTATTCGGGCGAACCGCATAGTTGCTAAGGATACGTACAATAATATGTAGCTCTCTCCCTTTTAAACTAATTTATTTATTAAACCTATATATTACTTATTGAGATCATTTAACAGTATCTTCAATTATAATAATACTCAATAGTAAATTTTCGTACCCGAATCATATTTAAATACTAATTTAATGTATTAATTATAAATATATAAAATCAATTTTGTAATTTTGACTGATATGCAGGTGGTCGGTCAATGGTTGAAAGAATTGGATACGCGCCTAGATGATCCAATTCTCAACAACAACAAAAAACGTATAAATTTTCTCGTAATGATTTTCAGGTTTTGAAAATTGAAATGAATAAACATGAAATAAGGTGTACATATAGGAGAGGAGTTTGGAACATTAGTTGCGGAACGAGGGGCATTCCACACATTCTTGATGGAAACATATTGGATAGTTATTTATTGATTTATTTATATGGGCTTTTACAAAGTTGGTTTGGTATAAAAAAAAACGAATACATGAGCAGCTACACAAAATATCCATATATAGCTTTAAGAAAATAATTTTAAAGTAGGCAAACCAAACAATGAAAACTTAGGTTTGACACAGAATGGCCGAGTATCAAAATCAATTGAATCTTCGCCTCAGAACAGCATCAAATTACTCTTATATTTAAACATTGAATATCAAAATATATCTACAAGACCAGAATCGTTCCCAAGCCTTTGTGTGAATGCATTCCAATACAAATTAGTTTTCGACAAAATTGATTTTATATGTATATATTTATAATTAATACATTAAATTACTATTTAAAACATCGCAGACCTATGTTTTGAATAATTACAACTTCACAATTAGAATGTGTTCTTCTTAATAACGAATCATATTTGTTTACCAACACTGTCTGCTCTAATATAGTGAAGAATTAGTGTTGCTGACAGGGTCAGTGTTGCCTTTGCTATAAAGTATAATGTGAAGATAGAAATGTTTCAACTGACAATTTCTGTGATTATAATAAAGATGGAGTCGTCTCATATATTATTTATCAATGCATGCATTTAAAAAAAAAATAGGTGCCGAAACTCAAACCACGACAGCGCCAATTTCGAATCCATCCATATCTGGTTCATAAAAACGTCATATTTTATCATTTGTGTGAATTATATAAATATGGATTATAATTATGTAGGTACGTGCGATCATTGTTTCATCTAATTGCTTTTGAAACATTAAAAATACCGTGAAAAATGTGCTGGAATACCGTTCCACCGCGTTACACAACAAAAAAAGCACTTCTCTTACTGTTACGTCTAAATTGCTGGTCTCCTGGAACTAGGATTGAATCCCCGACCGCTAGATAACTAAGCGAGATATCTTAACTACCAAATCAATCAGATGGCGTCATCAGTGACATGGATTTTTAGCTTAAAATATTTTCATGTTTTAAACAGATGACAAAAGAAACATGCTTGATGTATCTTAGATGGATAAATTAAATGTAAAGTAAAACATCGTAAAGGATTAACTAGAGGGCCATGCATCTATAAGATTTATTTAATGTATTACTTAACTACCTAATTCAATCAAATATTTTAAATATTAATTAAATGTATTAATTAGAAAGATATACATATAAAATCAATTTTATCGAGTACTGTGTGCTGTAGCATAATCGGTTAATGCACGTTCCCCGGATTGGAAGAGATCTAGGTTCGAACAAAACAACAATCCAGGTCCGGTAGCACCAACAATATTTTTCGACAAAATTGATTTTATATGTATATCTTTCTAATTAATACATTTTATTAATATTTAAAACATCACAGACCTATGTTCTGAATAATTACAGCTTCACAATAAGAATGTGACCCCTTAATAATAATAAAATATAACAGCTGAAGAAATTTCAATTAGCTTTTATCCAAACGAATTGTAAAATTAACATTAATTGCTCATTTATAACTTGTTCGTTATTACTTTTTATTTGAATATTATTTAAATATTTCAATTACAATCACGATCTTTTCAAAAATTTATTATATATTATACAATATGCGTATGATAAAATATAATAATATTGGTCTCACAGACATCCATTTCTGTATTTCGTGAATCTAGTTGGAACACGTAAAGTATAAATTACCCACTGCGCTGACCCCGACACGTCTCGATCAAGCATCGCTCACACACTCGTATTTCTAATACGCACTGTAATCAAACTATAATTGTATTAAAGAACACGTTTAGATAAAAAGTACATCGGATTTGAATAATTTTAAAATGCAGTTGGTCGAATAAGGCTATAATCCACTTATTTCGTAATTCCCCGTTAGACCGCACTCTTCACGGGCGATCCGTCTGAAAAAGGAAGCAATCTGAATGCGGATCTAATGATCCCCATTTTGAGAACATCTAGCGCCTTATAGAACCTGATGCAACATGACAGCGGCGGTTTTCCTTTCAACAGTTTACCCCTAATTGCCACCTCGGGTCAATGTTCAATATTATTTTCCGCGCTAATTATTTTCAGGA
Organism: Eubasilissa splendida; assembly: GCA_031772225.1. Taxonomy (NCBI): domain Eukaryota; kingdom Metazoa; phylum Arthropoda; class Insecta; order Trichoptera; family Phryganeidae; genus Eubasilissa; species Eubasilissa splendida. The sequence continues at coordinate 22,974,196 of CM062850.1, read as the reverse complement.
GGCGAGAACATCACGTTGAGGCCAACAAACATTCTGAAATTATGTCGATTTGAAAATATTAATTTCTATTTGCAATTTCGAGCCAAGTTTTAGATTAGATCGCAATTTTATGTTTTATCTCCTACTATATAATTTCCTTTGTTTATAATGTAAGGTCGACCATAAGTTGGATGCGATTCAGTAACTTCATGTAACTATGTCAAAGCCTCATGAATTTAATAATTTCGACTCTAGATTTTCAAAAATATTAGATAAAACCAAGTGAATAATAGGATATTGTGTGGGAATGTTCAATGTCCAGAGAATCAATAAATATGTAGTTATTTATCACTCTATCTGCCCATTGTGCATAATGCTAATAAAAAGAGTATGAAATTTACCCGTTCATTTCCTTATTATTTTAGCCATCTCATAATTTTTAATTTTATTTTCTAATCAAAGTATTTTAGTGTTCTCTACGGATCAAATTAAAACTATTTATAAGAATAAAAATATTTGATAGTTACCTATAAATTAATAATAGGTCAATTATTACTGTAAAAATTTATATGAAATACTTGGACACTAAGTAAATAGTATAAATATTTATTTTTATATTACGAGTGTATCATTTATTAAAATAGATTACTTAAATATTCTTTAAATTAACGTAATTTCATATTTATAATATAACATGACAATAAATATAAAAAGTAACAGTATTTTTGTTTATCAGTCTGTTTGAGTATACTATTTTTTAGTTTATTATGTACTATGTAATTAATTCCGAATTCACTGGTGTTATTTCTATATATTATGTAATTATCAGTTATTATTGTCACACTGTTTGTTTCTCTAAAAAAATATTAATAATTTAATCAATTTTACGATAAAATTTTACTTTTATAAATTGATTTAATAGTGTAAATGATATTCCATTTCATTACCATTTTTTTTTCATAATTCGACGTAGGTAGCGCAAAAGCAATGGTAATTTATGAATCATTATCGGTACACTGGGTACAATAAAATCCAGTATTCTGGCTCCGTGTTTCTTAGTGATTTTAGGAATAAGGAGTCCGTCATACATTGAATCTATGTAACACCAGTAAATGTTATATTTATTTTAATTAGCACATCAGTTGTATTAATTCACAATTTTAAAATCAAATCATTCTATACATGCCTTGTAGCTATATCTTGTTCAAACTCACAACAAGTATGTAAAGATAAATATGGAGACGTCTTACGGCGCTCGTTTTAACTGTTAAGGCGTATATTGGTCAAGGTATTCGTGGGAAACATTACGAAATACTAAATAAAAATACCGTTGCTCGTTTAAAAATGTAACAATTTCATTAATTAATTCCTTATCATAGCATAGATGTCTGTCCTCAATAGCAAAAATATACATAAAACATTTAATTATAAATGCTTAAAACCTAATTGAATTTTACATGCAAGTAAAATTACCTGCACGTAGGTCAAATAATGTGTTAATCCAAATTATTATTATTTTTATAACTATTAATTTATAGTACGTACACGGTTACTGCTCGCAATGAATTGACTTTTAAATGTGAATATAATATTTTTTTGACGTGCTCGTTGGTCGTGACGGATAGTAAACACAAAGGTCGATGGGTCAATCTCGTCAATACGAGCAGTTCGTCCAGTGGCGCAGCAACAAATTGCCGGGCGCCTGGACACATTATCAGACTCCCTTAGCGCCCAACCTCTCCCCCACCCTTCCCTTCACTATAATCCCTTTTTAATTTATGAAGATAAAAACATTAACTCAATATTTTGAGTATGTCCAAATCTTTGTAAGAACCAATTACTGGCGACCAATGTTCATCAATTGAAAAAAAAGACTGTATCTAGGAATAACTTTACACAATTTAACGTTCACTTGTTTACCCATGGATGGATTTTTTTGACAGCATAGCTAGTAATAAATAATTTAAATGTTCCATGATAACATATTCACTACTTCCAAAAATTTGATAGATGCAGTAGCATGGGTAAATAGGTGAACGTTACATTGTGTAAAGTGATCACTTAAGCCAGCCGATGACAGGTCGTAAGCCCTGTAATGCTCAAGACTTCCATACTTCTCTTGTAAAAATAATAGCTTCGTCTCTGTGAGACATCTATACATTAACTAAAAAAAAATTTGTATTCAAATTTATGGCCATTAGATAAATACATTTCAAATAGTTGATGTAAGGTACCAATATCTGTTATTACACCAGGATATTTTAAAACGATTTTATTTGATTGGACTATTAGATGATACAAATAAATTATTTTATATTTATTTATTTAGTTGGCTTTAGCAACAATAGAGTTATGTACCCCCAAATAAGAATTATCTTGAATCATGAGGATTAATATTTGAATTTAAGATATTCATAGTATTTTACTCATTCTTAAAATTATACACCTATACTGAATAATTATGAAAAAACTTTTGATTTGATATGTCCCTTCGAAATTATGTCAATTTAAATATCTTAAATAGTATACAACTTTGAAAAAACAATAATAGTTTTTTGTAAAATTGTTTCTTTGTTACAATTATATTTTTTTAGACTCGTATAATCTAATTATGAGGTTCATGCTCCCGACCGACTGTGTATAGGCTATCCAAACAATAGCTACGCCACTGGGTCCGTCCCTGAATTTATTTGTTTATTTTTAATTTTAGCAAATCAATTAAGCTTACCACTTATAATTATATTTTGGTCGATTTTTTACCAGTATCAAATGTCAAAATCAAATCGCTTTTATACACCCACTTGACATTAAATTTCCAATTTCATTTATTTATCCTAATCCACATGAACTTGCGTGTGATAATTACAAAATGATCACATTATAAAGATTTTCACGTGTTATGTTGAAACTCTTTAAAATCGCAGCTTACAAATAAAAAGTATTTCTCGTAAGCATTCTATATTTATTTGTATCGCAAATAGTTTCTAAATCAAATCTGTATTTTAAAAATAAGTGCGATATTTATCGGATTTAAAATCGAATGTTACGTTACGTCATGTATTCTGTTATTTATCGACGGCATTTTGCGTGCCATTGAAAATCTCACGGTGAACATCTTTATTTTTCTCGAAGACTGATTCCATTCATAAAGCCAAGCAGTCTGCCGATACATATTATGAAACGGAGGTCATCTTGTTAGTATAAATCTTGACCATTTAGGATATATAGACGAGTAAATGCGACATCTGCAATGGTAATACCATCATGCATTTTACAGAATCAGGGTTGGCATAAGTGATAAAGATTTTCGATGATAAATATCTTTATGCGCCTTCAATTTTCAATATGAAGTAAACACGTTGTATTATTACAATAAAAATATATATTTGTGCAGATTTTACCCGGTACTGCTTCATGGTGGGGTAATTAAATGACAATATCTTATTTTGTGAATACTCGCGTTCTACATATCCGATTACTAAAATTCAAAGTGTAATAATTTTGTTTTGTTAATCGAGTTAAAAAAAATTAATAAATAAGGAAGTAAAATAACTATTGTTAAAAAAAAACCTTTGCAGATGTTATATATTATATGATACACTCTAAATATGTGCCCGGTATACATATTTTTTCGACCTGAAAAGATTTAATATATGCATTCTACGAAATGAATGAGAGTGCGCAAAAATGCATTGCTACTATTAATTTTAGATAAATTTAAATTATCTAAAAAGAATTACGTAAAATATTTTTTGCAATACTAAATGTACCGAAATATTTATAATTCTCCCTGACTCATTATTTTGATCCATATTATTTATTACTTATCAGTATATTTTTTGTTACAGTGTAATAATGGAACCTTTAATTGCATGCTTTGAAAAGTGAAAGGATATTGAAAAATTGTGTGTGGATTTATTTTACTGCCCTCCTTGGGGAAACTAAATATCAGATATTTATATTTCAAATAGAATATTTGAAATTAAGTTAAGGTCATGTACAATGTAGATCTTAGATAAATTAAAATTATATGAGATTTTTATGAGTTTTTCAACAATCAGATGCGAATAATACTCCCATGAGATTATTTGGAAACAATTCTGTACTTTTGTAATCCACCGTGTATACCAAATCTCAGAGATTCACCATCTTGGGCCTCACTTAACACCTGTTATACGTCAAACGTTACTTTATTGATATTCCGTTCCTTAATTAGGAGACTTTGAATCTCGGGAGCAGCAGTGAAAACGGAATAAATGTTTGTAATTCTATGCCTGCCTGTCTTAATTTTTTAGAATAAATAGTTATAAGTGTATATTGTTCTAGATGACGTTCATGCTGTCTCTTGTGTAGTGTCTCGCTCTCAAATCGAGCATGGGTCTCTTTCTTCTGATTTCTTCTGTATCTAAGCTACAGAAAGTTATCTTAACTAAATCTCTGAGATTTATCTCATCTTGGTTCATAATAACCCGGTCGTTACAATTATTTATCGAATTCTTGTGATTATCACTTTCAACATATTCACTATCAACATTCAAGTACGTCTATAAAAAATGCTAATTATTACATGTATCCATAGATGAAGAATATTTAAATAAAATGTTTATTGTTCATATATCTGATCAGTCTACTTAAACCAGTTTGGTAACAAAGTAATAATTCTGAATTAGAACTCGAACCGTCGAAAAACAATCCTTTAAAAATGTAATAAATAGAAGACTGTATCTACTAATTTTTTTTAATATGCTGACATGTTTTGACACCCTGGTGGTGATCTGAACAACGCACACAGTGAAGGCCTCCAACTGACGTGGGAAGATACCGTTGTGTTGTGAAACCTGATCGCGGTGATGACTCAAGTGACCTTCGGATGGTGTAGTCAATGGACTCAGATGATCATAATATGCACGGAGCAACGCTCTTCTGTAACGTTGCTCGGCAATAAATTTATAGACTCGATGAACTTCAACTCAAGTTCAATGATGTACGGCACTTGAGTGGAATCTGATTTCTGTTTACGATTAATGTTATTTTTAGACGCAACCATTACAGATATAAACACCGGCAGCGCAAAAAGAAAAAAAACCTTTAAAGCGTGGTGAATATTTACAATTACTTTGAAACATTATTTTAAGAATGATTTATCTTTAAATAAATATGTCAATTTAATTATTTTAGGGACAAACGTTTGAGAGTACCAGTTACAATTTCGGCTACTTCAATATTTTTATTTGGAAGAAAAACAATAATAATAATCGATGGAAGCTTGAAGAACAAAATTAATGAAATTAATGCACTTACCATTATGAATAATGATCGTTAAAATCTGGTTTAACATATAAAATTAACGCATCAACTTCTTTTAAAATTAAGCCAGTTTCCATTCTGGCGGCCATTTAATTTTCAGAGTTGCGAAGACTGTTATTTGTCGAATCCTAATATAAATGGTGGCGGGCGACTTTGTTATTAACACTGATATTGAATGGTCAATTTACATAAAAAAAGGAGCTTAACATAATTTTTAATACGAGTATATTAACACAATGCATAAAAGCTATATGAGAAGAAAAATGGATGTTGCTGACTTTGCAACTAGCACCCTCATTTAGTGTCTGTAAATATAAAAATCTCTCATAGTTTTAGTTTAAAAAATGTATACTTTAAAACTTCTTCCTCCATGTCGGAATAGACGATAGTGGCCTCAATTAGATGAGACACGATTCGTAATGTACCACTAGTCTCGCTACCAGTGGTGTAGCAGCAAATTTCCGAGTCCTCAGGCAAGCATGTATACCAGGTCTCTACCCTTCCCCCAAGAACGCAATTTACAATGGTTTCCATAGTAATAATTATTGACATAGCTTTATTTATCACAATTTTTCTTCTCGATGTTCGAGACTTCTGGAATAAAATTTAATATTTGCGTGACAGTCGACAAAGCTACCTGAATATTAGTACTTGTTCGATGACTTAATAATACAAAAACCTGTACTTACAACACTATCTACAAATTTTTCATTTTTTAAGAGAGTGAAAAACAAACTTTTACAAGATTAAAGACTGATTTTTAGCTTACTAAATGTAATGGGCAAACCAAATTTTTACAGATATATAAATGGAATTTTCTCTATTAACTACTCAGACTGAAAAGTTAAACACTATGATGGATGATGCGTCGTTATGTAAAAACTTCCAACTCATGAGATACGCTTTAGATTATTTCATTTCCTATGGTTCTCGGGAAAATATTCATTTGTGTTACGAATAGAACCGATATTATATATAAATCTAAATATTTAATTCAAAAACACATTTATTTTCATCGAATTATGCTTAGAGTTAGATATTTTTATTTTTAGTATTGTTTAATGGGTCTCTTTCAGCGATTACTGGCCCTACGCTGTAGTTACGCCACTGTTCGGTACTACATAATTAAACGTACATATTTAAAGTTAAATTATATATTTTTGATATGGAAGTAGCTTGCCTCAATATATATATTATGTATTGTTAATATATTAAATTTTGTAAAATGCATTTAAATTCATCGTATCATATCGCAACCTTTGAAATTCTTTAATAAAACTAATTATTTATCTTAATTCTACTTACCAATTGGATTTATTAATATTTTTTATTGCCTACGATTTTTTTAATACATTGAATTATATTTTATGGTATGTAAATGGGGGCTACTTGTGGTGTGAGGTTATTTTGTTTATATTTGTTTACAGTGCGAATCGTCAAAGATGAAGAAATTTGTAGTGACTATACTACATTAAAACATTTAAATTGTCACAAATTTGATTTATAGCAGCTGGACAAAAAAAAATTCTCACCGAAAAATATTACTTTAAAATATTAACTATTTGTATGTATGAAAATTGGCAAATATTAAGTACGATTGATAAGGCAATTTAGACAAAGATATTTTTCCCAATCCTTTCTAATATTATAATACAACAACGACTACATTTTTTAATATGTTATATTTATGAGGATGAAAAAAATCTTTGTTTTGCTTAGCAGACCGACGTACCTACATTTAAGAAAATTAAATTTTCTAATTTACTCCATTTTACTTCGTAAATAAATTTTATACGCCAATTTTCTCATCTTTATCACATTTGAATATTGAATCGATATTTTTCATTAGAAAGTCTTAATTTTGTTTTGCCATAATTCATGTTAAATGTGAAAGGCAACATTCTAAGAAGTAGTACGGAAAATTAAGTGTCTTCATTCAAGTTTCTCAAATCATAATTGATTATTTTAAATGATAGATTGATAGAAAATATTGCTTGCAATTTTTACTCTATATTCAAAATGTTTTGATCTCATGCGATGATAACCAAAAATCAATTTGTAATCTATATACCAATGACATTATAAAATTGGCCCTTATTATAAAAATTACTTAGAAGTCTACAATGAAAGTATTAATAAGACAATTAGGTTTATGATCACAATTCGCGGTTTCCCGACATAATCCAATGTAGGGCAAATACAACAATATATCGCCGTTCCAGAAGAGCAATGGCGTAACTCTCAGAAACGCTATTTTACAGGAAAGGCAAAACACTGATTGACTTTTTTTGATTGATTCATTGATTGACTATAGAATTGAGAATCGGGCAAATAATTGTAATAAGTATTCGTTTTAAAGTAAAATAATATTTTCAGCCGATAAATTGGAGATTTCTGAGAACATTGAGTCACTTAACTACATTTTGTCATATTTTGAAGTTACGTCATTGTTCATCTGGAACGGCGATATTATGTTTAAAAATAAATTATGCCGCTCAAAAATCATAAATAAATCACGTTTCCCGATATAGTGTTAAGAATTTACTAACTTACCATCACGCCGTTTCCCTGCAGATAAAATGTATATTGTGTAAGACGCGAATATAAATATTTTTTGCAGGATGTAAACGATTCTTAAATAGATAAAGATTAAATTAATTGAATAAACAATGTCGGTATTTAATTCAAGACTAGTAGTACGAATTTATGTTTGAAGTATTTGTGGAGTCATATAAATTACGATATTTTCTTACAATTTACGGATATTCGTACACATTACACAATAAATCGATTTATTCATGAATTTATTTTTTATCATGAATTTGAGCCAATATTCATTGAGCAGTAGATATTAAAAAAATTACAAGATAAAAAATTTATTTATGTCGTTAATCATAATTATATTAGGTGGGCAAGTGTTGACGTGAAAAAACTGATTGGTAACCGTTATAATTTGAGACGAAAATTCGTCATTTTCAATTCATTTCTGACCTTAAACTAATTCTCCTACTTTTTTTTCATCAGTCTTTAAATTTCATTTTATAACGCGTGTAATTGTTACATTTTTTTCTTTCTTTTAAATAGGCAATCCACCCTTCAAGAGTGATTTGTAAAATGTTACATTTATTTAATGTAAACGATTTTTATTTTATTTTTTTCAAATAAGTTAACAATTCACAGAAGGTGATATATTTCGAAGATGGCTCAAACTATAAAACCTATCTTTAAATCTTTGCAGATGACATGAAGAATTTTTCATCAGGGTGCTACACATGCTATTTTTGTAGTTAAGTTTTCCGTAAACGGATAAATGCTATTTTTTCAGAACTTAATAAATAATCTTATTTTAATGAAAACATATTTTTGTTGTAAAGTTGCAATTTCAGAATATAGTTCTGTAGTTATTTAAATACAAATTAAATTGATCAACTAGCTTGATAAGGTATACAGAAAAAATCAATTTATCAATCAAAATATTTGGTGAGAGCAACCAACTGATCTAATAGCGGTCCAGGACCTGTCGACCAACTCTACCTACAATACAATAATTACAGCATCATTATAAATTAATCTAAGATCCGTGTACACTTTGTGAATGCTCATAAATTTAAAATATTGAATCGATACTGATATATGTTAAAATTATTCAAACATAATAAATAAAAGCTTGCAATGTGTGGGCTAAACAATTAAATAATATAGCGTTTATTGAAATATACATTTAACAATTCATAAAATCACAAACAGTGAATAAATTATAATCAAACTACTCAAGCTATTACAGGGAAAAATGTATAATAGAAATGCACCTGCTATACAATAATATTTAAATTCACGAAACACGAACATGTTTAATTTTACAATGTCTGTATATCATGAATATTTTATTTTAAATAATGTGCTCTTTATATTATGTATAGGTATACTTATATCGTGGGATAGCAGACAAAATAATCAAGTCCACATTTAAGGTTAACAATTGAGTTAATAATAAATGAAAAGAAAGGAAAAATATACATGAAACAATTATGAAATATCATGAAAAAAACAGTGATGGAAAAATTAAAAATTATTGCTGACAAATTTGTCAATATATTCAATGACTCAATACAGAGCATTAAAATATCCTGCAATCATTTTTTTTAAAATTCAAATGATTACTCCAGTGATGAACCCCAAACAATGTTTATGTTCTCGCCACGGCCAACGATAAAAATGATAGCTGGAATAATTAATTGTAATACTGTTATGATGTACTATACTAATATGTAATAATTGATTAAGAAACGTGCCGACAAGCCATAACGGCTTGGCATGATCTATAATAATGTAAATTTGTAAAAAAAATGAATAAATTTAAAAATGAAGATGTTTAACTATGTGTTAAAAATATGCCTTAAATAAGTTGGAAAAATTTCAAAGGGCAAGCAAAGCCCGTAAAACTATGCTGAAAAAATTCGGCAAAAAACTTTTAACCAGAAAGCTAATGGACCCGGTCAAAAAACAATACAAATTCGCAAGGTAACCTTTAAACAATACACATTTATAGGGATAAGTTAGGAATAGAATAACAATAGCAGGGGCAGCATCCTAAAAAGAGCGGCCCTTTACCTAGGGACGTCAGAGATTAGAGAAAGGGAATTTATTTACCATCATTATTACATTTAAATTACATTGATCGGTTATTTCCAGTAATAAACACGAAGATTTTTAAAATTCATTTTAACTTTTGAATAATTTAGTGTTTAACATTTGGCATTTTCAAAATGTGTTTCGACTAATATTTGTGCATGTAAAGTATAAGACAAGCAATTTTTTCTATGCACAATTTAACAAAACAAAAATTGACGTACGATAAATGCTTGTTGAACCTTCGATATAATCCCATATCGGTGTTATATCGAATATTGAAATAATTTGGGGGTAATTTGCTGACTATGCAATGTAGACACACACTCGATTGTCTTGGTGTGATATTGAAACAAGCGAATTGCCCGTAAATATACGGACAGAGAGTATAATTCATAGAACACAGTACGTGCCGTAGAATGTGTTAAAGCGCACTTCGTAATAATGTTATGAACTGATTGAGCTCAGTTATTTGGGTCATATAGTATTTTGTCTACTTGGTTCTACTCCGCGGAAACGCCTTATGTCGTTAAATTATTTATTTTGGCATTATTAGTTCGCAGACGGAGAGGAAGCAAATAATTGTAGCAAACTTATACGAAATGAGGAAAACATTACGTTAAATATTTGTACTGTTAAAATTATTAAACGAATGTGTTTAATTAGCGAGACTGTACACGTTTGTCATATTTAATAACTGTTTTATAATGAAAATATATATAATTAAAATTATAGATTTACATTATCCACGTGCGTTTGATAAAAATAATTATCACAATATCTTAAATACACATTTAATGTATCCATTAGAAAGATGTACATATAAAATTAATTTTATCGAAAAATATTGTTGTTGCTACCGAGATTCGAACCTGGATCTCTTCCAATCGTAGTATAACATGATTTATAAGCGTGTCCCACCACTCTAAATGGAAATTACTGTATATTATATTGTTAAGTTATTCTGTCTAATGTCTTAGTTTGTCTCCTTCTTTTCCATAAATTTATATGTATTCTGTCTTTCTTTCGCATGTAACTTTATATGTTGCCTCCCACCCGATGTATATATAAGTGCACTCTTTTTTGTATTTATTGTTAGTTTTAAATACGCCCTGACGAAGCTTTAGCTAAGCGAAACTAGTTGGCGTTTAATAAATTCGTGGTTTTATGCAAAGTTATTGTGTTTTATTTTTTAATCATAAATAATGGTTTGTCTACATTCAGCCAAAGTCCGAATTTCTTCAAGAAAATTAATAAGTATCTTTCACTTTTGTTGGGTGTTACATTTTTTCATTTACAACTTAAAAAAGCCATCAAACACATTCACGCGCGCCACTTGAATAAAATCAAGTGCTTAATCGAATTGATTTTTTTTTTACGATTTATCTACTCGAAACATGTGCGTAGCAGCTGGCTATGTCGTGGTGCTTTATGGCTTCAGTTCGGAGATTTATTCAATTCCACCTTGAACAATCAAACACTCAATCAGTCTTATATACAGGGTGTAACAAACCTAGTCCAAAATATTTTATGAGTGGATACCTGACTAAATTACTAGTCGAAAATGTTTGAGGGATATGTGTCCAATCTCAACCATGTTAGAGATATAAGCATTTTTTTAAAAAATCGTAATTATGCGATTATTTCGATTAATTAAAATATTTTATGAATTCCAAATTATATATTGAATACAAATTATAAAATGTCATCGAATTTCGAACGGCTAGGTTATTTTTTGTTAGATGATTTAGGGCCTCAAGCAAAGATATACATTAACAATGGAACAATTTCACAAATATTTATCTCTAAGTACGTAGCTTAACACGATTTTGTAAAAATTTCAAACGATAATATTTTCCGTAATAGTGTAGAATTTGCACATATTCCTTGAATATTTTCGACTCGTAATTTAGTCAGGTATCCACCCATAAAATAGTTCTGTTACACTCTGTATATGATATCGGAATGATTAGTACCTACACTCCCTCCATATAGTTTCTGCCGACCGTGATCGAAACGTGCGCTAGTTCCCTTGATTTTACAATTATTTTCCAAATAAATTGGCTTAGTAAATTTATAACCATAAAACCTACGCCTCATGAATTAATTTAAATTCGTCTAAGGACTTTAATTGGATTAATACAGGTGTTAAAAATATTTATATAGAATTTACAGAAAAATGTAATTGACCATATCCGTCATTTACCTTCAAGCTTTGCTTGTTATTTATTCAAGTTTTTATACTAGAAAATTACACGAGTAAACATGAAATTCTAAATTTCATTCGCATTCGTAAATAACAGATAAGATATCTTCGAATAAATTATTTAAACATACATTCATGCATCTATATTTGTAAGTGTTAGAGGAATGAGAAATGAGTCACCGGTTGCTGGAGATGATTCATGTACAGAAGCCATCGAGAAGCTGTAAACCTGACAGAATAATGATCACTTCAACACCGTTGAAAATAAAATCGCATTATCTATTAACTAGCAAATTAAATCAAATTAAGTAAGCTCTACAATACAACCAAAAATGAATGGAATAAAATCTCCATATCATAAGATAACCGATGTCCGTGTATCTAAATTCTTAGTTTGAGTTTTTGTAACTAGTGACTTTTTGACTTAGTAACTACTTTTGAATCTATTTTTTCACAGACCAGTAAATAAATAGACATGAAATGAAGTGTACATATAGAAGGGGTTTGGAACATTAGTTACGGAACGAGGGGCATTCTACACACAGTATTTCTTCTTCGAAAATTAAATTTCTGTGTAAACAAGACGTATCTTTTACATTAATGCATATTATATTGTTAGCGTTCAAATTTTCATTCCATTCGAGTCAGGTATTTAAATAAAATCGCGATGCTATTTGATTTCGTAAGTGGAGTATGAAACTTTATCAATAATGTGATGATGTTTAATGAATTTTGGTGGCGCATGGTAGAAGCAATGAAGTGACCTATTTTTAATGGGCCATTGCGTATATGGATATGAGTATATAACTTCACATGTGATAGATTTAAATTTTTTAAATACATAATAATAACTAAAATTTTTTTTAAATAGTTAATGTTACAAAATAAATAGGTCTTTACCAAGAATAATATTTAATGTTTTTACGTTCTTAATTTAAATTATAAGGGGAAAAAATTAAAAAATTGGAATACATGGAATAATTTTTATTGTAATATTATTTATTATTACAAATCTCTTTGTCATTAGTAGTACTGTAAAAAAAAAATGGACCCCAATGCAAAATACTCCGATGTATTGTATAAAAGATATGAGAATATTAAATTCTACGGTTTTACCTATTAAATAGTAAGAATTAAATTGGTTTGTTGTTTCCCATAATAATCATTCTTCCATGAAAAAAATGTGTATTTTATTTGCTTTGCCGCGACGGTTTGGTCCCTAACTCGACATATTACCGAACAAGCTTATTTTTGATAAACCAATCACGGACGTTATTTTGTTTACTAGGGTTCGACTTCATCTTCACACTACACCTAAAAGTTATCTAACATTTTTATTAACCTAAATTCCACGCCAGTTAGCGTTATTTTTGGCGTAGTAACCTCACTTGGTAAGAATAATTTTATATCCTTTTCATTTTCATACATCTACACGTATGGTGGTACCGGGTGGCACAGTAATGAGTTTCTAATTGTAATAACCGAGTTCAAGGCACCATTCACCAGGTAACCTGCCGCTGCCTTCATCCAATATCCGTTTCTGGCATCTCATTCCTCGTTATTTTATTTCAGAAATGAACGAAACCACATAATACCGGCACAGATATTATCAATCACCTTATCGTGCACGATACAGTCAGTAAAATCAGATAATTAAGATATACATTCACATTCATTACCGTCTGAATAGTTGTAAATAACTTGTCCTTTCAGTGGGTGATATAAAATACAATTAAATCGTGAGGTATACGAGGTAAAACCATTAAAAATGAAACACGTAAGTGGTATGAAATTAAAGATAATGTGATTTTGAAAAATTCATAGCATAAACTTTTTCAAAAATTAACTGATTTATCAATTATTATACTGAAAATTAAGTTAGCAATTTTGTACATAAAATTGAGTTAACAATTAATATGAATGAAATTATATTTTTCTATTAACAATTGACAATGAATGACACACACACATTTAATTCACTGTCGTACATGCGTTAAATGATTTGTACTATTCTTCTCCAGTGACACATATATTGTAACCAATTGAAAGCTACAAAACATCATCGAATACAATGTTTCTTAGAATTACCATTATTATAATTTTAAATTTATTAAACAGTATTACAATATTTATAATATTTAATTAAATTTACTTTGAACTCAATGAATTTTTTTTTCATTAAATTACATATTTAATTGTAGTACTTATTTTATTACATAGATTAAAAATAATATTCACTAAAACTGAAACATCTATGATTCTCACTCTCACAAACACTCTCCACCGACCGTATTTTCTTTTAATTATATTTTCCTAACAAAATTCATTTGCATAATAACTTCTCTTCTAAATACATTTTTAATTCAGAACATAATATGAGAGAAAAATACATAATGAATCAAATTAATATTTAATCTTTCTTTTTCTCGCATTTTTTAATACAACATTCTCCTTAAGCACGGTCGACTGTTGACTTTGAATGTTCGGCGACTTAAAAGTAATTCGAAAACAAGGACACGTATTGATAATGTGGTTACCTTAGAGGGAGGGAACTGTCAATTATTTACAAAACTCTCGATATTAATCAATCCAAATATTGTAGTAGTAGTATAGATCCATTAGAGCAAAAGTGTCAAAATATGTCCATCTGTGTGTACGATATGCATGAATTTATTTTCATTTAATAATCTTTTATTTATTATCTTGATTATTTAATGTTTTAATATTTTTACTCTTTGAAAAGTTTCATGTGAAATGAAAATTTGATTAGTTACGGGTGGTGAGTATGGGAAATAGAATTTAACCCATAATATATATATAATTGTGAACCACTTTTGAAGTATCCAGACTCGAATTTCAACACACTTAACTGTTAAACAGTTTTAATGGGGCTTAACAACGATGTAATAGAAAGAACTGAGTTTAAAAACATTCAAGTTTTTTACTATCTACTTGTATTACCGTATATGGTTAACATTTAAAATGGTTTAATTGTAAATTTATTCTCGTTTAGTTTCTTCTAGATTGAATTATTTCTAACCAACTCCATTTCGAACGAAATAGAATTGGTTAATGTAATAGCTGACATTTTGGTCGACATTTCAGTTAGCAATTATCTGGATAGATGTGATATTTAAAGTATAGGAAGTAGAAAATTAGAGAAATATAAATATAAAAAACGGACATCAAATAAAAAATAAATTAAAAGTTTTTTATTAAAAATATGTACTTATTTTTAAAATAAATTATTTGAACCGTTTTTGACAGTTTATAAACAAGTAATACATGTTGCAACACAAAATAATTATTTAATTTTTAATATATCATTTGTATATTTAGAATGTTGATAGAGTTTTTATTGTAAGAAGGATTACTTGACAACCCTGAAAATATGACAAAATTTATATAAGAGTAGCGCCTTATCATTAGCCAATAATAATGTTGGACACAACCATTATTGTGAAACAAGTTGTGGCCTAGATGAAATGAGCAGATCGTAGAACTACATAATGAAATCTTCATTCAATTTCAATGAATTTTTCATGGTCAAAATGAT
The DNA here is from genome assembly GCA_031772225.1 of Eubasilissa splendida. NCBI lineage: Eukaryota > Metazoa > Arthropoda > Insecta > Trichoptera > Phryganeidae > Eubasilissa > Eubasilissa splendida. The sequence continues at coordinate 22,958,519 of CM062850.1, read as the reverse complement.
CTCGAAAACCCACGATAGGTTTCGTAATTTGAGCGTAAGTGGGTACTTACATGTCCAACGGATATGTGCACATAGCAGCTGTCATCTGTCAAGGCAATTAATATCTCTAACGAGACATTTTTACTACGAGAAAATTTTCTAGACGCGCGGTGCCTATATTATTCTAATGATTTTATTATACTAATACTTTGTTATGTTGCGCAGGATTATGCAAACGAGAATTTTTTTATAACGTTAAGTTATGGTAAAAAAATATTAGTAAAATTTTCTAAAACGAAATAATCCACTATGGCCGTAAATCGTATGAAGGAGTGATTTAAAAAATTCCGTTGGGCAAGAAATTAACCGACCGTCATTGATTTCTGAAACAATTGTTTATCTGAATATAATCATAACAAATGTTCGCGTAATATAATGCATTCGACATGGTTAATAAATAAAGGGCTCTTGAATTTATTCTAGATATTTGTATTAGCTTAATGAAGTACTTAAATTTTCTGATGTAAATTAAAATAAAAGTTTTCCTTCATTCGCTCATCTTGTAACAGTTACCTACTAAAGGGTGTTTTTTCAGTGGTTTGTTTTGTCGAATTGGCTACACTTTTTCCAGCAACAACCAGTTTAACAGCTGACACCTTATTTGTACTCAGTTTAGTATACCATTTCACCATGAATAGACTTACACCAGAGCAATATTATCGCCGCATCTTCTTTGAGGTCTTGGGGTTTCCTTGGGGTTGCTGATGCAGTGCCATGTGTGGGTAGGCTACCTTGGAGAAGGCATTCCTTGAATATGTCCAACACAACACGCTCTTTACTCGGTGGTCATGGTGGTAGTACTGCAAGATATTGATTATTATCAGTTGACTGCTTTCATTATTATTCTCCATCTTACGGAATCAGTGGCATGATTGCCAGAGCAGTTCTATGATGCTGAATTGTGCTGGTACTACGAATAAGGTCATGATTAAGTTATCAATCAAAAGTAAAAATATTTAATACATATACATACAGTGGAACCTTCTTTAACGAGTAACGAGTGACGAGGAGACAACGGATCCCTTTTTCCCAGCTATCAATCAGTCTATGTTTAGCGCTCGTTCCGCCAGCATCCTAATATCGCTTGTGATCGAACTTTTTTCCAAACTTGTGTTCAGATGAATTATTTGTGAATTGTGAGGTGGATTACAACGACATCGATGAGCTTGTGGAAGACCATAGCCAGGAGCTGACAACTGAAGAACTTATGTATCTGCATTCTACTCCTCAGTTACGGAGGAGAATTTGTTAGGGGAGGGAGGGTAACAACCTCAGCAGAGCAACAACCATCCATCACAATAAGGGAGATGCTGAAAGCTTAGAAAATTGTCGCATAGTAGATTAAGAAGCATCACTCGAATAAGTCAGTGGCTGTGCGTGCTACAAATGTATTTAATGATAACGCTTCGTCACATTTTGGTCCCATTTTGAAGCGTAGTCAAAAACAAGTGTCATTAAACAGTTTTATAGTAAAAATGTGTTATTATTATTATATAGAAGGTAGAACGCTAAATGTGCATATACTTTTCTGAGATCTCTTGTACGCACTCAATGGTTTATAATAGTTCTGTAGTTAGTGAGTGCAACCTGGTTATGTCACAGTAATACCCCGACTTACGCTACCCCGACTTACGCGAACTCAGAGTTACGCGGTTCGTGGGCGACACTGCCGCCAAACGTTGACCGTTGACAACACTACTGCCAGACTGCCGCCCGCTATATTCAATGTTTCTCTTACTGTGATACGCATTGGATGTGTTTCGCGCGGACTCTATGTGCATTATTACGACTCAACGAACGATGAAAGTTAAGATCGATTTATTATACATTTTCTAAACCCTTAAAAAAAACTATGTTATCCAAACGAAGTAAATCTGATTCTCCTGCAACTAATAAGAAAAGGAAAACGATATCTTTGGAATGTAAGCATACAATTATTCTCGATTTTGATAGCAGAATGAAAATTTGTGAATTGGCAAAGAGGTTTTAGCTACCGAAATCCACAGTAAGAACAATAATAAAAGATATATAGAAAGAATTCTTGAAACGGTGAAAAATGCTCAATCCTTGAACTTTTTTACGTAAATCATTTATTTTTTCAATATTTTGTATTATTATGTATTGTATGTATTTATATGCAAAGTTGTACCCCGACTTACGCGAATTCGAGTTAAGGGATACTCGTCGGTCCCAACTATCGCGTAACTTTGGGGTATTACTGTATATTATTTTTTACACATACATATATTTGATTTTTTTCATCGATTATTCGTTGTATTTTCCTTACCCATCTTATAAAATATTTTTAGTACGTTACATTATTCCCATATATTTTAGAACATACTGCATTAGCGAGTACATTTTAAATATACTCAGTATCAGTATCTACTCATATATTGTGATTGATCGCGAAAAGAATCATAACTAGTTTATTTACACTTACTGCAACAATTAATGTAAATTATGTTTTTATTTTATCACAAAACACACCCAGTACTTAGCTTATATGCTATTCCAAAAATAGGTATAACATAATTAGTATATACTTTTAATGTGTTGAGTTGCGAAGTGTACAACATGAAAGTATGCAGAAACCTGTAGTATAAAATGTTGTGTAACTTGCACTAACTACACGAAACCGAAAACCATTGTTAATTAATTCTGAATTCGCTCACCCGGATGCAACCTTAAACTCGTAAGTTGCAACCAACCACGATATTTTATTCTCGAGTTTTTAAACCGTCACCCAACTTCGGTTAATAAATGTCTACTTGTTTCTATACGTACGTGACTCATTTTGATCGAACTCGACCAGAAAATTCAATACATTTATTAAATTATTTACTTAAGGAGAACACATTCGCATTGTGAAGTTGTAATTATTCAAAACATAGATCTGTGATATTTTAAATACAAAATAAAATGTATTAATTAGAAAGATATACATATAAAATCAATTTTGTCGAAAAATATTTTTGTTGCTACCGGGATTCGAACCTGGATCTCTTCCAATCCGGGGAACAAATTTTCGAAACTATACGTTACACTTTTCAAATTAATACATCTATCGTTCCATTATTTGAAAGCCATCTTCGACAATCAAAATTGATTTTATATGTATATCTTTCTAATTAAAATATTTACTTTGTAATAATAAAACTTTACTTATATATTTATTACGTCACATTATTTCCATATATTTTAATACATACTACTTTAGAAAGTGCACTTCAAGTGTGGTCAGTATCTTTATCCGCCATTTATAAGTTTTGCATACTTAAGTATCAACACAGATATTGTGATTGATCACAACAATAATCTAACATAAATGAGCATTATATCAATACATAAACTAATCAGTATCATCAGCCCTAGCTCTACGCTGGTCCTATGGGTCCTGACTCTCTAAAGTCTCGGGTTTTTTCAATTCCCGGACTCGAGATTTTGATTTTTTTTCGTTTAAATCGTGAAAACCTTTGTAATTTTAGTTCAAACAATTATAAGTGCGAAACCCGTAGTTCAGAATATACAGCGACGGGAACCGTAAGTACGAAAAGAACGTATTTGGCTAAAGTCAAATACAAACTGATACTATCAACAAATAAAATCAACCCGAGGAGAATTCTTTTAAATTATTCTATAAATAACACGTGCATCATATTTGTAATTACACGCCGAAAAGAATCGAGGGTAAATACTTCAAAATATTTTATTTTCGTTTAATTGATATTTTACAGATAACGACGAAAGCTTTTATTACAAAGCCAATATAATCTCGTCACCATAAATCATAATCTGTCTCCTTAACAATATTTTTGATGAACGGTAAATGTGAAAGGATTTTTTTTATCACTACCGAGTGCCGACGCAACGTGACAAGGACAATCGAGTCATATTGTCGATCTTTACGCTTGCTACCTGCTTGTATACAAACCGAGCATGGGTTGTTTTCGACTATGCAGATTTTATTTTGAAAAAGTTAATGTAGGATATATTAAATAAAATTTGAATCGGAAAGTTTCGAGTCCCGGGTTATATTTTTTTAAATTCCCGGGACTTGAGACAGCAAAAAGTTTTTGAATTCTCGGGAATAAATTCACGGGTTGTCTCGACACAGAATCCCTAGTCCTGACCTCCTCAAGATTGCGTCTCAACCGGTCTCTGCACTAGACTGCTTTCTTTAATCTGCTACCAGAAATGCACAGAAAGTTATTATTAATATTGTCCTTTAATGGGTCCATTATTGAGCAGCCATTATGATAATTGCGCATCATTCTTAAGCTCTATAACATCGAAGCCTCAATAATTTTAATTTGTGACTTTCAGGTCAATATACAAGTCGTTATGATCTTGATTGTTGTGCCGTATTCCACTTTCTTTAATTAAATTAAAATTATCCCGAGAAATTGTTCATTTTTTTTTTATAGATTATTTAACTTTGTTTATAATAACCATTTAATGATTAATTATAAAACATAAACCAGTTTCGGAAAATATCATTTCCTTCTTCAGGATGTCAAAATTATCTAATCAAAAACATATAGGTGTATCAATTTATTCTAATGTTTTAAAAATCTATTTTTAAAACATAATAATTATTTTTATAATAAATCTAGTTCTTAACTTAAATTGTTACGATGATGAAAGATGTGGTAATCGACTTGATGATACAAAAGACTTATGGTTAAATTTAGTTGGTTATTTTTAATATTTTGGTTAATTTTGAAACCTTTATTTATTTCTAATGTTTCTTAATTATTCAATTAAAGACCAACATTATTAAATATAAAATATGAATTACTATTGTATTTTAAGTGATATACTTTTGTTATATATTTATAGCTATATGCACTGTCATTTTGTAATTTTTATGATCTGACTTAATTTTGAACCATGTAAAAACTACGTGTTATGTTACACATATGCACATTTAAATGACATTTTTAAATGAAATTTATGCACATAATTATTATAAATGAGAACACAGTTTATATTGAATAAAATAAATAAATAAATTATTCTATATAATGCAATATTCTTCGTCACCACTGCCATAAGACGTATCCGGATTTTAATCAATGTCAAATTGCTCGCTATATCCGGGTTTCAAATTTTTTCCAATCAATATACAATAATTCTTGAAAAAAACACTACGACACAATAAACACACCTGATTTTTCCTTCAGAAATTAAACGAACAAATATTAGCTTGTTTGTTTTATTCAAATCAAGTATTACCAAACTTATTGTGATCATTTTGCATGTTTTAATATTATATATAGGTACCTGCACAGAATCCGTTGTTCATTTTTGATTAAAAAAAATAACATTTGGTACTCTGACATATAAAACATTGTTTTTTTTTAATATCACAATATCTCGCTTTTAGTAATACTTAATTTAATATAACGGATTTTTTACAATACATATATACTGTATACAAATTTACCATCTATCATTATAGCATAAATCGATTATACTGCATCGATCAATGAAGATTGCAGCAAAAAATCATGGATTACATATCGCACTCTAGTGCAAAAAATATCAGCATTAAAAAACTACCTTGACCTCTATGACACCATAACAATATATAAAAAAATATTGGCACAAGTAATATTTAAGTGGAGCTTATCTATTATCAAGAAAGCCCCCTTTCTCAGCTCAAGAACTGAATAAAGAAAGTATTTGATATTTTAAACATATAATATCACTTAATGTCAGTCAGTATTGACTTGATTATTTTGAAAAGTTAGTTGTTGAAAAAAACACTCTAAACCTGTATTTTATTGAGATATTTTTTTTATATCAATATGCATTTAAATATCATGTTATTAAAAATTAAAAATTAAAACTAGAAGTATATGGTACATGGAAAGAGGAGGTATACTGCTAATTATTTTTGTAGGTATTTTTGGTGTATTGATTAATTGACTGCACCTACTCACATGAAAAAACCACCTGTAAATTCCAAACCAGATTGCGCAGCGACTGACGTTCGCTAATTGAATTTAAATTTAACTAATCTAATAATGGTATGCAGTGCGACTCTCGTCGTTATGAAAAATAAATATGTTTAGATGGATTAGCTATAATTAACGATTTATGATGTCCTAACACAATAATAAAATAGTTTGATTTAAGATTTTACGTTATATTTTACAACTTTCTCCGACTATTTATATTTAACAGCAACTAGCTCATTCGTGAACAAATAAATAACATTCAAGTATATCTTATTCAACAAATAATTAGGTTTTTCTAAATTTCATATCAATTAACCTAATTTTTTAAACTTAGTAAGAAATCAGTATGGAATTTATTGACTAGGATTATCTTGAGAGTGTATGGCCCACTGTGATATGATAAAAAAATCATCGCATGCATTTATATCATAGAACAAACTAATAACAAGTTTTTGCTACTACGCGTGTCTGGTGTTTTATTTATTACGAGAAGTTGTAATTTTTTTAAGTCACAAATTTTATCAGGTGGTACGTAATCAGTAATTTTATGTTATCATCAATACAGTCATAACATGGACCACCATATTATTCGTATGCATTCAACAGATTAAATATTGGCCTGTTAAGCTGCTGTGGAAGCTTGTCAACAGGTGCAATAACAATTTGGTTGGACTTATGTGTTCAATAGTCTTACAGATTTTTTAAATTTTGTTACTACAGTAAAGAAAAAATCATAAAACAATGAAGAAAATTAATTAAAAAATATTTAAGCATGTAAACATGCTGCATTAAAAAACCATTAATTTTAGTATAAGGTGACTTTATTCTGTAACCATTTTTTTAACAAATAAGTTGATTAATACAAATTAAATGCATCAATTAAAAAGATATACTGAAAAAATATTTTAGATGCCATCGGAATTTGATCATTGAATAACGTACTTCCCCGGATAGGAAGAGATCCTGGTTCAGGTTAAATATCACAAAAATGTTATGAAAAAATTCCTATCCGGGGAACAGTACATTTATCGTCAATGCACTGTGTTGGTATAGCATAATCGGTCAATGCACGTTCAAGTAAGAGATCCAGGTTCGAGCACCGGTAGCAACAACGATATTTTTCGATAAAATTGATTTTATATGAATATACTTCTAATTAATAAATTTAATTTGTATTTAATATAATATGATATAACAATATAATTTAATTTGTATAAAATATCACAGACCTATGTTCTGAATAAGTACAACTTCACAATAATAATGTGTTCTTAATAATATATAAATTGTATCAATGTGTGTAAAATTTAATAAAAATGAATTATTAATTCTGGATTACTCAAAGGAATTTGAGATTCCGTAAAAATAAAGAAGATGGCTCTCAAATAATGTATGAATCATACATAATTATTTTCATGTGTAACATTTTTAATTTCTCCACCAGAGTTCGTATAGGTGTGGTCTGTAAAATTCGCCGAAATGATAGTATACCACTATTAAATTGTTTTTTTCAATAAAAATAACTACAAACAATGCTTTTTAAATTCTGTAATATAAATCACCCTGTGGGTCTCCTACACCAGATAATTTTCATGCTATATGTACAGTCTGTATACTTTATTTTCAGACCAGTTATCAAACAATTTTTAACCAGGATTAACATTGTTTTTATTTTTAAATGTTTAACTATAAGTAAACAAAGATTTCTATATATCTGAATATGTTATTCAACAATATTTATGGTAGGTGGAATAATTTTTTTTTTAGTACTATGGTTATATGGGAAAGTCTATACTTGTGTAAAGAAGTGGACTGTATATCAATAAAAAATATTGCTTACAATTAGTATTAAATGTTATATAATAGCATCAGCAATATAAATAGTACATAAATTCATGTTTTAGAGGTACATGTTTCTTTTTAAGCTCTCTTTGAAATGTTTTTTTTTAAAAGAATTTGATAGTTCTTTACTAATTTTCCTAATGTTTTCAGGTTAGCTATTAAAGACACTCACGGCGTGAATTTAAACACGAGTTTTCGAAAAATTTACATTTGTAACAAATCACCTTGGCTGATAAATAATTATAAAAGTAGTATACCTATTTAAAGAGATAAACATGTAATATTTTGTTTCTCGTGTATTTACAACTTCATGGCGCAAGATTTATAATGATTTTTCCTACTCTAATACACTTCTACTTAAGATAATGGTACACAAGAATGTTAGCAGTGAACAAAAAGTTCATTCCAAACACACATTTTTCAAAACTGACCACACTTTTAAATTAGTACCTGTATAACTATTATTATGATTTCGGGTGTTACCAAATCGTTTATAGTATAACAGGTTTGGGCGCACGTGGTAGGAGAACCGTGCCAACACAGAAAAGGTGCTGCATTTCTGTGTTGCCGCAATACAAATAAATTACGAGTATAATCTCGTTTTTCACTTCATCATACTGGTCTACGACGTTTTGCGCCAGCATTGCTCAATTTTGAGATCAGTTCTAGCTGTATTTGGCACTGTGAAAATTGTGACATTATTTGTGGCAGATCAACGGGGAGTATTATTAATATATTTGTATACAGTGAAACCTCTGTGAATCGTTTTTGAAGGAACCTATTGAAATTAACAATGAATGCGGGAATATGGAAAAAAGTTACATTTTTCATACTTAAATATTTAATACATTCTAAAAAAGATATATATTTCACATGTAAATGAATGTGCTTAAATAAAAACAAAATTAGAAAGCTGTACAGAAACAATTATTTTTAAAAATTAAACTTTGTATTGTATAATATTAAGCGGCAGTCAGCAACAACGTTCTCTCTCTTTCTCTCTTTCTCTCTCTCTCTCTCTATCTCTCTATCGAATGTTCCGCTCATTGTTTACGAGTGCCGTTAATCAAAATCAAGCATTTAGTTACGAAGTATGCTGCGTAATTTAAACGATTAATGCGGTAAAATGATGCACAGAGGCACGATCCATGCGATCTATTTTTGAGTATTTTTTGTATGAAATTAATTCGGGACTGGAATAAATAAACGATACATGCAGGAAAACGATTATTCGAGGAACGATCGATCGAGATTTAACTGTATATAATAATATAACATTTTTAAAAAAAAACTTCGAAATATTTAAGCGCCAGGCCTGTTATTATTGATAAAAACATTGTTAACAAGTCGTATTGTGATATTATTATTAATATTATGTGGGCCCCGTGCCTTGAGACAAGGGAGCAAAGTACTCAGTGAGACAGGCCCCTGCACCATAAATCCGCCCCTGTGCATACGTATGTACGATATACTGCCCTCGTCTGTATATTCGATACACGGACAGCTGACAAAATTAGCCCCTCTATCTCTCTGTGTATGATGTCATTCCGCGGAAGAAAGAGCGGAACAGCAAATACATTACATGACAGGCGACCGAGTATTGCATGTTAATTTACGATAACAGTTTTAGAAAAATTAACCAATTATATTAACGACCTTAATGTCGTTTCGACATACTGCTTCAAAATACATATCCATACTGCTTCAAATTACTGTATTACGCATTCGTTCGTAGTCACATAGAGTACGCTTCTCAAATCTGGAACCCATGGCAGATGACATATATTGCGAGATTAGAACGAATACAAAATAGGTTTATTCGACATCTGAATGTTAGATCTAATCTATCATTCGGCTCCTATTTAGATGCAGCAAACTTCCACAATATGAAGACCCTAGAACATCGACGAACACGTGCTGACCTAATACTTCTCTTCAAACTACTGCAAGACCACATTGATTGTCCCAGCCAATTGGAGTCAATATTTACATTTATTAATACATACAAAATTCATTCATTCACCGGTCATGCAAATACCATAATGAGAAATTTACAGAAATTGATTTGTTCAACATTAGCCTTACTAAGCTCAAAGGGTTCTTTTTATGAACCACCACAATCTAAACTTGGCCATTCACTATACCTATAAAAACTCATGTTGCTCTCCCTTTACCGCAACGTTAGTTGCAACCTCCCCACCCTTCTCCTTCTTTTATCTAAACATACTTTGTATCCAAATATTTTCTGTGGATTTTCTTTATTAGTACCGCATGTTAAATAATTATTATGTTTATTTCAATATGTTTTCAATGTCAAAATCCCTCAATAAAAAAATAAAATAATAATAATAATTATGGTTTTTCATTTTTTTTTTAAATCTCTATCCGTAGAGTCGACGATGTGTGTAAGTGTATATTCAACTTTTATTTATTTTCTGTAGCCATCTGTTTCAGATAGCTCTCTCGTGCATTTGCTCAGTGAGTGGATGAGGTAGGGGATGCAATTCCTCAGATACAGTACGGCAGGATGGGCGAAGCATGATTATATTATTAAGGGTATTTTTTTTATTACTTTAATTGTATTACCCTCATTGTTATTTAGTACCTACCAAAATGGAATCAGCTAGAATAATGATTATAATTTTAAACATCCTGTAAGATATTGCAAGTCGTACCCAGGTATGTTGAGAGTTATAATGCACCTGTCCAAAAACCAGATATTTACGAAATTGTGCTTCCATGAGACGAAATCCCAAAAATTCACCATCCTACACCACTTCATGCTTATTATACGTCAAACGTCAAATAGAAGCAGGTACACTTACCTTTGCTGTTCCGTTCATCCGTTGGGTCTCCCCTACAGTAAATTAAACAGAATTAATGTTTACAATTAAATGTCTTATGTTCGTTAATCTTTATACTAAATATCTGTATGTATCTAAGATTCTAGGTAACGCGTATTGTTGGACGTTTGACCTGTCAAATCGAATTCCGTATATACTGACCAGTCCCACCAATCTATGCAATTTCTGAGGTTATCTGCAAATCAAAATCTGTACACGGTACTGAGACAACATACAACTAACCTGAGATTTATATCATCGTTGCCTCACTCGGTGTATACGGGCCATTACGACCAAAAACTGTTGCAATCGAACAGTGCATACGTGTCGCATGTATGCTGGGAAACATACGTGTATTATTAAAATATAGTTTTTTTCCAACGCTTTGCTATGTTTATAATAATACAGTTAAGATTATTTGTTGTTAAATGACTCGATTATTTTTTACGGCCCCAACGACTGCGTTGCACCGCCTCAAAAAAGTCGAACAAAAGCGGTCTGAATTCTCGGGTTGCAAAAGAGAAAATTATAAATGGCAAGTACTTAACACAACTGAGATATGAAAAATAAAACACCTTTGATTCATTTCGAACGAGGCGTGTTCGCAATTCACCTGTTCAATGCCGGGCGCTGTAGACGGAATGAAAGTGGTTATTCGTCAATTTGACAAGTTGAACGGCTTAAAAAATGTAATAGGTCTTAGTTTATGTAACATATTCTCTAACTTTTAATTTAAATATGCGAAATTATCAATTTAAATCATGTTGAGATCAATTACGACACTACACTTAAAAACAATTTGTCAAAGAGCTAAATAAACTTGTTTTTCTTTTTCTATAGGGCAGAGGTGTTACGTTGACGCAAATTAAATCTAATTATTTATTAAAATAAACATATATGTCGAAACATAATGTAAAGGCACTACCAAGCGTTGTAAAAACATTTTATCTCTTTCTTTCTTTATATAATTATTCCATGATGTTTTTTATTTTTACGTTTCATGGTGTTTTATGTGAACTTTCCACAACCGCCAACTTAGAACATGTTTTTAATATCTCTGGGTTAAGGTTACCTAAATATTTGGTCTTTTATATATTCAATAATAGTACGCAAAGTGTACATTGTCTTAATTACGAGTAATAATATACATATACATATACATATCATATTAGCGAAATCGTATGAATTTTTCCGACGGCCAAGTATATTGTCAAATATATGTTCGTAATGTTTACGTTTGTTCAGTAATTATTTATTATAAACTTGAGCTCAGTTTTTTCAAGAATGTCTTAAATGGAATGACGAAAAATAATTAATTAAATATATATAATTTAAAATTAATACTTAAGAATTCCGTTTTACAATTCCAGAGAGATCAATACAGAATTTCGATAGCTTTTCTACTAGTTTCTGATTAACGGTAGAGCTACCTGATGAATAAGCTATGCGTTATACGTTACACTGGTTAGGTTATGTACAGCGTATGAAAGACCAGGAATCAGCAATGAGGATATTTTTTGTTGACCCAGAGGAACGTAGAAGAACAAGAAGATCGAAATTGCACTGGCAAGACGATGTATTGGCGAACTTCACTTTCATTTGAAAATCAACTGAGTGGGTAAGCACATTGGACAGTAATTAGCGGAGAAGATTTTACTGTCAGCCATCGTCCGCCCTGGTTCGTCAGGCATCACATCCATCATGTATGCTAACAGTCTCCGCATTCGAGATAATTTGTTAACCATCGCCACCCAGTTAAAACTGAATAAAATAAATACAGGTATACTTAATTATGATAATATCTTTTAAATTTGTTTTTATTTAAAACCTCTGTCAGTAAGTCAGAATGTGTCATTATTTAAAACCGTATTTACTGTGTAAAACTCAATTTTACGTTTTAAAAAAAAAAATTTCGACTAACATTTCCGTTGATTATCAGCTATAATAACTAGTGATGTTAAAGCGTTAGGTGACTGAGATATAACGATGATTGGTGACTAATATTTAACTATTGGAGGTATACTTTCTAGTATACCAGTCATTTCTTGAAGAATTAGTTACCGATCATCATTACGATCGAACACAATCACATTCACAATAACGATTTGATCATCACAACTAATAACGGCCATTGAAATGTGGTACGATAAAAACCCTAACCTGACCCACGAGAACAACTCTGAAAAAGTTATTTTACAATCTGTCGACGGTGAGAACCTTCGCCTACCTTTTATTTATAGCCTACCTGTTCTGCCATTTTAGAATATAATATTAAACTATGGTGTAATAATACACAAGAGCACTTATTTAATTAATTTTATTTATTTTGGTATTGGAGGACGGCCCTATTACAAGATTCAACAATCGACAAACGTACATGAAAATATATATTATATGATAGTGTACGCGGCTGCCTGACAGCATGACGGTAAGGTAGTTTTTGGTTATTCATAACAAAATAAAAAAGCTACGAAAGCACATATTATATTATTTTTCACACCCGTTTACGGGGCGCATTTTTTAAGCAAGTACAGTTGCCGGATATTCCCTGTGAAGTGCTGCGGTAGTAATGTGCGTATGCGTAATGGTTTCCTTCATCTGTTGACTCACCACTTGCAACGTTAGAGACATTTACTTAGTGTGGCCATTTTATAGTAAGAGGTTTAAATGTTCAAGACAATAGATCATCTCGCCGACTGTGAGATACGGTCCGTGATTCGTTTCTTGAATGCACGAAATATGAAACCAACTGACATTCATCTCCAAATGATTTTCTTATTTTCCTTCATCTGAAGCTGTTCCTTAGTGGCAAACGTTTTGATGATGATAATGAACTCGAGAGTGGTTTTCATTCCAAGCGGCGTCGTTCTATGACGAAAGTACACAAAAATTGGTGGCATGTTATGACAAGTTAATGATGGCGACTAAGTTCAGAAGTTGCAGATGTGTAGCGTCTGAATAAAGTAAAGAGTTGTAAAAATGATGTTGTTTCTTTAAAAAAAAATCCGGTACTTACTTAAAAAACGCGCCTCGTACATCCAACAAAACTGGAACAAAATTATACAGCCTTAAACTGTTATAAAATGCACAAGTCACCCCTACGCCGTTGCAATGTACGTCTGGTCAACCTTGCAGGTTGTCAAACAATTTTTTTTGTATTATTTTCTGTGGCAAACTGTGCAAAAAATACCCACCTTACCTAGACATACCTTTAATAAGAATATTTTAATAATATGTTATACACACGAACGAAAAAAATTCGATGAAGAAATGTAACGACTTTGGTTAACTTTGAAGTATGAGTATAGCTTTGAAGGTCAGTTTTTTCCATCTAGCTGCCTACCTTGAGTGAAAAGTACACTTCCGTTAAAATATAGTTTTACCTGCGTGTATATGTCTAAGGTTCATTTTAGGCGTTATTCAATTATTATCCACGGAATTTTTGGACGATAATTGATTCAGATTCTGGCTTGGGGCGTTCATATTTTGTGGCCGTTTTATTTCAACAATGCCTTCGAAATTACTGTCGACCATAATGAGATCATGCAACACCGTTCCTTTAAAATACATCGTCAATAATTGACATTATTGTAATTTGTCCTTTATTTATTATAATTAGAAACTGATTGTTTGCCTATGATAGTCGTAATAATTCAAATAAAAGAACAAATGTTGTTCCGAAGCAATGCGTCAGCTGTTTCTAGCGTATTGTATCAGGTGATGCTGTGCAGAACTATAGATAAATTAGATATATTCAAGTCATACTACAGCGCGTGGTGTAGTGCGGCTGTATGTATCGTACTGCAAGCGATATAACAACATATCAAATATCTATGATGCGATATTTAAAAGAAGTTATTTAAGCATAAAGTTTTCTAAACTGCATGTTCATCCATATTAATTAATATTAACACCACAAACATATCTATTTAACATCCAAAATCGTGTTTTAACGTTTGTTTCGTCTGTCTTGCGCGAGAGGATTTACCAATCTGTTAACATTTTTCCTAAGCATTCTGTTTAAAATGTCGTTACTTTGCCGAGCTGGTCATTTTGGCTGTCTGTGCTTTGCTTTTTTTGAACTGGATTATCTTCCATATTAATGGAACCCCATAAACTAAATATTATGTTATTAATCAAAATAAATTAATCAATTAAAATGATATACAGAAAAATCTATTTATCGAATAAATATTTTGTCGGTACCGGAATTAGAATCATAAACCTTTCCTCTCCGGGGACACGCATTATCATTTTCGATGTATCAACCAAATTTTTTAATTGATTTATATAATTTGTATTAAAAATTCCACAGAACTGTGTTCTAAAATAGCAACTTCAAACCAAATATGTGACTTTATTAAAAATTATGCTTTTTCTGTATTTCTTTATAATAGATGCATGTAATTTGAATTAAAATATATCTAACCTAGAAAACACACCAGTAAAATCATCTAGGTTAGACCGCGTTTTTTGTAAATAGTTTCCTAGGAAACGTTTTGAAAAAACCCAGGCCGACGTTTTGGCACGGTAATACGTGCCATTGTCAAAGCTGTGCCTCAAAAGTTGCAGTATAGCCGCACTTGTGCGTGTGGGGAATAAATTAAAAAATTGAACGCATATCCGAATAGATCTAGGTAAAATAGAAGATCGGAAAAAGAATCGTAATAATTATGATTCTTAATTAAAATTGGCGTCTATCATCTATAATAACCCAACAGGAATAATGCGTGGTTAAAATGGCCAGTAATTGGATAAAAAATAACATATTACCATCACGCCGTTTTCCGCAGGGGCAGGCAGAGAGGATAGAGCGTCACACTATTCTGTCCTGACACACAATTCTCGCCTCATTCACATTCATACATCTGCTCATACAAGCTCGCCGATGATTGTGGTTTCTAACAGGACCATCTTCCCGTTTTTGGTTTACCTGGTCATGCCAAGTCGTCCGCGGACGTCCTCTATTCCTGGTGCCATCAACACTTGCGTCAATATATCTTTTTTACTATTGCATGACATATTTCAAATGATGAAATGAAGAAATAAGCAACTAAAAGTGCCATAATTTCTCCCTATAATACTTATTATTCCAGTAACATTTAACATTTATTAAATGACCTTCATTTATTTATACGTACACCTGGGTACATATTCTATATTATGACCTTCGGTTCATTATTTTTTTTAACTAATCGTGTGCCTACGGATTTGTTTAATGAAATGCAAACATTAACTTTATGTAGATACGTATAGGTACAATACGCAGTAATAAAAAACAGTTTTTTTTGTATACGAAATGTACGAAATACACCTCAAGCCACACGAGCGGATTAGTTCGGGTTATTATTATCCATTAAATTTGCTAACAACATAATACAGTACAAAGAGGTCAGTGATTTTATCTGCCTGGGAGCTCTCGTCTCGATGGAGGGTGCAAAATCAAGGTCCGTACCAAACATGTCGAAACTGATCAAAATTTTGATAATCGCTCTATCTCAAGAAACATAACAGTCCGACTAGTTAAAGCCCTGATATTCTCCGTAGCTTGTGAAGATCTCTACAACATGTTATAAAACATTTTTGCATACTTTAGAGATGTTGCTAGAAGAGACAGCCTCGAGAAATTAGTAATCATTGGGAAAATATTATACAAGAACGAAAAGCAACAGTTCGATCTTTAACAAGATCAAGTCTCATAAATGATCAGAGCATCGCTACACGTCGCTCTTAATAATAATGTCCAGAGTGGAGGCAAACAGTTTGCGTCATACAGGTGAATATTATGTTCCGGGCCAATATTGTGTTGAAATAACAATTTTTTATTTTTTATTTATTTAAACCCTATTCGAATCGTTTTGACAGTTGTTTACTCTAATTTCGATTCGTCATAATTACATATATATTTTTTTAATTTCATTCAGTCATTATTAACATTATCATCATAATACCATCATAGGTTGGTTTCGGTATCATCGTACCAGAGCCATATCTGTACAATTTGACGTGAGACTCGTTATCACATTTAATTCAGAAGACAGCCAGAAAGAAGCTATATAAATCATACACCCCCAAAAGGGGAGGGTAGACGTCACATTTATGTGTTGCAGTCGCAGAACTCGGTCACAGTCCGTCAGAAATTAACTGTAAGAGGTGCGAGGGAGAGCCAGTAGAATGCTCCGTTAGGATTCTCTAACTATTGTAGAAAATCAAACATAATTTTTTAATTTGTTTTTTATTTATCGATTATGTCATTTAATACAATTATATATGGAATATAATATCGGCCTAATGGCCGCTTCTGGCAGCGGTACAAATAAGTACTCTTTTAATCATATATTTCATAACATTCTCGCAGGCTTCGCGTGTTATTTCAGCAATTTCATTTAAAATATTGTCCTGTAGCATTGAAAATGTTGTTGGCTTATTATTGTAGACCTTTCTTTTCAAGTAGCTTCGTAGAAAATAGTCGGGAGCCGTCAAATCAAGTGATCGAGGAGGCCTGTTAATATCACCACTTTTTGATATTATGAAATTCTCACAAATTTTCAGGTGTAGCTCGGGCTGTGTGTGATGTAGCACCATCCTATTGAAATATGTGTTGCAGGCTCAATTGACTCGATTCGGCTACCAAGAAGTTTTCCAACATGTGACGATAACGATCACCATTAATGGATAGAGCATTACCATTATTCTTTACATAAAATGTTTTCATAATTTCAACATATTGTTAAGGCATTATATACTCCATAATAGATACTCAAACTAAAATGGCGGCTAAACAAAATCGGCCTAGAACATAATATTCACCCTTTAGAAGCACTTTTATTTATCAGTATTTTTACCACGATACTTAGACACAAATATATCGACTGAGAGACTTTTTTTATTTAATTTACATTGGATTTTACCTCAAATAATCTATGAACAAAGTATTACAATACAATACAGTAAATAGTGAGTAGGTGCACTTTATTTTGAATAATATATATAAGAAAAAAATTCTTGTTGGATGTTGCACTAGCCCTAAGATATATTTTAATAAGCCCGAGCATTTTCTGTTGTAACCTTATAATACAGAATATGTATATACATAATAAGTTATTATATTCATATTGGATTGTCTAACAAGTTTTTTTTTAATGTATTTCCCACTATTAAATTTTTTGTAACAAAAATAACTTATAGTGTCAAGTTGAAATAAGCGAATATTTTCGACATACTCCTTTTCGCCTTTAATCAAGATTAAAATGATCCCAGGAGCTCAACTGGGAAATTCTGCTGCATCCACTCTTCAGTCCCAACCTCGTTCCATCAGATCCTTTTTCGGTCGCTCTCCGATCAAATGCGTGGCGTTACGTTCAACAACGACGATGACCTCAGAAAATGACTGGATAACCATTTCGTACCAGATCAGTCGATTTTTGTAGAGAAACCATCAAAAAATTGGTCAAAAGATGGGATGAAGTCCTGAACAATAATGGAGAATACATTATTCATTAAAATTTTGTAATTTTGGTTTAAAAATTTGATTTCATAATAATTGAATTTAAATATAATGTAACTTTATAATATAGAAATTATATATTTATAAATTTGGAATTAAATCTCGTTTTTAATGGCAGAAATATATCAATCGCGCGGTTATACTTAACAGCGCCAACTCATTTAAAAAAATACACTTCAGTAACGAAAATCTAAAAACATACAGTTATATTTTAAAGAATTATATTTATGTAACCTTTTATAATTAATGTATTATAAACTGTAATAGGTGTATTTTTTTTTTCCATAATAGTAAATGTATTTATAATAGCTGATTTAGCTAGAAATTTGTTTCTCATGATACGAGAGTGTCCAATAGGAGATGTAAATAGGATCTTAATGATGGAGAAAAAAAAAGTTATGATATATAATAATATAAATAAATAAATCTAAATATGTTATTTTTTGATTAAATTGGTAAAAATAAGACCCAGATAACAGGAGCTATAGTCACACATTGTACAGACATCAAAAATAATACAGTATAATTGGAATACTTTCAGTCAGCCTACCAAGTAGGTACTAGCGATATATTGACACGGAAATCGGAACGGCAAGTTAGTCACGACTTGACTTATTCAATTTTATTTTCAGTTTTATTGCATTTCCTTTTCCACCAGAAGAGACAATCGAATAGAAATCATAACGTGTTGAAAGCCTGTAGCACGTTCACATTTCTCGTAAAATATAGCAAACGTTTTTTATTTTCATTTTCATAAGTTTTCATAGTTTAATACAGGCACACGTACCGTAAGATTTAAAAATAGCAGCTACGCGTCCTCCAACACTTATAACCTGTATTCCTACCAGAAGAGTATCGGAACAGAGAATATCATAATCAGGTAAATCAGATACCAGTTAGACGCTTTTGCATTCGACGAGCATACACGACAATATGTATAAATGTGAACAAGTTAAGAATGATGTGAGAAGAAAAAAATGTGGCATTCTGTCATCAAATGGTATAATAATAAATATGTAAGCAGTAAGAACGTATTTCTCTTTTTTTTTTTAATTATTCTCTCTCTCTTCTACTCTCCACAACCACTACCAACTGTGCACCATTACTCCCTCTCACTTGCACAGTACATGAAATAAAACATAAAATTTCTGAAACTATTGCTACGCAGCTGAAGTCAGATATCTTACCATACAGTGTACATATATACACATACAAAAGATCACGAATTTTACAATACATCTATAAAAAAATTATTTAAGAAATTATCACGTAAGAAGCACGCACACACATTAACGCATGCATATTCGTGTTAAACGTTTCTGATCTAATAAACAGATCAAGGTTATTATACCATATAGTACAACCAATATGCCAAAAACTTAATTAATCGCACTCTGAACAATTATTCACTCAAGTAATTATAAAAACGTGAACATTAATACAATTCAACACTAAACTAAATGTAATAAATATTCTAGTCAAATTTAAAATAAAACTAATCGTTCGTTTTCAGATCTAATCTACTTACTTACTTACTTACCATCACGCCGTTTCACCGCGGGGGTAGGCAGAGAGAATAGAGCGCCACACTTTTTTGTCCTGACACACAATTTTCGCCTCATCCACATTCATACATCTTCTCAAATAAGCTCTTGTTGAGGCTTCTAACAGAACCGTCCTCCATTAACTGGTTTACCTGGTCGTGCCAAGTCTTCCGCGGACGTCCTCTATTTCTGGTGCCATCAACACTGGCGTCATATATCTTTCTTACCATTTTATATTATCTGTAATATTTGATGTTGAGTTGAGTTTGAAATATCTTTTTGGTTAACATTTTAAATAAATAAGCTATAATAAATTTGTTAATATAAATCTATTAAATTAAATTGAATAACTAGGCGAATTCTGAGAATAGTTCCCAACAATTCCTAATAAACACGACAATAAGGTCTCGCTTCTGTTCAATATCGATTTCTCGCCAATTTGACTACTAACACTTTAAAATAATATATTTTATTATGTATGAATTTATAAATAAAAAAATACAGTATAAAATTTAATTTTCCATACACAAATAAGGACTACATTACAATAAATATTTTAAGAATTGAATACTCTAAATCTTATTGTTATCAAATAATAAAGTCCACATGGTTAAAAGTACATATATAAAACTAAATTTGAACTATTATTAATCCTAAAATAAATTGTGATAAACGTTTAACATGAAATATCGTTTAACGTGAAAAAATATTCTGATCCCGACTAAAACAAAAAACGAATTGCATGATAATATTTCTCATCTCTGAAGAACAAAAAAATATACCGGTCGCCGCGTCATCGCCAAAATGTTCACTGTCTATGATTTTATAACTCAACTTTCTATTGACTAGGACAGCATCAGTCAATAAACAAATTTTATTTCATCTACAAATTTTACGTGCATTCTTATATCTGTAGTAAATGAATACATTAGAGATTAAAATAAATTATGTTTATATAATTTATCTTGTATAGTTTGTCTATCAAAAAATAGTAACTAAAACGTTTCGTGTTCGCTGAAAGTTTCTATCATGATCATTTTTATTATCCAAAACACATTGAAAACAACCTTTTTTTTACATATCTTTAAATATGAAATTCGAAAATATATTTCGATCCTCATGGACGAAGAAATTTATTTATTATTGTTTCAAAATGAATCTTACTGATTATGCCAAAAGGAAATATTTTCACCATCATTATTTGTTTAATTCACAAGTAACTCTATAATTAATCAAAACTATATTGATGTAATATAATATTACAAGAAATGATATCAAATCGAAATTTGTAAACCAGGTACGAGTAATTGTAATATCTATTGGTCAAATTTGGTCCGATACAGCAATGTCTACCAATGGCATGACGCAACGTGGAACTACATTACCAGGCTGATAAACATTCAAATATAGGATTGGGAACATTGTCTTACAGCATGAATAATCAATACATTATATTGGAAAACATTCGTTTCGTAAGACAGTGCACTCTCGGACACCATATTATGAGAATTTATTTAAATAACTACACTGATTTTGCGATATACTTGCGTGCACCAAAATATATTACGTACGTTTCCGCGATCCTTGATAAATAATTTAAACGTTAAATTCAAACATTATAATAAATTATGCGCTTGCATAAAAATTTCACACAAAGAAAATATTATTTTGAGAAAACAAATTGTCTTTCGAAATTTGGATGGCACTCGAGAAATTCGGAATATTTATACGACTTTTATACTTTCAACATTTATATTATGTTCCTTACGTGTACCTGAATATATAAATATTTATGTATGTACATTATTATTAATACTGACATATAAAATGACCGCATATCACATCTCTAGACTTTTAAGTTATTAAATAAACAATGATGATGGCTGTATTCTCCACCCTGGTTCAAAATGTCCGCAGTAAAATCATGAATTTTAGATCAAAATATTATTATAAGATGGGAGACTTATATTTAGTAAACTACCGATTTTTCGATTAAAATATAATTGTATTCTATGAATGAGAGCTATCGCTCTCATTCTTAGAATACGCTCAACACTCCAAATAAACAATTCACTGAAAATATAAGCAGATATATATTTTTAGTATACATTTTTTTAAGATGCAGTTTTTCTATTTATCTATATTCGTGTACATACTTCTTCAGAAACTCTGAGATGTTAATTATTAAGTTATTTATAGAAATTAGTTCCAGCCAATGAGCATTCGGAATTATTACATGGGAATTCAAACTTATCATATTCAGAGACATATCACACGGAAAATAAAAAACAATATTCAAAATACAAGGGACTTGATTTTTCTAGAGTAAAGAGGTTGAACGTTTTCTACAGCGTAGCCCAATAATCAATAAACTATTTAAAAATGTAATACTTTTTGTATTTTTATTATTCTACATACCAGATAGATATTACATACCAGAAGATATGCCACGGAAAACAATATATTTGTAATACAATTGTTAATGTATCAATTACAAAGATATACAGATAAAATTTCGTTGTTATCGTGAACCTGGATTTTTTATAATCTGAGGAAATGCATTAACCGATTACACTACACCAATATAGTAAGTTGACGACAAATTTTCGAACTTATATGTTGCACTTTCAAATTGATACATCTGTCGTTCTATTATTTGAAAGCAAATCTCAAGCACTTTAAAGTTAAATCAAATATATAATAAATTTTATTTGTATATATTTGTAATTGATACATTAAAATTTGTATTGTAAAGCTCTCATTTGTGAAGAAAAAATAGAAAGAAGAAGAAGAAGAAAACATAAATCATTTAAAATACATCATATTTTATGCATAAGTAAAAAAAAAAAACAGTGCTAAGTAAAATATTATGTAAAAAATTTAAAAAAATATATATATAAATAAATTTATATGGTAAGTGACTTTGCTCATCTAGTATTAACAGTTTATAACCAAGATTTTATAATAATTTTAAAAGTAGTGTCAGAAACGAAATTCCATAGATAGTTTGATTTAATGATAGTCTGATTAATGTACCATTAAATGGTGCAATACTTTCGGTTACTCAAGTGCCCCTTCGCCCAGCTCAATTTTAGTACATCGAAGTAAACTGATTGATTTTATATGCAGCGTTTGCAGCAACAAAAAATGAAATCACTCGCTCTATTGATAATAACAATTAACCGGTTGTATTACATGTGATATTTTCAATCTCTTAACCAACCACCATTTTATATCTCTAGAATTCAAATGTCATTATTTGTAAAAAAATAAATATATAGGCAACAGCGCTGAAATGTGTTTCAATTAATGTGCATACTGTAAAATTTGGTGCGGATAAAACAAATCATAAAAACTAAGATACTTCATTTAATATACAAAAATAATGTAATTGAATAACATGGTATAATATTTTTGAGAGCACTTCCATTCGTTCGTGGGGTCGAAAATAAGTTACGAAAGACATTACGGCGTCCACAATTTCCACTCGCCACTGGCTATCCGCCTACTGAAATGTGTAACGTATTCAGATCTACATAATATATCTCGAGGTTTAGTGAACTGGTTTTGAAGAAATGAGTGCTTTCTTTTAAATTTTCTTTCACCAAAATGAATGATAATATTTATTTTAAATATCCAAAAAATAAAAGAACTGAAATGTTCTAATAAGCGCCAAGTCATCGGAGTAATCTGCAGTTCATCAAAATCGACACAACAATACACACATAACATGTAGGATACATACAGTTTAAAAAGAAATATGACTAAATACTTTTGACTGCCTTAATTTTTCAATATTTTGTTGGACTAGTGTGTATGAACATTTAAAGATTATATAATTAAAATTATTTATTTATTCCGTTTGTTACAAGTAAAACATACAGTCAGCTTAACTACAGCTTATATAATATTATAGCTCAGTTAAAAAAAGCCCTTGCACGACTACTCAACGATGGTATATACTCGTACATACATTACGTGTATACGTGGCTCCATCTACATTATCACAATTAATCACATCTCACAATACGATAAATGTACTTTCTTTCAGAGTTTCTCGATCACTAAATCAAAATGTTGCTTTCATTTTGTGATATAACATACAGAAAGTGCAGTTAACAACACAAACATTTTACCACGCGATGTTAGGAACACATTAATCTTATTATCTTTGACTAGTTTTAAATTGTCATCGAGTAAATTGCCCGCCGTTTCCTGGACGCTTTTACAGGAATACATTGTGTGATGATGTCTTCAGAAGGTGACGAGAAATCTTTTAAATATATCATTAGAGATATAGGAATCAAGTATTCCACCTTTTATCTACACCATTTACGGCTACATTTCACAAACAAGGATTGAAAGTCTACGTTAGCAATCTCATTGTGATGAAAAATCCACGTATCATTTGTAAGATACAGTAAGATCTACGTTACTAGTTGCAATCTATCATGCAAAAGAACGTGAAATATAGACATTGTTGGTCAAGAAGATGTTCCGAGGTGGCCGCAACCTTTAGTAATGAAGAATATTTAAATTAATTAATTACGATCTGTTACGTTTTTAAAAAAAATCTGATACCAACGAAGAATGGGAAAAGGCATTGGGTCCCAATGCAAAAGAGGACACTCCGAACATATATTGTATATAAGATATTAGAATATTATTTTTACTTTTTTCCATTAAAACATAACATACTCTTATCTCTAAAAATTTTCACACATTTTGGTGGAAAAATCCAAATGTGTTTTAGCCATTTAACTTCGCAAAAGAAAAAAATTCTTGCTTCGCATTACGACGGATTTCTCTTCACGGCGATAGTCTAGTTCTTAATCTGACCTATTAGCGGGATACTACTGTTAACTGTACAACGGTATTTTGAAAACTAATGTTTTTAATTCTATAATTTCATTTCTCGCTAATGGTAGATTTTAATAATTTTGAGTCCATATTAGCACCAGGAAAAGTTATGCGAAATATTATATGGATCTTTTGGGTCTCTGTCTAACGTGGCCCCAATGCACCGCATCGGCGTAGTTCCACCACTGATTGCGATATGAATAAATTATTTTTTGTATATCATACAAAGGATTTTAACCGAATGGATAATAAGCACTAATAACTCTGCTTACCGAGTTAAGTGTCAAGACCAAACTGACTATTTTTAAACCTGTGTAGGCTCACTTTAATATATGGTTGCCAAATATGGATTCTCATTAAGGAACTGAGGTCAAGTATCCCAGCTGCCCAATGAGATATGAGAAATGAGTATCTTAGTGGAGTAGCGGGAATAAAATTAATTGACCGAGTGAGAAGTACCATGATAATATAAACTTTCGGCATACAACCAAGTAGTGCAATGGTCTCAAATGAGTCGGCTTGGATACATCTTGGGAAAGCCAGATGAACTATTACCAAGATGTATCTTTAGACTTTATCGAGATACAATAACAAATACTTACAAATAAGATAGACCAGAGGAAAGTGGAGGCGATTATATCCGAGACTTAGGACTCTCGAACTTTCTGGAATAAGGGAATGAAAATGATATTTGGAATTACTATTTCAACTCATATTTGAAAGTAATCGTTAGTTTATTCATATATTTACATACTTGTAACTAAATACCTTGTACACCTGATTGTAAACTGCCTGTCTCAACACAGATCTTTATAGTGAAACAAGTATAGTACAACCTCAATTGTCTCTTATGGATAAATAAATAGTTCTCTCGTTACCGCCTTTAGAGGAACTTCAATATCATATTTTAAATTCTTGTATTCTCTTTAAAAAACAGTAAAATGTAACTTGTATCACTAAGATGCCTGCATTTAAAGATAATAAAATAGTATCAAGGCTGATATAGCTCATATCATCAATGAAAAAATTCGGGTTCATATGCCGGTGGTACTTTGTACTTTTTCAGTGATATTGTTACTTTGGTTCATTAAAAGGTTATTCAACTTTAGGAACCTTGGATTTCTCGCGAGAGGACTTTTCAGATTACGGATGAATTTGGCCTTCAGAATGCCGCGCCCACTGGATGAGAGTAAATGTAATTACGTATTAAATAATTTTCATAGAGCACAATATTATTATAATGATGAATATACTATTCAGATGCTGGGCACGCAACAGTAAACAAATACAGTACTGTCTAGTCTAATGGTGCGTGTATACGACTGTGATCTCTTGTTTTCAGAGATTTGTTGGTAAAGGTCGGGATGTATCGTCATTCTATTCTATGTACAAAATACGTATGGCAATGAATCATTGCTCGCTTCACATTCAATTCTGTATCGACCTTTACACGCTTTCAAAACAAGTGTCCGAGATAAGTCTCATCCGTATACTACTCACGCCTGTCAGATCTACTGATGAGGTCCACAATAACAATAGACTCGTACGCCATACGTCCTACACGCAATCACTACAGTTCCTGTTAAATGTTTGCAAAGACCTCCCACATGTCTAAACGTTATATCAGAACTTCCGCAAATGACTATTTTCAAATCCCACTCACTTATTCATGGACTCACCATGGTAGTTATTACGGAGGTAACCTTTCCTGTCTCCAAAGTGACAATCTAGGTAAACCAAAATGATGAAAAATATGTTTTTTTTACTAATACAAAATCAGTTTCTAAATATTATGTGAGAATTATCATAGTTATTTTAAGCTATTTTATAATTAAATCAAAAATATCTGCTGCGCCTAAATATTACAAATTAATTCAATAACTGATTCAGTAATGATTCGAGTAACAATTTTTCCATAATCGAGTTAAGATCAATATTAATCGTGAAATCGATCCATTTTAATAACACCAATTTTATTTCGACGAAATTCTGTATTAGTGAATGTATTTCTACCACAGAAATGTCATATGGATATCATCATTAATATCACGGTTAATATCATATGTAATGTGGGCTCGATGCCTCAGAACTTTAAATTTGATAATTTCTTATCATTTCAAATCACTTCAATTTCTGATTGACCAAACATATTTTCTCGAGGCAGACGTAAATCCAAATGAATAAATGATTATTTTTTATACATACTAATATTTTTTACAAAATTCTATAGATATGTACTATTGAAATAAATTTTAAGCATCTTTTTTTGAAACCAAAAAGTGTTAATTACAAACAAATGTTTTGTTCGATAACTCAAAACATCGATAATATTACTCGGATCACATCTGCATCGGACCGGACAATTATCAACCTAATCGTACTAATCGCTAACCTAGTTTAAAGCTACCCTCCATCAAAACGATAGTCACTAATATGACGTAATTAACGATAAATATGTAAAAATCATATCATATTTTAATATTAAAAATTTCTACACGTAAAATAATTATAAATGTTGAAATTGTTGAAAAAACACGATTTAGTGAAAAAATAAAATGTTAACACGAACGTGTTAAATTCATTAATGGTTGAAAAATTAGTGGTTAATGGAGGTTACTATCTGTATAATGCCGGGTATACAAGATAGAAATAAAATAATATACCTATTATTTTCGTATACATAATATGTTTTTTTGTGGGGGCTGCAGAAGGTATCACCTTGGATGATTATTCAGCGTCGGTCTGGTAATTCTTCTAGATCATTATCTGTCAAAGTAACAAGTTTTTTCACACTGTTATGGTGACGATTTTATTTTCTCAGTAAAATATATATATATGTAATACGTAAAATACAATACTTGTATTTGAATCGCACAGCGGGCAGAGTCGCTTAAGTGAAACATTTTATATTTTTAACTACATACCTACACTAATACGCTCAAAATTAATTATTTTGTATAGGTTTATTTTAATATGCAGGGATATATAGAAATATAATGCTTTTAATACATAATTATTTTTTAATTAAAAAATATATAAAATTTAAACGTCTTTTTAATCCCTTGTATCTTCATTTGATCACTTTGCAGATGGGCCAATGTGCCACTGTGCGACTCATTTTACATACCATAAAATATTTCATATATAATATAAATACTTATATTTCATTCATTTATTTATACTGTATTCACGCTCTTATGGGCTTATACAAAATTAATTATTAATAAAATATATAAATATGTTATATATATTATTTCAGAAGAAAACTAACGCTGTAATGTATCAGTTTCCTTTCAAATTTACGTTCAAATGATAAAGGGTTAGGTTAGGTTAGGTTACATATGCACATGATTTATTATATAATATATAGACACTTCTAGTATCAAATTAAATTACTACTGAATATGTCCGAGAAGTAGGTACCAGCTCGGATTGAAAACGTAAAGTTCAGTTGATTCATTTAAAAATTGTCTGTGTTTCCACAGTTTGTTGATTTCATCAGTCCAACGTGTTTTAGGGCGCCCTGTCGGACTCTCAATTCCCATCGGAGGTATTATTATTACATAAAAATAAATATTATAATAAAATACGAAAACATCATAGAATAAGTTTAATTTTTTTTAGAGGCTGAATGAATACAGCGAAACGTTAACGTTGCGTGGTCTCTATAGCAATCAAATACTAGTTCGAATGCTGAGGTCAGTTATATAAAAATATTTAAATTGTTTAAATGTGCCTCACGCAATATACCTCTTTCAAGCATCGAGATCACGACACTTACCGGGATCCAGATTTGGCTGTATCCAGATGTACGTGGCACGAATATCTTATTCTTTACCCATAAACACTTGTAATTCATCGCACATTTATTCCGTACGTCGGCATTATAATCTCAGCAAAATCAGTAAAAAGATATAGTAATGCTGTATATATTAATACCTACGGAGACTTTTTAATACTCAGTGTATCAAAAAAACTGGAAACGATCATTAAATTTTAATCTAAACGAATTTTTATCGAGGAAAAATTATGGTTGACACGGTTTAGATCATAATTCCGAC
Organism: Eubasilissa splendida; assembly: GCA_031772225.1. Classification (NCBI taxonomy): domain Eukaryota; kingdom Metazoa; phylum Arthropoda; class Insecta; order Trichoptera; family Phryganeidae; genus Eubasilissa; species Eubasilissa splendida. The sequence goes on along the minus strand of CM062850.1, from coordinate 22,929,857 downwards.
AGCCAATATAATGATAAACCGCATCCCAGAAACCAGATTTATTTACAATTTTAATTTTCTGATTAGGGGATGAAAGAGAATATTGTTTATCGTGGGCATTAAAGAGTAACGTTGCATGAATAATTTGGCCCGAGCAGAGGATACAAAAAAAATCAATTTATCGAAAAATTATTTTTGTTGCTACCGGAATTCGAACCTAGATCCTTTCCTATCCCGGGAAATGCATTAACATCAACACCACACCAACATAGTAAATTGATGACAAATTTTCGAACTTATATGCTGCAGTTCTTTCAAATTAATAAATCTATTATTCCAAATTTAAAATCGATCACTTTTAAATAAATCACATTTAATTTGAATTAAAATATCACAGAACTATGTTCTGAAAAACTTCAACTTCAATAAATAACCACGAGACTCAAAATTCGATGACTTTTAACTTTTTATATTCAATATATAATTTGAAATCAATAAAATATTTAAATTAATCGAAATAATCGCATAATTACGATTTTTTTTAAATGCTTATTCTGTGACATGGTTAAGTTAGGCACATATCTCTTGAACATATTCGACTCGTAATTGAGTCAGGTATTCACCCATAAAATATTGTGGACTAGGTCTATTACACCCTACATGTATAGGTAGGTAAATTATGTTTTGAATTTGTTTGACATCAATTTCAATGTCACATAATTCTTGATTGTACCAAGAAATATTACGGCTATTTTTATTACAAGTTGTCAGTACTTTGGCTGTCAAGGTTTTGACCCGCACCCAAACCTTGTAAACTATTAGTTTTCTCCTTGCCGCGGAGGAATGCCTTCACTCACGTACCCGTACTTTCAGCTTCATATATCCGTTTCATTTTTAGAATGTGTATTAGAGTTAATTATTACAATACATACTTTATTTAAACAGTATGGAAAGTTTGTAACATAAAAGTATTTATCACATTTTAATAAGTCCGAATATAGTGCAAAATTGTATTGTATGTATGTTAATTATTTTATCAAATTCCGAAGCTACAATTTTACTTTCCTGCATTTGTAAATCAATTCTAAATAACAGCATGTTGGTTAGATGATTGTTCATTTTTGATTGGACGATTTACAAAACAATTAGCAGCTTATGAAATGTATATTGTAAGAAATAGATCGGTTTGCATATTTATGAGTAGATACTTTCATAAAATAAAATGAACCAACTCTCATTTCTTTGATTTGTGATTTTGTTATCACTCGAAGAAAATTAGTTTGTGAACAATCCGTCAACTTTGTTAACTGGAATTAAAAAAAATTCAACTATTACTTTTTTTTTCATACTGGAAAACAGTGTGGTCTAATTTGAAGAGAGTAATTTTTCTGGGCGCTTTCAATTGAACATAAGTCCTGCCTCCAAAATTAGCGTTTCAAAATCAAACATTAAGCGACAGGTATCAATGAATAAAATATGTTCTCGCTTGTGTTATAGTATATTGTACATGTATCTAAATCACATGTCTTGATACATATCATAAATCTCATACTTTGACATTTGTAATAGCACAGTCTGTATCAAATCTCAATATGGACATTGTACTCATACGATCGATGTTTAATAGCTACGTTTAGATGAAGCATAGTGTTTTGTAACGATCGATTCTTAAACATCGGTATGTTCGAAGAAAACAGTTTCTTAAAATCGTAAATAGAAAATACCAACATCTGTTTGATGTTATATTAGAGAGAAGTCCATAAGCGTCCTGCATTCCGAATCACTCATTGATTTAAACCGAGAATTTTTGAAATACCTAATAAGTCCGGCTGGTAAGGCAAGCCGTCGTCAGAGGCGCTGAATTCTCGATCACACATCAAAGTATAATATAATATAAATCGGAAAAAATAATTTTAATGAATCAAAACATCGAATGCCGCGTAATATTAAGCAATTCATAAGTGGTAAGTGAAAAAGTTGCAGGACTGACCTAGTACCAGGTTATTTCACAACGACAAGATGTGTAACAAATATTTCCATTAATTAAGAGAACACCTGAGACTAGTTCCACAAGTCTCGTGTTACTATAATCCATCAAGCCCTGTATATATTTTTATTTTCGCTTAGCACTACAAATGCATATATTACAATAATGCTGTTATAGGCTTGATGTGCCCAGCCTATTGTGTGTCGCGAATTTCTCCATAGTATTAATAAAGAATAGAGCACTAAACTGCTAGTTTGAACGCGTTGCATTCCTTTAAGGGATTTGCGAGGATAATAGGGCCAACAATTAAACAATTAAAATTTAGTGAACGTGCTGTTTTCTTGAGGGTTTAGGGAACATTTAATGACGGTCCATCCCCGAGAAATGCATTTCATCTTAACTGTATATTATCGGCGACGTACCTTTTGGATATTAATATATGACCGGGAAAAAATACATTAGCCAGCTGAATAAAGGATCTCGGATCTCGTACGGGAGAACCCTAAATAATTATTAAAAGGAATTTCCCACCTAATCCGGGTACAAAGCCATAAAACACTTCGCCGCGATTAGAGTAAAGTGAAGATTGAGAAAAAGAGAGTACCATCAGTATGATGAGTATGATCAGATAGAATCAATCGGTTAGAATCAGTGAGGGGAAAGTTAAAAATCAGTCAAAGAAAAAAGATAGTTGAACAAAGCAATGTTAAAAACTCTCGTAGGGAGAGTTGAATATCCTACTCCACCGTCAGCCATCGGATGGCTGGCGACCAGCGCTCGAGATCGGCCAGCATCAGAACAAACATCTGAGTTAAAAAAGGAGGTGGAACACGGAAGACAAGGGAACAGTTGAAGACGCTTCGTGATAGTAAAAATCCTGGCAGAAATCGGAAGTTAAGTGGGATGGAATTTCGAAGTGAAGAGCCACCGTCAGTCATCGGACGGTTGGCGACCAGCGGCCAAGGCCGGCCAGTACCGGGACGAAGGAAGGCAGAACGAGGCCAAAGGCGCCCGATCCAGCTGGCACCTAAGCCAGCGGCGCAGACTATCGAGAGGAATGGTACCGCCGCCCATGAAGACGGGTCGGCAATAGCAGCCGACCACCGCAGCAGCGACGGCGACGGAGGCCCGCTACCGACGAAGATGAGTCAAGAGTGGACGCGACGGCAATCAAGCCCCATCCATCAACTTCCGTGACATTCCAGTACGGACGTCGCCCCCAGCAGTATCCAACGGAGTAATTAAGGTAGATTTAAGATTAACTTTAGATTATAATTAAGTAGACCCTAAGTTAGATTAAGAATTTGACCTATGGTTTTTTTTTCTCGTTAATTTAATGTATAATAAATTATAAATATGTACATAATTATTGCCTATTGATTTCCATCCCCGCCTCCTTCTCAGCGACCAACGATGTAATGATAATATGATGATTGAGCAAGGACGAAAGCCCAACGTCATATCAAGTGGTGCCCAACCAGTGGGACTTCTTTATATCAGGCTTACTAAAAGGTCCCACGCAAAAAACTATGACTCTTAGCAATGAAAATAACAACGAGAGATAATTAACTTATAATTTTAAGACTAATATCAGGATCCTTAAAAACCAACCGAAAATGGTTTATGGATATCAATGTTTAATGGAACTACAAAAAAAGGGGTTTAATACGGAGATTTTTCTGTATCAAGGCGAGCTTTCCAGCAGTTTGTTCCGTTCCTAGAAAAAAATCCAATTCTTTTAGAACCCAGTACACTTTATATCTTCCTATAATTGTTTGATAAAGTCTAACGCTATTTTGATAAAAAAATACTTACACTTATTCTTATTATTACTCGCAAGTTCATTTTGCTGATTTAAATAAAATGTACAATTATAAAAAAAAGCATTTCTTCAATCTTATTTATTTCGGAGACGGTTTTGTCAACGGTTGCGATTTCCTTATATTGTTAGTCATGTCAATCAAGTTGCGTTTCATTTTAGAAAGAAGTTCATATTTTGTTATTAATAATTTAGTATTACTGCAATGGAATAATATTTCAGATATTTTCGGTACACACAGTTAACATAATTTCAAATGTAAAAATATGTGTTACAGTAGAGTATGTACCTATTTGAACTTATTTTTAGGCCACAGATAAACCAATAGATATTTCAAATATAATTCCAAGTATTATTCAATCAAATTTAACGTGAGTAGGTGTGGAGAAAGTATATCTAACGTTTGATTTTATTCTAATACTTTCAAGTTAATGAACATACATATAACACATGTGTATATATTTAATTGTGACGAAAGAAATTAATATACCGTACAAGTTTTGCTTCAATGGCCTGTATCCATAAATGAGATTTTTAAGAGATTTTCGACTCAAGATAATCTCAGAGAAATGGATTTTACTTTCATAAGATTCTTTGGAGACAACTCTTAGCTTTCGTAGTCCCCGTATACATACCATGTTTCAGAAATTCGACATCTCACGTCTAACCTTACTTACATTCGTCAAACGTCAAATGCCATTGTCGTTTGTCAGTTTAGTGGTTTTGAATCTCCTCAGCAGTAGCTCTTATTTATAATATTACGCCTTTTATTAATGTTACCTAATGTTAAATGACTTTTTTTTCAAAATAAATAGTTGTAGGGATAGGTGGTTTTAGGTAACATTTGTGCGGTAATGTATCGGTATCATATTAAACATCGTATACACTGGTTTGAGTTTTTATCTTTTTCTACCAATTTCAAGCTAATTTCTGAGTTTATCTTTAGATCAAAATCTCATGGGCCTTACTATTTATTCCTAATACCGTTACAAAATTACTAATTTTATTTTATTCATTTATTAGTATTCCATTCGTGTGGTAATGTGTAACATTATTAAATAATCTGATATGTTCTGATCAAACTGCTTTAATTATGCCATTAAAAAGCAAAACTATATGACTTTCTCCAGCGTTACAAATTGTCAGTCATTAATGATAAACAAATTAAATCCAAAATCGAGTAACAAATTTTAGTCACTATCTAGGTACTTTAATTTAAAAAATAAACATTATTTTAATGTTATTTACACATTTTTAAATGTGTAGATTTATTCTAAATTACCTACATACTTATTAATCATTTAAAAATCAAAAAAAGGAATTTGTGAAATTATTATATTGTATAATTGATTATATATTCAAAAATATCTATCATTAATTATCTCGCCGTACCAAAACAGTTCGAGACAACGCGAAGTAATTAATTTCCTACTACAAGAAATTAAAAGTATTCGATGACTGTTGACACTTTTCTCAATGAATATTGAAATAAATCATGTTTTTTTGACATTTATAACTATCTCCGAATCAATCAAAAATATATATCGTTAATATCAATACAAAATTTAATTATCACTCTATTTGCTCCACGGAGAAATGATTTATTTTGATGGGTTTTCAATCATACCTTACCTAACAGTATTAAATTGCTTACTAAGATATGGAAGCGAATATTTGCCTACCATTAGATTATAATTAAAGGTTATAAATGCCCATTATAAATCTAATGGAAAGTTAGACATGTTTTCATGGTGGTTCAATAATTAAATCCGCACGGAGTAACCATTATGTCACATTTTATTTTTAAAAAGTATAAAATTAAAAATACTAATTTATTTTGTAGATAAATTTGACAGTCCCATTTGCTATGTTCGTAACAATTAAAGGAAAAAAACTTACAAAATAATCGGATATGTTGTCTTGAAAAGGCCTAACATTTGAAAATGTGAAATAGATAATTAAAATTAATGAACGTGTCTTCATTAATTTATTAAGTCAAAAAGTAACCAAACCATACTATCCTTTTCTGTTTTCGTAATAATAACGTGTATAACATGTGTGTAACAAAATTAAGGAATTCTCACCTCTTTTATTGCAAAATTTTCTTGATAGCTAGTGATGAGTTCGAAATCACGAAACGTGAGTCAATCACTGATATTTTGAGTCACACTCACTATCAGTGATTAAATATATTAATTATTTATGCTAGAATATGTATTTTTATTTATGTATTAATTTCGTTTATTGTGATATCGTGCGGCGCGTGCGCATTAATAATGAAACTGTGATCATAGTCACAGTTTTTAATCACTGATATTGTCGAACACAATCACACCAGTAAGTCAAAAGTAGCATTTTTTCTCATTACTATTAATAGCTGTATTAATAATTTGCCGATTATGGACTCGATGAATGAGGTTCTTTTTTCAGTACCACTTATCGTATTTTCTACTTAAATTTCATACTATTATACTAATCTCTTCAGCTTAGTTTAATAATAATAAGATATTTCTAATAATCTTTACTTTTACATTTCTGAATAATTGTAATATAATTTAATACTTTATTAAGACAACATATAGATATCTCACAGAAACGAAGCTATTATATTATATGGGAAGTATGAAAGTATGTATATTACAGGCCTTACAACCTGTCTTCGGCTTTACACAATGTAACGTTCATCATTCCACCCAATCAACCTTCATATCCATCAAATTTTTGGAAGTTGTACATATGCTACCATGTAGAAGCACTTCGAATATTAACTACAACTTCGCTGTTCTTGGACATACTTAAATATTGTTTTTTAACTTTGTTTATATTCACCAATCAATTTCGGAAAATGTCTGTAGAAATAAGTAAATCGTGTAAAACTAACCAAGATATTATAAATAACCAACTAAATTTAACTACTATTTATTCTAAAAAATGTTCCTAAAATTTTTTCCAATTATTTTAGTCAATTTCCGCATCGTAACAATTTAAGCTAGGCACTCAGTTTATTTTATAATTTACTTTTTTAAATTGAATTTAAAAAAATAAGAACATTTTTAAATATGATTTTAGTTAGTTTTTCTATCATCCTGATGAAGGAAATGGTATTTTCTGAAATCGGTTGATGAATATGAATAATTCATAGTGGTTTTAAAAACAATGTTAATAAACTATGAAATATTAAAATGAACAACGACATGTTTGCGTTATTAAAAATAATCTTTAAAAAAAAAAACTTATTACTTTACACGTACGTGATCCACTAATTAAGAGGACAGATAGCGTATTTTAAATAATTATAGACTACTAGTGTCAGAATTATCTGTAACTCCTAAGACAGACGTGCTGGGAAGTAGAATTTGAGAATAAAAGTAGATTTGCATAGCGAATTTGGAAATGAAGACAATTAACTGTCAGGTTTGGATTATGCATTTTTTATTATATGCATGTACTTGATTTTAAAATACAACGGCCACAATGTTTCAACTATCTTGAAGATATGCATTGTGAATTATAAACCCAATTAAAATAGTTATTATAATTATAGACGAGTAGATTCTACCACAGACAGAATTTTATGTAGTTTAGTAGATTCTAAGGGGATACTTAATGTTGCCGTAAATACTTCGATAGCTAGTTCTGGGTTTTCTATCAGTAATGATGAATACAGTAATTCAATCTATGTAAATTCAAATTACACAAACCTTTGTGAACCTGTGCTGGTTGACGCCGACGTCGCTCTCCTTGTAGTCTGATGGTCCTTAAATCTGCTGGTCAGCCACCGAAAACCTTCTCACAACCGATAATCCGAAATATATATAATACAAAATGTTTTTATTATCGCCGCCGTAAAAGTCCGTCCGAATCGCAAAAACTCTCTTTCCAGAAGCAGCTTCGCTTTTGTTTTCTGTTTTTAAATCCACACAAAAAGAACACACATATTCAAAAATGTATATCAGGCCTACCTATCGATGTATAAAAGCGCGTGAACACTTAAATTGATTGGTTGAGCTTACTTAAAGGAGTATGAAATATGATGCCATTTATTGGTTCTTATGGGTGATATGATCACTGATTAGGTAATTAAATAAATTGACACTAAAAATTTAATTCTTCTGTTTCTTAACCCTTCCCAAATCATGCAGTAACACAAGTCTACCGCTCTGATTAAATCTGTAATATTTCGGTAAATATACGCAACACACACTTCATATTTTAGTTAATTTGAAGCAAAATATTTACGCTTAGAAATGACTAGTGAAAAATCAATCAATCCTACAGAAATAATTATTTTTATTTCATTTTGTTGTAATATTAATACGTTGATAAAATTAACATTTGTGGCAAGACAGAAATAAATCACACATTAATTTTACAGTGAAAACAATAACAAACATAATAGTGTCTCTTTCTTACTAATTAAATGAAGATAGATAAAAAGGAAGGTTGTATTATATAATGCAACCTCCTATACAGAACTTGATGAATGCTCCGAATTATAATATTGCATATTTTTTAAATATATTTAATGCTCAGTACTTAAAGTAAATTTATGGCATTAATCCTATTTTCTCTTTTTAAAGGCTAATAGAACTCTAATTTCATACGTTAACATGAGTTGACAGCATGGCTGCGTACGAGTATTTTATATCACGGTATGGTAAAGGTTAAAATCGTTATTCTGAATGGGTTCGAACTGTGGAGGTTGAGGTAGGAGGTAGAATCAGGCCGATGCGACAGATAAAACAGGAAAGTCCAATTAATGGTAACAAAAAAATCCATCGTGGGTGGTGTTTTTCAATTGAATTAACTATATTTTGTAGTAAAAGAGTTTGAGTAGCTTGTTGATCTAGTAGTCGCGGGTTCGCGCCTCGTTCCAGGACACCAGCAAGTTAGTCCTATTTTCATAGCACAAGCGTTTAGCTTAGTTTGAAAATAGTAAGAATATTGATGTGACATGTATTCCGTGTAAGCATCTTTTTTTTTTAATGTAACGTTAATTTATATTAATTAATAAGATGTTGGAAAAATGTCCAACATATTTAATTCATTAAAAAACATGAATGAATTTATTTTAAACATATCAATCAACCATGTATTTTGTTGTTCATCAATTTTGATTATTTTATTGTGAATATTTTTTATTACATTATTTTTATCGATCAAGAGAGTCAAAATTAAAGACACGTGTCCTAATATTTATTTTACTTGACAACGATTACTTAAGCCGTCATGACAAGGCAACTTTACATCATCCTGCACTAAGATTTGTGTACGGATATAACAATTATGAGAAAGCATTGGCATTGAGAATTTAACAAAGACAAGACGAAATTTTCATTACTTTTAATATTACGTGTAAACATTATCAATTAAGTATGCTTTATATTTTTTCTTTAATTTTAAGAGGCAAAAAAAACGTTTTGAAAAAAGCATATTATGTATTTAATATTACGTACTATAACTGAATCAATTTAAAGATATATATAATATAATAAGTTTTGCCCACCTCGGTACCGACTCTGATCTATAGTGAAGCGGGCAGGGAACAATTGAGTAAATAAAACTACATACAAGTACCTGATTGATATTGTACTGAATAAATAAATATAATCGTACATAGTAATTTACATTAAAAAATGTAATTTGAACTAAACGTAAATATATATATACATATATTATTATGAGAACATACGAGGAGATTTTCAGTTGACTAAAACGATATTTAATAAAAAATGATAATAATATTTAATTTATTTTAAATAAAAATAAAAATATATGAACACGGAATACGTGTCACATCAATATTTTTACTGTTTTCGAACTAAGCTAAACGCTTGTGCTATTAAAATAGGACTAACTTGCTGGTCTCTTGGATTAAAGCGCGAACCCCCGACTACTAGATCAATAGGCTAGCGTCTTAACCACTAGACCAACAAGCTATATATATTTTTTAAGTATTTATTTATTGTATTTATTCGGTTATCTATTTATCTAATCTAAGCTCTATCTTGTGTGCTGATTACGTATGTTCTAAGCAGGGCCGGTCTGAGGGGGTGGCGAGCTCGAGCCTCCCCCCGAGGGCGCCGAGCATGTCGGGGCACCGAAAAAGCCGAAATAAAAAAACAAAAAACGAAGAAAGAGTTATAGTTTGAACAAAATAAAAAGTTTATGAGCATTACAAAATACATAATACAAGAAAAGCAAGATGAACGTCATATAGATCCAGAGGAGCCATCTTCTGCTTCATCAAATATCATCACAAATGTCTCCGCTGAACTGAGAATGGCAGCTAATTCGCCAGTGTTATAATAATTACAGAATATGGGGTGCCGTTTAAAAAGACTGACCGAAAAACTCACCTTGGCTGTAATTTTAATAATAACTAGGAAATGAGCTAAGAAATCAACGAAGATTCGGAAATTGGAATATTTTGCCCGCTTGAAGCGAAACTTATATATGTAAAATAATACTCTCCACCTTAGAGTGTCTGGCCGCAGGAGGGCGTTGTAACTGCGGAATCTGAGAGTCTGAAAGAATGGTTCAACACATACATCGTTTTTTTTTTAAATCAAGGATGGAGGAGTCCAAAAAAAATTTCCCAAAAGGGAGCCACAATAAGTATGGGCGGCATTGGTTTTAAATAAAACATTGTTTATGTAAACGTCTTTGATCACTGGTTTCAAGGTTTAGGACTGCTGGACTGGTCGAAGCACCGGAGGTAATGAGAATCACGCCATTGTTACCGTCTTCTCCGATTCCGACAACAGGCGGCAATAATCACATACACATATGCACATTATTATCAACCAGAAAACTCAGTGGTGCCAACCGAAGTAATAAGGCGCGTAAACAAACATATTTGCGTTTTTTCATTTATATCTAAAATCGAGTAATTTTAAATGAAAAACTTTATAGAGTACCCATGTTTTTATTTTTATGGGATTTTTATTATTTTTATTTTATTCTTATTTCAGTGGACAAAAGAAAGAGAAGTAGTTAAAAAATTGCTTCCCTAGAACTCAAGAATATATATAATGACGTCACAGGTTCAAGCGCCTGGCACAAATTGATACAAGGGTGAGAACGCAGCCAATTGCGAATACCTATAGATTACGGAATAACATTTATGACACAATTTTATCACCTTGTACAAGTTTTAGTCATATAAGAATTTTATACGGATGCCAACGAAGTAATTTGATTTCAAAATGAAATAACCTTAACATAACTTTTAGGAATGCATATATATTTTTTAATAAAAAAAATTCTGTGGAATTTTTTTAAATGTTATTCAATTTCACATAAATATTTATGTGCTTAAGCGTACCTCTAAAAATATTTCGTAGCCGCTGAATTCCTACCATTTTATTTATTTTTTGATGTGGGTTGTTCGCGAAAATGTTGGGACATTTTAAATTGATATTTACTGTCTACATGTATTTAAAAAAAATTGTGGTTAGCACTCGGTGGTCCAAGTATTTTTCTGAATGTGGTGTGCAATTTAAAAGAAATACATACATGTCGTGGTTACGAAATCAAATTTTTTTCCATCGGTTTTTTTAAATAATCAATAAATATCAAACGTTCTCCCAAACAATAAATATGAGGCATTTTTTCATGAATATGACCGAGGTCTTTTTGTCGCGGATTGATTATTGAAAACAAAGTTAAATCAAAGAATTTAACAATTCTCGCGATATTTTCTCTCGCTCTCTAACGCATGATGCAAAAAGATAACTTGGACTCCATTTATGCATATTTCCCCTTTCATCCGCCTCTTCCCCTACATGAACACGTAGCACCAAAATTATTATTTTTAAATATAATAATAATATATCTTCCATAATGATCTTAATCGATAGATAATCCGTCGAATTTTTATTCAGTATCCTTTAATATACGAGAAACCTACATCAGCTTTTTTGATCGAGGATGTGAACATGAGACAAATAACCCAAATCATCAATAATTAGGTGTGAAACAAAATTTAATCTATCACCATTTTTTTTAAAACACAAAGTGCTTCATAAAAGAGATAAGTTTAAAAAATAGGTGTGATATAGGTTTCATATTACATTTATATACTTGGGGAAATCTAGGCCGACGTTTCGGCACGGTAACACGTGCTATTATTAAGGTGTTGCTTCAAAAAATTACAACCGAGTACAACCGTAATATTTCTCGTAAAAGATATAAATTACCACAAACGAGTTAACATCTCGACTGTGGAAGATTTATATGTTCAAGTATATTCTGCAAAAAGTACGGTTGTACCGTAATTTTTTGAGGCAACGCCCTAATAATAGCAATGTGTTGCCGTACCGAAACGACGGCCTAAGTTTTACCCAAGGAAACCATAAAAAAATGCCTTCTAACCAAGAAGAAACGCGAGTTCCATACACTAGTGCTCGCGAATACCTTAACCCATTTCCCGCGGGTGACTCTGAGTCGCGCCTTTCATGCCCACAGCGCGGGTGACTCAAATATAAGTCGCCGTATTTCGCCCGTTTCTAGTGCGTTCATACGCGCTGAGGAGCAGTGAAAATAGTACAAAAAATATTTGAAATTCTTATCCTACCGATATCTGTCGATATCTTATAAACAAACACGAAATAATAAAAGTCCTTGTATCATCCAGTATCGTTCAGTTATTCAAATTCTCAAACTCAGTTTATGCGTGTAGAATGTAATGCGTTTCAAACTATAGACTTAAATTTAATGTCAATATTTAAAAACTTGTAAACAGTGTGCATTAGTCTTAGAAATCAGCACCAGCGCAGATCACTACTTCACTCTAGTACGTATTATTATCACCACAAATGGTGCTAGTGATGGTGTAGGCCACTGCTGTGTTCTCACATGGATAATTTTGTTTATTGTAATTTTGGTTTTGATTTCTGTATTTTTTTACGTTCATAAGGATACTTGAGAACCTTTGCTGTCGATTTCTTAAAAACAAATCATAAATTTGTTGCATTAAAGTAAAGTCGTAAATTGTAATGACGCCAAAGATGCCGCGTATGAAAGGTGGCATGCGTATTTATGAATGCGATCAATGGGTTAAATCTAATATATATATATATGTATATCGTGAAATATCTCTGAATAATTCACCCAAGTACAGCGTCACATGACACACACACATTTCTAGGGTTTTATTATATTAATTCAAGCGAAACGTTTTTAAATATGAATTAAATATATTAATTAGAAAGATAAACATATAAAATCAATTTTATCGAAAAATATTGTTGTTGCGCTACCGGGATTCGAACCTGGATCTCTTTTCAAATCAGGGAAGGTGCATTATCCAACTATGCTACAGCGACGATATTTTTAGCGACAAATTTTCGAACCTACATGTTACCTTTTTAATCGTTATTAATACATTTAATCGTTTCATTATTTGAAAGAGCCATCTACCTTATTTTTACAGAATCTCAAATACCTTTGAGTAATCTGATAGCAGACGCCAGAATTATCAATTCATTTTTATTAAACGTTTTTAGCCACACGGTACATACTCGTATATATCGGAATCACTAAACATGATATATCTTACTCCAGTAGACACATCAAATGCGAAAAGATTTAATCATTGTTTACGTTTTCGCAGACAACGATTGACATTATATCGTGTCGAATAGATAATCTTGTTAACCAAGAAATTATTGGTGTGTTACTTTATGAATTTCATGATTGTTCTATTACATGTGACGGCCTCCAGGGATAATTTTGTAAAATAAATAACAATGAAAAATAAAATATAACATGCTACGCATATATTTACTTATCAATCATACATTAACTCATTTCTTAAATCAGCTGGGGGCCAGTGAGAATGTCGCGATCGTGACTCGTGACTCGGGAACCATATTGTCTGCTGGACTCAAAAACACTGCGAAGCTTTATGAAATCTTCGTGTCAATTCTATTATATTGGCCCGAATCCACTAAATTATGATGATATAAGTCTCGAAGATTCGTCTTATTTCCGCTGTTTTTTATGTTAGGTATTGACAAAAATAATCCACTTCTCGTCTCCGGTAACAACACGTCCCAAAAAGATTTATGCTACTTCCATTTCGAATCAGAAATAATTGGCATATTAAGATACGCTGTGCATGAGTGGCAATTTATTAGACTCCAATATGCTACACTAAAACACATTTTCTATTTATTTTAAATGTTTGTGAACCGATACTGCGTGCATTTTGTGCTTTATTTTATATACATTTCTATGATAGAACTAATATCCTCATTGAAGCCTACCAGCCTTCAGTAAAACTTTAATGCCAAAATATCCTGAATAAAATTTTGAACCACTTTTGACAATGTATTTACGCTATCTATTGCGCTATAATGTTATGACCTAATACCGACAATCGCATAATGTTCGGGATGAGACTATTAAAGTACAATGAAGATACCTGGGATTCTTTCATCTCCTGTGTTATTGTCAATCTAGCATTTAAAATAAATAAATGCATACCAAAAAAACTATAAATGTATGTCAAAAAAAAACGAAAAAATTTATGAGACAATATAATTTTTTAACCATTTTTAACCAGAGTTTAATAGCCAAATATGATTGACTAGTTATTTATTTCCTGGATTTTACGCTAAAGCTGGCTATTTATAAGGACATGTATAGATTCTAAACCCATACTTCTATAAGTAGCGTAAGCGTATTAACGGGATAATACGCAAATGTCAATCTTACCTTAAATAGAAACACACTGACCTTATTTTATATGTACGTGAAATTTAATTATAGTTTATTAAAGGTGACGAGGTGAACCAAATGTTTCATCAAAGCACCGCCTTGCAAGCAATGGCGGCTGGAGCTTAAAAAGATATGGCGGGGCAACATTTCTATGGCGTATGGGACAAAAATAATAATTTGTATTATAACATTTATATTATTAATAGTTTATTGACTTTATTTTTTAAACCACCGTGTTAAAAAAAACTAACTAAAATCGTGCTTCAAAATGTTCTTCTGTTTTCAAACTCAATTTAAAAAAATAATAATTATAATTCTAGTACCTAACCTAAATTGTTACTATTATGCGTTTGCGTATAATATAATATATTATTATGAGAACACATTCTTATTGTGAAGTTGTAATTATTCAGAACATAGGTCTGTGATATTTTAAATATGAATTAAATGTATTAATTAGAAAGATATACATATAATATCAATTATATCGAAAAATATTGTTGTTGCGTCACCGGGATTCGAACCGGGATCTCTTTCCAAACCGGAATAGTGGATAATGCACCTTCCCCGGTTTGAATCCTGCGGCGCAACAACAATATTTTTCGATAAAATTGATTTAATATGTATATCTTTCTAATTAATACATTTAATTCATATTTAAATATAATATATTCCCAATAAATTTATATTATCGGGTATCGCAATATCTGATTTGTACAGTTTAAATGTACAATTTGTTAAAATTTTATTATAGAGTAAAAATAAAACATCGCTATCGGTGCTGTAGTTCTATCTCACACAACTTTTTTTTTGGTGGTCCCCGGAAGGACCCATCCTTTCCCGGAACCGTTGGGTGAGTTTGAAACTCCCTTTATCGGTTCCACGCTACAATGCTATGAGATTTTTAACTATTTTAATATAAGAGCAATACCAAAACTAACGATTAGTCCTTAAGTTACGATTTAAAGCATAGTTACGAGCAAAATCAATCTAATCTTCTTATGCCCTTTAAGAGCTGTCTTTATTTATTATAGTAATAGATACATGCAAACAATATTAACATAAAATATAACAAAGAGTACAAGAAAAAGCAAAAACAAATATAATTTGAAACAAATGGGCAGCACCGTGCCGCAGTGCTACGGATTGCCTCCGAACAAATAAGCATTTAAATAACATTAGAGGCAGTGACACAAGACAGCCATTTAAACTCTCCCACACGGAAAAGAACGGGACACAATTACGACTTGAGTCTCGTCAATCAGCATGGCGCAGGCCAACAATATCACGACCACTTTCTGCAGATAATCAATGAATACGCCATTAGGGGCAGAGCTCCCGATGAATGCAAGCATTCGACACCAAGTCAATTTAGATCAGCCTCAAACAGTAAACTATATGCATTAGATGTTCAAAACTACCCCGTTACATAATATATACCAATTTGGTTCCGTAGGAAGTAAAGAAGAGAGATAATGTAGTGAAAAAAGGACGTGTATTATATCCTATATATTCCTATTTCATACGACTAATATTTTTGTTAGGAGAAGGACTTCTAGATCCTTTTTGATCTCTTTTCAAACTTCGTATACTTTTCTCTCTACATCTAGATTTTGCTCTATTTTTTTTCTAGATCACTTCATTTAATTATCGTAATACTTCTATAAATGTCCCATTTTCTAAAAATCCATTATAATTCAAAGTTAAGAAAGCTACTTCAAATTAAATTATTTTACTTCACTTTCAGCACCATCAGAGACTTCACAAAATTTCATTACTTATTTTTTTCGTATGTAAAATATATTTTAATAATTTGATATTATGCTCTGTATACCACGTTGAAATTTATTATTTTGTCAACAAATTACTATTGAATATCTCTGATTCGCATTATTTTACGTATTATCGTTAACAACTGTCCCAAGAACAAAGTGATGACCTAAGGTGGTCCCATTACTATTTAAAAAATTATTTACAAAATCCAAAAAATAAATTAATGATATCTAATAATGACAGAAGAGACTTAATCGTTCAATAAATGTTTCCGTCGAATTTTTCAGTTTATACAGATGAAATATTAAAAATGCTTTTTTATTTTATTTGATATATTTTTTTTTTGTATATTTGAAGCAAATACTGTTGATCTGTGAGATTTTTTAACTAAAATATTTTTTTAAATTATTTTACAATATGACTTTACTCACCTCATTAGATCAATACTGAGATTGGCAGAGTTTTTCTCAAGAATAATAATAGATATAGTATTAGTATATTCTAATTTACAATATCAGAATAGATTGTGCTTTAAAAACACGTGGCTATTAATAAAAATACTAGTTACACCACATTTTTTGCTAGAATATATTTTTTTTAACTTTAAAATATTTTTTTAAATCTAAAGACGGCGCATAATTTCCGTAACATTTCTTTTTGTACAACGGGAACAATAAAGAACGTGCGTCGAAATGTAATGTAATGGAGACACGAGAAGAAAAAAGTGAATTCACCACCGCGGAGAGTAAATTGGTTATTGCCCAAGGGCCTGCGTGTCCACCAGTGCGGAAATATAACCTTATGTTTGGCGTGCTTTCGTTTTATCACTCCTTTGTTCGTGTATTTGGTAAGTCATAATGTGTTTTCTGAGCATTAGATTGTATCAGTGTTTAAAACTAAGGTGTAAATAATATTTAAATTAAATTTTTACTATGATATACGTTGATATCCGGAATGGTAAAATAACCATTTATTTGTTTCAGTACAGTACTCATACGATACCCTGCATGACAACAAATATTATCGTTTCACAAATATATAATATATACAGGGATTCGTGAAACGATCTATTGGTAAACAAATCATTTATTAGTATATGTATGTAGTACATATATGCGTATATATGTGTGCTATACTGAAACTAATAAAAAATATTTACTGTTTTTATTTAAACAATAAAGTTTATTAAATTGACAGCATTACATCAAGCATATATACACCAGTCGTAATTATAGGAAACATGAAATTGAAAACATTACGTCTTAATATTTTAGAAGCTCTGGAAATCAAAAAAATCATTCATCAATCATCATAAATAAGTAGCCCAATTTTAGATATATTCTACTTCCCTACACCCACTCTTTCCCCCCTCTCTAACCACCACTAAAGTTGATATTCTATCTCTCTCCCTCTTCAATGTTTTCCAAACTGGTTGTAATTATTTATTTATTATTTAGTTGGTTATATATTCAAATAAAGTGGTATTAAAACAAAATGATACAATAGTTTGTTTTTTAAATTTAAATTACATTATGTTAATATTCCATTCTCGCAAGATTTCCAGATCATTTGGGGGATACGCTTCAGGAAAATGTTTGGTGGTCTATCGTTGATGTGTAGTTCCTTCAAAATGGAAACATTTATACATCTTGTTGTCCACAATATGCGCTACATCATCTCAAAGGCATCAATATGCTTTCTTTCCTTTGTCTTAAAGTCTACTACTCCACAATATTGAGAAATATTAAATACGCTGTAGACTGCTTAAGACATTATTTATTGTTTTGTATCCTGGATCGTAGTGCTCCTTCCATATCTCATCAAGTCTGAACGCAAAACTCTTTGCTATAACCATATATCGCTTGATTTCTGATTCACAACTACTAGTCAGTAATCATAGACCCGACATAATAAAACTTCTTGACAATTTCAATCACTGGAAAGATATTTGTCTGGAAAATTGGTTATGTTGATAAATGATCATTATCTTGTGGAGGTCTATCGCCTCCACAATCAGTATGCACCCTGCATATAACTGGGTACAAAACGGAGTTCTCAATCAACCTCAAAAACACGCCTGGTACCGACACTCAAAAGACAATACAACGCGCCGCAGCCACTCAGTAAGCTGGCCTTAGCGCGTCACTTCTCTCGCGGCAGCCTTCCAGACGAGTTCATTAAAAAAACACTTCACGTTGTAGAACTTTTACTGTTTGTACGTGTATCCGTAACTGTGTTTCAAGCATCAATAAACATTGATCTATCGCAAGTAGTATTTTATTTTTCGTCCTGCTCTGGCTACACACATTCGCACACACCTGCACCCACACACTGTGTTATAATTCAAACGAACATGTGAGTGGATGGGTGAAATATAATGGGACATTCATACATGATTCAATTGGACAGAGATCAGTCAAAAATATCGCTGTCTAACATTTCAACTTAATCACAATACAATACACTAATAATTCACCTTAGATTCACAACACATTCACTACATTTTTTTACTATATTTATTTATTTTTTTATATCTCTGTCGAATCTGACTATTTATTTTTAATTTTGATTAAATAACACCAAAACAGCACAGAAAAAACCGACTACTTTAACACTGATGGTAGTCCAGCAAAGTAGCCAGGAGAATGCTTTATATCAGAGGTGGATACCTACTGTATCCCACATATTGGGTGGAGCGACTATGTCTGCAATTAATTCAATAATAGCAGCTCAAAAAATTATATTAAAAGTTATCCTCAAGTTATCACAACGAGAACTGACGAAATTTTTGATAAATTCGATGTCTTTGATATTAGACAAATATACGCTAATACTACTCTCAAATACATATATAAATATAAAACAGACACATTTTAAAACAACTCCAAACATAATTTCCACACGGACAAATACAAATAACCTACAAACCCCAAGAGCACATACTACATTTGGTCAAAGGAACTACAAATATTTTGGACCTAAACTATTTAATAGAATGATAAAAGATTTAAATCAATTGAATTGTCCCAAGAACATGAAACTATATATTAAAACTTGGATTCGTAATATAGGTAGAGCTAGTATTGGTGCACTCACCCAAACATATTGACTCATACCTATATTAATTATTGCTACAAAGTGATCCAAAAACTAAGTTCATTTTAAAATTGTTCTTCATATACACCTTTTATATAGTAATAAATGTAATTCCATCTACTTGTAATTCTAATTAATTGAACAATTGCTTGTAAACTATGCCCGTCTCGACACATAATTTCTGTAGTGAGACGGGCACAGTCCAAACTGATTTGTACATAGTATTATATAGTTACTAATAATAAATAATAAATAAAATATTAAACGATTAAGTGTGTTATATTATTGTATGTGCACTTCTGATGTACAAAAAATGTATGTTAAATGTCAAATTCATCTACTTGTTATGTATTAAGATCAGTTGTGTAATTTTAAAGAATAGAATTGTGTAACAGTGATCGGTACATTAAATTGAGATGAATGACCAGCTTCTTGGAGGGATGGTGGTGCAAACGGCACTTAACATACTCACGCTAAAGCACATCTTTCTTATCCGTCAACATTTTGACAAATACACATATTAAACATCATACTACATACATCATACCTACTACATCATCCCCACAAAACTGTATTTTTCTTTGTTTATCTCAAAAAAATACCCATTTTTCTATTTCTGTAGCGAGATTAAGATTATGAAGATATCCAAAATAATATAAACATAAAATAATGTATTTTTTAATAACTGTTAGCGCCGTTAATTAATTAAATTGTATTAAGTTTTTTGGCGTTTGAGTTGTTGCCTCACATACATACATACCTTCAGTTCGCTATTTACCTAAATTTTAACCATCTCCATCCCTTTTTTCCTAACATATCCTTAAGCACAAGAAAGAAAGATGATGTTGCAGTAATTTAACAGTCTCCAACTGCAGCAAGTTCAGTGCTAACGCTTTTAATCAATATTTACTTTAATTTCGCTTATATAAAAATAATCCATATTAACGAGTGTTTGTATATGGCCCGCTCAAACGCTCGTTCTTGTAGTGGAGAAGAAATAAAACAAATAAACCAGCATCCGGCAGATGAAAAAGTAAGTGCCTTCTTTTCTTTCCTCAAATTTCCACCAATAACGACGCGACGATGAAAACGTTTCACGTCCATGTGTAGTTTTAACTACTTCGCCACTCACACACTTGTGCTTTAAAAAAGTAGTTATTTTATCGTCGCTGGCGGGATCGAAGCCCGACCTTGTCCGTAGACCAATATCCCAATAACTTGGCTTTTCAAGGACATCGGGCATGTGCAAAACGCGCTTGAATTAGAATACAGCAGTCTGCGTGCCGAGAGAGAATGTTTTTTCAACCTTGTTTTTTCTACCTTAGTGACATGGTGCGATGTGGCATTAAATTAAATATACGATATACTAAAATAACTCAAACATAACAGCTATCCCAGACAAAAACGGTGTATACTTTCGAGTCAAAATATTCAAGAAAAATAAAACTTCTTATTGTTTAGGTTCACTACTTCTAATTAATAATATTTTTTACGTAAATTTAATGAAATCTGTATTTATATTTCCCGTATGTAATGTATTAAAGTGTTTTAATTCGTTATCTAATTATAAGTTTATATATATTTTTATTTGCGTGAACACAGCAATAAAATTGGTTCGAGGTATGAGGTGCATGTTTAAATAATCTGGCCGTCACGAAAATTGGTCGGACTTTAAACAGTTATTTTTTATAAATAGAGATACGTACGGAATATATATCACATAAATATTCTTCCTGTTTTCTAATTAAGAAACACACTTGTGCTGTGAAAATAGGACTAACTTGATGGTCTCTTGGAACGAGGCTCAAACCTCTGACCACCAGACCAACAAGCTACTCGAATATTATTAGTACTGTATTGTGTGGATAGATAATTCCAAGCGTTTGTTGAACTTCATTGATAGTTGGAATGGCTGTTCTGTTCATTTTGATAAATAGGATGCGATGGCTTCAGTAATACATATTTAAAAGTTTTTTTGATATTCAAAGAGAATGATTTTTTTTTAATGCTTACTGTAATTAGATAAATACATTATTATGCAGTATTTTTTTGTAGGTATTGCATATTTTTAAAAACTATTTAGCTCTTTTTCTCTCTTTTTGTGTATGGTCAATTATTCATTGTTGGGTGTAGTAATCCTGGCTGAGAACCCCGACAAAGAGTCGCATAACAATGCCGCACCGACAAAGCCGCCCAAGACATTACCACGCCGACAAAACCGCACAAAAATAAATGAGAACATTTATTTCTATGTATTATATTTTATATCTAATAAAAATTAAAACATACTTATAATATGAAAAAGTCATGAATTACATAAACCAAAAAGCTATTTGAAAAAATTAAAATATACTCAATAGACAGTTAAAATTTCACTAACCTAACAAAAATAACTTATTTTTTCATTACAATACTTTTTTGATTTTCTTCCGCCCGGGTTTGTCGGCGCGGCATTGACGGGGTTATTCCGCGCGGCAATGTTTTGGGCGGCTTTGTCGGGACACCTCCTGGCTGGCAACCCTCTTCCATCCTTCAATCTTTCCAAAGCAATCCTTCTCCATTCTTTCCTGTCTCCTGATACATAAAAAACTATGTAGAATTATGATCCTGTTATTTATTTTATTTGATGCAATAATCTTGTAGGGGATCGCTGCCTCATTCGTATCACTAGTTTTTCCAGACTATCTTCACCTCGTCACCCTATAAATATAATATAATAATAAATACACATTAAATTAATCAAAAATATTTGGTTGCTACCAATGGAAATGTTAACAAATTGTGCTATATCAATCAATTACGTTTTCAACCAATTTTGAACTTATATTCGGCAGATTTTTATAATTGACACAATTCATTTACTATTTTTAAAAGCAATCAACTTTATATTGCAACGAATTTAAAATACCTTTGAGTAATACACGCTAGGAGATACCAGAATAAAATCAATAAATTTTGGATACACTTTGATCACACACAAAACTATGTTCTGAAATTGTAATTTCACAACAAAAATGCATTTTCATTAAAATATAATAAAATAGTATCCAAAGCTCTTAGTAGTCTCTAACACATTTTTAAACACTTATTATTTTTATCTGACAAATACGATAATTAATAAAAGCGCTAGTCAAAATAAAAGAAAACATTGGTTGTCGTGTTTTTACTTACATCAACCGTTTTACTTAGATGATTACATCATTTTAATTAGAGTACAAATGATACGGTTTCGTATTAAAGCAATTAAATCTTATCATGCACCATTTGTAGGCATATTCTTTTCAAAGTGTTGTAATTAAATACTCATTATTTGTCGCAACTATGATAAGTCTGTTGGCCGGAAAATATGTAGTGCTGAAGTCCTTCACTTGGAGATTATCTCGGGTACGTATGACGTGTATCTTGGCCGTACTATTAAACCTTAGCTTTAATAAGGTGTCACAATATTAGAATACGACTACTCATTTGCATAAATATTTAAGTATCGACTGTATGTACAGTCTATACATGTTTCATTATCTTGGGCGTGGACACCAACACAACACAGATCGATTATTACCTATGTTTATGTATAATTGACAAATTATACATTTTTCAATAAAATAAAAAAATATTTTTTAGGAGAACACATTCTTATTGTGAAGTTGTAATTATTCAGAACATAGGTCTGTGATATTTCAAAAAAGGTAACATATAGATTCGAAAATTGTCGCTAAAAATATTGTCGCTGTAGCATAGTTGGATAATGCACCTTCCCCTGTTAGGAAAGAGATCCAGGTTCGAATCCAGGTGGCGCAACAATAATATTTTTCCATCAAATTGATTTTATATGTATATCTTTCTAATTAATATAATTAATTCATATTTATAATCATTTTATCCACATGATTAAAATGTTGTAAGATTGTCACTATGTATAGATCCATATTGAGTTCAAATCTATATGACGTCATTAAAATCATGTGCCATAATCATGGGTTTACACAAATGCCGCCAACTGTTTGAGTTATTGTAATAATTTTTGCTATTATATAACATTGAATATTTTATTAATTGTGACGTACTCAGAGTTAATAGTGTTATGAAATTAATCTTGCTGTTGTGACGATGCGGATATCGACATAAATATTGACATTATTTGACAGACGATGATGGATTGTGATTAACCTTTACCATACCGTGATATAAAATACCCATACGCAGCCATGCTGTCAACTCGTGTTACCATAAATAACAGATATAAAAATAGCTTAAATGGTTTTAATGGCACAAATGTATTCTAAATATTGAAATAAATTATTAATAATAATAACATTCAATAAGTCCTACACAATGCGTCCTTCCTTCTTATCTTTCTTAATTTAATTAGTGAGAAAGAGACAATTATATTCAAATAGTATTTTTACCAACGTATTAATTTTATAACGGATTGAATTGAAAAATAATTATTTTCGTACGATTTTTTACTAATTATTCCTAAGCGCAAATATTTTCCTTATGATTATCTAAAATATTAATTTTATACTGCCTGTATTTACCGAAATATTACAGGTTTAATTGGAATGGTAGACCTGTGTTACTGCATGGTTTCGGAAGGGTTAAGACTTCAAATATAAACATTACACGGACGTAATGCTCTACGTTTAATAACAAAGATAATGTAGGACTATAAACAGTTTATGTGTAAAAGACCCTTGAAGTGATTTTTTTATGAAAATGGCGATATAAAAATTATCTAATATTATTATTACGTCCTCAGTCCGTTTTTGAGTGTCTGGATAGTAATCATTATATTTTCAGAATAAATTAGGTTTGTTTAATCCATTAGTATTATGTTGTGGTCACAGACTAGTAAATGAATAGTCATGATATGAAGTATATATATAGGAGAGGGCGTTCTACACACTTTCTTGGTAGAAACATAAATCCGTTAATGCAACAATAAAAGTATTTACTCTTCGAAAATTAAATGTTTGTGTTAACAAGACGTACTTTTTACATTAATGCATATTAAATTGCCAGTGTTTATATTATAGTTCTAATCTAGTCATATTTTTATTAAAATCGCGGAGCTCTTTTATTGTGTGAGTGATCACGTAAGTGCCACCAAAATTAAAATTTTGGGACAATAAATTTGTTATTCTATTTATTTGGTGGTCTGTGGTAGTGGTGTTATTTTTCAGAAACAGAACAAAGGAACTACAAAAAAATATTATCATGACATTGTAAAAATTGCACCAATTTATTTAAAAGTTAGGTATATTGTACCAAAAATGACAACTTCGGTTAGATGGAAATAAACTGAAAACTATCAATTAACAAATATTTATAAATCCAATGATAGATTGATGGACGAGTAGAACAATATTTTGTTAACATAATATTAAATTCGGTAGTCTAAACACATGTATTACATTTACAAAAAGAGTATTACGGCCCGTGTCTACGATGATCTCTAAATGAGACATTGATCTTTGAGAATCAGTAAAGGTACGTATGTACTGGATGCGTTATTATTATTACGATTCATAAATCGCTTCTCGTTGAAGTCTACACTATCTAATATGCGCGCTCGAGTTTTTTATTTCTCAGAGAGAAATCTCATATGGGCCTTTAGACGATTTCAGCTTAGATGGCGAAATAAAATATTATTTTCCAAGAGAATAAGGTTAATTTAGATGGTCAAAAGAATAATTTATTAGTTGACCAAATTATACCAATACTTAATAGATAGAATTTGTACGTAAAAACATTATTAATAGTAGAAGTTCAAGTAATAAATTAAATTGATCAATTAGAAAGATATACAGAAAAGAAAACATTAATGTTTTTTCATTAAAAATACAAGTGATCATATAATAACTTGAATTGCAAATTTTGTAATATTCTTTATACATTATACTTTTATGTGTGCAATTTGCAATTTATCTTTAATACCATCCAACCACATTATTTTTTATGACTACTCTAAAAATATAAAACAAATCATTTCGTTTACATGATACGTATACTCTTTCAAAATTCACTAATTAAAATCTTAATTATAAATTTCCAATTCCATTTAACTAAGTCTTGAATTTCTTTAAACTAGACACACCTACATAATTATTTTTATTAAAAAATTCGCATGTTGTGGCATACAAAATAGTTAAAATATTCGCACTTGTAATATTCTTGCGTCACACTGTGTAATTTTTAGGTCTCCATATTATATATTTAAAAAATGTAATTATATCTATTTAGATAGTAATTTACGCTTTCTCGCTCGAACGTAATACTGCTGGTAGTTAGTTAAATGCACAATAAATTTATTCTACAAGTTACAGGAAGGAACTGAATAAGTAATCAGATTCTACATATTGTTACATTAGCAATTCTGATAAGGTTGTTAGCGATCATGCAAAATACTGTATGTACCGAATCTCAACTATTTCCGAGACAGTTTTGATTTGCCTATTGTAAAAAATAAAAAAAAATCGACCTTCTTCTAGTGCCTGTCCGCTTAACGAACGTTAGAGATCATGTTGTGAAATATTATTTTATTTTGCTGGAGACACATGTTACTCATACCATGGATGGCGAAATTCGCGAATGCCTCCATTCTGCAGGAACTGATCATCAAAGATAGATCTCTTTCAACCATTTGCCTGAGAAGAATCCTTCAATTTTTTGGGCATCTTGCGAGAAGGGACAGCTTGGAGAAGCTTGTTGTGGTGGGCCATGTCGATGGATGAAGATGAAGAGAAGACCCCATATCCGTTGGACCGACCAAGAGGAAAAGGCAACTGGCACTTCTCTGGTGATCTGTAGAATGCAGATGAAGATTCAACTGTGGACTTCAGAACCATTACCTATTATTCTTTAGTCAGGGTGTACTTCCGGGGCCTGTTTTTCTAATAATTTTGCATTGAATGATGAAATGCAAGGTATGGCGAAAAAATACTATAATTTTTTGGTTTTTATTGTTTTGGTTATATATTGTAATTATTTTATCTTATACATAAATTAATTACGGAGGAATACCTAAAATTTGAACTTTGTATTTAGTATAGAGATATTCACATAATTAGGGGCAATGTCAACATTATCAAAATGACCCTATCTATTCAGTTTATTTTCAAATCCGATAAAAATCTATAATTTATTCTAGTGTATCTCCATAGTTATTCGTTTTGTATCTTGAACATATTCATCTCGGGCAGGTATCTACACTTAAAATAATGTGGTCTAATAATGCTACACTTTGTATTTTTGTGTGAGGATAGTAATGGTTCAATCTTCTGTGGCCATTCGTATATATACGGCATGGTGGTACACATGAATGATGCTGTTCAATATTCGCATAGTGCCGACGTTACGCACAAGCGGAGCAAGCGCCTACCTGTGGCAGCAAAATCAAGAGGGCGGCCGAAGGTCTTATTTGATAAAAATTGAAAAACAAAATCCTAATTTGGACAATGATAATAGTGTATAATAAACTAGTTCAGGTTAAACAATCTAAGAAAGTAAATCCAATACCATTATAGTTATTTCCTAATAAATCAGTAATTTGTAGTCAACACTAGTGTCCAGAACGTAATTTTGTAAAAGGCCACCCTTGGACAAATTTTAAAATGCCGGCCTAACAAAATACCACCCTTAACGTGTATGACATGCGGGCAGCCGATTTGGAGGGTGACCAATTTATGGGGATGGTTTTACATAAATTTAAAACATCATGTTCACTTAAATTACTAGGACGGAAAAAAACAATCATGTCTGTGGCGGCAAAAAGTTTAGCGCCGGTGCTGTATTCGTATACTCTGTTCTCGCGGCTGGAACAGACAGTGGTCTACATTTTTAATCAGTCGAACTTTCGCTTCTGCAGTTTTCTAAAGTTGATTCGATTTTTTTCCCAACAGTGTGTTTAATTAATTTTACAAGTTTTTACAAGCGTTAGTAAATATTTACTCATATAACTATATATAATATGTGCACACTTGTACATGTACCGCAAGCTCGATAAACAATTTTCATTTCCACACGATTTTGAGGTTTCTGAAAGTGGGTAAATTAAATCACAATATATTTTTTTAGTAAAATGTATGTTATGTTAATTATAACACTAAATTGAAATCCGATGACAGTTCGATCTTTTCAGAACATCTGGTTCACTCAAAATATCCAATATAATGATCCAAATCCTATGTGAAAGTTGTCTGTCCTTAAATTCAGTCACTGAGAAAGTTTCATGACCAAAATTGTAATATAATTCAACAATGATTATTTAATGCAACAAAAAAATCAGTAATCAACCAATTATTATATAAAAAAGCGATACTAACAATATGTAATTTTCTTATAAGATAATCGTAGGTTATTTACAATTATACTATTTATCAATATTATTATGTTATATATCGCACACCTAGATCAAAACTAAATCAACTCAAAAAGTCATTTTTCAATAGACAAAAAAATAAAAACATTTTTCTCCATTTTTCGTTACTGAAGTTATGAAACTAAATAACATTTTAGGTCATAAATGTATCCTAAAATGACACTATTTAAGAACCGGGGATATATATGTATATGACAGAGTATCCGAATACAATAATAACTAAAAATTCTTGTTTTTTTTTAGTTGTCTTTGTTTTGATCTAGGTGTGCGATATGTTATTCACAACATTATTTACCATACCTTACGGCGATGAAAAATTCATATTGATAACGTTACGATAACTAATAATATCTCGCGAGACATGCCTAGAGCTGGGGTGATATGTACGTGTAAGTCAGTATACATACAGCACTGACTTGTTAATTTAAATCATTTTCTGCTATATTTTATGAAGCCTTCACGGCGACATTGAATCGATCTATATATACAAATCTTTCTAATACACATTGAGTGATATAAATTAGTATAAAACTTTGAGATCAAAAATTGTGTAAATGTTTTCACGAATTTTTATGGTTTTTAATATATGTCTATATTCTTATTATATTATTTCCAAATTAATATTCACAAATCTATCTAAGACGGGTATTTGTTTAGTGTGGTAGATATGCAACTTATTTAGAGGTACATGGTTGCTTTAAATTTAACGTTGAAATCCAATTTACTAATATTCTCTTATATTTACAGGTGAATATTATGTTCCAGACCGATGTTGTTTTTAAGTAACTAAGAAATAAAACAATTGTTTTTATTTGTCAATTTTTTATTAATTAGTATGTTAATTACAATTATGTATGAAATATAACATCGGCCAAGTGGCCGCTTCTGGTAGCGGTACAAATGCGTGCTCTTTAACCATATTTTTCATAACATTCTCGCACACATCGCGTGTTATTTCAGCATGTCGAATATAGTACTGAATCTGAGTAGTTAATGACTTATTGGTATAGACCTTTTCTTTTAAGTACCCTCAGTTGGGAGTCGTCAAATCAGGTGATCGAAGAGGCCAGTCACCACTTTTTGACATTATGCGGCCGGGAAAAATTTCTCGCGTAGCTCGGGCTGTGTGTGAGGTGGCACCGTCCTATTAAAACCACATGGTTGCAAGCCCAATCGACCCAATTCAGCTTCCGAGAAGTTTTCCAACATGTGATGATAGAGATCACCATTAATGGTTACAGCATTGCCATTATTATTTAGATAAAATGTTTTAATGACTTCAACACGTTGTTGAGGCGTTATATGCTCCACAATATATTGTAATCATATTTACGACTACCAAATGCAAATTGACAAATATCTGCCAAACGAATATCGGCCTAGGACATAATATTCAGCCTATATTTAAATTACAAAAATTGACCGCGAATGTATTGTAAAAAAAAAGTACTGTCCACTTGTTGATGTTTTATTTTAAATAGATATTATTTAATAATTTTAAACTCGCACTTACAAAATTCTAAAATATTTAATGATTTAAATATTTTATTCTTGACATTTTTTGGAGGCATTCTTCAGGTAACAAACTGTATTGTTTTGTAGCTGTACAAATGTTATATATGTCTAAATATTTTTTTTTTTTTTAATTTAAATCCAACGTTAAAAGGTCGATGCATTCACATGATACACAATACTTTACAGTAATTTAATTTAACGAATACTAAATCATATTATTATTTATTTCCTAACCTGTTCAAGCAACTTGTAATAATTTATTTGCATACATTATATATATCGCACGCGCAGAATACTTTGTTTTATATTTTTTGGATCGAGTAGTTTGCCACAGAGCTAGTACGATAAATTAATATGTAGAAGTTTTTATTTTTCTATTATTCTAAAAAATACTTCACAGTTGTTATTTTAATTGTGAATTTGTTATATATTATTTCGGGATAAATACTTGAATGATTATTTTTTTTTATTAACCAAACTTTGTACTACATACACAACTATTTAATATATTTATCACGACTACAGTTTTGAGAAGTGTAATCCTTCTCATCAATGCGAATTAATAATAGACTATAGGCGTGATAAAAAATAAATCAATTGTGTATAATATAATTTTTTTTTTTGAGAAGAACAAATTTTCATTGCATTTTTAGAACAAAGTTAATACAAATTAAATTAATCAACTAGAATGATATACAGAAATTAGATAGGAAGAAATCTAGGTTCGAAACCCGGTAGAAACTAAATATTTTTTCGTTAAATTGATTTTTTTCTGTATATTTTTCTAATTGATTAATTTAATTTAGCCATAAATCCCTCTCCAAGCACAAGAAATAGTCTATTTTTGGAGAGGTACAGCGATATATAAAAATATGCTACAACTTAGTAGCTTGTAATTGAATCAAGTAAATCATATAAAAAAATGTAAGCAATGTTAACAAATAATAAAAATATTATAAATTTTGGTTTGTTTACAAATTTTATACAATCATATTACACAATAACGTAATGCTTGCATGAG
The DNA here is from genome assembly GCA_031772225.1 of Eubasilissa splendida. Lineage (NCBI taxonomy): Eukaryota > Metazoa > Arthropoda > Insecta > Trichoptera > Phryganeidae > Eubasilissa > Eubasilissa splendida. The sequence goes on along the minus strand of CM062850.1, from coordinate 22,899,562 downwards.
TGTTTACTTATTTTATTAATGTCCCTTGCCAAACGTCATTGATATTCTAATAATAATATTTTACAAATATTTCAATTCAAAGTGAACAAAACATAAAATGTATTAATTTTACGCTTCACAAGTAGTAGAGTAAATAAAATTTTACAAAACATGAAACATTACAAGTATTTGTAAAAGTATTCATTACAAGTAGTAAACTAACATTTGTGTAAATATTAGTTTTACTTAGCACAAACTTTTATAAGATATATGCCTAATTTGCCTGGTTAGATAATAAAGTCCTTACTTTTATGCTAGCATTGTTGATTAGTATATTGTGGGGTAGAAGACCTACGTCCTTCCCTACCGGCTAAACAGTGTAGAACATGAGATCCACGGGTTCTTTTACCTTGAGCACACATACCCACCTCATTGTTGTCCCATTCTACCTTCATCCTAAACTGGGAAAAAATTATAATAATACCTGGAGGTGATAAATAAAAGATGTTAGTCTTTAGTAAAAGTAAGATATCTAATCAAGAAAAAATAAAAGATAACAAGAAATAAAACAATCTCAGACTACAAATCCTCATGTCGTCGAGTTGGACGCGAATTCGACGTCCTTCTTGTATGGGACACCAGACGTCTTGGCATCACATTACGTTTTGGCTCGCAGCATCCAGGCCGACGCAATCAGATTCGTAGACGTTATTTGTTGTATATCGTCGTGATAAAGTTTGTCGCCTTCAGTGAGGCGATTAACTTCAAGGTAAATCCAAAGTTGAAGTAAAAAAACAGACGTATGCATAAACCAGAGGTAAAGCCCATAGGAAAACATCTAGGTAGAGTGAATCACATAAGGCTACATTTCAGTCTGACAGGTCTGGCGACGGTTTTGAAAACAAACCATAGATTTCAACCGTTTTATAAGCTCAGACACCAAATGGGACACCAACCTGAGGGTAACTATTTGTGAAATGTCAAGGTGCTTGACAAAAATACGTGACGGGGTAATTGTATACGCGACCCCCCATTTATAAGGTCATAATATTTTTTTAATATATATAAAATTTTGATTTGAACATTTTAAAATGCTGCCGTGTGAACGTGCTCATTTGGAAAATCTCTACCGTCATGGCGTCGTTATAATTAAAATATGTATGATTTAATTATCTTCGAGTCAGTAAATTTTTAAACATGTCCCGAGTATGGTTTCCTTTTGAATAATCACTTACGAAGTCTGGATATTTGCATTTACATTTTAAAATCATTTATCTCAAGGTTAATAAACAAAATAAAACTTAAATTCTGTTTTATCGCTTTATTTTGGAAACCTCCCAGGTTTCTTTACACCATAAAGTAGCGATGTAATTTAATTATCTTCTTTATAGACACCGCTTACAACTCAGGTAAACCATTAATAAATAAGTTTACTACTTAATTAAAAAGAGGAACTAACTATTCTGTGACTGAGATAGTAGATAGTAAATAGATCAAATGTGCTATAAACTGATTTTTATGCATGTAAGGAATTATTTTTTTATTTCTAACTTCTTGACATGATTATATTAGATCGTATCTATATCACATTATGGACTAATTTTTATTTTATCATTTTTGGTTCTATATTAAATTTGTATCTACGCTATGTATTTAAATAATAATAATTTGATATATGTATTCATTTTTAATATGCTGTATTTGTTTATAGTTTCGCGCCGTTTTTCTCCAGTTTTGGATCTCTATGGCTGGTACATATTTGAGAACATTGCCCTCCGTCTTGTTAGTAGGATATTATTCAGCAGCGACTTGGGTGTTTGCTGTTCGGTTATTCTCTCTACATGTCCCAAACACAGAAATTTTCATATTTTCATAAACTTTGAGACGCTTAGCTCATTAAATATATTGTAAAGCTGATCAAAATCCAAAAAACACTCCTCAAAATTATCTTATTATAAACGTCCATTGTATGCTCATTCTTATTAGTCAGTGCTGTGTCAAGTACTGCTCTGATGAGCGTTTTGCCAACAAAGATTTTATTTCTGTACGGCGGTTGGGATTTTATTTGATTTTCAAAGCGGAAATAACAACGTTTCGCGCTTACGATGCGTTTTTGTACAATTATTGATATATGTATTTTTTTTATGTTTTTTACTGGGGGACAGTGAGGGGTGTATTTCATCTTGTTACTGTATATCGCCTATATAAGACATCACGTTACAAATCACGTCCCTATGGAAGGCGCATTAGGATTTAAATATGCGCAGTAGCTATGTTTTTATAGCATTGCAAATCTCCGCACCAACGGATGCAAAGAGCGGTCCCCTGGCGGCAGATAGGGAAAGCTAGTGAAGACACACTTCCGACAAGGGGACGACAGTGATAGTGAGGCGGGCACCGCTCGTGGTGGAAAAAAGTTCGTCGTTGTGACGAGATGTCATCATGCCGCGGTGAATCGGGAGAATAATCAGCAAACTGTAAACATCGCCCAGCAAAAATGGAGATGGAAAATTCCTGGCTGGCAGCAAGATGTTCCAGTCTAAGTCCCGTGATTTAAGGATTTAACATGGTGTGCCTGTCTGCATATTAACGCCATGAGGTAAAATTCCTACTCTGAGGCGACCATCTGGGAAATAGCCTTCACCACTACCTTCCATGAAGAGAATCGTAAAGTATAAATGTAAATTCGATCGTATCAAGTGACTTCAAGTCGCGAACATTAAAGGTGGCAATTTTTCTATGCAAGAATTTTAGTTAACAGTTGGTCATAAATAACTCATTTCGTTTCGTTTTGTTGGATCAAGTGAAGTTTGCATTTACTGGTCTAGTCCCTCCTGTCGACAAAATATCCGGCACCGCACCCAGGCTGAGCTGATCGGTGACAATGCCTTCTGAATTTCGATCTGCCAGAGCTAAAAAGCACTTTAACAATATATATATATAGTGTAACGTTACAGTTACGCCCCAGAAAGCACCGTCGATAAATTTCTATGTAATGGTGACCTAAAAACGAGAATACCCTTTTAATCCTTATCTACGGAATACCGGGTGGTCCTATCAGAACGTTCGAGAGCGCAGCGTGTCGGTATCGAGAAAACTTAAAATGTAGTCATGTGATGTTGTCAATTTAAGGAAAGGGTGAATAACTTAAAATATTTGGATTCGCATGCCCTGTCTTTAGTTTGTACAACTGTCATGAATAATTTCCGTATTTTAGGACCCCTAGAGGTCCCTTCCATGCTGGTTGAATATTATTGTGGCAAAATTATGGTACGCCATGGGATGATAGTCTATCTGCCTGTTCTGAACTTTGGTTGAGGTATTCTATCGATGTTGTTATTTTTAATTAGAATTAAACGGACGACGATGACCACAGGACGGAACGAGAGACGTATGATGGTATTTGAAGGTTAAAACGCCGCGGTTTCTTGGGGAGACGCAACTCGTGCTGAGATGGCCGTTCGGCGGGGACACCTGATGGATGGATGACCGCGATGCAGCCCATATAATAATCTCTTGTTCACACGGGAGGTGCACTCAATGCCGGATCCCAAGGATGGCCAAGGACGTCAGTAATCAACATCACACCGGTATCGTCACTGCCATGGTCATTGTCAAATCCAGAAGTTGTCGTCATTGTTCGATTTAATATGTTAACGTTTATTAAATTCAGTAATATATGTCATATGCAAAACGTGAAATCTTTATCATTTATTTAGTAACCTAGAATGGTTCATGTCAAACGCTCAGAGCGATCGTCTCAATTCGAAATAGTGTCAATAGTTTTCCCGCAGTTGGTTGAGACTTCTTACTGTTTCATAACATATTATCTTGTTGTGACAAAACTTATTTTAATATGTAGCACATTGTCCCCTAAATTGTATTGAATAATCTGTACGGTCTATTTTTCTCCAAAATGATAAGTCACCAGAATAGTCAGGTCACGTACGTCACAATATATATACGGCACGGTTCTCGTGCAGCATTAAAATATGCCAACCTAACGGCGAATGCGAAGAACCGATATGGGAGCTTTCGCTCTTAGAACGGGCCTGTCAGTTCAGTGAGAGGTGGGTCACCTCTATTATTATAGATATAAGGTACGTGTATCTATGCACTGTTGTGAAATTTTGGCTTCCATATGGACATTTACTACTAAATCTATATTTTAGCAGAATATATTATATGTCATAAAGTCTCAGGGCTCTTTACGATAATGCGTTTTAGTACAATAAAATTTTTGCATATATCGTTCTGGCAGCCATACTGGATTTAGATCGCGTGATCATCAACAACCGTTATGATTGACTTATTTCATTTTAGAGTAATAGCAATTTATACATTGTCTGCTTTGGGGAATTTTGGAACTAACCCTGATTTTGAACATGCAATATCAATATATTTACAAAAAAATATACAAATTGGATATTTTACTCAAATTATCCGAAATGCGTTTAAGGGGGTTGTAGGTGCGTGGTGGATTTGTTTTTTTTTAATATATCAAAACACAAACCTTTTTCCAAAAGTAGATATTAAAATTTGTTTAAATTGTAACTTCAGAGCAAATAGATTGTACGTATATTTTCAAAGGAATCTGGCACTTCTCTTCAATAAAATGTGACATTTTTCTATTCATCTTTCATTTGTGACGAACAGACATGAAAATAATTTGCTAAATATAATAATACTATAAACAGCAAATCATCGATGAAACTAGGTTTTAAATTTTGCATATTGAATTCAGAATGCCGGCACACTTTTATTATTATTAAAAGTCCACTCACCGAACAAGATACAAACATTTTTGTAAATTAGTCTAATTTTAACACGCCGACACGAATACTATGGTGACATGATTATTAATGTAAGTATATAAGTAATGTACCAAACCCACGCCAACGTTTTCCGGGTGTTATGCCTTGTAGATTATATATATATATCTCTATCTGCATAAAGATACTCGTAAAACCGGACAACTTGCATAATAATGCAGAAATAATTAACACAAAAACATACTCGAGTTTTATTAAAGTAAATAAATAAACTATTTCAATTCAGAACGTATTTCCTTAATAGTAATAATAATAAAAATAATTTATTTGATTCATAGTACAGTGTGTTATATTAGAATCGAATAAACATTTCAGCAAAGTAAGACATATATTTGGGTGCCCTGCCTGCTACACTAGTATTTTACTTTATTATAGCATACAGTGCTTTTCCGGTATAGTACATAAGATATAATATATATGTAAAGAGTAAAGGAAGATGCAATTACAACGTAAAACTTAAAATAAGTACAATGTTCAATGTATAAAAAAAAAAAATATATATATATATATAGAGAGAGAGAGAGAGAGTAAAACAAGATACAATTAGGTAGCATATAAAAAAATATATATAAATAGTAAAACAAGATGCAATTAGATAATTCAATATACTGTTAAAGCAGTTTTAATTTCAAGTTTAAATCTCACATTTGAACCTTCAAAAGTTCTTGGGCGTAATTTCTCCCCATTTCGTGGAGCCAGAACTGAACTTTTCGTGAAAAATATGCAATGCAAAAGTTTTGTTTAATTTTGGCACAAGGTAGTGATAGTTAGGCTGTGTTCTTGTTAAGTGAGGGTGCGTAATTTGCTGGTAGTATTGTTTATGTCAGTAAAAGTATTTTAGTATACCAAGAATATACATTTGACGGATGTCTAGGACGTGATATTTTTTGAAGAGTTCATTTGAAGGATAGCGAACGGGTTTCGTATGAATAACTCTCAAAACCATTTTTTGAGCTTTACTTACCGAGTCTAAAATACTACTAGCTATAATATTAAATAAATATAATGTATGGTAATATTAATAAAAAAAATTGTCTTTAGAATGATGCTCTTGAATTAATATTTTAAAGGTATAGAAAATACACCATGTAACCAAAAACACCTTCGCACTTCGTGTTGTATGTCAAATATAAATGGAAAATAATAAAAATAAAGGAAGATGGAAAAGATGCTATGTTTAAACACGAATATCGTACATTGTTCAGAAGTATACTTTCAAATTGTGCCAAAATGTAATGCTTTTATAATTTAAGTTCGGTACTAAATCAGCATTAATATTTTTAAGAGTTAAGATAGTACAAGTTCAAATGTTAAGATAATCACATCCAACCGCACCTGAACCCGTACCCGGACCCGCACCCACACTCACACCCACACCCGCACCCGCACCCGCCCTACACATATACAGTTATGAATATATTCGTAGACTTTCGGGACCCGGTGCTACAGAATAATAATTAACATATCATGGATAGAAAACGTCAATAAAGAACGAGACGCACATATTTTTATCCATCCATGTCGATCCCTCATGACAGAATCGTGATCTTCATAAACTCCCAGCCTCTTGACTATGATCCTCCACTCGGCATCCTGCAGATCGTAAGGCTTTCACCAAAGAAGTGCCTGTTGATTTTTCCACTCGGTTGGTCCAACGGGTGGGGGATCTTCCTCTTCCTCTTCGTCCTTCGACGTGACCCACCACAACAAACTTTTCCAGGCTATCTTCCCATCTCGCAAGATGCCCAAAAAACTGACGGATTGGTTTCAGGCAAATGGTGCTTAAAAATATATCATTAAGCGTCGTATAATTGATTATTTTGGACATATAACTCGCGGACTGAAATATCGCCTTCAGCAAATAATTGCTCACGGCAAGCGGCGTTAGGCGTAAGGATAAAAATAAACGTTCCTGGTTGTGAAATAAAAAATATAAACAGAAGAGCTGTTCCAAGTTGCTACCTGTGCCTGTTTGTACCTAAATATGGGTGCGGTAACAGAAAAAGAAGATGCCGTGTTAACTTTCCCCCTTTTGGTATCGAAATAACAGAACAACAAAATTCGTAGCAAAATATCAACCTTTCTATACTACGCTGTCACAACAATCTATTTAATCACCTACAAGATCTAATATTCTAGTTTATATAAGACGTATGCGCCAACACGCCATATACCGGAACTGTCGGATTAATAAATCACACACATTTTAATAGTAAATTTATGTTCTTAATTTAATTGAAATTTTCTACTCCAGAAAATCTCCGAGACAGGGACAACTCTCGGCTTTCATAGTCCACCGTGTATACATCAAGTCTCATAGATTCGCTCTCAAGCCTCATTTTACGCTTATTGTACGTCAAACGTTAAATTTTATTGACGTTTAGTTCGTCACTTGGATGAATTTGAATCTCTCCAGCTGTAAAGGGGAATAAAAGTTTGTAATTTAATGCCTTACTTTGTCGAACTTTTCTGAATTTGAGATGTATATATTTCATCAAAGATAACATACATATTTTGAGAAGTATATATATATATATTTCATCAAAGATGACATACGTGTTTTGAAAAGTATATATATTATATTAAAAATGACATATTTATTTCTTAAAATAACTTTAATGTTTGGTGGAATTATAATATGGTTGTTTCTCATTTGTTTAACTTAAAAATAAATTGGAAAAAAATTAAAATATACTCGTTTACGAATGTATATTATAAACTCTATAATGATTTCAATTGTGCGTGTTCGAATCAAGCACAACCATAGGTAATTAATTTAAAACACGTGTAGATGACGTAGAATATACAATAGAAGAAAACAATCCTCTATGCTCATATAAAATTAATCGAAATCATAAAATCAATTTAATAATCTATAAGAGAACAAGTTTTAGTGAATAATTATCACGCCAAAATTCTAAAACGTTCAAAAAGTCGTGAAATGACGCAACAATAATTAAATTTTGAAAATGAATACCTACTTAAATTAAGACTTTTTTAATGCACGCGTGATGACACGTTATAACACGTTAAACCGTTAATGAATAATAATCCGTTAATGGCGCTTCCGTTTATCATTTCTATATTCAAAATAATTCATGTATGTCTAATAGAAACATGTATTTTACAGCATATTAGTTTAATATGATAAATCAGCATTCTTAACTTTATAAATTATTTATGTTTTTAATTAAGTGTGACTTGTAATTGTTCCGCTCCATTCAACATATTTGTTAGAACATACAAGAGTAATAAGTCGAGCAGGGTTTCGTAATTTTTCCTTTATATAATAATGTAGAGTAAAAGTATCTCAGACATGCAGTTCCTTTCCATACAACTCTTAATACTCACATTAAATAACCATGATTAATGTTTCCTGTTATAGGCAAAAATTCAGATTGTTTGCTTAATCAATGTATCAATTATTATTTCATCGACATAATTTACATACTTGTTAAATTTATTCGAAAACATTGCTAAAGCTATACTATGTACTGCGAAAATATAGTACAGTAGTGATAATCGTAAATCAAAAAACTCAATTACTTGTGTTGATTTTTCATATAAACAAGGATATACGATGATTTTCGGTACAATATGTCTCATATGCTAGGCGTTGACATTATCACATCTGATCACTAAACGCGTAAACCCGTGCCTAAAATGTCATTGAACTCCCATCAAACTCGTATAATGGGCGGTAGCTCATGAAGATCACGATCCTCAGTCATGGGTGACCGACGCGGATGATGGCTCGTCTAAAGCGATCGACACTATTACCCCAAATCATCAGTTTGCTTCCTATCTTTATCAATACAACATACATGACTTCAAGTGCGTACATCAATACAACATGACTTCAAGTGCGTACTAAACTTTTGTGATTTATTTATTTATTCTTAATATAGGACATACATAGTTATGTTAGTACATACAATCTAATATAAATAAGATTAAAGTTTTCCTTTTTACTAAAACTTATCATGTATATATTGATACCATAATCTGCAAAGCAGCTAACTCCACCCATGGTCAAAAAACCGTTTTTTTGACGCCATTATTTTCCTCTTCTATTGTTCTATGGTACACTAAAATCCAAAACACGTGAAATTACTTACTTACTTAAAATAAATATTTTACAAAAATTGTATGTGTTTTTTTTATGTAATATTAAAAAGAAAATTAACCATTTTTAATCCCGATACCGAGATCGTTAAAATTAATTCACATAATCCCGATATTTCAATTATGGCTATGAATTGTATAAATTAATTACCAGTAACCGGTTGATACTATCAAACCAGATCAATAGACTGTCATATGAAACTCTCATATTTTTTTCAAATCAATCACTCACACTTTTTTAAAACTATTATATAAAACGTGGAAAAACCGCGGTATTTCCAAGACAACGAAGGTCAGGCTTGTACAGTCTCTGGTACATTCTATATTTTTATATGGTGTGGAATCATGGATCCTGGGGGCAAGGGAGAGAAGATGGATTGGTGCCTTTGAGATGTGGTGCTGGAGACACATGATACGCATACCATGGACGGATAAAGATCCCCCGCCGTTGGACCGACCGAGTGGAAAAGGCAACAGGCGCTTCTTCGGTGACAGCCCTAAGATCTGCAGGATTCCGAGAAAAGTGGAGGAGCATGGTCGAGAGGGCGGTAGTTCATCGAGATCACGATCTTCAGTCATGAGGGACTGACGTGGGTGTAAATAGTAGGAAATTGAGTATGAATAATGAGTTATTTTTTTATTTTTTGTAAAATTGAGAAGTATTTAAAACAACTACGGCAACGTACGTGCCAATTAAAAAAATGATTTACTAATACGCCATCAAACTGCAATCATATTATTTTCCACTTTTCGTACTACCTACTGATTTATTAATTAAAAGTAATATTGTGGTATTTAAAAATAAAAATAAAATATTGTCATAATGTTCTTCAATTATATATACAAAGCTTTATAAAACAAACACCTATAAATATAAAAACATGTTATCCTTATCGGTTTTTTTTTAACAATTCGAATGCACTATTGTAGAATGTGCTTATAAAAAAATGATGAAAAAATTATAGTAATCTTTCCCCATTGCTAGGCCAACTGTGTTGCCACAGTGTAACCTTATTTTTTTCTTTTGGAAAGTTCAGTAGCTAGATAAATACTTGGCTACACACCCGCGTCCACTTCCTGCCTGGCCGCCCGCCAATAAGATATCAACGTTTTTGACGCAATCAAATTAATTCATCACAATAATTAGCATTTGAAACGGGTCCAACTGTACATTTTACTGATTCTTTTTTTTAGCAGATTCCTTGAATACTTTATTTTGTTGATACCATTTTAACTGCGATAGAAATTCTCTGTTCACGGATAACGTGTCCCATCGACTTCCGCATTTTACCCATCTGGTTTTGCCCACCACTCAAACAAATCGCCTTTTCAATACATATTATATATTCAGTCTGCAAACTCGTTTGATCTAGCAGTAAGACGCTCGCCTAGTGACCGTGATGTAGGATTCAACCTTCACCCCATAATTGTCAATGGCACAACAGGTCTTGACATGACATAATTTTTTTTTTGTTTATGTACAACAAATGACAAGTAAATAACATTAAACAACATAAAATAAGTTCAAAACAAATCAGTATTTTTAATTATTATTGTATTCGAATACTCTGTCATATATGCAACTAACTTAGCCCTAGTTCTCAAATAGTGTCATTTTAGGATACATTTATGACCTAAAATGTTATTTAGTTTCATAACTTTAACAAAAAATGGATAAAAATATTTTAATTTTTTTGTCTACTAAAAAATGACTTTTTGAGTTGTCTTAGTTTTGATCTAGGTGTGCTATATATAATCTGTTTAAAGTAAAACCAAATTACGTATCATGACACTAAAAATGTCATACATATTTTCCATCGAACATACGTTAACAGAGTTGTTTTGAAAATATTGAAAAATATTGATATGTTATGAATTAATTAATCAATTAATTAATAATAAATTTGTAAAAAAATCGTATCTCAAGTAATATTCAAAAAACAATTCTAAAATCCTAAAATAATATTTATTTTATTTATTTATTTAATATTAATATTATTTAGTTTGTATTAGTTATGTAATTATATATTAATGTAATTATTAGAATAATTTATTTATTTGCATAATCGTATCTAAAATATAAAAAATCGATCAAACATAATTTGTACTCTACCGTGCAAACATCGTATGTGCGTGTGTTTTGCGAATAATTCACTGGAAAGAAAAGAAGAAATGAAATTTTATTGCATTTGGTTTTGACATTTTTTTTGTATTTGCATTGAATTTGGTGTAGGTAAATTTTTTAGAGTAGAATCCATATATCATGTAGGTACTGAATAATTCATAAAGAAGTTCTTTACCTACATACCAAAAACATATTTTAATATTTAAATTTGTGTATGAATTTCTATAATGTATCAAAAACGTAATATTTAGGTTTATGAGTACTGAATGAAATATTTAGTCACCATTGTATTGAGTATAACGTATTTGTTTGATTACTTTTTCTGAGATTACTCTAGTACGAATATTTTTGGGAGGAATACGAGCCAAGTTGTTTACGCATAAAAAATATTTGAACTCTGACACGAGTGAATGTTTTTACAAAGTTTAATATTTAATGACCTCTGTTAGTCATTTATTTTACATTGAAATTAAGAAAACTGGGGTCTGTCACAGACTACCAATAATATAGATATGAACTAACGGAAATTCTTTGTTTCAATATTTTCATTTTGGTGTCACACACGCGATCACTTTGGTACCACTTACGCAATCAAATAGCTCCGCGACTTTTTTTAAATATATGACTCGATTGGAACGAAAATTTAAACGCTGACAATAGAAAATGCATTAATGTAAAAAATACGTTTTGTTTACACAAATATTTAATTTTCGAAGAGTAAATACTTTTACTATTGCATAATGTGTCATAATCCATGGGATTTATTTTTCCACAAATAATTTGTATAGAAACCCCTCGTACCGTAACTAGTGTTCCAAACCCCTGTCCTATATTTACACTTTATTTCATGTCTATTCATTTACTGGTCTTACCAAAAACAAGACAATAGTTAATCCATCATTGGGAAACAGTCAATTGAATTTATCACAGAAATGCTATTAATTATGTTCCTACCTACATTGTTTGAAATAAAAATATAAATCATTGATACACTCTACCATAATACGATTGCCAATAAAAAAATGGCAATGTCATTGATTAAGGAATTTCGAAAGTTAACGGACAAGTTTTAAAACAAAATCAGCAGGACAGCTTAATGAATTCGACGGTCCAGATATTGATTTATATATCACTAAGTCGGTGATTATTCAATAAAGAATTACTGTAAACCAATTTAGTATATTTGGATCAAATGGTAAATTGAAAAAATCTTCATGAGATGTGATCACGATATTTGGGGGTCTTTAATAAAATTAAGGTACATTAGAAATTAATTAAAAGTCTGCTTGTTCGTCTGTTCTCTATAATATCCTATACCTTTTAACAGGTCTTAACCAAATTTTACAAACTTATCCCCTCTCTCCCTAGTCACCCCACAACCATCCCACGATATAAATATGTTTTGTTCTGAAAGCTATCTACTCCAAATTTTGTATTATTACTCTTTATGAACCTTCATAAAACACCTACTTGCTTTCCCCGATACATATATTTATTAAATTGAATGCTATCCGTTCTAAATTTTGCGTAAAACTATCTAAAACTTCGCTCAATACAACGACACCCTCACACAAGTAACTGATAATCACCCCACCCCACTCCCCCAGACATCTTACCGTCCCCTTTCCTGGACCAAATTTTGCATTAATAATTGTTATGTAGGCGCAAAACAACAACACAAAGGACAAAACTATAACAAAATCAGATTCTCGGGCTACGCCGGATACGGACTGCTAGTAATTTACAAATTCGAATGTTTGTTCTACATATATCTTGAACAATGCTGTAGCTACTGCAAACAAACTGCACGAAATAACCTTTCATCTGGGAAAAGGTTTAATGGTACCTACCTTTGTACCTGATCTGAGCGTTGATTTAATGTAATTAATCTTTGGTAAAATAACTGCAAACTCAGTCATACGTTAAACGAGGTAAACTTTTATTAAAGAAGACTTTAGCACTTTCGAGCCTATAAAAAACAAAAGTACTTTTGCGGTGCAAATAAAAATATATTTTATAATCTTTCGCAGGTTTATAATAGGCAGGCAGATAATAAACAAAACAATACGTGGAATTTTTTTGGAAGATATGTTAAGTGTAAAATTCTTAACTTCTTTATAAAAACATGAGTATCGAGATAGATAGGAAAAGACCAGCGTTCAAAATTCAACCTGTCGCCGTAGTACAGGTTTAAACGCGACCCTGGATGCAGCTTAGAACAGACCAAGGTGGAGTAGAATGATTGGGTAGCCGACCTCAGACAAACGGGATAAAAGGCGAGGACAAAGAAAAATAAGAATTTAGGTAAGGTATTTGATTACGCCATGATGTACTTATATTCAGTGGCGTGCAGTAAGCACATGCTTAGGTTATGCTGTTACCGACGATAATAACTAGATATACTAAGTATCAAAAAAATATGTTATAAAAATAATTTTATTATTTAAATTCAGAAAATAATTTCGAATTCATTATTTCAAAAACGACAAGTTCTTTTATTGCTCCGTACCGTACTCTGCTATCAGAAATTTAAAACGTTTCAATAAGATAGTGCTCAAAAACTTATATCAAAATAACTTGCTTAATAAACAACTATACCCGAAACTCGTATAATTGAAAGAAATATATTTCAATATTATTTAATATTGAAATGTTATATATGTAAATCTACTAAAATGCAAACTCGTTCGCTTGATAGATAATTGACGAATGCCTACCTATGAACTGCGAACACCATACGAAATACGAAATGACGTTGGAGTACACCATGAAAACTAATTGTTTAATCTGTAAAATTCGAAAAAGGTGCCATGGCACCCAGCTAGCACGCATAGTAAGTTAGGTCTGCTTGAAAACTACAAAAAATTAGCAAACGTGAAAATGCCCCTAACATTCACGCAGATTCAGTAGGAAAGTATTAGTTCAATAAGATTGTCATGCAGATTGTACAAACAAATTGGATGCACGCGAACAAACAAATTGCCTCACAAAAAAATCTATCCATTGTGTATACTAATCCGTGTAATAGCGGCTAGAATTTTATGGGGTCTTTTCAAAGGATAAGAATTGTTTAATTTAAATTTATTTCTCATCTTTAGTAATGCGCAGTTTTTTGATTATATGCAGTGCACGCCACTGCATATAATATACTGCTTGTTAAGTCGTAAAATGTGAATATATGACTAAGCGCGACAGTGTGTAGGTTTTGTCTACGTGTATATGTTTATGTTACTTACAAACATGTGTGTACTTATATGTTTATAAGAGAAAGCGTGCGAAATGAACGTAATGATGTGAAAAATCAAATAATTTTAACAAAAATTTTACTTTTGAGACTTTAAAATAGTGTTATGTAAATTTCATCATTTTTATTTTTTTACCTTTTTTTAAAACCGTACAATTACCGCAATTTATTGTAAAAATTAATTGAAGCATTGGTTTCAAATTTTTTTAATATGCAAAAGTTAATATGTCTGGATCGAGGAATCGGATTAAGTATGTCTGGAACGGGGAATCGAAATATTACAATGTATTGAGAAGAGAACGTTGTACAAAAATGTAAAATAATACATAACACGTATTTTTATATAACAAGAAATATTTATTATTTTAAATTGCTATCAAAATTATATATCATTATTTAAGCTAAAATAAATCAGTAGTAAATTAATATCTGTAATGGACCTTTTAGAAGTGATATCTTTGTATTACAATTACATTTAATAATGAATATATTTTAAAGAGAATACATTGTTATTTGTGAAGTTGTAATATTTTCAGAACATAGTTCTATCATTCTGTTCATCAATTAGAAAGATAAACTCAATTTATCGAAAAAATATTTTAGCTGCCACCGAGGTTTGAACGAGGATCTCTAGAAAAATGAAAAATTGTAAGGGGAAACGAAATTGTACTTTTATTAGCGCAAACTTCGAAGATAGAAACATACTACAATACAGAAGTCAGTGAGTCACTAGCATGATCATAAATTCTAGAACGTTTAGAACGTTAAGAAATATAGAATACTATTGCATTTTAAAATACTTTGTGAAACTTAAGTTGTATTCCTATGGTGTATTGAATTAGAAGCTTAGTGATATAAAAATATTATAATTTTGAACAACTTCGAATTTCTTTTAATTCTTGTATTTTGAAAAGTAGTTTGAAGACGATTTTTGATCACCCACTCCATCTCACAATAATTGTGTATTTTATTACAAAATAGAGTATTACCTATTTCTCTACAACAAATAAGACAATTTGTGGTCCAAAGTATTACTTAGCGTATGAGAATTTACACATATGTACTTGTTAATGTGTTTACAGCACAATAACTTGTTACTTGCGTTATTACCTTGGTAATGTTACATTTTAAATAATTATATTGTCGATAATTGAAATTATACATGTAATACAAAACGCATAATGTAATGCGCTTGCCTCTAAAGACATGAAACTGTGTGAACGGAAATACGAATGAGTTGGTTATAACTTTTCACAGGTAAACATACCATTAGTATTATAATTACAATCAATTAATGAAAATCATTTCGTCAGGCTTATGCTTTAAACCAGTCAAGGACGAAAAGCCTTTCCCCCGAGGCGACATGAGACCCAAATATCATTATTTTTGTGTCATTTATTATATATTTTCAATGCATTAAACCCTATCTAAAGAGCACTAATAAAAAAAAACACTTCCTTTGGTAAAATAGCGCAAGATTAATTCAATTACTATCAATCGATCGTTAGTTAACTTGCTGCGAGACTATTTCTTGGGTGCGGTTGTTAATGCAGCCGTACTTAAGAAGAAATTATTTCGATAAGAGCTGTTACTAATGTCCGACACATTTTATATTATTTTCTTTTATTTTGGAGAAAGTTTAGACTCCGTAATAATTATTACCTTATATTTTTTATCATTGGTTAAATAACACTTGAATAATAAACTTGCTTTTAAAAATGCCTTTGTGCAACAATATTGAATAATAAATATATGTAGCGCCTACTTTCAAAACCCCCTAACACGGATTTCAGATAATTTGAGTTAAATATCCAGTTCTGTAGATTTTTTTGTCAGTTACATGCAAAACATATTATTTCTCGCAAAAGTCACTTAAATCCGTTGATATTGCATGTTCAAAATCAGTTTTAAAATACCCCAATGCAGACAGGGTATAAATTGATATTCCCCCTAACATTAAATCAACCAATCATAACGCTTGTTGACGATCACGTGATCTAATATCCATTTTGGCCGCCAGAACGATATATAGAGAAAAAAATACATACACTCTTTGTATAAATATTTAAATATATGTCCAGACTTGACAAAATATGATCTGGTGCATTCTATATTTTTATATAGTGTGGAATCATGGATCCTGGAGGCAAGGAAGAGAAGACGAATCGATGCTGGAGATACATGTTACGCATACTATGGATAAAGACGCACAAATGTCTCCATTCTGCAAGAACTGATCATCAAGGACAGACTATCAACCATTTGCCTGAGACGAATCCTTTCATTTTTTGGTCATCTTACGAGTAGGGAAAATAGCTTGGAATAGCTTATTGTAGTGGGCTACATTGAAGGACGAAGAGTAAGAAACAGATCCCCCACTCGTTGGACTAACAAAGTGAAAAGGCAATAGGCACTTCTCTGGTGATCTATAGGATGTCGAGAAAAGTGGAGGAGCATAGGTCAAGAGGGCGAGCGTTCATGCAGATCACGAACCTCAGTCATGAGTGGATACTATACTTACTCTTTGAATGGAATAGTGAGATCTTGTCAACCGAGGCAAGACTAGCGATATACAATCCTGGTACTGACACTAATGTACGGAGCTATCAGAAGAGGAACGGATGTAGACTGAATGCAGTGGAAATGAGCTCTCTTAGATAAATCCATTTAGGATATAGTAAAGAATGAAAAAATTAGGAAAGAATGTAAAGCTGATCTTAGCGTAGCGAATAGGATTTTACAAATATCACATAGGTGGTTTGGTTTTATGGAACCGATGAATGAGAAGATAATAGTAAGAATGATGTGACGCAAGTGTTGATGACACCAGAAATATAGAATGTCCGCGAAAGACATGGCATGACCAGTTAAACTAGAGACTGGAAAACGGTCGCATTAGAAGTCTCGACGAGCTTACATGAGAATTGTGTATCAAGACAGAAGAGTGTGACGTTCTATCCTCTCTGGCCACCCTCGGGAGTGACAACATGGTGGTAGTTAAATAGTTTCTTTCGTTTTGGTATAACTTTTTTTTATATTATATAAACGTTATATATAATTCAGTAGTTAATAAAAAATTGTTATGATTTTTTTTCCTTTCATTATTTTTATAAGTACTTATAATAAATATTGAAACATTCTCAAGTGGCTGAAAGTGGTTTGTTTCTTCCGGTCACTATACAACCTTTACGCTTTATAATGCTATGCATACGAGACAAAAATATCACATTCATTTAAATATTATATTGCAATTATTTAAAATAAATGCAATACTCCTAATAGCGTAATCTTTAATCTTAAAATAACAAATTACAGACAACTATAAACACATTAATCACATTTTGCATTATTTAATATATTTGAGACCAAGACCTCAACACAAGAATAGCCATTAAAATACCATTAATAATGTGTTAATAGTTTTATACAAGATTCATATCATGAATTAGATAGATTTAAAAAAAATTTTTTGTTAATATTAAATTCGGAAACGTTTTTTTTATTATTGAAAACCTGTAAATCAAAGGTTTATTGTTTGTCTTTTGGATTTACGTTTTAATATTTTTGTAAAAAAATATGACGACATCTACCGGCAATTATTATTATAGTAATGGACGACACCTTTTGCTCTCTGTAATATTAACATCAGATATAAAGTGATCGAAGAGAAAACTCGAAAACGAAGAGGCCCTATCTCTCAGTCAATGTGCTCTTGACTGAACACCGTTCAACTTTGGTCAGCTTCTACAACGCGACTTGTTAACCTTCGCTTTTCGCAATCCTCGGCCTTGTTTAGTGTGTCAGGTGGCGAGGCTCAGATTTGTGTATCATGTTAAAGATTAACCTCTGTCCCTCCGTTTTTATACATTTTCAGTTATCACAATTTCCGTGTCTTCCAGCAACAGTCGCACAAAATGAAATAATTATCTGCGTGCGTATTGTGGAGAAGAACCTTTCTCCCTGAAGAATAGAGAGATTCATTCGTTTCCCAGTCCATGATATACACAGCCATCACCACATCTCTAATGAGTCGAGCATGCTTCTTAATTTCCTTCTTCATTCTTCAGATCCATATTTCGACTCAAAACAGAGCAATAGGGAAAAAAAAAGAGCTTTAACCAATTAAACTTTTACGTTTCTTGAAATGAAGCGTTTTTCCAAAATTTGATCAGTTTCAATTTTCCTTCGGACCTCGACTTCACACCTTTATTTCTTGATACAAAACATTTCAGGTAGATAAAAATTGTGATTTTTCAGTAGTTATTAATGGCTATTCTTGGTAGTTCTCAGCTTTTTAATCAGTATTGTTAATACGAAGCGCATAAATGATTCAGTTAAAACATGAAATTCGCTAACAAATGACATTACATATTGAATCAATACTCAATAAATTACTCAAGATGTTTTAAATTAGTTTTTTTTTTCAAAAATAAATTTACTATACAAATAATCCATATATTTAATACCAGTTCTTAACCAAAGCATTTTATAAATATATTTTAAATACTCTTCAAACCTTAAATGAAAATTATATTAATAAATTTTTCAAATATTAGCTTACTCAATAATAATCACACGATTAGTTTCAATTACTGTTATACCTGTAATATGATATGTTTAATCTGCCGCTGTCAAACTGCCAAATATCTGTATATTTAATATTACAACACCTAGCATTTTATCCGTCTTAAGACGCGATGGTGAGGAAAGTTATATATATATATATATAACTTGTCTTTGTCTTGTCTTTTGCCATATATATAATAATATAATAAATACCCTGAAATATGTGTCTGTATACTACTGGGGGTATTTTGCGATATGTATATATATATATATATATGGCAAAAGATGAAGAAGAAAAATTAATATACAACGGAATTTTATGTTTAAACAGAAAGGGCGCTTAATCTCATCTTGAAAAGAATTAAAACAAGTGTTACAGAAGAAGATGCCGCAGAATACCCAAAAATTGGTTCATCTCACAGAAAAACGCATAAAAATAAGTATGACAAATACTTTTCAAACAAACAAAAACAGGTGTTAGGAAAATATTACAGAATATTATATATATATATATCGCGAAATATCCCCAGTAGTATACAGACACATATTTCAGGGTATTTATTATATTAATTTGTTTTAATAAAATAATATAAGAGCTTATTTTCTGACGTCACAAAACAACTTTATAAATGTTTTCAATATAGATCAACCTCAATGTCTGTTTTGTGCAGAAAAAAATATACGCAATATGCGCGGGCCACCAGCCAATCATCACTAACAGCCCAATACCGACGACCTCCGTTGGAGGTAATGGGTGCCCTCATATCTCTCACTCATCAAGACCGGAGTCATTTTCTCTGATGCAATCTTGGTATTTTCATCACCTGACTGTTTTATAATAATTCTTCATGACTGCTTTTCTAGTGCAATAATAATGCTATGGCCTTCATTTATTAATCTTTTTTATATTGTGTAGTGCTATAAAATTAATACCATCAACAAACGTGTACGTTCTTGTACAAAATTATTGATTTAAAATATGTATTCTGTGTAGAGTAATTACCTAGAATCACCTAATTTAGTGAAAGCTCAAATTCTACAGAATCCATTATAAATTGCTTAGTGATTTTTTTGATACACACTAATAATCTATTTAATTAAAAATGCTTATACGTAATGCGTGTCAAATCAATATTTTACTAATTTCAAAGGAAGCTAAACTAAACTAATGGAAAGCTAATAAATTAAATTGAAAACATCTTAATTATTATTTTTCATTGTTCAAAAAAAAAAAAATACGTGTAGGGGAAGTACGTACAAAATAACATAATCAGTCACAAATCTTTATTTAAGACATATTTTAAACAAAATTAGCAGTCTTCCTATTCAGTAGTTCGTTATCTATCAAAATTAATGGGATCTAATGATTTAAAACTACTAAAAAAAGTTTTAATGTACTTTTAATACGATGAGGGAATAATCCATGTTGACCAACCATATGGACAAAATGACACACTCATTATACGGATAAAGTGAAATATTAAAAAAAAAAAATTATTAGTACAAAGTTCACAAATAAATGACTTGGTTTTCCTAAGAACGTCTGCGCGTAATGAATGAACCAATTAACCACAGCTCAGCCATTTTAACCAAGTTTTTCTTAGTTTTGGTTTAGAATATAGATCAGTACACTTACACATACGCTTGTTTGTCAGCTAGTACCACAGTAGAATCCTCATCACTACTGAAACTGAGGTTCAAAACTTTTGTCACTTTCAAGTCTTTATGTCCGTCAGAACGATACGTCATTATGTCCGTTAGAATGGTATGTTATTATGTTCGTAAATACATATCCTAACATCATAGAACTTTTGAAATAACTATTAAGATTGTGGTCCTGGTACCGACACTGATGTATGGAAGTGAGGCCTGGACCTGGCAGAAGAGGAACGAAAGTAGACTGAATGCAGTAGAAATGAGATTAATATGGCAAATCCATTCATGACAGAGTAAAGAATGAAGAAATATGAAAAGAATGTAAAGCTGATCTTAGTATAGTGAGGAAGATTAAGAAAGGATCACTTAGGTTGTTTGGTCATATAGAACGGATGAATGAGGAGAGAATAGTAATAATGGTAAGAATGACAAATGTTAATGGCACCAGACATAAAGGACGTTCGCGAAAAACGTGACTAGGTAAACCAGATACTGGAAGATGGTCTTGTTAGAAGCCACAATAATCGGCGAGCTTGTATAAAAAGATGTATGAATGTGGATGATGCGAGAATTGTTTGTCAGGTCAGAAGAATATGGCGCTCTATCCTCTCTGCCTACCCCAGTGGAGAAAAGGCGTGATAGTATGCGAGTAAGGTTTCGAAAATAAAGACCCTATGTCATTTTGTCCATACGTGTCATTTTATACGTACTTACCCCTAATTATCAGCATAAATTATTTATCCTTAAAAAAATTAACATTATGATGAACCTTTTTCCAAAAATGTAACAATTTTATATGTATTATTTGCAGTACAAGATTTACTTCACCCCAGGTAGATAAACTCTTAGTCATCGAATATCCAGTTCTTGGGTTATGATCTCTGCTTTTTAATACTATCGAATGTATAGAAAATACAGTGAAAATTCATTTTTGCATGTTTTTATTTGAGAGATAAATTTTCGAAGAAATCACTCTATAAGTTAAAAATATGTATTTATTTCAAAAAATATATTTTCATATTTTAAATACATCTATTTTTAGTACTGTTTAAATTTATTTACGAATAAATTTACATTTAACATTTGTTTAACTTTAACTTAAAATATTTAATTAATGCATTACACTACTGTTTTAGTCTTTTTAGGAATTAATATACATTTAAAAATACTACACTGTGTATATTTTCAAAATTTACTGCAGAAATATTGTGATTAATCTTCTTTTTTTTTAATTATATAACAAATTTATTTAACTTTGTTTTTAACCATTTAAATTGCTACAAATATTAAAAATAAATTTGTATTAATGATGTGAGTTTTGAAACCAATGCAATAATTGTATGTTTATGTATAGTTTTTGATCAACACCCACCGGTTAGTTTTTCAACGAAAACTCACTTGGTTAAATACAAAGTTATTGTATAATTTTATTTCAACTAACAAAAAATAATCCATAACGAAAATACATAACGAAGAACATAATAAATAAACACAAAATACATAAAGAAAAAATACATAACGAAGAACATTTTTCAACAATTTAATCAAAATTATTCACATTATAGGAAACGAAAGTTATGAAAAAAATTCAAATTAAAAATATAATAGCCCCCTCGTCGTCTTATGGTAATTAGTCTCAACAACAAAGGTAAGTTCTTATGAAATAAGGTGCACTAGAAATATTTGGCAATGTTTCGCCGATCTCAGCTTCTCTCAACCGGCGATGATGATGATGATGATTATGAGATTGAAAGAAATGAAACACAAAAGATGTTCAACGTAGGCACACTACGACGGCAAAATCGAGAATGGCTGCCGCATGCAGAATACTCTGTTTTTATTCAAATTCATAACAATACATATAGTCATATTTGCAAGTACCTACACAGCGACAGGCCGCCGCTACATGTTTTACTAAGATGTCTTTGTTTTCCTGATATCTATCCCACGGGTTTTTTGGTACCACGCCAATCATTACACCTTTAAATTATTAACACGTGTCTTATCGTACCAATTGATTGGCACCTCCTCGGCGAGTAATTCTGTGCGATACAACGATATTTTATTTATCACTCAGTTGGTGATACTGAATATTGTCTGATTCGTTATTTTGCAAGGTTTGTTCGTTTCGTAAAACCACACCGTAGGTTGGCGTATTTCACTTAAAAAACGGATTCTTAAAACACTCCAGTCATATGATATCAATCTTTCAAGATAGCGTCAACGCTTTAAGTGTGAAAATACCATACATCAAAATACAGGTGGTTCCGTTGAATGCTTGCTACGTATTCATTTCTAGCTGAAATATTGCAGACCGTTGTATACAGGTGCACTGAACCATTTTTCCATATATATATATATATAGAGCATACTGCATACATATATATATATGCAGTATGCTCTCATAAAGTAAATATCTGTATATATTATTATTACTATACATATTTTCTCTATACTACGTTAGAAATAAATATAATTAATTAGATTCCTCTTTAAAGAAGGACTCCCTCAATTATTTCTGTAAGGATCCAATTTACACAAGATATACTACTATAGTGAATGAGTTTCTCCGAATTCCTTGTGAATACTCTAGTCCTCTGTATTCTGCACCCAAACATATTCAGAATTCAATCCACTGCATAATATAGGCTTTTCCCAATTACTTCTGTAAAATCTAGTTCTTTGATTTCTGCGTGCAATTTACTGAATTACTTCACTGCATGAGTCTTTCCAGTACCTCCTGTTAAGTCAGACTCTTTGGTTTAAACATCAATTGAACAGAATTTAGTGTACAAGCCTTTACAAATTTCTTCTGTACGGGCCGATCGACTAATGAGTTAGTGCAGCATGTAATGTATGTTAAAGTTTTTTTTTAAATCCAGATTTCTAAGCTTTTTGAATTATTTCAAAATGTGCGTTCGGAGATATTGGCATTTAAAGTTGGTCTTGTTGAAAAATGCTCGGATTGTCATATTCACCATGTGACATCACATTTCTCGTACGTACCGGCCAATACTAACAATATTAGTACTAAAGTGTCGAGTACCGACTTGTCGACTCAGAAAATGTGACGTCACATGATAAAACGGTATAAACCGATCGTTTTTAAAATACGCAAATTTAAACATCTGTAACTCTGCCATATTTTAAGATATCGAAAAAATTCTTTCAGTCTTGTAAATAAAATTTTTTGAAGAATTTTTTTTAAAAAAGTAAAAAAAATGACTCCACTACCTCATTTCTGTTTTCGATTTTGCCAGTTTTTTTTTTTGATATCATCTTTCCATCAATGGACTCTCAACATTTCTGTTGTTAGTTTGAAGCATTCATTTCAGAATTTTACACCCCCCAATCGGTTTATTTATTACAGTGTAAATTCTCTTATTTTCATGAGAGACTATATAGTCATTAAAAATAGATTTTTAAGAGTCATAGTAAGGCAATGTGATACAAATTTAAATTTTTGAAATGGAAATTGTTACCAAAGTTAAATATCTAGGACACATTCTGATGAATATTATTAGCCACAATGCAGAAGATTTCTGAAATTCATAATGGGCAGAAAATAACTATTTGTGAAAGAGCTAATGCATACTAAAATAATTGGTCTCTCAATAAGATTTGCAAGTGAATGGGGGTTTCAAAAATAGTAAATACCTATATTATAATGTGATATATTACGCGAAAGCATTTCTGTTTTTTAAATATTAAACGTTAATATTTTTGTAAACTGATAAAGACACACCAGTTAAATAATAATTTTGTTGTGCATCCCTGCATGACGTAACCTTAAGTGTACTCAACGTTACATTTACTGAAAAATACAGCTTATTATTATTATTACATAAAAAACTGATTGACCTCAAAGATGTAGCCTCCATCAAGTGAGTATTTTCAGTTTCTTAACATTAATCTGCCACAATCGGTGTAAAGTTACATATTTAGGCCAATATGGAGAATATAATCCTTTCTCGGATATTTGCGATAAATATTTTTTCTTTTATATCTGGTCGCAAGTATCTGAAAAGTTAT
Source organism: Eubasilissa splendida (assembly GCA_031772225.1). Taxonomy (NCBI): domain Eukaryota; kingdom Metazoa; phylum Arthropoda; class Insecta; order Trichoptera; family Phryganeidae; genus Eubasilissa; species Eubasilissa splendida. Next base: position 22,875,003 of record CM062850.1, on the reverse strand, counting down.
TTTAAAGTTGTGAATTATGCCATAAATTTTGATATAATATATGAAACGCCATATCTATGGATGTAACAAATTCACTCAAATTATAGACAATTCAGAAACATTATGAACACATACTAAATTCTCCGATTTTTTGTTTGTTGAGAAAGCACGTTTTCTGTTTGAATTTATTTTTTATGCTATTTTAATTAGTTAGTTCGGTTTTGTTTTATTATGTTAGTTGGCTTAATTTTATAATCCGATAATGGTACATGATTTTTAGATTTATCTTTAATTGTATTAGGTATAGTATTATCATTATTATATTTATCAAGGCATCAAAATTTTTAACAGTCTCCCCATCACAATTAGAAAAATTACAGACTACTATAAATTTGTATCTGAAGTCAAAAGATATGTACACAGATTAACTGAAACATAAATTATATACTTCTTCTCTATACACGAGTTTTACTCTCATAGAGAAGAAATAAATGTTACAAGAAATATATATATATATATATATATATCATAATGATTATTTTAAAAATGTATATATTCTAATATTAAAAGAAAAATTAATAATAAAAAAATATTATGATTTTTTCGCGGAACTCTGAAGTGAAATATTTTTTTAATATTTTAGACTTAAGGGTCATTATTGCTTATTTTGAAGTAGGATACTGTAGCTTACTTAAAACTAAGCCTTTTTAAAAAATCTCAATAGTTGACCATAGATAAAGTGTTTCAAATATCATAACGTAAAACTTTGAAACTTTGACGTGTAATAACTTTTTAAACACTCGCGGCATTTTTTTTCCTTTTTGAAATCAGGCACTCAACTATACAGAAAAAAATATTTTTTGTAAAAATTCGAGAAATTACCATATTCTCGATATATGCTCACTTTTATGTTACGATGATTTCAGTCTCGCTGGATGATTTTTCACCATCACTGCCTTCGACAAAGGAATGTGGCGTGCTTAGTATAAAAATCCTTTCAATCTCGGAATGCCCGGTTGAATAGCCTCTGCAACTTCAAAGAAATTCAACATTACCGGAAAACCATCATTTATTCAACAACGAGTATTTTAAAAAACAACAAAAAAATTGGGTGAATCGGATAGCACCGAAGCATGAATTTTATTTTTTTCTACTCACTAGTCCAGATTTTCAAACGGTTCATTGAACGACGGGACTTACCAGAGATTTTCAAGAAAACAAAAAAAAATTAATGCTTCAGTAGGCATACGCTGGTTAAGAGAACAATAGTTACACACTTTTAAATATATCACATAAACATACTGCGCAAATAAGTTTATATTCCCTGAATAGTTACATACTATTATAAAATAAAAACTAAACCACAACCTTATTGATAAATTCCATGTCATAACAATAGCACAAACCTGCAATTTGACTATTATTAAATTACATTGTCAAAAATAAGTATTGCGTTATTGATTTAAATACAGTAGGTATAGTATAAACCTGTTCTATCGATAAAAAGAACTACTGTGTACTAGTTTTATTTTTACACACTTGTAGTAATATGTTTAAACACGTATAAATTTTATATTATATTAATATGTGTTTTGTTTCTTATAAAATGTGATTAATTCAGCACAAGTTCATAAAATTAAATTAAATAATTCAATTTCTTGAGATAGTAATATATTTTTTGCTCATTATTTTAAAATATTTAATATCACATTACTGAGATAGATATCTAAAAAATTGAGTATTGACTCAATTGAATTATTTATTAAATTTATGTATACTTTATTAAGCCGCCCATATACGCAACTGTATAGCTGACAGGTAAACATGATACGTTAAATTAGGGATACTCGCCAGTTTTGTCACGTACACGCCCCGGTTTGCCTGTATAAACGACCTGAACAGGTATACCTATCATGTATACTGTTGCGTGTATGGCCGGCTTTATACGTCAACTTCTAGACTTACTTTATAATTCATTTTTATTATATTACATTCTTATTATTTTATTATTTCTTAATTTTTCTTTGTCCCATAATATATATATATATATATATTTTAAAAACTTGTTTAAAGTAAAATAAATAATTTGAATTATTGTGTAAATATGTAAATATAATAATATTTATTTATTTTTTACATTTCGACACTTATTTGTTTGTTTATCAACTAAAACAAAATAAAATATATTTTGTCTTCCGTATTTTTCAAAAGACAAATTGTTGTAAAAGACTTGCACTATACTATGATCCAGGTATGTAGCTGGCGTTAAATACGTTTCCTTAGTTTTCAAAATACATTTCTTCGTGTTATTCTGCCGGGGGAATATTTTGTATAGCAAATATTTCGATCAATCTAATGCAACTAAAATGTGTTCCAAAATGACGAAGGAAAAACACGACTAAAGGCGAAATAACCCAAAAAAATGCTCTATATTTCCGGTCCACTCATTTCTGTCTTCATCACGGAGAATATGAGGATTTTGGAGCAGATTACGGAAAAAATGTATTGAGCCACCATAGGATTTTCTTTTGTTTGATTTTTATAAGATTTTCTATTATGTTCTTTGTTATTTTAGTAGTATTTTATTTTAATATATTTTTTATCGAAAGGTTATAGTTTTTTTTATCACTAATTTTTTTAAATTCTTTAATTTGGTAGAATTTTTTATTTAATTTTAATTTTTTAATTAATTTATTTGTTATAATATGAAGAATACACCGTCGCAACCCCTACATGCTATCTGGTATAAATTATTATTAGGTATTTTATACCCGGATTCTAAAACCCTTAAAATATAAACAAATCAGTATCCGGAAATGGATTTTTTTTTAAAATCATTAATCAACATTAACATATTCAATAAAATACTGTTCTATAAACCTTTGTTTTTTTATCATTGGCTGAATCATTAAATAAATCCTTTATCGAATTAGATTATGTATGTATGTCTTTTGCATGCATGTTTGAGTGGCTTTATAATATTAAAATTAAAATATTTAGCCTATCTATCTATATACTTATTACATGTATTAATTAGAAAGATATACATATAAAATCAATTTTATCGAAAAATATTATTGTTGTAATGCAGGTAGATAGATATTGACGATTTACAATAAAATTGTGTTGCAATTTTTAAGAACGTATTGGTACAGGAACTTGCCATATAAAAATAAATAAGCCTATCTCAATGTACGTATGTAGATTCTACACAGATGCTATGTAGAACTTGTATCTGGACATTCATTACTTTTTAATTTTGACTATACTTAAATATTTTTTCTCAGTACCAAACATACGACCCAATCAAGCAGAACAACTTTTTATGAAAATTTTTTCGCCACGAAAATAAAACAATATGTATCCATATTTCATTACCTTGAACCCCGCTTCGCGTAATCATTGAATTAAACATGTTTTGTCTAGCCATCCATGAGAATAATTCGCTTGATTTTTTACAAGTGATATTCTGGCTGGTCCAATTTTATTTACAGATCAAATTATGATATAATATCTAAAAACCGATTTGACATAAATAAAGATTTTAAAACGGTGTGCGGAAGTATGATATCATAAGTGTGCGTGCCAAAACATTATTACTCCACCGACAATAGCTGATATCAAAATCACTGGTTATTTTTCTGAATCATTGTGATGTTAGATTTAGTTATGATACCTAGCGAAGAAGTTATAACGCAGAGCTCTAGGCGCTATACGATGACGTCAGCGTGGTTCAATCAATCAAATTTAGTAGCTATGAACCATCGAATAATGTTTTTTATTAGCAATTCAGAAGGGCCATCGAAACTGAGCTAAGAGGATGATATCGTAGCGGGGTAACTATTATGAGACATGGCTAGTAGTCATGTTGGACAGAAATCAGTGGAGAGGAATTATGCTCGCAACCGTGACCCACCCTAGGTTGTTGGACTTATCATGATACCGATGATGGCTTCTTTGAATCTAGGTATCTTTGACCACTGGACCTTTTACTTCCGTATCCAAGATTCATGCAGCGTGTGCCTATTATAAAAATTAAATCAGTGTCTCCTACATTTATCATTTAAAAATAAATAATCATTATTCAACGCTCACATAATAGATCTGATCGTTTGTCGTGATTGCTTAAAGAATCGACAGGCGGGGCTCCTGGTATTTGTACTGCATATTTATTTAGATACGTACTGCACGTAAATTTTTAAATTACATTTCATTACTCGGCAATTATTTATTTTTTACATGAACCAGCCCCATTAAGGCGGGGTCCATGTTAACCGCCCGCGGAGCGGGTGTTGTGTACGAGATTGTAATGGGGGCTTGCATGAGGAATCAGAATCATAAAAATATTAGATCTGTACGAAGACAGACGAACAGTTCTATATCCGAATGCGCGTTCGTCGAATTTAGCGATGGTGAATCTATGACAAGCGTTTTACGAAATTATACGCCGTACTATGGACATAATCAAGTATATAAATAAATAAATTCCACAATTAGAAATGAAGTTAGATATTTTCAAATAATTTCACTACATTGAAGTGAGAAGCGAAATCATATTATTGCTAAAAATAATTTTTAAATAATGGACTTGTACAATCTCCGGGTCCCGTGGAAAGGATACGATAATTCCGGTTATAAATCGGAATTACCGCTAGATGGGGAATAAAATTGAGAGATGGGTATAGGAAGGTTATTGGAAGAATTCTATTGCAGGACCAACGGTCTAAGTTTATCAGGATAAAAAGAATGCTCACCTTACCTCAAATACCACGTCTCCAACTCCCTGAAGTCACCGCCAAGATCACAAACAGCAATGCACGAGGATGTGCAATAATTTCCGCTCCTAATGAAGACATAGACTTCACCCAAGGCACACAATCCACAAAACAATATAATAAATTCAATCGGTAAACGATACTCGATACAGTGCACCGAAGCGAAGATGAATGTTCCAAAACCACTCCGATGAAATTTGCCATGGATAAGGCCGACAAATAGACGTAATAAACGTCTTCAAAGTTACGCCGTGACCTCACGATAGCGTTCGGAGCCAAACTCACACTGAGGGGTCGCACGTTAGGAAGGGATCGAAAGAAGCGAGAATATGTTCGTGAACTTGTAACTAATAATAATAACTAAGTAATATTAAAACGCGCTGAAGTGTGTTTACGAGTATGCGAAAACGAAACAGGATTCCATACGCAATATAATATGTAATTGAATTTACGTCTAATATTACTATTTTCGTCTGTAAATTTGTTAGAATTTCTTTACCAAATACTAATTTATATACGATGTAATAATTATGTTATATATTAATATATAAATCGTCTCGATAATAATATATGCTACATTCTTCATTATTATCGTAGTTTTAGTGAGAACAGTCGTGATCATGAAACTACAGATGCCTGTATATTAGAAATGACGGCATAGATGATGTGTCGCCACCTATTCCGGTCCGTGGCATTTCTTTTTGTAGTCCAAGAGCGAACTCTGCATCAATGTTCTAATCAAATCAATTCAGCGACTTTGCACGAGATCTAGGTTCTTCCACACCACGTTGGGCCACTAATTTTTACAAAGTTTCCTTAAACTCAAGGATTTTCAGTGGTTGAGTTTGTTATATGCAATATATGTAGGATTAAAAAGTCTAAAAAAAGGGCCGCAAACCATAAACAAACAAATTGTCAAACGACTACAAAGGTACATTGTGAATATTATGTTCCAGGTTGATGTTCTTTTTAATTAACTAAAATATGAAACATAAATTTTTATTTTTATTTTTAATTATCAATTATTTAACTTATTACAATTATGCATAAAATATAATATTGGCCAAGTAACCGCTTTTCGTAGCGGCACAAATGCGTGTTCTTTTAACCACATTTTTCATAACATTCTCTCACACTTCGCGTGTTATTTCAGCAATTTCTAATATTGTCCTGTAGCATCGGATTTATTATAGGCTTATTGGCGTAGACCTTTTTTTTCAAATTCTCTTATAGAAAATAGTTGGGAGCCATCAAATCAGTTGGACAAGGAGACCAGTCGATATCACCACTTTTTGACGTTATACGGCCGGAAAAAATTTCTCTCAAAATTTCAAGCGTAGCTCGAGCTGTATATTAGGTAGCATCATCCTATTAAAACCGCATGGTTGCAGGCCCAATCGACCTAATTTGGCCAGCAGAAAGTTTTCCAACATGCAACGATAGCGATGCCATTATTATTTCAATAAAATGTTTTAATAACTTTAACACGTTATTGGGACGTTATATGCTCCATAATAAATTGTAATCAACTATTTTCTACGACTGCTAAAAGTGAACTGACAAATGTTTACCAAACATAATATTCAACCTGTATAATTGAATCGTTTAAATTCACATAATATATTTATTATTTCTGATATATTTTAAGATAACCTTATGTTAAATATTATTTATTCTTTCAGAATATGTTTCGTGTAACTAGGGATGATTATTTTAAAAATTGGATTTGATACACTTCTAGGAAGGGGTTAACCATCGTTGGTCTAGTACATGAAGTAAGATGTATAAATTTTCAGAATATTTTCCGCATATCGCTCTAAAGATTTCAATTTGAATGTTCAATAATGAATCGTTACCATGAGAAATCATTCTCTTTCATAGCAAATGCCGCAAAATCGATAACTAAGTGGGCGGAAAGTTTTTGATTTATATTTCAGCAAATGAGTAATTTAAAAATAATATCTACCCATGTACATATATACACGCAGATTTTGGAAGAATACTTTATCTTAGATTCGATCGATTCTCAGTATTACAGCTTGTTAGACATCTATAATTTTATCTCGATCTTTATTAGATACGTGGCTATTATAAAAGGTTACTGGATTGACATTAAGAACAAACATGCTTGGGTTCTAAAGGATAGGAAGCATTGAAAAGATCGATCCTGACCCGCGTAGACTATCATGAGATATCATCTATTTCCTGTTTTTTTTCTTACAAGCTGTAAATTTCTGCTCACAAGATACTCAATCAAAAGCCGCCTTGGAATGTACTGTCATTCAAATAATAACCATAATCATATAAGATTTATTCCAGCTAGATTGGGTGGTATGTGCAAGCCCAATCCGACATATTATCATAGATTTAGAGTTAATTAATCTAAAAATTATTATTAAGGAGAACACATTCTTATTGTGAAGTTGTAATTATTCAGATCTTAGGTCTGTGATGTTTTAAATACTAATTTAATGTATTAATTATAAATATATACATATAAAACCAATTTTTGTCGAAAAATATTGTTTTTGCGCTACCGGAATACAAACTTGGATCTCTATTTACTTTACTCAAAGGTATTTGAGATTCCGTAAAAACAATGTAGATGGCTTTCAAATAATGGAACGACAAATATATTAATTTGAAAAAGTGTAACATATGGGTTCCAAAATTAGTCATGAAAAATACTGGCGCTATAACACAATTGGTAGTGTACTTCCCCGGATTGTAAAAAGATATCCAGGTTCGAATCCCGCTAGCGCAAAAACAATATTTTTCGACAAAATTTATTTTATATGTATATATTCATAATTAATACATTAAATTAGTATTTAAAAATTATTATGTTATTTACTTTTTAATGCGTTTCTATCATAGTTGTAAGATAAACTTGTGAGATTTTTTTTAACTTAACAAATATATTTAAGACCCGTGTCCATGGTAATCACTTTATGAAACTTTGATCTATGAGAAAGGTACGTATATATTGGATGTTTCATTCTAATCCGTACGCAAAACATATATTCATTACATATATTCAAAAATTACTTCACGCTGAAATCTCACCTGTGGAGACAGGCTATTACATCATTCGAGTCGGATGGAATCATGAAAAAAAAAATATTTACACCCATCGGATATTGAGCCCTTAAACATTACGATTATACAGGGTGTATAAGACCTATTCTACAATATTTTATTGGTGAATACCTGATTAAATTATGAGTCAAAAATGTTCAAGGTATATGTGCCTAATCTTAACTATGTCAGAGATATAAGCATTTCAAAAAACCCATAATTACGCCGTTATTACGATTAATTGAAATATTTTTTGATTCCATATAATATATTGAAGACAAAAATTACAGGTCTTCGAATTTTGAGTGACTAGACTTGTTAAATTATTTAGGGCCTAATTCAAAAATATATATTAATAATGGATAATTTCGCAAATATTTATTTCAAACTACGTAAATGTCATAAAAGCTTTACAAAAAATTTCAAACAATAATATTTTACGTAACATTGCAGAATTTGCACATATTCCTTAAACATTTTCGACTAATTTAGTAAGGGTTACCTATAAAATATTGTGAATTAGGTTTGTTACACTCTGTGTTCCGTACAGGAAACAAGAACTGCAAACTTATAGGGTGGTTCGCCGGTTCGCTCTGGTAGCTCGGATCTCGATTATCTGCAGCGTGGTGCAGGGGTCCAGGGGGGTCCAAATCGTGTCCAGTGTAGCAGCCAAGTCGTGATAATATTCCTGGTCCGTGTTAAAAAGTCGTCGCAAAGTCTTGAAGCCAGAAGATTCAGTAGTAGTGATGATAGCAGGGGTCCAAAAGATGAGGTGAAATAAAAAGTCCAATTTGCTTTATCCAAGTCCAGCGGTGCAAGAAGCGAGAGTAGAAACGAGAGTGATCTTTTGCAGCCGCTGGACCATTATTTATTTAACATACAAAGGTATCATGAGCGCCACAGGCTCCAGGAGATTTTTGCCAATCACAATGCCGGATCCGTCCCCCTGCCGCCCCGCTGCGGTCCAGCGCAGCCACCCCCTGGCGGCGAGATCTTGAAACTTGGTTCATTTTTCTCGCCGCCAGATTGGAGACGGCAGACTTCGGATTTCTCCGGCATTTCCTCTCTCCTTCCCAAAGTTCGGCTTTTTCAGGCACCGCGAGTATTTTATCTTATAGTCTTTATTTCTCCTCGCGATGCCTGATAAGTCTCACCCGGGGCGATGGCCCGGGGAATTAATTATCGCACCTTAAACTTAGAAAACTCATTTATACTATCTGAACGATTTTTAAGGTGCGTAATACTGTCTCCGGGCGATCGCCCCTCTCATTCTCTTTTTATTTATATAACATACACATGGGAAATAATTTTCTATAGCTAGATATTTGCAAAAATCAGTTTGCAATCGTCTGCGGGCCGGCGGGGGCGGAGTCTCGCGGCGGCCGCTTCCCCCTCCACTCGGCGGTCCGTTGGCGCAGCGGCGTGGGGATTCCAGAGGCGTAGGGTGCCGGGCGGAATGTTCCTGTGACGCGGAAAAGTGGCCCCTTTCTGTTTGTTCCTTTCTCGGGCCACTTTCTATCGCGTCCGTAGTTCGCAAAGCTGTGCGGAATACTCGTAATTATATAAACGGAGTCAGAATAGATCCTTGTGAAATGTCAATATAAAAATAGAAAACCGGCAGTTTGGTATAGTCTAAAATGTTGAAAATTTATAAACTGAACCAAGTTAATCAATCTAGAATTTTTTTCAAGAACAAGATACTGTCTAACATAATATATTCATCTTCTGAAAGTATTCCACCTTTAATATATATTCATTGGTCTGCTATAATAATAATAATATTCATTTCACAATCAATTGGTAATTATTTATTGGTGATGTTGTGGTTCTTCAGAACTTATCCACAATAATGATAATGATTGAGAAAATTATGACAAATTCTGAAAAATGACATTACTTTCTAAATTAGATAAAATCAATCTCGTTAATCTCATTAGATTTGTTCTACATTTATTATGTATCCTTACTTCATTGATATGTCTATTATTCTAATATAAAGCATCTAAATTTTTAAATGCAATATTTATCGCATTAAACTTTGAGAAAAATTTGCTAGGTGGCGCCAAGATTTCATGTTCATGTTATAACCGGAGTTATCTACCGGATGAAAGATTTTTCCTTTGTGTTTTTTTCGGTTACATATTTACTTTTCTTATATCACCTAAAAATATTAATTAAATTGATTAAATATTAAAAAAACGCGTTTCTGTTTACGAATAACTAAAACATTTAATACGAAATATTAAATATACATATTTAAGAGATCAATAAATACGATGATTTGCACAAAAAACAAATTACCTGCTAATTTGTGAATACCAAAAAAAATGTATTCAAATAAATTATTTTGCGGTGCTACATAAATAGATATCGCATTACTTTGCCAAATAATTGATTGGTGATACTCAAAATTGAATCGAATTATAAATGTCTGTTGTGACAATAATTTATATCCGTAAAAAACCGAACGATTTAAATTAATGATGTAAAATATAAGGTAAATGAAAATACTTTGACCTACGATGACAATGACATTTTTTCAATAACAAAAGATATAATTCAAATATCAAATATTGGCTTTTATAAACTATTCAAGCGAAAATAGAAGACAAACGGCATTTGGGTGGAAAGAAACTGTCTTGGTTGCGAAACATCTGAAAGTGGACCGGTCTAGGGGTCGTGGAGTTGTTCCAAGTTGCCAAACATAAACGTAGTTTGGATTAATGGTGGATATTTTCTGCAATCCTGCTGCAGATTGACGCGAACATGAAACCAGAAGAATCCAATACCTGTTTTAATTCGGTCAACACAAAAGGAAAACAGTGTATTTGACACAACCAATGATAACTAGGGCGAGAAATATTCGCGTAACAATTCGAGCATTTTTGATGAAAAAAAGTGTGCTACTTTATAACTATATAAGTGCTTATTTCTTTCGAAATTTTATCTGTTTTTACCTAGTGGCATGATTACTTTTTATTTATTAGTATTCCTTTCATTTTACTTTATTTTCTATTTACATTCATTATTTTGTTTTCTTACTTCTCTAGTTCTTTTATTTAGAACTTTAGTCGATTCTGATGCGAATGAACGGGAATGCGATTTTAATTGAAAACATTATAATATATCTATTGTTTTAAAAATGTGTGAGACTAATCTGCAATAGTTGCTACGTATCACATTTTATGTTCATCGTAATGGACTGTGTCTACGGATGAGGCTTTCGTGAGATTTTCGTCTCGAGATAATCTCTGAGACAGGGATTATACTCCCTTTGATTATACTCTTTAGAGACAACTTTTATCTTTCTCAAACGGTACATAGTACATAATCTCTCAACTTTTTTCAGATCAAAATTTCAATATCGATGCACAACAATGAGATTTATCCCAACTAAATATGTATGTATTATCTCACGATGACTCATTCTGTAGCTACGATTCGATTCTTGGATGTCCAAATTCAAAAATTGATTTTTCAGGATCAAATACAAAATAAAAACTTATTACGTTTTGGGCCCACCTTGTTTTTTTACACTACCCTGTTCTGCAAAAATCACACATATTTTTGTACACAAAATCAAATGGAAGTGAACTACACGAACATGCGTTCTGAATTTTGATTTTTATTTCCTAACGTAATTTACGTAATTCATTTCGGAATGGTCCGTTCCCCTCTACTTACTACGTATATTATTATTGTAGGTATCTGTTTTTAGGATAAACGTGTCGGTGATTTAATTTTTTCACGGATACATGAATGAATTTGGAAGAGTAATTGAGGAATAATACTTTTTTTTATAATCCATCCATACCACACCTTTCACTTATTTCAGAAAAATTGAAGATTTTATTAGTTGAAATGTAATTTAAATTTGTCCATTATTTTATTATTACAGGAGCATTGAGGAGAGATATTTCCGTGAACTGTTTACAGAGAGTCAACAAATTATGATATAAGTCACGATGATATAATTGCTTCAGAAATGAAATTATTTCTGCAGGTGTTGGATACAACATAAGATGGAAAACTGTGGATAGATATAAATATTATTATCTCCAGTACTGACTTCAAATGTACTAAAAGATGGATATTACCACTAAATATTCCTATCATATCAGCTTATAATTCATAAATAAACATCAACTTGTAAACATATAAATAAATCACGTTAAAAAGTTCACTCACCCTTAACTAGCATATCTTTAGAATCCGATAATTGCGTATCTTAACACAAAACATTATTTATTGATTCATAAAGAACAATTAGAAAATTTGGCACCAATCGATGCAACAAAATGAATATAAATATATATACATTTAATTTGTCATATCTTTATTGCATTCTCTAAATTTACACAAAATAAACTGTTTTCAACTTATTAAACGCTATAAATATTATAATACATAAAATAAAATATTTGAAAATTTATTATATTATTATTATTTTTCTAACCCATAGTTTGCTTATTCATATCGTGCAGTTCATTCTCTCGTAGTACTATTAAGGTCATGCCAAGTCAAATTCAAGTTATGTCTGAATAAAATTAATAAAAACGTGACGGTTCAGCATATTTGCTTCACATTCGTATTTTGGAATGCTTATTCAAAAAGTTCCCGCGTATTGAGTGCGATATGCAAACTGCCGTATAATCAATAATAATATTATACGAGCTGGAAAGCTCATCCAAGGACGTGCGAAAACAATAACTGAATACTGTAATGTAGTTAATTTTAAAAAATACATATTTCAATAATGTACGTAACTAATAGGTCCCTACTTAGCCCTCCAACCAAGTTTTTACTCTGGCAACATAACGTATTACAAATTATAATACTGCATAGTTGGTCTATTGGTTTCTTGCTTCATTTCGGCATTACTATCAAATTATATATTTAGGTACCCGCTTCAATATACCCCTACAACGCGAAATACGAAACGCAATACAATTTTTTTATGATCGAATCTCATTTTCAATCTAAATATTATTAATGTAAAAATAAATAGCATATTTTAACTGTTTAATATATATATATTTCAATTATAATTTAATAATCAGATATTATTACGCTGTCTGTGGGCAAATAATATTTTATATGTATTTTATGGGTTTTTTATTTTATATTTCGATAATTTCTTCCGAATATGTTGCGATTTTTAGAAGATTGATAATTAAACCACAGTAAATAGGATAGTTTTTTTTATTTTAATTCAATTTCCATTTATCGGTACAATTCTCAACTCCCACAAAATTATTATATTATTAGATTAGTACTTACATATATGTTATTTTTTTTGGTGAACCTAGTTGGTAAACTGGTAATTAGTAATGGAAGACTACCATCAGGAAAGAATTAGTAATAATCTAATATAATAATACTTTAATATAAGTCAATTACACAATTTTAATAAAACCATCGTAAAGTGGGGCATAGAGAAGTTTCACGCGTTTGTATTATTATTAAAAAAATATTATAATCAAAATTATCTATTTGTTTAACGAACAATATATCAATATTTACTCATTTTAATCTTACCCGATAATAATAATAATGACTAAGCAAAATTTTGAAAATAAAACTAACACAGTATGTTCGATATGTTATCGGTTAAACCTATTAGCATCAAATTCTCCATATTTGAAGTCAATTTAGTATTTCAAATTATAAATGAAAATTTTTATTTACAGTCTAAAATCAAATAGTTAACATGATGTAATGGTAGTGCATTCTGCCTGCAAGAAAATATTCCGGGTTCCAGTTCCCATGATAACTAAATTATTTTTTTATTTTTTGTGTATATTTCTAAGTGATTCATATAATATGTTTTAAATATCAAAGACCGCGTTTTAAAATCGCAACTTCACAGTGAAAATTTGATTTCATTAAAATATATAGATTTTTTTCGAATCTATAAAAACATGCATATACGTTTTTAAATATAGGTACTCCGCTCTCCCTGGCAACCCCACCTTCTTCACCCGATATAAATGTGTATTATTTTGAATGTCATCATTTCAAAAATTTTATCAATTATACTCTAGGACCCTTAAGAAAGTGACTATTCACTCCGCCTCACCCCGCTGAACATCCCACTATCCTCTTGTACCTAGACCAATTTTTGCATACATCTGTATTAAAAAGGTAGCCCAACCCTCTAACCACTATTTTAAATTATAACTAAATCTGAATACCCAACACGGACCTCTAATGGAGACTGCAAACAAAAGTATATATAGGGTGGTTGATAAAGCTATTGGCCGTACTATTGTAATTGGCCATTGCAATTTCAAACCTCAACAATACGAGTTTGTTTTTGTTTCTTACTATGTCCCACGTTAAAATATTCTACCATCTTTTTCTAATAGTCTTGGAGAAAATTCATACAAATCGTGATTTCATTACCTTTCATAAAAATAATTTTAGATTTGTTTGTATATACTATATAATAATGCATTTAAGTATCTAAAAGTGAAATCAAATATTGGTAAAGTAACAGACCAGTAAATAGACATGAAATAAAGTGTACATATAGGAGACGGGTTTGGAACATTAGTTGCGGAACGAGGGGTATTTTAGAAACACTATTTGTGAAAACATAAATCCGATAGTTTAGGACACATTTATGCAATAGTAAAAGTATTTACTTTTCGAAAATTAAATCTTTGTGTAGACAAGACGTATTTTATACATTAATGTATATTATATTTTCGTTCCAATCGAGTCATATATTTCAGTGGTCTCGTCAATGGTAATTTTCAGCTCCCGGTTAACTTGTGTCATCTTCTTTCTCTTAACTCGCCACGTTTAATCTATATAATAGCAAGTTTTTTGAACGACAATGGTATTGACTTGTAATATAGTATTTCCTATTCTACAATATTATTGTACTATTTTTTATAAAATAAAGTTTTTAACTTGATTAATGGCACAAATCACTCTTGAAGGGCGGATTGCCTATTTAAAAGAATAAGAAGAAGAGTCATATATTTAAAAGAGATTGCGTATGTGGTACCAAAATAATCACGTGGGTGACACCAAAATGCAAATATTAAAACAAAGAATTCCCGTTAGCTAGTGGGAAAGTCAATTTTTAGATAAAATATATAGATTCAAATTTTTAATATGCTTAAGCGGCCAATTACCGTATCATTATTTTAGTATTTACGATTTGAGAAAATCACGTAATTGTCATTATAATGTAGAAAATTCGCTAAAGGCTCCGACTGAAGACAGAAGACAGAAGACAGGCGAGCCCCGAGCAGCGTGGAGGCGGTTGTTACACTTCGCAATAGCAACGGCCTTCCTCGCCTTACCTTTAGAGTTACCGCCACCTGCGACCTTCACTTCGCCATTGTTAAGGCATGTCCGCTCGATATCATTAACGATAGGCTTCGCTTTTAATAATGGATTGCCCAATGATAGTACGTATGGTCAGTCACAATATGAATATTCAGTTCGCGAAGCGAGTAGCTTAGCCGGATGCTAAATAGGAAATGTATAGATCTCTAGTGACATCTACCCTGGTAGCAACATTGTTATTTGATACATTTATTGGGTCCTGTTCATTTTAAAATGATGTCAGTCAATTAATAATTTTAATGAAAATGAACGACTTTATATACCCACCATTCATGCAAAATAAGGAAATATCGTGCACATTTTATTTTGTGATTTGTTAACTTCATTTTTTTTTAAATTTATTTAATTATTTTCATTTTTTAAAGAATCTATAATATCAGATAAAATTATTTATTGGTTTTGATAATGTTTTTCGTATTATTTAATTATTTTATTCTTAATACTTAACGCAATAGACAAAAAAAAATGTAAACTATAAAAAATATTAAGGAGACCACATTCTTATTGTGAAGTTGTAATTATTCAGAACATAGGTCTGTGATGAAGAATACTGGCGCTATAACACAATTGGTAGTGTACTTCCCTGGATTGAAAATAGAGATCCAGGTTCGAATCCCGGTAGCGCAAAAACAATATTTTTTAACAAAATTGATTTTATATGTATATATTTATAATTAATACATTAAATTAGTATATAAATAATATATATACGAACCCTTAATTTTTAATTACCGGAGTACTGCAACACCAACTATAAAATTTATATAAAATTATAATACAGTCTTACATGACACTATTAGAAAATGAAATAACACATCTGTTATTTTATTTTCTAATAGTTGTCAATTTTATTATGCAATGAATCCCAATTTTTTTTTGATTAATATAGATACTGGATGATGCTAAGATAAATCAATCCAATTTACTTAATCCGAAATACGTTTGATATAACATATTTTTAATGAAAATACATTGTTGTGAATATACAATTTTAGAACATAATTTTTGATAATTTGTTTTAAATATCATAGAACTGTGTTCTAAAATTGCAACTTAACAACATAATTTTTTTTTTGTCAAATAATAAGTAATTTAATAAATTTATTTATTAGATCAGTAACATATTTTGCTGTAAACATTATTGCAGGAGAGTATTTATAGTATATAAAAATCATAAAACAGAAAATAAATCATCAAATAATTTTGTCAGTCTATCCATGACCAAGACAATTTTGAACTGTCAAGAGGTAATACCAGTGCGGTATTATTTTTAATTTTATTTTAATCGATTATTGTCGACGTGATATTAATAACATGGCATTGGTACAAATATATACACATGTGTCAAATTTGTAATAAACGGGGCCTTGTAGTGCAGCGTGTGTCCTACAGATATGACTAAGCCATCAGCACCTGGAATCGCACTCTTGACCTCTGGGTCCCGGGCGAATGTTCTGATTCTAATTAAGTACGTCGAGTGCGAGCCTGACATAAAAATTAATTACTGTTTTACAATAATTATTGCAAATTGTGTAATAATATCTCTCTGTAGTGATTAGATGTATTTCTGTAACGTAACTGCAATGCAAGCAATGGGGCCCAAAAAGTCCGAAATATACAATACTTATATTAATATGATATTGATACTTTTCCCAGTGCTAATTAATATCCATCACGGCAAGGAATTGAATTATATTTATTTAAATTATTACTCACATTTCACATTATTTGCGAAAATAAATTAAATTACTATCATTACACTGTAGTATTCCGGTAATATGTCAGGTTAGGAACCAACTATCGCCGCAAAACGAAAATCGTCGTAAAGCGAGTAATGATATTTTTTAAAACACACATTTTTTGTGAAAATACAAAACAGGAAACCAATAATTTTCTTGATATCCTCACATTTATTCAGATTGAACTTAATAGATTTCCTAATGTGTGAGTGTGGTGCCGAGGAGCAGACCCTTGATCATAACTTTTTTGCTTGTCCATTGCGGATCACAGGTTATTTTGACAACTCCCTGTTAACTTGTGTCATCTTCTTTCCCTTATCTCACCACATTTAATCTATATAATAGTAAATATTCTATAATATTATTGTACTATTTTCTATAAAATAAAGTTTTAACTTGATTAATGGCACAAATTACTCTTGAAAAGTGGATTGCCTATCTAAAAGAAGAAGAAGAAGAAAAAGAAGCGATTAATAATCTTACTATATAATGGATTTCAGAAGTACGTGGTACTTGATATTCTTATTCTTAATTAAATATATTTTATGTAGGTATATATGGAGCCCATTTTTTTAGTTACGCCACTGATAAATCTCTAATTATTATTAGTATTATCATATGAAAGTAAAACTCTTGTAGATGAAAAAAAAATCTTTTGCCTTATTAATGAAAATATTTATTATCGTATCATTATTTATATATTTTATAAGAAATTAATTTACATATATTATAAATGATTCTCATCTCTTCACATGAATTTATTTAATTTAGTGCAAATTCAAGTATTTTCTTTGACTCTTGTACTGCACGATTATATCGCACTGAGCCAAACAAAGAAATTTATTTTTTCAGGTATATATAAGTTAAAATGCAACCCCATTCTTTCAAACGTGTTTGTTAAAAATACCCGGAAATATCCTCTCAAAAAAACATAATTATTTATTGTATTTGATATAAAAATCGTCGGAAGTTAATCTCCCTCAAGAATCACAAATACTATGATATCATCTGTCTAATTTAATTGTATAATACTTTAATACTCACAATTAATATACTTTATTATTTTTCTATTGTGATTTACTCCCGCATTTTTTTAAAATAAAAATATATACATAATTTGGAAATAGATTATCGTGCTACGTTAGCTGTCATAAATATATAATATTAATGTCGGTATCGCTTTTGTGTAAATTATGTACTCCGTTCGATTTCAACCTTGAAAACGCACGCGTCTATCTTATAAAATTCACGCATTGCTAAGATTGCAATGAGATTTTACCACTTTGAGAATGATTTACTGCCGCCCTGTTTAAAGCTAGACATTTTTTTCGACTTTTACTTGCACATTGTAAATAAATTATAAATGTTTCAAATGAATTAATTGCGTCAATCGGCAACTTCGTATGCGTAAGAAATCGATCCATATCCCGGATATTACATTACTGCTGAACGATATACGTAATATTAAAATATTTACGGAAAAAATAATTAACTGTTTTTTCAAGAGAAATAAACTCCTTTCAAGGATGCTGAGAATATTTTTTTCACTTTTTAAGACATTTTTTTTTTCCAGGAATAATTGCACTAACTAAATATGTTTTGGATTAAAAAGTGATTTAAATATCGCAATTGTAAATAAAATTACAGAAAATTGTTGGTGAACGATTTAAATCACTTCGATTATTATTTTCACTACGCCGAGTACTCTGGCAAAGTCTAGTCAGTAGGTCAATTGTGCTAAATTACTTATTACTTTGTCACTCAGTTATCTAACTATTTCTAAGTGAATACTTTATTATTCTCAACCTCGATTACATATTTAACAAATAATATTAAATTCATGTTTAGGAGATAATTTTTTTTTATCAAAAACATGCGAAATTATATTTATTACCGTGATTTTATATTTTATCTAAAGTTAAAAATATTATTAATAAAGTTGTAACTAAAAGTTTCCCAAAATATTACTCGTACCATTTAACTTAAGTTTAAAGAGATGTAAAACGAATCATGAATTCATGAATCAGTCATATTAAATTAATATATATTGCCACTACTGCGCCAAATACTATTTCAGTAACTTGTTAAAAACACCAGTTGCACAAATTTTATTACAAATCTTAATGCGGTTTTAATAAATTGCCAGGCCAAGCCATGGCGCATGCTAGCACGTCCGATTTTACTCTAAAAAAAAACTCGGCAACTAAAGTGACATTTATATATAATATAAAATACATCGCTGCAACTAAAAATAAACAAGCGTAGATATTTATTTTTTATTGTAGATTAAATAAAGCGAGCATACATATTTATTTATTTATTCAGGCATTAACATATTTTTTTACATAATCGAAAATCACATCGAAAGTGCAAAACAAAGATAAAAATTATATTATATCTGCATATTTTTCATAATCAATATTACAAAAAATAATGTGATGTAAAACAAATTGGTAATTATAGAAAAGGAATAGAACAAAACAAAAATTATACATAGCGTATCGTAGAAAGTTGGATGAAGTATCATTGTTTACAAATTACACACAACTAGTCGACAAGTATAACATCAGTTTCCAACACACTTGAGTTTAGACAATCAATAAAACAATTTATTCGTCACCATTGAGTTGAGAAAAAATTGTATCAATTTAGTCCTATAAACAGTTAAACTAACAGCGAAAATGACGACTCCGCCGCATATTCATTCCATAAAGAATGCAATCTGGGGACTGCAGAGTTAGCTAATCCATTTGTTCTAACATTTCTTATGTAATAGAACAATGAATTGTGTCTCGGTAACCTCAATGGAGGTATATTTAAAAAAATATATATTAATACATGTGTTCGTTTCATTTCTATAGCTAACTTAACGTAGTAGATGACAGTCATGTATTGAACACAATTGACTTGCAGCACGTTTTAAGCACGTAGGCAGTTAACTATAGTTAACTATAATAACGTAGCCCAGTAAATTACAATAATTTAAACTAAACGTATATTTAATGTCATGTTTTCTCATACTACAAATATTTGCATACCTAATTATAATCGTGCTTTTTATTTTATGTATTTTTTAAAATTATTCCCTTTATGTCGTACGACAGGTACATAATAATTATCTTTTTTATATCCGTAAGAAAATGATTAATTGTTCGGTCAAAAATATTTATAATGTGCCTTGCGTTGTAATGTTGAAAAAAGATTGAGAGGAAATTGTATATGAAATCTTATGATATCGTGATATTATAACATAAAATTATAAAATATGCGTATGTGTAATCGCATACTAATAATAAATTACGCAAACCTTGTAATTAATAATATTAACAAAATAAATCAAATATATTTCAGTGAGAAAAACCATTCATTTTATAATTATTTTTATGCAATAATTTCCATGCGTATTGAGTAAAACAAGAGCAAATAATATATTTTTCTGTTAAAAATATTCGATATAAAATCATCAAAAAATTAACCTCTATTATTGAAACATCAGCTCTGGCTTCACAATCCGATATGGGTTCTGGTCTCCTCAAGAATACACTTCCACCGGCCTTTTTTTCCTTTCAAATAAATATGATAGATACAAATTTATGGTAGATACAAATTATTTTCGTACTACGCTTGAAAGCCTATGCTTGTGTAGAGAAGCGGACTGTATATCAACAAAAAATATTGTTTACAATAAATATTAAATGTTATTATATAATATAGAGCATTAGCGATATAAATAATATTATAATTCAATTTAGGGGTACATATTTCATTTTAAGCTCACTTTGAAGTGTTTTTTAATAGCATTTGATAGTTCTTTAGTACCTACCACTAATTTTCCCAACGTTTTAAGGTAAACTCTTCAAGAATTTTTTTCCTAGATACCTATAGTGGTGTTATGAAAATGATGATTGATTTTAGAACATAAAAATTCAAATTTAAATCTAGTACGATTTTCAGTAATAAATTGATTTTTTTTTTAATATTTGCAGAATTTTTTTTTTTGAATAGGTCACAAAATTTTGGTACTTGTAATTTTTCAAAAAATAATTTTGTCAAATAATATTTTGATTTTTTAAATATTATTTTTATGATAAGTTATTCCATTTATATTGTCCTACCACCTCGTTTTGGGTGTACATATTCGGGGAATGCGCATCATTCTTACGCTTTATTTTTCTCGGGCACTAAAGTCTCCACAGTTTTATGAATTTGATGACTTTCGGTTCAACATACTGGTCGTAAAGTTCCTGGTTATAATGCTAACGCCACACTCCATTTTCTTTAATAACTCCAAAAAAAAATTGTAAGGTCCTTATTTTAAATTTGGTGTTGTTTAGCATTATGCACATGGTATGATCAGAGTTTTATACCGTATTTTATATATTTTTTAAAAACGATTCTATTCATTTATATACTTTTAAAATTAGAAATATTATCTTTGTGGTTAAAATACATATTTTTATTTATTATCTTTGTTTTATTAACCACTAAATTGAGTTTAAATACATCTACCGGTTTAGAAAAATATCATTTTCTTCTTCAGGATGTCATAACTAACTAAAACATATATTATTGTTCCTTTGTCAGAATCTATTTTTGAAAAAAAAAAATGAAAATGGTATTTTTCGAAACCGGTAGATGTATTTAAACTTAATTTAGTGGTAAATAAAACAAAGATAATAAATAAAAATATGAATTAATTGTTTAATTGTTTTGAATCTAGCTATTTTTTAGGCCGAAGTAGCAACGATTAGAATTCACTATATGTCTTCATCAGTTTTGTTTATGTCTGTTATTATTAATAGGGCTCCTAGATATGTAAATTAATCAACAGTCTTGAAGCTTATTTAATTAAAGGACGAAGAAAATTTCCAACAATAAGTAAGGTTAATTGGCTAATGTGCAGGCTACAACCCATTGTCATGTACTCGATCTTCTTTCGATCCATCATTCAAGACCCATATTTTTACTGCTATTTTCAGTGCTGAGAATGCATCATCTAGACCTTCTTGGGATCTTGCAATGATGTCTATATTATCGGCGTAGACCAACATCTGAGTGTACTTTTAGGAAATCGTTCAAATAATGTAAATCATATTGCTTTTTTCATAGCTACGATAAACAGTGACAAAACATTTTATACATCCATAATTTTTTAGAAGTCTTTGTGTTTACGCGCTGACCTTTTCTCAAGTTCAGAAATAACAAGGTCAAGTTAAAAAGGATTTAAAGAATGTTTGCATATTATTTAATGTATGGTATACAAGATATGTATTATATATATTCAGGAACAGAAATTAATATTCCAAGAATTTTAGGCGTGCCGAACTTCCAATAATAATTAACCTTCTTCAGTGCTTCATGTGTAGGTACTATATTTATTTATAATATATTATCATATTTTTATTTTGTTGTATACCGACAAACGAATTCTATCATGTATCGAACCACAAAATCCGACATGCAATAAATCCAAAAACAACACAGAAGTTTTATATTATTCATAAAAGTAATATTTCTGCAGCGTCTTTCAGAAAGCTTAAGATTCGAGAATTATTATTTTATCTTAGTTGTTTTAATGCTAATGTAGTGAAGTCTTCAGGAAACTAACCTGACAATAAAATAGTCAGTGATGAGTATTCTACTAGTGGGTAATTTAGTTAGACCTATTTTCTTAACACAAGCACATTAATGCAGTTTTAAAAAGTTTCATGAATGTACCAACATATATTTATATAATGATAACCTTTCACGGTAATTAAAACTGATTAAAGTTTCTGGTTGACTTCCGTATCTGTTACATCCTGTAGCTATTATTGTGTGAATTTTTTCACATCTTGTGACACTCATCGGAAATTCAAGTCGACTTGGAGATTATTAAATATAATTATCATATGACATCAATGCAAAACTGTTAGCATTATTATTTTATATTTAAAAAATCATATAATGTCAAAAAAACATAATTTATTGATAATATATTTTTTAAATGTCTTAAAAAGTTTAAAGTGGGTTCAATTAATTTCTTATTGTATTTTTTTAATCTATTATTTTGCTTCTAATATTCAATAGCTTACAACTGAATTCCGGATATATTCAGCTGGAGTCCTGAAAGAAAATAGATTAATTGCGTGACATTTCGCTAAAGTAACTCAGAATTGTCTCTATTTATTTTTAACATAAATTATTATATAAATTGTACTTTATATTTAATACTAACTTTACTTTTAGGCTTTGCGTGGTATTTAGATTCTCGTATATATAATTTTCATATTCCCTTACATTTAACTGAAAAATATTAATGCTTGCAAGAAAGTACAAAACTGAAACAAATCAAGTTATTGCGAATTATTTTTTCATAGTATGAACATTTCAAAACTTTGCCGTACACAATGCTTTTGGTTTATTTTTCTGCATCGACGACAATGTATAATTATTTTGAATTCTTTGCTCTTAACATTCCAGCATAGTCCATGTGAGAAACAAGCTGTCAAATCCATTCCCGTGACTGTAAGTGACTGCAAGTCGAACTGGGAATTGTAATCCATTGAATGAAAATGGCAAATCAGTAAAGTTAGAAGTCCTCGAATTGGAATGAACACGTGCCCGTTTTCAAAATGTCCAGTTGAAATCGATACCTCAAAAACTAACCATTTAATGTTTTTACCGTCTATTGATCCGGTACACAGTTTTAGTGGGTCCAAATTTCTTAATAGCATGATGAGAGATCCAAGATTTAAATAATTCAAAGATTCTACCAGACACTCAATGCTTAGTCTTCATTCATATATTTGTCAATAGATTATTCTACGCAAACCGTCAAATATGTTATTTTGTCTTAGTAAATATCAACATTATTTTTTCTTATTGAACAATTGAAAAATATGGAACACACAATATGGCATCTTGTCTAATTTTTAACAGTTAAATGGATATTTCAAAACTCCATAACTCATACTGAACATATTTGAAAATAGTTGCGTTAACTTATAAACTCCAGACATAATACTTATTGCAAACTTCATGACTTTAGAGATAACCGTTGAGAGTTTGTATTGCTTTATACAAACAGATTTCTGGTTTATAATTATGATATCATTTTTTTATTCACTACACTTACTCCATTGTCGATTTAATTTAAATTACCTAATGACATTTAAATGTATTTTTCTAATTAATGATGATTACTTCTGTATATATTTATGTACATCTTGAACAGTTCTACCAGAAAATGGCAAACACATTGTGAATTTAATGTCTCATATTATTAAATACGTTCTCTTCATTTTATGTTGCTTTAAAATTTTATTGCTGTCCTATTATAAGTGTTTTAAAAAGCAAGTTTATTATTCATTTTCCATAACCAATTATTCATTATTATTTAATATCACTATATCTCTATAATCTATACTCTCGAATTTCTCATTATCTGTACAAATAAACTGCAAATAAAGCACATATTTGTAGTTGCCTATGAATACACATATGAATGACACGCATAACTTAAATTATCAATCTTGAAAAATAGATATCATATTGAATTACATTTTACGTCACTGCTTTGCTTTGTAAACACGAGGGTTAAGGTTTCCTGTATTATTGAACTAGAATCTAAATGGCAGTCCGGTTTTTAACATTTGGAAGTCAATGCCTCGATTATCGCTGTCAGACCTCAACAAAAACTAATCCCAACATAAATTTTACATTTTTACCCATATATCCGCTAAGACACGTCCCCACACAGATACCGGACACAACGTGGTAGAAAGCACAATTTACCACCTCGTAAAGAGTGGCGGCAATATTGTTAGGAATTTTTTTTGTTGCTTACAACGACAACACTCTTTGGATAAATGTTGTAGATACACATTTTTTGTGGGTCGGTTTACGTAGTGCGGACCGGAATTGAGGCTGTTTTTTGGCGATTGTCTGCTAGAGAGTGAAAAAATTGTATCGAGGTCGAATCGAGACCAGTGGCAGCTAAAAAAATATGGTAATGTTGGAGAATAAAATTTCATTTTCATCATAATGTCACAAAATCTCGTTATGCAAAATTCGTACCTGTACCTACCAAATAAAGCACAATTACATTACTCACGTTACCATTTTTTATTGTTATTGAAAGTTTTTCGTGATATTTAACGTAACATAATACAATATCGGAAATGTACTAGTAGAAAAATTTAATTACCCATCGTATACTGCAGTTATTATTTCCTATGATCGTTTACTATATTCGTTAGGGATGAAATTTGATTTTTGGATCGACGCACTCGTGAAATACAAAATATGATAACATGTGCATTTTTTCCATTCATTCAACACTTCAAAATGTGCATATATACAGGGTGAATATTATATTTCAGGCCGATGTCTCGATTTTTCTCAAAATTACAAGCGTGGCACCGGCGAGCGGTGGCATCGTCCTAATGAAACCACATGTGCTGCAGGCCCAATTAACCCAATTCGGCCACCAAGAAGTTTTTCAATGTGTGATGATAGCGATCACCATTCATGGTTATAGTATTGCCTCTTCCAACTTGAAAAAACATTCTACATACATACATACAGTAACTCTGCGAGGGTATAAAGGTGTATCAATTGAAGATTTTCAGTGCCCCAATAATGGCTGTTTTGTTTATTAACAAAACCCGCCAAGTCAAAATGAGCTTCGTGGTTTTTTTTCCAAAAGTCAGTCATCAATATTCAACTGCTAAACATGTACACTTCGATTTCGTCGGCATTAGATGCTCTATAATAATAAACTAATTAATTAATTAGATATTTCATAATAATTAATTAATTAATTATATGCTCCATAATAAATTGATCTGCTCTACGTCTACCAAATGCGAACTGATAAATGTCAACCAAACCAAAATGGTGGCCAAACAAAATCGGCCAGGAACATAATATTCAGCCTGTAACTGGGTTTCTTAAAGCACAAGATACAAGAGTGGTCCCCAAGAGAATAGTTGATTTATTATTAGCACTATATTTTATATTTTGTGAGATGTTCTTCGAAATAAGATAATCAATAATAATTCATTTAAATAATTTATATAGAATTGGTGGCGCAGCGCGGGAGAACACTTTTCCAGTGACTGCCACTGGTCGAGAATGGACCCGCAGACCGCAATGGCACTGGTATTTTGTTCTATTTATTTATTATGTTATACACCAGGATACGTGACGGGCGTGGCGCTGACCCGACACGGACGTCACGACAAGTCCCATTTTACAGGGCTGTAAAAGCCTACATCACTATCTGCGAATGTCGGTATTCAACGTTCTAACCAGGGCCGGCGCAGAAAAATTACGCAATATTTACACGGCCAATCATTCAAAAATTATCATTTTATAATAATAACAAAAATAATTTATTCTGGATGTCGGATAATACGTAGAAATAAAATAAAAAAGTAACCTAATAATAAATTAGGGATATCTCATAGAAACGAAGCTATTTATATTATATTATATGGGAAGTATGGAAGTATGGGTAATACAGGACTTATGACCTGTCTACGGCTGACTTAAGTGATCACTATAAATAATATGAGATATCTACAATCTGTTTAATAACAATGTCTTTGGAGGTAAAAATACATTACTTGGTGATATTCAAATATTGTTAACCAATAATAGTAATTACCACTAAACTAGTGATAAATGCACTTTATTATTATCAAAATATACAAATATATAACTTCTTTAGTTATATATAGCATGTACCAACGTTATTTTGTGTTTTGTGATAAGAAAAACGTCACTTTCCAAATCTATTTTCTCAAAAATTATTGTATAATATATCTTATTAATTTTCTGCAATTTAAGTTATCAAGGCAGAAGTCACGCTCTACCAAAGCTGTAAATTTTTTTCGAATAATCATCATTTGCAAACGCGATAGATATTTATTTTATAAACTAAATTGCAACCCCAAAATCACAGCCATAGGCAACCACCTAATACAACTTTACAGGTGCGCTGGGCCTGGTTTTAAATGGCCAACCACACCACCGAGGAGTATTGGAAATCACATAGCAAGGACAATAATTGCTAGATATGCAGATTTTTATTTTTACAACCACGAGGAGAACCTATTAAAGTGAGGTCCAAGACTATAAATACACAATATATATTTAGTATGCACGTAGGTATTTATGTTTGTCAGAGCTTAAATGATAATATTCTGAAATAATCTGCTGTGTTCTGTCACATTTATTTATAAGGGGATATTTGTCATTAGATTTGATGCGGCGGAAATTTAGACTTAAACTAGATGGAATACTTTCGTCCTTACGCCCTTAAATAGCCGGAGTCCCGCAAAACTCAATAATATAACCTTTCTTCTCAACTTACACGCGATACTATCGTCATCAATCAATGCCGCCCTATCAGTCAGACGCGTCCAACGACAAGCCAATCTATGAATGGTGCAAAAAATGGCGAGTCGAAATAAATTCCTCGAAGGGTGCCGCCACCATATATTCACGCAGATATCCCAAAATTAAACGCCACAAACTCAGCATAAAAATGTTCGGAGAAAACATCCCCTGGACCAGTGACATTAAATATCTAGGTGTTATGCTGGATTCCAAACTCACATGGTGTAAATATATACAAATTAAATTAAGCGCTGCATCACGTGCACCCTGTGCAATGTGTAATAGGCAGGAATAGCAAACAAAGTCACCGACAGTAAGCCCCTCTTATACAAGACCGTCATAAGGCCTATACTCCTCTACGCAGTCCTCGTCTGGGGTCACACGGCCACTACACACATAAATAAATAACAATGCTTCCAGAATAAGGTCATCAAACTAGCGCTGCGTGCACCTAAATGGACCAGGATTACGCAACTCCATCACGACTCGGGTATTCCCCCAAGTAAAGTAAATCATAAAACACCTCTCCAAGTGTTTTTATGCTAAACTCCCACAGCGCAGGAACCCCGTGATAAACGTTCTGTCAACCTATGATATAACGGCCCCCTCGCATATTAAACGTCCCAAAACCGTCCTCCTTCAAAGGCTCAGATAGCAGCCCCCGCATCATTGCAGTAACAATATAATAATATATACAATACAATAATAATAAACACACCCCATTTTTGCTAATCGCCTATAAGGCATACATCATGATGGAAGAGCAAGGGGTCCAAATGGACCCGGTACTCTGAATGAAATGATACAAAAGTCACTTGATGAGGTTTGAAACATTGGCTATACTTAAAAGTAATACGTGAAAAAATATCCCAGAATAATAATAATTATGTTTGATTTGTTCAAATTGTAAGAAATCGTGGAACGTACGATTAATCTAATTTATTCCGTAGAACTGCCACTTTTTAGAATGTTTCCGAGAAAATCTTTCAGATAGCCACAAATTCATTGAATATATTTCCATTTACATGTTGGCAAATAGACCGCATACCAAACTAAATCTTTAATAATGTAAAAATGTGAAAATACTATGTTATTAAAAATAAAGTCTACTTTATCCTTATATTCTTATAGGTGGTATTCTATACTTCAAGGTTTCTAACCATCTCTCAATAAACTACTCTAAAAATGTATTATTTATTATTATTAAGGAGAATAAATTCTTATTGTGAAGTTATAATTTTTCAGAACATAGGTCTGTGATATTTTTTTAAATACAAATTAAATGTATTAATTAGAAATATATACATATAAAATCAATTTTATCTAAAAATATTGTTGTTGCTACCGAGATATGAACCTGTATGTATATCTTTCTAATTAATACATTTAATTTGTATTTATTATTTATTAATTGTAATAAAAATTGCTTGTTTGTTGTTCCAAGTGGCTACAGGACCGTTTCGCGGTAATGATAGAATTGATGAAATAGAAAATTATATCCGAACAGTTTTATCCGTTGCGCAAAATTCAGGGAAAAGTAAACTTTACATTCTACACATCAATAATATACTGTTGGGCTGTTATTCACAATACCCAGACTGCTGTGATGCGTGTTTTGATGTTAATGATCAATAAAACTATTTCAATTTTGAAAAAACATTTTATTATTAAAAAAAGGATATGGTCCACCACAGTAAAACCTAATTTAACCAATTAACTGTTCGCTATTACTTGGATAAATCTGTTTATAAAACGCATGAAAAATAAATTAACAAGCTTTGAAGAAGTTAATTAATTAGTTAGTAAAAAGTTGAACTAAAAATATGATTATCAATATTAGAATATCTCCAAGAACACACAATTACTGGATTTTCACTTACAACGGCACTGTTATTAAACAAATACTAGATATCTCATAGAGATAAAGCTATTTTTTATTATATTTAATGGAAATATATGGAAGTATGATTAATTATAGGGCATACGACCAAAATTTGATTGATATGGAGATATATATAGTGATCGCTTTAACCAGCCGAAGACAAGTCGTAAGCCCTGTAATTACCCATACTTCCATATCTTTCCATTAAATATAATAAAAAATACCTTTGTCTTTATGAGATATCTATTATTTATTTTTAAAATTGGCAAAATTAACTTTGTGGTTAAAATTCATTATTTTTATTTCTTAACTTTGTTTTATTGTCTGTGATTTATATAAAAGTTGACTAATATATTACTTTAATTTATTTTTTAAATAGTGTATATTAAACATGTATTATACTCGTTATTAACTGCTATTTTTTAATTGTATTCAATTCAATATTGAAATTGGATGTTGACATAGGAATATTGACTAAACCTATGATACCCTGATGGAGTAGAAGCCTGAATGCTCGTGTTATAATGGATGATTAGATTTACTATGTATGATCGTATCAGTAAATATATAGGTATAAATATAGGTTTAATAGACACTACTTAAAAAAAAAAATTAAAAGAATATATTAGTCAATTTTTATATAAATCACAGAGAAACATAATGGTAATAATGATTATTGGCGTAGGATTTTACACATAAATAAATTTTCTAATCAAGTATTTAAACACCAACCACGAAACATTAGACCTGCATTTTATACAGTTAATAATATAGGATTCTAAAGACAAAAATGATAAATTTAACAATTATGGTGTCTATAAACTTAGTTGCAAGGATTGTGCGGCATTTTTTTATTTTATATTTTTACAATTTTTTTATAATATGAAATAAGTATTTTACATTATTAAAAATTTTTTTTTTTTTCGCTTACCTCTCCAAAAAATAGACTAGGTCTTGAGCTTGGAGAGGGTGTTACACTATAATAATTTTATATAGTGTGTTATACATTTGTAGTCTATAATTATTTATTGTCTATTTCTGTGCTTCTGAAGTGTTCTATAATATTATTTATTTTCTAATCATGTGCTTCTGAAGTGTTCATTAAATTCCTTTTTAAGCTCTTTTATATCTTTTATTTATTTAATTTGTGTAGGGAGGCTATTGAAATTTTGAATTCCTAAGTATATAAAAAATTTCTGATAGTGTTTGAAGTTACATTTAGAGATTTTAAAGTTATTTTTAAACCTTAATGATGTGCTTATTTCAAATTTTATAGTGTTATTTTCTTTAAGTAATTGATTAATTGAGATTTTTTTGTTAATGTTTTCTATTTTTGGAACTGGGAATTTTACAAAAAGTGTTTGTGTTGAAAAAGTTGATCTTTTTTTTAATTTTATATTAGTAAAACTGATCAAAATTTTAATATAAGAGTAAACTATCATTTGATATGTTTAAATAATACTGAATTTTCTAATAAATTGATAAAAAATGGTCACGGTTTTGAAAAAAATTGGAATTGTTTATTCTGCATGTAAACGGTGTAAGTCATAAATTAAATAATTTTGAATCGTTGAAGATTAATAAAGCATGTGAAACTAATCAACAAATTTATAAAAAACTATCTAAAATTAACTACAAGTCCCATTCTATTTTTTTTTCCTAAAAATTATTCTAGTAATTTTGTATCAAGTAACAATTTGAGTTGGGTACTAAATTTATTTTTTAAATAATTATTGTTTTTTTAAATAGATTATGTTAAACAACAATAACATATATTTTTGATTAGTTATTGACATCCTGAAGAAGAAAATGATATTTTTCGAAACCGGTAGATGTATTTAATTCAATAAGTGGTTAATAAAACAAAGTCAACAAATAAAAATAATATATATTATTTGTTTATAAATATAATCTTTCGAATAATGGTGCCGTAAAAACATACTCGTAGTTTGTTTAAATACAAGTTTAACAACGAGTTAAAATAAATTGAGTCAATATAGTTTTTATCAGAGGAAATTGAAATGCATATTATGTTTCTGAACGAACTGGAATGCCTCACGGAAATAAAAAGCTTGTCAAAAAAACGGTACAAGTCGCTGCATTACAATAATTTCTCAGAAAATTTCAATAAAATTTTCATTCGTTGGAATATTTTGAGATAAAACATGAATTAATGTTTCATGTCCGTAAATTAAAATCAAAATAAATGTGAAAAAAAAACGATAAATTTTATAAACAGTTATTATTTATGTGTTACCGTTGGGCAGAAATGTATTTTAATACACACGTATTGTGGTTCCAAGAATCAAATCAAAAACATGTATGAGGGTTAATATAATGATAAAAAATTCTAAAAGATATTTAAATCCTACCACAAAACTTCGACACGTATTTAATTAGGATTAAATTATTGTAATAATCTTTTTGTGAATATAAGAAAACCCACTAACTGAATAAAAAAATTGGATCTATTTTATTAACTATTGACTGCTAAGCTGAAGGACTTGTTAAATGCTTCATTTTAAATTGTATTTTATATAATGCATAATTATATTATAATACACAATAATATAGTTTTTCTCTTGTGTAAAATGGAATGTTTCTGTTTAATTTCAATTTTAACATATACATTACGATACACTGTATATATCTATGACTTTCTGGATGTGGCGGCCAGAGCGACTTCATTAATGGCATTTGCTTCGGTAGGCTGTAAAGTACTTGTTTCAAGTAGGAGTAGCTTGTTGGTGTAGTGGTTAAGACGCTGGCCTAGTGATCTAGTGGTCGGTGGTTCGCGCCTCGTTCCAAAACTCCAGCAAGTTAGTCCTATTTTCATAGCAAGAGCGTTTAGCTTAGTTTTAAAATAGTAAGAATATTTATGTGATATGTATTCCGTGTACGCATCTCTATTTAAAAAAAAATTAACACTGAAAATGTGTTAATTTTATCAACTGTTTTATCTCTCATTTTTTGTTATAAGTATATATCTCTAGGTCTTATATATAAATGGTATTATATTTATGAAACCTAGCGGCAGGCCAAGGAAGATGTGGGTTAATTGTATGGAAAAGGACTGGAGCAGTGTGGAAGGGTCTGGAAACTGGACAACAATGGCCAGGGATAGAAGTCGATGAAGAGCACTTGTGGAGAAGGTTAAATCCCACCCTGGGATGTAGTGCTGTGAAAGAAGGAGAATTATATTTCTGTTATTAAAAATACGTTCGTTTTTGCCCTGCTTGCGTTTCACAGACCTGGCCGTTTAAGCAAGCACTTTACAGTCATAAATGACACTATCGAAGCCGCCACATCCAGAAAGTCATAGATATAAATGGGGAAGCGTAATATTATTATGGATAAAAATATAAATTTTGTAATATTAATGTTAAAGTTTTTATGGCTTGAACCTCGTGGAAGAGAGAAAGCCTCGGGTGTTTTAGTAATATCTAGTATAAGTTGTAAGGTTGTTCACTCCATAAATATTTATCTTTTACAATAAAGTATTATTTTGATGAAGAGGGCGTGTCGCGATATTATATATGTAGGCGCACGTATGAGTGCACATAATGTGAAATATAACAGTGAAAAATAATTTAATACAAACTGAATATGATTAGCCTAATTTTGAATTGTACTTTGTATAAATTATATTCTTATTATTGATTGAGTAAGATTACGGAATACCCTATTCATATATTAATTTTTTTATATAATATAAGTCGACAAATAATATTTTTATGTTACTCTAGTCGAGGAAAAATTTAGTATACATAAATTTGAAAAGTTCGTACCAATAAACGGTTTAAACCATGTTTCATACGTATAAAAGTCACTTTCACAAAACAATTCTTAAAAAAATAACGATGATTTATGCGTGCTTATTGAAGAATGTCATTTGGAATAAAACTGGTATTTAAAATTAATTAGGCTACTGTTTTCTTTTGCACGATTCGATTCATAAGAATTTCCGATGTTTTTATGGCATTCGTGTTTCCATTTTTATTGATTTTATAATTGTAACCCTGAATTGCTTCCTTGGGTAAAATATAACTCTACTACTTCAATTGTTGATAATGTAAGTTATCCGGGCACCATGTTTATGAGAGTTTCTGTATTCTCCGTCCTACAAGGCGTCTTTCGTGATTTAAACGTGAAAGTGGCATTTTTGAAACGCTGAGATCGCGTGGGGTTCTACAATATATAACAAAATATGGTATTATTTTAAATCAATCAACAAGATATGTATATTTTAAAATCATACTAATGAGAATTTTCTTTTTATATACTTGCATACTCTAATTATAACAGTTTTATTAAAAACTGTTTTATTCATCTGTTGTATTAAATATCTGTTTTTTATTAATATTTATTTTAAAAACAGAACATATTCTTATTGTGACGTTGTAATTATTAAGAACATAGTTCTGTGATATTTTTTTTCAATACATTTGATTTATATTTTTAAAAATATTTATTTAGATTCATTGTTTTAAAAGATACATAATGTGAAAATAAAAATTTTGAATGCTCTTATATAGGTTTTAATAAACAAGTAATAAAATAAAAAAATTGGTATTTTATTTTCTATGAATATTTCTATTGGTGGGGTTATATATCACCCCGGGGAGCGATAATTATTCAAATTAAATAGGAATAGATTCGAATTAAGGAAGAAATCCAGTGTTAAGTTAAGTATAAATAATCTTCGATTAGCTAAAATGAATATTAGCGAAATAAAACCGAATAATTATGATCTATTCCATCTATAAAAATAGAATTTTGTATAATAATGGAGATATTACCTGTCTACTGACCTACTGTCTGTCTGACTCTACTATCTACCATGGATCGTCTATAAAGCGGATAAAGGTCAATATATGAATTATTATCGCACGTGTTTTGCTCCCGAATTAGAATGACACATCAGAGGTCAAAGTCTCATTGAGAGATTACCGTGGAGATAGGCCATAAGAATTGAACAGCGGTCGCAAGCTACGTTTCGATACTTGATTGTAGTAGACTTACATAATGCCAATACAGTTATGTATTCTACAGCATTCAGTTGATTAATGTACAATGAGAGTTGTGGATTTATCAATGCTGGCTATCAAAATATCGTCTATTCAAATGATAACTTATTTTCCCTGGTTAACCGTGCGCGCGACCTACTCAACCAAATATGTTGTCAAATATACAATTCTCGAGGCACTAATCACATTTTATTTATTTTCAGTACTTTTAATCTTACAAACAAATATGTAATGTACCAGAATATAGGTATATTTTTATTTTGAATTATAATAAATTTCAATAAATTAATTGTATGTAAAATGTAAAAATAAAATATAGCAAGTGCGTATTTAAAAATTATGTAATACAAAATATGGCTTTGAAAGATAAAAATCAATTCAAATGTATTTGGCGAACAACCAGAAATTAAAATTAAAATTACTTACATGGATACTTAAATAAAATAATAGCTCGCTACCTTTTACTAAAAAAGTAAAACTGCTGATATACTATTAATTTATGTATCTACATGTATCAGCTGACCTTGCTGTTAAAACTATTGCTTAATGCCTATCTGTGATATTTTAAATTGTATGAATAAAAATTAAGCAAATCGCGTGTCAAACACGGTGTTTGTTATAACGTGTTATTCTAATAATTGTCATATACCTTACGTAGTTTTCTCGTGCTTTCCACATTGCAGTTCTATAACCATTTCAACTTCCTCTGTAGGTATCGGGACTAGAGCAAAACCAGCTTATACCGCATTCAACCATTTAGACTGCTATACTTGGGCCCAAACTATCGGACGACTGGTATCGTAATTAATGTTAAAGAGAGGTCCGATGAAACCTCTCGCCCACATTTATACATCTTATGGAGTAGTTCAGTAGGATGGGCATAATGCTTATGTTATTATTGAAAAGTTTTTTTTTGTAAAATATATTTTATCTGTTTTACAAAAATCGTGAGTGTTAAAAATTACCACGTACACATGCAGTGACATGCATAACATAAACATATAAAGTTTTTGAGTATAAAATAATGTAAACAGTAGTAATAGTCTGGAAAGGGTATTTACTTTTAAAATGTTTTAATAGAAATGGATATAAATCATTTTAATAATTATATTCATTTATTTATTTATTTTATTTATTTTATTTATTTTATTTATTATATTTATTTTATTTATTTTATTTATTTTATTTATTTAATTTATTTAATTTATTTTATTTATTTTATTTATTTTATTTATTTTATTTATTTATAAACACTCAAAGGGACTCATCGACTCTACATACGTATGTAGCATATTATCGACAAAGTGTCCACAGCGTTGTGCTTCCCTACCGACATTATAATTTATGATCAGAGTCGTCCGATAGTTTGGACCCAACTTTAGGTCTCCATCTGACCTACCAAGAGGGTTCAATTTATCGAGGCCGATGATCTTTCTAGGGGCCGATGGACACGAACATTAGCTAAACCCCAAAACATTATTTTTTGAACATATTTAAATTACTTTTTCAATATTTGCAAAATTATTTTGTGGCAACATATTATATAAATAATAAGAAAAACACTTTGTTTAAAAATAACAAGGATAAGGATAATATTTTTAAAAAATCGGGGGTCTACAAATTAATTTGCAATGATTGCAATAATTTTTATATAGGTAAAACTTGCAGAAATTTGATATTAGAATTAAAGACCACTTGAGATGTCTAACTAGCAGCAATATTTTTGAATTCGCCAATCATCTTCTGGAAACAAACTATTATTTTGACATTAATAAGGATTTTGAAATTTTACATACAAATACTAGAAGTTTAGATAAATTTGAAATTTTAGAAATAAGAAAAAGCGTTAATAGTAAATTAAATATTATAAATAACCTAAACCTTTTCGCAAATAGTCATCTTTTAAATTTGTTTTCACAGTAGTTCCGAATTAGTTACGGACCACTTATACTTTTATAGTTTTGTTTTTATCTATGCTTGCATTTTTAATTTTAGTATACATTATTTACTGAAGAAGATACCATAGGTATCAAAACTTATTGTTGTATCAATAAATAGTGGTTAAAATCAAAGTGTTTTTCTTGTTATTTATATATTTAAAATAACCCATTGTAATCCTATCAAATATTACACACATTTGCCTATTAAGTATTGTTAGAATGCGAAATTACCAAAAATAATATTTCGTTCAAGGATACATAAACACTTAATCAAAGTAAGGGACGGAGGGTAATAAAACTCGGTATTGTTAGACGTAGGTACACCGACACAGCGTGGGTACAGCAATAAGGAAGAAAGACTAGCGTACGTGACCAAAGTCAGGTCGGCAAATACACTAAGGGATTCATCTCTTTATACGGGCAGTCTTCACAATATCTCGGCCGGAAGAACTCACTCTATAAAGACGGGATCTAATTTTCAATTAGAAAATAAAATCAATATCGTCTCTGAAATATTAAGCAAGCGCTTTATAAATTGTGATTCCGGGGAAAAGTTAAACCGTGCGCCTCAAGTTTAAGCTTAGACTATGATGCGTTTAATCGTTGATGTGAAAGTATCAAAAAGGGTCTCGGTGGATTTATAAAAAGTTGATCAACATAACTTGGTGTAGCGAGAACAGACTATCGCTATCAGGGCAGACGGTATCCTACAAGGCACGCAAATATTGCATAAAAAAATAGCGTCCAGAGTCCCGCTTTGCCAGGATAATTAGGCATCGTCTGGTGGTCAACCAACTACAAGCCTGAACTCCATCACCCTACGCTGGCACCACAAGCAGCTGACCACACTTCACGTCCAGGATCCAGGACCATCCTTACGTGATGGACTTGCATAATCTAAATCAGACAATCGTCAACATAGACAATTTGGTATATAACTTTATGCTGGCATGATGAACACACATATTTAATGTTAATTTAATTGTAATTATTTTTGAATAGCCTTATTAATAAGTGTTCAAGTAAAATGCTCATTTTCCACTTCTGACACATGCAAGTATCATAAACTTTCTTATAAAAAAATATTATTTCTTTCCATAACCATTTGACTTGACAATATTTAAAAAAAGAACCAGTTAGGCTAGATGCCTCCCCCCTGATATGAAGCAACTGTATCCTCTCAGCGATTAGTCGAAAAGATACAGCATCTTACATTTCTACGGACAGAAGCTTTTACACCTTTTTATACTTTCGGCATTAAGGTGTGGTCTTGCGCAAAAAACTGATTATTTAATGTACTTCCTTATTATTGTCTTATCATTAAACGTCAAGTGTTTTACGCGTAACGAAGTATAAAAAAAATCTCACCTCGATAAATTAAATCGCTGAAAATGCATAAAAAAAACTAGAATGAGATCAATTACACGGGCAAAAAACACATTATGTGATTTGATGAATAGGTTTCGAAACATTATTTACTTCTCACCACAATACTTAACTTTTATTCTAACTAATATAATATATTACACTTTTTGTTATATTGCCAAACCTACTTTATTATCCAATTTATTTTATTTCCTTGTGTTATTGAAATTAATCACATACTTACATGATTTGTAATTAACTGCTACACTTATTTTGTTTTGACAAGGATTGAAAACAGATGTCATGAAAATCTCGGATTGATGGACTATAAAAAGACTAGTAATTCTATAAACTTGTATCATTATTTAAGGTCACTACAGGTTTTAAAAAAATACTAAAAATGTTTATGAAGTTGACTAAGCAAGTAATTAAAATTAGCTGTAGCTCAGACTAAAACGTCTGCAATCATATTGAGTATTCTACTGATTAAGCTATTAATTGATTGTTTATTAATTGTATTGAAAAATAAATCCTTCAACAGTTAATAATTTCACTATGTTTATTAGTTTTGATTTTTAACAAATAAAAATAAACCTTTTTGTTTTAAATATTGTTTTTAAAATGTTTACAATAACCTATTTGTTGTTTATGATACCTCGATGACCACTTAATTTATGAAAATCGCAATTATTTTGTTTTAACAGTGGACGTGTAATACTGATAATACTAAAAATAAAAATTTTTAATAATGAATATGGAAAAAATATTATGTGAACATTACATATCATAGATACGAGTTCTTATGTAAGTATAAATAACATGCGACTGTCTCAAGAGAAGAGTCTAGTCTTTAATTCTTCCAATCTTTATAAAAAAAAATATTTTGTACTCCGCAAATATAAAATAAATTGCCACTAGATCTCAAAGAGTCAAAAGTGATTAATGAATTTAAACCAAAATTAACAAAGTGGTTGCTTTATGTGGGTAGAAAACAAAATGAAACAATTTTGTCATTTGTGTTAATTTAGCTACCTACACATTTTTGTCTCCTATATTATACATAATTATTTTTGAATAACTTATGATTTTACATTAACAATATATAGGTAATTGCTTTGGAACAGACCTATCTAGTAAAACAATTATCATTATTTTTTATTTAAAAAATCCTTACACGAAGCAGTGAAACCTGGACTTTAAATACTAAACTGTTTCAGAAGCTACAGACATCATAGCGATGGAAATGAGTATGGTAGGAATCACTAGAAGAAACACAATAAGAAACATGCGCGTCAGAGCCAGACCAAAAGCGTAAATGGCGATGGGCAAGTCATATTTCAAGGCAAGCAGATAATCGATAGATCGACATAAAATATTAATTATATTATAGCTTTAAAAGAACAAAAAAAATTAATCCCACGTAATAATATTATTTAATTTAATTATGTTCAACCACAAAATGTTATTATATTCAAACATCAATCCGTCTTTTCACATATCAACATAAAATCTGCGTATACAGGTGCCCTTGTCGCACA
This sequence comes from Eubasilissa splendida, assembly GCA_031772225.1. Classification (NCBI taxonomy): domain Eukaryota; kingdom Metazoa; phylum Arthropoda; class Insecta; order Trichoptera; family Phryganeidae; genus Eubasilissa; species Eubasilissa splendida. The sequence continues at coordinate 22,835,932 of CM062850.1, read as the reverse complement.
GCAATATAGAACAAATAAGATCTGCTGTCAATTCTATCATGTGAAAATGCGCAGCTAGTCTATCAAACAAAGAAAATCCATTTTATTATCGTACTTTCGTCGATCTTTTAAATGTATTAAGGTTTTCAAAAATATTTTCCGTCCTTATTTATTGGTAATTCTTAAAAATAAAGTTATCAACATAAATTTCAATTAAATTGTTTAAATGTCTTGTTTTATAAGTAAACTGTAGATCAAGATTTTGAATTATAAATTTTCGCTTTCAACATTGAAAATTTCCAATAAAGTAGTAATATCCGAGTAATTACTTGTAAGAAATCAAGAGGACATCCGAATGTCAAAGTGAGTAGACTAAATTATCGAAACAGTGAGAATGATATAGCGAAACGTGTGGTAGAGTCACGGGGAGGACTTTATTCAGTATTTGATTGACGATTAATATTATCTCATCACGATCGAAATAGGGGACTAAAAGCCTCAAGATATGACAATAACATGTTCGTAAAGGCGGGACTATTTGCCATCATCCACGCACGCATGCTGAAGAACTTCGTATAATGTGAATATATGTATGATACAATTATAAATGCGTATTAATTTGCGGATTACGTTTACGTACTTTTTACTCCCCATTTCCTTTCATCATTTAAAAATATTATACGCATATTATGACATTTGCGGCAAAACTTTTTATATTTGAAAAATCCTTACTATTTGTCAAATACATATTTAGCCACGATGCGGTGCGGTAATTTTTTAACCTTAAAATTCTATTTTATAATTGATTTAGTTATTTTTTATATTGTCGTTCAAAAGTACTCTTTCCTCTAGTATTCTTTCATAATTATCATAATTACAATGCACCGTATGACCTAAGAATTTCATAATTATTAAAATTTTCTAATCCGTTATCAATAATTACTTTATTACCGATGGGAATTAGACGTCTGATTATGCTGTCATCATGCCAAGTTCTTTATTACCGAGAAATAATTATTGCGCTCGTAAAAAGCGATACTTTCACAGAATTTCTTTTACACTTTTGAATCTGGAAGTGCGCGCCAACACCAACTAACAACATTACTAAGAATTTATTATATTTTCATTGTTTACTTTTCTGGGCTATCTGTCTTTGCCTTCGAACTCAGTAGATATATCATGTGTTTCCATTATTGTTATTAATTTTTGATGAAATTAAATATCTTCAAATATCTGTATACCATGTACTTCAAGAAATAATTATCAATGCACTTATTAATTTTTAATGAAATCACATTTTTATTGTACATTTGTGATTTTAGAACAAAACTCTTTGATAATTAAAACGAATTAGATAAATCATTTAGAAAGTTACGCAGAAAAATCTATCTATTTGAAAAATATATTTACCACCAGACATGAACCCGGAATAGTTTATAAACACGGCAATACAAGGTTCCGTGTTTAAGTGTCCCGGTGGTAACAATATTTTTTCGATAGACAGATTTTATGTGTGTCTTTCTAATTGATTTATTTAATTTGTTTTAATTGTTTTTGTTGGCACTAATTTCGAAATGCATAGTATTTTTGTACAAACGTATTAGTTAACACTTTATACTGATAAATCAGCACAAAAAATGATCCGATATATTTATTTACCACGTTAAAAAAACAATCTTAGGTTGGCACAAACAGATATAAAAATAGTGTCACTGGTTCATCCATCCTCCGCGTTGGGCTCTCGTGACTGAAGATCGTGATCTTCATGAACTCCCGCCCTCTTTACTAAACTCCTTCACGTTTCTCGGTATCCCGCAGATCTGAGGGCAGTCACCAGAGAAGTGCATGTTGCTTTTTATACTTGGTCGGTCTAACAGTTTCTTTTTCTGTCCGTCCTTCGACGTGGCTCACCACAATGCCATGTTTTCTAATTTTCTAAATATACTTAAAATACACATTTTAACTTTCGGATTCAAAATGTATTTAATATGTTGAATCCAAGTAAATATCATGTCATTAAAAATTCAAGTATCGTGAGTACCTACTCTGTTTTATGTGCATTTTCAATGAGCTTTTTAGTGTGACTTTAATTATAAAGACATACGTTCTGTAAATGTCCCAACATCAATAAAATTTTATCATTAACCATAAAATTTATTGTCTAATCCATTACAAACTATTTGAGATTAAATGTACCATATACTACATATAAATGGTTTGGTACATATAAAAAAGAATTAAGCCAGAAACTTTTTTAACATGAATTAAAAAATGCATACTTTAAATTAATTGAAAATATATCATTTTTTGTACACTATAACAGTTTATTTTCTATACTTTCTGATAATTATAATTATATTAACAAGAATATATTCTAAATGCCTGTGAAATTTAATTTATAATAATAAAATTATTAGATACGAATTTAAATTAAGATCTAATAAAATATTCTACAAGTTTATTAAATAGGTATAAGTAAGAGTCACTTCTGTATTATATATACACCGTTTAGTTTCTAGAATAATTCCTAAGCTAATCAAAATAAATGTTGAATAAAACACACATCTTCATTATTTTGCAATAACTGTCAGTAGATTCATTATGTATTCTAATAAGATATAAGAAATGCTTACATATACCAATACGGTTTGTACTTCCTCATAATAAATTTATCATGAAATGGTAATTTATCGAATATGCATCGTGTAACATCGTTTTAGCACACGTTTCACTAAATGCTTAGAGAGAGAGAGAATAACACAGAAAATATGATCGAGAAATAGAATACTTCATATCATTATGTATATTGTACGTGCACATATTAACGCGCAACTGCGAACACAAAATATATGACGTAGATCAATTCCGTTGCACTAAATGTTTTGAACCCTTAATTATTACATATAGCCCGGATACTGAATAATATTCTGTCCGAAAAGTTTCAAATTTCAAGTAAAAATGAGTCTCAAAGATGATCCTTTCTCCAGACCTCTCCAACTTATACGGAGAATATATTACGAGAAATGCACTTTGAGATTGGTAAAGTGCTATATAGTCGGTAAAAAGAATTTAATTTAATTTTTATTAAGTTTTTTTTTTGAGAAACAAACAATGCAATAATAATAACTGACATATTACATAATATATAAAAATATGACCAGTGAAATTACACAGGAGCTGAATAAACAAATAGTACATTGTTAGAGGTGAGACAAGGGGGTCTCAGATCTTCACCTACAGCTTCATCGGAGATATGAGAAATGTGGGTCCTCAATGTCAAGATTACTTACTTACCTTTAAACAACAAGCTGGTATTGACTGGAATGGTGAATCTTGATAAACCGACCAGACTAATGACGCTACTGCCTATAATATCCAAACTGCGAGCTGCAGAGAAAGATGGAGAAGATCGTCAACAACATCAATGGGTCATAACTCGAATGTCACATCCTTAGTGATGAGGGCAACCGATAGAGAAAAAAGACTACGGGGAAAAATGCACTTTACTTCTGCTATGATCATCTCTCAAAAAATCAAAAAATTTCTATCGTAAAGTATCTAGCTTAAGAAGTGTAGAAAATGACTTTAAACGATTAATTAAATTTGCATTCAGTCAATACATGTTGCAGTCGTGGACGAGGATCCGGACTAGAGTGCCATTCTTTAAAATTGTAGAATCAATCATTTCTAGTTATTACTTTTTTATCAGTGTAGCAAAAACAATTACACCTCTATTACATATTTTTTTCAGTTACCTACTTATTTTTTTAGATACAAAGATTTGTAAACATTTTTATATGTATGTAAATAATAATGATTAAAATATAAATCAAATAAAGGTAACGTAAAATTAAATTTCATCAACAACATAAATGTATTTCACACAAAAAATAATAATTCATCATCGTTAGCTTGTGTCTCTCCTCCGTTGGATATCACCCCTCTCTCAAGGATCGCCAATCATTTCTGAGCTTCAGGACGACCAACTCTCTTTCTACCGGTGCAAGGCTTCCATTCTTGGATAAGGATTTGCTTCCATGAGATTCTTTAGAGACAACGCTCAGGTTTCGTAGTCCCCGTGTACACACCATGTCTCAGAGATTAGCCATATTGCACTTCACTTCACGCCCGTAAAACGTCAAATGTCATTGTCGTCCGTCAGTTGGTTGATTTTGAATCTCACAGCAGCAATTAAGTGCTTTTATATATAGTTTTTGTGCTTATAGAATCTCGCTGGCAGATCAAACTTCATGTACACTAGTTTGAGTTTTTGTCACTTTCAATCAATCTCGAGCTGATATCTGAGTTACGTGTACACAATATTGAAATGTATCTCAATTAAATTTCTGAGATTATCTCATCGTGTCTCTTTCCATGGACGAGCAATTATAAAATGGATTTTTAGCGATGGGGGACAGGCCTTCCTGGGAAGGATAAGTTACATCTCCTTATTAACTTTATACGGAAATGACGGCAGTGAGTTTAAAGGCTCATAATAATGTGGTGCGAATCTCACACCACGATGTGTTCGAGGCTTTCATCTCTCGCCTCACACTTGCAGTTTCTCTTTTCGTCACTGCAATGGACCATAAAATGATGAATGACATCTTCCGGCAGGGTGGTGTGCCTGACTACATTATGTTTAACTTTTTTTCTTATAATATTGCCTTTAGGTGTATCAATTTCTCATTCTCATAATACCATAAATCTTTAGATTCATGTCACAAAAATCGGATAACACCTCTAGTAATCTGGAATGAGAAAACAATATCGTATTCTGTGTATCATGTTCTGGAACGAAGCGCGAACTCCCGACGACTAGATCACTGGTCCAGCGTCTTTACCACTACATCAACGAGCTTCAACATTTTAAATATTATTTTTTACATTTCTTCAGAGGACTTTCGTTCATAAACTATGTTGTGAATTTTTTTATAAATGTTATATTATTTACAGTAATAAAGTAAGTTAATTTCTTATTTCGAGCACGTTGTATAACATAACTCAAACATTTTACTTGTATTTAAATCAACAATCGTTTATCTAAAAATATCAAACTACAAAATATAACTTTGTTTTCTTATTATCTTCTAATTAGGAAATTTTCCATATTTTAAGACAGTTTTAAAGAGAAAATTATTTTTTTTATTTGTTAACTTTGTTTCATTAATCACTTATTGAATTTAAATACAGCAACCGGTTTCGAAAAATTTTCTTCTTCAGGTTCCTTTACCAGAATCAATTTTAAAAAAACAATAATTATTTAAAAAATAAATTTAGTACCTAACTCAAATTGTTACTTAATACAAATTTACTCAAATAATTTTAATTAACAAATAAAAATAATGAATTTTAATCACAAAGTTAATTTTTATAATTTCAAAAGTAGAAAATTATTAGTTTATTAAATTAAGAATTTAAAAGGAACTTTACGAAAACTATGAATAATATATTATATCTATATTAAACAAACTGTCACGTACTGTCTTTATATAAAAATAAAACTATCACGAACTGCCTTCATATAAAAATAAAACGAAATACCAGATCTAATATTTCAATTAAATCCCGTTTCAGCTCGCTACCCTTAGTTTTTAATTTTTGGTACACACGGGCATGCCATATCTTAACGTTAAGTAAGTCAATCAAATTTTTAACTAAAATATGCCATTCATACTTTATATTTTAATTTCGGAACAGCCTTTAAATAAAAGTAAGGCAGCGCAATATAAAAGTATGAATAAGTTTTATATTACAGTGCAAAGACATCTGCATACTGCCTTAAAAGTTTCACCTAAAACTGATCAGAATTTAAATATAAAACTTAAGCGGTACAGAATATTGATTCACAACTTCATTAAGCATTAAAAATATAAAAAATGTATATTGAAGTAAAGCAAATTCATCATTCATTCACATAATAAACGATCAATAATTATTATCCCGTCATCAAGTTGGTCTCACTGAAAACGAAAGCTGACCACAAGATTGTATTCTAGACAACATATAATTTATTTATATAACCGATCAATTATATTTCAGTATAAATCTAGACTGCTTTTGAGGCAAATAACCTGAAATATGTAACGTAGACCGTTATTAACAAATCGAATCTCTAAATGATCATTTAATAAGTACATTGTAGCTCAAGAATGTTTTTTAATGTTTGTTTCATTGCAAAAATTTTAAACAAGTATTTTTAATGTTTTACGCCTACGATTGCATAACTTACGCACGCATTCCGGTCTAAATTGTATTTTTTTAAATACATACTACTCAAAAAATATTGCAGAAAAATCTAATAAGTATTTTCTATTTTAATTCTTGGCACTGTTTACCAAGATTTAAATGATTACCAATTAGTGTTTAGATGTTAGATGTGACGATGATTTGAATCATCTTTTAATAAGCATGTACTTGCACATATACATAAGTCTGTATTGAACTTGTGAAGTATTTGAGAAGTTAGACCATGATTTTATTGAAACTCATCATATTTGTGAATTAGATGAATAAGGGCTGCTTTACTCAATGTTTAAATCGCCTTACGCCTAACGTAAGTGATTTATTAAATTGGAACGCGCATGATATTTATGAAAATTACTCACCTTGAAATCCATGAATTGGGCTCAATTTTTTCAATACACAGTGACCACGTTTAAACTAGAGATAAGATTTGAATTAATATTAAAATAAAATACTTATTTTTATTTTATTGAGGGATTTTGATAGTGTAAACATATTATAACAAATATAATAACTATACTATTAACATATGATACTAATAATGAAAATCCACAAAAATATTTAGATACATGGGTGTGTTTAGATGTAGAAAATAAATGAAAAGAGAAAAAGAGGAAGAAAGGGTAGGGAGGTTGCAAATATTGTTACGGTAAAGGTAGAGCAAGATGTGTTTATAGGAAAAATTAATTGTCCAAAATTGAGATTGTGGTGGTACAAAAGAAGAACCCTTTGAGCGTAGTAAGGCTAATGTTGAAAAAGTCAATTTCTGTAAATTTCTCATTATGGTATTTTCATGACCGGTGAATGAATGAATTTAGTATGGATGATGTTCTACTTCTGGGAATGTGAAAGAGTGTGGATTTCCGGATCGATCTAAATGACACGTGGAGAGATATTAGTTCTAATTGACTGGGACAGTCAATATGGCCTTGCAGTAGTTTGAAGAGAAGTATTTGGTCAGTACGTGTTCTTCGATGTTCTAGGGTTTTCATATTACTTACTTATTATAATATATAAACAGGGCCATGTATGGCATACAAGCAAAAAAGCGTTGCTAAAGATTCTAGAAAATAAAAATAAATTATATAATCTTTATCTAATGAAAAGACACTATAAAATTCTAGCCGTTATTACCCGGATTAGCGTAACCCATGGCTAGATTTTTGTCTAGCCGTGGCATAATCTGAAAAATTGCAAATTATTTGTGGACAACTTCATGGCCATGCTGGTAAGCAATTTGCCATTATGTAGGCGTTTAACTTGTTTATTCAATTCATATGAATCATACTGACCTAAATACATATGTTCTTACTTAACCAATATTGACATCTTACGTCTGTCAATTTTCTGCATTTTTCAAACAGTTTGTGCTTAATTCTGTTGTCTTCGAAAGTAAGTAACGAAGTAATCCTTACTGAAAACTGCGCCCAATGATACCTAATTTGTTTTGCTTGATATACTTAAATGTTGTGTTTTTATGGTGTATTCCAAGCATTCCATGATCATTCCAAATTTCGATGTTTGCATAGATAAAACTCACCTATTTATTATCTGTCAAGTGAGCGAGTTTGCAATTTTTTGGATATTATAAAATTAGATGACTACCAATATTAGATAAAATGTTGAAATAAATTTATTTCTGTTATGAGTTTCGGCTATCGTAATTTGTAAAGCTAGTTATTTAAATCCCTATAGGCATGTTTTTGAGCACTGTTAATGAAACTTTAAAATCGTTATCCAAAGTAGAAATTGTAGATAATATTTTAAGTGAAATCGAAAGCAGAGTACAGTACGGAGCAATAAGAGAACGTGTCTCTTTTTTAAATAAATTCAAATTATATTCTAAATTTACATTTTAGAATTGTTCTCAAAATTAGAATATTTATTTAACACTTTTTTAATACCTAGTACACTTATTGTATACTTAGTTAGCATCGTCGTAACAGCATAACCTAAGTGTGTGCCTACTGCATGCCACTCTATATCAATCAAAATATGTATTTTATTTATGTATAACATAATGTTGGTATTACACTTTGTGAATTTTTCATCACTGGTAGCACAGATGCTTTATTATTAATATTCTTCTTCAATGTACGTCTCTCTTTAGTGACAACCATGACCTCCTCTGTTATTGCGAATGCTCCACCAGTGTTACATTCGACTCGATCGAGATTAGACTTTTTCACTATTCCACTATTTGTCCTGGCGACCTTCTCCTGCTTTGTGAGATATTAATTACAGGATTATTAACTATGTAGTAATAATACAAAAAAAATGAAAGACTACGCGCCGTTTTATAGAGAATTGTCTAGCATCATTCAATAAATTTCAATTAATCGACATGTCAACTGTAATAATTGCATGTTGCAAATTATCGGCACAACATAATTATTAAATTACCTGGACATTGAACAATCTCATCTTGATTTTTACGGAGAACACATTATTGTTGTGAAGTGGCAGTTTTTCAGAACATTGTTCTGTGGTATTTTTAATACAAATTAATATTTTTTCATTAAATAGATTTTTTTTGTATATCATCGTGATTCTCCATATATTGAGTATGGAACTTTTTTGATGAATTTAACATAAAAAATAACAATTATGAAATAACAATTATGCAATAACAATTATGCAAAAGAGATCTATTAATGTGAGACTTCTAATGGAGCTGCGAGCCAACATAAAGAAAGTGCCGGGACACTGGAATTTCTGATGATAATGATGTAACTTTTGTTATATTATATATTTACTTGTAAAATATATAAAATCGTGTGCTAACACGTAAGTTAAAATATTATATATCTTAATTTTTTTAATATAAATTAAATATATTAATGTGTACAGGTTTTTATCTTATTTTGTTAGTCAGTGCGTAAAAAAATAAACAATTGACCATTATTTTTAATATTTATGTAAAAAATGACATTTAAATAAAATTTCTGTATTCAAAATGACCATAAATTATTGATTTTCAATACAAATAAAGATTTATTGTTGAAGACATTTTGACTGCACGTCAGTAATTATGAAACAAAATATGTACTTCAGTAGTTAAGGGTTTAGAATATCTTGGACAGCTCTATGTACAATGACTTCATGGTGCAGAAATTAAAAACTTGAGACAAGCTCATAACGAATTATTTTATTAATGTAGTTCTACGACATCTGTATATAAGAATATATTTTGATCTAATGATCTATGATAAGTTGGTACTAAGTGTATTGAGCTGAAAGGAGACTATGTTGAGAAATAAATAAAATGAAATAAATTTAAAATGTGTTTCCTTCCCTAACACAAGTACTTATCATTCAGCCCTCGTACAGAAGAAATCTAAATCAAAAACACATATGGCTTTAACATAACGAGACATTAATGAACATGCTTAGTAAAAAATGTAATTATTTTATTAAACTCATTTAAAAATTGCAATAAATATAAAAAATATTTTAACTATTCCAAACCACTGTTCGACTCATTAAAAAGTAGTGTTCGGTTATAAGATAGCCTTATATTAAGTAAATGCAGCAAGAAATGCCGAGATATAAACGATTTCAATATATCGTAGACACGGTTCCAATCTATATTTTTAATTACTCAACAACTTCAATCGCTTATTCCAGTTTGGCTAAATCCACTCTTGAATCCTGTGTAATTATTAACATTTCTGATACTGCGACAAATCACTTTTATCAATTAATTCTATCTGAATCTCACCTACTTACAAAATATTAAACCATTTCTTTTTACGCACGCAATCTCATTCTAACAATGTTCATAAATTTAGCTCTATTATTTCAAGACGCAATTATTTGCTGGTATTCGCTTACATAAGCATTTTATACAAGAAAACATTTAAGTTTTAAAGTATATATTCGTTTATAGCAACAAATTTCATATATAAGAAATAAAATTATTATTATGGAACCGGGATAGAACTTTAGGCACAGACTACCAAATATATAGACATGAACTAAGGGGAATTCCCTGTTTCAATATTTTCATTTTCGCGTGATCACTTTGATACCACTTATGTAATCAAAAAGCTTCAAGACTTTTTTTAAATAATTGATCATTTAAACGCTGACATGACATGACATGACATGACACTGACGCATTAATGTAAAAAATACGTCTTGTATACACAAAGATTTAATTTTTAAAAAGTAAATACTTTTACCATTGCATAAATGTGTCATAAACCATTAGATTTATGCTTCCACAAATAATGTGTGTAGAATGCCTCACGTACCGCAACTAATGTTCCGAATCCTTCTCCTATATGTACACTTTATTTCATGTCTATTCATTTACTGGTCTGTGACTTGAGGCCTTTTTATGAAAATTGAAACTGAGACTACATTAAGAAATTATTTTTAAATAACCCTGTTATCGTCAATCATCTAATATTTTAATTTATTCAAGATTATTGGATGTAGTTCTTGTATAACGACATTACTTAATTAAAATTATATTTAATTAAATATTTTAATTTATATGTATCACAATGTCATGCCATTTTATAAAATATGGCATTTTCATACACGCGTAATCTCCAAAATCTTTTACATAATTCAAAAGTAAATACGATGCACTTGTTATGGATAGTATTTATTCGACCATCTCTTATATTTTATTAATATTATTAAAAGTCTTTAACAACAACAAAAACTAATTTACATAGATATTTTCGTTTAATAGTGTACATGTTAATGAATAATAAATACTTAGTAAATCCAAACTATATAATACAGCTAATCTAATAATACCAATTTTAGCAGTGGTGTACAGTAGACACAAACATAGTAGTGGTGTACAGTAGACAATGCTGTTACCGACGATGCTAAGTAAGTATATAATACGTATAGGTATTAGGAAATCAAAAAAATAAGTTAGATTTTTTTTTCTAATTTTGAGTACAATTCTAATAATTTAAATTTAGAATATATTTTTAAAATTTATTACATTAAAACAGACATTAAGAAGTTATTTTATTGCTCAGTACCGTACTCTGCTTTTGATTTCGCATAAAATATTTTCTACGATTTCTCCTTTTGTAAATGGATTTTAAATATCTCATTAACAACGTTTAAAAACATTTGTTTTAATAACTAGCTTTACAAATTAGCACAGCCGAAACTTATAACAGAAATTACTTTATTTGATAATTTATTTAATATTACTAATTATCTAACTTAATAATATCCCTAAAAATGCAAATTCGCTCACTTAATAGATAATAAATTATAACTTATAAATTATATCTACGCAAACACCGAAAACAACAAATGAGAAACACAAATAAATAAAAGTTAAACAAATACGTAGAAATATCATTTCACGCAGTTTTCAGTAAGTATTAATCCCTTCTGAGGACATCAGAATTAAGCACAAAGTGTTTGAAAAACACAGGAAATTCGCACACGTAAAGATGCCAACATAGATTCAGTAAGAAAATATTTAGTTCAGTACAATTATTATAAGGATTGATAAAACAAGTTTGGTTCACACAATACCTAAATACTAACAAATTGCGGACGAGCATGCATTACATGAATTACAAATGATTCGCAATTTTTCTAAATAACCCACGGTTAGACAAAAGTAGTGGGTTACGTCATAGATAAGGTTACGCTAATCCAGGTTATACGGGCTAAAATTTTATAGTATTTTCATAATATAAATATTATTTAATTTCTTTTTATTTCCTTGAATTTTTAGTAATGCACAGATTTTTTGCTTGTATGCAGTGTACGTCCCTGCAATTAAGCTACAGCGAAAAAATTAAGATTCAGTAGTTAAATGCCACCAAATCTATATTATTCAACTGTTAATGTGCCACAAAATGTGACACAAAAATTGCATACATTTAATGAGGAATTTTATCAAATTGGTAATATATTCCATTTGACAAATTGGGAAATTTCTACAATTATCTTTATAGTGAAAATAACTTTCATAATTAAGAAATAAAATATATTATGGTTGTCATATTTTTCAGGTACCTAGAATAATATGTTGTCTTATCGTTATCAACATAAATAATATTTTCCAAAAAAAATCATATTAAATTTTTAAAATTTTTAATTATCTGTTGCCAACACTTTTTGAGATGATTCTGAGGGACGTATTGTGTAATATTTCATGTACCCGAATTAAACTTTGTTCTTAATTTCAAGACTTCGATTAACGAAAACAGCATCGGACTATAAATACGTGTTTTTCGATGCCGTTTTCTCAGAACTATTTTATGGTGGACAGACAGGTATTACCACGGTAAAATAGACCAAATTGTAGTACTACATGCTTAACAGGACCTAGGTGGATAAACACGTATTTAATACGTATAAATAAGGGAACAATAGTATTAATCTAGATATGAGATACAAAAGTTGTGAAACTCATGTTAAACATTACGTTTTTCCAGTATAAAAACTGAAGGAATCAGTTCCATTTCAGCATGCTAATGCTGTTGCTGTCCCTTAAAATCAACGATAACAACTCTGATAATAGACCAGAGTGACTGGATACACACGGCAAAAGAGCCCATAAAATTATCACTCGTCTGAGAAGAGGAACGGTGAAGACAAATAAAAACAGGAAACACAGCGCTCTACGAATATTAATTGCTCCTTACCATATAGAACAGAAACACTCAGATATGTGCTCAGTCATCTTCTTTAATTATTAATATTATTCTTAGTTATTACATAAACTTTACATTACATGTACGAAACATACATTACATGTATCATGAATCATACATTACATGTATGAAAATATTCGCAAGTATGCGTTAAGTAGCAAGCATTAGTTAGTGGAGCAATCGAAGAAAAATTACACTTTGCACTATATGTTATTCAGTGTGTGTAGATATACTCATATTATATCATTTTAATAAGTGAAAAGAGTTAATATTATAGAAGCATGTCCACTAATTTCAGGAGTTCAATTCTGCAGCTACATAAATTCTCCTATTACTCTTTAATACATGTATCACATCTCGCTTATGCTGTGTACATCTATTATTATATTATCGCTATTTGAAGCACATTTGATTATATTACGCACTTATTTATAATAATAATAATAATTACTTTAAACAGGTATGTCTAAAAGTGATGTTGTCAGCGCATACCGGACTGGATAATTAATCAATACAAATTTAAAGCAGCCGTGACTGCGTAAGAGAAAATTGCAAACCATTCAGCTTAGCCAACAGTGTAAATTGTCACTCGAATAATTCCAACAACATTCACTCAATTTATAGGATATTTTCCTGCGAGAATTGCAATCTTTCATTAGCCAGCAACCTATTTCTTATTTTTTCAACGTTTTACTTAAAACTCACGCACTTGCATCGGCCAATTAATTGATTTATAACTCGAGTTTTAAGTAAAACTAAGAAATGTCGAACTGTGGATAAATTAATTAATAACTTAATTTAAAGGTTTTTTTGATAAGTTATACACGTTTATCTTCAAATAAGCGTTCTAAGTGAACAAACGTGCAACAATATTTTATTATAATTTTAATATTTTCGAAATAAGCGAATACGCTTGTGCTAGTTAGTACATAATGAGATTTATTTAAATGAACCTTTTTCAAATCGGCTGTTAAATGCGGCTATTCTGAAAACATAATGCAAATGGTTTTATTCATTTTATTTATTTCGCAGTCATATGGCATCGTGGAGGGAATGTTCAAAGAAAAAAAAGTTATTTAACTTTACTACCATACAGCCTACTCGTACATACGTAATAATATATTGGCGTTTGAATTTCCCTAAATATGTACGTATATACTTCAAATTTAAAATTAATTGCACAAATTTTCGAAGGAATAGAAGAAAAAATTAACGATTTGAGTCGTTTACCCAGAAATCACGAAAGACGTTTAAAAATTGTATTTTCATCTAAATGCTTCAAATGATATTTTGATGATACGGTGTGTGTATCAATACTACAGGAAATGCAAAAAAATATATAAACAAATATGTTATCGATCTTGAGAAATTACAAAATTTATTGGCACTATACCATTTATAGAGGTGTTTGGAACTCAACACGCGTATTTCAGGTGTTTGTCACTCATATTATTTGATCGTTTTTGGTACAAGCCAGTAGAATACTACTAAAAAAACAAATAGTCAGTTTCATTATTGAGCTCTTTGGAGGTTAAGTACTCAATTGAAGAGAGTTTAGACATGAAACTTAAACTTGTTTTTGTAAACTTAAATTTTTTCATTGTAAAACCGCATTCAAATATACATGTTTTTCATTTTTCATTATAAAAGAGTTTGGAAGTAAACGACCCATTTATTCAATATATGTGTTAAATTAATGGGCAAACAAGCCCATCATTTTCTCATTGATCTATTTGGTAGAATGCTATAATGTACAATGTAACCCTCAGTAGCGCGTGGATGCAGAAATAAAGTTTCTAACTATTGTACTTTAACGGTCCGTATACACGGATGTAACTTTGCATTGGTCATTCTACTCTGCATACAAAATACAATAGAACGCTCCGCACTAATTGTATACCATCCTTTAAGTGAGTTTTGCGACATTTCATCAGTACTCGACAGTTGACTCGACTCAAGTCGTATTTATTGAATCCATTCGTTTTATTATATATAATACACATCAATTTTAATTTTGAAGAGTTTTGTCAATCTTGAAGTAATCGATGACGAAGAGAAATTAATATTTTTACCATTCCTAAATATAGTCTAGATTTTATTTTAAGATCCCATAGTGAAAGTCACAATCAACTCTGGATTAATAAAATGGTGTAATCAATTTCATTCTCACAATTATTGTAATTTTTTTAAGTATTTAGTTTCCTAAGGCGACAAATTGAACCGCAGTTAAAAGAGGCTGCTTTATGCAATTATGTTAATTTCAGAAATAAACACCTCGCATTGCATTCTTAAATGAGACGGCACGCCGGTGAATGAATGTGCCCAGATCCATTAAGGCCCAAGGATTAATTGATTACCTAAGTATCTGTCTTGATCTACCGTAGGAAGAAAAACTGCTTTTTCAGAAGTGATTTTAATCGATGTAGGTTAATCCTACATAGTTTTCTTGTATTTCTCCATCATTTCTACAAACTGTTTAACTTTCCAATGTGATAAATTGTTTATATTAATTGAACACTGTTAATATTTTCCATTCACTGATTTAAAGACACAAAACCATAAACGGTTATTTCTAATATCTTGATTCTGACAAAAAATTTCATTCCTTTTCCCGTAATTATTGCTGAATATCAAGTCAATGTATTGCGTATGGATAATTTTTTTTTTCTCTTTCCGTTTTATATTTCGTACCAATATATAATATATATTTCGCAATTTATGGTCAGCACAAAAAGTACCTCCTATTTTGGTATTTTAAATCGAAACTAATTGGTTTTTTTTCTTGTTTCATCGCATAGTTCGTTCATAAGAATTTATTTACGTACAAAGTGTTTCAAGCGAGGTTAAAAATTATTTGGTTCATTGTTTAGGGGTCATTTTGATATCATTATTCGATTGTGTTTCGTTCACTTGAAACTTCCGTATTGGGAAATTAACTTAAATTGTTTAGTTAATTTCAACATCGTTTTAACTATAACTTTATTCACCGAAAACATGGTTATATTTAAAATATTCTGTGTTCCATCAAACAATGATACCAGGCTTATTTTTTTTCTTTTGTATATCAGTTATGTGAGTTTAATATTGACTACGATATTTACACATCTGATCATAATTAAAATAAATTCCGTCCGTGTAGTGTAGCAACGTAAAACATACAGCAGTACTAATCGCTCTTATATCATAAAGGATGCTCTGATATCACAGAAACAATATACACTATTTTTCTGATGTATTTCAGTTAATTTTTTTAATACACTATAAGGTTAGGTTAGGTTAGGTCATTATTTAAGTTCATCTCGGATATAATCGGTATCGATCCAAGGCAACAACCAACTATAAGATAACTTTTTTCGTTTTTACGTTGGTGTATGACAAAAAAAATGTACGAATACACTCAAAAAAACGACTGAAATCAATATTTATGTCTATACATACGACCCACATTTTTCTTCATGTAACCCTAAATTCTAAAATACTAACATATTCTAACAATAGATAAGATTCTAGGCATATTATCATGTCTTATTGATAATATATTAAAGTATTACTAACAGAACTAATCAGTGATTACTTACCGCCAATTAGGTTACGCGCTAGAAGAGGAACGAAAGTAGACTGAATGCAGTGAAAATGAGATCACATTCTTACAAATCTATTTATGACAGAGTAAACAATGAACAAATAAGTAAATAATATAAAGCTGATGTTAGTATAGTAAGATTAAGAAAATATCACTTAGGTGGTTGAGGCGATAATTGTGTGTCAAGACAGAGGAGTATGGCGCTCTGTCTTCTCTACCTACCCCCGCGGGGAAACAGCGTGATGGCAAGTAAATAAGTTATAATATCTCTATTTCTTTACAAATCAAGGTTTTCAAAATAGACCTTAATGCGACTGAAAAAATTATTGATTATATATATATAATTATGCGATAAACATATATACAATAAAATAACTAATAAATAATATGATAGCTGCAATATATTCGATATAACTATTTCATTTGTAGAAAATGTAACTGCTCAATGTAATTCATCTTTTCCCCATTTTCCATCATAAAAAAATATTTTTAAATTTGCGGGAATCGAATCTGTGGCCGCTGCGTCAAAAAAATTCAATGTTCTAAAAACGGTCTAAGAATGCCAACATTTTTTTGATCTTAACAATCTCGTACCGGACAATATTTCGTACGCGTTACAAAATCTCAAAACGGACGACGCCCAGTGTAGTGATAATAAAATATCTAATAACTGTAGTATATAAAATAAAGAACTCCTTGAATATCCTTTATTACATATATGTATATATTAATAAAAATTGTGTATTTTATATTTCAATTTTTGTATATGCTTACATATGTTTGACACATGCATTTAACATAATGATTCTTTTTTAAATTGTAGTTGAATTTTTTATCTATGTTTGCTGGCGTACTTCCTTTTAAGGTTTTTGTTCAGAGAAAAATTGTCCAAAATATCTAATAAAAATGTAATAAATGACCCCTCCAAAATAAGCGGTTGCCTAAGGGGCAGTTGTATTCCTAAATTAAAGAACTACAATTCTTAATTTAAAATATTTCGCTATTCTTAATATGTATTCTATATTCGTAATTGTATATGTGAAACAATGTATAATGTACTTATTATTTAAAAAAAAATATATATATACATTTATAATATTATTTCATCCATATAATTGAACGTACATATATGGTGGTCAACTTATTGCACAACTGTAATATGATTTTAATTAAACAATGGCCACGTTCCAAAAGTACCTACCTAATTATCTAAGCATTACCTCTCACTTTACAAATAGTTAAGTTTTTTCGCAATTGAATACGCCAATATAATACGATTTTTCAAAATTTATATGATACCGCACGTTAAGTACTCCAGCCGCCGCCAGGGTCGCTGCTGTGACGTCTGTTACCCGCGCTCGCTTCCCATTGGTCGCCGTCCGCCAATCACAGCCGAGGTGGAAGAGCGAAAGGTTTAATATAGTGGCGCGGACATTGCCGGTACGGCCGCATAAGTGGAAATCTAGACTAGTCGGGCGGATCATTTGATACACGGTGTCGTTAGCCGCTCTGTGTCTGTGTGCCGGTGTGTTTTGACATTAGTGTGCAGTGCTAAAAGGATTTCAGTCAGGAGACTCGCCATGAAGGGACCATGCCGCACGCTGGCGGCGCTCGCCCTCCTGCTTATAGTGACGGATGCCGTGAGGATTCTGCCCAAGAGAAAAAAAGGTGAGTGCCTGGAAACTGATGGATAAGTTCGGTGGTTATACTAACCCTGCCCCCCGTGAGTTCCGCCCTCAAAGTGGGATAGTATTTGGTGGAATTTTCGTCCATTTAGTGTCAAGTGATTCGAGAATGAAAACTATCATTGTGTTTCAATTAAAACATCAAGTGCTTAAAATTAGGACCGAAAAAATGGTGTGTTATTTCACTTAGAAATGCTCTAACTGTCATAAAAATTAATTAATTCGAAAGAATGGATTTAATTCACTTTAAACATCTATATACTAAACTAAATCATTATGATAAAAAAAAATATCATAATTCACAACAATTATATACGAAATATCTTATTTTAATCAGTTTGCATTTAGATCCATAGATGATTTTAATAATGATCAAATTTTTTTTTAAAACTAATCAGTTTTATAAATGCACACTAGCTGTGAGCAATTCAAAATTTGCGAAACAGTTATTAACTGTTTATTTGAAAACTTCTTCAAACGCGACAGGATTATTTTTTAATTCAACGTAACGGCAATTTGACCCGCACCAAAAATAACTTACCGTATTTCTTTGGCAAATCTGTCAGTGGCGATTCCGCTGGTGAAAAATTACCATACACGAGTGCCAGTCCACTCTCTAGCAATTTAAGATGAGCGCGATGAAAAGTAAAATCTCGACCAGTTTATCTCAAGAAAAGCGGCCTGCGAGTATTTATGTATGTACTCCGCAAAGAGACATCACTGCGCGGGCCTGCAAGCGTGAAACCTGCTCAGCTGACTATCGCGCTGAGCGGCAAACAGGTATTCGATTTACCTCTTAATAACCAGATAACTCGCCCGTTATTAAAATGTGCGACAAATCAGGGTCTTTTTAATGAAGATTTATCAAACATTCTTTATTTTTTTCATACAATATACTATATACAATAAAATATTTTTAATTTAAACTTATATATGAATATATAAGTTTATTTTTGTGTATGTACAATTATGTACGTGTGTGTGAGTTTAAAAGTATATCTATATTATTTACATAATTTTTCGTTCACAATACAGTAAGTACACTACACGTGTCATTAAAAATACTTTTTTTCTATTACTTAATTTAAAATTAAAATAACATTAAATATATAAACTCAAAATCGAACTTACAATATGAAAAATTTTCGAAATTGCTCAAATAATCTACATAGAATTCTATACTATCGACTGTAAATAAGTATGATAAAATAACCAACCCGCGTCACATTTATACTATTACATATAATTTGATTTTTTTTTTGTAAGTGTAGGTAAAATAACAAGATTTATTAATAAAAAAAAACATTTCATTACGTTCTACAGGTTATGGTTAAATTAATTAATACACTGCTTATGAAATTTTCATTATGAACACATGTAACGGAATAGAGCGCTGCTTTTTAATAGTATAACATTTATGAAATTAAAAATTCCAATTAAAATCGTGCGTTCCGGTGAATTTCAATAGTCACGTCAACTTTTTATAATCTTCCTTCCGCCAAATGAATAGTAATTGAAGCGGAAAATTTATTCGCGTTCTTGCCACAGGTTTTCCTACTTCACTTTCGATTTCATGCAAATCCCATGCGTGTAGCGAACGTTTTGTAAGAAAATCATCGTGTTTTAATTTATAATGGATTCGACACATAGTTAACCTCAAACGTTAACGATGTTAGATAACAATATCTCTAGTTAAACTCGATGATTTAGTATGATTTCAAAACCACTTAATTTGATCCCCAGTTCTCTCGGTAGTCATATGTATAATACATTAGTTTTTCTCTCAAATTGAAAATGTCACCCGTAAATTTTTGTATTCAAGAATAGCCTTTCTCTACATTTTTATGATTCGCGATCTCGGGCAAGGTATACTGTAAGATATTTAATATTTAGATTAAAATTGTTGGGTTAGCTGTAAAAAAATATGTATTTCTGAAAATCAAGCGGTTTAATTTTTTTTTTTCATTTTTTTTTTCTCTCAGTACTGGCGAATAATTTTCACACTGGTAAAGTTATAATATTGCTGCATTTTACTTAGACATTAGCAGATTTTATTTTTCCTATTTATTATTTAGTATTTATAAATTTCCGTGAAAATTTCCAGTTCGAATGTTGACCGAATAATATAAAATGTGACAGAATAAATTAATGTACATGAATAATTTAAAAACAAATTGTTTCTCAGAAACACTTCATTATTATAAGTGATTTTAATTTAATAATTTGACAAAGAGCTGTATGTAAATAATTATTTTTGATCAGATAATTAAATCTTTCGGTACAAACTTTTTCACAAACAATTTAAAAATGTAATCAAGTGTAGAATTTATATGAATACATTCCTGAAATACGCATTGCCTTAGTAACAAGCTTATTTCCACTGACCTTCCATTGGAATACCATTGAGTTACTCATAAAAAGAGAAAGGTTAATACATAAATCGAGTGATTCGATCAAAGTATTCGGTAAAAATTACTCGAGTCATGTTGACGATTATATATATATATGTACACTGAGATTGTCGATAACTCACCGCGGAGAGAAAGGAAAATTGGTGAGATTTTTCTCCGAGTCTGATTGTACTTTTTGGGCGTTCTTCGGTGGACCAAGTTGTCACCTGCGTCAGTCAACTTTCACTGATCCGGTTTAAAGTACCGCCCTACATTCACCGGTCCACAACTTCGGATAGGATTGCGTTACGCAATGGAATATCCACGACAGCGCCGACGGAGAAATACGAGATCGATAATAATATATAAACAAAGCGATTTGCATACGGCGTCCGCGTCCACAACCAGTTAATCTCGTACTCGCTATCTTCGAATTAAACATCCTGGAGTGTAGAGTGTGTTCGCAGCTATATTGTGCAATACATATTACCACGGATGGAGTTTACTTATTTACTCACTTTTCAAACATTTTCTGAAGATTTCACAAAGAATCTGTGTGACAATAAATTTTATATTGGTGGAAGATGTCTTCGTAAACAATATAAAAATCATCTATAATATCAAAATAATGCAGATATCGGAACTGTCAAAATATTTATATTAATAATTTCATTTTGAAAGTGTCATATTTGGCATTTGACATTTTTTTTTAGTAAACAAAAATCTTTTATTTTAATTTCATGATCTTAAATGTAAAGTTAATCTGTACGGATGTAATATATAAATTATTTTATTACGTATAAATAGCCTACGCCCATTACCTATCGTATTCCCAATCTGTAGAACACCTGTGTTAATGGTTTGTCTTTTACGGGAACTGTTAAGTACGGTAAGTGGAATTTGACAAGTGTTTATACATATATATATATTTTGGTTGAACCCGCGTCAAATAGTCTTAAGAAGGATTTTTATATTCCCGGCGTTTCGAATAAATAATCCGTTATCTTTTACCCATGAAAACCTTATATATGATATATATTATATGAATATATATGTATATACACACATAACTATTAGCGCTTTATAAAGTAATTTTATTTTTTTTAGATCTTTTCTAGCGCAAATTCGTATATAATTTCTGTACATCCTCATTAAAATAATTTGAAGCTGCAAAGCAATGAACACAGATAATTTCTCTTCTCTTAAATCACTAGAACTGTGCACACGAATGGAATTAACAGCCTTTTGACCCATCACAATAGCTTCCATTGTGCTCAAATTTTTGCGACACGTTTACAAAAATTGCGGTCTTCGTGTGCATTGGTCATCAAGCTGGTGCTACGTTGTACAAATATTAAAATAAATTAATATCTTTATTCGATATCGAATACAATATTAGTTAAACGGTGAAACAAAATAACTATGTTTAATGAAGTCATTTTTTTAGTTCGATAAAATTGTTGATTAAAAAATGTATTTTTTTATTACATATTTTATTGAAGCTAATAAAAACTTTTTTGAGTTCCAATTATCTGTAACACTTTTACAATATAGAGATACGAAAAAATATTTTATTTTAGTATTATTTTCATAACTTCGGGCACTTTTACAATTCATTGTAATTTTCTTCACGGTAAGTGATGTTTCCTTACACGTATATAGATAATCAATTTAAATATTATATATATCATATTCTGATAGGTACTACCTCACTCTATAAACTTTAAATGGTGCTAATTAAGTCAGCGGAACCTTGTTTTCACGCTAGTTGAGTTTCCCGTCGGATTTTCCCATTTCACATTAACAAAGACAAGCCCATCGTGCAAAGAGAAAATACAAGTGTCAATACGTTTTCGCGATCATTGTTGCTGCCTTCATCCGACAGTGCAGTCACAGTGATCCGGCACCGTGACCGTGGCCCTTGGCTATAGGACAACTCTTCCATTATGTAAAAACTCGTCTTGTGCCCAGTTCCCTACTATAATAGTTCTGCTAGCTCTCCGTGAAGTGAAAAGAGACAGCCGATGACACAATCTATTGAAAAATGTACTAAATTATTACATTCTTCAATCTTCTTCTTCTTCTTTTAAATAGGCAATCCATCATTCAAGAGTTATTTATGCTATTAATCAAGTTAAAAACTTTATTTTATAGAAAAAAGTGCAATAATATTGTTAAATAGGAAATACTATATTACAAGCCAATACCATTTTCGTTCAAAATACTTGCTATCATAGAGATTAAACGTGGCGAGTTAAGGGAATGAAGATGACACAAGTTAACCGGGAGCTGAAAATTACCATTGACGAGACCACTGTAAAAAAACCTGTGATCCGCAATGGACAGGCAAAAATGACATGGTCGAGGTTTCCTTCTCGGCACCACACCACCACACTCACACATTGGGGAATCTATCAAGTTCAATCTGAACAAATGAGAGGCCACATAGTATTGTTCACATACTTAAAAAAATATATATATAATAATTTTTTAGTCTGAAAATTAGTCATAGAAACCAAAGCACTTTTCCATAAATCTTAATATATTAGTTTAAAATACTAATTTATGATTTTCCTCTAAATTTCCAAATGTTATACATAATGTTGTGCAGAATTTATTCCTTCATTTGTACTGTAATCTTTCGTTTATGTGATTAATACGTATTAGTTACACTATTAACTGATTTTTTTTTTCTTTAGTTCTCTTTCTGTAATAGACTTCATAATAATTTAGAGGTTCAAACATCCTTTTATCAAATATATAATATACCTATGTAGTCTAAAATAATTCTTAAAAATATCATTAAACTAATTTTGACAAAATGTTACCGCGTATTGTTGAACAGATCGCATATGAAATTATTTTTCCATGATACAGAATGGTCCAAATTGACAAGTATTATGTCATCGTAAATCATTTATACATTAAAAGAGACGATTTATCAGATTTTTAATCCAAATATACCGATTCAGAATTTTTAAGAAAAGTTTCATCATCGTTAGTTGGTTTCCACATCTCTCCAGATCGCTTATATTGTAATTTATTTCAACTCGGACCCAGCCTCTGGTCTGGCCTCTTCTTTTGAAGAGTCTTTGGTTAGGATCATTTAAATTAATTACTCACGTGCACCGCTCAGCATCAATATTATATCGTTAATAAATTAATGTTACACGATCAAACCACTGCTACTGAAATTACATGGAGAGTCTGCATTTAAAGCATTCCTTGTCTCCCCAATACTTTTTCGGTCCAAGAGAGTCTGTCCCCTGTCCCGCTCCCGCAACTCGTCCTCGACCCAGTTCTCTCGGTTGAAATGTACATCCACGGTTGGTATCCACAGTGTCGAGTTGATACTTTTATTTATAGATACTGTTTTATTTATGACATTCCGGACCGTAAGGACTAAGGACAGTAAGATCGTAAACTAATAGGAACTTTGTTTGCCCTTATTTTAGTTTATTTTTAATGGACAGACCGTTAATGGCTTTGATAAATAGTCATATGTTACGAAGATAGTAAAGTATTATATATAGGAAAATATATTGATCTGCGATTCTCTATATTCTACTCCCAGGTTCTTAAAAAATAACTATAATTATATTACTTACCACAATTACATATCATCTAAATAGAGTGTCGTTTATTAAAATATTTGTTTTTCAAATACAACTGCTACTTTTAATACTTCAACTGTAAAATGTTCTGAAATGTAAGTAGAGTAACACGATTTCGGTGTTCTGTACTGCGTAAAAATATCACGTGGATCGATTTTTTGCCAGTAATTAGTTTCTTTTGATTAATATAAAAGCGGTGTCGCTGTAACTGCTGAAAGCACTTTCTGCGTTTGTTCTTATACCATAAAGACTCGCAGCACGATAATAAGACTTGCAATGTCAGCCTGTAAAAACTTTCACTGGCGGTGCATCGGTCAGTTTCGCTTTTTACCATGTAACTCGTTCTATGTATATCGGTTACTCGGTTTTTTAACCGTTTGCTTAATGTATTGCTTTCCCATCAGTCTTGTATTGGCGATCCGTTCCGCACGGCTTCCGAACCAGTTTAACTTCACTGCTCAGTGTGCACCGTTATTGAATGAATTCTGCTAATGAAATAATCAGTTGGCGTGTCAAAACGTTCGCCTATTTTTTTATCTCACCATATTAAATATAATTTTAAAAACTAAATAATTAATGTAATAAATTATCATCGTACGTACGTAGAATCTCTTCAAATTATAATTCTAAAATTGATAATACCTATATCTTCATCATATATAGACAGAGCTGTGTTACTAAGAACATATTTATACGTTGATTTACATTTGTTAAATTATTATGTACGAAATATTTACCTTAAATGCCGATAGTTTATGCCAAATGATTTGAGCCTATCTTCAAATTCTTCATTAGAACAACTACTGTAGCTATTCCAAAAATCATAATAATTTTTAACAAAAATTTTTTTTTTTAATATTATTTAAATATGTACAAGAAAACTGCTGATAATTAATATAAAATTTAGATTTTTTTAAATTAATGTATTTAAAAAAAAATTAAACTACCTACATCAAAATTAGGTATACGTATATTCATAAGCTTTATTCTTTCAAAACTTAATAAAAGCCTTTTTTACCAAAATCATAAAATATATATGAAAACAACTAAAAAGCAAGGAGATAATAGAATATAAATGTATATTAGGCGCCAATTTGGTGAAATTAATAGAATGTTAGATTTATAGCGGAAGTGAAAAAAGAAATTGAATGCAGAATAGTATTAGTGAAATAAAATCAATTTGCCTAGCAAATGTAGACCACAAATCAACCGCAGATTGTCAGAAAGTGGCGAGAGTGCACGATTGGAGCAACGAACAGATATAGAAGTGGTCAAATATGTGGCCGCGGCCATTATAATCTCATCCAACTTTTTTTTGTAACTCTTTTTGTTTATAGGGCTTCCACCCAGATGCACCTAGACATGCTTTATTCATCTGCCCAGCTCTGTGGGTAGGGTCGTGAATTACTAAAGATTTATCAACCTATGTCGAATAGTCAGCAGTTAAGCAAGAACTATTAAAATACCTATCCGTGAGCACTGTCAAACAATCAATCATTTCAAATCAATATGCATATGTTAAATGGAACAGAAAATATACTTCTTATTATTTAACCGTGCACACTCTAGAGCTGAATGTTAATATTGGTAAACCGACTGCTCTAGTTTATTTACAATATTTTACAATATGCGAGTATGTAACAAATATTCTTATAAATGCTGTCATGTATTTCCAATCGTATTTAGAACTTATAACTCACTGTTTTACTTTCATTGAAACATACTTCGTTGACCACCTTACTTGGTTCACCTAGTTAAAACCATTTGTCTTATGCCGGTGTTATAATTTTTATAGCTTTCCTCCTAAGTTCTTAGAATTAACGACCGACAACTGTCAGATGCATGTTCCATATAAAGGCTTACATTTCTTTACCGTATATAAGATGTTGTACTCATGGGCATTCGAGCATACTTTTTTGTATTTGATTGATAGCTACGTTAGACAGCTGCTATTATTAACGTCTATTTCAATGATTTTACAGGGATACGACGTGTTATCTAAAATATGTACGACAATTATATTTGTTAAAATGTCCTAAGACTAAATATATATGAATAAAATAGAAAATATATATATATGTCAGTATTAAATTCTAAAATAAATAAAAAGTACCTATACAAAATAAATTTTTCAATTTTTTATAATAATTAAATATCTACCATTTATTTGATAAGTATGAAATAAATTTGATTTCAAACCAGCTATATTATATTGTGTAATACCATACTTACATTTCATTTTAATTGCCGTGCACGTAGCTGTATATTTTTTGAATAAATTACAGATTGCGTAAAATAAAGTCGGTCACAATAAAATTAGGATCATTCTGAAATACAACCTACATATTATAAGTAACAATTGCAAAGCATGTTTTATTATTTTTATTTAACGTGATTAACTAATTTAACCATTCATGATCATCAGAAAGTAATGTCATAAATGAAGTTTACTTTTTTATCGCTAGACAAATTTTGATTTACGGCAAATAATAACTTTGATACGAGAAACGAAAGATTGCACGTGAAAGAGTTATTTTGTAAATAGGAAAACACTATTTCACGTGGTTATGCATGCATATATAATAACCTACATCGCACAGCCACATCGTGCACCAAATGCTAGTAGAAATTTTATTATCACGTAATACGTAAAATATATCATAATATTTAGTCTTTAATTAACGTCAAAATTTCAATAAGCCGCGCCGATAGAGTGATCGATCGCGCTGTTGCGTACATTAAGTCGTTGGTTCTCAGTGAACTAAATAATTGTGTGCAACTGAGTATCGAGTAGCTCGGGGTCGCATTACATTACAGTACCATAATATTATCACAATTTGCCGCTGCATTAGACGCGTGTTATTATTTTATTAATACATTCTAACAAAACGTGGCTTATAAGTTTGATACCACAAATTCGATAACTGTTTGTTTTGCTTATTGCCCTAATTGCTGTTGTTTTGCACATTTTTCAAAATTACATAATGTACGGTAGAATGATACTTTATATATCATTTATTTAATATGTTATATGTGCATGTAGTATTTTAATATCTACAAGCATTTTACATAGTTAATCAATAATTATATTTACATAGTTGGTTCAGTAAACTAAGAAATGTAAATTGGAAATAATGAATGAAAAAAGGGAAATAAAAATTGTAAATAACAAAAACAAACGAGTAAAAAATGCAATATTTGAACATATTTGAACCAGAAATTCGTTAATATAATAATAATTTTATCTAGTTTAGGTTTCCTGTAACTATGTAATGTGGTTTAAAACCTTATTTTTCATTGAAATTGTGGATCTTTTTTCTACAAGTAACATCAAGTTAGTACCTATGTCAAATATCAAACAAATGTATTACATTAATTGGTTATTCAAAATTAATCACTAATCAAATGAATTTCAAGTTTTTAACTTCATAGCTATATACTTTGGGCCACCTGTCAAATTGTTACATATTTCATCATCAAACATAAAATACATTGTCCAGTATCGATTCGATACTGAATAGTGGTCATAAGGGTGGTTCCGAAATACGCTATAAAGAATGATTTGGTTTCTTTAGATAGTCAACTATCCACATACTGATCGATTCCGGTAATTCTTACCCTCAATTTCACCCACATGGGTGTTGAGTTAATCAACTGCGTAACTACGACACCTATTAATTGTGTTGAATCCTTTTTGTTGCTTTTTACACCCGCACAATATTAATTAATCAATCAAATTCTGCATTCATTCGCTTGATTTTAGTATTATACTTGAAAATGTATAATATTAATCAAATGTAAATATACTTGAAAAGGTACTTCTGAAAAGCTTTTAATTATTTCTCAGTGAAATTTTTGGTTATATTGTTTTTAAATTATTTCAACATTATCGCATTATACGTCATACACTATGTGATTTCAACGGAGAGATTTTTAAAATTGGAAATAAAGTATTACAAATAAAGATATTTCAAATTGGTAACTTTTTCAGGAAAACCTGAATTTTACCAAGGATTTGTTTCATCAACGCTCAATACCACCTTTTCGATTTGATTTATTTTATTCCACCAAATTGTCGTATTCTTGAAAAATCTGAGTTCGCAATATAAATCAGCTTTAATTAGGATGGCGCCAAGCAAAGGTAATAAATATCACAAATCAGTTATCTGCTCGCGATTCTTGGTGAAAATCAAGTTCTTATCTATACCTGTTGATGAGAGAGACTGCACTGGTTTGCACTGCAGTGTCGACCAATAGTAGTGTTAAAAATTAAACTGCTGTATATATCAGACAAAAATTGTTTGAATAAAAATTAAAATGACTTAAAGTTGTCAACTCAAAGAAATTTAACTAAGAGAACCTTTTTTCCGACCGAAATCGAAAACAATTAATCAAATCAAATTTAATTTTGATATCTATTCAATTTTCTTTTTAAGTGTCTGATCTCTGCGAATGTCTATGTCACTTGATTATTAATAAAAAAAATTAAAACAAAATTTATTATAAATATAATTCAAAACAATTCACATTGTTTAAACATCACCGGTTGGTGTTAGCAAAAATCAAGTGGTGTTTTATTTATAATGAATTACCATTAGATTATAGCGAAATACAACAGTATAAAATTTATTCTTTTTACGATATAAAAAAACGACGTCTACAAAATCGGTTTACTAGACCTAAGAAAGGCTTCACGGTGTAAGGAATCGCGAAACATTTAATAAACCGTGAAACAATGATACCGTCTTAATAAAATTAAACTTGATGCTTACCACAGCAATATTGTATAGATTAATCCCATTTTACTTAAGCATAAATTGTATGATTTCAAGATCGTGAAAAATGACTTGAACGTGTTCTGTAATACATTCAGGTACAAAAAAAAATTATATTACTTTTATTATGAATCCATGAAACCTATTTATAGGAAATCTCTAGCCGCTATCCCGGGCCAAAAGTCTGGTACAACTTGTACAGAGATAGGAACGGAGCCATCGTTGGGTGTAGGTATCCGTGAGAACTGTCACTTTAGACATGTGTGTGTATGTTAGAAGAGTGAGTAAATGAGTGGTGGGGGACAACTTCTCCATAATGACTAGTCTATCTCTGAATTGTATTATTATTAATTACTGTAAATACTTCTTATAATAAACGTTTAATTGTTACCTAGACACGGAGTTATGAACTGAACCCAAGTAACTTGATAGTTAAGAGAAGATAGAACACCGAGGGAATCTGGTGGTACTACGAAAATTACCGCAGCATCGTAATTACTTGCACGGATAAATTTCAGTAGTTCGAAAATTTTATTTAAATGCTGTTAATACAGTTTTACATAAAAAATGTCAATGGTTTCCAAAGTCATAGACATACGTGTATACGCCATCGAGAGAAAATAGAAACTTATTTTCTCTGCTGTCTTGTATTTGCCACTGGACACCATTTTAGGAATACTTCGATTTGTCCCATCGGGCATTTATAAATGACATGATAGATATATCGAAACATTGAATTGCGAATTGTCAAATCTCTTTCATTATTATATTATACATAATACATACATCAAAACATATCATATAAAAGTGTGAAATCAGTACGCAACATGAAATCATTTCGCTGGTCGTATGTATATATACACATAACGTAAGTCAAGGGTGTCCGTGAAAAATTTACAAGTTTAATATTATTTTTAAAAAACTACAATGTTATTCTCATTTATACAAAATGAAGTTTACGCGGATTTTACGTTTTATAAACAATATTTTCTAAATACCGTCCATTTCTATCAAGACACTCTTACAATCGGACTCTTAAATTTGCGAACACGCGAGAGCAAAGCATTGGTGCCTTCACGGCGGATATTTTCTTGTAGGGCCTGAATTGTTCGATAATTGTTGCTGTAAACTCTCGACTTAAGGTATCCATCCCCACAAAAAAAGTCGCACGGTGTAAAGTTCGGTTATTACCCCCAGAAAATAGCTGCAGTTGCGGTATCAAAAACTCATCAATCATTCGACAATACACGTCAGCAGTGACTGTCTTTCGCTGGTTAAAAAAATAAGGGCAGAAATTGCACACCATACTGTCATTTTTGACGGCATTCCCTTGGACCGTCGGGGCACCAGTATCTCATATTCTATTTATTAACATAGCCATCGATATGAAAATGTGCTTCGTCAGTAAACAATATGTTTCCAAGCGTTCATACTGTTCCAAAATGTCTAAGCATTGTTCTCGCTAAGGTTTCACGTAAAGAATAGTCATTTTCGTTGAGAAACTGCACGATTTGCAGTTTGTATGAGTAAAACTGTAGTTTCTTTTTCAAAATAACGTACGCTGTTGATTTTTTTATTCCAGTACAGGCTGCAATTTTCCCTATCCATTTACGCGGATTGAGCATAATTTCACGTCGAACATGAGCCACATGTTCTGGCGTCGCTGCTGACGTTGATGGTCCTGGAGGAGTTAGGCTTACCATTGTCTCTTCTTGTCTGAACTTTTGAACCCAATACCAGATAAGTTTCGTGCTCGGCCCATCACTTACTCGTCGAATATTAAAGCGAGTACAAAAAGCGCGACGCGTATGAACCAATGAATCACCACACTTTAAATATTGCTCAACCGCTCAGCAATTGATGCGCTCCTGACCAGTGACTCATTGCGACTGGAAAATCCGCAAATCACGCGCGTCGAACAATACTCCTCCTACTTACCTCCCCCTAATGATTACGAGCAATTACAATTTAATCTTGATTTTTTTCCGCCGAACACCCTATATACCTTACTTCCTATTCAAATTAATATTGTGGCAATGATTAGTTTATTTAGTGAATTTAATCTTCATTAGCATAAATGACCGGTTTTTACTGGCTAGTGATTGTCTTTCTCTTTTTAATAGTATGGTGTTACATTGCTCTCATTACACGAGGATAATAATATATTCAGACGACTTATACAGTATAATTTCATATCGGAAACAATATATTATATATATTAAAACAAGTTCATATTAAACATGTTTTATTTTAAACTCTTTATTGCTTTCTTTATGTGCAAATGTGCTTTGATCTAGCCAGAAGCAATACGTTTGAAAAAAAATAGTTATATAATATTTACATATACAGGATGTAACGAACCTAGTTCACAATATTTTTTGGGTGTACACCTGACTAAATTACGAGTCGAAAATGTTTAAGGAATATGTGCCTAATTTCAACCATGTCAGAGATATAAGCATTTCAGAAAACCCCAATTATGTAATTATTTCGATTAATTGAAATATTTAATTAATTTCAAATGATATATTGAATGCAAAATGGTCATCGAATTTCAAGCTGCCAGACTATTTTTTGTTAAATGATTTAGGATCTAAAGCAAAGATAAAGATTAATAATAAATACATTTTGCGAATGTTTATTTCGAAATACGCAGACTTCAAGCTTTGTAAAAATTTCTAACAATAATATTTTTATTAAAGAGAACACATTCTTATTGTGAAGTTGTAATTATTCAGGACATAGATCTGTGATATTTTAAATACTACTTAGACTGTTTTCTCCTTAATAATATATAAGTTGTATCGTGTCCAAAATTTAATAAAAATTAATTGTTAATTCTGGCGTCTGCTATCAGTTTACTTAAAAGTATTTGAGATTCCGTAAAAACAATATAGATGGCTTTCAAATAATGAAACGATAGATGTATTCATTTGAAAAAAGTGTAACATATAGGTTAGAAAATTGGTCGTCAAAAGTATTATCGCTGTAGCATAGTTGAATAATGCACCTTCCCTAATTTGGAAAAAAATCCGAAATTTCGAATCCCGGTAGCGCAACAGCAATATTTTTCGATAAAATTGATTTTATATGTATATCTTTGTAATTAATTAATTTAATTAGTATTTAATAATATTTTTCGTTGCGGTGCTGATTTTGCACATATTGCTTGAACATTTTCAACTCGTAATTTAGTCAAGTCACACATAAAATATTGTGGACTAGGTCTGTTACACCCTGTATACACGTGTTACTAATAACTAATTTTGATTTATTTATGATAAAATAACTAGTTAATGGATACTAAAAATTTATTTGTTTACGAATAACTACTTGTTTTCTGGATGATAAACTTTTACTTGTTATGGATCATAAATTTTGTGATGCTCTATAGATTTGTTTCTTGAATCATATATGTTTGTTTTAATAAAACATAACATTTACATATCACAACGCATAAAACTCTAAATATATTTTATTATATATATATTAAATATAGTGATTTATAAATCTAAAATAAATCATTGAAATTTTTATTTAAATAAAATGATTTATTATTATATTATACTTTTCATTTTAAATTATATTTTTCTTAGGCTATCTAATAAAACAACAAAGAAATGATTAATTTGTTTTCAATGTATTTTATTATAGGTGAATTACTAATAAAAAACATTTTTTATAAACGAAAAATTTCAAATTAATTATTATGGTTCTTTCATCTAGTATCTGCAATAAAACTTTGATAAAAATAATTGATTTTACACATACAAAACTCATATACAAATTACACCAATTTAAAATAAAAATTCATTATTAAGCTGCTCGGTACTTTCGGATTTGTTAATCTATATCAGTTAACCGGAAGTTTTACACTAACATTGTGCACCATCAAATTTATACATGTTGTGAAAAAGGAAAGCATATATTTTAGTACAAATTTTTTGATGTTTGTAATCAAACAATACACCGCGAGGAAGTGCCAATCTGTTTTTCGCCGCTTCTTCGTTTCGCGGAGACGCCGTTACAAGAGTATTCGTCTCATTCGAAAATATAATTAGCCGGTCCAGTGGATTCATTAACTGAAGTGGCGATGGCTAACGAACAGTCGGCAGAACTGGATCGGCACAAGTTGCCAATGATCAATCGCTTTCACATTTTTATCGTTAGCTACGGCGGTTTTGCTACGGACTTGCAGTTGGCCATTTTTCGGCGATTTTCTTCTGTGCATCGCCTCCGCTTTGCGATCCAGGCCGTGTAATCGGACAGATTCGTCAACTGGGACTTGGCAATCTTGAAAGCCTGCGGTCGATTGCGAAATGGTAAGATGTTTCGATCGCAAATGACTTTTTTTGCGGTTCCGTAATTTTTTAACTTAATCAAGAACTAGGTTTCGAATAGGTAATCTGAATAAAAATCGAGATGTAATTTCTTCAATTCTTTCACGTATATATATAGGTAAACACGCACTTTATTTATTTTATGAATCATGTTATGGAAATAAAATTAATCTTTCAAACGCCGCGAGCGAGCTTGCGAGTCAAAAATCCAGCTTTAATTTGCAAAGACGTGACATGCAGTTTTTTTTAAACTTGCAGCGACGTGACAAATTACAGCAACACAAAAAATATCTGTCCCTTACGTCGAAATGTTAACTTGATTAACTGCTTTTTAATTTTAAACCCCCAACCTTTACTTTTAAAGCCAGGCTTCGTTACCACTCGACTGCGCTACGAGTTTTAAATAAATAATGTGGTTCATTGTAACTTAATACCCACGCAATACATGCTGATTGTATTGATAGTTGAAATTGCTGGAAAACCGTTGAAAATTGCTATTGAAAACGAGAGAAAATAATGTACAGATATATTAGAAAATGGGCAGCCGCTAGCCGTTTAGTGTTTATCGGATTCTGCAATGTTATGAATGGACTGGGACACAAAGCTCGCCGCGCGCAATTTACACTAAGTACACAAACGCGCGGGATGTGTGCTAAGAGTCGGCGTCAGCGTAAACCAGATCTCTCGTGCCATGTAGTATTAGCCGAGTTCCATTGAACGGTGAGAGCTGTTCGTAACTGCCAATCCTAGTGTTGATCTGACAGATGAATCTATTCAAATAAGTTCACCGGTATTGCAAATAGAAACGAATTTCGTTTTATTTACAAAATTTGACGGTGGTTAATATGTAAGTGCTACCCATATATGGTATCCATTACAGACCACTTAATAGATTTTAGTGTGTCAAATAATATAATCCAAAACCGACTAAATACACAGCTGGAGATATTTGAGATTTTTCGAGTAACTTTAAAATATTTTTTTACCATTTCATTCTATTTTTACTTTATTGTTTTTTCTATATATTTATCTATTTCCCACAGTTCAGGCATGAGCAAAGAGGACTGAACGCCACATACTTCCTATTCCATTTAATTCCTAACAAAACTTTCACTTTCATATCCGTTTACAAAATTAAAATAAATTATTTTATTTGCATGTCGAATTTTTCAATTTTTTTTAAATATTCTTGTCTAAATTTGAACACCAAAGCCATATTTAATTATCGCAATTTAGCATTCTCTTTTAAATATTGTTTTCTCTTTAAATATATAAATGTAACACTAATAGTTCTTTTAAAATAATGAATTATCTACCTATTTCAATCTATTTTTTTTATTCAAAAAATAGACAGAACATGACATTTTTAGTAAATTTGTTTTAAAAACAAAATTATTTTCAAGTCTGACTTTTCTTATCTTTATTATTAACTTGCACCCATTAAATCTTACGGTAATTCTCTCATTAAAAATGTAGTTTTCAATCTTTAATTCAATAATTGTTCCACGACATGTAATGGAGGCCACAGCCACCTGTCCAGTTCCAGCGGCGTTATGGACGCCATAACGAGATTAAGATAGTATTGTAAGTAGAAAATCCTTGCATCTCTTGAGAAATATTTTTATCTCAGCGAGACATCAGCGAACGTATTAGACCTAACAGATTTTTATAACTGTGTATCGTAACTCAAATCATTCGAATATTTATTTTAATGCATATTCATATTTTAATACACTATAAAAGATAAAGCTTTGGCAATCATGGAAATATACTAATTTAAATCATATCTCAATAATCTCCGACTCACTGATATGATTATGAATCACAGGTAAAATCAAAATATACTAAATGAATATGTGTGATTCATTTTTTCGTTTATTAATTAGATGCCAGAACGAATTAATTGAACAACAATATATTTAAAAGACAAAATAATATTTTCGCATGTAGATTATTGAAGAAAGAAAAATTATTTTCCAGATTATAGGCAATTTTTATAAGAATTTCGATAAGTAAATATTTGTAAGAATGCAATGATATTTGTCACATTATTATATATATCATATTAAGGCATTAACATAATTTGTAAAATAATAGAAAAATTAATCAGAAGTGCAATACACAAAGCAAAAATATATATAATATCAGAATGTTTTTTCAAAATCAAAATAAAATATGAAGTAAACCGATTTATCCGTCACTATTGAGTTGAGACACAAAAAATTCTAATAATTTAGTCCTATGAAGAGTTAAATTTACAGAAAAAATGTCGACTACCTCCATATATTCATTCCCCAAAGAATGCAATCTGGGGACTGCGGAGTTAGCTAATACATGTGTTTTGACATTACCAATTATATTATATGTAATATTATTTCACGTGTAAAATCATTTACGAGTGCGTTCAGTGCACTTGCATATGTTGACTCTTTACTATTACTTCAGTCTTCTTCTTCGTCTTATTCTCAGTGAAAGCAGTCTTCATCACGAATGGCCTGTACGATACCTGTCTGTGTAAGATTAATTAATTAATTCAGTTTAAAATAAGTTTCACCAGCGATGACTAACAAAATAAACGATTTTTTGTAATATGTAACTTTATTAAAAATAATACATTGTGAATAATGATTATTGACGGATTCTGGCTCGAAGGAACGTTTGATGGAGGAAGTACATATGACTGGTTCAGTGAGTGGTACCGTTATGGCGCACATCCTCTGTACAATATACGTAGGTAGTATTTTAATATGCCCGAAATGCCCGCATGGCCCGCTGTGCCCATCGAAGCGCGAAAAGCACTTTGGCACGCATCAGAAACCGGTCATACAAATGTACGAGGTGCTATATAGTTTATTTATAACTGTATATATTTTGATATGGACGTACCCACACATCATTTTTATTCTTTGTCTGTAAACAATGAAGTGTTCTTTTCATACCATCGATGTGCATTGGAAGTCGAAACATATGTCTTGTATCACACTTATTTAAAAGCTAGCTTTAATTGTAACAGCCCAAAAATAAAGCAGAACAAATTATTATGGGTGTGGTCTGTCACTATTCTATTCTTCTACGCAATTGTTTCGAGCCAAGTGTTTTTCTGACTGGGTAATTTAATAATTGAATTCTTGGCCGATTCGTTGTTATTCTATCAAAAACTTTAACAAAATCGTATTTAATAGTATTTATCTCTTCCTTTATGTCGATTTACAGATATTTGATCAGATTTCATAATCAATATCGTTTTAAACTACTGTTAATCAAGCACATTAGGAAAAAATAGGAAGACTATTTCTTTCACATTTCGAATTATTCTAATAATCTTCTTTTTTTTTAAATTTTATTATGTCACTTTTTAATTATATGGAACGAGATTAAATATATGTGTTCATTTTTAAGCTTCCTGCTAACTGATGAATGTCGAACAATGTAAGAAAACTGGAAAGTATTTATTAAAACTACTATCAGAAACGTCAGAAGAAGGTGTTAAGTTATATTTATAAATTATCTAATCTTATGACTTCGTTATCGTTAGTTTTTAGCCGTTTTGAGATAAATGAACGAAGTAAATATTTATTAGAAATATAACTATTGTCTCCATGAATTAACTTTTCTATTTTTTTATTTTAACTGTTGTATTTAAACTACTTTTATAAGTATTTTTGATTTACTATGTTCAATAGTGTATATATATCCATATTACTTGAGCTATTGTAACCAATCTATTACGAATGATAAAAAATAAACAAATTTCAATGATACAGAGAAAACACTGTTCATCTCGATACGGACTCTGATCTAGTAAGGTGGCCAGAGAACACATAAAATATTAAATGTATTGAAATTTTGAATAAATAAATTTATTAAATAATATAATACATTATCATAGCATCAATTTAATGACACTGTATTTAGTAACTGATGACTCAAATGTATGAGTGTGCAATTACAGTGGTTTTGTAAACTTTTGAAAATCCACGTATATTTATTTGGATGTCCAAATTTATAATCGCGGGAAAAACCTTTGGAATTTTAAAATGAATACACGTCATCGATATGTAAATTCATCACGTGATACCGATCTAGTAATAAAATGAGGCAACTTCGCCCTTCGGCAGTCAGATAATAAGTATCTATTTGGTTATACGTAATGAAAGTTTCTCTATGAGATCAGACATGTTCGGCTCACGGTGATTGTTAAGTATTACATAAAACCAACGGGTCACATGTTTTACATATGAGCTACATTTTGACTTGGTTTAACTGACCATTCCGCTTACTACGTATGTGTAGATTGGCGGTCTTCAAATCGTGGTGCGAAGAAAATTAAACAATTTCTGAAATCAATGGAAATATGTAATAAATGTATTGGGGTAACTAATTATACTTCGATTCTTATTCTATTTTGTATACGATGAGAACCTATAAGCCAGCATTTATACTATTTATAAAACATTTATACAATAAAACACTTATACGAGTGAAAATTTGTACGCTCAATACTTTATATGACAGTACATTTTGTACTAATGAAATGAACCTGATATAAAAATATATTTTTCATAATGGTTTAGGGATTGTTACAACGTGTGTGTTATCGTATAAAATCTACCATCGTATAAATGCTTGGCGTATTAAATAATTGTTTTGTCATATACATGCTGTTATATAAAATAAAATTCAATCGTACAAATGCCAGCGTAGAAAATTCCATACACGATGACAGCTAAGCTGTTTGTAAATGATATTTTTATTTAAATTATGGGCAATTGATAGCTAAACAATACAATACAGTGCAATATCTAGAATTTTTTAATAATTCTCACAACTGAATACTAATTTTTTTTATAAAGGCTTAATCAAACTTAATAACTACAGCGAATTCCAGACTGAAATTAACTAGGCTCAACTGACCGTCAAAATAAAATAAAATAAATTATGTATCTCCATTCAATTTGTCCAGCGTGACAGGTATTATTAAAAGTTTCAGAGCCTTTGGAGTATATTTTTTTCAATACCTTGAATACGAACTTTTACTTTCCGAAGTAGATTATAGCAACCTGTTATTGAGTTTTTGGACATGTCTTATTCTTCCAGCTTCTACATTGTAGTTTTTTAATGCGTTTCAAGCAAATGAAAGCAGTTTAAATATTACGAAAATAATTGTAAAGAAATCCATTACATTGTACGAGAACGTAAAGAAGAAATTCACGATTTGTTGATTTTCATTTCCATAAAATTATTTATACGTTTTTAATGAGAACACATCCCCCCCCCTAGGCTTTTCTTTTTGATTATTTTTATTTATTTGTGTTTTTATTTAAACTCATTTTTCTGATGTTTACCGCTATTATCAATATTATTTTCGCGTACCCCTGATCGGTCCACCACGTGCCCCCGGGGGTACGCGTACCACCAGTTGGGAACCGCTGAACTAGAAGGATTTTACAGAAATAATCTGAATTTACGATAAATAGATTTTTCCTGTATATCTTTCTAGTTGATTTGTATTAAATATTTATACAAACTAAAGAAAATCAAACAATCCCATAAATAATACAATTTTCTTATTAAATTAATTCAATCAAAAGTATATTATTTATTATTAATTTTATTTATTTTTTTACAAATTCACCATAAACTAGATCATACTAAGCCATTATGGCTTATCGGCACGTTTCTTATACTATTTTTACGTAAATCATTATTGACATTGTTTGGGGTTCATCACTGGAGTAATCATTTATTTTTAATAATATTTGATGACAGAATATTTGAATGCTCTCTACTGAGTCATTGAATATATTGACAAATTTGTCAGCAATACTTTTGCCATCATATTTTTTCCATGATATTTCATCTATTTTTTCGTTTCGCGCAACGATATCCTTGACTGTTTTCGAAAGCTTTCAAAATCATAACGATCAACAACAAAATATACTTAAGTAAATATAATTTTTGGTATTTAAGAACTTTCCAGCACACCACATCAAATATCAACTTTAAAACTAAAATAATAAATTTAAAAATTATGTATTCTTAGACAGGTACTAAATTGTAATTAAATAAAGTATTCAATTTTTCATCACGTTTGATATTCATTCATCACGATCGGGTCTCCTATAAATTCTACGTATAACTAACTAACTTACCATCACGCCGTTTAATCGCGGGGTTAGACAGAGAAGATAGAGCTTCACCCTTTTCTTTCCAGACACACAATTATCGCCTCATCCACATTCATGCATCTTTTCATACCAGCTCGACGATTATTGAGGCTTTTAACAGGACCATCCTCCAGTATCTGGTTTACATGGTTGTGCCAAGTCTTCTGCGCACCTCCTCCACTTCTGGTTCCACCAACACTTGCGTATTATATCTTTCTTGCCACTCTCCTCATTCATCAGTTCCATATGACCAAACTACCTATATGATTCTTTTTTAATCTTACTCACTATACTAACATCAGCTTTACATTCTTTCCTTCTTTCTTCATTCATTACTCTATCATAAATATATCTGCCATATATACGCCTAAGTGATCTCATTTCCACTGCATTCAATCTAATTTCGTTCCTCTTCTGCCAGCTCCAGACTTCACTTCCATATATCAGTGTCGGTACCAGGACTGCATCGTGCACAGCTAGTCTTGCCTCGGTTGACAAGTTCCCGTTAGATACAATTCTATTCAATGCTCCATTATACTAATATATTTTATATATCAACATTTAATTGACTAATGCAGATTTTTTAACTATCAAAAAATATCTATACATCCTAAAGATTTTTTATACGTGAGTTTGTAAAATTTATAATTAAAATTGTTGACAATTATTAAAAAACGAAAATATATAAATTAGACTTATTCACAGTTTAATCAAAATAAAATAATATTTTATTTTTAAATGTTATCACCTATTTTATTACAGTCCTTGAAAGTATAATATTTAAAATAATAATTTTTATGATGGGTTTAATTGAAAACATATGACTGACTCCAGAGCAACATATGTATATACTTGCCACAGTATCAACAATTGTAAGAAATTTCCTCGCGAACGCTCGTGATAATTCACGAAATGACCTTAAAAGCACGATGAAGCAATATCACAGCTTCTTAGAGAAATCACCAACTACCTATCTTATAGACGGCACTTTCATTCACCCACTGATTCATGCGTTTTTGACTTTTATGTTTTCGTTATATTAAAATCGTATTTATATTAAGCCGAACGCATTCTTATTGTGAAGTTGTAATTATACAGAACATAGGTCAGTAATATTTTAAATACTAATTAAATGTATTAATACATATACACATAGGTTCGAAAATTTGTCGTTAAAAATACTGTCGCAATAGCA
Organism: Eubasilissa splendida; assembly: GCA_031772225.1. Taxonomy (NCBI): domain Eukaryota; kingdom Metazoa; phylum Arthropoda; class Insecta; order Trichoptera; family Phryganeidae; genus Eubasilissa; species Eubasilissa splendida. The sequence continues at coordinate 22,795,308 of CM062850.1, read as the reverse complement.
TAGTTAGAAAATGCACGTTCCCCGGTTTGGAAAGAGATCCAGGATCAAATCCCAGTAGCGCAACAACAATATTTTTCGATAAAAAAAATGATTTTATATGTATATCTTTCTAATTAATACATTTAATTTAATTAACAAAATAATTATTAAAATTGTTATTGCTTTTCTTTATTTTGACTGCGATATTCTGTTTTCAGCACAGACCACCAAATATGTAGACATGAACTAACGCCAATTTCTTGTCTCAGTATTTTAATTTTGGTGTCACCCACTTGATTACTTTGGTACCACTTACGCAATCAAATATGACTCAATTGGATTGAAAATTGAAACGCTGACAATATAATACGCATTAATGTAAAAAATACGTTTTGTTTACACAAAGATTTAATTTTCGAAGAGTAAATACTTTTACTGTTGCATAAATGTGTCATAAACTATCGGATTTATGTTTCCACCAAGAATATGTCTAGAATGCACCTCGTCCCACAACTAATGAATGTTCCAAACCCCTCTCCTATATATATACACTATGTCATGTATATTCAATTACCGGTCTACGATTTTCAGTGACTACGACGCGTTCGAAAACTCTTCTTGAGAAATCATTATTTCAACAAAAACCACACCTTCCATCAACTGAAAAAACTGAATATAATTTAGATACATTCTTTCCAAAAAAAAAATTCAAATGATAGCCCTGAAAAAAACGGGACTGTGTAAATAATAAGATTGCCATTTAAAGTAAAAAAATTAAAATACACAAATATAATTAAAATAGTTTTTTTTAATTCGATTTATTGTCAGGAAAAGCACGCTGAAATTTAGTACGGCGATTTCGCATGGATTAAAAAACTAAATAGCTGAATCATGATAATTATTGGTTGGTTGAATTTATGTGATTTTATGCTTATGTGCGTTTTACACAAAAGTATAAAAATACTTCCTTATTTATTTTGTTTGTACTCTTAATTTTAAAAATATGTATAAACTTCCCCATTACAAAATATTATGATGTAACAGCGCTCGCAGATTCACATAATTACATTCATCATTTTAAACATGCAATTCATTAACTCATTCGATAAATATCAATCAGATTTCAGATAACTTTTAATTATTGAATTTTCTGAAGATTGAATGTTCAAGTAAATGATTTATATGATTTCAAACATTGGGCTTTAAATTGAATTCCAATATTTATAAACCTGACATTTTCGCAAATCAATCTTTAAATATAAAATAAAAATTTATCATCACTTTAATATATTATTAAATCAAAATTTATATCTGATTTCAAGTATCGCATTAATTAATTGTATCGGAGCTACTTTCATAAAACCTTAACTCGATAATATTAAGTTATAGTTAGGTACCTATTAAATCATATTTTCGTTATTTATTTTTTACTTGCAGAAATTATATAAAATTTTAACATTACAAAATAATTATATTTTAATAATAATACCTTTTAAAGTCGCTTTTACTTTTTATTGTTGTATTCTTATTATTTATAATGAAAGCGCCATAAAATATTTACAGAAACAGTAAATTATAAAAAAAAAAACCATTAATAAATTATTAACGCACGTACCACGTGTGTACGAGTATGTACTAGCAACTATATTCACCAATGTCAAATATTATTATCCTTAAAAGAAACATTAATGCAGGTGCTGAAAATTGTGGCTCTTTGTGAGGTAATTATTGAACAAAATATAGTGATTTCGTTGAGAAACTAATCGCATGAATGATCTCTAATTGTAAATAATTGAATCACAGCCAAGATCATTTCATAATCTAATATTTCAACGCCCTCTACGTAATTACAATTATTGTTTTCAATTAATTCAAATTGTATTTATCTGACTCGCTTATTTGTAAAGGAAAATAACCATGTTTATGGAAACGGTGTATCTATAGTCCAATAATTATTGATTATTCCTATTTTATTGTAGATTTTATGTGTTTTACGCAAAATTAGAGTTCGTTACATTCTTTTTATCTGGGTTACTTACTTTATCTATTAATAAATACTTTATCATAATACACAATCACAACAACCGTATTTTTTATTTGCTCAAGCCACAAAGGCAGTCAACTATTTAGAAATACTGATCAACATCTAGTGTTTGACCAATGCGAAGTAAATGGGATATCCTTGAAGTCAGCAATGGACATTCCACCAGGGTTGTTGTTTATTCAAAGATCTTAACTTTTGTGTTAGAATATTTAGTCGTGCAGTTCTGATTGTAGATTGGACATGTTCAGCAACGTTTTAAAAGTCGACGCCCAGTTTTTTCACGGAAAATCACGAAACGCGCCGCGTATCCGAGAGCTCGCCTTGTTTACGTGACGTAAATGGAATTGTAATTGTTTTACAGAAACACACATTTCCTCATGGAACCTTCATAGTGTGCATGTTGCGAAATAATAATAAAAAACAAATAATCGTTCGTGGCGCTTAATAATTGAGATTAATCTATTGAAATCGCTATGAATTGGTTATCAGTATCAATGTACCAAAGATTTCAAAAACCATTGCTACGTGGTGACTACTACTGAATTCGTCCAATTAATTTACAATGATTTTAAATAATATATGAATATTGGGCAACTCTAAAAAGTAATTTTATTAATTTAATATTGTTTGAAGTTTGAATCCTCGTTGATGAGTCATGAATCCTCGTTGATGAGTCATGAATCCTCGTTAATGAGTCATGAATCTTCGTTAATGAGTCATGAATCCTCGTTAGTGAAACATTAATAAATTATGCCAAATACTTATTCTGGTTAGGTTAGATAGATTTTTTTTTTAAATGCGTGCACGCTCGTTCACCGTGAAACTTCTTGGCGTTTTCTCATTTTTTCTCGTTCTTGAACGTTTTGCTTGCGCCTGGATAAGCGTCTAGTATAGACTGGTATAATGTGGTCAAAAAGCTATCAGCGAATGTAGACGACGTAATAACTTCCGTGACGCATTTTTATCTCGGTGAACGAGTTTTAGCCGTGGGAGAATTTTATGCAGGTGTCGGAAAAGAAGTACAAGATTGTTTTATTTAGTTCGTATTTGGTCTAACAGAATCAAGTACTTGAAAGTCCGTGTCTAAAAACTCTACTTCACTTGCATATTAAAAGACATAATTTTTGATTTACTCAATTTCTTAATCTATCCGTCCATGAACGTTATTGGTACACCGATATAATTAATCGGCCTTCTCGGGGTACACTCCACGCGGATGTGTGGCGGCCTTCAGGGTTCAGTGATTGAAAAAAATGTGGCAGCCTGATTTTCCTACTCACCTGGCAACACCGCTCGACTCCCCGATAGGTCTCTTTAATTATCAGTATTGGCGGATTACAGATCAAAGTGATACTTTATGCAATGATGTCAAGCCTGTTTTTGTATACCTACCTGCCTATACAATTATATGTGATTCAGATGAAAATGTAAATATTTATATATAACGTATAGTACTTACCGGCAGATATAATTGCGCTCGTGAATACGAGTATTATTAGCAATTTTTTCAGGACTCGAAAGTTTCGGCACTGTATATTTTGTGAATGATTGTAAATGATATATTGTCCTTTTTATTATCTAAAGCTTTTAAATGAAGGTTGCTGAATTTTCTCGTGATGTGCTAGTTTATCTTATGGCTATGACACTCGTCTAGTGATCTAGTGGTCAGTGGTCCGAGCCTCATTCCGACAGACCATCAAGATAGTTCTTTTTTCACAGCGCAAGCGATTAGCTTATTTTAAAATAGTAAGAATATTGATGTAACACTTAGGTATTATGTGTGTTCATCAATTTTTTTAGCAGTTGCAGTCTTTGAGACCTACAGAATCTTACAATTGTTTATTGCTTAACTGAACTTTGGAGCTCATGATTCATTTTTATTCTGTAAGTTTCATTTTCTAGTGTAGGTCCAAATAATTTTCTTAATATTTTGCGTTCAAAATGTAAAATTTATTTTCTTGGATTTGGGTTAGGCACCCCATTTTGCAAAACTATAATAAGCTAGCCAAATTTTCAACATTTCATACTTATTAAATTAATTATTTATTCATAGTAATGTTGGCAGTATAGTCTGTATTTTATTTTTTGTCAGTCTTTGTATTCTTAATTGTGATTGTTGATTGTGAATGAAAAAAAAAACTCAATTTTTTCTACTATTGTTGAAATCTACTTTTTGATATACAAACCAGCCTACTTAAACGTTTATTAATTCAGCATATTTAAATATATTCCCACGTCTAAGTGGACTTTCTTTCCGCACATGTGGAATTTCAATATTTATTCGCTTCACTTTCGTCCAGTAATTATTTTAATTTCTCGCAATGAACGACTGTCGGTGGTCCGCTTAACATACCGCGGCCACGCCCCGCGTCTGCGGGCGAAGCCTCGGTCATTATTCTTGCCAAACTCTCACATTGTTCGAGATTCAAGATTGATCGGAACTGGATCACATACTTTCACGATAAATTTTGATTGACGAGAAAAAAATAGTGTGTAATTATTTTTCGTTCAGTGAAATTGGCTGTGAATATAATTGAAAGTGAATTTGAAATTATCTCACATCCAATAATCATCCACTTTAATCCAAATTGATTTCAACTTCGATTTAATTTCTATATTCTGAAAATTACCAACGATATCGATTATCAATAGATTATTTTTTAAACATATAATAGATATCTCATAGAAACGAAACTATTTTTAATAGAAATATATGGAAGTATAGGTAATTAGGTAATCAAATTCTCATTGTAACATATATGCTGTTTCAGGAACGAATTATCAAATTTAGTCTATAGATGGTGATAGTGTAGTGGTACTCGAAATGTTTCCACATATTAACATATGTACTACTTTCAAAAATTTGATAGATATGGAGATTGATTAATGGATGAGAATGATTAACGTTATGTTTATGTAAAGTGATCACTTAAGCCAGCCGAAGACAGGTTATAAGGTACATATATTTCCATTAAATATAATAAAAAATAGCTTCGTTTCTATGAAATATCTATTATTTGTTTAATAACAGTGCCGTTGTAGGTAAAAATCCAGTAATTATGTGTTCTTGGACATATTGATTACTTTTTATGTCAAAACGTGCTGTGACCCACAAATAATAAATATAACAGAATCAAAAGACGTTGTTCATTCAATTCGAATATAGAAAAAAACTCTCGATAAAATTGGTAGTATCTACTCGCTTAAGAAATTTATTTATTCCGGGTAATATGGTGCGACTCTTTGTATCCATAATAAATAGACTATAACAAAAATTGTATATGATATTTTAATGGAATCACACTTTTATTGTTTAGTTGCAATTTTAAATATTTATAACAAATTATATGACTCTCTTAAAAAGTAAAAAAAAAATCTGTCAATAGAAAAAAAAACTGTTACCACCGGGACTCGTGTTTGGAACTTTCTCTTGCCGAGAGAATGCATTATCATTACATTATATTATCCATTTAATTCAACAACGAATTTAGACTTCTAAATTAAATAATAATAATTTTCTTATAACAAAGAAATTCGTCTTAAAATATAATAGTTAACATGGTAACGCAAATTCTCGGGATCGATTCCTGCGTGGTATCTAAATATTCTTTAGATAGACACATTTTTTTCTGTGTATCTTTGTAAATCTAATTTATTTCAATTATAAATTTTATATTAGGAGAACACATTCTTATTGTGAAGTTGTAATTATTCAGAACATAGGTCTGTGATATTTTAAATATGAATTAAATATATTAATTAGAAAGATATACATACGAGTATATCAATTTCATCGAAAAATATTGCTGTTGCGCCACCAGGATTTGAACCTGGATCTCTTTCCTAACCGGGGAAGGTGCATTATCCAACTATATCGATTTTATATGTATATTTAATTCATATTTAAAATATCACAGACCTATGTTCTGAATAATTACAACTTTACAATAAGAATGTGTTCTCCTAATAATAAAGTTGTATCAATGTGTCCAAAATTTAATAAAAATGAATTGATAATTCTGGCATCTGCTCAAAGGTATTTGAGATTCTGTAAAAATAAGGTAGATGGCTTTTTCAAATAATGGAAGGATTAAATGTATTAATATCAAAAAAGTAACATATAGGTTCGAAAATTATCGCTAAAAATATGGTCGCTGTAGCATAGTTGGAAAATGCACCTTCCCCGGTTAGGAAAGAGATCCAGGTTCGAATCCCGGTGGCGCAACAACAATAATTTTCGATAAAATTGATTTTATATGTATATATTTCTAATTAATATATTTAATTCATATTTAAATTTTATATATTTCTACATACCTATTTGACAAAATAAGTATAGTAATATATAATATAATATTTTATGTAGTAAATTATATTGTTTTATTTACAATGAGACACAAATTTTAATTATTGTAAATCGGATATTTGTATACCGCGCACCAAGGGCGGGGTACCCTATTACTCAGCCGGCCTCTTGTCCTTACGAATTGAATGCCAAATGCCAGTCAAGTTGCGGTCAGCTAGTTCAGAATCAGTACTTAAACTCAAGGTGCCGAGATACTGGGTATAAACTTCGCGCCATGTGACGAACCCAACTATGTGGAACAAGCTGCATTCAAAAACTTAAATAAGTCAGACAAAGAATTTGTTTTCATTTAAATCGTGTCATCTTTTTACCACCTCGTAGCTATCACCTTTTGTTAAATTTTGGTGTGCAATATTACTAGTATAAAAATAGATTTCTTGAAAAATTGGGGCGTCAACCGTTTTTTAAGATTATGCACAGGTCGATATTTTACTTATGGCACTGTACAGTAAGCCACTGACGAATCTGTTGCTAGCATCATTTTTTTATTATTACAATATAAACGTACATAGATTTGCTTAATGTAAAATAATTTTATGAATAGGAAATGAAATAATATTAATCACATATTAATAATAATAACTCTATTGATGCGCTTCATCAGCTGAAACTAGGTGAATAAAATAAATTTTGGTTAAAAGTGAACGGTATATTTTATTATATTGATATAACGGATGACCACCGAGAAATTTCGGAAAGTTTTAAAAATGGTTTAATAATTGTTATAATCAATGTGTTAAATTTAAAACAACACACTGCGCGTGGTATACGCAACCGATACCGTGCGTCAACAGACGTCAAGTGTGTTAGTTGCATTACTGTCTAGCGTGAAACGGTCATATAACTTTGTCTCTTTCTCGCTTAAATAACGTTCACGCACACATTTCGTGTATCGGTACGCAACACATTCTTGAAGCGCCGCGACAAAAAAATCTACCAGTAAATCATTAAATTCTTTCAATAAGAATCTTAAGAATAGAAAAAGATTATATTTTTGTGTATGCACAATATACATAGAAAGCCTAATAATAGGCTTCAGATTGAATACTTTTTAATCGATGGAGATACCTATAGTGCAGTATTCTTCAAACGGTGTATCGCGGCAATGTCACGAGTGTCGTAGCGTGCCGTCAATTTTTTTAATGTTTTACCTATAGAGAGTATAATTACAAAACATCAAACTATATATATCTTATTACCCACACCTGTGACAATGATCGACAGATATGCTACTAGCTAGGTGCAATTAAGTGATTGATTGGCAGCTCATCTACATGTGTATTAGTTTAGCACGACTCATCGATCGATCAGCTTGAGCGATCTACTAAACCATAAACCATTTTTATCTATTTTCTTCGCTCGCCTTGCCCGTACTCTACAGTCGAATTGCCGCGGACTGCGTTGTTAGCCTAAGTTGAACGAAATGAAAAAACTTTGTGAATCGTACACGATTGTTGCGAGTCGTACTATCTTCGTAATCAATCTTATTATTATTATGTCAATGCTTGATGTGCTGTGTGGGATTTTGGCAAAGAATCACGTATGCTGTTTTTGTAAAAAGATTGAAAAACACTGCTGCAGTATATATAAAGCCAACTCACGTTCAATCAAAATGTATTATATTAATCTATTAATGTATCTACAAGTAGTTATATGCACTATGCTAAATAATAGCCACGTTTATGATATACTACTATTTGGGTTTGAAATGTTCCGTTGCAACATCATACGCCAGCTCATCACACAATCTCGTAGTAAATTTGGCATGACCGATCTGAACAAGTTTACCGCAACATAATCGGGCACAGAAAATTGTATTCAATCATTTCATAACTATGGTAATTACCGCACTTGTGGATTTGTTTCGGCCTTTTCGGAATTGTAACTTTCTAGTTATGGCCGTATTATCGACGCTTTAATTTCCTGTTGCTCAAACATATCGGCATGCAAAGCCAGAAACAATTATCGGAGGGTTTTGGTCGGACGGGCGCGAGCGCGGGCACGCGCACTCGGATACGACGCGTCGTACTCGAGAGCCGCCCAGGCTTCCGAATGCCACAACGACGTACGAAGTTGAAATAATTGATGTTTGTCTCTTTGGTACAATTAATATGTAGATATATAACATTCGGTCTTGTAGTGTTAAATTTTATGGCAATTATATTACGGAATTTAAATACATTACATTGTTTCAATTCGATTTTTTTATATATTAAATTTACAACTATTATAATGTTCCAACCACTTAATACACTTGTAAACCTTCACAGTGAATAAGTTATGCTATTTATTTTGTATCCTTTGGTGGTAGAATATATATTTTTATATTTATTCACAAAAAAATGACCGTATGTTTTGACGATTTCCTAGGGAAACCGCCTCATATTTTAAAATATTTTCTACAGTACAGGGTTTAAAAAACATAGTACATACAGTTGACAGGAAAAATTTTTTTTATTAAAATTAAAAAAAAACAAATTATCATTAACGAAAACAATAAAAAAAAGCTCCCAAAGTAGCTCAGCAAATCGAAAATAATCTTTAATATGAATACAGTTATATAGAGTTACGCAGTTATTTAGATGATACACACTCATTTTGGACTTCTTATTTCAGAAATAATTTTGTATTATTACTATATATATTAACGTTCCAAATTATTTGTTATAGGTACTGGATAAGAACAAGCAATTCAATTTCGAGCGAGACTCAGAACAGACATCATTAATAAAAGTTTTTTTATGTATTCCATCGATTATTTTCATCTAAACCTTTTTCTTTCATTCAATAAAGCGTTACAAAACTCCATTAGAAATATTATATGTAATTCTCTTGATTTTTGACGAGTACGGTTGTAAATTTTAAAACCATCGGTATAAAGATTTTTTTTAATTGGTTTATTTGAAATTTCTGCTGTTTTACACTTTCTAATACTATTTAAATTAAAAATATAACATAAGAGTAAGAAAACTTAAAAAATTAAGATAAATTAAAATTACCTAATAAATGTGTTCGTTCATCAATACGTAAAATATAACGAAAAATTATCCACGAGAAATATGCTACATCAATTAGACATTTTTTTAAATTCAATTATATTTCAAATATCATTTATCTGAAGAGAGAATAAATATATTTTTAATTCAAATTCAGGTAGACTATTCTAATACCCAAGGTGCTAATCACGTTAAAATCTTCACGGTTTATAAACATGTACTTGATTAATGTTTTACTTTAGGTAGATAAGTAAGTACCTATATATAATTATTTTTATGAAACCTTTTTATAAATTACGAAAAAATTATATCATGAATTTAAAATTTATAATGCTCTACCTGTTTCCATCCAATTTATTAATTGAAGTACATTTTATATAAATTTTTCGTAATAAATTGTAATTAATCGCCAACATCATTTTAAATTATCTAATTTTCCCGTCATCTAAATTTCACCACCTAGCACATCTACCATTTCTTGAATTTTCTATTCTTGTTATTATTAAAAGAGATTAAAATCTAATTTATATATTTAGAGTAAATTAATGTAATTATTAAGAAAAATTTTGTATACATTTTTAACAAAATTATCTTCATAAGTATGAATATACATAGATACCTACTAAAGAATAAGATTTGTTGTGTGTTGTGCTCAGATAAATTAAACGTCTAAATTCATCCTTAAAAACATTTTTACTATCATCATTTCACCGTTAATATCTTATTTTTAAACGTAAATACTTTAAAACTATATATTTTTAAAGCTTGTTTGAAAAATACATTTCTTATAGATTTTTTTTTACTTTAAACAAACTTTATATTTTAGAGTAATGAGGTAATAAATCCACACTCAAATAACATTTATTTATAAGATAAAATCATTTCAAGACGATACAGAAAATAGTCTCATCACATAATAAGCAACTAAACTAAGTGAGCTCTTTAATACAATAAAGTGATAAATTTACGTCCAATAAAATGTCGTATTTGTCTTCGGCGTTTTGCCATTTATTAGATCAGGAAGTGACTGCGGTTCCGTTATTTGTTTTTATTCCGTATTTTAATGACCTATTCTCCAGATCTCGTGTGGAAAAATTCACTAGTCGCGAAAAGACAGAATGGTTCCCACAAAGAGGAAATCGTTTCATTTATGTCGATACAAATGTTAATTGTTGTATGTCGACATATTTCTCACCTCAGCGCTAAAAGAAAGTATTACGCGAACAATGTTACCTTATAATTACTTTATTTTTTGGAGAATCATACTTATTTTTCATATAAGCAAACACGTATTTTGTTTAAACTTGAGAAACCAAGCACGAAAACTGGTTTATATGACTGATAAAATAATAATTTAATATTATCTTTTTACCGTTTATCAACATTGTTTCCCTGTAAGAAGGAAACATAGACACGTGCTGAAAAATACATTTATATCTCATATTCGGAAATATAAAAACCTGCTTAACTCTTTCTACGTTAGAAATACAATTTTTGTTCATTAAATAACGATACGGTATTCGTAATACATTTTAGATACCTGCGTGACCTCAAATTTCACAAATATCTCATGATATATTACGCTTACGTATATAATTAATAATACCTACGTCCTGAAGTTTACCATTAGTTTGCGCATTTTCGATTGAGACGAAAACCGAAGTATATTATAAAGTCATAAATAATAATCTGTCGAATTTTTTCAATTTTGCCATTCATTCGTCTAACTAATTGTGGATTAATAAAAAGTGATTAATGTTTACTTTCTTATTTTCCAATATTAATTAGTACGCGGATAAATATTGATTTAAAACATTTATCGTGTTACTTTGAAAATGTTTTCTTAGCGCAATAGATTTTCTTGTTGCGAAAGAAAATAAACATACTACATTTTTCAGATTTTAGTTTAATAAAAAACATTTTCTGTATCTAAAAGTTAAAAAATATTTGAGGTTTTCTTCAAAAACATTTTACCTTTACTTTAAACTGACAATATTGACATTAATATCGCACTTAGAGTGACGTCAAACAAAGTAAATATTGCCAATTGCTTCCAGTTGTTGCAGAATATCCTTGTACATTAATAACTCCGAGGATTTATTTTAATTAACTGCATATTAATAGACCGGAACAATTAAAATGCTTAGATATAGTAATGACACACGATGTTTTAGAAAATATTTTGTGTTTCTTGTCACAATATAAAAGTATTAAGGTTAAAAGGTATTTATTAAGCAAAAAAGCCTATAGTTACATAATTTTTAAAGCTTGCAGACCACTTTCATAAATCATCTCTTTTTTTTTTTTTTGTTAAGTATAATTTAATTACGGGAAGCAGTTTATTGGTTAGTCAAGTTAGTTTTAAAATCATAGGTGTAATAATTATATATTCAATATTTCTTAGAATTCAAAGAGTGACTGTTATATTTCAAAGGAAATTAACGTCTTTTAATCGTGAAAATTATATTTAACAATTAGCAAGGCCTCATATTATATAGATAATGTATTTAATAAAGGAAAAATATAATAATGTTATTTTTATGTCGAGGCAATTGATTTCAAATAATTTTTTATACTAATATGTTATGAATTATGCACAGGGAAAATTTTCAATGAAGGGATAATTTCAAGGAAGTAAACAATTTAAAATGGAAACAATCATACGTTTTTTCTAAAATCCTTTATTTTACGTGATGCGAAGAATAAATATGCTATATTTGATTCAAAATGTAACTATTTTTTTCCAAGGCTTATATATAAAGTTATATTTATGTACGTTGATATGTACAATAGTCATTTATATTCAGTTTCATGTACAGGTGTAGCAAAAAATCCTTAGCGGTTATATGCCTACTTTTTAATAATGATATCTCTAAAAGTTGGATAAAAAAACTCGTAAATATTAAATATGTTATTAATTAATTCCGAATTTTGTTCAAATATAAATACAATTACATGTTTAATAAATTAGCGTGAAGCGTTGCGATAATCCATTAGCTATTTACCGAATAAAAGTGTTTCAAAAGTACCTACCTATATAGATTTTTTTTTTCCATTTCTGACTACATAGTCATTGCGGATAATTGTTTCCGTGAAGTAGCCATCTTTAAAATCTAATTCATTCCATGTTTCTACTACATAGATCACGTAAACCGAATATATGTATATATACGTATATATGTATGCTTTTTTATGTAATCAAAATTATCTTAATTCTATAACAATGTTTTATTTTTAATATTTATTTACTTATTATTACGTACTTGCGTAATAAGTACGTCTCAGTTGTACACCTCGTAGTAGATTGTCGGTGGCTCAAGAGAAACATTTATGTGACAATTATATCTTTATTAGACAAATAATACAATTAAGATACAAGGTGTAAAACTAGTCTTGGAGCCAAACGGTAACGCAAAAGAGACCGCGCCTCGCCCTTTTTATCGCCGCTCACACACGCACACATATATATACATCCCGCCCCGGCGGTACGGCGCTCTGACATACACACATATATATGACCTCAAGGACGTCATACTTATTTATAAAGGTTATTCTATTAGTCAAGGGAGAATTTCACTACTTTTAATTTGATCTAATAATATACTCCTTACTTAGACAATAATGAAAATAAACACCGGAAATAGAAAACGTCCGCAAATGTCCTAGCAGGAACAGGTAAATCAAAAACTGTTACAGCAATCATAGAAAATGTAAATGAAGTATTTGCTCTCTCCTCTCGTAAGTAGTATAAAAGTAGCTAAATATACAAATTTATTTTAATTTCGATGTCACCCCTTTTTTTATATACAAATAAAACCTTTTTTTGTCAGTTCAAAATTAAATTTTTTAAAAATTCATTTCGTCAAGTTTGATATGAATTCAACATATAACATAATAAGGGTATATCATTTATAGGAATAAATATTCACAATAATACAATGATTTTCAGAATTTATTAAGTACTTCATGTATCATTGTTGTTGTTGTGGTCTTAACAATTACTTTTAAAATTGGTCTACTGAGCAGCTATTAATGAATTATTTGTATTCTTGGTCGCTCCCTCTCATACAATTACGCCATACTCAATGAGCGATTGACGATTAGCAGGAGTGGGCTGGTGATGTTCAACGCACGGATTGAAAGCAAAATTTACGGCGTTATGTCAGGATATTCATGCGGTAGGCTCATGAGGTTGGGTGATGGTAGACAGACCCGAGTAGAGACAATTACTGGAAGAGGCCGGAGTCCACAACGAGCTGTTGCGCTGTTGTTTGTGACGATTAATGTTTCACAATAGGATATTCCAAGATTTATACACTATTTCATTATTTTACATTACGAATAGTTCAATATTTTAAAATACTTTATATTATAAACCATATTTGCCTCCGGACATGCGACATGAACAAAAAAATAAATGATATCATATTCTCATAAAGCAGAAAACTCGTTTAAAATTATAGTGTTAAAACAATAAAGTTACAAAAATATGTATTTATATTACCCAACCGGACAACAGAATTTCAGATTAGAAAATTTAATAAATACCTGATACATTTTTTTTTTTAAAACATTAACGTTGTGGCTACTGACATGTGCAAAAAATAGCGTGAGCAAATGTGTGTCAAAGGCAATAACGAGATCATTTCACCATACTGACACTTGCTTTTTTCATACGATGTTACTCAATATGATTTATTATCTCATATAATTACCTCAATTTTACACATTAAAAAAATGTAATTTGCTATAAACACACCTGCACTATAATTGTTCGTCTAGCACTTGAACAGAAAGCCTCATAAAAAATACGATATGCGACACGGATATCGTAACATGCATTTCTTAAATAATCGTTCAAATATCTTTATTTTTTACTAATTGCATTCCTTGAGATAACGTGATACGTAATGTGTGTAAGGGCCGGTTATGTGATCAGAAGTAACTTTTTACTTTAGTAAAAAATGATACTAAAGTAATTTTTTTTTGGGTAGTAAACTCATTTTACTCTGCGATATCCGATAGTGAAAACAAGAATCGATAGTTAAATATTCCAAAAGTCATCTGACACATTGATACGTCCAAACTTGCAGTATACGACAATTAATCATTCAATATCCCGCTATTTTAGTGATGAGAGTTCGTCCGATGGTAATTTTGTTGTTTCGAAAAATTCCGAAAAAATGTCACAACCAAAGTGGCAGATTTCGAAAGCAGAGGCGAAAAAATCTATAGATAAAGCATGAAATAAAACATATGTCATGATCATTTGTCGCGCTTATAGACATCTCATCTATGCTTTGACAATAGTAAATTTGGCGTTTAAACAACCCGCAAATGATTTTAACCACGGCCTTCGGTAAAAAGTTAACACAGTAAAAATTTACTACTGATCTCACAACCGGCCTTACGTAATTAAAAATATTATTATTATTATTAACGAATTTCAAAATTATTTTCGCGTCTTTCTACTGCAAGTACACGTATTTTGATCAACAATATATATGTATATGTTTAACGCAAAAATATTTTATGAAAGGCATAGGTACTCTGGAGATTATGAAATCTCTATTCCTAAAAATAATTAAGACTTCATCGACTTTGTGAAAGTTAATCAAACCAGCACGTGCAATGCGAATCAAGTTTGAACGAAATAAATTGATATCATGAAATTTCTATATTGAGTGTTGACCTTTAATTCTACACGAAAGTGATTAGCTAATGAAATAATTATTAGTTTTAAATAGATTTAATTAATTGCTTTTTGGAGTTTTTAAATAAACGTATGGTATAGTATATTAAGTATTACTACTTTGGTACGTACGAAGTTGACTATTTATTTCATTCATAATAATAATAAAGTGTAAACATAAATGAACCTGTGTTTAAAGGTATTAATTTTTACAAATCACTAGACTCTTGTCTCCTGATAGATTAATGTGAAACATCCCGCTGGTAGATATGCTAGCGGGAGATACACAGAACAATGTCGTCTACGAATACGTAAGGAGGAAATGAGCTGCTGGAAGTGAACTCCTTATAGAGGTTGATATCGTTTGTGGAGAATAATATTGAAAAACTGACAGAAAAGCAGATTTCTTGCCTTCTAGTTTCTCAGGTTGCTGCTAGGCCCTCCTAGTTTCTCTGATTGTTGCTAGGCCCTGCGGGAGGTTATTATGGCGACCAACATTGGCCGCTACGCTACCAATGGTTAACGCTGCGTGGCCGAGACTTCCATAGAATCTATATTTCAATGCGTATATTTCAATATATTACTTTAATAATACACCACGTACCTAGTGTATCTTATACACCGTACGTAGTGTACCTTGTCTTTATTTCCAGTAATAAAAAACAAAATCTTAAATTGATATGATTATCGACAGAATGTTATTAAAAGCATGAACACGAAGGATATAGTGAAGAAATTAAATAATATGAACAGGTAAAAACATTAACTTAAAATTTCAAGTGAATATGGTATTTTGCGTAAAACCATTTTGAACTGCAATTCAAAAATTATCGATCAATCATATCTAAGAATTATTCACAGCAGTTTTAACCAATATTGAACATGGGTGACTTCTATTGCACAATGCGGAAAGATAGTTAACTAATATTAAAATTAATTATTTGCTAATCTGTACTCCCATCTAGCGGATTTTTTTATTGATTACTTTGGTACTTTTAAAGGCTTCTTTAAAGAACACTAACATATATAGATCCAGATCCAATAGCGATAAGGTGCAATCATATTATTATATTATGGCATCTCTGATGCCTTAGCGACGATGAAATTAAAATCCTTTATATTTTATTTATTTATCTCTCAATAATATGTAATCGTAGATTACAATTCACAATTAATTACAATTGTTACAATTACAATTAATGTTTCTTTTTATAATCCCATGTTCGCTCTACTAGGTGAGCATCTGTCTCAGGGCAGTTTTGTGTACATTTATTTGTGGGAACAATATGCCAGACCTGTATCGATTAATTTGTTATGAACGTATATATTTTATTTATTTTAAAAAGAAAAGAGAAGAAATGATAAGATTGTCTCATGCATGTGAAGATAGGTGAGAATGATGTCGCCTAATTTAGTTTTGAAAATGAAAAAAAATATTTTCCAAATTTGTGATTATATCTGAACATCGAGTAATAGTTCAGAATTCTTAGTGTCTAGATTAATCATTAATTTCAATGCATTTTATCAAGCCATTACACAGAAGAGATGTGATAGCAATTTTACCAGTATTTATTTAAAAATTATAACAATGATCTTTTCTCTTTTTAAGTGTTATTACATCATTTCAATAACCGATTAAAACTGTAGCATATATTAATTTATACTCTGAAAGACAACAGTTTTTGTTTATAATTTTATTTTACCTAAATACTGTTGTACCTTTACTTTTTAAATATAAATTTAAAACAAGTGTAACCTATGTTATTAAAAAAAAAACAATTGACCCGAATACACGAGGATGACAGTTTAAATTAGACCTAAATCTTTATCTGCTTACGCTCGCAAGTAGGCAATAAAGATTACACTAATAAATATTAATTAAAAGTAATTACAAGTATCATAACAGTATTGAGGTAGAGTTACATTTAGGTTAACCAATCTTTTGGTAATTAGTAATTAGTACTGAAGGTAAAGGTGGTTTTTTTTCTGTAGAAGTAATCGTCAACTAATTGAATGCGATAGTGGCTTGTACCACAGTTTACCACAAAATTGTGTTTATGACCGACAATCGTTATTTGCCGACTTCAATGGCCACGTTTTAAAAGGCTTGAGATGAAGATTTTTAAGAAAGTTTTTTTTTTATTATTATTCAGTAACGGATTCTTAAACACCAGCTGCTGTCTCGGAGGACAGTCGGCTTAACAGCCTAACTGCTTTGGCGGAGAAGCAAGTACCAAACAAAAAATACAACGTTATTTATTCTCTCAAAAGATCTCTCGTACACCAACAAAAATGTAATAGACCGTTTATTCAATTTATAATTTGCCAACCTAGATTTGTTTGACTTGTGTAATGCTCCAAATAGCGAAATAAAATAAAAAATTTATATTTCAGAAATATATTTTTAGTAAGCGAGTGTGTTTTAATTTTAATATTATTTCATCTTATTGTAATATTATGACACGATAGATAATTTTAAAAAAATCGCTAAACGGTTTGTCGCGTTCGAAAAAAATCATAAATTTGATTATATAAACAAAATTAAAATAAGTCTCCCCGGCACAGAACCGAACCCCGGTATCCCGGGGATACTAATTACTGCACCACCGACGTGTATGATTGTAACGTGAAAATAGACATATTTTTTACTGTTTATTAATAAACTCTTTAATAATGTATATTCTTAATTTAGACATATTCAACATTGTGCGGAGCAGCGCTTGGGTAAGCTTGACATTTGTTGTAACCGAATCGACTTGAGTATTATGGAAGGTGGAGAAATAATAATATTTTTAAAGTACCATTTTAACGATTCGATAACTGAGACAATTTGTGGTCACCTGCTAGATCGTAAACGCTCGGGTTCAGCTGGCACGGAAATAAAATATTTATTTTCTGAGCAGACTGTTTCATTTCATTGGTCTATTAGTTTCATAAATTACCGTTCTTGCGATAAAAGATTATTATTCAAGTTTTATATAAATTGACATAACTCTCCGCCCCACTCCCTCCAGAATTTTAGACAACCACTCTATATTACATATTAAAGTATGTGAGGATGAAAAAACGTCTCATTATTGTAATTTACTAAAAGTTAATTCAATACAAAGTAATTTGATTTCAGGTGCAATGGCGATACGCGATGACGTTGTAAGCAGAGTAATTCTACTAAAATATTATATTGTATCGTATTGTTTATCATCTCTCTATCACGCTTGTCATAATAACAATCCCAATAAAGCAGAACCTAGCTGTTATATTTAATAGTACGTTTGTTTTGATCATAAATGAGAGTGAAAGGTTTGATATATGCGGGAGAATAAATTATTACGAACAATCTAGTGAAATCACTGATTTGTAACGGCGCATATGAAATGCATTTGAGATCAATCCTTTACAACGCGGTTTATCCGCAAAATCAAAACAAAAAAAACGTTTATTTGTTGTGAAATTTATTTCTTCTTCTAGTCATATATTTTTTAATGTTAATTTATAAACATGAACATCTGAGTCACAAAATACGTCGGTGACGCTTTAAAATGTATAAAATTAATCATTCATTTCAAGCTGGACGTAAAGATAGCATTGCCTTTGACATCTCGACACTGCGCGCGAATACAAATGCAGGTAATTGGCCACCAGATGAGATCTCTCATTTTCTCCAACGACTAGCCAAGATCAAGGTCGTTGGAGAGCAGCGCAAATCCAACAACCGCTAATTCCATAATCACAACACAACCATGTCGAGAAAGGTCAAATTTATCACGAAACAATTCGGATTCACAGGCAGACAAATCCCGCATTGAAACTGCAACAACTTGTATGGTAACACTTAAAGGTTACACGAAAGAATTTTGTTATGTAATCGACTAATTAGTGCATATATGTCAATGTTTAAATATGTATAACACACATAATCGTCATATCCAAAATTTCTACCGAATGAAATAAAACATTTGAAAATATATATAATATTATGAACCTCAAAAAAAATAAAACTAATTAAAATGTATTTATAGTTTTGTGGGGAAGTAAATGCGTAGAAATAAAGCGTTTACCGTGTTTATGATTTTTTCCAACCCTAAAATTAGTTTCCGGTATTTAAAAAAAATAAATGAAAATTATTTTCAAAACTTCACAAAAATTGTCTTATTGTACACTTGTACAATTCTTATATCAAGCAAATAGTATCATGACAATATCAAATATCAAACTAGGCACTGCATATTATAGTTCTAATCGAATATCAATAAAAATGTATTTTTAATAAAAACACATTTTTGTTGTGGTGTTACAATTTCAGAACATAGTTCTGTAGTGTTTTTAATACAAATTAAATTAATCAATTAGAAAGATATACAAAAGAAATCTGTACATCGGAAAAATAATTTTTTGTAACTACTGTGATCAAAAAATTTTTTTTCTGTATGTTTCTAATTGATTCATTTAATTTAAGTATTTGATAATAATGTCAGCTAGCGCTATAAATTACGTGAAATTGTTTTAATTTTAATTTTGAAAAGGCAAAAAATTGTAAGAACATAAATATGAAAAAAATATCTAAATAATTCAAATTGAAAGATATCAACTCGTCATTGTAATTTTTTCACCAATTGTCCCGCTTATTCGAGTAATCTCAAACAGGAAGTGGTTAGCAAAAGTCTATAAAGAGGAGACGTGGTGCATTTGAACCTATCTACTTGAGTGCTTTTAATTGCGTTTTACTATTAACCGTTTTCGTGATACGGATAAAAATGACAAGATTCAAAATAACATATTCGCGGTGGGCGTACTACATGCATACTATACAGGGATACTTAATTTTAAATTGTAAATTCACAACTTGTTACTCATAAGAATATGTAACTCATTATATATATATATATATATATAACATTATTATAATTAAAATCATTAGATACATAGATTCATGCACCGTTATAACATTGGTACGTGCAATTCATTAAAGTTTTCCGCATCGAAATCGAAAAATTATCTCATCTAATCTAATATATTTTTAATTAAACGTAAGATAATATGGACATGTGTACGTTGATTGCTTCAAAGTAAAGAGGGAAAGCAAAATTTAATCATATATTAATTAATGAGTAATAAATTTATAATATAAAATTATGTACATCACATCATAGTGCAAGCTAACTAATTTGTGTGATTAAATTAGTACGCTGAGTGGGCGCCTTTATAATATGAAACTCAATCGTTCATTGGTATATTTATTATTTTATTTTATTTTGTTTCAGGTATGTAAAGACATTCAA
Source organism: Eubasilissa splendida (assembly GCA_031772225.1). Taxonomy (NCBI): domain Eukaryota; kingdom Metazoa; phylum Arthropoda; class Insecta; order Trichoptera; family Phryganeidae; genus Eubasilissa; species Eubasilissa splendida. Next base: position 22,774,952 of record CM062850.1, on the reverse strand, counting down.
GATACACACACCGTATCTCCGATGAACCTGTGTACGTTACCGTGAAGCTGAAAAAATGTAGTAAATCTGGATGTATTCAGTATATTTCTCCATGTCTGTAAGTATCGCCGTTCCTCATTACTAGTGCATGTGTTTAATGCAGTTAATTATGGCTAGTTCATTGCATAGTTGCCATCTACGTAATTTGTATACCAAAGAGACTCTTACATAAGAGGAAAAAGAATTGCGTGATAAGATGAAATAACTAAATATAATCAGTACCTATTGATCTGATAATATGATGCTTACAGTATGCAGGTGATGCAGTGTTAGTTGCTAATAGTAAGTAATTAATCGCTCTACATATAGTGTCTGATGACAAGAATGTCTGATAGAAAGTGAACTTCAATTCAGGTTGTAATATTTTATTTTTCACGCGTTTAACAGCTAAAAATATTAGAACATAACTATGCCATAATATCATATTAATTATTATATTGTAACAGACTTGGTTCATATTATGTTTGAGCAGATATACCTACCTCGGTTATCGTGTCGAAAATATTTATCGTGTGTGTGTATATTCCTTACGATAATGGGGATAATCTAAATGTATTTATTGACACACCGACGCGAATAATACCTAGTATTTAATACAATTACACCAAAAATAATTTGATAAATCGATCGAATTTTTTAGGAAAACTCATTTTATCATTTCATCAACATTTATTGTAATATTATTAAGGAGAAGACATTTATATTGTTAATTCTGGCGTCTCTTATCGGTTTACTCAAAGATATTTAAGATTCCGTAAAAACAAAATACATGGCTTTCAAATAAATAACGATAGAAGTATTAATTTAAAAATTGTAACATATTGGTATAGCATAATCGTATAATGCACGTTCCTCGGATTGGAAGAGATCTAGGTTCAAATCCCGTTAGCGACAACAATATTTTTCGACAAAATTGATTTTATATCTTTCTAATTAATACATTTAATTTGTATTAACTTTTATTGTAATTTTTTAAGATATTTTTAATTTTCTTAACTATATAACATGTTATATCACCAACTGTCTTAAATACTTCTATATTATACCTTATTGTCCTACCTAAGATTGTCTAGCAGGATCCTTAATGACCTGTATACAAAAAAATAAAAATTATAAAAAATGTATAATAGTTAACAATCTCTCCGCCTCTCCGATTATTATTTGTATTTAATACGTTGCTATTCATTAATATCATTTAACATTTACTGACTGGTGGGTCAAAACAAAACACGTTCAGCGGTATAGACTCACCTCAAGATCTCGGATTTTGAACCGTTTTTTGGGAGATTTTTTATAGAAATATTTATTAAATATGATATAATGAAATGGCATGATGTGCCGTAATCTTTCTACTAAAAAGTTTTTATAAAAAATATTACAAATAATGTGCGTAATCTTGCGCATCAACAAACGTCCTATTTGGACCGAATATAAATATCCACTGAACAGGTGATCTTCTCGTCGCCTCGACTACCTGACGGTCAGATCTGACCCACCGCCGCAGAGGATGTGTTAAAAAAAACTATATCAAAACTCTTCAAAATCCACAACATAAATAAGATCTTATTATTATTACTTCACTGCAACGTTTGAAATTCATACACACGCGAATATTTTCTACCAATATTTTGTAGATTAAGTTACACCCTGTATAATATACGACAAACACTACAATAAGATATACATTCACCTTGATTTCAATAATAATTTGTTTCTTCACCGATCGCCTATGGTGTAGGCTCGCATAATAACACACCCTCACCGGACGTGACGAGACGAAGGGCGCAAACGGAATACACAGCTGTTGTTAACTCGCTCAATGTTACCGGATTACTCATTGGATCTCGGCGCTGGCCCACGGGTGACGCGGGACAGGATACAACAGAACGGAGACAAGGAAACTCACAATACTTATGTAATATCTCACTCGACCCACTTAAAACTGAATCATTGTTGGCGCATGCGATTTCTAGCTCATTGAATTATTTAATCATGGTTGTTAGATTCAAGATAGCTTTTTACATTGATATGATCGCGAGAAAACTATAATTCAAACACAATAACACCGAGAAATTACTCCAGATTGCCGGAACATACCTAGTACATATTCATCTAAAACGTGATTCTGTTGTTGCGTCTGTATCCACGGATGAGATTTTTGACTCGAAATAAGACAGATCTGTACACGGTGTACACGCCCTCGCGCCTCACTTCACGCGTGTTGTACGTTAAACATCAAATGTCAGTCTATTGAATGTTGATATTTCATTCGTCCGTTGAGCTAAAATCTTTTTTAATCTCCCCTGCAGTAATTAAAATAATAATATTATATATAATTTTGAATAAATTGTTGAAGATAATTATGGTTTTAGATAAGTTTGTGTGCACGTGTCGAGTCTCGCTGTGAAATTGAAGAGATATTGGTCACATCAACCTATCAGAAAAAAACATAAATAATTTTGTTAATTATACCGACGCTTTTATTAACAAGTTTGTAGTGTCGTTTCATTTGGATATAATCATTGTCGTAATTATCATTTGGGGTACGAGCCACCCAGGTCCACGGCTGACTGCACAAGTATTCTCCAGGTATCTCTATCTCGATCAAAATCTCACCAGTCTGAAACCTGTAATCTATCTGCAACGGCCTAGTGAATAAGTTCTCTCGAAGGCCATTCAGATTTACTAATCAAAAATAACATTTTTTAGCTATATTTCAGATAGTGAATAATATCAAGTTATATATTATATTACGCCGACACAAACACAACGAACTGTGAAAAAGTCGCCAAGAAACAAATCTATTTTGCACGGAATAGAATGTATCTATTACTGATAATGTATCATTTTCTGCTGAAATTATATTAAATGCATATCTTATATATGTAAATGCTTCGTTTAGTGTTAAAACTAAAGTCCGACCGAAGCTTCGGCATCGGCTTTGGTCATCTTCGGCCAAAAAATACACCTTCGGCTGCACATTCGGCTAAAATCTGCCGAAGGTTTGGCCGAAGCCGAAGCTTTGTATTTAGCCGCCGAAAAGTGCCGAAAACGCACGAACTAAATAAAATTCAGCTTGTCATTTCTGGAAAACTGCAATTTATTTATTTAATGGATATATTTACAATTATTATAAACACCGTAATGCAGAAAATTAAGTAACAGTGTGAAATTTTCATTGTTATGTATACTTTCTAGTCGGTATTCTAAGATTTCTAGGTACGATTGAACATTCGATTTCGGCTTCAGCTTCGGGTTCGGCTTCGGCTAAAAACTGAACTTCGGTCGGACATTAGTTAAGACCCTTGCCTAATAAATCATCCGAAATTAATCCTATTTTTCATAGCTTCAAGCGCCTAACTCAATTATAAAACTACTAGACAATAGATGGCGCATATGACATGCATTCCACATAGGTAACTATAATTAATTAAAGACATTACATAACGTAAATATAATAGCGAAATAATTTACTTTGTTTCACGCGAAAGCCGCACACTTTCACGTGATAGTATTAATACCACATCTCTTTTGTTTTATGTTGCCAAATGACATGTATAGCTGCCAACGTACGTGTGTTTATTATTATCATTAATTTTGTATTTATCATTTATAAAGACTACAGAATATAAGTTCCAAAGTTTTCAAAAACATAAATGGTCGACATAGCGAAATGATAGCTCATTTCTCCGTGTTCGTATCCCGGTGGCACTCAAATATTTTTTCGGTAAATAGATTTTTATTTGTATACCTTTCTAATTGATTCATTCAATTTATGAACGGACAAATTCAAATTATGTATGTAAAATACGTGCTTGTATAAAATCTAGGTAGAAAAAAATTTCATTCAAATTCATTTTTCTCATCGATGGGCAAAAAAACATCTATGGATTTGTTTTTCTCACTTCATTTACAAGATAACAAGATAATGTTCTAACCTTGCTTGATGTCGGTTCCTTCACCTACCAATGCAGGTTGTGTCAGCGGCGCGCCGCCGTCGGTGGCACCGCGGCGAGACACATTGTGATTTACATGCGAAGGCAACAATCACAGTTTCCACAACCACCTTACAAAATAGTGTGAGACGTTTTATTTTTCTAATCTCGACTCTTGGCGGCCTCGGCTTATGGAAATCGAAATTACTTGTCTTTTCCCACGCACCGTTTGTCCCTCTCACTCCCGACCTGTCGAATGAGACGTCAATAAGGTCCATTGCAAGTAAGCGCACATTGCGACTGAAATGTATCAATCAATGCAAGAATTACTAATATTACATAGAATGGCTGGCATCCTAAGGAGATCTGTTATGCGCATGCGTTACAATTGACGTCACATTAGATGATAAATGTAAAATCAAATACAATTTATATCTTAGAGATTTTTTTGCTTTTACTACTGTTTACTGAATGTAACACACCTAGTGCACAATATTTCAGCGGTACATATTACAATAAATGTTCAAGCTATATGTGCCTAATCTCAACCATTTCAGATATATAAGTATTTTTAAAAAATCACAGTTAAGCTGTTATTTCGATTAATTGTAATATTTTATTGATTCAAAATTATATATTGAACACAAAATATATAAGTTCATTATCTTCAAGTGGCCAGACATTTTTTTGTTAGATGATTTAAGGCCTGAATTAAAGAATTAAATTAAGAATTAAATTAAATTAATTATATAATAATAATGGGTCAAATTCGCATACATTTATTTCGAATTACATAGACAGAAAACTTAAAAATCTTATACAGTAAGATTACTCAATTTGTAAATATTCCTTAACATTTTTGATTCGAAATTTAGTTGGGTAACCCATAAAGTATTGTATTACACCCTGTATGAGGAGTGAAATTACATAATACGCAATGTGAAATCATACATTCATCGCTTATATATATTGTACATCCTTTTATTATTCTACAAATTTGACGAAAGGCCTGAGATCCAGCCATCAAAGTTTCCCTATGCATGGTGATGTAATAAATTGTTTCCAATGCATTTAAATGATTTTTAGAGTTAAATATTTTACGTTGCATTTTCTTTAAAAATAATACACACTCACCATACAGCTTTATTCTCAAATGATATAAATAGAATAGAATATCACACGTTCCTATTTTTCGCTTTGTCGACATCCATTAATAAATAAAAATACTAAAGCCGTTAATCAATTAGGCATTCATTCGTTTTATTTAAAACAGCCAAATTTATTTAAGAAAATTAAATTTAGATATTTTTTTTTAATTTGACAGAACCATGTGCACTGATTGGTTTAAAGGTAATTAGGGACTTTTGAAATTAATCGTAATTTTCACCTGAATGTCCTTCATGTTGACAGGTTTCAATTATTCGCGTATGAGAATAATATGCAAGGTCTAATAAAATTTTGTTCGTTTTTTCACGTTTTATGTAGACAGAGGGTATTGAAATTAGACGACTGGTATAATCTGCCTGATTATTGTTTCACATGTCATTCTCCCTGTAATCTTCCGAGTAAACTCTGCTATATTATACCTATATATGAATATCTTTTATTTATTTATTATTATACACGCCCTATTCAGGCATTAACATAATTTGTAAAATATCAGAAAATTACAACAGAAGTGCAATACACAAAAAAATATATCTTAGTTTCTTTAAGATTAACTATCAGTTTCTTACTAAATCATTCATTGTCATGACTTAAGTCGATCTACAATAGTTATTAGCCTCCTTCTCTCTACCTAAGATAATGGAAATGCAGCATCCAGGTTAGTGAAGGCAGCTGAGGCAGGCAACATTTATTTTGGCACTTCCCCAGTACCACGATATACTGAAGGTTCCTTCAGACTTCTGTATCGTTTGCTTTGCATCAATTTCATATTACCTAACCATTCTTTATCGTGGGTTTCTTTTTCCACCTACATCATTCTGCCGTACATCATTGCCTTTATATTTTATTAAGATATTTTATTGATGTTACATACACAACAAAATAGAATTGATAAATTTATCCTGTTTCTTCTCTCGACTATATTTCTGTTTTAATACTGTGATTGTGGCGATGATTGGTAACTGAGATTTAACGATGATTGTTACATACCCAAGATTTAACTGTTGGTGGTTTACTTTCTAATGTATGTAATTTCATAGTTACAATCGAACACAATCACAGACACAATCACAGTGACAATCTCAGTCACAATTACAGTTACAATCATATTAATAATCACAGTGACAATCACAGTTATAATCACATTAATAATCACAGTCACAATAATGGTTTAAATAAAGATTTAATCATCACTATTGGTTAGTCCCCGCCGTAATCTCCAACTGGTCTACATGTCCCAATGTGGAATATCTTTATCTGTTTTAAAGGTATCCTTAAAGAGTCGATTTTGATGGTGGTAGGACCCCTCAGCTTTACAAAGCTCGCGATACAGAATATCCTTGGGCAACTGTCCATCTTCCAGGCGAGGCGCACGTCCGAGCTGTCTGTCGAGCTAGTATAGTCAGGACAATGCATGTCGAAAAAATGATACTTTTCGACTACCTTTCCAGCTCTAGGATTGTTAACTGCTCAATTAACAAAAAAATTCAATACTTTTGTTTCCCCCAAAAAAATTTCACAACTGTTTTTTTGTAAAGGTAATAGCAATATGTGTTCTCCAACTATTATATAACCATTGCTGATTGCCTTTCCGATCGCAATTCTATTTCAGATTTTATTGTTTAACATAAGTTCAATTTACAATGGAGCGCAAACACTGCTAATTTTGCATTTTGTTTTTATCTTAATTATTGTTAGCGAACGTAAAGTCGTTAAAATTAATTCGCATAATTTAAAAAAGTGTTCTCTTTTAAATTGATAATGCCCAAGGGCGCCATTTCAACACAGAGTAATAATTTTAAAAATTTTACAACCGATCGCTGTAATATGTGGTCGGAAGAAAAATTCTTACTTACGTATAAATTCGCGTTTATTAATATATAATGTTGCAATCTATTTTATTGCAGTTTTCGTTCTTTGTTCTCGTTTACGATCGAAATAAGGCCAGCGCAGATTGACTTTATTTGTTATCTTAATACGATTTTAATTTTTGACATGCAGTATTCTCATTGCCAGGTTCAGAGAGACGGCCGCTCCGACACTCGGCGAACTGTCCCGACTTACCTAACGAGCAATCCGATAGCCTAGTTTCCATACTGTAGATTCGAATATCCCACAATTATGTATTGTTTTGAATTGCACCAAAAACACATACAATTTGTAATGATAACAATCAATGTTGAAGCTTTACTGGTATTAACCTAGTTAGACATATTATTTTAGTACAATCATAATAAAATTTGCATACGTGCGCCCACTGTTATAAAAGATATACTTGATTTAATGTAGGGAAAAAAATATGATTGGGAAATATAAAATAAATTTTTAAGTAATTTGGAGAAGAAAAGATGTGAATATTTATTTTTCATTCGGAACCTGTGCAGGTTCAAAAACATTTATTTCTCCCTTAAAAGTGTAATTAAAAAAATAAAACCACTAACTCAATGCGAAAAAAATATTGATAAAAAAATAAATAAACTTTGTACAAAACATATATGTTTTATCTATTGGTGCCAACCGATTTTAGAATACACCGCTCTCTTTTTTCCTTAATTTTTAATACAGTGGAATCTGGATATTACAATCACAGATAATGTCATCAATCGGTTATTGTTATCATAATCAGTCGATCCCTGTATATAAAATTTCTTTAAAATAACCCGCCTATTATAATCAAACTTCAGCTATTTTATCAATATGTGGACAGAAAAGACGTTAATTTTTAGTAAATTCTTAGAGAATGATCATTTTCTTCGAATCTTTCTAAACATAAATTCCCGACAATACTATATATAATCAGTAACTTTTATCTGTGTAATGTCATTGTCATCAAAAAAACATTAATTAGAAATATAGTTCTAAATATTGTTGCAATAGTTGATAATTTAATTGTATTATTGTTCAATAATTATATTTTTAATCTTCTGGTTAAAGTTTTCAATCGGCTATTGTTGTCAAAAGTTACAGGTCCCATAGTGATCACAATTAGAGGATTCCACTGTATAAACATATTTCATATTTAATGACGTTAATAATATTTTTAAGTACCTACTAATTAATTTTCACACTCTGGTCTTTCTCAATCCTCTCGCCCCTCACCATACCCGAAATTTTACAACAGCGAAATATTAGTGACATTTTATTAATCTTAAATACATTAGATGAACTCATATAACAAGCATTAATTGATGTGATTAAATAAAAACATATTTAAGACAATATAAGATATTAATCAGTCACGTAGCTACCGCACGGGTAGCCTGGCCAGCCACCCGGGGGGCCCGGACTCATTGAACAATCACAATGTAGGTTTAAAATCTTAGTTATGAATAAATAGGTATATGTAGCGCCTAATACCAAAACCATCTAAAATGACATTATTGCGATACCGGGATTCAAGTACCTACCAATTGTGTTATAGCGCCAGTATTTTTCACGACAAATTTTCGAACCTATATGTTACACTTTTTCAAATTAATCATTATATATTTATTTTTATATAATATTTTTCGACAAAATTGATTTTATATGTATATATTTATAAATTATACATTAAATTAGTATTTAAAACATCACAGACCTATGTTCTGAATAATTACAACTTCACAACAAGAATGTGTTCTCCTTAAGAAAACGTATATTTTGAAAGCAAATGTACAAAATGTTTGTTTTTACATCACCATTTTTTAAAGGGACAATTGTGTAATGTAATTTTTTTTTTTTTGGTGTGTGTCGTTCCGGTAGCGATACTAGATAATCGATCACGTGATCATCAACAAGCGTTGTGATTGATTCATAACAGCAACTTATACTATGTGTGCTTTGGGATATTTTAGAACATTTGATTTTGAACATGGATTTAAGCGGTTTTTGTGAAAAACAATGTGTACTGTATGTAGCTAACAAAAAAATCTACAAAACTGCATATTTAACTCAAATTATCCTAAATCCGTTTTAGGGATTTTTGGAATTAAGCGCTACATATCTAAAATTTGAATATATAATAATTTTGTATACCACCAACCAATAGTAATATTAACCTTTGAACGTCCAAACAGAAAAAAATCGTTTTTTGATAGCAGTAGTAAAAAAAAAATGTGTAAATATAAATAAATTTGAAAAAAAAGTTTTTAATTTTCAATTAAAGAAATAAAATGAAGTGTGCTCTTATTTCTAATAATGAAAAAAATAAGAGGGGTGGACCGCCGACATTTATTACTTTTATACTGCTTACTAAGAGGGAGCTATTTGCTCTAAAATCAGTCGGTATTGATGTTACTTCTGAACGAAAATATCTGATGAAATTTTCATCCGTAATAAAAATGATATAATTCACACAATTGTCTTTAAACCGTGAAGTTTCAGATACTGTTTTGTTGACGTAATAATACGATTATTAGGCTAACCAATGATTTAGGCTTCGGAAGATTTCTTATGCAATTTTATTGTAAATTTATTTCTTATATTTACATCTAAATAAAAAAAACAGTATTTCTCTGTAATCAGTCACGGAAGGACGTCGAGGTATTTCACTTTCGTTTACGTTCGATTGATTCTAATATAACGGCGGTATAATTCAAAATATCTAACATATTATATTTTGATCTAATTATGTTATTAATATATTCAGAATGTATTTAAACTTAACATAAACGCACATGCCTGTCTAAAAACTTGATTGTTGCCTTGGTATATTTTCACAACAGTTAACTTCCATATGGTATGCAATTATTTTTTTACATACATATAAAAAGTATAAAAAAGTGGACATTACCTTGGGCAATCAATTAAAAACTGTGTGTCAGAAAGCAGTGCGATTCGAAAAAAAGTATTGTATAAATAGCTGCTATCGAACGCGGAAGTATATTATATTCCTGTAATCATTTATCTCTTGTTCAACATCTCCTCGGGCTTCGTTATATTTAAAATTATTTCATATAAAATTATTCAATGGGTTGAAATGGGGTAAAAATATATAACGTACCGGAGAAAATTTTTAATATAAAGATACTGCTCAATATGTTACAGCATTCGAATAGAATTAAAATGCATAATAATGTATAAAATTTTTTTTACAATTAAATATTGTACATTGTAATATATATATATTTTTTTTTAATAGAGTAGTGCTTTTATACGTTCTAAAACAAATCATGAAATGGGACTATTTAAACATTACGCTCGTTATTTTATTCTGTGAACCCTGTATAATAAAAAGAATTAGAATGTTAACATTTAATAACAATGATTATTCTATATGAATTCATTTCAATGTCGCAATCGATATTAATTTAATACACCTGTTCCTGATGTGATATTGTCAATCAAAATTCTTAAATCTTACTTATTTGGCTGATATATTTGTGTACATATATAGTTACTTATCTTAATCCAGTTTATTAGTATGCGTAATAGAAACTCATTTCCGGATAGACCTCGAGACAGTGATAGATTCGAAACGCCAAACGTGTCAAAAAAAATACATTATAAAAAATAAATGAAAGTGAAAATCAAAGCAAACAGATAGCATCTTATACTATGTAAAATTTAAGCAGACGTTTTACTGACAGTGAATAATAATTCATCTCGACAATAAGTATGCAAACGTAATAAATATCTGATTGATCTATTTGACTGCCACAGTTTACCAAAGAGTTTGAAATCACTCAACTTTTTATAACTAAAGATGATCTACTTACCATGTCGTAACTCTCTAACAATCTAAGGAGGGAAAAATATTTCAAATCTACAATAAATAACGGCGTTGTGTTTACTATAAATAAACAATAGATGTAATTCTATAATATAATATAAGAAAAATAAATGTTACAAAATATAACTATAAGTACATATTTCTGCTGTGCAATAAGATTTTAGCGTTTGTCCCTGTGCGGCATAAGTCCTTGAAAAAAAGCTTTCACACCTGCTTTAATCATGATCTTGATTTACCAATCGCTGAAATAACAAAGATATCATATTTCATTGGATAATAGTAGTATTTATCTTTCCGATTTGATTCCCGCATTGATAATTTTTATCGTTTGATGAAACGAGTCAAAATGAATAAATATATTTATTTTTCCATCCAATAGTAAAGAAATGTCGTGTGTGTGTGTGTGTGTGTGTGTATGTGTGAGGAGGTATAGAATAAACAGGTAACACTACGCCACCGACACCGTGCTGATTTGTCCACAAACCTTATTTTCTCATCAAAGGGAAATTGCGTAAATCTGTATAACACGCGTGTGTTGCCGTTTCACATGATCATTATGTGCCGTGGTGGCGTAGTATGAAATATAAGCAGTCATACGAGTTGTGACACTTCTAAATGTGTCAACACTTACAAGTACTCACTTACCTTAATTTATAAACATTTTTTAATTTTTATACTTATTTGCTATTTATTTTATTTGAAATAAATTTGAAAAAATATTTCAGTTGCTGCCAGGATTCAAACGTGAAACTTTTTCTACTGGAGAAACGCATTATCCAGTTTCTTATTATTCGCTAAATGGTTTTACGACAAATTTCAGAACTTATATTCTGTTAACATATGTTCTGAAAAACTGCAACTTCACAACAATAATGTGTTCTCTGAAGAAAAAACAAAAATTTTTGTTAACGGATTCTTAAAATCACATTATTTTTCATTTCAATATTTGTATTTAACGTTTTAATACCTGATTAAAATGTGTAAATAAGATATTTTTTAACATAAGTTATATAATATCATCTACATACGTGAGATAATTCTTAAAATACCCAACAGAATATTTAATTAAAATCGTCGTTAAATATATGATTTTACCATAAATCAGTAAAAATTTTCAAATCTAACACATTAATATGTATTAATTCTGATTTTTTCTAATAAAATTAAACTTTCTTCTTTCTCCTATTATAATTATTTTAAATAAAGATCGCGTCACCTAACCGGAAGAACTTAAATGCTCGCAGCATAAACGGAAGTTGAGCCTTTATACGAATCGCATGTTAATAATTTAACAAAGATACGACATTACCAGCTACCTCCGCGCGGTTAATTCATTTTTCTATACATGCAAGTGTTTAATACCTGTCATTACTAATGCAGCAATGCTCTGCAAAAAAAACCTTTTGATTGAATAATAAACATTTATTACAATCAAAACTAACCCATATTTATCCGCATCGGCCAGATTATGAAAGACCATATGCCTCCAGCCATGCAATATTATATTGTTAGTAATAGCAAACCATACCAAAAATATTTTGATTGACGTCTTTCATTAAAAATTCACAAGACCTTGATTCGAGTCAATGAAATATTGCTAAGCCAAGATGAATAATAATGATTTAACATCTATTTTCATACTGAACACAGCTTTTCGTTCATATCGTGTGACTGTGTTTTTTTTCCATGTCCTATATCAGGTACGCGGTAATTACTGTGTAACGATTTTATTTTTTTTATGTTACTACCTATATAAGTAGAATACAAATGTAGGTAGATCATTACAGGTAACAAACGAATACCTATATAAGCCCCATATTCGCCCTACTACATGTAGCAAACCAGACTTTGTGGATATTATTAGGAATAGTCCGAATTTTATACTTTACTTAATTTACTTACGTATAATATATACCAAACGTCGTACCAGTGAAAAACAAATTTAAAAAAAAATAAGAATACTAGTCTAAATTTTTCATTATATTTAAATATTAAATAATAATTTAATGCCTGTATTTATTAGCAATGTTTTTTTAAACTTTTAATTAATTGCAATACCTCTTATCAAGCCATTATATCATATATTATCAAGACACCGTGTTGTTGGCTAAATTTTGTTACAATTTTTAATGTAATAACTTTATTTTTCGTATTGTTTCTGGTGACAATTATTTATAACTTTAATATTAGCGGTGATGTCGCTTAGGCAATTAAGTAATTATTGAATAAAGACAAGTTTCATTTCATTCTTGATGTATTCTAATAATATTAATACGCTCTCTTTTTTATCATTCAGTATCATATACGATAGCCAATGCAGATATTTTCTCTTTAACAATATTTATAAAAAAAGCCACATGGCTTCGATTATACGTTATGTAATTCTTATACTTTTCTGATAGCTTTATTCTGTCATAACTTTTTTCTCACACTAATTACATTTCGTGCTGAAACTTAACTGCATATTATGCTCACTTTTAAATAGAATAAATAGCTAACCTGTATTTTATGTGAAGTTTAAATACTTCGTGTATTATACATATGTTTTTTTAAGTGTTGTGTATCGACATACTGCAAGTGATTTTTCAAATAAATATATTAGATTGATAATATATTTAGAAAAACGAGTACATTATAATGACAATATATTTAAAATAAATCCATATACATATATAATTAATAGATTAGTTATACCCTTGAAACATGGTCACTGCAAATCGATTACCAATTTCATCACTTTTTTAATATTTTAGTTAGGCATTAAATGTTATATTTAGCAGCACATCGTGATTTTATTTCGTTTAAATTTTTCATGTATATTTACAATTTGACAACAGTAAACCAAAATTAATTACAAACAGATCAATAATTCTTTAGATATCAATCCAATTACCAATGTATATTTCATTATAATTAAACAAGTTTACGTCTCATCGATATTTTTACTATTTTTCAAATTTAAATAAGTTTTTGAAAACTATGTAAGAAACTAGCTGTTTGACTATGTACGTATTATAAATGATATAATTAAAATGCATTTTACAATCACCGGTAAAGGCTATTCTATGAATAGACATATAATTATTCTACCCCACAAACAACAATATAATTGAAAACTTTCTTCGTCAGTCAGCCATTTTCCACCTATCTTTAGCAAACAATGGCACCGGATCCTGTCTTAGCAGTTGGCAGTTCTCATTCATTCAAGGTCCAGCATTTCTCTTCAGGTCGTCAGCCCAACGTATTTGTAATCGACATCTGTTTCCACCGCTTCGTCTACCACTGCAAGATCCTTCAGCTCCCACATCAGCATGACGATTGTCTGCTTAATGTCAACATCCTTTGTATTTTGTCTTCTTCGCTCATTGATCATCTTGCCGTCTTCTCTAATATTGCACATTTCATATATATATTTGTGTAACAGCTAGTTTTGATACACTCTACCATGGTGTACCCTCAAAATTGAAAATCTAAAGAAAAATAAATAAAACAAAGCCAATTGCAATAGGTGACTTACCATCAATTAATTCATCTGGTGGATAGCTTTCAACAGTTTTTGAAATAGTTGTAAAACAACTGGTCTCTCAAGATGACAATATATTTTTTTTACTGCATCACGAATTTTACTGCATTTTACTGAAAACGTGAAAATAAAACATATAAATTACAGAATACCAAAAATGTCTCTCTGGACGTATTGAAAAATTATATAACTGTCTTTTTCTACATATTAATATCATTAGTGTTGAAACAGAATGGTTACTTAGAATAATTAGAAGCATTCAAAAGTTTATGGAAATCCTCAGAACTACGATGAATAATGTTATCCCTTTCCATCTCATGCAAATAAAATTGTTAGATTAATAATGTCCTTATAAGGCAAAATGCGTCTCGAGTAAATTAAACGAGTACAATAAAAATAATAATGTTTTATTTTTATATATATGACAATCAAACCTTTTTGTCTTACTGCTAAAACAAACACATCAAAATATATTAATAAAAAATATTTTTTTAAAAAATCACTTTCTCGTCTTGTATTGTAAATTCCGACATTACGCTCATCCATTGAGAGATTTCTACACGTAATAAGTATTATAAAGGTATGCTGAGTCAACTGAGTAAACGACACGAATTCCAGGCCACGTTCAAAATTCGCATACATTATTATTAAAATCTGTTCTAGATATCGGGGATAGTTGTACCACCAATATAATAATTATACATTACTTGCATTTATGGGCATGCAATTAATGTGCGACGTGCGTACGTGAGCTGGTCTAGCTAGTTCCAGCGTCGTTGGATGGCGAAATGATTCAGTGTTGATCAATATCTATCTGAAAGTCCACAAGTACAAAGTATTTCAATAAAATTAAAGTAATACACATTTTTTTCAACTTATGATTTAAAGCTACAGTATATGAAATGAATAATCAAATATTAATATTACAATAATATTTGATTATTCATTTTGGTTGATGTACAAGGCGACACACAACATGGAGCCTCTATATCTTCAAGAACTTTGTATCCCAGACAATTTGAATGGTAGACGTCAAACTCTCAGGTCAGCCTCTACTTCAGCTGCAGGAAGGGTTGTAGAACCGATCAGCCGTTGCCAGAAGTCTAAATTTAGTGAACGGGCAGTAGTATTATTCGCAGTAGCAGGCCCAAAAGCGTGGAACTCTTTTCCCTCCGTTATTAGAAACAGTGCATCAGAGACTTTATTTAAGAAGAAACTAAAAACGCACTTTTTAAAAAAATCATTTTCATAAGTGAAAATAATGATTTTTTAATTTTAAAAAACATAGATAATTGTAGAACTATAAACAGTTTATGTGTAAAGCGCCCTTGAGGTGAAAGTTTTTACGAAAATGGCGCTATACAAATTATCCATTATTATTATTAATATAGTTCATATTTTTTTAATATAAATAAATCCTACGGTAAGTGTACTGTTTTTTCCCCCGAAATATCATTAAAAACAAGTGTCATCTTATATTCTGACCTTTCGATTGTCGGGCATTTTATGATGTAGTGATTTCTGGTTTTCTGTGATTTGTGGTTCGCATGTCGTGGAATACGAACATATTTAAAGAGCAATTACACAAATTGATTGATTGCAAATGATTATGCACTTATTCCAACCGGAAAAGTTTAAGAAGCCTACTCTCACTCTTCTATGTCGATGCATAGTCTAAAATTGACGCAAGAAGAATTATTAATGGGTTTAAAAAATATTACATTTCCAACATTACACCATAGATGGCACGGAGGATGATATTTTGTGGCTGGAAGAAAATACTGGTGAAGTTGACTCAATTGAAGAAAGTGAACCAGAAGATGTGATCAGTGATGAATGTGCTGATGAAGATGATGCTACCGGTAAAATATTTGGCGACTACCATTCTAAATTTTAACACATGTTTCTGTATATTTTTTCCCTATTTGCATTCTTTAATAAATAGTTTAAAAATTAAGTATTGGTTTTTTTTTTCGAGAAAATGCATGTTGTCGTCTAATAATTTTCTTTAAAATTTATTTATTTTCTAATTTTTTCGGTAAAAAATGGGACTCGTCTTGTAATCGGAGTCATCTTATATTCGGGCTAATACAGTATTTTGTGAAGTCACTTTTCTGTTTATTTTTAAGAATGTTGATGTTGTTTCACAAACTCACATAGATTTTCAAAACAAATTTACACTTTTTCTTCGTCGTGTGCTCAAAGCTGATCGTCGTGGCCCCCTGAACAAAACGTCTCATTCCTCCCAGTCTTTAACCATGTTGATCGCAGCAGTTAAAGATGGCGTATTAAGACTTTTATTTGATCATTCCATCTTACAGGAGACCGTCCTCTTGCTCATTTTTCCTCAATTGTCCCTTTGAGCACATGTCTGGCAACATGTCCAATTGATTTGTACATTTCACTTTTTTTATAAAAATAAAAAAGCCATTAATGTGATCTCGGTGTTAAAAAGATTAAAAATACTTACACAAGTTTTCTAGTTGAAATTGAGTACTTTAGTTGTAACTGACTCCTTAATAGTTAGTAATCAATGTTTTTTTGATCGAATTCCTAACGGGAAATGCCTACAGCGAAACGAAGTGCTTGGCAAATATCCGTCAAACTGTCAACTATAGACAGGTTCAGTGTGTTTTAATTAATCGTTGCCGAGTAGATGATAGTGAGTGTGTATTTGTATTAGTACTTATAGTCCGGCTTACTTTATTATGTTGTTTTTAGTTGAAATAACTTTATAATGTTAATAGTTGAAATAATTTTATTTTTATTAAGAGAACACATTCTTATTGTGAAGTTGTAATTATTCAAAACACAGGTCTGTGATATTTTAAATACAAATTCATTTAAATAAACCAGGAACAAATTAGATGGCTCTTTCAAATAATGGAACGATAAACGTATTAATTTGAAAGGGTGTAAGATGTAGGTTCGAAAATTTGTCGTCAAAAATAATGTCGCTGTAGCATAATGTTGGATAATGCACCTTCCCCGGTTTGGAAAGAGATCCAGGTTCAAATCCTGGTGGCGCAACATTAATATTTTTCGATAAAATTAATTTTATCTTTCTAATTAATACATTTAATTAGTACCTATTTAAAATTTTATTTTTAAAAATACTTAATTTATGATTTTTATGAAATCATTAATATCTTGATCCATAAACTAACCAATTATCTTACTATCACGCTGTTACTCCGCGGGGATAAGCAGAGACTATAGAGTGGCACACTCTTCTGTCCTGACACTCGCCTCAGTCACATTCGTAGATCTTCTCAAGCAAACTCGTCTTCCAGTATCGGGCTTACCAGGTCGCGCCAAATCTTCCACGAACGTCCTCTATTTCAGATGCTATCAACACTCTCACCATATATCTCTGTTATCATTCTTTCTTCATTCATTCATTTCACATGATCAAATCACTTTCTGTATCTTTTATAATCTCATTTGCATTGCTAAGATTATATTGTTAATTTGTCAATTTTTTCTCTATGATAAATGAATTTGCAATACACATTTTGCCTGAGTGGTCTCATTTCAACTGCATTTAATCTACTTTCCTTCTTCTTCTGTCAGTTTCAGGTTTCACTTTCATATACCAGTGTTTGTACCAGGACTCTATTGCGTATCGGCAGTCTTGCCTTGGCTGACAAGTTTCCTTTGGATCCATAAATCGTTCCTTATCTATCTTTAAATCATTTATATTAATAAATTAATTTAAATTGTGATATAAATAATTAATTGGGAACTAATAATGATCTGAACCGTTATTTTAATTATGATTGTTAGATTTCAATTGTTGTTAATTTAATTAAATCGATAATTGGTAATTGATTATTTGTAATTCGATGAGTAAATCACCTGTACACTGGAAATTATAGTTCCAATATTAAACCTCAGTTACCGACCATTGTTACAATCGAATACCAATCACAAAATGAGTTATGATATGGTTTAGCTCATCACTAGAAAGAACTATTTTTTAAGCCATTTTTAAGTTGTTGGTCGATGGGTTGGTTAGGTTAGGTTGATTTGGAACGTATTACACGTATAACAATCATGGTAAAGTGTATTTCTACCAAGATTTTAAACATGACTGCCATCTCTATAATATTAAATCTCGAGTGCCTCCTTGACACGGTATCCGTATTAATTCTCAGACACTAATGGCATTACGAAACGCAGTATTTCCAACACAATACCTATAATCCAAGTCATTATCTAGATCATCAGCTCTGATAATGGCAACTAAACAATACAATAACCAATAAAATTTCGGCAACAACAAAATAAGTACAGATCTGTTTCCCTTTATCGTTCATCTCAAATCGATTAGAATAAAATGAAAGAAACACGATTACTCTGCGGACCGTGAAACCAACCAGACATGTTTTAATTTCTAAACAACAATTATTCCAAAACAATCATTTATTTTCAGCACTTCTTAATTGTTGCATAATACTATTTCATTTAAACTTCAGCCGACGGCGGCTGACAAATAGTAGATACCTAAAATCAAATCGGTGGAGATTTCATCATGCAGATTGCTTTCCATGTTCATTTAACAATCTTACAAAATGACAAGGCAAAAAATTATTTATAAAATTGCCATAATCGCATTGATTTTATTGAAACGTTGGGAATAAAAACAATATTATCTTGTCGTCCGTTCACATTCGTTACGCTAACCATTTCAGTGAAAATATGAACAAACATTACGCACGTTTCAAATACATTTTTTATTCAAATGCTTTCACGTTTTTGACGTTAATAATTTATTATAATAATAATATTTAATCGCTTGGTTTCATAATAAATAAATTAAGTAAATATTATAAATATACCTACTTTAATCTATCTCTTCGCGTAATCACCTTCTACATTTAAACATTTGTCATATATGTTATACGAACTTTAAAGTCCCGCTGTTGTAGTTGTCCGCCACCAGTCCATTTTCCTACTGTTACTAACTAAAGATACCGTTCTGTGTATTTAAAAATATATAAAATTGATAAAATATTTTTCTAACTATTTAAACTTAAAAAAAAAATTCTGGATTATCCTGATATATGTGTATATATATATATGAGGATAATCATATATTATACGCAAATATTGTATACATGCCCAGAATATTAATTATTTGTATTTTGCTAAAAAAAAGAATTGACAGTTGCCAATATGATTTACGGTCTATTGGTGAAGTTGCAGTCTTCAGAACATATTTTTAGTGATAATTAAAACAAAGTAAATAAGTCGCTCTTTCTTTCTATAGAAAGAGACCTGCCACCGGGACTTGAACCCGCGACCATTCCGCGATTGCCGGTAGACTGCTCTTCCAGTCGAATTATTATATATCAGCCCAGTTAGTTAATTAATCTCGCCAAATTTCTTCTGTACACCTTACTTCTCTTAGTCCCGATGGCAGCCTTGATTTTTTTTAAACATTTGTTCTTTGAATTTTTTCAGTGACATATGTACATTATTTAATAAAAATAATTAAAATGATTAGCTTGTTGAAAAAACTTGAAGCTGCCATCGTGTAATTAACTTTACTTTCACAACACGAGCGTTATGGCTTAGTCTGTAAAAAAAAAATGGCGATCTTTTCATATTCAAATCTTCATTATTGCAAAAAAATAATCGTGAAATTATTTCGTTCGATACTTATCGCTAACAAAAATTTTAATGAAGTTCAAAAATTTTCACGAATTGATTACGTCAGCGGTTATCAAGTTTGTTCTATTTCAGAAGTAGAAACTTCCGAGTATTAATTGTAACAGCGATGAATAATATTCATTTATAACAGCGATTAATAATATTTGTTAACTTGTTGTATGCACTGCACTGCTCAATAATGAAGAGAAATTTAAAAAATCAACGAGAATTCAAGAATTACTGCACACTTTCACTTGATAGAAATGACAGTTGATCTTGTTTGTTTTATGTTACTATACGAAAGAGACAGCTGTTAATACATGCTATCGATATAACTTTTTAAAGAAACCAATGACAATTAAAGTTTAAAATTATACATAATTTCTAAGCAATTTTCTTACTTATTAACTTTATTCATTTTTTTTTAAATTTCGTCACAGATAAGAGAATGATGGACATAATAAATAATAATATATAATATAACTTAAACATTTATTATATTATGCAGGAATTATCTTTAAATTATTAATGATTTTATTGTCGTAAAATAAATCGTAATTTTGTATTACTGATTTTATCGAAGAAAAACATAGTATTTTCCACGCATTGATCTCGTTTAATAAATAGATGCAATGGCCGATATATATCATCATAAATTCTGTGACATGGACCATTGAGTCATAAAATTGCGTGAAAGCGTATCTCCGATCTGTTGAAGTCTGCAAATTATGCTTCAGATATATATCACTATTACTTACTCTCTACAAACTACATTACTCTTGTCAATATATAAATGCCTGTCATATTTTATTGCTTTAAATTTAATTCTAGAGAATTAAATAGTTTTATTTTACCGGCATGTCAAATCGATTTGTTATTGAAACTTACAAATTAGTCTGCAATACAACACTTTTACTATTTACTATTTACGTATTAAAATGAAATATTATAAATTTCTTTCATTTCTTGATCGCCAGAATAACTCGAATCTTATTTAATGAACTTGTTAAAAATTGGTATAAAAATATCCAATTAAAATGAACCAACCAAAAAAACCATACGGTGAATGATGTGAACGTAAAATTGTGTAAATACATAGAACAGACATAGGATGGAAGAGAAAATAAGCTGAAGTGCGTATGGAAGATTAAATATTATTAATTATAGGCCTTAAAATTTACACAACGCTGTGTCGTGCAAGCAGAATCTTTGTCCAGTATATATTATATTCCATATTATAATGAAATCTGTGGTAGTAAAAATGTGTGAGTCTTTTGGGCTAATCCCATTTTGTTGTATTAAGTTCTAAACATTAATACAACTAAAACAATATTTATGCTCATTTGCAAACAGAACACAGCTGACTATTGCTGGAATACTCGGAGAAGATGCGGAGTATTGTATACCCGGGTTGCACTATATTATAAATTAATGATGGAATCCTTCTGATGAAATCAAATGCCGCATTGAACAAACTCGTGCAACCTTTATCCGCATATAAAAGATGCCGAATGCGAGTGGTCAGATGTGTTTTTGATATTATTTTACGGAATAGAAGCATGGACACTTCCAAAGAAATGATGAGGCGACTTGAAGCATTTGTGATGTGGATCTTACAGAAGAATTCTCAAAATAAACTGGATGGATAGAGATACAAATGAAGATGTTATGGTTCAGATGAATAAATAAAAATAGATATTTAAACAATAAACATCCAAAAACTTTAGTACCTCAGATATGTAATGAGACTTATGAGACCAGAGAGTTATTAGATCTTGCATCTCATAATGCAGGGAAATATTGCTAGAAGTTGGGGCCCTGGAAAAAAGAAAATATCATGGGTGAAGAACCTAAAGCAATGTTTTGACCAGTTTACTGTAGTAGCAGTGATGATAGTTAACGTCCGTTGAACGAATAAGGCACGAGAAGAAAAATGAAATCTGGACTCGATATACTAAACTAACCCAAAAGCTTCAGACGATACCGTGTAGTATGGAAAAAAGTATGCTGGAATTCACTAGAAAAGATAGAAAAAGAAATAAGTGGGTTTAAGCGTAGACCAAGCTAAAAAATATCATTATCACTGCTACAAATGGTAAACGGCAATAAACGGGCCATCATCTATGGACAAAGAATATTCCTGAATGGTATCCATGAAAGAAAAAATGACTTGTTAGGTAGATGAAATTATTAGAGCGGCAGGAGTGACATGGCAATGATGTTGGAGGATCGAAAATCATGAAAGCCTTCACCTAGCATTGGATTAACAATGGCTGATGATTATAATGATGATAATTATAAAATTTCATTAAAATAATTAAACTTTCTATAAATTGATTTAATTATAAACTGCTTTGAAAATGGTCATCATTTAAAATAAGATTTTGAATATTCAACTACAATATATTATGTACAAATATGCAATAAATCTATTAACAATCATACTTTATACAGCGACATGTTTATTAGGTTCTTCTCAGCTTCTCGGTATATCGTCTGATGTTTATGGTGCTAATATATAATTTTGAGTTGTAAATCTGGTTTATATGCCACCAGCTTTGGTTTCGCTTTCGTAGATTGTTAAAATCTGTGGCAAACATTTAAAAGCAATTTATGCAGAAAGTTGATAAATTCGTCGACGGAAATTTCTCTTTAACAGTAATTCTGATTTATTTTCAGTCCTTAGGCTTGTGAAAAACGTCTTTATTATGTAAAGAGTTTTTTATTTTATTATTAACTAGCTGGAGTTTTGCTAGTTTCATATAACTTTTGGTTTTTGTTGGGAACGATCGTAACCAAATTTAAACTTTGGATTATGTTGTTGTGATGTTCCTAAATACAATTTGAAACAAATCGTTATTTAGATTTTTTATACTTTCACACTGGGTGAGAATAGTAATCACCAGTCAAGTGGTACAAAATGTAAAAATAATGATTCGAGAACCATGTAAAAATTTTTGCTCATACTGATTATTCATCTTCTGTCTTATGTGCATACGTTAATTGTTTCAAATTTCTTTTAAATTCACCACTTTTACACACACAAATCACGCATTTTCTTAATTATCTCATCTTAATAATAATAGGTCAAGTTTATATTACATTTATATCATTTTTAATGTTTAGTCAACTGTGACGTTCTTAGATTTTATATATTGGCATTTTTTAAATATTAACAGATGACTATATGTTTCGAATTCATATATATATATACACATTACGCAGCTATAAAATTCTACGTCTTAAACCTACTTTTGAGTATTTTGAAAACAATTAAATCCTGAACGATTTTATTATTTTCAGAATAGACCATAATATCTAAGATATTCAAATCGTAAAAGATCAAAATTATGCTGTTTTTTTCTATAACAAGTTTCTTCTTACACAACCAACATTTCGACCCCTCCTACATAAAGTATCGTAAGTAACAAATAGGTCATTTTTAGTTGTTCTAGTATTTTCCATTTATTTGATATATATTTTAAGTGGCAGTAATTATCTTTTATTAGTACAGTATTGTATTATATTCTATTGAGTACAATATATAAAATAATACTGTAGAGTGTCTAAAGATCACAGGTTTGTTAGTTACGATGGTTTACGTAGGAGGAGTCAATTTGCATATAATAGATATGAATTCATAAGGCTGTTTTGAATTATTTCATTTCAAATTATTGCAATTTCGTTTATTTCGATTGCATCACTAAAAAAAAATTGGTAAAACCTGAGTTAGTGAAACCTAGATATTTAAAATGGTAAAATAAAATAAAATTAAGATAAATGAATACCCCCGCTATTCAAGTATGAAAACACGTTTATGTCATATTTTCAGTTTCCGAATCGAGCCTACAGCATGGTTACATAAGTAGTTTACTATGCAACTTGGAAACGTTATCCATTATACAATCAGGAAATTTAAAATTAAATAACTCGTTACAGTGTCACATTGGTATATTCATTGATTATTTTTATCTGTGACTAATGGTGATTTCACGGTGGTTTTATAACATTAACATAATTCATTTTTCCTTCTATACAAATGTCATCGTTGTTAAAACAAATAATATTATCGTGCAATTATTTGAAAAAATCTAACACTTTAAACAAAAATTGATTGATTAAGATTATACATAAAAAGTTTTTTGTTTCCATTTTTTACAAGTTTGCAAATATTGAGTGACTGTTCACTTAAATTATTTACATTAGACCGCAAAATTATTATTAAACTATTTTTTGTCGGATCGTAAGCGATCCAACGAAGAAATCAATTATAGGTTATTTTTAATGCGTCGTGTGCTCGATTTTCGTCATTGTAAAAGAGAGAAAGAACACAGGAAATTATTGGAAAGTTGTTATTCCATTAACATGTCTTTTAGTCTGTTTTCACGCAAAAGAAAGTGATCTCAATAATATCTCGCTGAAAGCAAATTTCAGTGCTCGGGTGGGTCATGAACAACTCTGATCATTGTAATAAGCGTGCACACTTTCTAAATTAATCCAATTTATCCGCTTTCAGTCAACAATATTTGTTTTCAAGGTAACGAATAACTCAAGGTGGACTTTAGCAGATCGAGGTAATAATATTATATATCTGATTAATATTTGTAACGAGTTGAAATTATACTTAATTGATACGAATTAACTTGTTTTTGCCACATCCAAGTTTATAAAGCTTCCACCGTGCTGTTAATTATTTAGAGATATGTATCGCATGCTGAATTTTTTTATCAAAATTTGTAATCAAATATTTTTCTTATAATGTACATCTTTCAATTTGAATATAAATCGTGATATTTAAAAGCTACACGTTGTTATAAACACTACTACACTGGAAATGTTTTGTTATGTAAAGACTTTTTAATTTGTTAAGATATTGGGTAATAATAAGAGTAATAATAATAATTATTATTATAAATAAAAGGAACGTTTATAAGAATTTATAAAAGGGAAGAAAACCTATTCGTATCTTATAAATTAACGTTTTTAATTTTTATATTAATTTATATTTTGGTTAGAGCGTATGAGAAGTATTTCAATTTTAACCAATTTGTAAGTGCGTTCATGCAACGGAAATTATTAACTTTAGTACGCGACCTTATTAATACGTGCAATTATAATTTCTGCAATATACATTATATATATACAGAGTGTAACAAACCTAGTCCATAATATTTCACCTGACTAAATTATTAGTCGAATTTTTTTTTTAAATATATATCCATAATATAATAATAGTTCACCTATTCAATTCTAATATTAATAAAATATTCGGATACTCATTTTTAATCAATCTAAAAACCACATCACTTGCTTTATGAAAACTTGACTAATTTCGAACGTATCAAACCTCTTTACCGTTGGTGGACGTCTTAAACACTCAAGCTTTATTATATTGTACATGTTTGCGAAAATATTATTTTATTGCTTTAATGTTGATATGTATTGCACCTAGATAATATACAAAACAATTAAATTACATTATTACGTAAAACAGTTATCTGCTGTGTTTTTTTAGATATTTTTGATAAAATATATGGCTGCAGTGCTTAATTTTTGTAAAGAAAATATTTTATAACATGTACTGAGATAATGAATAAACCAGAAATTAAATTAAAAAATAAATCTTTGATCTTATCGACGACAACCTTGGTTTACTAATACAACCTCGTGCGTTCTTAGAAGATTTGAGTGATTAAAAAGTTATGTGATGGTTAACCTGTATATGATTTTTTAAATTTTTTAACAACACATTATTGTTGTGAAGTTGTATTTTCATAACACAGTCCCGGTAGTAACTAAATATTTTTTCTATGAATAGATTTGTTTCTGTATATCTTTCTAGTTTATTTATTTAATTTGTAATGAAATATTTCATATTCTAATCTTAGGTCTTGTATGCATAATAGTAATATTGACTTTAATTTCAATTAGTGCATGATCTTTGTACGTAATGTATTGTAAAAACTGATAACTCATTGCACAAGCACGTATTGCGTGTATCTGAAACTTGTTATCGTTAAAAGAGGTGACTGTAATGATACCTAAAAAAATAAAATGATTTAAAAAAACAACTTTCTTTTTATTATGAAGAAAATTTTATAAATATAACCAAATTCTAATTTCACTGTCACGAAATGTCATAGACCATTAAATAAATAGACATGAAATAAAGTGTACATATAGGAGAGGGACTTGGAACACTAGTTGCGGGACGATGAGCATTCTACACATATTCTTGGTGGAAACATAAATCCGATAGTTTATGACACATTTATATAATAGTAAAATTAAATCTTTGTGTAAACAAGACATATTACATTGTCAACGTTAAAATTTTCGTTCCGATCGAGTCATATTTAAAAAAAAAGGGGCGGAGCTATTTGATTGCGTATGTGGTACCAAAGTGATCACGCGGGTGACATCGAAATGAAAATATTGGGACAAGAAATTGGCATTAGTTCATGTCAGTATATTTGATGGGCTGTGTGAGGTATCAATATTTCAGGAATACTTCACTTCTCAAACATTAACTAGATGAGAGTTGTTTGCAACTGTATGAAATTTGAAATTGGAAACAAATTCCATTTTAATTTTAAAATTATGTATTTCCATAAAATTTCAATAAAATTCAACCGAAATATTATCGACCGTTTTCTATCCACCGCTGAATGAAAGCCTCCCCAAGTGTCTCCAACTTTTCTCTGTCCATTTTTAATTACTGTCACGTGTTTTAGGATGGCCTGTCGGCCTTTCAATTCCCCACGGATATCAATGGATGAATACGTTTGACAAAAGAGTGTCCGTCCTCTGAGCGATGTCGACAAATATTAATATTATTTAAAATAGTATTATTAAATTAATTTAATATTTCTAATCACATAATAGTATCGGTATTAGTAAAAGTTGCTATTATGATTATATTATGTTTCATAGATCTTTAACTGTTCATTCTCATGTATTCACACTGATACTCCTTCATCATTACATAATTTACTATTCAATTGCACTAATAAGATCATTACTAATCTTATTAAAAATATATTTGCAGACGATTATAAAAATGTTCTCGTGTGTTTTAAATTAGTATTATTTCCGAATTCAAATCCAAAAGAGGAACCATTAAAACATAATAAAAATTTCAAATTTTAAACACCACCTTTCGTCGTGAATTTGCATTCCTTATAAAACCTTTTTATCTTTTAAGAGATTTTTGTCTTTCAAAATTACATGGACCTGCCGTGCACCATGAAAGTGTAATTAAAAAACCTGTTTCTTTTAACTGTATCAAAATGAAAATTACACGAAATGTTGCCGGTACCTACTTTCATTTTACATTGCACAGTTTTGCACGCGTGCGCTCGGCGATTAATGGTTTTATCTCGGAGAGACACTAACCAATGAAACGCAGTTATTGCAACAAATGGAACGGATGTGTCCGAACTAAAATGTTGACGCACACTTAAAATACGTGCATAATATAATTCCTCGTGTTACACTTCATCCGCAGGAAGCAGCTCAGGTAGCAGGAGCCTTGTCTGGCTGGTATGCGAAAAGGTTTTATATAAAATTGAGATTTTCGAATATCAAATATTCTCGGTTGGCAACAAGATGAATTATTTTGAAAAGTTTTCAGGAAGCTACAAAAGAATACGTTAAGTAAATAGAGACTATTGCAATAAGGCAGAATAAACTTAAATCTAAATAAATCATTTTGATTTTATTTCCCCAACCATCTAGTGTTAAAATCTGCGCTGTGAAATGTGAATTTCTATTATACTTTAAATAAAAAATTGGGCCCGAGGATCATGAAATATCATATTTAATAGAAATGGAATAATCGTTAAATAAATTGGTTCTCGAAATTTTGTTTTTTTAACTGTTTTCTGAAAATATAATTTTGCATTTTCTTAACTATCCTAAAATGTTTTTAATTTTTTGATCACAAAATTTTTAACACATCTGTCTTCGCATTGTATTTCGTGAAGGACAATTTTTTTATGATCATTAAATTATTAAAAAGTTGCTGTGTGTGCAATCATTTAATTTAATTTCTTTCAATGATTGCGTGAAACATTACAAGTTTTTAATAAAGCGAGCCGTGTCCGGACAGGTGAACACGCGCTTTCCGGCGACGTGCGACCGGCTTCTATTGACCAATCCGAGTAGACCAATCTCACATTAAAATCAAATCTTTAACGTATGAAATAAAACGCATCTCGATATAACATTAAACAAAGGGTTTTCAAATTAAATATTCGTAAGGGCTCATGTTCACGGGGTGCAACACATGCCCACAGCACAGCAGCAATAATGGAATATAGTATCCTGCTCAGAGTTATCAATTCCATTTAACCTATGTAGATCGATCTTTGCCGCTACTCTCAGTACCTTGTGAGCCATAAATACGCACACTAGGATTTGTATACGTTATGTAAGTGTGTACTAACTCAATTAATTGGCAATCATTCTCTTGTCTTAATCTTGAAGAATGAATAGTAAAGTGTTATGTAGTTGAAAAAACCTTCACTTGTTCTCAAGGTGGGGGGGTGAGTGTATAAAACTTGCTTCCGATCCCGTTATCTGTTAATGACGTCGGTGATAAATAAATCTTTCGCCCGAGAAAGCGCCACTTTTCGAAAGCTTTTGCAAAGTTTCTTTCGTTCTAGATAATCAACGGAAATTGTTCGTCGCTTTTGAGAGATATTGAGAGCTTTCTATAATAAAATTGTGAAAAATTTGGTAATTACCGCTGTTTAATTGCTATTATATTTATAGCCAAACATTACGAACTCAATCTGCAATTTACACACGTGCAGGTGTTAACAATCCCATGCAGATATGGTCATTACTTACGTTGATTAATAGATGGAATTTTTGACTTGATACCGACGTTATCACATACGTCGTCTCTTAAAGTAAATGATTTTTCGTTATTTTTTTTATGTAACACTTCCATTTTTAATTCCATGTCTCATTGACTGAAACGGTTGCTGCATGCGTTGTTGCCATAAAGCTCGCATACCGTGTTAAAAAAATAGAAAGTGTTTTCCATTTATGTTTAGATAAAAACAACACTGAATGCATCGCTGGATTCCTTCTAATTGTAAGTTTATATGTGAACTCAATTACCTTATTAGTCTGTGCCAATAAAATAAATGGTGTTCAAATTATAACTAGACCAATGCTCGCGACTGGCGAGAACGCTTCCTTCGTAATATTAGAAATATGTTCAACGATGGGATCATTAATTAACATTCCCGTATAAGAAATCGAAGTGGGTTTGTTCACTTTACATTACATAAACGAAATCGCGGAAAGTGTTGCACGAGAAGGAAGAAGGTTAAGAAGTGCTATAAGATTTGGTCACTGACCTGATTATTTTTTCAGACCAAATACTCAACGCACGTACCTTGAAATCCAAGTCAGTGTAGTTTATTATCGAGCTCTTGATGAAGTAGTAATACAAAAAATATAAATTTAAATTAATTTCAGTTTGATTCGAACACGGTGTTTATAAATGTATTCAATAGTAAATATAAACAACGTGACTTTGATAGGTCGGCAGTCGACAGCTATGTATGACTAATGAATGATATTGAACATGGAGTATCGCAACATTTTCTAACCTTTAATATTTATTAATAATAATATTAGATGTATTCATTGCGTAGGAGTTAACATATCGATATACAGATTAAAATTATAGGCGGACCCATAACATTGGCTCATAACGTTGTTGATACATTTTTTTAAATGTACGTACGTACCTATCTAGTGTTGCAAAATCAAAGGTTCAGTCTTCCGTAAAAACGTCTTAACTAATAAAATCTTTTTTGTTAGTTTTGCTATTTTAGTTGAATAACAAACGCAGAGATGATTTCGTAAGAGTTGTTTGTTCAATGATATTACGCTTTTCTTAATCTAATTAAAATTAGACAAATAAATTCCATATTTTTAATCGTGACTTTTCTATTTGCAGAAGTCCTGCCCACGGACCAGTCCACCTCAGCCTCGTGGTGGGGTAACGGCGCCAACGCACCCATTCCTTCCGAATCTGACTTCTTCTCGGCCACCCACGGCCTGGTGCAGACCCACCCCGGGCTCGCCAAGGCGCCCCTGTCCACGGCGCCCTCGGGCTCCTTCAGCTTCGGCGGCGGGGGCTCGGGCAAGCTCAGCGCGGGCGTGCGCTCCAACCCGCTGCCGCCGCTGCCGGCCAGCATCAACTCCAAGTCCCCCTTCAGGCACTTGGACTACACGAGCAGCGCCACGGCGGAGTTGAGGAGGAATCCGCTGCTTTCCGCGCCTGACGAGTGCGCCAGAGCCTGCAGAGAGAATGAACCCCCCAGAGTGTGCTATTACCACTTCACCTTGGAGTATTATACAGTTTTAGGGGCGTGAGTACTAAATATTGAATAAATCATTATACCATGTTTCCACAGTTAGATGTAACGCGACACAAACTTACCCTTAAAACATCTTCGATAGATCCTGTCCAGATGATATCTCAACTCACGCGATTCCGAGGTACTCGTGCCCCTATCGGACTCTCACTTTAGTGCGTACATAGTTAACGATTGTGGATATATTTGGTAGTTTTTAGTTTTCTGGCTCTATAAACGACACGCTTTGGAAAGGTACTATCTGGTTGCAACATACATTTGGTACTCGCGCGTAAATCGCGTCATCTGGTCAAGCTCTTCAACATATGTTTTTTACCTACTAACAATATTTGGTCGAGCAAATTTTTCTTATCCTATCATATCCTTGGAACAACATTCTTCATACAAAATAATCTGACATTTTATTCTCATACAGGGGAGTTTGCGATAGTTTGTTTAAAATACAGCGGAACCCACTTGTGATCACTATGGGAACTGTAAATTTTGATAGCAATAGCCGGCTGATAACTTTAACCAGAAGATTAAAAATATAATTATTGAACACAACTTATTGAAAAATAATACAATTAAATGATCTACTATTATAATTTTTTATCTAGAACTATATTTCTTATTATCATTTTATTGTTGTCTATCGTTTGTTTGAGTTTATTAACTCTAAACTAGTGATTTTTAAAATGTATTCTTCTTCTCTATGCATATTACATTCACTCTTTTTGATCATTTAGTCATCATCGGTAACTCTTTTACTTATTTCTGTATAAATTCATCGTAGCTACCACTTTAATATATATATATTATTATCTGGGGTTGTTTAGAAAGATTCAAAGAAATTGATCATTTTGTAAGAATTTCATACAAATTAACGTCTTTAGTATCCACGTATTGATAATAATACCCAAAGTTTGCTTATAATAAGCGGATTATTTAAAAAAAATATAAATATACAACGTTTTGGGACCGACTGATTATGATAACAATAACTAATTGATAACATTATCCGTGATTATTATACCCGAATTCCACTGTATAAAGTTTTATCCTCAGATTCC
Source organism: Eubasilissa splendida (assembly GCA_031772225.1). Taxonomy (NCBI): domain Eukaryota; kingdom Metazoa; phylum Arthropoda; class Insecta; order Trichoptera; family Phryganeidae; genus Eubasilissa; species Eubasilissa splendida. The sequence continues at coordinate 22,743,468 of CM062850.1, read as the reverse complement.
GTAAATAGTTTCCCTTTAAAATTATTAATTTGAAAAACTAATTGCTAATTTTCTATTTAAAATTGTGCTAAACACATGTTAAATTTCCTAGTAGTTTAGGAGATAAGAGAAAGAAAAATTATATTTTATATATATATATATATTTTTTATAAAAAAATATTTTTAATGTTACATAGAACAACAACTGTTGATTTGAATGCGAATAAAATGTATGAGTTATAAAGTTCGATATAAATGTCAGATGATACCCTGTTGTTCAAAGGGCGTAATATATAATTTTATCTCTTCGTTGAAAATTCTGTCAACTTCTTCTGCCGAACCAAATACCAAGTACATTTTAATATTTTCATCGTATTTATGTTTTACTTAAGATTACAATTTTTTTTATATCATTGCTTTTTCTCGATCATGCTTCGCCTTTCATTTTCCAAACACGGTTATTCTTTTCATCGCCAATATCCTAATTTTAATTTTACCGTAAAATAAAAAATATTTAGGAGTCAGTCAGGCATAATTCTATGTAGTATGTGCATTCTTATCATGATAGTTACGATACCGCAAATGATTTGCAGTATTTGAGAATAGACCATAGTTACATAATGCCTTTTATTATCAGTTAAAAGGAAAAAGTATTATTTATTTATGTAAAATAGTGCAGAGTAATATTTTTAAACAAAACTTCAAGACCTGTTAAAATGTACTAATTATTTATATTATTTAATTACATTTTTTAACCTTTACTTACTTATGTTATAGTGCCTGTCAAGTGTGCACGCCCAATGCCACCAACGTGGTATGGAGTCACTGCCAATGCGTGTTAGCCGATGGTGTGGAAAGGGGAATCCTCACAGCCAACAGGATGCTTCCAGGACCCAGCATTCAAGTCTGCGAGAACGATAAGGTCGTGGTGGACGTAGAGAATCACATGGAGGGTATGGAAGTCACCCTCCATTGGCACGGTCTCTGGCAGAGAGGATCCCAGTTTTACGACGGAGTACCGTACGTCACGCAATGCCCCATTCAGCAAGGAAATACCTTCAGGTACTTTTGCAATATAAAAGTTCATTAAAAATGCCACAGCACTGGTGTGAATATTTAAATTAAGTCAAATTTATAATTGGTTATTTTCTTTTTAAACCGACAGCACAAACTGTTATGTATTTATTAAGAATATACGCGAATATGTGGCATAGAAGGCTATCTCACTAGAAATGATGATAATACGATAACACCTATATCGATACCTTAATCTGCAAAGCAGCTAACTCCACCCACGGTCAAAAAACCGTTTTTGATGCCATTATGTTCCTGTTTTATTGTTCTATGGTGTACTAACATCCAAAAATTACCATCAGTTTTAAAACACGTGAAATCGCGTGTTTTAAAATAATAAATAAGCACTAGATGCTGAAAAACCTCACATTGATTCTTGCAAAAACCTTAAATGTTTACCTGACACAAGGGTTGGTGGCACAAGAAGTAGGGGACGTCCGCGGAAATCATAATGGTTGCACTACATTATCATGGAAAATCAGCTAGTTCCCAAAAATATTATACAATTTTAAAATAAATTCAGCTAACTTCAAATATTCCCTGTAAGTACGAGATAAATCAAAATATCTATAACATTTCTGCATATTCACCCTACTTCTGCATAAACAATCTACCAAAGTGTGTTTTGGAATTTTCGTAATCGTTTCGTTTTTTGTTGAACATTTTAGAAAAACAGAGTTAGCTGCTTTGCAGATTAAGGTATTGATATAGAGATGATGTTTTAGGTTAAACTATCAATAATAACAGACTTGGAGCCTAAAGCTCCCGTGTTGACGCGACAAATATTGCAATACAATTATATTCTGCAAATAAAATTCATATACTACCTTACTGCCCTAGTTCAAAGATTTATTTAATTGGCTGTTGAAATAGCCACGCAAAATATGTATTGCATTGGAATTCAAAAAATTTCTCGACAGGTACTGTATAGGTTGGTAGCAATTAATTATTTTTCCAGTGAAAGAACATCAATGTGTCTACACCCTCGGTGTAACAATTTTACGCACTCCGATCACTTGATTACAAACAGCGTGTCAAATTAACATATACAAGATCTTAAAGGCGTAAATAAAAACTTTATTGTTTTTGTAGATATCAATGGACTGGTAACGCCGGTACCCACTTCTGGCACGCACATACGGGTCTGCAAAAATTGGACGGTCTTTTCGGCAGCGTCGTCGTGCGCCAGCCTCCGTCCAGGGACCCCAACAGTCATCTTTACGATTTCGATCTGACGACCCACGTGATGATCATCAGCGATTGGATGCACGAGGATGCCGCTGAAAGGTATCCAGGAAGACTCGCCGTTAACACCGGACAAGATCCCGAGAACGTATTGTTCAACGGAAAGGGACAGTTCAGGGATCCGAACACAGGCTTCATGACCAACACACCTTTGGAAATCTTCACAATAACACCAGGAAGGAGGTACAGGTTCAGGATGATCAATTCATTCTGTACCGTCTGTCCGGCGCAGATCACATTCGAGGGACATTCAGTGACTGTCATTGCTACCGATGGAGAGGCAGTGAGACCGGTGCAAGTGAACACCATCATATCGTTCTCAGGTTAGTCAAAATTTTACAATTATTATTAGATCACATGCATCCTTTTATAATATATTTATCCACTACACGTGTGGCTCGTCTGTTCCCCGATTAATGGCTTAAAAAGCTCCTAAAACACATAATATTTCAAAATAACATAATCGTATTCAAACTTGAATCATTTTCGTTCACCTGTTAAGTTGATTTCGATAGAAACACTATATATTACAGAAGGTCTCATAAATCAACTTTCAAAGCGCTATCTTGGACCAAATTTTTCTAAAAAATTCATCTTGTCAGCTTAGTTCCGCGTCTTATTTCAAAATAGAGGTTCGAAAATTTTAAAAAATGTTAATTATTATTTATTAGCTTCGTTAATATTGGTATTAAAGAAAAAAAGAAAAAAATTGTATAATACGTACAGGTACCATAAAACGGGAAATAGTATTTCATTTTGTATACAGGCGAAATCTACCTGATTCTTGCGATCAATGCCTGATGGGTTTTTTTGGTTGCATTTGTCTAAAATATGTTCGCTATATTGTCGTTTCTACAGTCTCCGATAATCCTCAATTCTTACGATCTTACGTATATCCACAGCATTTATATTCAGTATTATTTATCCTTTGTGTCTGCCTTCCTCTGATTTCACAACCATTAGTTTTATTGTTCGATCGTGGCTACATTTAGCCGCCCAAATTTATTCAAATTTATTTTTCTTGTCCGTGCAACAGATACATTTCGGTACACGTGAACCTTCAATAACTCACCTCAGAGAGATACAACTTCCTCTCGGATAAACCGTAAATAATTTATCACTTCCTCAACTCAAATGTACCAACAACGCATTTGTCTGAGTGGTTTCAATACCGCAGCACATCCGGTATTTACTAGTCCTACGTTATATTTTATATATTAATGTCTCGTCCAAGGTATCATCGGCACCAGCGCCGCAATATTTTACAATAATTTCATGCCTCTTGAATATACTCTTTTTTTTTTCAACTTAATCGTACCGGAAAATATTCTTATGTATTATTATAAATCTAATCTCTTATCTCCGTAAATCGTAGAAAATTACGCAAGTAACAAAAAACTCGCAACTATAATAATTTCGTTTTATATTCTTATTTCATGACACTCCATGGCGTAACTACGCCAACCAATGCGGTTGGACCCACGTTGGAAAGGGGCCCAAAAATTCTACGTCCTACAAGATTTTGGGAATCGCTACTTTTTCCAGCATTTTAATGCGGACTAATAATTTTGAAAATCTACCACCGCAAAAAATGTACAATAAATATAATCAGGCCTATTCTCAAAATTGCAATATTGAAATGAAGGTGATGTTACACCAACCCTCAAAAAATATTGTTATATTTGAACGAGAGAGAGAGTGAGGGAGTGAGGGAGATAAACGTACCATAATCTGTCAAAACTATCTATCTATTTTTGAGGGTTGGTGTAACAATCACCTTCATTTCAATATTGCAATTTTGAGAATAGGCCTGAATATTAAAAAATCATGAATTCGGTAGTGCCTCGCTAATGTGTCGAAATAGGAACCAAACCTTTATCGCGAAGTGAAAATCCCTGTTGTTCATATAAATACCTAAAAACACACGTGTTGTTTTTTTACACTATAGGAAACAAAAGACCACTTACTATGTATATTTTTTTTTTCGATAAATTGATTTTTTCTGTATTTCTTTCTGGTTGATACATTTAATTTGTATTAATATACCACAGAACTTTGTTCTGAAAAAACTGTAACTTCACAATAATAAGATGTTATCTTTATAAATATATAAGTTGTATCAAAGTTTATCCAAATATAATCAAAATTAAATTGATTTGATTTTTGGCGTCTCCTAGCGTATATTACACAAAAGTGATAACATTATAAAAAATGTATTAATACATGTATCAATTTGAGAGCTGCAGCACATAAGTTCGAAATTTGTCATCAACTTACTCGGTTGGCATGCTATAACGGTAACGCATTTCCCCGGATAGGAAAAGATCCGGGTTCGTATCGCGGTGTCAAACTAAAATATTTTTTCTGTATATCTTTCTAGTTGTTACATTTAATTTGTATTGTATACTTGATTAATATCATTATATATTGTGTACAATAGGTACATATATACGGGGACCTTTTATTTATTTTTTTTCATTACGCCACTGATGACCCTTCTCGATATGCCATCGCACAATACGAGAACTCGTATCTGTGAAAATGGCCTGGGAGAAGTGTTTAATATTTTTATCGTCTGTCAGTCTATCAGCTGTTATAATTGTTCATTGTTATTTTCATTCACGTGACCAATAGTCGTTACTCCTGCTTTCTAAACTATTAATGTTTGGATCATCGGTCGTAGAAAGCATTGCGTCATCTTTGCACGCCCATTTTTTTTTTACAATCGCGAGATATTCTGATAAAACAGATTTCTTCTGGCAGAGTTTTTTTTTATTCAGTTTCAGTGAAGTATGACTGACATCTAATTACCGTTGTAAGCTTTTAACTTAATATACTTACGTAAATAGGGTTTCCGCTAAAGAACAGTACAATTTCAAATTTCAATATTATTCACTACACGCATTTAGGTACAGCAATAGAAAAGTAATTTACAGCTGAATGAGAAATCGTATTCAATAAATGTGTATTATACATTTTACAAATATATCATTTTCTAATGCAATCTATTTATTATCTATTTGAATTATTCATCTATATTTCTGTCTCTAAATGTATTTCTTAATTAACTCACGTTAAAAGCATATCTTTAATACACAATACTTAAAAAGAAAAACAACCTCTGGTCATTACCATCATTCGTATTATATTAACCCTTCCCTAGCCATGCAGTAACATTAGTCTACTGAGCCAATTAAATCGTATTTCTATAAATATGCACAATGTAAAACTTACATTTTACCTAGTCCTAAAAAAATCATTTGCACTTAGAAATGAGTAGTGAAAAACCAATTATGTAAAGCGAATCATAATAAAAATAATCATTTTTGAATTCAATGCTATATAAAATTGATACGTTGCATGCTATCTGCGTTAAAAATACCACTTTTACTACGTGAAAAAGATCACACATTAATTTGAATCATACATGAAGATCATGTTAGATGGGTCTTTTGACGAATGCGTTACAAGAATAATGTTTGAGAATAAAATGAACGTATTTAATAATTATATTTATTATTTCTTATTATATTTATATTAACTGTGACATTAACTATTTTAAAGTCATTTAAGCTTTTAAAAGCATTTTATTCCTATTTAAAGTGTTAAAAAAAACTCAAATTTCTTGCAGTAACACTAGTTGACAGCATGGCTGCGTATGATATTTTTAGCATGGTATGGTAAAGGTTAAAAAGTATTTGTGTATGAATGCAACAATTGTATATAGTAAAAAAGTTTTAAAAGATATATTTATAAATTCATCAAAACTATATCTGAATTATTATTTAATTTTTTAATTGTTAATTTAAACATTGACGTTTGACTTTTGGATTTATTTAAGATTTTCTTTTCCCGTTTTCATGGTTTGTGATCTTAAATTCAAAGTCAGTGTGTGTAGATATTATGTATACAGTAGCATATTACATGTAAATGTCATGTGTATATTATTATACGTATTTGCAATTTGTAGAACAATTGCGTTAGCGATTTGTCTTCCACGGGCGCTTTGATAATATTGATATTATACGTGAAAGTAGAAATGTGTTAATATGCATACATTTGTTATTATACATATATAGTTTTCTTTCGAACGATAACGATAAAAGATAAAGAATAAAAACTCTACAAATATGACTAAACTATAAGTGTTAGGTTACATTAAAGTTATATTGGATCGCTTATAACATGATAAAAACAGATTAAAAATACACCAAATCCATCAGTTATAAATCACGTTTTGTTAAGCCCGATTTCTCAGCTTCCGCTAATGATTAAGCGAAATGTAAATATTTAAATTCGAAATCATACGACTTACGGAAACCCTGTACAGCCACCGGTGGCTGCGTGGTCGCGGTCAGGCCGACAAAATAATATATTGACAGAAACACGAATCAAATTGACTCGAGTTGAAAAGTGTATCATTAAATGTGATTTATTGCCCGATTTTATTTTTTTTGATTTTTTTTAATAGAATGCTTCCGTTTATTAAAATATTGGTAGCTGAAGAATTTTTTTTATCGATTTTCACTTTTACTACGGGCACTGCGGTGTGTTCTACGCAAGCTTTACAGTTTTTTTTTTTAATACGTCATGGTAATGCAATCAGGCCAAATCTTATCATTTAAACGATGCTATTAATCATGATAATTTTACTTCAAGAACCCCAATAAAATCGGCTACACTTATTAATTATTAATACACCAACTTCTTTTGCAATATAAGTATGTACCTATTACTGATTTATTACGTTTTATAAGCGTTTCCTTGTCAATTAAAAATTATGTGAATAAATTATATAATTTCAAGTTTTAACCGATTCAAAACAATTATCGCGAATATGGTTTTCAATTGTAAAAAATCAACAATTACCTATTTCAATCAAATGCTGTATAATTATACGATACTTTAGAATAATTGTACGCTTAAGGCCCGTGTCCACGAAAACAGACACGATGAGATTATCTCAGAGACTTAGTTAAGATTCATCTCGGTACCGTGTACACATATTGATATTTTGATCCGGTGATAAACTCAGAAATCAGCTTAAGATTGACAGAAAGGGTTCCACGACAAAAGCTCCGGCCGACTATTAATCCAGAATTGTCTACAAAAAATATCATGGAAACAAAATACGTTATTTCCGCGATTGTCTGTAGTCGAAAATTATTTTAAAATTTCATTCTGCTTGCATAACTATTGTTACACGAGTCATTACAACATGCAATACTTGCGGTAAATTTATATGCACGCATGTGCTGTAATTTATCGCTACGGAATGTCTCGAGAAAATATCGATTAATCTTTTGAATAAACGGCCAATAAAATATATTTTGAAGTTCCAGCGAGCCGGGTAGTAAAAGTTTATAATGCCCTGGCGCAGAGTCGTGCAAGCGCACACCGTTATGTCCTGCGACGCTCCTAAATACCAGGCGCCCGCCCTTCCACCAGCCTCGGTCTTATGTCACCCGGTAATTATTAGCAATTCAAAATGAGTGCATTGTCAATGCACTCCCGCCTGCCAAAATCGTCGAGTGCACGCTCTGTATGCAGCTGCAGCCCTGTTAAACAATGGTGACACACGCACGCTGTTTACATTTTATATATTTTTTTCAGACAAAATGTCAATCATCTTGCGGTCGAGGACCGTGTTTCGCCTTCCAAATACATATAAACGTCCTTAATAAATTCATTTTATTGGGAACAGCACCTTTTTGTTTGTGAATATATTACGTTGATGCGTAAGTTCGTAGCATTTTTACTCAATTTTATATTTTTTTAATATATAAACCGATTAATAGAGCAAGATCAAGAGTATAGGGCGGATATGTAAAAACCTTCTACCCGAGCTCTTGAATAGCCGCTTTTGTAATGCCTTAACTCCTCGGTTATACTCAAACAAAAGAAATGTCGGAAATGTTCGTTTTATTGTACTCAACACTCCGTTTTATTTAGCCAATAACAATACAATTTCAACAAATTAAAAATTCAAAACGTATTCAATAAAACGGTACTTTGTCAAAAAATTAATTCCAAAACACTTCTGGAAATCAAAAAAGGCTGTAAACTTGTGTATTAATCAATCTTATATTTTTTCACTAAACGTGCAATAGCCAAGCATCACATATATTCATTTATTTCATTTCTAAAGTTAAATAAATCTTAACAACTCTTTCATCGTTTTGCTTTTGCGTATTTTGTATTTGTATGATTTTTATATATACCTATATATTTATATTTATTTATTTTATTTTTAAAAAATTGATATGCGTACACGGAATACATGTCACATAAATATTCTTACTATTTTCAAACTAACCTAAACGCTTGTACTATAAAAATAGAACTAACTTGCTGGTCTCCTGCGTCGTAATTACTAGACCAACAAGCTACTCATAGTACCCATACTCATACTCGCAAAAATCTACTATAGTTGTTACATTGAGCTTGAAATGGACAAAGATGTCGAAGATAATAATTATTTCTCATTACTTGACGATGAGACCGTCGGAATAAAGTCATTTTATTGGGAACAACATTTTTTTAAATCTATATCGCTTTTTCATTCTTTTTTTTTATTCAACCCGACTACAGATCTACAAAAAAACACCATATATATAATAAATGTAGGTATATACAATAGATGTATTTTTTTTTTTTTTAATATGTACTAATGACCCATTATTTTAAATATGACGCACGTCAAAAATTCTAAAAATTTGAGCCTTGACAGACAGACGCTAAGTAAATTTAAAATAATACCTACAGTTGAAACAATTAGGAGGTACTAGTTAATATTAAAATAATAATACACATATCAAATTTTGTTTAAAAAAGTATAAAAATTTACCATTATAACTTTATATTTTAAATATGAATTAAATATATTAATTATAAAGATACACATATAAAATCAATTTTATCGAAAAATATTGTTGTTGCGCTACCGGGATTCGAACCTGGATCTCTTCCCTAACCGGGGGAGGTGCTTTATCCAACTAAGCTACAGCGGCATTATTTTTAGCGACAATTTTTCGACCTTATATGTTACCTTTTTTGAAATCAATACATTTAATCGTTCCATCATTTGATAGAGCCATCTACCTTATTTTTACAGAATCTCAAATACCTTTAAGTAAATCTGATAGTAGACGCCAGAATTATCAATTCATTTTTATTAAATTTTGGACACATTGATACAACTTTATTATTAGGAGAACACATTCTTATTGTGAAGTTGTAATTATTCAGAACATAGGTCTGTGATATTTTAAATATGAATTAAATATATTAATTATAAAGATACACATGACTTTTACAGACTTTTACAGATACAGATGCTTTTGCGCGTAGTTATATATCCGGCATTCCGTATTTAAGAATGATATTCACACGGTGTTCCTGCAGTTCCTTTTTGCAATGATTGCGCGAAAGACAATAGGATTAAATTGATTTATAAAAATAACACTCGTGACGGGCTGCCTTTATAAAATGAACAGCGAAAAGATATCTGCTGTGTTATATCGGTCAGCTTCACAAGCGCTAGCAGGAGTGCGAAACGGCTGTTTCCTGGGAATGTCGTGACAGTCCGCCCTCTGTATCTCCTTAGTCCACTTCGTGACATTTGAATACAATTGATTCGATAACGTTAACCGTACGTTCACTTTCCCGTCGATCCGACACCCACACGAATTAGCATCACAGGATAATGATTGAAATCATTTTATTAAATTATTTAATCATTTCGAAAATGTTCCGGATAAACTCGCCTACGTCCAGTCGTGATGGGCTAATCTTGCAAAACAATGTTAACAGTTTGTGAAATAGTGATTGAGATTTCATGGCTGATTATTATTAGATTGGTACAAATCGATCTCAAAACTATTTCGGTGAAGATCTAGACGGTGCGTATTTTAATATGGAGTAGCCGGCACCAGTCCAGTACCAGTTTCATAAAAATATAGTTACAATAAATACTCTTCAATAATACATATTTTTCAATCGCAGGAGAGCGTTACGACTTCGTTATCGAAGCCAATCAGAATCCTGGCGCGTATTGGATCCAGCTCAGAGGATTAGGAGAGTGCGGCATCAAGAGGGTGCAGCAGCTAGCCATCCTGAGGTACGCCAGGGGACCCTACCAGCCTTCTTCACCCTCGCCCACATACGACAACGGCCTCCCACAGGGGGTGGTAAGTTACCGACAGAAGTTGTCTCTATTTATGATTCATTTTATTGGCATTACCTTCTCTATCATTTTAAACATTAAATATCCTTGTTTCATTGATGATTACACTATATTTTTAAAACCCTTTGAAACATTTTTGGGATAATAAATTGCACGTGCGATTAACCATATTTGAAAAAAACATTTAAAAAAGTGCAAAGTGTATTTATATTACATTTTTCATCACGAACGCTTAACCGTTTCAATTTCTCTACATTCTTAGTCTCAATAAAACAATGTGTGCTCATATTTAAGTACACTTTATACAACGAAATATAATTCATGAATCATAGCTAGATACGCATCTTTAAATTAATGTTGCCATGTAAAGCTGTTGCATGTCGCCGTTATTTGTCAACCCTACCCACTGTTTTATACACTACTTAGATCTTATCCAAACCAATATGTTTTTTACGGACTTGTACAATTCATAAGTATGTAGATGTGTGTATGTATACCTTCGCATACATTCAATAGAAGTATTGTATTTTAATATGGAATGTTTCGCACATCATTTTCGAATCCAACATCGCACTGTATATATTTATATTTGTAATTATTAATTGTATAGCCGATGATACAAGTTATTTCTGATTTGACATGTGTGTATAGTAAACAATATTTTTTCCAAATATATCTTATTCTATCTATGACTTACACATTTAGTTATAATTTAAGAATGACATTAATGTAATATACAGACTATTGATTGTTGTGATATACGAGTATTTAGACTAATTTTGAAACTTGTATATAATCAAACCTTACTGACGAGACTGATAATAGATTTACCAAGTGATCGACCATGAAATTCAGACCATCTCGGCGAGGCCGGTAAGTCACATAGCGGTGTCGACAGCTGTGTGTAGTATATATATTTTAGTAGTGTGCATATTTTAGTAGAGTGTTGTGTGATGAACTAGGTGATGAACCCGTTGGACGCCAGATGTAACGTTGACAGAGACAATGCCATTTGCGTCAGTCAGCTGAAGAACGCAAAGGCTATAGATCCTGCAGTCCTTCAGGAGAGACCCGATGTGAAGATCTTCTTGCCGTTCAGGTTCTTCGTCTACAGACCGGAGATGCTCTTCCAACCCAATACATACAACAGATTCTTAGGTTAGTTATATCCCTTTATCATACTACATATACAGAAATATCTGACATTTTATTACCATATTAAAACCTGTCGAAAGACGTACATAATATAATTTCGTAATTTAAAAAAAACGCAAACAAAATTGATACATGTATACTTGGATATACCTTAATGCTTTATGATGACGATGTAGTATTATTTGATGAATAGTAATTTTTGTTTGTTAGAAAATGTATCGCTTTGTTTCTAAATTCAGCCAAATCTATCGTTACGAACGATAGATTTTTCAAATTAACGAATCTAAAAAAAGAACTTCAATCTAATGTGTCGGTTTCCTTTCAAATTTATCGAAGCATGACACGGAAGAATATTGAGATATTATATATACAATAAAATTTCTTCAAACATTCTGCAAATCAGTGGCTTTGATCTAATGGGATACACGTTCATGTCCAAACGAGCAATACGAAGAATAAGCACGTAATTATAAAAAATAAAAATAAATTATAAAATTAATATTTAATATATTATGTTAAGATAAAATCAACATGCAATAAAATATTATGCAATCTTAAAACATGAATATTTCATAACTCTAATAAGTAAACCAAACCTAATAAATAATCTTATAAGTATGTATTTTCATCAGTTGACATTTTCGCTGCGATCGTGATAACATCAGATTGTCGCATAAATCTTTTTTTAACCCTTCCCAAACCATGCAGTAACACTGGTCTACCATCATAATTAAACCTATAATATTTCGGTAAATACATGCAACATTAAATTCATATTTTAGATAATCCTAAAGAAAATATTAGCACTTATGACAAGTAAAATACCAATTATGAAAAGGGAATCGTACAAACAAAATTATTTTATCCATTCAATCCGTTGTAAAATTAATACACTGGTAAAAATACCATTTGTGATATGAAAGACAGAGATCACACACTATTTTGACAGTGAAAAGAACAACAAACATATAAATATAATTGTCTCTTTCTCACTAATTAAATGAAGAGAGATAAGAAGGAAGGACACATTGTATAGGACTTAATGAGTGCTCTAAATTATGTTATTAATCATTTTCTCAAAATTGAATGCTCAATATTTAGAGTAAATTCGCGCCATTAAAGTCATTTAAGCTAGTAAAAAGATTTTTTAAAAACAGTTATTTACGGTAACACGAGTTGACAGCATGGCTGCATTCGGGTATTTTATATCATGGTATAATATATGCACAAAATCCATTTCTATGAGACAACCTAATATATACATATTTATGTATGTATATATACTATTATTTGAGCGTGACAAAAAAGTTTTGCGATCGAGAACAGTGATTATATTTAATCAAAGGCAAATTAATTAGTTATATTACATTTCACGGAACGAATGTGTGATGTTATTAAAAACAAAATGTGAGTATACTCGCATACCATGTTCGTCCACACTAAAAAAATTGTAATCAGAAATTGCCTGTACTATGTTGGAAAATTTTCCCACGTTTTTATTTTATAAGCTGTTTAATTTCGCATTATGTTTATTTACTGCTGTAGTTTATTCACTAGAATTAGACTAATATATTCTTTACGAGATCTTACGAAATGTCTAAATGATTGTACCACTTTACGGGAGTAGCATTAACATTCATATTTTTGTTTTTTTTCTCTCTCGTAAATATGTGTTTGCGCAATATTTTAAAAGACTGATAACCTTGTTGCTAAAATGATGCCCAAGATTTTCATTGTAATGATAATATTTTTATGCTTCTATCGTATCGTACATATTATATCATATATCATTACATTTTGTTCTATCAAACCAAAGATGATAGAGCACACTTCTCTCCTAACACCCAAATTATGTCATATCCGTGTATCTTCTAATATACATACAGTCGTCGGTTTACACATATTATCACAAAATTTATTTGGATACAATTAAATTCACAAAATATATTTGAATTGTTGAAAAGCGTACGCGTAAGCGTTTTTTACGTAACTCCTTTATTTGCTCTATATTTTGTTTCGTAATTTTCAAAAGTTTTTTTTTCTGAGTTTTCGAAATAATAGCTCACAAAAGTTTATAAAAAAAACATCTGTACGTTTAGCTGGATTATAAATAATCTTTGTCGGTAAAAAAAAAATCTATTTGAACCTTGATGTATTTGAAATATAAATATACTAATTTAATGTATTAATTAGAAAGAAAGTAAAATAATGATTAATTATATATTTCTAATTAATACATTTAATTAGTACTTAAAATATCACAGATCTATGTTCTGAATAATTACAACTTCACAATAAGAATGTATTTTCCTTAATAACATACAAATATCACAAATTATTATCTTAGATCGGTTGGGGCAGAGTCATCCATGATAAATGGTGTAATTTTTTTCTGAGAAAATAGTATTTATGACACTATTTATGGCGAAAATTTACTAGAGCCGTGAGAAAACTGGTTTTAAAATTTGGGAAGCGGGCTTTGAACCCTAGAATTAATATAAATGAGGACATTTATTCCTATGTATTATATTTTATATCCAATAAAAATTAAAACATACTTGTAATATAAAATATCATGAATTAAACCAAAAAATACGAAAAAATTCAAACATACTCAATAGACAGTTTAAATTTCACTATCCTAACCTTACTTAACTAACCTAACCTAGCCTTATCTAACCTAACCTAACAAAAACAACTTTTTTTTTTTCATTTCATTAAATTTTTTTGTTGTATAAAAAAATCTGTCTGATATTTTTCATGTAATGAGTATGTTTTACATTTAAAGTACTTTTTAAAAATAAAATACATTGGGAATAAATGTCTTTACTCGCTTTTGTATTGCGCGCTATTGTCGGGACACCAGTATTTATGATCTTGGCGAAGGGTTGTTTTTGCAGTTTGAGTGGAATTTCACGCATTATCTGGCGACGGTTTTACTATACTCTGAAAGACAGAAGAGAAAAATCTTGGCACGCATGGTAGTACGACTTCAACGACATAGTATAACTTCATAATATTACGATGATAATAATTCGACTCCTCCAATGTAATATGTTACTTTTATGTACTATTATGTTATATTAAACACAATATATAAATATACATATTTTTTAAATTACTATCACCTAAAAATGTATCAAATGCATGCGAAATACAACTTATTTGTTAGTTACAATATTTTACATACTGTATTACATGTTACTCACGAGTACTAAATACAAAACATTTTTGTGCTAGTCATTTTAAATCAATTCAATCAATGCATACCAACTTACCCTGTATAAAATCACCAACATTTTGGACATTGGACAACTTTCTAAGGTTACACAGCCAAGATAAACTACACTGCTAGCTCTTCTGCCTTCTACATTCCTCTGCAAAAGATCATATTTTTCATTGCAAAGAATGAAAATATGATCTCATTCCTTTCCTTAATAGTTTTCTTATGCATCTTTCTACGTCTTCATTAGTAATGTGGTCAACCCATAATAATACTGGTATGGTAATGTTTTTCTTATTTTCTCCCTCAGTGCACAAATTATTACACAGGTCCTTAAAATTACACTAATGATTTTTTATGCGCACACCGTGATCCAAAAGTAGAGGGAACATTGGTCTCCACCAAATTTGTATATTTTAAAGGAAATTGACCCTCCACTCTAATATATCGGATTCTATTCAAATTCCCCTATGTGACCAGAATGGGATATTATATATTTATATGCATATAAGATAATAAAGTGGGATTAAACAGACCACGGTCTATACCTACAAATTAAAAAATGGGAAAATTCTCTGAAAAAGTCTATGAATATTTATACATAGATCAGTATTTAATTCCTCATATAAATATTCCAGTGGCACCTCAGGGAGACCATGTGATCAGTTTGGTGGACGAGATATCTTACCTTTCCGCCCCAGCGCCCCTCCTGACCCAGTACGATGACATCAATCCCGAGCAGTTCTGCAACGGAGATAACAGGCCAGCAGACTGCGGACCTAACTGCATGTGCACCCACAAAGTCGATATTCCGCTCAATGCCATTGTAGAAATTGTACTCGTAGATGAAGGTATGTATTATAGATTTTTCATATAGATGCATTTCTTATGTAAAATGTAAGATCAAGTACCTAACCTTATTAACACAATATTGGCCCACCGGTAAAATCAGCAATTCATAAATTCGAAAATAATAAACAAGCATGTGGTAGTGAACTTTTTAGTCTAAAAAAAAAATTTTTTTATTATTAATAAGTTAAATAATAAACTTGTACGTATATCTCATTAAAAAATATGTATAATATAAATAAGTATTATATATATTATATTATATCAACTGACAATCTCCAATGAAGTATTCAATCTCTTGTAGAGTACATTAATTTAGTTATTAAAAAAATGTATATTTAGTTATTAAATTGATTTTATGTGTTACATTCCAGTTCAAATAGCCAATCTGTCTCATCCCTTCCATCTGCACGGATATGCCTTCAACGTGATCGGTATCGGCCGTTCCCCCGACAAGAATGTGAAGAAGATCAACTTGAAGCACGCTTTGGACCTTGACAGGCGCGGTCTGCTGCACCGTCACCTGAAGCAAGGAGACCACCCACCAGCCAAGGATACCATCGCCGTACCCAACAACGGATACGTCATCCTCCGTTTCAGGGCTGACAATCCCGGTTTCTGGCTCTTCCACTGCCACTTCCTCTTCCACATAGCCATCGGCATGAACCTAATCCTGCAAGTCGGAACCATTGCAGATTTGCCCCCCGTTCCTCCAGGGTTCCCGACCTGCGGTGATCACCTTCCACCGATTCCAATCAACTAATCATCTCTATTGAAGCAGTGCTCTGTGTTAGCAAAAGACTTTGAAAGTGTTCCACGACAATTGTGGGTCGGTTTGTTTTTAGTTAATTTTAAACCTATTTCAGCATAAGATGATTTAATGGGAGACCATCCGGCCATAAAGTAAACCGGTAGCAGAGGAAACTATTCTGTTCCAAAGATTCATCATTCCTATTACCCAGTGAATATTAAATCTTTTTTCAGCTAATTCAAAATATTCAGTTATCCATTTAATGTAACAATTAAATCAAAAAATTCATAATACCAATTTCGGTTCTAATTATTTCATTTCATTATTTTTTTGTCTTTTGTAAATGATTCACTTCACAACATTCGTCATCACTGTTTTGCCACAAGGAACAATCACTGTGTCAAGTAATTTCCGCGTAAAACACAAACATGCACTCAAATAATTATTTAAATTACGAAGTATTCCCCGATTTTCGTGCTATTTTCTTCTAAATTGCAAGATTGTTCTTACATTTCCTACACATTAAATAATAACAGATTTTCAATTTTAATATGAAAATTTGATTTTCACATTACTTAGTAAAAACCAAAAGCATATCTTGGTAAGCTAGCCTTTATATTTAATAATTTAATATTTATATTTCTTTAATTTTGTACATTCTCCCATGAAATGCTACAAACCTAATTGGATTAATATTCTTTTAAAAACACCCTTTTTTAAATTTTCTTTCAATTTGTATTTTGCTTCAACATTCTTTGATATAGGTATGTAAAAATACTCATTTTCTTGTAGTGTTTTACCCGTGTAAACATGGGGATACTTATTATTTATTTTGTAGGCGGGAATGACCCATTAACCGGCGCCTTTACTGCCATTTGCCCTTAAGCTTAACCATAGAAGTCTACTGCAGAAATGTTTTGGATTGTGTGGGTAAACTTAAGATTTTTAAGTTTAACTGTATATCGTGGTGACGAGGTTTAGCGATACGTTTGTGGTGCTGTTACCATATAAATTTTGTAAACATCTTTGTATTTATATGATCACCTAATAATGTATTGTGTTATACATAAGTCAGTTGTAAATATTATGAGTTTTGAGTGCATCAGTGTACTCTTGCTGGGCCCAATGGTGGGCGAGTAGTTATGTAAATAATTAATTAGATGTCACTTTCACTTTCTATTTCTGTAATTATTATCATAATATACATATATATGACAAGTTTTTAATATTATACAAGTTTTAATATTTCAGGAAAGTTTATATCTGTATTACATTACAATTTATCCATGTTTCATAGTTGCATATACCTATGTTTGTGTGTTTGTATAAGGTATCTGCTTCATCCGTCTTTATACATTTGTACATCATCATTCGCCATATTTGTAGATGTCTTTGTGAATACAAAATTACACCTTTAGTAGTACACCACCTGTAATGATGACCATTCATTTGGTATCTCGAAGATATTCGGTGAATTTATTCTAGAAATCTGGTAGGTATCTTATGATCACATACGGAAATTAAATAATTCTTTCTTGATGTCCGAGGATTGAGCCTAGTCATCCGACACATCGAAATAAACTTCACAATTTTTCATAATAAAATATTGTTGATAGCAAGTATAAATAAACTTTTTTTTAATAAATAATCAAATGATAAAATGAAATATTTTATTATGTTACCAAACATGTATGTATGTCCCGTGATAGCTATAATTGATGAATGTAAATACAATTAAAATATTTCTGCCACTCGACATTCAAATAATAAGTAGATAAATAATATAAAAACTGCTGGGCATTTATTAGTTATTCAGTTTAATCATTTTTCCATTTCACTTTTTTTTTCGTTGAAACATTTTAACTGAATTGAGGTTGAACTTCTAATGTCAAAAAATCTTTTGAAGCTCTTGTATAAATATGTAGTTATTTTTATGTATTATTCCTTATATTTGATATAAGACTATACTTGTGCGTGATATTCCGGTGTTAAAAGCTATGAGAGAGAATAATAGATTGAAAGATGTAAGAAAGTAGGAAATTTGTGAAGAACCTGCCTAATCCGATGTGATAACAAGGCAAAATCATTATCAAACAACATTTCAATACATAATGATCACCTTTTCTAATATGTAATATATATGAAGTACTTTCTATAGGACATTGAATTAATAAAAATGTCTGAAGACCAGTTGTTAGTGAAGAGCGCATTGCTGTGTATCTAAGTACTGCCCTGAGCATGATATCACTTAATTTTCAATTGTCTTGTTTAAATATGTAAATTACAGACGCTTTGAAAATACAATATTAAATGATAGAAAATTAGCACACTTATTCCTTCATGTCATTTTTAATTCAGTCATGAAATCTGATTCTGTTTACAATAATTAAACAAGCACAATTTTTTGCACAAAAATGACTAAAAATACACATATAATCAAGTAAAGTTATGTAAGTATTATATTATAGATTTAGGTATGTATATGGTATGTGGTTGATGTCAACAAATGAACCGGCATATTTGCCAGTAAAAGTAAGTAAAATATGTATTCTGTATTTAACATGTAATATACAAATTGGATAACAGTTATTGCACTTAAACTTCAGTCTTATACCTTAAACTGCAGTTGATCTTGCACCTATAAATATGACAATATACATAGTACATAGATTAATGTGTTAATATAGAACCTGTATAAATAATATTTTGAATAATGGATCATTTCATTTGTACAAATAATATTGAATTGGAAATCTTCATATCAAATTGTTCAGGTAATTTTTGTCAGCAAATAAAAGGTTTAATGCTTTATAGGTTTTAAATCCGCTGGACGCCGTTTGCAATGTGAAGCGTAAGGATGCCGTCTGTGTGAGCAATCTGAAGAATGCAAACCACATTGACAAAGGTATCTTGCAAGAAAGACCAGACGTGAAAATATTCCTGCCGTTCCGTTTCCTGTTTTACAAAGTATCTGAACTTTTCAAGCCAAACACTTATAATAAATATTTAGGTAAGTGTCGATTTTAAAATTTGTATACAAAAATATATACTCCATTAGTTAAGAAAAGCATTCACTTATTTAACATCAGTCAGTGTATTGATCAAGTCAGATTTATATATATGTTGTATCTGAATATTTATTTGTATACGAGTGAAAAACACTAATGCAGTAGTGTAACTACGCCAATGCTGCCAGAGAGGTGCTTTGGGGGTCTTATTATATGTGCTCATTATTATGAAAGTCATGTTTCTTTCATTTCGAGATATTTAAAGGTTTACGTTTAAATTGATTAAAAAATATTTTTATATTACACAACACAATGTTTCAAAATTTATTTAGTCTATTAGATTTATAATTTATTACGATATATAAATTATGCATGTAGCTCATTAGGAAATAAAATAATTTAAGGTTTAAATAACGTATTATATTATCAAAATAAATACTAGCGAAATACCATTGAACGTCGTAACAATACACTGAATATAACGCTTCAAATTTGCATTTTATTTTTAAACAATTTGCGTCATATTATATTAATTTAAAACAATGTAATCTGATGCGTAATACATAAATCCACCACAGCAAGAGATGGAATTATAATATTTGTTTAATCTTTTCTTATATGTATTACAAAAACAAATTAAAACATTGATGTATACAGTAATATCTCACTAATAGTTTTGGTTAGATTAGATCATCCACCTTAAACCAAAAATTGCCATAAAACGAGGCAAGGATTTTTTCCAGATTCAAATAGTACATAAATGCCTATAAACAGACTTTTCTTATAATCATAAAATTGTGAAGGAGACAAGAGATAAATTTTATACTTATTAGTTAACAATTGAAAATGCATAGTTACACCATTGCACGGTCTGTAAATAATTGTCTACTTGTCTTAACAATATAATTTTCATCCTTAGGCCACAAATACTTATTGTTTAACTAGAATAATATTCTTTAGATTAGATTATTTTTAATGGTTTTTATAAAACAGATTCCATATTTGTTAGTAACTTTTGTTATGATATTACCAGGTGACAGCTAAAAAATCATTTAAAAACCAAATACTACTGATCAAAATGAAACTCGAAAAGTGTGAGCGCACACCGACAACTTTCTGTCATATGTCATAATGGTGAGGGCTATGAGAATGTATGGCAGTGCGCACACTGATGACAAAATTTTCATATGATAGAACAGTTGGTGGCGAACTGTTATACAACTGTTTTGTCCTCAGTGTGTGCTCACTCTAAATAAAAATATTCACAATGTAAGATTTTGCTATCATAATATATATCATAACTTTGCCTTTATTTATCAGTTGCACCCGGAGGGGACCATGTCATAAGCTTGATTGATGAAATCTCTTATGCATCACCACCATCTCCCCCACTATCACAGCTAGATGACATAAACCCAGAACAGTTTTGCAATGGAGACAACAGACCAGCAGACTGTGAAGCCAACTGCATGTGCACACACTCCATAGATATTCCACTCAATGCCATTGTTGAAGTTGTCCTGGTTGATGAAGGTTTGTTGAATTTGTTTCTGAAAATCATTTGCACATTAAGTCCCTTGACACATAAATTCTAAACATTCTACCCCTAAAATATATTTTGTATTGGTGCATTCGTTTGTTAATATTACACCATTCACAACTTATACTTCTATGCCTGTGCAAACACTATAAAGTCATATACTGTTGACATTTCTCAACAACATAATGGTAAGGAAAGCTCAAAAACATACAATGATTTTATAAAATATAGTTCAACATGTGTATGCCATTCCAATTACTCTTAGTTACATAGCATAATGACATTTTTTTAAATAAAAAATATGGGTATGTAAATATGTATATGCACTTAAAAACAAAATTATATAAATTTTTTCATTTAACCATGTAGTTTCAGTTGGATTAATGTAACGTCACAAATAATTTGACATGCTTTCATATTCATTTCTACAATTTAAATTTTCAAATAAATAAAAATTGAATGTATATTTTTCAAATCACATTTTTGTACATGTTAAAATGATATAGATTTTTTGAAAGAAATGTAATCGGAGATGATATGCATTTTTGTAATTATGTTTGTAAAATTAACAAAGAATTATTTTTGATTTCTAGTGCAACAAGTCAACCTATCTCATCCGTTCCACTTACACGGACAAGCGTTCACAGTCATAGGCATGGGAAGATCACCCGATAAGAATGTGAAGAAAATTAACTTGAAACATGCTCTTGATCTTGACAGAAGGGGTCTTCTTCACAGGCAATTCGATGCTCCGCCACAAAAAGATACAATCGCAGTCCCTAACAATGGTTATGTAGTCTTCAGATTCAGAGCTGATAACCCAGGTAAAGTGAAAAATATATCTTGTCTCACAATTGAATTACTACAATCAAATTTAACTGCAAACTTCACGGTCTCATTCTGTCATTCAACTTTGCTCAAGGCTATTAAGAATTTTATGCTGCCATTGTAAATCAAGTAAACCAGAAACTTATCTTTAAATTATTAACATTGTTAGAAAGAAAAAAGTTAATTAATATTAAATTATAAATAGACCTTATAAATCAACCTTTAAATTGAAGCCAAAGTAATCACTCGATTTACTATTTTTTCATTTTAAATATATAATATAAATTTGAGAACAACAATAATGTTACATGAAAATAATTACCAAATTAGGAGACAGCTTGCTTCCTGATACAAAAATTATATTTTTTAATCTCTAGGCTAATGTTATATTGCAATGATGTGGTATACTTATTCATCATTATGTTTTTTTTTAAATATAAATAATTACACTAATTACATATATCAACAATTACATGTTTTATTAATTATTTGTGTTTTGTTTACAGGTTTCTGGTTATTCCACTGCCATTTCCTATATCACATAGTGATAGGAATGAATTTAATTTTGCACGTTGGTACACAATATGACCTGCCACCTGTACCACATGACTTCCCCAAGTGTGGTCACCACATCCCACCCATCGAAGCACCATCAATAGAGTACCACTGACCAGTCATTTACAATAGTTAGACTCATTATTTTTAATTTTAAAACATTCAATGCTCACCAATTGTAAATGTAAATTGTTTAACAATTCATTTTCCTCAGTATCTGCATAAAACTTGTATCTAGTAGTGGAATTCAAAATGTTTAGGAATCGATTCTCTCTTTCTTCATATTCTATAAATTTGTACCTCTTTCTTTACATTAAATTTGCCATCACTAGGATTACCTAGTAATTCATGGAAAGAAAACGTTAGATAAGCGAAAACTTTAATTTTTGTTGGCAATGTAACGTCTATACTACTCAAAGTGCTTAGAACTGCTGAAAGTAGGATTTAAAATATTTTTTTATTAATGATGAGCTAAACCGTTATTGTGACTGTGATTGTGAAATTTGTGTATGATTGTAACAATGATTATTAAATGATTATTCGTAATTCAGCGAGCAATCACTGATATACTGGAAACTAAACATCTAATAGTAAAATATCAGTTACCAATCATCATTATAAAAGAAATACCAAACATACAATCACAGTCACAATAACGTTTAGCACATCACTAATTTTTATGCCTTTACTGTGTGAATTGTTCTGGGTGCGGCCTTCGGGTTGATCATTATTTTTAATATGGCCATCTGACTGCCTAAAGTTGGACAGCCCTGCTCCAAAGGTTTCAAAATCATATACTAATTAAGTGTTCCCTATTAAGTCAAAACAAGAAACGCACAACTTTACCCGAGTTAATTTTTCGATAATTCTGTATTTTTTTTAAATATTTGTTGTATAAGAATGTCCATAAAATCCATAAAGAATCTAAAAAATCATTCCTCTTTCCTTCTTCGTGTCAGAATTGATATATAGTGACCTTAATCTCCTGTGACCTCGCCCGTAATGCACCTCCACAAGAATCGGTCATAAGTCGCCCAAGTACACACCTATGTCTTACTATCTTTGTCTTATGGCAGTGTTATCATTGTAAAGGCTTTTTAGGTGTCCAATCAAGTATGGTGAGACTCCCATTTTTGCTTGGACCATTCATAGGTTTTGTATTTACTATTTATATTTGAGTACTCAAAGAATTTTGATAACGATAATCAATAAAAATCCTTAAGTATGTAAAAAATATCTAAACATAACGTATTTACAATCACAAAAACTAGATAAATAAATAATAAAATATTACACAATACATTTTGTATTATTTATATATATTAATGTTTATGTTCACTTGAATAAGATGATTGTTCTTTATTATAGACGTTACTTTCTAATTTATCGTAATCAATCTTCTAAAGACATTTTTGAATTCCATTTAAACCAGACAAATGTGAATTTGCGAGGAAACAACTTTTTAAATTTAATTTTAAAAAGAGGTCAAGAAACATTAATTTATTTTAGGTTTTATTTGATTTATTTTTTAATTGGTGGTATTGAAATGTTTTTGTAAAAAATTGTTATGTAGTTTATTTGAATAATTATGTTTACGATTACGTTATATTTTATGTATGTAGGTACTATTTAAAATTTGCTCAGGAATGATTGATTACCCAAATAAGTTGTGACCACCATATATAATACATATAAATCCTACTCATAATTATGGTGGTTTTATATATTGTGAATAAAAAATAAAGTGACTAAAAATAATGTTTAATAGTGACTGAATGTAGAATGAATTCTATGAGAGAAATATAAACGAGCCATATTTTAATTGGTTTTGAAAAGTAGGTCATTTTTTAGTCAAGTGAAAAATAATCCCAGGCGATCTGTCGATCTGTATTACTAATCTAATCTTGAAAGCCAAGTTAACTCTTATAAGTGTGAATCGATTACATGTTTGCCATTAAGAATAAATATATTTTTTAAAATACCGAAATCTTTCATTTATACAATATATTAAGCTGAAGCGGAACTAGAGGATTTAGCACCCAGGGCAGTAAAAAAAATGAGTCCCATGCTTAATGCAAAACTTGTATCCCTGATAGCTAAGTTTTTTCGTTAAACAAATGTACATATTATACATACTAAGTTAAGAATATTATTGACTAAATTTATGCATATTTTTTAACTTTCTAAAATATCAAAACAGTGTTTATTAATAACAAATATTAAAAATAACATATATAAAAAAACAATAAATTTCTTGAAATTCTCGATTAAACAGTATTATATTTTGCCACACAAATAATTGTAAACCAATTTTTGAAAAGCTAGGATGTATTCAAAGATACTTGTTATTAATGTTGCCTTTTCTTTGATATTTTTCAAAGTTAAAAATGTGCACACATTTGGCCATTTATTCCTGCTTTTCATAAATCAGTGGTTTTGATCATTTAACTGTCACTGGTTTTTGACATAAGAAAATTGTAAGTGGCACATTCAATAGAACTCCAATTCTGCGCCCCAATCTGGGCTACGCCCGCACTGCTTTCCCCTCGCCCTCCCCATTGTTACGCATTTGATTTTGTGTGATGTTTATTTATTATAATTTAAAAGCACAACAAATGGACAGTGTTAAACAATAAAAAAACAACCCACAAAAACGAGTTTAGAGTTAATAGAACTAGATACTTCACACTGTGCCCGGAACCACATGCCAGAACATGAATGAATATTTATCTAGGCACACTTACTTCATCCAATCGAAACAGTGTAATGCAATTTAACAACAAAATTAAAGTGGAGATTGAACTCCTTCCACAATGACTTCAAGTTAGAAACCTAAGACCTCAAATGACCCTTCGTCCATTCATTGAAGATATCATCAACAAATCCTGTTGTCCAAGGTTGTTAGATTTTGTTAGGAAATTTCTTCTTTCTTCCTCGGCTTCATGTTCAGGGGGGAGGCATCTAGCCTAACTGGTTATTTTTTAAATATTGACAAGTCAAATGGTTATGAAATAAAATAATATTTTTATATAAGAAAATTTATAATCTATATTTTAAGATACTTGCATGTGTTGAAAGTGGAAAATGAGCAATTTACTTTAATACTTATAAATAAGGCTATTCAAAAATAATTACAATTAAATGAACATTAAATATTTGTGTTCATCATGCCAGCATTAATTTCTCTGCCAAATTGTCTATATTGACGCTTGTCTGATGTTGATTATTCAGGTCCCTCACGTAAGGGATTACCTCTTAGGATGGTCCCGGATCCTGGATGTGAAGTGTAGTCAGCTCCTTGTGGTGCCAGCGTAGGGTGACGGAGTTCAGGCTTGTAGTTGATGACAATTATCCAGGCAAACCAGGACTCTGGATGCGATATTCTTATGCTATAGCGACAGTCTGTTCTCGCTACACCAATTATATTTATCAACTTTGTATAGATCCAGCGGGACCCTTTTTGATACTTTCAGATCAACAATTAAACGCAGAGAACATCAGACTAAGCTTAAACTCGAGGCGCACAGTTTAAATTTTCCCCGGAATTACGATCTATGAAGCGCTTACTTGATACTTTCAGAGACGATATTGATTTTATTTTCTAATTGAAAATAAAATCTCGTCTTTATGTGGAGCCACTTCTCTCGGCGGAGAATATCAGAAAACTGGTCGCCTATGGTGATGCATCCCTCAAGGCGCATTTGCCTACGTGACTCTAGTCATGTTTGCCGGATTACCGCCGCTGTATTTGCCGCTGTACCTAAGTTGTGTCGGTCCACCTGCGTCTAACAATACCGAGTTTTTATGACCGTCCGTCCCTTACTTTAGCTAAGTGCTTTTGTATCCTTGAACAAAATATTGTTTTGGGTAATTTTGTATTCTAACAATTTTTCAACTAGAGTTATAAAACCATTTAGAAATACTGAAAGTTAAAATTATTATGTGAATCTATAGTTCTCAGAAAACTAAAATATAGCTCTCCAATCTGGTGCCCGCATTAACCCAGCCTTGCCGAAGCGGGGTATCCAAAATCCCCCAAATCAACATTTATCCTGATAACTCAGTAATTAATGGAGCAATTCACCTCATACTTGGTGTAATCTTAAATCGATGGATATAGAATGAATATTTCTATAATTATTTGGTGCAAAGTATTTACAACAAAAATATAAATATTACAATTAATAACTGTATCGGAATGTGTAGGGTGTGTACGTATCAGGTGTTCTGTTTTGTTTCACTCGTGCAAATACATTGAAGACCATCGCATCAATGCGTGCAAGCAAGAAAACAATTCAAAATCAGATAGAAAAATCAGGGAAAAGGAGTGGTGACAGATCTCATTCGTCCATATTATGGAACCGGCCGCGGGATAACTACGGATAACTTATTCACATCTGTTCCACTTGCAAAGAATCTTTTAAAAAAATATATTTGTACTTGGAATATACTTAGTTTTAAAATAATGTACTGTTATATCTAAATAAATAAAAATATTATTGTTTATGTGAAAGCCCACAAGTGCAGGGCGTTAATAGTAATAAATAAATAAATCGTTTTCTTGTGTGTTTCTATTCTTTTGTGATTTATGTTCGAATAGATAAACTTTATGTTTCCATTACTTCCACGCCTTGTTTACTTACTTGCTCATAAAAATATGAAATGGAATTATCAAACTCCTATATTTTTAATAAGATAAAAAAATTACTTTATAAAAAATATTTTAAATATTACATTTTGAGAAGTACCGCCACACGCTGGCACACAAGCGCGCAGACTGTACGGGAAAGGCATAATGTGTTTGACAGAGTAGGTGAGATGACAGAACTCAGGAGTAATTTAGTATTATGTAAAAATAATTTATGCGTATAATGATTATTCCCATGTACTTAATACCTTTTTGTTTAACAAAAGCCTTTATGAAAGGAAATGTTCTTGGGGTCTTTTCGTCCCCCTGTTCGGAGCGCTAATAATTTTATTGTACTTCATACAGGGAAGGATAAACAATATATTTATGACCTGTTGGGATCTTTAAAAAAAAATTCAAAAATATTTTCATTTAGAGCAAATTTAAGTAGAAATATAATGAATCCTTGAAAAACAACACATTACTATTGCTAATCTTATATGTCTTTATAAAATTGAAAATTATAATTTGTAAACATATTATTAAATACTGTTCGTACATTTAAATATTCATATATGTTGATTATGTAATAATATATTAAAATGAGTGCACCTGAAAAAAAACAAAAAAACATATTTTTTATTTTCTTTATTTGTCTGTAATCTAATATAAAATAAGTTAAAAAATTAGCCCCATTAGCTGTTACAGCAGCTTGTCAACAGATACTATAACAATCAGATTAGATAAATACAATTTATAGTTCTATATATGTAAATATTTGTTATTGTTTGTCACTACCACTGTAATGCGGAATAATTAGAATTCAATCATTTTAAAACAAAATAATGCTTAATTCTGAATTTAAATTAACATTAATTAAATTATTAAAATAAAAAATATAACAGGATGCAAACTAAGCACAAAAATGTGATTTATTGAGGATGTGTAGTCTAATGTATCATTAAGTATGTACATGTTTGGCCTCAGTGGGCCAATTACTATTATAACTGACATGAATAATCTCTCATAACAAAAAATACACTTTATGTAAATTTAAAGCAGTAATTTGTGGTAAGCCATTTTTAAAAACAGAGCCACGGATCACCTGTACAGCCATGGGCCCCATTAAAAATAACTATGTGAATTGACAATTCTATTGGTCATTGCGCTTCACCAATCGCACAGTCTCAATATTTAAGTCTCCTTTGCATACCTGGCCCATGTGCTGTTGATAAATGAGAACTTATTTTAGTAACTTTCTGAATTGCAATCATTCTGGGACATCAAATAAAAAAATATATGAAGTATCAGAATGGCAAATGATCAATCGCACAGATTTTAAAATTAAAAAACTTCTTCAATTAGTTTACACTGAGATTTTTGAAAACTTTTTGACATTTTGGGGTGAAGCATCTAGCAGGTTATACATTATACATAAGCAAGAATACAGTATAAGCACATTTACAGTATAAAGTTGCCATACTGCAGGCAACTCGGATGTTACTGAGTGGTAAATTTTCTTATGTAGAACAAGCAACATGCTAAGTAGTTTATTTGTATCACATTTACTCATGAGACAGATATAAATCTCACTCGTGGGGTTCGATTAATGAAAAATGACGCTATGAACCCCTCTCTATTTAAATTAAAATCTATAATTGTTTCTTCCTAACTTTTAACGTTTTAACTTCAGTCTCAATTGACCAACATAAAGTATTCATTATTTTTAACATGTGTCTGTAATATGTAGTCTAATTGTGTGACTTCATTGATTTGAAAAATCTGATACCACCAATAATTAAATATCAATTACCAATAATCGTTACTATGGAACACAATCACGGTCAATAACATTTTAAATAACAGTTACAATCACAGGTTGTAAATGTATTGTATGTACTAGTTCGAATGTATTTACGACTAGTACATACAATACTACAGTACAATTTATTAGTTGTCAATACATTTACAACTATGTAGTACAATACATCAAACTATTTATTATACATATAAGTACATAAATCTAGATTCATGTACTTATATATATATATATATATATTATAAATAGTTTGATGACTTTTTTGTATTCATTAGTTGTCAATACATTTACAACTAGTGATTGTAACTGTTATTTAAAATGTTTTTGACTGAGATTGTGTTTCATAGTAACGATGATTGATAACTGATATTTAATTGTTTCAAATTCTATTATGTATTATGTAGGAGCAAGCTCCTTTAAGATTATTATTATTTATGTTATTTGTTTGAAGTATGAAGTAAAGACTGACAAGAAGTGCAGATGTGTCATTGGTTAATAGATGAGGAAATCGAATATCATTTTCTCATTAAAATAGTGATATCATAAATTCTTAACTTTATAACATTTTTCATCATTATAACAAAATTTATAAATAATTTTAATTTAACTTTAACAAAAATATTTCTTTATACAAATAATTAACAGTGTAACTGTCTTTATAATACATATTATGAATTAAATTAAATTATCAGTACAATATGCTAGTGTGCAAGTATGAAAAACAAGCCATATTATTTAATACCTGGCAATTTTAGGCATATTTAAGATTCATTAACCCGCCGTTGGTCACGTGGCGGAGCAGCGCTCACCCAGACAGTTTTTTTAATGACTTTTTTTGTGTGAAACATACACTTGAGGGTCCGTCTACTTTCCAAGAATTATGTTTTTTTCAATATTACAGACTCAAACACTATTTTTGTATACATTTGGTTTTGCGTATTAATTGTGTTATATCAAGAATCGAGAGAGGACATCTTTCACATGGGTTTAAACTGAACTGTAATTTTTATTTTTCAATAAATTCTTATTATTATTTACTTTCTTGATGTAATTATTAAATATTCATTTCATAAAATTATTTTTATTTAAGTTTTAAAATTTTTTTTTCTAAATCCTTTAGATAAAAATAGCAAACCGTGATTAACAAATACAAATACACCAGAGATAAAAAAAACACTAGCTTAAAAACATAAAGAACTAAGAGGCGGCTATTCGTTCAGGTACGACTAACGACTTAAGCAAAAACGAGCGGGTTAAGTGGTTGGAACTATATAAACTTAATTATCTCATAATTGTTATTTTCTTTCGAGAAACTCATTACTTGATTACTTACATTTTAATTGCAATATGTTTATAACATATACAGTTAAACCTAGTTGATTCGAACCCTATATAATTATAAATCAATAATTCAAAATCTGCCAAAATACAAAATTTTCAAACTTTTCAAGACCCAAATTGTACAATTTTCCCAATTTCACAGTTGGATAAATAAACCCCACCACGTTAATTTGAAAACTTCAGATCATCAAAAAATTTCACTCTCCCAGCATAAATTGTTTTTTGGTCACTTGAACAATGAAATAACGGGGTTTTGTGTTATTAGAATTTTTAATTTCTTGAATTTCTAATTAATGTAATTTTACTGTGTATTAAAAATTCCACAGTGCGATTAATACAGTATAATTGATACACTACATATATATATATATATATATATATAAACTTATGCACAGTTAACACTGAAAAAAAGTTATGAAATTTTAGAAAATGTAAATATTTTAACAAAAAAAGAAAACAATTTTTAACAAAGCGTATTTTTTTAATATTATCTAATAGTCTTACATTTATAATTTAAATTATTTATCCTAAACAAAAATAAATACACTAAAATGATATGATTTATACGAACTTAAAAGAACTAATTGATCAAAACATCGGGTGGTTTATAATTTCCGCATTTGGGCAGATTATTGAGAATTTTGGAAGGTAATTTTGACTTCACTCTGATGATGATAGCTGTGGGCAGAGAAGACACACCACACTCGCGGCACTCAAATAGCCATGTTCCGGGATTATCAGCTATTACTCGTACAATTGTATAGCCCTTATTTGGTACATAAATAGTATCTTTCTGAGGGGGATTCCAAAGGTTTCTGAAACATTATCAAAATTTATTATTTATTAACCGGATATAGTCAGGTATTGGCACCTGATATTTACATTTATATTTTAAGAATTATTTTCAATATACCACAATGAATGAATTCGGGTCAACTATAATGACAAACGGAGAAATCTAAACATCCAAAAATTTTAATTGAGAAAAGTCATACATACAGATTGTAAAGAAAATAACAAATCAAAATTAAATTAAAAGCAATGCAGGTATAACAAAATATTAAAATTATCTTTCCAAAAAACAAATATAAAATAAATAATGTTCTAAGTGTTTGTGGCCTGACAACACTATCAACTTTTATTTTTTCCTTTTTTCAACTTTTGTTCATATCAAAACTGTATGAAATCGCGGTCGATGGATACTTATGATGAAATGACCCACATATTTTTTTTTTAGTTATACCAATGTTTTCATGGTTTTTTCATAAAAATAAAATTCAAAAAAACTAGCATATGAATTTTGAATTTTAAGAATTTTGGTGCTAATATGATGGCATGATGCCGTTTTACCTACGATTTTTCTGGGCAGCTAACAGGTCAACAAATTCATCTGCCCAGAATGTACCAAGATGTGAATTTGGTAACCTATATCCTGTATATTCTTAAATATGCCAGCTATCTTTAAATTAACACTATTGCCAAAGACTCGAGTCCTAGGCATATATAAGTTTTGTATCCATAGCGCTAAGTAAGGCCCAAGATTATTTAAATTGCAATCAATTACAATTAAGGAGAAATCCATCACTTAGTGGCGAGGGGGTCATGATCCTCACCAATGTGTTTAACATATTTAACAAATTAATTCAGGAAAGAGATTTACAATACCTTTCAATTTTCCCCGCGACATCCATTTCTTCTACGTCTTCTTTTGACAGCCCCTTGGTGTGAGATTTAGACGTCGCCAATACGTACATTGGTTTACCGTGCATATGGAAGGTTTTTTTTGATTCGCTACCAAAACCTTTAAATGCAAAAGTATTTCAAATAAAGTCAAACAAGTCATAATTAATGAAAAATAATAAGGAAATTACAGGATACTTTTACTTGTTAGAGAATATTTTATGAATATAAAATAATTAAATTAGTATGAATGATATGCATAAATATGATGTTTATTTATTAGAAAATATTTACCCTCATCAACGATAACCAATTCCAATGTGGATTTATAATCAACGTCGAGCATGTGTACACATTCGACTCCTTTTGATCTGTACTCCTCACCGACTGGACAAATAGTGTGTGGTAAAATATCTTTTGGTTGACTCAAAATAGGAGCATTAGGATACATGAAGCTTTTTCCATTTATTTGCACAACTTGAGTCATATCGTTGCCTAAAAATTACATACATATCATTGTTAATACTGTGTAATAAACATAATTATCATCTTTTTTTAAAGGAGAACACATTTTTGTTGTGAAGTTACATTTTCAGAAAATAGTTCTGTTGTATTTTAACACATTGACAGCGGGAAGGGTATTAATACCCATTATAGATAAGATGTCAAATTATTACATTAGTGCAATTAAATCGAAATTTGGTGTTTTATTTTAACTGGACCATAAAAGAAAATATTAGCGCTTAAATAAAAAGGGGAAAATACAACACAATAAACAAAAACTATATGTGAATAGCTATAGGCCATCATTTTTGTGATACAGTAATATGCCGACTTACGCTACCCTGATTTACGTGAACTCAGAGTTACGTGGTTCGTTTGGTGACACTGCCGCTAGACGTTGACCGTTAACAACACTGCCACCCGCTATATTTAATGTTTCTCGAGCTATTGGTTTCCCTAAGTCAGGAACTAACAATCGATGAGCTCATAAAGATGCGTAAGCAAATAATAATGAAGACACTTCAGACCCAATTTC
The DNA here is from genome assembly GCA_031772225.1 of Eubasilissa splendida. NCBI lineage: Eukaryota > Metazoa > Arthropoda > Insecta > Trichoptera > Phryganeidae > Eubasilissa > Eubasilissa splendida. The sequence goes on along the minus strand of CM062850.1, from coordinate 22,710,570 downwards.
ACCAGAAAACCACATGACAATTGCAAACTTGACAGAAGGTCTCAGCTCAATTGAAAATGGCTTAAAAATTTTAGAAAACATAGACTCCAACGAAGAACGTGTTATAGCTACAAAGCAAGTAATAAAAAAATTATTAGCTCGCTACGAAGAAATTCTGCGTGAAAAAAATAAGGCATTGTGTAAACAGACTTGTTGATTTTATGAAGCCATCGACATCGAAATGACTTTTTACGTAAAATGATTATTTTTTTAATATTTTGTATAAATATGTATATAGAACTGCAATTTTATGAAATATTTTTCTTCTAAACTAGTGTTTTTGTTAGTCCTTGGTCCCATTTAAACAAAATTGTATGTATTTATATGCAAAGTTGTACCCCGACTTATGCAAATTCAAGTTAAGCGATTTTCGTCAGTCCCACCTATCGCGTAACTTCGGGGTATTACTGCATATGTATTATAATACCTATTCATAATATTGGAGTGGAGAGAGCATGTTACAGGCCCCATCTACTAGACAATTTATATTATATCATCATTATATTTGTCTCTCTTGAACTGATAAACATGATGAAGTCAAAATAATAATCTGGTTGAAAGAAGTCCATTGATACATGTTACACACCAAGACTATTAGTATTAACAATGCCCCATGCTCGTCTTTATTTGTGCAGAGATATGTAAAAAATGTATTTTTATTGCCAATTTATTATTATTATATATTTTAATGACAATATGGAAAAGTAAAAAACCTTTATTTTATATTTAGGGAATTGAAGAACTCCAGTTGAAATGTTTTATGGATTCACTAGTAGGTATTTTCGACAATAACTATTGTTTTTAATAGTATAGATATCTAGCGAGGACGCCCAATAATAACTGTAAGGAAATTTGATTGAAAAATATTCAGCGCTTTATGAGGTATGGCGGATTTACGAAAATATACATATTTTGCAAAACCCGCATTATGTCACCAGTGTGTGCGGAGATTACCCGACAGAAATGTGTTAATACAAATTAAATTAATCAACTAGAAAGATATAGGTACAGAAAAAAAAATTGTTTCTATCCCAGTAGCAACTAAATATTTTTCGATAGATAGATATTTTTCTGTATATATTTCTAGTTGATTCATTTAATTTGTCTAAAAATTAAAATAATTATTTCTAAAGCTCATGTGTAGAGGTAAGCTAATATATATTAAAAATTAAACTATAACCGAGTACATAATATATCAACTCCGTGAGATAATATACAATTAATTCAAGATGATAGATTCCTCCCATTAGCTTGTGAATTATTATGGCCCTTGTCCATGGAGTTAAACACAGTGAGATACATCACAGAGATTTAATTGAGATAAATCTCAATACTATGCACGTGTGTTGAGATTTTGATCTGGAGATAAACTCAGATATCAGCTTGAGATTGGTAGAAAGAGACAAAAACTCAAGCCAAACATAAACATTCAATGGACTGACATTCGTCGTTTGACGTGCAACATGCATGAAGTGAGGTGCAAGACAGCAAACCTCTGAGCCATGGTGTATACACGGATATTATGAAAGCCTAGTGTTGTCTCACAAGAACCTCAAGGGAGCAAAATCCATATCTAAAAGAATGAAAATCTATGATATGGACAATTGGGGCATTGCGTATAATTTCACAAGATCACCATTGTGATTTTGTTGAGGGAAGAATCAAACACACAAGAGAGCAAATCAAAGAAAATGTGTAATGGATTACGGATTAAACGGACCAATATGGTATTATCGACAAATGGTCATATAGCACATTATTTAATCAAAGTTTAAATAATTTAAAACAAAGCCTCATGAGCATTTCATATTGCACTTGTTTTGGGTAGTGGAGATAGACTCACTTTGTTTATGTCTCAGTCTGTCGTGCGCAAGCTACCATGCGGTCCGTCATCATTAAATAATAATGCAATCCTTACAATTCAAAATGGCATCAAGTTAAATTAAACGAAAGCGTGGAAACTTAAATATTGCACAGCCTTTAATTAATAAGACTAATTGATAAATTATAATAAGTTACATAAGTTATAACTAATGCTTGTGAAATTTACGGCGTAATAAAGCTGAGGTTAAAAAAACCTATGCACTCTTTATTATATGCAATTACATATACTTTATTATAATTTAATAATGCACATTTTACAAGAAAATAGCTCCACTAGGTTAAACACATTTTATTTAACAATATTTGAGTATGTCCAAGAACACACAATTACTGGATTTTTACCTACAAAGGCATTGTTATTAAACAAATTATAAATATCTCATAGAGATTAAGCTATTTATATATTATATTAAATGGGAAGATATTGTTAAAATAATATACTGGTCTAAATAAAAAATTATGTTAAATTTAAAAATGGTATTTTTAGACGTATTCTAGTATAATATACAGATAAAGAATATTGCTTTCCATATTTTCAAATAAAAAATTAGATTCTCATTAGTGACATCTATGCTGTTTCAAGAAAATGAATATCAAATTTAGACCATAGATGACGATAGCGTAGTTGTATCTAATACTCAAAGTGTTTCTACATATATGTATACAACTTCCAAAAATTTGTTAGATATGGAGATTGATTAATAGGTAGAATGGTGAACGTTACATTGTGTAAAGTGATCGTTTAAGCCAGCCGAAGACAGGTTGTAAGCTCTGTAATTACCCGTACTTCCATATCTTCCCATTTAATATAATATAAAAATAGCTTCATCTATCTGTAATTTGTTTAATTTTATTTAATTAACTTTCATCATCAATAACATTCCTTTCCCTCAATTGGTGCGTGAAATCGAGGGTTTACTTTAAATCAGTTTACTGACTTTCGCATTCAAAAAACGGTACCAGACAGATACCAGTAGTATTCAAACATTATTTTGAATATCAAAAAATTATTCAAAAAATACAGGGGGATGATGAAGACATCACATCAATATTTTAAAACTTTAAAAAACATTGAATTTTTTTTCTCCTTATACATTCTTCAAAGAAATCATTCAAAATTATTTTTAATAAAGAATATATTTTCTTAGAAGAGCAGAACTAGTAGTATTACAAAAATAAACACTTAATTTCTAGACTCACTCAGTTCCGATGGATAAAAAGGTGGCACTGGCATAGCATCGCTCAGGTATCTGTAGTCATTATCGTTATCGTTAATTCTTATAGAATTTGTATCAACTTTGAGATAAACTCTCTTCTCTCCTATCGGCGACACTGTGAGATCAGCAGGCGGTCCAGCCGCGGAAAACAAACTCTGTCCATATATTAGTTTTTCTTTATTTTTGGTCTTTTTATCCTGAAACATTTCTTGTATTATTATTATTTTGCAGATGTAATAATTTACAATAATTGTTATGTTCATCTGAAAATTAAACATTGTTCAATTCTAACATTTTTGCGTCATGACACCTCTCTGTTAGAAAAAAATCTCTTATTTAAAGAGGAAAATCATTTACACTGTGTACATAATAATTACAATATGTAACATAATAAAAACTGCCCTAAAACCTCTGGTTACAGCACAAAAAATATTACTGATAGTTAAATTCAAACTACCAATAAGAACCAACTCAAATATACTTTTCAACAGTCTAGGGAGATACTGGACAAACAAAAAACATCTTAAATTACATATTCAACAATAAATACGTCTGGAGTTTCCATGGAAATGCCAATAATACCAGAACCTAATAGGAGAACAATTTAGCAATTCCTATGTCACGCAAATTGTATAATTCTCTCCTTAAATATATAAAAAATATTGAACATCACAGACAGTTTAAAGGTGCAATAAAATCTGGGTTAAAAAAACTCAGATCGGGTGTATGTTCATAGCATGATCACCCCTTCAACATGAACACACGCAGAGTCAATATGTGTTCTACAAGAAATGTATACGTGAGAGTGAGCAGTCTGATTGTGTGTTTTTCAACAACTTTGAACATCTATTCAAATCATTAACTGAATTCTCTAACATATGAACTTGAATTAATTAAACTCATTGAAAATGAATGAATCTTTACAAATTTCAAGTATTGTCTAATATATTTTTTATGTTCAAATATTGCATCATTTTCTTCATTATTTTATTATTTACAATTTTTATTTCCCTTTTTTTTTCTTTCGAAAGATGATGAAAATCATTCTAAATTTATATTTGCTGAACCAACATTGTAAAATATGATTATTAATCAACAGTGTAAAATGTTCGCCTCAGCACGGGCGAAGCCCAGTGAGGCAGATATTAAAATATTAAATGTACATACAACAAACGAAATAAATAAATAATAATAATATGTATGTATACATTAATTGATTAACAATAACAAATATAAATAGAACATAACACTTTCACTCTCTAGTATTTGAGTCCATCTAACTGAATCCACCACAATTCGATTTAGTTTAGATGTTTATTCAGCGAGTCCCCCCCCTAGTAAAATTAGCCACGTAAACTGTGTCTTAAAACTTTGTAACATATATGTACAACTCTCACTGTTATTATGTTTTATTTTCACCTTTACCAGTACCGGGATTGATATCAGTTAGTGATTGATTGGTATCGTATCGTACCGAGTATGGATCTCATACCATGCGACCACTTTGCTATTTTCCCATTAGAAGTCACCACCACGGTGTCAATTTGTCATATAAGTATATATTGCTGATTTTTTATATGTTAAAATTTAGAATATTGAAAAATATTTTATTATTTATACATTCTTATCATCAAATTGTAATACTAATATTTAAAATTAGTTACCCCTGGTGAACTTTGTAACAAGCTAGTATTAATAAAGAGCTTAATATATTTGTAAACAACCATTTTCACAACATATTTGAATCCTTCTTAATGTAGCGATAAGTATACCCCGCCTGTCATGTCGTGTCATACAGAAGGCCTGAGTTCAGTTCCCCGCTAGGGAGATTTTTTTTTTTTAAATGAATTTATGAATATTTTCTTCAAAACGAAAAACATATTATATGCAGGGGTGGTATGACACACGTGTCTGAGATACGTAACGCGTATTTTTACGTGTGATTTTCATACAAATTGTTTCCAATACAAATAAAATGGATAATTAGTAGTTTGAAATGGATTTTAATAATAAAATAAAAATGTATTTTTGGACAGATAATTCGAAATTATTTTTTTATGAACTTTAAAAAAATGTCAAAATAGTCTAAAAAATTAAAAATTTACGAAAATTGCTCCAGGCGCGAATAATTGTGGAGGCAACATCAACAATTATTTTGTTTAATTTAAATTAAAACACTAATTCGTGCGTATCGTGGGACGTCGCAAAATGTTTAAAAATATTTCACATTACGTTTTTTTTCTTAGGATTACAATTTTACGTATAGCGTGTCTGATCAGCCAAGCTAAATCAGGCTGTGGCGACGTTCTCCTTTGGCCCTCAATTCAATCACATCCCCATTTTGTTATATGTTGATTAATTTTTTTATGATGCTTGTGTGAGTTTTTTTTCGAATGTTTGTATTTCCTATTTAATGATGTAACCTTAATAATACGGTATTAAAGAAACATTCGCGGTCGAGTCCACCACAGCAGCACACCGCATGTTTATTATTTGTTTTAGTACATATTTTTTTAATGTGCGATGTACATTTTTTTTTTGTAATGTTTGTGGTTGCTTGATCGATAAGTAGGGCCGGCGACGAGTCGGGGCGTTCTTCGCTCCGCGTCACTCTCCGGAGATAGATTCGGGAATAAACATGTACATTGTAATTTCTATAATATTTCTTAAAATACAAAAGTTGATAGATTCGCAACTTTACCAAGATACAGACATTAATATGTAGATACTTACAATTTCTACAACTTGTAAGTCTTCAGCGGCGCCTTCGTAGGAAATAAATGCTCTCTGGAGTAGATCCTTACACACGGCATCTCCCTCTATTTTCAACTCGTACGTAGACGGCTTCTGATTAGCATTTAAAACAAAATCAATCCGTTCACCTAGAAAAGATATTTTAAAAATTAAGTTTAAAAAAATATATATATTTTAAGGTGCGTTCGCGGCATACAGGTCACATCGATATTCTTACTATTTTAAAAGTAAGCTAAACGCTTGTGTTATGAAAATAAGACGAACTTGGTGGTGTCCTGCAACGAACCAACTAGCTACTCTTACTTGTCTGTTTAGTCTAACTATAAAACAGCTAGCTCAGTAATCAAGTGTTTTAGAATTCAAGCCTCGTCCCGGGCGACCGCCAAATTAATCCTATTAAAATAAAAAATGTATGTATTCTGTAAACTCTAAATTAATAAAAGATTTTTCTAGAAAATCCGTTACAACATCGACGGTACAAGAGGAAGAAAGGCATTATATAATATAATTTACGATGTTTTCTGTTTTTTTCTTCTAAGACATCAATTTAATTCATTCAACATAATTTTATATTGACAAAAAATCCACTCTAATGTTTTCATAATGGCTGTGGTTAAACGTGTTAACGTGTTCGTGCAGAGCAATTTAAAACATTTTTTTAATATATTATTTTTATATTTTATTATAATTAAAAACTAGACCCACAAAACGTCTTGATAGACGTTTGTCTGCAGGTACATTTATATCAATTTTGTTACATTTAATAAAATCAAAACATACAATTGATCAGTCACAGTTTAAACAATTTATTTCATTCTTACAGGTAAGACAGGTCATAATCGATAAGCCATTTTTTTTTTATCATTTCTTCCAAATTGGGAGAAAGCGTACTCTTTGTAGTCCCAGGTAGTTTATTTTTTAACAGAAAATATTATGTCGAAATGAGTTAAAGCAAACAGCGAGTTTATCCACAAATAATTGGCGTACTTATTTCTGTATAAAAGCACCCACAAATAACAAAATTGGACATTATAAATATTCATTTAAAAAATCATATACAATTAAATTATAATTATTATTTTAAGTACAAAACTGTAATATGGCGCATACATACGAGGGCAAGTCATAAATTATTTACATTTTTCGTTCTATAATTTATTGACACAGACTTTACGGAAGCCAAGCTCGTCGTGGGTGATTCGATGGGCAGAACCATGACTGATGTTCAGAGAAGACGCTACCTCACCGATGGTAACTCGCCCATTAGCTAGAACCATCTCTGGTGGAGGAGGTTGACGGGCATCCTGCTCCCACTTCGTGCATCACACTCGTCCGGCCACTTTTAGACTTCTCGATCCACAAAAAACGCTTTTACGCGATAAAGCACTGTCCCCGTATTGTGATAAAATTTCAGCTTCTTTCACACCCTCCGACTAGAGAAATCGGATCACCGTTCGTTATTCCTCCTTGGTGCGAACTGCTAGCAGAGCGGACATGTTTTCACTGTAATAACCGGAAGCTAAATAACGCGATCGGGATCAAATTTCGCACACGTGACCGCAGTCGCACCACACAGAATGACAACCCTAGAGGTGTGTTATGGCGAAAGTATATATAATTTTTGACTCCCCATCGTATATATAAAAATTGCATACTAAAATTACTAATTCAGAACGTATTATTTGGCGAAGTACATATAATGTATTTAACCCAGATAGATTAGATAGGATATAATAACATCTTAATCAGCCTGCGTCTCTCCACTGCTGGATAAAGACCTCCCCTAAGAATCGCCAATTCTCTTTGTCTTCAACTCTCCTGATAGATCTGTGACGCTCCATCGAGCTTGTAGACGGCCGACAGTTCTTCTGCCTCCATTCCAGGCTTCTTCCCCCATCGTCCATCATTTCTTCGATACATACATCCAGCCCATAGTCACTTGAGCATGCAGATCTTTCGGGTAACATATGATACCTCGGTTTTCTGGAGAATTTGTACGTTAGGTGCTCTATCTCTCAGAGATACTCCAAGCGTAGCCCTTTTCATTGCTCTTTGGGCAACTTTTAATTTATTTATGACATTGACGGTGAGGGTCCACGCCTCGACTACATATGTAAGTACCGGTTGTAAGCTTTAATTTTTAGAGGTTGTAGTGTTTTGGTTTAAAGGGTGTGCTCTAGTTTTCCAAATGCGTTTGGTATGACGTTTGGTGTAATTCACTTTGAGTTATTCGAACCAGGTGAAACTATCACAGAGAATATTTATTGCCAACAATTAAAAAGATCGGAGGAGAAACTTAAAGAAAGCGACCAGCTTTGATCAATCGAAAGCAAGTCATCCTTCATCGCGATAATTTGCGACCACGTGCAGCCGTGGTCACTTGTGAAAAAAATTGTGAGTTAAACTGGCAACTTTTTAGTCAATTCACCTGACCCTAGTACCTAACGACTGCCTCATTTTCAGGTCACTCGAATACTCTACAACAGAAGTACACAACCACCTCGGGGAATTATTTCATTTAAAAAAATAATTTAATTTTTTTATAGTGTAAAAGGAAACTGTCCTAAACAACAACTTAGAATATATTTTAGATTAAAATGTAAATATTTGTAACAATTAATAAAGTAAATATGAATTAAATATATTAATTAGAAAGATATACATATAAAATCAATTTTATCGAAAAATATTGTTATTGCGTCTGGATCTCTTTCCTAACCGGGGAAGGTGCATTATCCAACTATGCTACAGCGACAATATTTTTAGAGACAATTTTCGAACCTATATGTTACCTCTTTGATATTAATACATTTAATCGTTCCATTATTTGACAGAGCCATCTACCTTATTTTTACAGAATCTCAAATACCTTTGAGTAAACTGATAGCAGACGCCAGAATTATCAATTCATTTTTATTAAATTTTGGACACATTGATACAACTTTATTATTTAGGAGAACACATTCTTATTGTGAAGTTGTAATTATTTATTAAAATATCACAGACCGTCTGTTCTGAATAATTACAACTTCACAATAAGAATGTGTTCTCCTCAAAAAATTAATAAAGTATTTCGATGACACGAAAAATAATAGATTTCGTTCCGGTCCCCTAATAATATATAATATAGCATAATATTAAACCGCTGTGAATTACAACACCACCGCCGAATAGTTCAAGGCAAATTCAAATGAACGAGTATCGTTCCACACAGAAACCGGTTCACAAATGTAGAAAGTTGAGCAACTGTTCAAAATACGGTCCTTGAATTTTTCGTAAATCTCTCAGTGTCATCTCCGAGCAGCTGTAATAAAATTGACCTAATTTTTTTTTATATGAATATTTTACACATTAATGACTTGATACAATATTTGTGCAGTGAGTCATTCGAATGGCTGTACAAAGTACAAAGCAAATCATTAGATTCGTATGAAAATTACATTAGAAAAAATAAAAATATGTATGTATGTAACACTTATTATTTTTATTTATAAACAATATACCATATTATAATTAATCGATTTCTCAAAGAATTATAAAATTCACATGCCTTAATAATGCGAAAAATAAATTTAAATCTCCTCAATCACTATATTTTACTCATAAAATTGAATTTCGCATTTCAACGCAAAAGTTCGATGTTAAAGAACAGAATTAATCAGCACAATAATATGTAAAAATAATTAGCAATTAATAAAGAAAAAATATTTAATTCTAATTCATACTCAGACTGACAGTCACTTCATAAATATCCTGTACTGATATCCAGTTAGATTATATAAAACCAGATTAAATATTATGTTAGCAATATTTGAATACGTCCAAGAATACACAATTACTGGATTTTTACCAACAAAGGCACTGTTATTAAACAAATATCAGATATCTCATAGAGACAAAGCTATTTTTTATTATATTTAATGGAAAATATATGGAAGTATGGGGTAACTACAGGGCTTACGACCAGTCTTCGACTGGCTTAAGTGATCACCAATTCTCACCCCTCAATCTCCACATTTATCAAATTTTTAAAAGTAGTATAAATGTTAGTATGTGTACTCGCTTCGAACACCACTACACCATCGCCATCTAAGGACCAAATTTGATAATTCATTTTTCCTTATTTTTTTTTAAACAGCATATATGTCATCACTATGAGAATCTGATAGATGGCGATGGTGTAGTGGTACTAAAGTGATCACTTAAGCCAGTCGAAGCAGGTCGTAAGCCCTGTAATTACCCCATACTTCCATATATTTTCCATTAAATATAATAAAAAATTGTTTTGTCTCTATGAGATATCTGATATTTGATTAAATATGATGTGTTTCTCGTGCATTTTTTATTATTGGTGATTTTATATTGATAATAAAAATAGAAAATAATTTTACATCCATATTTGTGGCCAATCTGAAACAGTGCTCAGCTCATCTCGACAAATATCGTAAAAATAACTCGGCTATTCGTTAATTATTGTTCAACATGTCCATTGATCAAAGTCAAACGAAACAGTGTGTCTCGATAAAATATTCATTATATACAATTAAATTATTTCGTGTGCAGCCAAATCTCGACACGTAATTGCATTATAAAAACAAACGATACAAAAATGCAATTGCAGTTTTTTTACAATGTTGCTTAACAAACTAGCACTAATAATATATCGGCGTGATGCAAACACAATTGATTTTCCGTTCTACTTTTGAGTGTTGCCAATGAATAATATTGCATCGTACGGGTACATTTTTTTTTGTGTTGCATTTTGTAAGCATTTCTGGGGAAAATCTGAAATAATTGAATCTGGTAATAACTGAAAATAAGATTACTTCAGTTAAAATTAACGAAGCTAGACGATCATTTCGATGGATCGGATACGATTGAACGCATTTCCGAAACTTGTAAATTGTGAATTTGGAAAAAATGTAGGAATTAAAATTATGTATTTACCTAATTTATTCATTTTAAAATAAAATACGATTTCTTGATCAAAAAATGTATACCTATAGCAGAACTATAGAAATTATTCGAGTCTCCGTATTATTTAAACCGAATGTATTTTTATAATTATTATGGCATATCGAGGCAGGGAATCGTCGATAAATTTTAAAACAAAAAATATTAATTATTTTAAAACATAAAATATTTTTTTTTTTTAGGAGAACACATTCTTATTGTGAAGTTGTAATTATTCAGAACATAGGTCTGTGATATTTTAAATATGAATTAAATATATTAATTATATTTTAAATATGAATTAAATATATTGATATCCCGGTAGCGCAACAACAATATTTTTCGATAAAATTGATTTTATATGTATATATTTATAATTAATATATTTAATTCATATTTAACATAAAATATTAATAAAAATTCAATTAATCAACTATAAAGATGTACGGAAAAAATCAATTTATCGAAAAAATATTTTATTTACTACCTGGATTCGAACCTGGGCCTTTTCCTATCCGGAAAAACGCGTTATCCATTTTAGCCACTGAGTAGGTTAACGACAAATTTTTGAACGTATAATACCGTAGCTCTTTCAAATTGATACATCAGTTATTCCATTTTTAAAAAGCAATCACTTTTATATTACGACAAATCTCAAACACCTTTGAGTAATATTAATTTTTTAATATAAAGAATATTCAATAATATGTTTTCCTTAAAAATAAAAATTAAAAGAATGTTACTGTTTTTTTTTCTTAGTGTAAAAGGTGTTTCAAATAGTTATTTTAAACCTTAATAATCGGTAACACCCGCGTGTCCAAGTTTTTAATTATCCTAGGTTGGCTCGATGCACATTACCTCGGATAATGGGGTTCCTGCAGTAAAAATATCGTGTTGGGCATCATGAAATGGTTGCTTAAAAGATTACCTCAATGTCATATTGTGCACTTGTAATACAGAATGAATATTATATTCCAGGCCGATTTTGTTTGGCCGCCATTTTGGTTTGGCAGACATTTGTCAGTTCGCATTTAGTAATCGTAGAGAATAGTTGATTACAATTTACTATGGAACATCTAACGCCTCAACGACGTGTTGGAGTCATAAAACATTTTATCTAAATAATAATGGCAATGCTGTAACCATTAAAGGTGATCGCTATCGTCACATATTGGAAAACATCTTGGTGGCCGAATTGGGTCGATTGTGCCTGCAACACATGTGGTTTCAACAGGACGGTGCCATCTCACACACAGCCCGATCTACGCTACGCATAATGTCAAAAAGTGGTGATAACGACTGGCCTCCTCGATCACTTGATTTGGCGGCTTCCGACTATTTTCTGTGAGGGTACTTGAAAGGAAAGGTCTACGCCAATAAGCCAATAACAACTCCAATGCTACAGGGCAATATTTGAAATGTAATTGGTGAAATAACACGCAAAGTGTACGAGAATGTTATGAAAAATATGGTTAAAATAACATGCATTTGTGCCGCTGCCAGAGGCGGCCACTTGGCCGATGTCATATTCCATTCATGATTGTAATAAATCAAATAATCGGTAAATAAAAACCGAATTAAAAAATGGTCTTTCATTTCCTAGTTATTCAAAAACAACATCGGCCTGGAACATAATATTCACCCTGTATGTATTCAATTACAGAGCAGTAAGGATCACGCTTGGATATATCCTACCTGGTAGAAGCACGAACGAAGAAGCCATGGTAGGCTTCACCGCCCTGCCGTCGGACGCTATGATGGTCAGCTCGTGTCTCGCGGCCGTCACGATGATGGGGCAGTCCAGTGGAATAGCGTTAATCATGCGAATTCTGTACTTTTGACCCTCGGTTACTGATATTCTACAAATAAAAAGAAAAACATATCATTTTCTGCACTTTTCTGAAAATAACAATATTGCGAAGGATGTGATTGTCAGCCAAACACTCAAAAATATATTTAGGATATAGATTGTTACGGTCGTGTAATGTGTTTATTTGAATATTCTGAAACAAACCATCATCTGTTAAATGTCAATATTTTTATCATTATGGCCAATAAATCTAAATAGTATGTCACAATTGACTAAAAAGTTCAATGTTAAATACCTAATACTAACAAAAGTACTTATACACAGAGACTCAAACATACCCTCACTTAAATGACACATATACGATTTATCGTCTAAATCTTATTCTAAATTAATTTAATTAAATTAATATGCACAACATGGCGCCTCTGTATCTTCAAGAACTTTGTAACCCAGACAATTTGAATGGTAGACAATTTGAATGGTAGACGTCAAACTCTCAGGTCAGCCTCTACTTCAGCTGCAGGAAGGGTTAAGGGTCAGAAGTCTTAATTTAGTGAACGGGCATTTGCGGTGGCAGGTTCAAAAGCGTGGAACTGTTTGCCCTCCGTCATAAGAAACAGTGCATCAGAGACTTTATTTAAGAATAAACTAAAAACGCACCTTGTCAAAAAGTCATTTCCATAAGTGAAAAAAACAATTTTTAATTTTAAAAAACAAAGATAATTGTAGAACTATAAACAGTTTATGTGTAAAGCGCCAAATGGCGCTATACAAATTATCCATTATTATTATTAACATCGATTATGGAATATCACTACAATCTAACAGAGGATGAGAGCGAGCGAGATTTACAGCCAAACATTTTTAATTAGTAGATTAAATAAATAGAAATAGTTCATTAATCAGAAAATTTATGTATCTCTCTTGCGAGTATAAAAATTAATCACATCTTTTAAAAAGAAAGAATAAAAAAATAAATTATAATCTTATTAAAAAAAAACATGTGTCCGGCACACATCCGGTATGCACGCTTCTATCTATTAACCCCTTTATATATTCCCATTGTCACAGACATTTAATGATCACCTTCCTCTATGCGGTAATATAATAAACGATACTAATGTACAAAAAAAAAAAATACATAGTTATGTAACAAACTGATTCATAAAAACGTTTAACGAAGTAAACGAACCAGTTTGGAACCAGTCTGCATTTTACTATCACGCAAATGGAACTTACATAATTGAAAATTAATGATATATTAGGTTGTTCCAAAAACAACGGACGATTTAAATTTCAAATCATTTTGAACGGTTTTTGTCAAGAAATATTTGTTTATTAGTTTTTGTTTAACAAGAATCTGCTATATTTATTTAAGTTGAAAGACCCGAGTACCTGTCACTTTAAGAAGATAAAAAAACTTCATTAGTTGTTAAATCTTTCATGCGACTAAAATGGATATGTATTTTACCCAATGAACAAACAATACATTTCTGAAGGCTGGTGTAATAAAAAAATAAAATTAATTATATATATAATATTTTATTTTAAATACTAATTAAATGTATTAATTAGAAAGATATGCATATAAAATCAATTTTGTCGAAAAATATTGTTGTTGCTACCGGGATTCGAACCTGGATCTCTTTCCAATCCGGGGAAGGTGCATTAACCGACTATGCTACAGCAGACAGTACTTTTGACGACAAATTTTCGTACCAACATAGGTTACATTTTTCAAATTAATACATCTATCGTTCCATTATTTGAAAGCCATCAATTTTATAATTTGAAAAGGATAACATATAGGTTCGAAAATTTGTCGTCAAAAGTACTGTCTGCTGTAGCATAGTCGGTTAATGCACCTTCCCCGGATTGGAAAGAGATCCAGGTTCGAATCCCGGTAACGCAACAACAATATTTTTCGATAAAATTGATTTTATATGTTTATTTTACTAATTAATACATTTAATTAGTATTTTAAATATCATAGATCTATGTTCTGAATAATTACAACTTCACAATAAGAATGTGTTCTCCTTAATAATATTTTATTATATAAAAAATGTTGTTTATGACACCAATAGCTAGCATAGCCAAATTCACTTGTGTCCAATACCTGACATACATGGAACCAATCGCAAAATATTCATTGTTTAAACAAACAAAAAAACAGATGTACCGATTTGTGATAATTATTATACCAAGATATTTCAGGGATCCTGGGCCTAGTCCTCGTGCCAATACCAAATATAGACATAGATGAGATATGTGCTGCATCAGAATTTATCCGCAAAATTTTTACAGAAAATTTTACAAATTTTTTGTTTTCCTCATTTAAAAAAAAATAAAAGTGATTTATTTTTAAAAATTCTTAAGTGGATGGATTTTTTTCATTTTAACGATGACCAATTTGATAAATAGTTTTTAAAAGGAGAGGACGTTTTGAAAGGAAACATTTTTTCTGCCAATGTTTGAAATGTTTCTTCCTAAATTTTCAACCATCAACTCATTTTTTGTTGGAACTGCCACATATACATGTTCATCTATCAAAATCTTTCAATTTCGTTCGACACAAAATATTTTGTTAAATCCTTTTTTATGTTGCGCCAAAAAACGAAAAGGGTCGTATCTTCAACGGGTCTACTCCAGACATTTCACAGGACTCAGGGGAGTTTTAAAGTACGTGTTGGTATTCTTGATTCTATTCATTTCAAAAGGTCTTTCAGTGTATCTTGACTGCAATTAACCTCTATTTTTTTGAAGATGCAGATGATTTGGGTGATGATTCTCTAAATTAATTTTGGACCCGTCAAATGAAAAACCTACTGTACTAGCAAATGTTTTTCTTCAGTAGTAAGATTCGTAGTTGGTCCTTTCCTATATCCAAAAGCAAGAGTCAATCACAAGAACAAATTATCAGTGAATTAACTTAGTAAAAAAGTAAAACACCAATACCTGACAAGGGTATTGAAACTTCAATATTTTTTGAGAACCAATAACTGGCAGCCCCGTAATTTCCAAATTAAAACAAGTATTTAAGATTTTGTTACCGAAAAAGCTTTATATAAGAACCGAATAATAAAATAAATATACATTACTTCATAAAACACAGATAAAAAAAATATAAAAAGAATAAAAACATGATATTCTTACATTATTTGCTAAGATTTGGAGAAGATTTGACTAAAACACAATCATTATTTTACAAAACTGCTGCCATATTGAATTTACTACATGGACTATGTTAACTTGTGTATGTATTATGGTACCGCAAGGTCCAATTTACAAATTAAGACAGTGTTATGGAACAAATTGTAATATGGAGGCATATTAGGCGGATTTATAGATGCCCTGCCAGTTATTGGGGACCTGTCAGGTATTGGGTCCTTCATCTTAACCCTTCAGAAATGGAATTGAAAAAAAGAAGAAAAATTGTATCTATATTTAACTTTGTAAAAACCAGTGTGAGTTATTTTAACGTCAGCGTACAACACCGCGGCAGTTGTACGCCAGTCCTGACGAAGATACCTTAGTATCGAAACCGGTTGAGGTAAAAATAACTTAGTGATTACGTTAAGATTGGTTAAGTTAAATATAGATACAATTTTTAATTATGTCCAACGACAAAGTTAACGCTACAAACGTCAACGAAAAAAGAAGAATTGCGTGTAATTTTTTTGCGTAAATTTAAACTTGGTCATTATGCATCTCAAAGAGCACGCAGTGTTAACCAAGCGTACGGTGAAGGAACCACTTCTGAACGAACAGTGTGGTGTTTGTTCAAAAATATAAGGAACGGAGACGTAAGTTTTAAAGGTGAAGGGGGTCGAGTACGTTCTGCTATTATTGTAAACAACAATTGAAAGCTTCAGTAACTTCGGCGGCTATTTACGGCATAAAAAATCAATAATAAAAAAGTAGCAGAGATTTTTTTTACACGAATAAATAAGTTTGCATTTCATCGGCAAAAATACGTGGAACCGGTTTGGTTCTTATTTGATTAATAGGGCTAATTCACTCTAATTTTATGTTGAATTAAATTTGAAGATTAAAATCGGACATTATTTTCGGAACGACTTAATAAAATGACGGGACTCCTGTTTAAGAAACTGAATTAGAAGTGAGACGTTTCGGACTTGTTGAGATACAATAACGTATTTACGACTGTGGCAATAAAATGAATGACCACATAAAAAAGGCTTAACATTTCTTTTACAATCTATCCAACCGCAACGAATATTGTAATGGATTTCGAGAGACAAGTGATTATATCTGTACAACTCGATGGCATAATCAATATTTAAAATAAAATTTATTTATTTACTTAGTGATTAGGTGTTCATCTATCCAGTCCGAAACCTACAATTACTGTGCATCGTTGTTCACTATATCCGCCCATCTTGTATTTGGGTGACCCAATAGTCGTTTTCCACCCGGAGTTCCCTCGGAGACTGTTTTGAGACGCTTAGACTCGCCCAAAGAATAGTATCTTCTTCTTATCGTGCCGTATCCGGTTACCAGACGTCGTGTCGAGAAGTTGTACCACTGTCTGTCCAAACCATTATCGTACAGGATGACTATTTCAGGCGTGTGTGTGGTGGCACCGTCCTGTTGAAACCACATGTGTTGCAGGCACAATTAACCCAATTCGGACACCAAGAAATTTTCTAACGTGTGACGATAACGATCACCATAAATAGTTACGGCATTACCTCTTGCATCCTGAAAGAAATAGGGCACAATGATTCCGCCAGCCCACACAGTAACTCTGCGTGGGTGTAAAGGTCGATGGTGTATCAATTGATAATTTTCAGTGCCTCAATAACGGCTGTTTGTTTATTAACAAAACCCGCCAAGTAGAAATGAGCTTCATCGCTCATGATTTTTTTCCAAAAGTCAGGGTCATCAATGTTGAGCTGCAAACTACGTGCGCTCCAATTTCGTCGGCGTTAAATGCTCCATAGTAAATTGTAATCAAATACTCTCTACGACTACCAAATGCGAACAGACAAATGTCTACCAAACCAAAATGGCGGACAAACAAAATCGGCCTGAAACATAATATTCACCCTGTTGATTCTTCATCCATGAGGTTCGGCGGTTTCCTAAACCAGCAATATTTCCTTGAATTATGAGATGTATGATCTTATATATTTTTGTTAATGACTCATAACATGTCTTGAGATATTGTAGTTTTCGGATTTTAATTGTTGTAGTAACTTATTTGCCTTTATCGATCTGATTCAGAGCGACTTCGTTTCTGGTTATGTCCATCCAGCTAATCTTGAACATTATGAACATCACAAATACCTCAAGTCACCTTAGCAATGTTTCTGCAAGCGTCCATGCTTCCACTCTGTAAAAATAACATGCGACATCGGACCATTCGCATTCGAAACATCAGGCTAAGCTCATGACTGCAGAGCACATTTGAAATATTTCACGACCTGACGTTTATGTATGATACATTCCAAGTGTTCCGCGCAGGAAACGATCTCAGCTTCTCTCAACCGGCGATGATGATGATGATTATGAGGTCGAAAGAAATTAAACACAAAAGATGTTCAATATAGGCACATTACGGCGGCAAAATCGAAAAAGGCTTCCGCCAGCAGAATACTCTGTTTTTATTCAAATTAATAACAATACATGTAGTCATATTTGCAAGTACCTAACGTCGTTCGTCGTCGTCTAAGACGTCTTTGTTTTCCTGAAATCTATCCCACGGGTTTTTTGGCGCCACGCCGATGATTACACCTTTAAATTATTGACACTCGGCGAGTAATTTTGTGCGATACACCAAGTATACAATTTTTTCAACCTTCTCGAATTTAGTTCCAACAATAAAAAGATCTTCGGTATAAATAGTATCATCGACTTTACTGATATATATACCTATCAGTGTATATTATAATATTATGCATTTTCAATTTTCTTGCATGTTGGCAGCAGTTTTTCCACTTGTTTGTACCAAAATTTACTTTAACCATACTGACATTACGCACATTTTTTTCGAATGTCTGAATCCGAATTCACACGATTATCCTAATATTTACTATTATCATCTAGGTTATCGTATCATCTTTTCATTCGGCATTTTACTAACCAACTTCGCGTTCTTACTAGTAAAGTCGGAAGAATTTCTCGCGGGAACAAGCCGAGACGAGAAAATTTTAATTCATCCAGAAGAGAAATGAAAGTCAATGTTAATCTGACATGAGACTATAAGACCGATAGAGAAAGTAAAAGGATCAGCTGTGCAACCCGACCTCAGGAGAAAATATTATCCATAGACAATCATTAGCATCATTGTTTTAGAAAGTGCAATAAATTGCAGCTATTTATTTGAAAATATCCATAGCGAACAGAATGCAGCAAATAGAAATTGTTGCAAGCAAAATAGCTGAACCATTTTTTTAAATTAAAGTGCTTTGTAAAATTTATCACGAAAATTGGGTTAGAAAATTTCTTAACATTTTTATTTTCATCTTTAACCAAAATCGCCTTTTGAAATAAGATTTTGGAAGCGCCGAGTATCGATCCCGGTACCTCTCCCATAAGCCAAGCGAGCGCTCTACCATCTTAGTTATTCCCATTATACTGTGGTGTTAAATTATCATATAGGTTCGTGTAAAATGCAGATTTTTTTCATTCATTCGTATTATTCATGCATTCTTAACATCAAATTTTAATATGAATATTTAATATTATTTAAAAAATAATTACCCTGGTGTATCGCACAAAATTACTCGCCGAGGAGGCACCATATAATTGATAAGATAAGACACGTGTTAATAATTTAAAGGTATAATCATCGGTTTGGCGCCAAAAATCCCGTTGGATAGATTTTATAAAAACAAAGACGTCGCTGTACTTGCAAATATGACTACATGTATTGTTATTAATTTGAGTAAAAACAGAGTATTCTGCTGGCGGAATCCATTCTCCATTATACCACCGTAGTGTACCTATATTGAACATCTTTTGTGTTTCATTTCTTTCGACCTCATTATCATCATCATCATCGCCGGTTGAGAGAAGCTGAGATCGGCGAATCACCCTTGTCTACATTTTTGTTTCCTGTACGGAACACCTGGAAAACTTTGTAACAAGTTAGTATTAAAGAAGACCTTAACACGTGTATTTTTACGTCGTATTTGTATTTCTTGGTAAGTATGTCACGCGGGGGGCCGAGGTTCGGTTCCCCCGCCAAGGAAATTTTAATTACATTTTAACCAAAAAAACATATTCTACGCAGAGAATATATAATACTTGTGTCTAAGACACGCGTGTTCTTGAAGCGTTTTTGTTACATTATTTATTCATTTACATATATGTTTAATGTACAAATATTGCAAGAACTAAAAATCACACAATTGTATTAATTAATAAATACTGTTAAAACATTTTTATTTTATAATCTAAACTAGTAGAAAGCAATCAATGAAAGCCTCTACGCGGCCACGACTATTGTCTTTGGAATTGATAAAACATTACAATTTTATCAATTATGCCAGTTTCACTAGACTATGACCGTGCTGAGGTAAAAATTAAAATTTAATTTAATTTAATCCCGGTAGCAACTAAATATTTTTTCTGCATATTTTTGTAGTTGATTCATTTAATTTGTATTAAATACTACAGAACTATGTTCTGGAAATGCAACTTCACAACAAAAATGTGTGTCCTAAATATATATAAGTTGTATTAAAGTTTTCAAATTAAATAATTTAATTCTGGTGTCTCCTATCGGGTTTTACTCAAATGTATTTTTGAGATTCACCGTAATATAAAGTTGATTGCTCTTAAAATTGGAATAGTAGTAGTGTATCACTTTGAAATATTACAGGATATACGTTCAAAATTTGTTAAAAATGTATTCGAGTGGTATAGCGAAAGTTGAGAACGCGCTTCCCCAGATAGGAAGAGATCCAGGTTCGTATCCCAGTAGCAACTAAATATTTCTCGATAGATAGATTTTTTCTGTATATCTTTCTAGTTAATTCATTTAATTTGTATTAAAAACGTAAATACTACTTAAATTATAGCAGTAAAAATATCAGGGCGATATCGGTATTATAGACATACATGTTTTTGTTGTAACAGAGGTGAATATATTATAATATAACATGATAAACATAAGATACAATTATATTGCAATTAAGTATAATACTCGTAGTTTATTGTGTGGGGTGGAGTAGACTCCTGTCGTTTTGTCCTGGCTACTTTGCTAGACTGCCGTCTGTGTTAAAGTAGCCCGTTTTTTTCGTGCTTTTGTGGTGTTATTTACTTCAAAATAGACAAAGATTCAATAAAAATATATATGTATGTAGTGAGAGTGTTGTAAAACTAGTGAATTATTAATGTAGGTATTGTATTCTGATTATGTTGGAATGTTAAATTAAATAAGCATCAAATTCAAATATTTATCCACTTTTTTCCGATAGAAAAATGTAAATAGATTTCGCCTGTCAACATAGTCTTCTGTCTGGTGTTGCGACAGCCCATCTGATATTCAGTGAGAATCAATGCCGCCATATTATTTTTCTGATTTCCATTTGCGGTAGGTAGGTTGGCATTACAACCTACCTACCACCACAATTTTAATCGCAATATTTCTCAAATATCTAAAGATATAGATACTATAAAATGTATGTACTCTTTCTGATCTGATCAAATCTGATTTTTAGAAATATATTTTTTCCGGTTATAAGTAACCATCTTTTAAATTGCAATTATTTCTCAATTACCTTTGAATAGAATAATTTCTCAAATAATTACATTCGATTCCGCTTAATTGTGGCAGCCGCTTATTTGAGCCAAATCTCAAGGAACGGAAACCAAGCCAAGGAACAGTAAGTAATATACATCGCTTAATTGGGACAATATTCCGCTCAATTGGGACAGTCAATTAAGATCACAATACATATTATACACATAACTTCAATGTTTACCAATAATCAGTGCCAAAATTTCCTTTTTGCGAGCAATAGTTTGTCGCTGACAGTTGGCGAGCTTTAAAAACCAACACCTTACAAATTTTTTTTGCTGTTTGCACGCCTTTGAATCTTTACACATTTCCGAAATTTTGAAAATAAGAAAAATGAAGATATGTTAGAAGTTCATATTGTTAATTATCAAGAATTATCGACAATTGAATATAATTTACCATGTTACTACGATAAAAATAAATACTGTGAGAATGCAATTGTCATTAAATCGAAACATCAAAAATTACATGTAAAAGACGATGATGATGATGATGATGAAGATCCACCTGTGCCTGTGAGGCAAAAAAAATATCATAGCCGGGTTACAGCGTTATTCTATGCAGAAAGACAATGAAGTTAGCCCTACATATGTAAAGAAAAATATTCATCGTTTAGTTTTAAGCACGCTTCAGTTAATTGGGGTAACCAAATATCACCCCGATGAAATGAAATCGAATGTATTACAGTACAGATTATGTGCGTGTGGAAAACTTGCTTTGCATAAGAAATACTTAAACATTTAAAAAAAAAAATTTGCTGTAAGAGCCCCTGTCTTTATTGGAAGACTTAGCCATAAGCTAGCGGAACGCCACGTTCCGATGTTTCTATTCATGTTTCACGCGACCAATTGCACTTCTAATGTAACTTAACGTTAAAAAAAATTACCGTATCGAAGTAAAAAATATGATCGTCCTCAAAATGCGTTGTTCGCATTTTGTTTGTAGTCAACTAAAGAGAATACAAAAGCGAGATATCGAGAATATCGCCCGTCTATATGCTATTTCCATTTCATCAAATGAATCGTGGAATGGAAAGAAAGTCGGACATTGTCGAATCAAATCTATCACGTGGTAGTGCTTTTCCAACGGATCATTAAATCTATGAAATCGAACAATGGAACACTTTGAGCTCTGAAGAGTGCCTACATTCAGGGTCATGACCGAGTAAATTCTAGTTCGTAGTTATTCAGGCCTATTCTCAAAATTGCAATATTGAAATGAAGGTGATTGTTACACCAACCCTCAAAAATAGACAGATAGTTTTGACAGATTATGGTACGTTTATCTCCCTCACTCCCTCACTCTCTCTCCCTCTCTCTCATTCAAATATTAATGAAGGTGATTGTTACACCAACCCTCAAAAATAGACAGATAGTTTTGACAGATTATGGTACGTTTATCTCCCTCACTCCCTCACTCTCTCTCCCTCTCTCTCATTCAAATATTAATGAAGGTGATTGTTACACCAACCCTCAAAAATAGACAGATAGTTTTGACAGATTATGGTACGTTTATCTCCCTCACTCCCTCACTCTCTCTCCCTCTCTCTCATTCAAATATAACACTATTTTTGAAGGTTGGTGTAACAATCACCTTCATTTCAATATTGCAATTCTGAGAATAGGCCTGATTATTAGTGTTATCGTCTACTCCGCCGCCTCCTAATGAATGTTGGCAATCATCATAGTGATCTTCACGATGCTGTAACGCGAAATAATTCAATGAAATTGCACCCGAACCTCTCTTAGATTTTGAAGCCAGATTTTTTTCCACCAATTTTCGCCTGTATGATAAGTTCATGATATGATCGAGTATTACAAATGTGACTGTAATAACGAAAAACCACCCCAAACCCAACCTAGCGCCGGTTGTGTGATCAGTAGTAAATTTTCAATATGGTAACTTTAACTATGGTAGTTAAAATCGTTTGCGGGTTGTTTGAATGTCAAATTTACTATTGTCAAAACATAGATGAGATGTCTATAGGCGGGACAAATAATCGTGAAATATGCTTTAGTAATGCTTTATCTATGGAATTTTTTCGCCTTTTCATTCGAAATCTGTCACTTCCGTGGTGAAATTTTTTTAGATTATGTGCTAATGTCTATTAAACAACAAAATCACCATCGCTGAAATAGCGTGATATTGAATGATTAATTGTCATATATTCCAACTTTCAAAGTATCAATGTGTCAGATGACTTTTGGAACAGCTGTGAAGATTCCGCCATATTTAATTATCGATTCTCGTTTTTACTATCGGATAACGGATAGTAAAATGAGTTTACTACGGGATGTACTTTCGAGCAGTAAATATTTTTTTACCAACGATCAAACCCATCAAAAATTGATCACTACAACCAAATATTTTTTAGAGATATAGAGATTAGAGAGACAAAAAAAAAATGAAGCAACAATAAGTTAATTAATCGACGCAAATTGTTACGTAAATAGTAGCTATTTTGAATCGTGTGATTTGAAGCAACACATACGAGTGCAACACTACTGAAAAATACCGTTCATCAGACTTGCACACCCGATAGTGTTTCACCTAGTTGTATATACAATAAATCCTATGCTCTGACGCCTCGGCTACTTCTCCTAGACCTGTTACTCCTGACCATGATTGGAAATACGTAGTTGAAAATTAATGATCAAAATGCCCACATTAAATGATCAAAATGCCCACATTTTACTATCGAGGCCTTGTTTCCCAAGACTGTTGGCCACTGTCTGGCCTTGAAGAAAAAACATTTCAAATTTGTTGACACTGGACATGATGAGTGTTTAATAACATGCCTTACGGCCACGCTGGAGACACATTTCGGCTGCGCTTCGTCCGTTCGGGGACGTTAAACAGTGTCCAAGCGCGACTATGAAAGTGAAACAAACAATCGCGAGAGAAACACGTGAATCTGCGTCCATCAGTTTGCGGTCCGTCAGTTGTTCGCGCAAAGTAGCGCGATCATTATATTCACGTTACCTACCTTGGAAAGTTGTATTCGCAATTTGGTTTTTATAAAACAAATAACTTACCGTGAACATGAAAGAAATTGTATAATTAACGAGTAGGTATTTTAATTATTGTTCTTTTAATGTGACATGTACCTTTTCTAAAACGACGCGCGTTCAAAATAAAATGTGTGAACAATAGTGGATTTTCAGAATTTTCTAATCATTTGATAGAAAATGGTCATGATTTTGATAAAAAATTGGGATTGTCAATTTTGCATATAAACGGTGTTGGTCACAAATTAAATAATTTGGAATCGTTGGAGATAAATAAAGCGTGTAAAACTAATCAAAAAATTATAAACAACCAACTAAATTTAACTACGAGTCCCATTCTAAAATTTTTTCCTAAAAATTATTCGAGTAAATTTGTATTAAGTAATGATTTGAGTTAGGTACTAAAAAAAAAAAAAAATAGATTCTGTCAAAGAAACAATGTATGTTTTAGTTAGTTATGACATCCTGAAGAAGAAAATGGTATTTTTCGAAACCGGTAGATGTATTTAAACTCATTTTAGTGGTTAATTAAACAAAGATAAAAAATAAAAATATGAATCTTAACCACAAAGATAACATTGCTTATTTTAAAAGTGTATTATATATGTAGCGATCATAATTCAAATCTACCGCCATCTCAGTCGGCATCGACGCTAGCGACAGTGCTGCCGGCTGCTGCTACAAGTCGGGCACAAGATTCACCGCCAAGCAGTCTCTCCAGTTTCAGCGTTTCACAATGGTGGTCTTGCCGGCTCGCGCTTGCCGAGCAAGACCGCCAATTCATTTCATTTCACGCACACATGCACCTTCTACATTCTTCATTCATTCTTTAATTCTATCTGTTTTGATTGTCATAATAAACCTCAACACACATCAATCACATTTATTTCATTTAACCACCGTCCTAACCCCCAAATATATAACACACATTACTGCGAATGTAATTTTTCTTTGTACAAATGAATGAATTCTTCGTGCAAGTTGAACCTTTATTTTCTATTTTAGAATGTTTTTTGCGTATATTGTTGGATTTCGTCTTTCACTGCACGCCTAAATCGCATAAAACACGTCATTTTTTGCCACTCTATTGTACATTCCATAGAACAAAGGTATCATAGATACAATAGGCACATTGTTAGTATAAAAAATAACTTAATTGAACTGTGAAGACAGCGGCGCAACTAAAAAAATGGAAACAATCCTCCCGTACACGTTCAGTTTTACGCAATATTGCTAATAGACATCAAAAAACGTAATTATGTACATTATTTCACGCTCTTGAAGTTTTTATGTTCCATCTTCGGGAGGTCTTAAAATCACGACTCGATACTTGTAAATAATTCGTTTATTGATATAAAGATGCACAAATATATAATATAATGTAGCGTGTCTACGGAAATGTATTGACACGAATAGACTTTCAGTTCTTTCTCGTTTGGATGTTAGATACGATCCGATCTCTGAAGGGTTGTGTTATAGTTTTATAAAGATAATTCTGGAAATATTTCTCCCATTAAATAATATAGAAGATAATTTAAATCCGGGTTCTGTACCGGGTAAACAAAGCAATAAATTAGATGATATGAAATAATCGTTTCAATACACATCCGCTTACAGAAAGCATAAATAATAAGATTAGACAAAACTATTAAAATAATGGTTCCAACTCATACCCTCCTCAAATCAAGAAAGGTTAAGATTGAAAAACTAAAAGATAGGGATGCGGCTTCAGAGGTACATACATAACAAAGTAAAGACACAATTTAAGTTAGTTTTATTTCGCACAAAACAACTTTATACGACGAAACGTGAATTCAAAATACTGTAGGTACAAATACTGCCGAAACGGGGTCACTTGTTGAAGAATTCTACTGGGTTATACTGTATAGGTATATACATACACATTATAAGCTTCAGCGAATAAAATTATTTTATAGTGTTATTCAAAGTACTGTAGAATTCAAGAATTGTCAAGCGCGGTGACGACAATGTGGAACACGTAGAGAAAGGCCGAGACATTTGTAAGGCAAACGAGATGAACATTTTAGATCACAAGTGAAATACACTTTTTGTAATATTTTTAGTCGCACTTTATTAGTTTTTAATAATACAAGAATGATTATTTTTAAGCATATTTGGACGGAAGAATAGAACGGTTGAATGGATTTCAGATCTAAAGAATACTAACTAGAAAAATATAATAATACCCATTAAAATACACAGTAGGTACCTACCTACTCTGGCAAATTTAAAAAATCTCTCTTTCAAATAAAAAAGCAAATCATTCTGCCGGTAGACATCAGCTATTTACATGACTGAAGAATATGAGCAATTGATGGCCTTAATCGACCGAAGTGAAAACATTTTTGTAGGTTTAGATCTGTCATCACTATTAAAAACTTAAAACTAAAATAGTATAACTATTACAGTAGCAGTGTTCCATTGTGAGAGCCGCGTGGGATGTGTAAGAACCTGCGCGTCCAATCACATGTTAAGTTCATCAAAATAAGACTTGCACTTCAACTATGAGAATGCGGTTGCGAGCGGAGGTCAAAAATCTTAAGAACATATTTTCGCCAAACAACAATTTTCGAAAAAAACTAGTTTTCTCCTAAAACATTAGGTACATCTCTATTCAAACGCCAAATGCAATATGTGGTGGCCTTACTGTAAATTCGGAGGGGAAAATTTTGCCGTAAATTCAGAACTAGGCAAAACAATCGGAACCATTTGACAAAATTAATTAATTTTATCACAAGTGTAGATATTTTGTAAGTAACGATAACGCTTAGGGCCGGTTGCGTCATCTTCGGTTACCATAAACTTTACTTTTAAACTTAGTTTATCTCATCTCATTTTTGTCGCTTACTTTTAACTTTAACTATAAACCGCCGATTAGTGTAATTATTGATTTTGAATGACGGTTTCGATCATGGATTAAAAAAGATGTAGATAATAGATAAATCCGTTTTATTGTTTGTAAACATCGCTATTTATTTCCACGGCGTGAATTTAGCCAGTCGTACGATCGTTGACTATTCGTGTGATAATTAAATATTATAAATTTGAATTATTATGATATGCATTAAAGATATTATACATATTATCATAATTAATTACACATTAAAAGAATTCAACACTGTTTATTCTCGTGTAGTTTTCTTCACACCATGGCACCACAAAAACGACTCATACATATCATCTAAACTTGCTGCAATATAATTACGGGTACACCTGCGTTTGTTCATTAATCCTCAACGACTTTTTTACCTGTTTCTATATTGTTGTCTTAGACCGCCCTTTATCTATTGTCTTCGTAGACTTCATGAATATATTATATATCCTTTATGAATATGAATACTTATCCGAGTTTGACTTGGGTCGGTGTAAACTTGGGTCTACATACTGAAAGGTTGAGGAATCTATTTATGTTCCCGGAGGTCAAGTGTTAATTCTATTTGAAACTGGTTGTATGTTAATGGGAACGACGGTATCACGACTTTTACTAACAGAAAGTGTTAGCATTTTTTAACAGAGGAGCGCATGCATAGATACTTTTCAAATCAATATTCTTACTATTTTTTAAACTAAACCAAGCCATCATTGATCGCGCTAGGATAAATTGGTCTATCTTAGTGGTCTTCGGTGACGGGGCGTCATCCCAGACTACTTGGCCACTAGGCGAGTATCTTACCGTTTGGCCAAACAAGCATAATATATGTGACGTTAAGTGTGAAAGTGTGACATCTCCGTTTATAGACAAAATGAGTTAAGAATGTAGTTTTGTAGATTATAAAATTTCGGTTAAACCTATGAAATCATAACATTAATCTATAAAACTACATTAATAACTCATTTAGTATTTAAAATATCACAGACCTATGTTCTGAATAATTACAACTTCACAATAAGAATGTGTTCTCCTTAATAATATATAAGTTGTATCAATGTGTCCAAAATTTAATAAAAATGAATTATTAATTCTGACGTCTGCTATCGGTTTACTCAAAGGTATTTGAGATTTCGTAAAAAAAAAGTAGATGGCTTTCAAATAATGGAACGATAGATGTATTAATTTGAAAAGTGGAATATATGGGTTCGAAAATTTGTACTTAAGTGTAATTTATACAAAAGTACTGTCGCTGTAGCATAGTTGGTTAATGCACCTTCCCCGGATTGGAAAGAGATCCAGGTTCGAATCCCGGTAGCACAACAACAATATTTTTCGATAAAATTTATTTTATATATATCTTTCTAATTAATACATTTAATTAGTTTTTAAAACTTATTTCTTACCTAGATAGTTTCAAAATGTTTATAAAAAAAATTAAATCCAGAAATATAATTGTTTTATGTCGTCCTCATCCTCGGTCAGATTACAAAAATATTTTTAAAATCTGTAATCTTTAACGATGACCCCCATATTATTATTTTGATCGGAAATTCATGATTTAATGATAGATATAAAATAAAACTTGCGACACTGATGAGAGACTTTGAATCGAGGTTCGCACATGAATGGACGACAACGACAACGACAACGACAATGACAACGACAACGACAACGAAAGCCGTCATCATCACTAGACTAATTACGAACATAACCTATAAATAATACTTTTGTTACAACATTTTGTTTATGCTAAAGCAGTGTGAATCTACATAAAATATATATATCAATTGAACTTTCGGACGGTGAAAATAATGATTATACGAAGATAAAATTGTTAATCAGACATTTGATGAGTCCTTTAGTATTTCCCTGATCAAGTTTAGTCAGTGCCTATTGTGACCGTCACATGCATAATACAGTGCGCGTACATCAACAACATGATTCGTTATATGTTAGACAATGGTCGACAAATTAAAAATTATCATACATTTTATCTGAAATATCTTTTTGTAATATATTTTTGTTTAATTATAATTTTTCACAAAACCTTGCACAAAAGATGTAATAACAAAATAAATTAATCTCTTTATACTCTCTATATCAATTCCAAAGATAGTGAAAACAACATTAAAAAGCGATAGCCGATTGCTTTCTGCTAGTATAGATTATAATATAAAAAGGCTTATGCTTTAACTGATTACTAAATTTAACTAAAATATGCGTACAAAAAAATACTTTCGTTTCCTTTTTTTGTCTTTGATCTCTTAGATCGCAGAATACCAGAGCCGGGAGTACGGACTCCCTTGCTCTTTCATCTATAACAGCATGAAGTTGATAAAAGTTTTTGAGAAATGGAAAATGGAATTCTTGCTGAAGTGGGGCAGGGAGGTGTATGCTGTTGCGACTTTCGTTTCTAAAAGCTAGTAAATGTTCACCAAATTTTAATCTTAAAATGTTAACTATTATAGATATTTACTTCTTGTTACTCGGTTTTTTGCCATTAAAACACTTTTGGTCTTAGTGTTCTAACCTAACCTAACCCAACTAAATGTTTACAAACGTAATCTCTAAGATACTTTGGGCAATTGCATGTGACATTCAGCTAATCAGTCTTGTCCTGTGGTAATTCTACTTCCCACTCGCTAAAATGTTGTTCCTTGTACCCATCGAACGTTTCCCAGGGACTGTCGTAAGTTTCATATTCCAATGCATCACCACCTGGCATTCTGTAACACCGCTTTAATTCAGTACTATTTTTGGTAAACATTTAGGTACCTACTTAATTTGGTATCTCACAAGTATTTTTCATATTCTTTGAGCACTATGGTAGGGAGGTTCAGAGTTTAATTTGGTAAACCTTTAATTTGATCCCGTATAAAAATCAATGAATGTCTACCTTCTGAATTGTTCATCGCCGGAGTGGCCATCCACCTCCAGGCGAGTGGGGTAGGCGCGCAGCGTGCTGGGGGCGCTGGTCGCGTCCGCCGACACGACGAGCACGTGTGAAGCGCCCCTGTCGTGCTTGAAGAGCCTGCTGGCCGGCTCCAGGGGCGAGGGCTGCCGCACGATGAGCGCGCCGAACACGCCGTGCAACTGCTGAGACACTAAAGCGGAAAAATAGATATCAATTTCATTTTTAAACCATATCACATGCTTTGTGCGCTTGAAAAGTAAGCTGATGTTTACAAATGTGAATGTAATACTGCATAAGTTCATGGAAATGTTTAATTCACATCATATTATGCGCAAATCAAAGAAATCTAGTTAATTGTGGCTGTTCTCAAACACCGCCAATCGTTTGCGGTATCTGAATCGTATTTTTATTGCTATTGCAACATTGAACGTCTCGTCAATTTTGACATACTCAGATTTAATAGCCTATAATAATTTTCAAAAGAGAGCGACATTACAAAATTTAAAAATACTACATTTTAGTTGAATTGGAACGGTATATATGTAGATTGTATATGCCTTAGTTAAACATTTTTAACCTTGACTATAAAAACTTATGTACATTTTCTCGGTATTGCTTCCAATGATAAAATAGTTTCTACTAAAATTATTACTATACTTAATAACCGTACACCGCACAAATTACTAAAGAAATTCCAATCCGCAGGTTAAACTATTACTTGTTTTACTCACATTAACACAAACATGATAAAATGAATGGATAAATAAAATTACTCTTAAATATGAATTAAATATATCTTTCTAATTAATATATTTAATTCATATTTAAAATATCACAGACCGTCTGTTCTGAATAATTACAACTTCACAATAAGAATGTGTTCTCCTAATAAAATTACTCTCGTAATTTTTGACGGCTCACAGGCAATATTGCCATGACGTGAAATAACACTTGAAGAGTATTAAAAATATTTTTCACAGTATTATGTTTAATTACGTTTAATTTACGTATAATTAAAAAAGAACAGCTATGCACAGCATTTTAAATAAAACTTACATAGATAAAAATATTTCATTTTTATTTAAATTTATTTTACAATTAAAGAATGAAAGTGCTTAGAAATTAATAAAGCTCTGCATCAGCAGGGAGAACATTTTACTTTCTAATCTAACATACTTACAATATTATATAGGTAGGTACTAATATTAAATATTTTATTTTTATACAGTGTTTTAAATATATAATAGATACGTAATTACGTTATACACATAATATATTAAGTGTAGAATTGGCACATTGTAATATTTTTGAAGAATTATCACATTTAGCCTTAGTATTTTTAAGTTTTTAATTTCGGTAGGTATATTTATGTAGGTACCTAAGAATTAAAATGAAGCCTAGATAAGAATAGGGTAGACCGGGGTCAATTGTACCAGATGGCAGTATTACCAATGCAAATAACTCGTAAACTATAGTAGATACAAAACACTTAAATTAACAAAAATTGTAAGAATTTTCATGAGGTTACATAGGTTTTGTATTATGTAAAATGTAGTGGAAACTTGCAATTTTAGAAAACACTAATGAAACTATATTTCTTCACTGAAACGGTTAAAGTGTGACTACCGTTTAGTTAAATTCTGTGTTTTAATTAATTCCATTTCCCTCGATGTGTTTATAAGCTTATATAATTTTATTTTGGTACAATTGACCTCGGTCTACCATACCCATTGTGAATATCAAGTCAAAAAAATCCATTTAAAAAACAAAACGATTAGAGCGATGCAACGTTTTCCGCTTCAGAAAGCAGCATCTCGTGACACTATTATTTTACACGAGAGACACGCAAGAGTGCGTGTAAGAAAGGATCACACAAGCAGTTTGGACACGCGGACTGTGGACCGTGGGACGAGGAGAATGGCACAAAAAATTAAGGATGCCGCGTATTGAAAACAATAGAAATCGTGGACGGTGGGTACGGAGAAGATCTGGCTTAATCATGTAAATCATACACAGACCGTATTAGTAAACTCGATAATAATATGACAAGAAATAAATGCATGGAGTTGTATTCTTTCCGGTTGCTATCACAGATAAGTATAGCATGTTCAATAATTGCTCTATGAGTAAACATTACCGAAATATACGAAACTGAACTATCTCGAACACATGTATGTAGATATATTTATGCAGAAAAGTTTGCGAAATTATTTTAACATTATAATTTATGATAAACTCCTCGTGTTGAATTAGATTACATTATTAAAATTAACATTTATTTTGTTGGCGTTAATGTTTTTAACACTTTTAATGATTTCGGTAAGGAAATACGCTTAACATGTTTCGGCAGTCATTAAATTCACTGCTTTTCTCCCATTTCAAACCAGCTACAACACATCATTGAATTGCAAAATTTGGCTTTAAAATATAATTAAAAAGTATTATAATAATAAAAAAAGATTAATTATTTTTTGGTGTATATCAATTCATCTCCTTATATTTCATTGACTACGCGTAATCCGTAAATTCTTCTAATAACTTAGACATTTTCAACGATAAATTGCTTCCCTTTAAAATTATATTACGCCAACTTCTTAATAACTATTAACATAAAATGTATATATTGCATCCCATTTCCCTCCCCTTCTCGCCCTTTCCACTTTGTCTTTTTTTTTAAATATATACTATTTTTAGTTTATTATGTTTATTTTAATGTAAAAACCTTTTTGTTTATTAGTTTGTTTAAATGTACTATTTGTTTAATTCCAAAGAAACTTCACTGGTACTATGTTTATATATCATGTCATTATCAGTTGTTATTATTATTGTACTGTTTATTTCTCTAAAAATAAAAAATAATATTATAGGTTATATGTACATTAAGTATTTTAATATATGGCTCACTGGGCTACGCCCGTGCCGAGGCTAACATTTTACACAGTTAATCGATAATCTGCGAATATAAACATATGTAGCACATAATTCAAATACCCCCTAAAACGGATTTCGGATAATTTAAGTTAAATATGCAGTTTTGTAGATTTTTTTTGTCAGCTAATGCAGAACTCTCGCAAAAGCCACTTAAATCCATTGATATTGTGGTTAAGACGCTGACCTAGTGATCTAGTGGTCGGGGGTTCGCGCCTCGTTCCAGGACATCAGCAAGTTAGTTCTATTTTCATAGTACAAGCGATTAGCTTAGTTTGAAAATAGTAAGAATATTGATGTGACATGTATTCCGTGTATCTTTTTTTTTTTAAATAATAATAATCAGGGTTTGTTCCAAAATATCGCACAGCTGATAAAATAGCTGCCAGAACGATATACATAGAAAAAAAAATTACATTACAGAATTGTCTCTTTAAAAAATACTGGTGTAAAAACAAGCATTTTGTACATTTGCTTTCAAAATATACGTTTTCATCCATAACTCAAAAACACAAAGTCGTTTTAGGGGAGTTTGGAATTAGGCGCTACATATAAAGGGTGGGCCAACTTGGCTGACTGTTTTTAAAAATGTATAACTTTGGTGGGTATATAATTGATAATTATAATTTTTTTGCAGATAATAAAGAATTTATGAAAGTTTATAATGGCTACATACCCAGCGCAAGAGCGCGTTAAAATTATTGAATTTTATTATGTTTCGCGACGATCTATTTTCGGTGACTGGCTAATTTCAAAAAATGCAGTTTGCTTGGCTTCCCCGTTCCCCAGATTTGACGGCGCCTGATTTATTTTTATGGGACTACTTAAAGCTTTTATATAAACAAACCAGCAACAATTCAGGATCTTAAACAAAATATTTGGAGACAGAAACGTAGCGTAATGTAATGCAAAATACTTTAGAAAGAGCAATTATTTGTCAACAAGAAAACAGAGGTCATTTAAATAGTGTTATTTTCCACAGATTTAAAAAAAGTTAACCAAGTACACTTTATATTATATTATATTATATATTATATTAATAAATATTAAAATTACATAAGTTATATGCATTTTACATCAGTCAGTCCTAGTTGGCCATCTCTGTATATATACATTTATCAGAGTTAATTAATAATCGGCAAATATTAATTGAAAATTAGAACCCTTTGATATTTTCGAATGTTAAAAAATGTACACACATTTGGTAAATGTTTCGTAAAACAGTGGATCTGAATTTTATTATGCTTTTGTAAATATTATAGTATAATTAAGCAAAAATGATTACACACATGTCATATTGTTGCGTAATGGCCGGATGCTTAAAAAATACTTAACGATAATTAACCGGTCGTTGTTGCCTTGAAATGTAATAACAAATGTGACTTTCCTATAAATAATCAACGTCATTATCGAAATATTTTTTATTTTTTTATTTCGCAACAGTCACCTCAATCGGACGGCCTGGGCTCTCTTCATCAAAAACGGATATTCGGCCACGCTTGAAATTCATTAAATCAATATCACTGACCGATATTGGTAATTTTCCATGATTACAAACAAACACAAACTTGTCCACCTTCAACAGCCTATCAAAACAAAACTACTCGATAAATCTGTCTAAAATTTTGACAGTCGTCGTTTGAAAGATGGCGTTAAACAATGGTACACAGATTTTGCATCAGTGGCGCCATTAGTGGTAAAACACGGGATGTATAATATAATAGTTCAGTGCATAAACTTCTACGTACACAGATTGGCGTAAAAAATATTATTTTGAGAGTTTAACAGAATTCCTGACATTATTAAATAACATAAATATTATCCGATCAAATGCAGGAATACGTATTTGTGCAAAAATTAAGTAATATCAATTTATGTTTGCGTAAATAAATACAGCTCTCATAAATTATATCTCATTTATTAATAATTATTAACTATTATTTTAGCTATAATTTTAGCCATTAGGGAGTTTTTTCTGACATGCAATGCAATGTGTCTAATCTGACAGAAGAGGAAGTGATTCTTGTTCAGAAAACGAAAGCTGTTCACGTTGTGTGACTGCTATATTATCCGTTATTCTTGGCCACACTGTGTGCTCGTGTACTGTCGATGTCACGCGATAAAATTGTTCAGATATGTATATAAAATGAGCCTACCAATTTTTATTTTTTATTTTTTACTTTACCATTGCTTTTTGCTATATTGTACTTATAGTTTATCTTGTATTTCTTGTCCAGTGAAATTTAAAACGAAATAATCTTCAATTTGTAAGATACTGTTAGGCCAGGCTCGACTGGCCATGATACCCCCGGTCTAGACTGATATGACGTGTTGTATGAACTGTATAATTGAGACCACTGCTGCGACAACACTGTACGTCGGTTTTGGGCAGATATGAGTCGTGACTGCCACAATGTTGTGTATCTTCGTGGGCATAGAATGGTATATTGAATTGAACAATATAAAATAAATACAAATACTATTAACACACAATTTCTAAGCAGCGGTGCAGTGGGGCCGGAACGCACCGGAACGTCATTCCGGTACTTTTTTTCACGACCGGAACGCGTTCCGGTATGATCTGTTAGAACAAAATATTAGCAACAAAACATACGTTATACGTTTGTATACATTACAGGAATAGTGGTGTCGCCGTACTGGTTCTTTTTACGACATTTTTCTAAGAAAACTTAAATTCTGACCTGAATACACTTTATACGACAATAAATAAATAAAAACAGCAGGTAATTTCATTCGAAATATACTTTCACATTCTATTGTGTTGTATTGAATGAATTAAAATGTAATATTTTAATATTTAGTTAAGTTAGGGAAGTTGATTCGTCATCACCTACCTAGTTTTTTTTAATCATGTGCGTTTTTATGTTTTGACGTCTAAGTTTATAACTACGTTTTTGTTTTACTACTATTTATTTGCGTTAAATCATTCTGTAAGGACTTTTTCGTTATTGTTTGTGCATTGATTTTTGTGAAAGACATACTAATGTATTAATTAATAGACGAAAAAATAAAAAAATACAGATATTTAGATGGAATAAATACGATATTTAAATTTG
Source organism: Eubasilissa splendida (assembly GCA_031772225.1). Lineage (NCBI taxonomy): Eukaryota > Metazoa > Arthropoda > Insecta > Trichoptera > Phryganeidae > Eubasilissa > Eubasilissa splendida. Next base: position 22,674,320 of record CM062850.1, on the reverse strand, counting down.
CGATTTGTGAATAACACAACATCAGCATTTTGTTTTTACTATGTATAATTAAATTTCTTCTAATTTAGTCTGGAAATATGTACACTTCACGTCAAACTGTAATAATTACGAGTATTATTATAATTTCAGTGCATATAAATGCAAGTGGATATTACTTTAAACATGGAAGATGGAAATAGACACGACATAGTGGGTACTATGAGCATCTACTGCATAAAGAAAGTTACACTTTCACTGGCAAGGGAAAGTATTTGATTTGATTAAGTGGTTTAATTTAATAATTATCCTCAACTAACTAAGATAAGATTTAACTTTCTACATGGTAAATTCTTTCATATATTTTGTTTATAAACTGTTATTGGTATGAAAAATTATTTTCATAAATTAATATTTTTGTATTACATGCGAAAGAGAGAGACAGAGTACATATACAGATAGACGGAACATTAAGTGAGGGGGAAATGCAGTGTTGGTGGATATTAAATTGATTTTAAAGAAACATACGTAATAGAATAACCCCATATTATATAACAAAACAGTTTATAAACTCCCACTACAATATAATGCATGTAAACTGTACAGCATGCATAAAAAAATTATGTCATATCTCACTGCAAGGAGAGAGATTGGATGCTGTACTACCAGGTATGGTGTCCACCGTCTAATCATGTGATCGCCCACCAATCCCTAACGATTAGATGGAGTATTAATAATAATCATAACAAACACAAAAAAAAAGCCAGAACTACGACTGAAACGAACAAATTACTAACACTAATAAATCGATAAAAATTGTGCTACCAGATAAAATGTCCACTTTATAAAATAAAGAAGCCGCGATTTACTTAAATAAAAGCGTAATAAAAGTTGTTATGCAAATATTTTTAAAAAAACATGTCCCGTAACTGTTCTTCATTGATACTTGGTTATGCATCCAATATAAGCCATAACTAAATTATTCATTCTTGTTTAGCAAAAACCTCGCTTGACCAAAATAATCAGGCCAGTATTCTTAATACGACATAATATGTACTTGTTTAACACACCAATAATTTTGTTTCTCTGGTATTTAAATTGCTATCATGTTCTTTATTACTGAAAAAAGATTCAAACGGTAAAAATATATATTTTGTGATTGTTCTTTAATCTTTTTGTTAGGTATCGGAGACCGCGTATCCTCGGTGTTCGTTTGGATGATAAGCCTCTCCATGCTGAGTGATTTGGCGGAAATAATTCTACAGTAGACGAAAACCGCTATTCAATAATAGTCAGTTCCGTGACGGCTGAATAAATTGTTCGCCGACGTAACGAGGATAGTAAGCAATAAACTCCAGCGCACGGTATATTTACGTTTGCATGTTTGACAGTGATTATTATAGTTTTTCCTTTGTGACGTGAGACACACGAGACACGACGACTTGTGTGAAAGTTTCGAAGTATGTACTCTGCAGAGCGAGCGAAGAACGTTAAATTGGCAATGTACCGTAAGAACGCCTACATAAATTCGAAACTATTCCAAGTCGACGTTGTCTATTCTGATTACACTAGTACCTATCATAAATAGTTGACTGAGAAGAATATTTTTTGGGTACCCGTTTTCAATAAAATATTGCCCAGAAGTTCCAATTTCACTATGGCTTTTTTGAAGTGAAAATAAATATATAAGGGGCAAGACGAATTTTTCAAACATTTTTATAATTTGTGGCAAAACCACTATTCGATCTCGGACGCCCCTTCCTCGACAAGACCATGCTCTTCAGGAGATACTCGCGTCTACCTTGGAAGAAATACCTTCAGTCGACTGCTTGGGATGTGGAAAAGTATCATATTTTACTGAGCGGGATCAGTATGTAATTACGGTACAAGATCGAGTGAAACTATCGCCCGAGACTGTTTCACATATTTCTGTTCCGTACTTGCCCGTTGATTTGATTTTTCAATTGGGATGTCATCTACTCCTATCACTTTCCCTAGTTTCCGGTATTTTATTGCGACCTTTATCTCCTCTTAGAATACTTAGTTCCTGTTCCTATAACACATTCCGACCATTTGAAGTGGCCAGCGAGTCATCACAGAACGACTGACAATAGGCTTTATATACCTGAATGATCCCTTTGATGGCAAGATGCTTTCACCATTTTTTTTTAAGATTTCCAATAGCCCAAGGTTTATTATCCATAAATATTTAGACGTCAAATTGTTAATATCGGTTTATCGTTGAGTTCAAATATTTAGGAATGCTGCGAGAAAGTATTTTTGATTTATGACTGATGTTTTTCTAAAAACTGAGGTCAGGAATTGGTAGTCCGAGCTGTAATCCGCTCACGACGGTTAATCGAGCTATTCCGAATTTTGACTTTACTAGTATATACATATAACACATTATATATCTAATTACACTGCAATATAATTAGTATTTAAAAAGACTAGATATTTAGATTTGAAGGGACATCAAATATTATTACACACGATCGCAATACAATAAAAAAAACGTATTTTTAATAAAAGGAAAACATTGTTTTCACAAGAAAGGAAATAGAAGAAAATTCTTAAACAGTATCTTCCACTGAAAATGTTACTTTAAAACACAGATTATGTGTACGATGAAATCGTGAACCAAATGTTATTTGTACGTGCGTAACCAATTAAAATGTTATGTATATAACATTATGATTCAAAATGTTATAAGAATTATTTAATTTTATGATTTTTTTCTCATTTGTCGCATTTCCATAAAAATTTTCTACTGAGAATATTGAAGTATCTACCATCTTATATATATATAGTAAAGGAGTTTGAAAAATAATTTTCAATCATTTTATATAATAAATAAATAAAGAACGCTTGCGTAATAAATCTAGGTAACACATATTGCTAGATAGGTACTATTTTCGAAAGTGTTCGGATAACTTTGATTTTAAAAGTAACGTTAAAGAATTATTAACTTTCTATGTAAGTGTATATTATTGTTCCATGTCGTAATAAAATATATGATCCCAGATCGACCCCTTAGAATAACAAGGTTCCAACTAACATTTTGGGCTAATTTAAGTTATTGCGTGAAATGGGTTCCAAATGCTTTATTCTTTACTTCTTCCATATACACCAACTCTATTTAACAGTGGCGTGCAGTATGCATAGATTTAGGTTATGCTGTTACCAATGATATTATACAATATGTAATACAATATACGTATTTTCGTTTAACCAACGTCTTTGGACAAAATAAATCCGTCGTTTATACGTCCCTATCATGTATTTATTTTGTACTGTTAATAGTGTTTTTAAAGTTTAAGTTTTAACGTAAAATAATACTTTCTTACCCATATAAAAAATGTATGGACGTTTTTAAGAACACTTTCTATGACTGAACATGATTCATTTATTGTTTGAAAATACTTCACATAATAACTAAAGGAAATAATTATTTTTATTAAAGTTAACCAATCCATGCACCAAATTTAAAGAACAATCATGAAATCAACAGGTTAAAAACAGTAAGATAGTAAAATTCGCGAATTAGTAAAAGAGGAAGTAGACACTTCAATGATTTGCACGCAGTTGTAACCCTTTCTAATGTTATTCTGTTAATAAACAGCATAGGTAACGACTCCATACAAAACGGATCAACCGAAAGGAATTTTCATTTCAGTAAATAGTCATTTATATGACTTGAGTAATTCACTAGCTTAAAGACAGAACTGAGAAATGTAAATAGCACGATGCGGCGAATCGCCACGAGTACAGCGGTGAGTTTTTAAAACTAAGCAAAATAATGTTTTCATTAATGTTAAACCAATTTTTTAATTTATATTTGTTTCCCAAAATTTTCAGTTATGCACAGCTTTTTGATTGTATGCAGTGCACGCCCCTGCTATTTAACGAATATTAAAGGAAATAGCAAAACCTGAAAGTTCCAACTGCATCAGTTATTTATTTAAATTTATAGATCATTATTGTTAATTTACAATGTTTTTTTTATTTATTTTTTAATTTCGCTCATCTCACAGCGGTCATTGATAATGTGTAAAACTGATCATATTTGCAAACTCGAATCAAAACATATGTTGAAATTCAATCAACGCTTTTGAGCTCGATATCTCAAAACAGTGTTAGTGTCAAATGGAACCTTGTTATTCTGAGGGGTCGAGATGTCGGCAATAAACACACAATTTCATTATTAGTCCAGCTTTTCGAAACACCTTTTCATTTCCTTTTCAGCCATTAGATGATACAACAAAAAATTTTTGGCCATAAACTTTCATTTTTGAATTTATGATATGAACATGAAAATATGTCACATCAATATTGCGATTAAAATAGCCAAATACAATTTTTTTTTATAAACGGACATATTCATTTTACTGAACACGTTCACCATTACCTTAATTATTTACTGCACGAATAATATGTATACAATTTTTTGATTTTAAATAATGATGTAATATGAAGACACGGCATCAACATTTTACTATTTTTAAATTGCCTAATATAATTTTCTCTGAAAATGGGACCGACTTAGATGACCGGTAGTATGATTTGAATCTCAGACTTTTGTTGAGTAATGGAGACTTCATTTCATAATATCAATCCGATTAAAAACAAAACATGGTGCTGTATTATTATAAAAAAATAGGTCATGTCTGTCACATTATTGTGTGGAATATGTTATCATTTACTTAAGACGCTACACAATTCACATTTTTGTACGTTACGCTATAATAACAATACAAATAATAATTTAATTGATAATTGAGGATGCCAGTTGCAATCTCAGCGACTTTCATATTTTTTTATTTAGAGAAAAATTGATAGGATCTTGAAGAACAATATATTTGTTAATGCAATTATTACTGTGAATGAGAATCGCTATAATCTGGTTTAAAACACAAAACAACTGCAATATATCTTCTTTCAAAAACAAGCTAGTTTCCATACTAGCAGCCATTTAAATTTTTTTAAATCTGAGACTGCTATTGGTCGAATATTAATATAAATGGCGGGGAACAAAAGCAACTTAATAAATTTACCAATTCGATTTAAGTTTGGTTATTAATAAATTAACCAAATACCACAATTATTTACAAATGATGTTTCGCAATGACGAGAAGCGGTTGGCAACCTGTCCGCGTTATATGTTACTAAAACTGTTTTCCAGTTTTCCGACCAGTATCATTTATATTATATCGACCAGTTTCATCAAAAACTATTTTTCCATGTTCAAAATATAATTGACCGGAAATAAGGGAAGTGATCTAGAATACGTAATTTGCCGCTCCGGTGACATGTCGCGACACGCACTGAAACACCGCCTAGTTATATTATATGTATTGCGATTACATTATGTTAAATAATACTCCGATTTATGTCTAAGCTAGTTGGAAAGTGTCTCGGCTAAAGCGTACAACATCGTACAATGTCAAGTGGCGATTACTTGGCTTTTAACTCGACATAATTAATTAAGGATATAAAGTTCCCGTTTTCCGACTCTGATATATCAATAACGGTTGAAAATTTAATAAAATATGTTATTTTATATGAAATCCCTATAACGTTGTATTAAAATATCTCAATTTACGTGAACTGTTTGTTATACCGTCATTTGAATAATATATTACGGGGATAAAAATAATATTAATATATACCTACGTGTTATTTGATTATCTGTTTATCAATATTAAATATAATTTTAAAAAAAACATTTAAAATCTAGTAATATATAGGTATTCATTTATGCAACGGAGACGCTTTCGAAATGTATTGCTGGAAGTGCTGGACAGCATGACGCACGAATACATCAACCCTGCAACAAATCCAACCACAGCAAGCCCTATCTACAGCAATGAACAAGATTCTTCTAATTTTTCAGCCACATTATGCATCACAATGATAAAGCCTAGAAAAGGAGATTATCCTCAATATTTTGAGTATGTCCAAATAATTGTAGAAACCAATTACTGAGATTGAATTGAAACAGATTGTCAAATTGAAAATTACTAACTTTTCAGGCGTATTATAGTGTATATGTACTAATAATTCGGATGCATTTCATATACACACATAAATAATATGACCCCATACTTCGGTCAAAAAGAGTCTCAGCTTCAGCGACATCTATAGTGTCACAGGAGAATGAATATAAAATTTTCAAACCATAGATGGCGACAGCGTAGTTGTAATAAATAATTTAAAGGTTTCTACATGATAATAATAATGGATAATTTGTATAGTACCATTTTCGTAAAAACTTTCACCTCAAGGTATAACACATAAACTGTTTATAGTTCTACAATTATCTATGTTTTTTTTAATTAAAAATTGTTATTTTCACTTATGGAAATGACTTTTTGAAATGGTACGTTTTTAGTTTATTCTTAAATAAAGTCTCTGATGCACTGTTTCTTAAGACGGAGGGCAAAGAGTTCCACGCTTTTTGGCCTGCCACCGCAAATGCCCGTTCACTAAATTTAGACTTCTGGCAACGGTTAGTCAGTTCTACAACCCTTCCTGCAGCTGAAGTAGAGGCTGACCTAAGAGTTTGACGTCTACCATTCAAATTGTCTGGGTTACAAAGTTCTTGAAGATACAGAACGCGCCATGTTGTGTGTCGCCTTGTACATCAACCAGCACAATTTAAATTCAACTCTTTCAGAAAATCGTTGACATCATATACACAACAAATCAAATTTGATAGGTGTGGTAGTCGAGCATGGGTAATTTGGTGAACGTTACATTGTGTAAAGTAATCACTTAAGCCAGACGATGACAGGTCGTAAGCCCTGTAATGTCCAAGACTTCCATACATATCTTCCCGTGTAAATAAATAATAGCTTCATCTCTGGAGATTATCCTGGGCACCTGAATACCTGAAAGAGTATCACAGCGGGTGGATAGATGAGTTGTAACTAGCTGAAAAAACCCTGGAATCAGTTGAACCGGGACTTGTATAGATGTGCAATACGAGCCGAATCTCATCTGATTGAAGCCAGTATAATGTGAATACTGTCATAAAATAGGAAAGAAAAAGAAGAATATACATTGTTTATTCAAAGAGAGGGTTATACAGTATGAATGCGCATAATATTCAAACATTTTTCTTGAAGATATCCCGTCCACCACCGCCTTTGCAACTTTGCAACAAGCACAGAACAAGCTGTACAATTAATTACTATCAATATAATAAACTGAATGCCCTATCCTTTCAAATTCTTTGATGATTTCGAATCTGTTTTACCTGTCTGTCTGTCGCAATGCGTGAACAAATTAGAATATTATTTTAATTTAACCAAAGCAGTCCCGTCCCACAAATGCAGCATTAATATTTTATACGATCTGAAAGTGACGATTTTATTTTATAATTGAAGGCAAAAACAATAATTGAAAAAAAATAAAAATAAAAAAATAAGTTCGATACGGTACAAGAATCATGGTTCGAAGAAGCAAAAAATATTATTGTGACGGAAATGAAATTACCCATCCTTAGCACAGTCGGCTGTTTTCTTGGACGAGTTGACAAGTTCTAGAGTACTTCTTACTAGTGATGAGCTAAACCGTTATTTTAACTGTGATTCTGAGATTCGTGTTCGATTGTAACGATAATTGGTAACTGATTATTCATAATTTGGCGAGAAATCACCGGTGCACTAGAAACTGAACCTCTAACAGTTAAATCTCAGTTACCAATCAACGTTACAATCGAATAGCATTTACACAATCACAGTCACAATCACGGTTTAGCACATCACTACTTCTTACGACACTGTCAAAGTCTGTGCAATGATTCTAGTAGCGATTTCAGCCAGTTGCGGTGAGCGGTGAGCGAGCTTTCGACGAAGATCATGGTCGATTTGGTTCGTGGAAATATATCATTTTAAAATATTGTCTATGAAATAATCGAAGCGGGAGTGCACAACTCTCAACGATTCCGAGATAGGATGGGACCCATTGGGCTTTGAAACCCTGAACGCACCCGAAAAATACCTGGGTGCAAACCATAAGCTCTTTATCAGCCACATAATCTCGCCGGTACCGACCAGATATTGACAGCAATAATATGCACAGGCAGCCGTCCAGCAGGTCGAGCTTTTTGACTCGCTTCTCTCTCAGCCCTCCGGTTTCCCGTTCAGTTCTCCAGCAGATGCTTCACGTTTTCGATGCTCATATTTTATCTGTAATTGTGCATCAATCAGCAGTAAACGTGTATCGTACGTAGTATTTATTTGTCCAACCTGCTCTAACCACATTCTCGCACGCATCCACACACATACTCAATATTATTAATCAAAAGAACAGGCGAGCGCTGTTGTAATAATTGGAAACTGGCTTTCATAAATGGCTTTCCCGAGACTTTATCATATGAACATTGAAGTCGCTCCAGTTTGCCGAGCGACAACAAAGTAAAGAGCAAAATGTGAAGAAGAAAAATACTGCATGAAAGACCAGTATTCACAAATCACATTACAATGTTCATACTTTATCAATATTAAACAGCTATTGTAGGTACACTGAGAAAAATAAAGAAAAAATCTAACAAAACTTACCAGAATGCGCGTGATATAAATACGTCCCGACTTCTTCTGCCCTGAAGACATACTTGAAGCTGGTCCCGCTGGCTATCGGGCATTGGGTAACCATGGGAACGCCGTCCATGTACGGGCTGCCCTTCTGCGCTAGCCCCCTCCAGTGCAAAGCCAACTCCTGCCCCGGGAGGCGGTTGACGACATCCACGACCACCACGTCATTGGCGCACACCTCCACGGGCGGCCCGGGCACCCTGCCGTTGATGGCCAGCACGGTCCTGTTGCCGATTCGGGCCGGCTCCACCCTGAACTCGAACGAGCATGTCCTGGGCTTCTGCCCGAACTTGCAAGGCCCGGAGCAGTTTTTACTGTCTGCGAAAACAATAAAGCTAAAAATTTTTTTATATATATAATAAAGACCAGAATCAGAAATCCGTTGTTCTTATAGAATATGAGCAGCATCTGAAAAAATATATAAATTATGCATAAAAATACAAAAGTAATGAAATAATATTATTTACACTGTCAACAAAATATTGTACATAATTAAAACAATATTTATATTATAAGGAAATTGATTTTAAAAATATCCAATACATTGTTCTAAGAGGAAAATATTTCTGTGTAAGATGGCTATTCAGTATCAAAAAGTAAATTAACAATGATTTTGCAATGTTTAGTGATCAAATCCAGTGGCGTAACCGTGCCAATGCAGCCAATGCGGTGCATTGTGGCTCACATTAGATGGGGGCCCAAAAAGTTCGCGCCCCATAATCAATTGGAAATCGCTATTGTTGCGAGTACATATAAACTTTTCCTAGCGTTAATAATCATCCACGGCAAAAAATGAAATTATAAAATTTAAATAATCATTTCTCACGTATATTCCAAAAATACGCGAAAACATGATTTATGTATGCAGTAAGATCCCACTAATATACGTCAGATTACAGACCAATCCATCGCCGTAAAGTGAAGTATTTTTTAAATTGCAAGTGCAAATAAATGCCTTGCAAAGTGTAAATATTATATGAGACGAGAGGCTAATTTTGTTCTTATTGTTTAATGGATAAATCATGCAATACTAATATTGGTATATACTTACTTACTCGCTTACTTACCATCACGCCGTTTCCCCGCGGGGGTAGGCAGAGAGGATAGAGCGCCACACTTTTCTGTCCCGACACACAATTCTCGCCTCATCCACATTCATACATCTTCTCATACAAGCACGCCGATTGTTGAGGCTTCTAACAGAACCGTCCTCCGTTAACCGGTTTACCTGGTCGTGCCAAGTCTTCCGCGGACGTCCTCTATTTCTGGTGCCATCAACACTTGCGTCATATATCTTTCTTAGCATTCTCTCCTCATTCATCCGTTGCATATGACCAAACCATCTAAGTGATCCTTTCTTAATCTTGCTCACTATACTAACATCAGCTCTACATGCTTTCCTTATTTCTTAATTCTTTACTCTGTCATAGATTTGCCACATGTACGCCTAAGTGATCTCATTTCCACTGCATTCAGTCTACTTTCGTTCCTCTTTCTGATCCAATCTGAATAAACTCGGTCATGTTCCTATACTGAAACAACCTTTTTTTCTTCTCTCATACATAAATAGATCGTGCATAGTCATATAATTGTTAATATTATACCTAACTTTAAAAATATACGAAAAATAGGTCCAAATACATTCAAGCATTTCAATTTTAAGAATTACCTACGGCTAGACTAAATTAGTGGCTCCGATCAGATCACTAACCTAATCGCATCTGGAAATTCTTTTTTAAATACTGCTAAAGACTACCACCATCAAATGGAATGCCGACTGTATTATATTTTGCAACCAACTCCATGCTTTGTCCACTAGGTGCGCGCGTTCAGTTACTTTAATAGAAATTACGATCAGATAAGCCATTACTTCAGTTTACTTAGCGCTTTTCATTATTTTAGCATTCTCCCAAAACAGGTTTATCCTGGTAACTGACAACGTACAAAAAATAATATCTCTTATTTATTTATTTACACCCTATCCCGAATCGTTTTGAAAGTTGTTTACTCTCTTTTTATTATTACATTCGGTTATTAACATCTTATACCATCATTGGTTGGCTCCGGTGTCATCGTACCAGAGCCATGCCTGTACAATTTGACGTGAGACTCGTTATCACATTAAATTCAGAGGGCAGCCAGAGAGAAGTTATAGAAATCATGCACCCCCAAAAGGAGAGGGCAGACGTCACATTTATGTGTTGCAGTCGCAGAACTCGGTCACAATCTGGCAGAAATTCACCCTGTCCAGATCGCAAAAGGTGCGAGGAAGAGCCAGTAGAATGCTCCGTCGTTAGGTCTCTCTAGCCACTGCTCTTCCCGGCATCTTCCATCCCAGCAACCCCCAGCGAGAGACCCATACCCTAATAAATCCCCGTAAATGTCCGAGATTCCTTTAATTTCTTAATAGGTCATCGTTCCGGTGGATCCGATGGCCTATTCCGTTTATTCGCTCAATCATGATCATCTCACGTGCATCAGTCATAATCCCCCAGTCCCAGAGAATGTGCTCCATGAGGATGTCTGCCTCACCTGAGCGCAAACACACCACGGTTCACTCACAAGTCGATATGTATCTCAACGATGTGTTTGACGGTACAGCGTTTTTCATTAGTTCACGTTCTTTGTTTATAGCTAAGAAGCCATGTTTTTCTTTGTCACTATTCAGTCAATGTATTTCTTTTTCAACCATTCACTGTTGCTATCTTTGAACTCTTCCTTCAATTTTATTATTTTAATTGCCGAACTTTATCGATTGAACTGACAAGACGCGATCTTCTCTGTTAACATATACTCAGGCCTATTCTCAAAATTGCAATATTGAAATGAAGGTGATTGTTACACCAACCCTCAAAAATAGACAGTATGTAAATTAACGTCCATGTTATATTAGAATGAGAGAGAGGGAGAGAAAGTGAGGGAGTGAGGGAGATAAACGTACCATAATCTGTTAAAACATAAAAATGGCAACAGGGTTGGCCGTGATTCTTCACTACGACGCTGCGGATGAGGAAATCAATAGGTAATTTATGAACAAACCTTTTCTGTGAACTTTGAATACTGTATTAGTACTTATTTTAACCAAAAACTTATATTTTTAGTCGAAACTCGAGAATGGAAAGACGTCGTTTGCGTGATTTGTGCAACCCGATGGAAATTCCAAATGGGCAATTTTTACAACTATACCGCCTTGATAAGGTACAACTATACCGCACAAATCCGCAGCGTCGTAGTGAAGAATCACGGCCAATCCTGTTGCCATTTTTATGTTTTGACAGATTATGGTACGTTTATCTCCCTCACTCCCTCACTCTCTCTCATTCAAATATAACACGGACGTTAATTTACATACTGTCTATTTTTGAGGGTTGGTGTAACAATCACCTTCATTTCAATATTGCAATTTTGAGAATAGGCCTGACTGTGAGAGAAGAGAAGAAGAAATGGATGTTAGAAAGTAAATATAACCTGAGTACCAGCAATATCATTATCAAGTCACATCAGTTAATTTAGTTCATTAAACTAACTTAGTACCTACATATAAAATAGTGATTTTATACCGGGGCTATAAAAAGGTAACTTTCTTTCAACAGATTGATGAGCGACGACAAAAGTAAATGGTGTCCAGCGGAAAAATTTCACGATTAAATTGTAATAGCTCGTAAACCATCAGGGTGAAGTAAGTGGGAGGGGTGTTGTTCGACGCACGTGATTTGCGGATTTGCCAGTCGAAATGAGTCACTGGTTGAGCAATATTTAAAGTGCAGTGATTCATCAAGCGTCGCGCATTTTGTACTGACTTTAATATTCGAGAACGATGCTGGAATGTTTTGGAACAGCACGAACGCTTGGAAACATATTGTTTACTGATGAAGCACATTTTCATATCGATGGCTATGTTAATAAATATAACATGAGATACTGGTGTCCCGACAACCCAAGGAAACGCCATCAAAAACGTTTTTATTGTCCAAAAATAATTGGCCTTTATTTTTTTAACCAGCGAGAGACAGTCACTGCTGACATGTATTGCCGAATAATCGACGAGTTTTTGGTACCGCAACTGCAGCTGTTTCCCGGGTTCAATAACAGAACACAATTTCAGCAAGACGGGGCCACTCCACACACAGCTAGTTTCAATGGAGAAGCTGAGGAGAATTTTTCCCAATAAATTAATCAGCAAGTACGGAGACATACCCTGGCGACCTTACACCGTGCGAGAATTTTGCGAGTTTACAGCAACAATCCTCGAACAATTCAGGCCCTACAAGAAAATATCCACCGTGAAGTTGCTGCCATTGAACCAACGCTTTGCTCTCACGTGTTCGCAAATTTAAGAGTCCGATTGCAAGTGTTTTGAGAGAAATGGACGGCATTTAGACGATATTGTTTATAAAACATTTTATATAAATAAAATATGAGAATAACATTGTAGTTTTTTTTTAAATTTAATATTAAACTTGAAAATTTTCCGCTGGACACCTTTATAATTAATTTAAATGATTTATGCTATGTTTGACAAGCACCATTATTTTTTATTTATATTTTTAATTTTTAAAAAAGACAACGTAATACATATTAGTATTATCACATACAATTAAAAGATAACTTGAATAATAGATCTCTATAATGTGTGTGTGTGTGTGTGCGTGTGTGAGTGCGTGCGTGCGTGAGAAAGTGCGTGCGTGCGTGCGTGCGTGCGTGCGTGCGTGCGTGCATGCGTGCACTTTTCAAGACATTTATATGCACATAAAATTTGAAAAATTGTTTTATTTTAAGAGGATTTTCACTTTATGGCCTGGTCTCTGGTCCTTAACCCAACATATTAGCATAGCACTACTGCATACATCGATAATATTAAGTTTTTTTTTTAATTCACGTGAAATACGATTATTGTAATATTATAATTCCGCTTATTGCTGTGCAATACTATTAACGCTGGGAAAGGTGTGGATACTTGCAAAAATATCGATTTCTAATGGATTGCAGGGCCCAAACTTTTTGGTCCCCTATACATATAACGTGGTCCGCAATGCACTGCATTGGCTACATTGGCATAGTTACGCCACTGCTATGTATGTATGTTACGGAAACCTAAAATACCTATCAGTTTGGAGACTTATAAGATGGTAAGTCTCGAAGTACTTCTCTCTAATAATAATAAATTGTCATTTATTTTTAATTTACCTAAAAATTGAATTAAAATATCTCGTTAACCTTCATCTCTCTCACAACACTAATTACAAGGCCAGGAAAGAATTTGTAATTGCAAGGTAACACACAGCACCCAGATCGATATGCTTCGTTAATGGTCGAATTAATCATTGGTTATTATTTTCTTTAAATTTACAATTAATTGATTATATTCCTTGATTTCACAACATAATTTATTACAGTACGCACTTACCAACTAATTTGTTCGTGTATCCATAAGTTTGCGCTAAAAGTGTCCCAATGGATGCGTCTCCCCAAATTCCCGCATTTCCCAAAACACCGACAAGACACAACAAAATTTTTGTTGACAACCTCATTACTCTCACTTTTCTGCGTAAGTTTTAAGTTGCAAGTTGCAATTTTATCTAATGATAAATTCAATAGAACTTCAAACACTTTTAAGAAACACTAAAACTGTGAAAGATTTCTTAATATTATGTCATACCGCACAACTGAACATTAAAAAATAAACATTTCCACTTCAAAATGAAAAGGCAACGCGTAAAAACCACCCAAGCGAACGTCAATTTTCTACTGCAACAAAAGCCACTCGAAACTTCAAACTACATGTTTCAAGTCCAATTATTTGAAAGTTCGCATCGAAACTGCGAATTCAACTCGTTGTCTAGAACTAAATTCAAAAATTTTATCAAACCAAGCTAGTAAAAATTTGTATTCATACAGATGAAACGTTTTTTTTACTAAATATTTTTTACTATCCTTGTGCCTTGCTGTAAAAAGTTGGATTTAAAGAGAGGCTAGATTGAAATCGCGTATTAAATATTATGTTCGCTATAGTAGTCTTTATTCAAAGAGCGTTTGTTACTAATTTAGCTTGTGAAATCAGTGCGACGGCATATTATACATAAGATGATAATCTACCATCAACCGTCCAGCTATGGTCCAGCCATAGATAAGAGATAGTATACAATCAATCACTGAAGCAAATGTATGGGGGATCAATCGATGATCAGTCGGTTCAGTATTTCTTTTATTATCTATGGTTCAGTCCAGTTCTTATCTATGGTCCAGTTCAATCAATATATGCGGGAGAGTGTAACTACAAAAATATTCTAAAGATTAGCAAATCAATTGACCGAAAAAAAGAAACATACTTCAAACTAATAATAATAATTTGAAAAACTCTTTAGAAAAATCAATTGATATTTTTAGATTTTTTAAATCGTCCTAAAAACCCAAATATTAAAAAAAAAACATTGTAAATAATATGTACTTCAGTTTTGTTACCACTTTCAACAAAGTAATTATTTTTTAAACTTTTTCGATATTAATTTACCATTATTAAATAGTGAAAAATCTTGGTTATATTCCGTTTGCAATAAAATCAAATGATTTTTCAAAAAAATTCGATATCATAATTCATGAACACTCCACACAAAATACAACTCACAATGAAAATTATTTCCTATCTAACTGTTAAATTTTAAAATAACAAATAAAATAAAATATCTTGGAGTACTCATCGATAAAAATCTTAAATGGAAAGATCAAATTTGTCAAGTTGTTAAAAATATTAGAAAATTAATATCCATATTTTTAAGAATCAGAATATTTTAATCTATAAATAATTGGAACACTATGAATTTATTCAATCCATATTACAATATGCCATCATTAGTTGGGGATCAGCTACTAGCTATACTAGTACTAGCTACTACTATACTAACCTGATTTCAGTAAAAAATGTACAAAAACCAAAAGATTAAGAAAATTACTTTTCGAAAAATTCAAAGTACTAACATTTAGTGATGTACTTAAAAGAAATTATATTATTCAAATCTTAAAAGAAAAAGAAAAATATCATTTTATTTCTGAAAGTCGTACTAGGTTTCAATTTGTATTTTCATGCTCAAAAATTTACACATCATTTGCACAACACCACTATACGCACATAGGAAAAAAATATTTTAACAGCTTACCTGAAAACATCAGGAAGATTTATGATAACAAATAAATAATCGATGCTATCAACAAATTCTTTAAAGATAAACATGTACCCCGAAATTTGTAATATCGCTTCTACTAATTTATTGAATTTTATTTTATTATAGGCTAGTTAACAATAATTATTAATAAGTAATCCTCTTCTCTGCACAAGTCCATGCTTTTTAGTGAAGTAATAGAACTAAAAAATAAATGAAAATACAGGTTCTGAACTTCATACGCCGCTAGGAATTTGTTGAAATACAATATTTTACATTTATCTTGCTTGTCAGATATATTTAAAATACAATCTAATCAATGTTCCTTGAAATTAAAAGGTACATTTGGAAATATTAAGTAAATGGAAACTTTTTCTTGTAGACGTTGTAAATCTGGCTAGTTAAATGTGAGCTCATTTTGAGTACCGAATATTTAAGGAATATGTATAAATTTACTCTAGAGGTATTTTCACTATTATAAAAAAATATATTCATACTAAATCTCGATTCCAAAACGATGTTTAAGTCAGCACATTTTTTTTAGGTTTTTGTAATTTTCCAGATTCCTTGTAATTTCCGAAGAATGATTATTACTCATTGGCCCCATGCCTTGTCAAATGTCTTACCTAGGAAGAAATTTGTCTGCAGATTAATTAAAATAAATATAGAGCCCTAATTATCTTAAAATTGTCAAATATTTATGTTTGTATGTGATACCATCATTCAATCAAATATGACTGACTTTATGTATTATTTATTATTCATATATATCTATCAAATGGATAATTAATAAAGTCAATTAGCATCTAATCATTTTTTGATGATTTGGGTAAATATTGTTGTTTTTGTTTTTTATTGTCTTTAGACAGCGCTAACAATCAATATGTGGTTAAATAAATTAAATTTCCAGTATGCTTGGTTTTAAATCTTTTTAAGAAATTAATCTCCTAATATGTTAGTACCTAAAAATTTTACAAGTTAGGGTAGCATTCATGTATTTATAAAAGTGTTATAGATAAGTTAGCACCATGCAGGAGTATAAAGTAATCCTGCAGAAATGAAAAAATAAATATTCTTCTTATTTTTATTTATATTTAAGTGCTGTGTTCTATTTAAAATTAAAATACTTAAATGAATTAAATATAAGTTCATTATTGAGACTGAACAAAATCTTCCATGTGAAATTTGAAAGAGCGGAATAAAATAATATAATTACTTTGGGTATAGGGTATTGGCGACGTATGCTTTGTATATAATGGACAGATCGCCTAAATATCCGAATCTTCAGATATTTTGGCAATTTCATTAAACATGAAGACACCATTGAAAATTTTGGAAGGATAAATTCGCTTGCAGAGCCTACTCGCGGAAATGGGAAAGAAATGCTACGGACTAAAATAGGTGATGATAAATCTTCCATTCCGTTATCCTCAATATCCAATCGCAGGATCCACGATCAATACTATTCTCATTGAGAATAAAAGAAAGGAAACGACATAAAAGTCATTCTACGAAATCATACAATTTTAAATAGATAGTTTGGACGTGTGTGGGACTCTTTTTTACTGAGGCTTTATCTACGCTTTTTAATTATTATTAAATATTTTTGTCTGTGGTGTTTTTGGAAGCGTGTGTGGTGATAGTCGGGTGATTGGCGGTATTCTTAACGATTAATCTAATCTAAAAAGTGTTTGTTTTGTGTGTTGCTCTTATTTGTAGTGCAAAATGGGTGCATATTTATCCGAACCGTTAACTAATAAAACATCAAATGATGAAAGCAAAGATAACATATCGTGCGGCTCCAGTTCGATGCAAGGGTGGCGTATTAGTCAAGAGGTATGCAAATCCCGCGGTTTTTACTTTCTTGATTATTATCTTTTTCTAAGAAATTAGACTTATTTTTCGTGTCGGTTTGTTTTCTAAAACATTCCCCATTATGATTCTTCAAAACATATAAAAAGTAATCATAATGGTCTTTATTGTTACCAGACAACTTTCTACGTTGTCACATGTGGTTTCCGTCCAATTGTTTATTTGAATTCATTTTTTATTTATTTAATGTTTTTCGCTACATTATATATTATATTGTTATCGCTTATGTCGAGCCTTACTTGTTTTGAGAAGTTACTTAGTTTCTGTTGTGTAAAATAATTTTCTTACCAGTTTCAGAAAAATTATGTTTTCTATATCTGAATAGTTATTATTCTTCTCTTCTATGTTTATATTATTCAAAACTTTAGTTACTTTTTATAAGTTTAAGGGATATAATATCCCAACCATATTATCTTTGCCTTCAAAAAGATTTTATCAAGAAATGTGCTTTGTTATTCTTTGTATTCATAGTATTTTATTGGATTTCTAGAATTAAAATTATTTAAAAATTTCAGGATGCTCACAACAGCATTCTTGAGTTTGATTCAAATACGTCTCTATTTGCTGTCTATGATGGACATGGTGGAGCAGAGGTGGCCAAATACTGTGCGCTAAAACTACCGCAGTTTATAAAGGATAGCCAAGCATATAAGGATGGCAATTTCACACAGGCTCTAGAAGAAGCCTTTCTAGGATTCGATGCTTCAATTTCTACACCAGAAATAATTGAACTACTAAAAGGTCTATCAGGTAAATTAAATCAAGCTATATTTACTTTATTACTGATCCTGAGATGATATGATGCCTGTTAAATATCAAGCCATGTATTATATATATATATAATACATGGTTTTTGACATTTAAACATTTTAATCAGCAAAATGTTTAAATGTTGTTTTTTGTCTCTTTCCCTAAATAAAAAACTAATTAACCTTTATCCACCTGCATTCCATCATGAGACGCATCCTCTCTGGGTCCATTTTTTTATATTTCAACGCATGGAGTGGCCAGTCATAAAAATTATGATAACAATTATAATGATTGTTATAAGATCAATTCATTGTTTACATAGTTTGATATTTTGAATTGCATTATTAGAAATCAGTAGTGATGAGAAAAAATGCTACTCTTGACTCACTGGTGTGATTAATATTCGATGATATCAGTGATTGAAAACTATTACTTTGATCATAGTTTCTTTATTAATACGCATACGCCGCACAATATAACAATACACGGAATAAATAAAAACACATAATTTTGAACATATTTACTTATATTATTCAAACTTCATTTGCGTAAAAAACATTTTAGAATGTGAATGAAAATCTTTAAAAAAATGTAAGTTTATTTTTCGGGTCAATTTCTCAGGATTTTGGGTCAAATGCGTAAAATGTTTTGACAGAATCTAATAGATGGCGCTTATCACTAATTATAACGTCATTTCTTCATTAATATTTTCGTTTCATATGCACATGCGTTGAATTATGGTTCACAAACAAATATAAATAAAATCAAAAAAGGAATCATGATACTCAATCACTGATCCACTGTTCGTGATTTTGAGCTCATCGTTAGAAATCGGTGTAATTTGATCTTGAAATATGCTGTACTTGATGATAATGATGAACACATATTACTGAATCTCTATATTTCAATTGTTACTTAAATATTTGTTATTGCCGAGGTAGTATAGAACCGAAGTACTGATTACCTACAATTTAAAAGCCTTTGTAACATTTAATTATTAATTTTTCCCAGTCGGTACATCAATTCCATAGTCAGTACTCCATTTGTTACTTGTTAATCGTGATGAAATATAAGGAATACTTGAATCAGAACATCGGTAACTGTTACTCCATTTGTTGAACATGATAAGGCATCACTACATTGATGAAGTAAATATATGCAGAGCTACGTAAAATGCAAATGCTGCCTGCTTTTAAAATATCAGATTTGTGGTCAACACTGGTAGGTCCGGTTGTGTGATCAGTGGTAAATTTTTATGAAGACGCATTGTTCGATCGTTAGTAAAAAATATTTACATATTGAAAGTACGTTCAATAGTAAACTAATTTTACTCTCCAATATCTGATGGTAAAACCGTTAATCGTTAGTTAAAAATGGCAAACTCTTCACAGCTGTTTCAAAAGTCACATTGATACTTTGAAAGTTGCAATATACGATGTGTACAATGAATCATTCAATATCCTGCTATTTTATTGATGAGAGTTCGTCCGATGATGAACTTTTGTTCGTTGTTTAATACACATTAGCACATAGACTGAAAAAAATTTGCCAGCAAAGTGACAGATTTTGAACGCATGGGTGAATAAAGATAGATAAAGCATATTTTACGGTTATTCGTCTTGCCACACTATGAGGCGAGATTTGTTATCTGTGCTTTGACAGTAGTAAACTTGACGTACGAACAACCTGCAAAAATAAAATTAGTTTACCATTGCATTTTTTTAATGACGTTCGAACACATTTTCACAATTTTTTTTACTTTAGTAACTTTTTTTACCATAGTAAAAAGTTACCACTGATCACATAACCGCCCCTTCAGTTTGTTTGCTTTTATAGGAGTGCCCTTATATTCTCAATATCCTTATTGCGACGTTTTTTGTATTCATTTTTGTTTATATTTTATTATATGTCATCTCACAATACACCATCACTTTGTTTACTGCGGCCCAGAAAAGCTCTACAGTAGTGACCATACCATGTAACGATTACATGATCGTAAAGTACTGATTCTTTACGATTACTCAAATGTAACAATCATTTTCATCTCTACTTAACTGTCCCCCGGGGGACGCTGGGCACATAAATGTTGATTAATATGTTTTTGGTTTTTCAATTTAATTTAATATGTGTCGCATAAATATTCTTACTATTTTCAAACTAAGCTTAAACCCTTGTGCTATGAAAATAGGACTAACTTGCTGATCTGGAACGAGGCGCGAACCCCCAACCACTAGATCACTAGGCCAGCGTTTTAACCACTAAACCAACAAGCTGTGCATTTTTATAAGGCAAATATTTAGCAAACTGTAATTTTCTGGATTGTGACACTGTATGATCTGAATCAGTTTAATGGGATGGGTAAAATGGAAAAATATTTGCAGGTCTAGATAATAAACAGTTTGTGTTAATATTGTGTCAATATTATGATTCTGTTCAACTGTTCAAAGGTTTTTGGTGAAACTTTGTGGAATTCCATGATTATTTTGTAAATTGAGTTGAAACGCTTTATTTTATTCCACTATATTTTATTATATTAAATGTTTTTGGGAACATCTTCCCATTATCAATAATACAATTGAACTAAAATTAAAAACATTTTCAGACAGTAATTCAGTGTGTCTGGAGTTAAAATGGATAAGTGAGGGGATGTAATGAGCGGTATTTGGATGTTTATTATTTTCTTATTGTTATTCTTATTATTAAAAAATTTTAAATTCCCTAAAACTTTTATCTTTTGGCAACAACTATGTAAAAGTACTAAATTATTATTGTCAAATGAATGGCCCTCCATTTTTGTATGTTGGGCCATTTTGATATTATTATTATTGATAATGGAAAGATGTTCCCAAAAACGTTTTAACGTTTAATATAATTAAATATAGTGGAATAAAACAAAGTGTTTCAACTCATTTTACAAAATAATGATTTTATTTATTTTTCTATTCTTTCATTATGTATTTAAAAAGACCTCTATGATTTGGTGATTCACCGCACATTCTTCGATTCCCAACACGTTCACAAAACGTGATTACATATATTTTACAAAACATGACTAGGTACATATATTTTTGCAAATTGTTTTTTAAAACTAATTATACTCATTGATGTTGAAGATTACGACTCATTAATATTTTTGATAAAATACATTTTCAGAGAATGGAGAAATGGAAGCTGACGCTGATGAAACCATTGATGAAGAGGAAGAAGTGAACAATTTGTTTGAAGAGGCCTCAATGCCATTGGACAAAATAATGGCTAAATATCAAGAAGGCAAAGTAAATCCTCTGCTATCTAAAGTAAGCAAGCAAGGAGCTGATATGCCAGTCTCACCGTTTTTGAGGTCTAGGAGACCCGGCTCTTTAGGAGATAGCGGTGCTGGATGTTCTAGTAAATTGACTTTAGAAGAAACTGATTCTGATGTGTCATCATCGGTTAAAGATTCAGATACTGAAAAGTCCAACGAAGCTCAGGTAATTTTTTATAATGCCAAGCGAAAATCTTTTTTAAGTTGTGACTGCATATAAATGGCTAAAGACACACTTTTTTCTCTTGAAACTAAATATTACTCGATACAAGAGACCACTATCACTTTTCCTATTTAATGAATTAAATCTCGTAGTATTTACTATTTTTTTAGTTTCACAACTGAGCTGATATTTACTCAAACGCATTTATAATGCATGACAATGTTTTTGTAGGTTTCAACCAGCAATGGTGAAGAGAAGTCTAATGGTGAAGAGACAAATGCAGAGAAACCAAGTAATGCTGAAGATAAATCAATACTAGCAGAAAGCATTCCTGATAGTTCTGAAGATGTGCTTGAACCGCCTTCAGATAGCAGTAATACCAAGGAACCCGTGGTTACTTCACCTATGAAAGAGGATCAATGCAACGGGGATGTTACTAATTCAAAGACCGAGTTAAAAGATGGTGTGACATCATCCTCTCAGGAGAATGGTGATGTTAATAGTTCACCAAATAAAAAAGGAAAAGCATTAGGTAAATATTTTTTACAAACTTATTACACTAGAATCTTGTTAAATCGAATTTCAAGTGACTGACACAAACAAATTTAAAATCATGTATACATGGTTATACAAAATTTGCATAAAATTATAAAATATATATGAAAAATGGTATGGTTATCATAAATTTTATAAGAAAATTAACTGGTTCAGTGTATAAAAATTAGCACAAATAATAACAAAAAATCAACAAGTGAGCTTCAAAGCCATTGAATATTCACAAGACATAGGTGGAAAATGATTGAAATAAACACAATGACGTAAAATATACAATTAAATGTACAAGAGATCTCAGTTACACCAAGTATGAGTTGTTTTTATTTTATTACAGTAAAACCTCGATAATTCAAAACCCATTTATTCGAAATTCTATGTAATTCAAAAAATTTACATGCAATACCCGACATGTCCGTTTTATAGTTGATTAACCTCATTATTTAGAAAACCCGGGTAATTCATAGCACAATTTTGGGTTATTAAATATTTAGATCAGACCATCGATGTAATATTTGAGAAAACGAGTTTAGTTTAGTCGAGTTGCGCAAGTCAAACTGGCCACGCAGGAAGTGACTAGTTGATTTAGAATCTGTCTCGCATGAGTTGCATTTGCTGAGACATTTTATGCGGTGACAGTTCAAATATTAGAGTATTATTTTACAAAGCGATATCTTTGAAAATGTGATTAAAATATTATTTTGTTTAATCTACAATGCAATTATGATAATTCAAAAGAAGTTGAATATTTTTATTTTTTTAAACACCTTATGGAAAAAATTGTACAAGAAACAAACTCAATTATTATAATTGTTGAAAGTGGAAAACTTTCCCAAAAGTCTGAGGAGGGTATAGACGCCAATCAGAGAAATGATATATTTTGACTATTACATTGTTGATAACCCGAAATTGTCATCTTACCGTGACGATTTCAAACATGAAACGCAAAATACGGTTTCACGTTCAATCTTGGAACTTTTTATGCCAGTTATCACGGTTTAAATTAATCAGGATGGATTGTGTGAATGGATTAGGACGGAAAAACCTTTTCTAACTCAAATCCAATCATCACTATATTAAAGAGACAAATATTTATTTAATATTTATTCGCTTAAGGAGATCTCTATTTTAATTTTAAGTGAAAGCAACGGCTGTTTCAAGCACAGAAGCTGCAGCGGAAAAGTCAGAATCGACCCGACCTACTAAACGTGCTGCCGCAACATTATATAATAGTTTACTTGAAGTTATCAACTGTTCAGAAGATGATGAAAGTGATTCAAATGATGAGACATTTGAAGGAAAAGAAGAAGCAAGTTCATCGGAAGATGAAGATGGTGCTGTCAATGGTGTAGGTGGAGATTCATCTGAGGAAGGTAATAGGATTAGATTTTATTTAAAATATATTTGTTAAGTGGTTTGATAAGTCCTAACTAATTTTAATAATTTATAGAAAAAAAAATTGTTAAAAAATATGATTAATCCAAAATGTAAATGTCTCCTTGTTCTGTTACCAATTTTCATGTTGCGCAAGTTTTTTATTGCTCCTGTGGAGTAAAAAACCTCAAATTTTCAAATTATTGAAAAATTTTGTTTACGATTCAGTATTTTTGTGAACATTGTTCATTTCCAAAACTGACCAAAATATAAGTAGATGAAAAGGTCTGATGAATATTAACCCATCTGGTAAATTAACCCATCTGCCTACCATTTAATTTTAGAATACTTTTGTATTTTTAAAAGCAACTATTTGTTTTTAGGCAATGTTATAAACACTTTAAGGGGTACCAATCGGCACAAATTAGTAATTTTTTTTTGGAACTGGTGGTTAACAGGTTAATAGTTTCAGTTCTAGATTGCTTTTTTTTTTAATGTTATGTTTGTGATATGTAGTGAGTATTGTCATGATGTAATTTTCTGCTGATTGGCGTCACTTTTGTAATTTTTTGCAATTCCCATAAGTTCAATCATTGTTGAATGGGTTTGTCATTAAATTAACATCATTTGTTTCTATTTGCCGTCCAGACTGCAAATTGTGTGGTTAAAATTTCTAGCAAAACTTATATGAACCATCTTTGTTATTTTCTTGCACTCACTACACCATCCATCACCAAACACTTTGCAAAAATTTATTGCCGCAACTCTCACCATTCAGAATATACAGTGACAAATGTACTCTTTTCTCTCTAATTCATTTTCATCCCCTTTTAACCCTTTGCATTCGACATTTTTTGTATGTGTATACCGCCAACTCAAAGCACTTTTTAATAAAAAGCTATATTCACATTATACAGTGAAACTCCGTTAATTCGTGTACCTATATTTCGTATTTTCACGTAATTCGCATTTTTTTTTCAAAAATTTTAGCCCTGAAAATAACATTATTATTTGTAGTTCTTATGCATTTTTTATACCCAAAGTAAATAATTTGTTCACATAATTCGCATATTCACGTGTTTTTAAATCGCAACTCTCGCGACTACGCCTTCATCGTCCCATCATCATTTGTAACTAGCACCATCCCCTAGCCAATCATGGCGCTGTTCCTTATCGCAATAGATCAGCGCGCTTAGAGCTCGCAACTCGCAAGACTGCGGCCGATCTGAATGATACCATATTTATGTATTCCAAATTCTGCAGTGTATTTTATGAGATTTGTTATTTTGACAAAATTTGTCAGTGCGTTGCGAATTATATATTTCTACTCACTCTTACAACCCCTAATAAAAATAATTTGAACAATTTTCATTGAATCTCGTAATTTACTAATAAATTGTGTGCAACAGTTCTATTAATTTTATATCCAGTTTTTTGTTTATGAAATGTTGCGATTTGTTTAATGTAATAAAAAAACTAAAACCTTTGTATTTAAATATACAACCTTTTTTTTTTAAATTCGTGTTTCGTTTTCTAAAATGGCACGAACATCTCGTAATTCGTGTAAATTCTGAACCATTTTAAAAATGGAACTTATTTTAAAAACTGTCAAAAGTTGATTTCAAAGATAAAATCAGCAGGAAAAAATCCAATCTTGAATACCTCCTTAAGTTCAAACTTGAAAGATTGCGGAAAAATAATAAACTTCAACGAAGTATGAAGATTTAAAAGTTTTACATTTTTTTTCACGGGTTTTTTTGATACATATTCCAATTTCTTGCTCAATTTTGATGGAAAAGGCAAGTTCGACCGCTAATCAAATTAAAATTTCCGTAATTTTGTTGTGTCAAGCATTGGTGAATCGTTTGAAGAAGCCTGTTTTTAATATTGGACTCGCCACGTCGCTACACACCTTCATTATTTAGGAGAAAATAATTATTTGATAAACACTGATAAATAAAAAGCTGAAATAATAGACAGTTGCCATATTTTTCAGTATGAAAATCACAATGTTGATGCGACGGCATGTGCAAAAACGCAGAACGTAAACTGATAACGCATTTTAAAAAATTTCTTTCTAATGTTACCTTAAAAAAAAATGTTCTCATTCTTAATTTTGATTTTTTTTAAATTTCGGTCCCGTGAGTTACGAATTTACGGAGTATTGGATGGTATTTTACATAACAATCCCCGACATGAAGTCCAGGTTTACTTTCGCAAAATAGCTGCGTTTCTTTTTCACCTGTAATTTTTCTATTAGTATGTGTTCTTAGTTCCGGAACAATGGATATGTAATTAATCTTGTATAAGAAAAGTAGCAGAATGTCTTTGAAATCCAGTACCTTCCTGAAAATCTACTAATTGAACAATTTTATAAACTTGTCATTTTTAATTTTTTTCTTCCTTGGATACTTTATAAAGTATATAGGTGTTTATAGCACACACCCCCGTTCCCCAAAAAAAAGAGTTTTCTCCACCATTTTAGTGACTTACGCATAAAACAATACGTCGATACATAGTGATCGGCAGCTCTTGGGCTTGTCGGCACATTTAAATGTCAAACAAACATCAAGATTTATGACCCAAACTAATAAAAAAAAGATCCCATTCCGTGTTGTTTTGTTGTCTCGCTTGTGTACCTGCTGATATGATGTTACCTCGCTTCTTTAAGTGTTGCGGAGAAAGTGTCAAATTTATATGACGTATTACTCGATTCTCTGTCAATTTTAATAACTTATTAATTATTATTAATTTGTACAAATATGATACGTGGTTAAATAATAGTGAAAATTAAAAATCGCAATATATTAACAATATTAAAAAATTACCCTTCATGCCACCATAGTGTCGTCATTCAAGTAATGTGACAAACCATCGAGTGCAAAGGGTTAAATAATATATGTGGATGGTAAAACAGAATTGGTGTGAAAATAATATTGAGATCTCAGGTATTACGAACCATTAAAATCAATGCATCTAGCTTACTGAATACCTAATTACCTAATATTTTAATGATTTAATTCATTTGATTTACTGGAATTAAATTTGATTATGTAAAAATTTTAATTGACTTCCATATTAAATTATTATTTCATTGTAATTTTAGCAGATGTTGATGATGAAGATTCTAGCGATGATGATGAAGATGATGAGGCTGATGAAATGGATGCGTTTAATATGATGATTAAAAATGAGCCCGGATCAAACAGTGGCTGCACAGCTGTAGTTGCTTTGCTTCAAGGTATGTATATGGATTTGTTGTTTTTTTTTTTTTACATATATGTACTGATGAGCACTGAAATAGAAGACACTCGTATAATATAAAAATCATATTAGTATTGTTATGTATGTTTTGATTCTTGGAAGATTTTTTAAAAAACTGTTTATGATGGAAAATAAATAAACACTTGTATGAACATCATAAAATAAAATATATTACTTGTACAATTCTATAAATATTTGGTAAACAATAGCGTTTAGGACATTTGGGAGAATGTTATAATTAGGTTTGTACATTATTTTAGCAAGTTTAAATGAAAAATAACATCATCATAATAATGATAAATTGTGGGATGATTTTGTAATGATGAATTTTGTGTCGAGTAGTTTTTACAAATGATTTTAATGCATGGTACAAATTATGAGTAAATTAATTTAGAGCATTTAAAAGTAACAGATTACCACATTCATTAATTTAACCTACATTTACTGCACAATGAACTTCCAACTTCGTCATAATTATGTTAATTTTTTACGAGATGTTTGATTAATATTATTATTTTGTAAACTTAGTTAATAAAAAATAGGATTATCTCTGGGGTGTTCCCAGGTGAGGATTGAACCCCTAAATACTTTATCACTGCCCCGAAGATCTTACCACTAGATCGAACAATAACATATTTAATTATAACAAATTTACCAGTTTCAATCTTGTCATGCAATACTGTGTTTCTTTTCCAGGTAATGAGTTGTATGTTGCAAATGCCGGGGATTCTCGCTGTGTCGTATGTAGAGATGGCAAAGCTGTTGACATGTCAATAGATCACAAACCAGAAGATGAAATTGAGTTAAATAGAATTAACAAAGCCGGTGGAAAGGTATCGAGCGATGGTCGAGTAAACGGTGGACTTAACCTATCAAGAGCTATCGGAGACCTCGGCTACAAGCAGAATAAAGAACTCGGTCCTAAGGAGCAGATGATAACAGCACTTCCCGATGTCAAAAAATTAACAATTAATCCTGCCACAGATGAATTCATAGTGTTGGCCTGTGATGGAATATGGAATTCCATGAGTAGTCAAGAAGTTGTTGAATTTGTAAGATGTAGATTAGAGAAGAGCGTTGAAAAACTTTCTCAAATTTGCGAAGAAGTAAGTTTATTAACCTATTTAATATGTTAAAACAATTTATGAGCGTTAAAAAAGGTTAATTATAAAATACTCCACATTGTAAACTCTGTTAATTTGCAAATTTTTGGGACTGAAATTTAAAAAATTCTAGATTACAAATTGTTAAAGTAAAACCTTGTTAATTCGAAAACTGAGGGAAGAAAAAAATTTGAATTCAAGTTACGCTAAATCCCGTTTAAAAATCAAAAAAAATTATTGTGCAAAACTGATTAAGTCAATCAAATTTATGGATTCAGAATTCACGAAATTAGTTAAAAATGGTAAAAAATGGCGCCAATTTCGTTAAAATTCGTAAATTTGCTTCATTAGTAGGAGTAATCAGTGTAAACTATCCTCACGTTTCAAGGCGAGAGCTTCTATAGTCCGACCAACGTAAATTGGTGAGCGGTGACTTTTCAAACTAATATTTTCTCTGTCCGTGCGTAGTTGTTCCCCACTTCATAAGATTCAGTATGAGTACAATGGTGCCTTCCGCTGTTTGTCAATTTACATTGGTCGGACTATAATATCAATCTATTTGAAAAAAGCCATACGCATCGTATATTTTTTATAAGTTAAAAAAATTATAATTATATATGACTATAAATGTATTAATTTATAGCTAAAGGGTCTCAAAATTATCTTGTACTATGAATTACCATTTATTTTTTTAAATAACGGGGTTAATCAACTATAAAATTAACATTTTGATTAAAGAAAAATTTCAAATTGTGTCAAATTTCGAATAAACGGGGTTTTACTGCGGAGTGATCTATTGAAGAGGGAATTTTTAATTGTTTTCGCAATACATTATATTAATATATGGAAAAAGTAAAAATTAGGTGCTTAATTCAACCTATTGCAGATGTTAAATAGAACTGCTTCCGATTGCCTGCCTAGATTTGCCTGTCGTTTCCGTTTTATTGTATCATATTCAAAATGTATTTTCTTTCAAAAGTCAAAAAATGTCTGAGCAAAAATCGGTGTGTTTATTTGTCTGAATAAATACTTAAAATATCCAATATTTTAAAAAATTTCACAGTTAAATGTCAGAAGTAATATCTGGTTGATTTTATTATATATACACTTTACTGGAACTAATATATGAAACAATTTGTATTGCAGATGTTTGATCATTGCTTGTCACCAAACACAGCTGGGGACGGCACCGGGTGTGACAATATGACTGCTGTAATCGTCAAGCTGAAAGGAATTAGTAATCTTTCAAAAAAACGACCATCTGATGATGAAGCGGTGGAGGAGACTCAAGCCAAGCGCACAAAGACTGAAGAAAATGTTTCTGTTTCATCAAGTGTTTAATTATACACGTGTGATCATTTATAAAGGTGCTTAAAGTACTGAAATAGACATAGTTGTACACTTGCAGTGGTATATCCCGAGTGACTGTGCCATCTATCTTATTTCTCCGATTCTTCACTTTGTGTAATCAGTATATTTCGGTAAACCATACAGTATGCGTCATTTCTCTTTAATGAGTTTGAAAATAGTTTCATTAATGTGACTACATATTAATAATAATGACTGGGTATTTATCACTCATTTTTGATACGGTTTAGTTACCATTTTGAAATGCATCATAAAATTATGACCTAAACAATGTCTAATTATAGTATGATGAAACAAATACAGCAATTGTTTGGGATTTAAAGAAATTAATAAATTGGTTAAATCATCACTTCTTACTCGCCTGATTACATGTGGATATAAGGGCTTGTAAATTTGTTTCGCCGAAGCCAGCAGGCTGGCTTTGAGTTTGTTTATTTCCACTTTATAGTTTTTCTGGGTTAAGTGTAATTTTAATACAGTAGACTCTCGATTATCCAGAATAGATGGTTAAAAAAATCTCAGAAATTTCCAGAATTTGATCCATTGAAAAAATATTCAAAAGTTACAAAAATCACACATATGTCCGAAAGTTGCACATGTATGTTTGTGCAAACGCAAATGCCGACTGGGATGTTGTAGGATTATCGAGTAACTTTCAACATAAATATTATTTTTCACTAAAAAAAGTCGACAAAAAATAAGCAAGTAAAAGTTGTTTTTTCTTTTTTTTTTTTTGCCCCTTACTGATTTTTGATATATTTCTCTACACCATTTGTCATTTAATACTCCGTGATCAGTTACACTTTGATATGAATGAAGCCAATCACGTGTCGGTGGCTCATTAACATCCCGCATCCGTCAATTCGTTGCAAATTTCGTGACGCTTATTCTTCATGATTTTCAATAAAATCGAGAATTTCTTCATCACATCCAATCTGGTATAACCAGGGATTAAAATTTGCTCTGGCATATGATATTCGGCTTTTATTAATGTATGAAATTTAGGGGTAGTGCAGCTGGATCATCACGTTGCCATGGAACGGTAATTTGTTAGATGTCGTGCCTCTATTTAAACCATGTTAAAAATCGTAATCCCGGATTAACGGCAGTCTACTGTACATAGATATTTAATTTTACATCTTATAGTTTATAGTGCCGAAAATAAACTTGCCCAATTTTTTAATAGCTGTTCAATACATAGAGCATATTAACACTGAAAAGGTGCAACATAATTCTGATTGAAATGGAACTTTATATTTCAAAAATAATATTCTTAAAAATCTATTACTGTTCATTTTGAGGTACTGTCTCCCATAATCATTTATGTGGGTGTCAAGTACAGAATAATGTCAAATATATTATTAATTTCATTTCTGAAATGTGGTTTACCAAATATGAACATATACAAAATAATAGGCCGGTTTTAAATTACTCATTTGTGTAAATCGTTCATCTTCAGTTGAAGTATTAAGCATTACTGTTATACTTCATGTCATTGATGCAGGTGGAACAATGATTAAGATCTGTTTACTCGTGCGGTTGTTGGCTTCCACGATAATTACGAATGACTAACTCTCGGAATATTGATTTCATAAGTTGACTTTGCAATTGATTTCTCTCACACCACTCGACACCGAACCGCATTTGTTACCAACTTTGTGATGCAGCACTAATAATTCATAAGTTGAATGGTGTCATTTAGATTTAATGTAATTCAAAATGTTTCTATACTTGCTTGAATCTTAAATACACTACAATTAGTAGATACTGTTATTTTTAACATTAGCAGTTATTGGTTTTTTTAACACGGCCAGTAAATAATGTTAGTATTATAAATTAAAAATAACATTGCATGAACACGAGAGGTTTTCAAATTTTTACTGTTTTATTCCATACCTATTTTATAAATGGATGCACGTATTTCATATACAGAGAATATGTGAAAAATTGTGTTACTCGGGTTTTATTTTCAGGCATGTTTTTGTATTTATTTGCGTCAAAATAAGAATATTAGTTCCTTGTAATTGGAAACCTTGTGTATTTTCTGCTTAAAATTATTTTTTATAATATGATACATTTCAGTGATTTTGAACCCTTTTACAATTGAAGAGTGTAAACAACAAAGGTTGTAAGAGCCATTTTTATTATTATTGAAGTAGTATTATGATAAAATGATTTTATTTATTAATTTATTATGTTAATTCAGCTTAATTGGATGGATTCACAAACCCATATATCATCGTGGTAAATGTAATAGGCTGTATATGCCAAACTTTTCAGAGACAAAAAACTGCCCTGCCTTTACCCATCTCACCGTTCATTCGCAAATTTGTTATCTTAATTGAATTTGCTCTCTGTTAACGGTGTTATCATCATTTTGATATAAGTTGCGTATTACATCACACTAGGTTGACAGTTTCTCTCCTGTTCTCTCCTGAAAAGTTAGGTATTTTTGATATACAGCCTATTGTATTTACCACAACGATATGCCTTACATGACGTTACCCCACTTATTGATTGTCATTTGTTTGGAAAAAATGTTTTTTTTTTTTGTCTCTTCTGAAAAATTGTGTTGTCTACACTTTTCAATTGTCACAACTGAAAATTGTTTTTTTTTATTTATTCTGATTTTCTTATGTAGACATAAAAGTTTTTTAAAAAAATGTCCTTGAAAGTGCAACATTAATGACGATGAAAAGAAAATGGCACATTAATTTTCATAACTATTTTTCCCCTTCAAACCAGTTGTTAGTACATACATGTATATTAAAGATGTGAGTGACAGAGTTGGTTTATCTTCAGACACCATTAGTTAAATTTGTTGTTGGATATGTTTTTTCTTTTCTTATTTAAGCTGATGAATTTTCGCAACGACATCAGTGACTAAACTTATTGAAAGTATTATTCTGATATGTGTACGTAGATGAGACTTGAACGTCGCGTAAAGTACTGAATTGGGTGTGGAGCTAGTTGTCAACTTCTGTTGTTTATTGTATTTTGTGCGCAGAGTGGAATGACCAACTGACACACGCCAATCTTTACCGCAAAATCTCTGAAAGTTGATGCGTACACGCTCCATTAGGTTCAAGGCAATAGTGATCAATAATTTAAAATTCAATGTAAATACATTCTTCCATTTCATATTAATTTTTTTATGAATATGCATATTTCACAATATTATTAATTATTTTACCACAAATTACTTTCTGAATCTCTAGTGTATATTATATAATGACGGTTTGTATAAGATATTCAATTGAAAATAAACATAATTTACAAGACAGATTATTATTTATTTTCAATAGTAGTCTTTGTTGCGTATGCTTCAAACAATAATGAAATTTGTAGAACCCATGTCCATTTCATTGATATATTACGCATAATTAATTTCTCATTATGCAAGTCAAATTTCTTAATTAATTTAGGTCATTGTAGTAAAAAGTTGTATTCCTTTGTTTGATGTAGCTATTTTAATAGTTTCTGACTATAACCATTTTAATTATTTACTGTATTTTTAAACTTTTGGCATTATTCAGTGCACATATTATATAGTGTAGATTCTTTCTACTTGTGATATAAAATGCATTAATTTATAATTGTTTTTTGTGCTTAGAAGAGGTGTTCTTTAAGATCAGAAAAAGCATATTCGGAAAGGTGATCGTTTTTACTATCATAAAAGTCATCCGGCTTGAATAAAAAGATGTCATGTAACATTCTTTTACATGCAAAGACATGTCACTGTATACTTGTTTTGAATGGGGTAAGAGAACACCCTACCACAGTAACAATTAATGGAAGAAGAGATGATTGGCATAGGAAAAGGAAGACTGATAATACAGATCTAAACACTTAATATGGAAGCGGAGGCTCATGTCGAACTTGTAATAAGTACTTCATACTCAAAACAGTTTTTGATTATGGACAGCTACATAGAGTGTGTTTATGGTCACCCATCTGCATTAGCTGCCACTGAACTTGACCACCAATAGAGTGCGCCTGCAGTCAATTTGACTATCACGACTCAACTTTTTTCCATAACAGAAAAAGCCTTAAGTATAGAGTGTCTTATGGATTTAAATGGCTTTAATGCCAAACTATTTTTAGTTTAAAATGACCTTTCCTATTATCTCAAGAGATTTAATAATGCAAACCTTGTATAAGGAATTTCTGCAAGTGAATCTAATCAAAAAAGAAAGATGGTCATTATTTCAGTTAAACAATACATGACACCTTAAATATTATCTACTATATAAATGTTAATTCCTTTAGTGCATTAACATGAATACATTATTATTATCATCTATAATTTTCCATTTTATTCCCCCTACTTAACAATTTTAATATGGAGGGACACAGTACGACATTAAGATGATTCTATTTATTTATATTAAAATGATTTAACTTTTAAGTGATTTTTTTCTTTCAATTATTTGTACAGCTTTTACAGAGGCCTTCTGTAATATGTAATTAGTGATTAAGTTTTGAATAGGCAACATTGGATGATTTTTTTATTTTATCAAATTTCATTGCATTTTCAAATATGGCTCCTTCCTTTGGATTTTGTGTTTCGTGATGAGCATTCTGTATGATTTTAATATTTTAACCAGCAGATACATATGTGTATGTATTCCTTAAAACTGTTTATTTTGAAGCTGAATTCCATATTATAGTGATCTCAGTGTTGTACGTAGCTATTCTCATGTTAGATGGTTGGCCAACATTTAGAATAAATGTGTGCGATGGGAGATAAAAGTCAATAGTTTTAAGCATGTTGGAGATTTACACATTCGACAAATT
This sequence comes from Eubasilissa splendida, assembly GCA_031772225.1. Classification (NCBI taxonomy): domain Eukaryota; kingdom Metazoa; phylum Arthropoda; class Insecta; order Trichoptera; family Phryganeidae; genus Eubasilissa; species Eubasilissa splendida. Next base: position 22,640,043 of record CM062850.1, on the reverse strand, counting down.
TATCATTTTATTTAAGAAGTACAGATTTTTATTATGCTATTGTCATATTACAATATTCAATATTTTTTTAAATAATACTTTCCCCTATTTTTTTTTCTTCATTTCTTAACATGTTTTATGGTTATATTGAATAATTTCCAGAATTGTTGTCATACGTGTTATAATATAATTCAATGAAAATAAGTATAGTGTATGAGTTCAAGTGAGGAAGCCGCTTAACAAAACTATAGGTGAGAAAAATAATGCACGTGGAGTGATTGTAAAAAGATTAGATTGGTGTTCTTTCAGTAGTTTGTAGAACTGTAACACTGATGTTCTTACTAAAAGTATTTTATATATTATAGTCCAGTAGATACTCGGAATTCAAATAATTCAAAATAAATTACACCGAGAAAATGAGGACAAAATTATACCAAGAAGTATTTGGTGCTCAGTGGGATACTTAATGCGTTCATCTAGCCCTGACTGATCTCAAGTTTGATTTTATTTAGATATCTCAACTGAAAATTTGATAATTAATGTATATGCATCACTTCAGCACAAATTAAACATTTGTCATATTGTAGCATTTTAACTCAGTAAATTTATTTCTAAAGTCGTTACTAGGCGTGTTGTTTTGTAAGTTTATAAAAATTCTCAATGCAAGCATTTTAAAAGTGCATTGGTTGGTTTGGTGTTGTAACCCCATATTAAAATGATAGAGCGGCTCAGAAAATCATCACCACACTTTTGACCTGTTTTTCGTATTAAGATTATTTATATTTTTTAATAGTTTGAAACATGGTTGTGTGTAATGGCTTATTGCTATGTTTGGTTTAAGACATATTATTAAATTGATTCCAGCATGGTATAAGATGTGCTTTTGCAAGTACAAGAATAGTGATGTATGTTTGTAATTGTAAAATGATGACATTTCTTATCTGAAATAAACCTTAATATCTAGAGCATGGGTGCACAAACTCTGGCTTGTGAGTTAAAAGGTATCCCGTTTTTAGATAGTCAGAATGTACAAAAGTCCAAATAAAATATGTTCTCTGAGCTTGATACACATTTTTTTTATCCAAATTTTCTGGAGAAAAATCCAAAGGTTAACTAACTAACCTTGGGGAAAATTAATTAGCGCTTCAGCATAATAATTTAATAATAAGCTTATACCGGGCACGAATCTGGGAAATATATTTTGTTAAATAGTTCTGATATTTTATTGATGTTTATCAATTACCATAAATCCATGAAATTGACTAAAACCTGAGAATTCTTGTGTATTACTATCCACTAATTCAACAACAGTTCATCTCTGAATGCACGATTCACCCAAGCACAAGAAACAAGCTCTTGATGCCATGCTTTCGAAGGCACCAATATGAGACATGCATTTAATCTAAAAAATAAATGTTTTTGTGCCCATGATTTAAGATTCGGAAGTATTCTTGAGAAAATTATGAATTTAGAAAAGTAAGTTAGTCAGCTGGCACTGACATTAATACATTGTATGTCGTTTCCAATGTGAAATTTTCGACTCAAAATCAGTTTTTGATCATTTTGACAATTTTTATTAGATAGATGATTGATTTATATTAGATAAATGATTGTTATAAAAAATATATTATCCACTTTATTTATCCTGTTTTTATTTAACTATATTAACATGATAATATCATCACATTCAGTCGTGCAAAATCATAAAAGCAAATGTAACCTTTAATCTTAAGTGGGACTATTGAATATTGTAATATGATGACGGTTAATGGTGGTGTAATGTCTGCTTTATTAGTTAATATGGTTTCTGTTTGGTAAAATGAAATTAACTTATTTTTATTCCTAGTCTTTTTGTAACCCTCGCTTCAGTTATTAAATATTCTTCATTTTGTTTGATATTTTTCAGCAGTGTTGTATTAATAAGTCAGGAACCATTATTATATATTTTTAATACTTGAATTACAGTGAAATACGAACAAAACTTGTTTGATTTATTAAATTTGGTATTTATTTCACATGTATAAATAAATAAAATTGAAGAACAAAGATAACATAAAATTATAATTATTTTTTATATTTCTGGGTGGAATTTCTGGGAACATCAAAAGGAAAGGTTCTTGGGGTTATTAGTTTTACAAAAATTCATGTGGATCATATCTAAAAACAAATAGTAATTTTACATATTGAGTAAATATTTACATACGTTTTACATATTAGGTAAATAAAATGGAAAATTATCTTAACACTGATTGTAAATTTATAGTTAAAAAAGGTTTCATTGGATACTAGCAGAAAACAATGCAAGACAGACTTGCTTGCTTGCTGGGTATCAATGTAACAGAACGGTAGAAATACATAAAAATTTATGCTGTGTCCATTGTCACTTATGCAAGTCCAGTAAAAAGTGAATAATGTAAACCAAAATAAGCGTCATATTACATATTTATATGATACTGTTGGGCCAGCCAGTTGGGGTGTGTGATGTGTTTAACAAAATTAATAATCAATAAAACCTGGTCTTAAATGTTGAAAACATAATTTGTTATCAAACAAAGGGAAATGGTCTACCACAGTTCAACCTACAACTTAAATGGTATTTTATTTTAAAACCATTTTCTGGTATGCAACTGATAAAAATATAGAAAATTAAAAAAATAACGAATAAGTTTTATGTCTGGTTTATAATTGGTCATTTCTAACCAAAAAGCTTCACTACGTTCGTCTGGTTTGGTTTTTTTGATTTAATAAGGCTTATTGGATAAAATCACGATTTGCATGAATAGGTGGAAGAAAAAATGGTTAAAACAGCCATTGCTACTTTTTTATATACAGTAGAAAATTTTTGGAATGGCATTCCGTATTGTCGATATTTAATTTTCAACATTTCTTTTATTAATTGATCTCATTCAATAGTTTCTAAGATATTTCTTAAATCAATACATATCTGAAAAATTAATAATTGCAAGCTATGTCTGGAACTGCTTGCAATAAAGAGAAGGTAAATGAAATACCTTGAGAATGTCATGAGGGAGAAGTACAGGTAAATCTGTGTAAAAAGATATCAGAATGTAAGATAAAATTCCTGGCTGGTACGAGTACAGTTCCGTTCAATTATTTCACACCACAACATCCAACTTCCGTTAGGAGATGCCACTCGAAGAAAAAGCAACTTAAAATCTATCTATTCGAATATGTACTTCCAAGTGCAAATTTGATGTCATTATAGTGTAATAAGTGTGGCTTTTTCTTCAAACTGATGAAATTGCATAAATCTTGATGAAGTGTAACTTCTACCTACATTTCAGGAGTATGAATGTGGATGATTAGCGTGTGTAAAGATAAAGCAAAGTAGAAAAACTGAATATTGACATTTTCTAGGTAGCCTGAACTCAGACATTCATACATTGAACTATCGATGGAATCCTATTGCTCAGAGGTGAAGTGAATTGATTATTTACCGCATTTCACTCAAGTATTCAATTGTTTCCTGTTGTTCCACTTCGACTAGCTGTAGAGAATGATATTCTAGCTGTAGTCTCTCTAACTCCATGGTTTTTTCCATAACAAGGCCCTGAATTGAATTTAAATAAAAAATGTTATATTTTAAAATGGCCACACACATAATATAGTATTCATCAAGATAGTTTATTAACTAACTCAATAATATTGTAATTACATTTTAACTGGTGCGGTTTAGTATTGAATACAAATTATAAAATAAATATGCTAGTGTGCGAATTACTATCAAAATTCTTTATTTTGGTATACTATGGCAGAAAATATTAGCTTGCAGTTATTACTTGCAATTTGTGTTGTTGTTCCTCTCTATCTTTTGTTACCGATTGAAGTGAATTTCTTATTCCAATAGCCATCATTTTTTCATTATCAACACTTTTACCCAATTCTTCCAAAATAGTTATAAAAGAGTCGATAGTTTGTTCTAAAGAGTTCACATCTGCAAAGGAACAGAAGACATTTAAATTAATACTTCCATTTTAAAACGATTTTATTAACGTAAGTTTGCCCAAAACGTATCAAACTGACTGAATTTAAAGGTTTTGCTTGTTTCAATCAAATCATTAGTTTGATTTGAAACTGTAAAATCGAGGATTCTTATTTTATTGAATTCATCGAGATACAGGCCAGCTTTAGCAAGTTCGTCCGCCATCTTTTGTAAACAAAGTGTTCTCAACTGTCAATGTCAAATACCTGTCAGAATTTCATTAGGACTTACCACAGAGTAGAAGCTGCGAAGAGCTGGAAAAAATCGATACATCGAAGTCTATTTACATTTTTATAATATATGTAAAGGAAAGTGATATGCCTCAGCGATAAATTGTGTCGCGAGTCGATTTAGATTCGGACCGTTAATTAATCATTAATTTGACACCAGCAAATACTGGGTGTTCTTGGGAATACATTTCGCAGGGACTCGCGTCACATGGGAACCTTTTATTCCATCATTAGAAAGCCACCGCAGTCTATCCAGGGGCAGCCGCCCAGCTCGCTGTCCAGTAGATCAGTCAGCGGATAGCCGTCCACGCCGGGTGCTAACGGAATCACTTCGCCGGCCTGAGACCAGGTCCCCGTAAGAACATCGCGAGATAATCTGAGGTAGAATTAATTATACAATAAGAATTTCCACCTGCCCATTGAGTGTAAACTGTAATTAATAAATGTATAATTTGTGTATCTTCCGTGTATTCATATTCACCTGTATTCTTCATATAATCATGGTACTAATGAAGGCGTGATATCTGATGGATGGGTCGCGAAGCGAACATTCCATTAGAGTGCAGGGTATCGTTCTGACGAGCGATCAGGAGCATGATACATGTTCGATTAATCGAATTATAACTCTTAAAGAACCCCGACACAAATCACACGGCATCCACCCAACATCATGTCTACTTATATTAAAAGGATAAAATAAATTGGGACTAGGTGAACCAATCCGTAATAATATGCGGTTAAAACTAAATTTAGTTACTACTCGAGGAGTGAATAATGTACACAAATAAATTTATTAGGTTGGTGCTGAGCGAGTTGAGTCAAGAATTTCATTGATTAGCTGACTGTGTGTGTCGGTGATTACGGGAAGAAACTTTCTCAGACAGAAACTTTCACGGATGTCTACAGATATAAATTTGAACGCATTATTCATTAAGAATGTTTCTCTTTTATAATATTCAGTTTTTGTACAGGCGCTTTAAAATTACACCATTTTAGATACCAGCGTAAACTCGGAATGGGAATGTATTATATTTTTATGTTATCCATGCGGGAGATACTATGTTTTTTGTTGTTAAAAAGCAATCTGCTTCACCTGTTAATTTTAATACTGTGTGGGAAAACATAGATGGAAGGATGTGAATAAATGGATATAGTGTGGTTATTCAGACTTGATTTCTAAACATGGTAAAGCCATATGTTAGTAAGCAACGTTTCGATACTTAATGGCGGCCTACTATTCACTACAGTGATACAAAATATCAATCACTTACACAATATTATTGAAACAGATAGCCTTTATAATTTAAAATGAATAAATCACATTTTTAAAAGATTAGCTAAGTATTTCAACAGTGATAGTGAGATCTGTGTTCTATTATAATGATGATTGATATTGATTATTCGTAATTCGTCAAGCAATTACTGGTACACTAGAAAGTAAACCTTCAAGTTAAATGTTGTTTATCATTATAATCGAATACCAATCAGAGTCACGATAGTGGTATAGCTCATCATTAATATTATTATAATATTTAATGTTGATTTTGTGTGCAGAAAATCCAATCCCGGTCTGATTTAAAATACTTATGAATCCAGGGGTTTGTACATATAATCCCAAATCTTTTAGGTTTATATGTATACTATATGATGTTTATTAAATTCCATATCGTGTGAAGATGGGAGTAACGACAGCAATTTTTAAGATCAACTCAAGGAAGGTACCGTTAGTCAAACAATAAAAACTTTTACTGAAAGATTAATCAAACAAATGAGAAAAGTACACAGTACAGAGCTACTAAAAACAACATTTGACAGATTCTATAACACTTTTCACTAATTTTTATATACACACGCATAATAAGTATACACTGCATCCACACATTTCGGAATTTATTACTCTCGCCGATCACTCGTTCATCTGACAGGGTAACTGCGAGTGAACAGTCTAAAGTTTCATCACCAACAACTACGAAATGATCTTTACAAGACACAATAAAACAATTTCATGTGCACAGAACGTGAATAAGTTTTCTTTATTCTCTCTTCATCGTCGCTAATAAGTCAAAAGATTCCGTTTTAATTTTTTAATATAGTGCACATTCTCTTACGACATCAACCTCGATTACATTGAGTTTATCACCAACTATTAATTTCCTGCCTTCATATACGTAGACGACATTGTCCTATGTGCCTCTCACGCCGTATATCCTTTTAAGATATTTCATATCAATTTTATAAATGTAACATTAATGACTAAATGAGCATTTTCTAATACATCGCCAAACCCGGATACCGAAATTCTGAGATTTCAATTTTGGCTCGGTATTGGATTCGCTACCTGGGAGGTATCTACTCTGACATAAGTTTTAATAAAATATATTATTAATATTATTTATTGTATAGAGTACTCTATTTTTGATTATGGCAATACTAAAATTGACTGAAAGAAAACGGGGTGTTGTTCGTATTGTTAGAAATCAATAATTCGGAAATTCTTGCTGGTTTGAGTGATGAGTTCTCTAAACATATTATAATATTGCTTGCAGTGATTTTTTGATCATCCAAATGTTTTCTTATATGCTGAATAGTATTTATTCGTAAACTGATTTACGGAGTCCGTGAGTCCTCTTGAGCTCTGTTGAGCTCCTACTGTCGGTTTAAAATCTTTATCAAAATTTCGGTGCAAACTGAAACCTTGATAGTCACCATGTCTGGGGACCACAAGGCGTATATAAAAGGCAATCCATCCCAATATGTTAAACTCAATGTCGGTGGGAATCTATATTATACAACGATAGGGACCCTCACTAAAAATGACACTATGTTAAGGGCTATGTTTAGTGGGAGGATGGAGGTTCTCACTGACTCTGAAGGTATTTATCTATCACTATTATGATTACTTTTTGTATTCAGTCAAAATTTTAAAGAATAATCTGCAAATGAGGTTATAACATTTACAAAATATGCTTTGATGATCCTTTTGGGTACCAAATTAAAACAGTTTTGGTATTAAGCATCTGACAGGATTATTTTACTTTTTTGTATAGGTCTGTAAGATCTTATGTGAATGTTTTATTTTGTATTTAAGCCATTATGTCTCATGTCTCTTATTTATAAACATGAGACATCAAGGAAAACATCACCATGGAACATAGAATGGCCTCAAATTATCCTTTTCGATTTTAATTACTTCATTCAACAGTATTCCAATGCACTGTTGGTTTAAAAAAAAAGTATTTTCTAAATAAAACGTTTAACCCTTTGAGGAACACAAACATACAAGTTCGTCCAAATGTGGATGTGTTGCAAGTAGTATCAGCATACAGGTGTGTATTTTTGGCTCTAGTTTGGATTTATGACATTTCCAAATTGAAGTGACACACATATTTCTGAAAAAGAGCATAACAAAGATATCTCTGAAGAATTCTGGTTAGTTTTTTTGATTCACAAATATATATATGCTACTATCAAAATAAGTTATTCCTCAGAGTGTTAAAGGTACCCAAAATAATATATTATATAATCTGATGTCAACACAGAGTACATTATTCTTTGCTTTATCAGGATGGATTCTTATTGATAGATGCGGGAAACACTTTGGAACAATATTGAATTATTTAAGAGACGGTACTGTACCCTTACCAGACAGCTGCAAAGAAGTTGCGGAACTGTTGGCTGAAGCAAAATATTATTTGATTGAAGAGTTAGTTGAATCCTGTCAACAAGCTCTCGCAAAGAAAGAAAGAGATGCCGAACCTATTTGTAGGGTGCCCTTGATAACCTCACAAAAAGAAGAACAGATGCTCATTACTTCAACAACGAAGGTTTGTTTTAAATATGTTTAAGAAACGTATTTGAAGTCAGTGGTGTGCGGTAGGCACAAATTTAGGTTATGCTGTTACCGACGGTGCCAACTATATGTACAATAAGTATACTAGGTATCAAAAAAATGTGAAAAAATTATTCTTATTTTGAGAATAATTACAGTGAAACCCTCTTAATAAGTTATCCCACCATTTACATTATTCGGTCCTGAAAAAGTCCCATACAATTTTTTTTTACAAATAATAAGTTTCTCGCCTATGAAATGAAAATACTTATGACAACTCAATTTATCCATACAAAAAACCTTTGTAATACATTTTTCTACAGAAGAAATTAAGTTATTCTCAAAAATGAAAGTGGTATTCTTTCAATGGGTGTAATAAAATTAAGGTTTTGGGTTTTGCCCCCATCATAAAAGATCTATCCACTTGCAAAAACTGTCATATTTGAATAGGCCAATATAATTTACTGCCTTGCTTCAAGGAAACAAAGAATTGCCACTGCCAGCGCTGTAAATTATTTTTTGCATGTGCAGATAATCCTCACAATATAAGAGCCGCATTAGTAATACTAATATCTTGTTTTATTTTTATTAATATTTAACTTTAACTGCACAAACATTCCTGACCCAAAAACCCAATTCTTAGAATAGGTTAGATTAATGGTTGTTTTATAACAAGCTTATCCTTTCAGATAACAAAATAATGCATTGACTTCTATGTGTTACTCTAATTGTACACTGTTCTGTATTAACTAAACCTTCAATATGTTTCGGGAATTTAAAATATTGTATTGTTTCATCAACACTTTTTAATTGTATAAATAGATTTTGTATAATATTATATGTGTATAAATAATACGCAACTAATTAACAATTTTTATGCAAAATACTTTATTTCGTACTGTTATTAGTTAGTTTTAGTTCATGAAATTATTAAAAAATAAAATATGATCGAAATTCGATAATGTTCAGTTTTCGGAGAAAGCATACCCCATTTCATTGGGAGCTTCGATTAGCATTTCTGGTGTATATTTAGAACACGTAACTTCTTAGATTTTTACAAAAAACATGTTTTCTGGTAGAAGCAAATTCGCAATGGCAAATACGGTTGCTTTTCGAATGGTATAATGGCAAATAAGGCAACTTCTAGAAGTTACCATATTCGTCATTGCGTATTTCGACCCAAGGGTGATTTTTGCTGTCAAAAAATTTGAATCTTAAAAGTATAATAACTTTTTGAAATCAGGGTACGCAACTCGACCGAAAAACGATGCCTTTTGCAAAAATCTGTTACTGTTTTCTCAAGTTTAGCCACGTTTCCTGACAAATAAAATTACTAATGTATTTTGCGACTGACGGTTAGTGCTTTTCTTTTAATTACCCTTCCCATCTTTTCTCATGTATTTTCTTATAATCTTGAAAGAAAGATTACGGAGACAGATCTGGTTTTACAAATTAACAAAATGTTGAAAATTAATAGTTATAAACTGTTAAATTTGCGGAACATTTTGTCAATTTTCGATAGTTTTAAAATACGTTATTTTAGTGAAAACAAATGATTTTAAATATTATATTGTATTTACTAACATGCTTTGGAGTATCAACTACTATTTAAAACTAAGTTTTATATCAAAATCATAATAATTTCTTACTAAATAATATTTATTTTGACCCTATTAATATGTATTTTTTGCTTCATTCCACTGATTCAAGCGGCCGTAATGGACGTCAGTTCCGTGCTCTCGTGTTTTTCGTTAAAAATATAATGACAGTGGTACCTCAGTATACGTCCTTAATCTGTTCCAGATCTTTGGACTTATACCTAACAGGATGTAAACCAATTAAATTTTTCCCATAAGAAATAAAGGGAAAATGTTTAATCCGTTCCCATGAAAAAAATCTTATCGTTATTGGCATATTATCCCTTTCACTGCCACATATAACCAATGTATTATGCATGGTACCAGTAAATAAATCGATGTAGTAAAAAAAAATTAAAGTCTCAAAAATATATATATTTTGCAAAAAAAGATGTTACTCATGCTTAGGAAGCATATATTCAATATATTACATCCATTTTTTTTTTTATTGAAATGGTTAATATTGATTGGGTTGTATAAAATATATTAAACACTGCTGAATACTAAAATATATAAATACAAAAGCAACTAAATTAAATAAATAAAAATTTAACAGGTTGAAGATCATTAGGTTTGACGTTTAAGTATTAAAAATCAGTTCAAGGAAATTTGCTTGTGTCTTCTCAGGATGTTTGGAAAATGTGACATTGTTTGGTCATTCCAGACAATGCTATTACGGCTGGTTTGCGCTTTGTTGGGGTGGTATTTCTCTGCAAAGTTTTTGATACCTATCCATTTGGCAAAGATTTCCTTGATTGATAAAGTAGGGGCTTCCTGCGAGCCTGAAGAGAGTGTATCTATCGTCTTGTGCTCCTCCTTCTCAAGTTCCTGCAGCTCCTCAGTGGTCAGCTTTTCCCTGTGTCCCTCCACTAACTACTTCACATCACCCTTACATCCAGACCCATGGACCTGCACAAAAAGACAATATCCTCCACTATGGGCATAGCCTCAAAGTCCCTTTCAGTCACTGCTTTTGGCCACAAATTCCTCCAAGTAGAGTTCATTGTTCTCTAGGAATCTTCCTGCCAGGCTTTATCAATGAGAGATATGTAATGGGCAATAGTAAAATTAAACTCTCAGGGTTAATTCTATGTCAGAGGTCGCTTCAAAGCACCTCTGGAATAGTACTTTAGTTTATAGTTTGACACACGCGAGTCGTCTCCAATTGACGCATGCGAGTAGTGCACCATTTAACGCACGCGAGTCGTCGCCAAACAAAGTTCATATACCAAACAAATTTTTTTGCATCTAAACAGGACATTTACCAAGTTGGACTTATACCAAAGTAGAAGTATACGGAGGTACCACTTTATATATATTTTCACATATATTTTAGCCACAATATGAATTAATATTTAACTTATTTGCAACATTAGTCGCAAATTTCATAAATTAAATGTTTTTTCACTGATTTTAAGGAAAAACAAGGTTTTCTTGAACAAAATAAGCATTTTATGTGCGTTATAAACATGAGAATACACATCAGAGATATACAACAAATTCATCCTATAGTAACTTGATTCAATTAGTGATGGTTAAATCGTTATTGTGACTGTGATTTTGTTCGATTATAACGATGATTGGTAACTGATATTCATAATTCTTCGAGCAATCACTGGTACACGAGAAAGTAAACTTCCAATAGTTAAATCTTAGTTACCAATAATGTTAAATCTCAGTTACCAATCATCGCCATGATCACAGTCACATAACAGTTTACCATCATTAGATTCAATACATCTCAGATATTTCAAGAATTGCTTATCTCGGTTTCATTATGCATGTACATATACATTTTTATCTGGTATAGTCATTCTTTTCACATTGTTATTGTCTCCCATTGTGACACAGTATTGTATTGTATTTGTTATGAATATGAAATAACTAAAAACATTTTTCTATTTGCAGCCGGTTGTGAAGTTGCTCATCAATAGACATAACAATAAGTATTCATATACTAGTACATCAGATGACAATCTTCTAAAGAATATTGAACTATTTGATAAACTTTCATTGAGATTCAGTGGACGTGTTCTCTTCATTAAAGATGTAATTGGCTCAAATGAGATATGCTGTTGGTCATTTTACGGTCACGGCAAAAACCGTGCTGAAGTGTGTTGCACTTCCATTGTGTATGCGACAGACAAAAAGCATACAAAAGTCGAGTTTCCCGAAGCGAGGATTTACGAAGAGACTTTGAGTATTCTGCTCTATGAAAATAGAAATGGCCCTGACCAAGACTTAATGCAGGCGACGTCGTCGAGAGGGGCTGTGGCTGGGATGTCTTACACCAGTGATGAGGAAGAGGAGCGCTCAGGTTTGGCTCGCCTGCGTTCCAACAAGCAAAATAACCAGTCGTAGCGTTTAGAATCAGGCTTGGCACGGCTCAGGAACAGCAAGCAGAATAATATCTGCTGAGTCCGTGCCCTGCTTCAGTATGCCTTCTGCTATATCGGTTGATATTTTCTCTTCTGTGTATCGGTGGATTGTGGGTGTCTTGGACTGTTTTTATGACCATAATGATTCCGAGTACATTGATCTTGTATGAAGAGAAGATATATTGTGATGAGTGTATAACATATGACTATGAACAGTGTAGAAGTGTACAAAATTAATGGGCTATGTGAAATTGAATAGCTCAAATTTTTGCCAAATTCGTGTTGTAGAAGATTAATAAATTTTGCCCCAATCATTTTTCAAAGTTTGCTACTTTGCTGGCTCAGTTTTATACGGTTACAAATTATCCTTTCATGTATTTTGAATTTTTGGTGTTATACAATAACTGAACATAAGTGAAATCAATACATCTGGTAGATTAATTTTGTCATTACGATACAAATGTGTAAGTAGGTCATACACAGTGCATGAAAAAATAATTTTTCAAAGTTTCCTCTCTGAACTGGTAAAATATTTCACTCTACTGTGTAAAGGTGGGCCAGCGATTTGTTACCCCATTTATTTCACCTTTGAATGTAAGCAGGGTCCCTGAAACTGTGATATGTTTTAGATGCAAATTATCCACCTAGAATCCTTATAGTTATTATTCTAAAAGGGTTTTTTTTATTGATGTTTCAAAAGTAATATACTGTTAGTATTAGTAAATATGTTGTGAAGTTCCGACAGGTATTGATGCCGTATTATGATGATTATAAGGAATTTTTGGAATGGTGAAGGAATGTTAGTTTTATGGAGTGTTACTCTAAGCTACATGCAATAACATTTATTCTCAATGTTTGTATTTTATCATTGTTGCATTTATGTAAATTAGGGTTTGAATAAATGTAGTATTGCAAATAATATTAAATAATCTATTGTTAGCAGTGCATTTTTTTAACATAGAATATGTTTTATTGGAGGTTCCCGCAGAATGTTAGAAATAGCACATTTGAAATAGTGATAGAAATTTTTCATACATTTTATAGGTTTGCGGATGAACTGTAATGTATAAGAATGTTGTTATTATCATTTAGTACCTTTGTAGACATCAATAAGGAGAAATATGTAGGGAAAAACATATTCTATGCAGGGGTGATAGATATGATCCATGTAACAGATTTTTTTTCTTAAATTGAGGCAGTTGCAATAAAAACTACATATATTATTGTGGCTCAAACTAATAAACCCCTTATTATTCACACAGCCTTAATATTTCATAATGTAATTATCATTTGTTTCAATATAAATTATTTAATTGTCATTAGTTTTTATTATATATATATATATATATGTATATACTTACGCATTTGGGTACTAAAGTAGTCAACAGGACAGAAATTTAAAAGTGTTTCAAGAGTAATGTTTTTTAAAATCTGTAATTTTTATTTGTCGTATTAAAGTCTGCACTGTGCTGAGTTTAACTGGGTTCAAATATGCGCACATAAATAATTTGTATGTGGCGTTGATCCTATATTTAGTAAATTAAATATGTTTTAGATGTTAACAGTTAAAAAAAAAATAGTACATACATATAATACTTTAAACCAAATATTCTTAGGCTTGTATTAGAATGAGGCAATCCATTATTAGTTAGTTATTGTTGTATTATTGCGCATGGCTTACACTTTGAGAACCATGAATGACATTTAATACTTGATGTTACTGGTAGAGAAAAAACAAATGGCGCAAAACATTTTCAGTATTCAAATACATATTTAATTTAAACTATAAAGCTAGATTAAAGTTAAATATTTTATAAAATATAATATATAGATCATGTGGTGAGTTTACAAATGTTTCATAAATATTTATGTTGATACTATTGGATAGAAATTTTTCATCATTGATTACACGGGACATGTGTTCCTAGGTACAATTGGATAATATATATATATATATTACCCGTGATCATATTATTTTGAATGTGGCAATCTTTTATACCAACTGCCTGGAGATCGTTTGGAATATATTATAAGATATAGCCATCCGAATAGGTCTTGGATACCACACTATACTAAGAAATAATATACCTTGGGCAAGAACACAATACTTTTATTTTTTTTAGTACAAATGCTGATATATATTATTACTTAACCACACATCCGCTACAAAAACAACAGGTTGTGGGGCATGCTGGCAAATAAACATGTATGGAAATGGTCCGTTATTATGTTGGCAGTACCTAACAAGATAAGGTAATAACGCACATGGGCGTGATTGGCAGTTAATGTGTTTAAAAATAACTCTTATATATTAGGTAAAGTGAAAAGAAATGTCGTTTTTTATTATAGTGAGAAAAAAAATATACAATACTTATTCTGAAAGATAATTTCTGTCGTTATTTATAATATTTTGCCACAATTAGGGTAATTTTTCAATGCCTCTTTTGTAAAATTCTTGTGGTTTTGATTTAAAAAAGGAATCTAGATGTTTTCTGAATTCTGATTAGTCTATTGAATTCAAATGTTCTTTTCGAAGCGAATGTTCCATAGACTGGAATAAATGATAATCCGACGGTGCTATGTTAGGAGAATAAGGTGGATGTGGTAAAAGTTCCAGATCTAGTTCCTTTATTTTGTCCTGTGTAATTTTCGTTGCGCATGGTCTCATATTGTCGTGTTGTAAGATGCGCCGTTGATTATTAACTAGGATTAATCATTTTAATAATTCCACCTTTATTTTCCAATTGAGTATAATAAAATTCTACTGTGATGGCCCGACCAGATTTTAATAATTCACCTGAAATATCCCACCAGACACATAAAATAAACCTTTTTAAGGTCAATGATGGTTGAGGTGTTGAACTTGGGGGAAAGCCATTGTTTTTTTAAGTGGATTGCTATATTTTTCATCTCAGAAATGGATCCTTTTCATACCTGGTTAGCAGTAATTGTCACATGTGTTGATCCAAGGCCGACGGTGATATACTGTGCGGAACCCAAACTCCTTGCCTATGATTTTTTCCAAGCATTTTCAAATGATCTTTTACTGTCGACCAGGGACAGTCAATCTCTTCTGAAAATTCCTTGATGGTTTTGAGCAGATCTGATTCTACCAGTAAGTTTAACACATCGTCATCGATTTTTTGAGGTCTTTCTGATTTCAGTTTGTTTTTTAAATTCCTATAACCGTTTTTGAATTGTTCAAACCAATGTTGGTATTTCAGAATGTTCAAAATTACATCTAAGTTTCACAAATGCTCTCAGAAGCTTTTTTGGGTTTTAATTCCTTGTCAAATAAAAACAATAAAATACATTGTAACTGCTTCTTCTCGATCTCTGGCCTCAACATTTTTACTATGGGTGAAAATAAAAAAATTTAAGCGAAAACAGTAAAAGTATGAACAGAGCTACAAAATAATAACAATGCTGACATATTTACTCGACTGCAGCCGAAAGCAAACTGACTTCAAAACATTTATTTTCACTTTACCTAATACAATAAGAATAAAAATACTAGTAGAAAGAAAAATAGTAAAATAAGACAAATGTTTTCACTTGGTCTAAATAAATTATCTGCAGGTTTTAACAGATTTAATCAAGTTGTTTGATTCTTTCTACACATTACGTGGGTTTAACTAAGTTGAATGTGATAATCAATGGAGTTTAGAATAATGTTTGCAAAACAGCAACTTCTTTCATTAATTTATTATTAGCATTGATACTTCTGGGTATCATCAATTTCTTTTTTTTGTGGGCATGAAGACATGTCGCATCTTCCAACTATGACAGTAGAAATAACCTGGTTGCTTGCGTTCACACCTGGCATTTTTATAAAATTCAAATCACTACAGATACAAACTTATTGGAAATTGTTAAGATGACAGACCGTGAGTGAAAAAAGATTGACACATTTTGATCGATTTGAGAATCTTTTAATCAATTTATCACATTAAACTACAACTCTCAATAAATTTGTCTTATAACATTGTAAACTGCACAATGGTACTCCAGTTCTTGAACATGAATATTTCTTAAAATTAGTGCAATCGGTCAATCCACATATCTTTGGTTTGGGTGGCTCAATGGCTTCTTTTGCTTGAAGCGGGAAATCTACATCTGGAGGCATCAAGACTACGATTCCATCTTTTGTGTTTCGGTAGGTAATAAGGGGTACAGTTTTTTTGAAAGATTTACATTTTGGAATGCCTTTCAATATTTTGGATTCTTGTTTCTTCAGCAATCTTTCCATTGTTTTCTTTTTATCTTTCTCTCTCTTTTCGTCGGCAAGTTGTTTTCGTTTTTGAGATTTTAAAGCGGCTTTCTGTATGGCTTCTGCAGTCATAACTTTTTCTTTATATCCGGATGGAAGAGCAAGTAACACTTCACCTCCTGGGCTTGGTTCTTTATCATTCCCTCTTTCGTACATTGCCCTTTGCCGGGCTGTCATCATTTTAGGATCTTTTGGTTTAATTTTTTTCAACTCGTCATCGACCTGAAAAATATTAATAGTATTTTGAATGGGACATGTTGTATGGATATTATTACATTCTTACGTTGGATATAATAAAGTTCTGTAGAAACTAATAATAATTTTATTACATTATGAATATTATTTTACTTTTCTGATGGAATTTTACAAATATTTCTTGGAATGTTAGAAATACTGCCATGTTAATGATCAATTAGTCAAACATTGCATATAATAAAGGATGTGCTTGTCTATCTAGTGGTAAGGCCCTTGCTTAGTGACCCAAGTGGTAGAAGGGTTCAAGCCTCATCATAGGAGACCAGCCGGTTAGATCTATTTTAAGTTTGAAAAAAGTAAGAATTTTATGTGGCATGTGTCCTGTATATATGTATCTATTAAAAAAATAAATTGTTCTTGGAAAAATAAATAAGAATTTATTTACGCTATTATGCTGCGAGTCTGATTTAAATTATGGACTTCACTTAAGCATCCATCATTAGAGAATACCACTTCACTAATATAATGAGTTGCAGTGTTATATTATTGGCTGAAAAGGTGGGTAGAATTATGCTTCAATAACCTTTTGGAACTCGGAAATCCATGACCGTAGTTACAATAGAGCGCCATACATTGTAAGTGAATTGTTCATATTTTATATTAGTTGCAACCACAAATAATCAGATACATCATTCGAAAACACCAATAAAGTTGGAAATTGCCTAGGTTGTGTCTTGGTGTATCATAGGTCAATGTTGCCTTGCTGTTGAAATTTGATTTTTGTGAATTATAACATCACATATTTGACAAAAATGGTGAGTTACACAGTTATCTTGTGCAAAAATCACAACACAAAAAAGAATAAAGGCTGCATTTGTAAGTACCAATATAATGTGTATTAAGTAGCTTAAATCAACAGAATTTCAAGGAACACTTTTGGAACCCCAGGCACCACAATTATCCAGCTTAGTTTATTTTTAACACAGAAAATACTTTTTTTTGGAGGCTTCCCGACCTGACACGGCATTAGAAAAAGTGTGTTAAGTAAAATTTTGATGATTGAAGAGGCCAACATAAAATATTTTAGGCAGAGGCAGTATGATACGTGTGACTGAAATACATGTAACACATTTTCTATATTATTCCCGTGGTTAAATATGTTTTTTTTGCAGAAGGATAAGTTTAAATAAGCGGTATTATGCATGCTAACAATTTTTAGAATTATAATTATATATTGGTACAAAAATTATGATGAACAATATGAAATAGTAAAATCCAGAAAAAAATTCTGATTTTTAAATTTCTATGAGTAGAAATAAATCTTATTGAGGAGAACACATTCTTAGTGTGAAGTTGTAATTATTCAGGACATAGGACTGTGATATTTTAGATACTAATTAAATGTATTAATTAGAAAGATATATATATATATAATCAATTTTATAGAAAAATATTGAAAAAATTGATTTTATATGTTTATCTTTTTAATTGATACATTTAATTAATATTTAGAAATAAATCTGTTAATTTATTAAAAAAATTGAATTAAAAGGTCACAAATTGACATATCACTCTAATTAATGTATCAAATTTACATACAGATGGGCCAATATAGTATTAATATGAATTATTATTACCTCCTCAAGTTTTCCTGATTCTATTGCATCTAGCCACCTTTCTTCTTCACTAGAAGTTCCACTGTCTTTTCCTTTACCTTTTTTCTTTTTTGGAGGAACTTTAGGTGACATATTGGATATAGGGGGTAACAGCGCTTTCTTTTCGGGAAATTTGTTACTTTGTGCTTTGAGTAAATCGGCTGCAGATGTTGTAGGAGAATCTTTGCTCATTTTTATTTTGACCTTGAATGCTGGTTTGGCATCGATGCCATCTTCAAAAGAAACATCTATAGAGGCATCACTGTCAAAGTCATCGATTTGATCTTTCTTTTTCTTATGTTTTTTATGCTTATGCCGTTTATGTCTTTTTTGAGGTAAATCAGCGATATCTGTAAAATATTAGCATGTTTAGTCAGAAGAAAGCGTCATAATAAATATTTTTGCAATGTAAGTAAAGATAGTATAATATTTAATCAACATATTGGAAAAAATATGAAAGGGATAACATGTCGTTCTAATCAACTGAAAATGTTAATTGGAAGTCTTTGAATGACGAGATTGTTGATATTCAATGGTCTAAAAATAATTCTATATAATAATAAATCAATTTGAGAACTGCTAAATGAGAGAGAGAGAGTGTGCTGTAGAATACTAACCGTCTTTGAGGCTTTCTTCAGCCAAGAAAAAATCTTTCCTCTTGCCCATTTTATTACTAATTAGTTATAGTAAAACGACAACACTCCGACAGAAGAAAACTTCACAAATGACAGTTGCCAAACAATTCCATAAATAAGCATGTATATCATAGATAAAGAAAGAAGTATATCGAGTTGTAATACGAGCATAGATATGGAATTTTGTGACGTAAGTTTATCATTCTATGGTTTGCTGCAAAATTTTTAGTAGTTACCTACATATGTGAATAATCATTTCGAACTGTTTATTGTATTCTGTAAAATGATAATAATTTTATTTATTGTTTTTTAAATAATTCCCCTTCATTTCCAGGTAAATTATTAAATAGCAAATTAATATAAGTGGTTTCCTTATTAAACGCACAGGGGATGAAGTAGCATAATTATTATTATCAATGGCGTAGCAGTCAAATGCAGGGACCCTAACCGTTATTTTTTTGGTTCCGGTTTTAGTTCTAGTTCGGTAAAAAAAAAATATCGGTTCAGTTACGGTTTTTGGTTTTTGGTTCAGCTCGTATTTAAATATTAGCAAGTTAATGTAAAAACACCCACACCGTCCATACCTCGCTTTATACGGCTTTTCGCTATAACTTAAGGTAATCACATACATACAGAACATTTGGTAGCGTGTGCGGTGCACTGCGGAATGGAAGGCGAATTCTGGTGTGGAAGTTTTTATTTTTATTACATTGACTTTCTCTAGGCTTGCCAACTTTTCATCGGTCCCTGCTTTTAGGAACAAAAGTATAACAATATAGAAAGAATCTAATTGTTTTATTCTACAAGTTAATTTTATAAGTATGGGTGTATTTAGTTTTGTGTTTGAATGTTGAGTGTTTGAATCGCGAACATTTGATAGCCAATCTATAATGTGTTCATTGAAATTTTCATCATATTAAATCAACTTTATTTAAGATAGGTAATAGTGTATCTTATCATTTAACTTGCCACTATTGGCAATTTATTAATTACTTTTGAAAAAGGTTTTCAGACGAGGTACGAAATTAAAACGTTGCCTTGGAAAACGCCCAACTATTATACATATATTTATATTGCTGGGTGTTGCAGACATAAAAACCCAACAATCATACCAGGGCAGCGAGCCCTTTGAATTATTCTTATACTTTTTATAACAATTAAAAATAAAGTTGCTGTATAGAAAGCATTTTATTTTTACAATAAAACATACATAACATAGAAGAAGACAGAAAAAGAAGCCTCAATATGTCACGCGTACACATTGCGAATTGACTTTTCAACTTTATCCCTTTCGACATTACGATACCTCGAGTCTATACGCAGATTGAGGTTAGGTTATTGGGTACAGGGTAATAGTTTATATGCCCCATACAAAATAAAATACCCATTACAGTGGTTATGAACGTCAAGGAAGCTTGTGTCGTTAAGTGTCGGAAAGTCATGACGTTTGTGTACACACAGTTTGTTTACGAACTACCAACTGCACACTGCACACGAGATGCCTACTACGCATTTAGTGGCCACTATACACACTACACATTATATAATTAGTACATACAAAAAAATAGCTTTCATCAGCAAAAAATTTTCTTGTAAATCGAAAAAAAAACGAAAATAAAACCGAAAAAATAATCGGTTCGGTTTCGATTTCGTTCCGGTAAAAATAACGTTTTTTTCCGGTTTTCGGTTCAGTTCCGGTTCGGGTCCCTAGTCAAATGTAAGCCTTGACCTCCTCAAGTAACATTTGCTACTCCGATCTGTCCTTCACCATCGTTTTTCAGTTTGTGATGTGACAATGAGTTCGTAATGGGATGATGTAGTCAATTAATTGTGTCTATTAGAATTATTCCATAAAGTTTATTTACCGGGTTCAAGAGATTGATAGATTGAAAGTTCTTTACATTTCTCAGTCAGTTTAGACCTTTTTCTTTTATATACGATGTTTTTTGCAACCTTTTGGAGCGATGGGTATTCTTTTCATCTCTCCCTGCAGACCGTTGCCTATTATTAAATGTAGTGGTCCTGGATGTTATCTTCCTTTCGTGGCTGTCTTAACGATCCTTGTTGGTCTTGTTGGTCCAACTTGTTGATCTTTTGTTGTATGCGGGGCTACGTAGAATGAAGTTCCTGTAGTTAATCATCAATCATTTGAGAAACACCTTGGATAGTTTTTATCTCCAGTATAATAATAAATTTATATAATATAT